>CM042014.1:103520987-104808487 GCA_023525715.1 Cichorium intybus
TATATATATATATATATATATATATATATATATATATATATATATATATATATATATATATATATATATATATATATATATATATATATATATATATATATATATATATATATATATATATATATGTGTGTGTGTGTGTGTGTGTGTGTATTAAAAATGTAAAAGGTAAAAAAGAAATATATATATAATCTTTTTAATGCTTCCAATGGTCACAAACCAAGAGAGAGAAACATCATGGCTATGCTGTTGGGGTATGTTGTCCAACCTATGCCGCGATAGCGGTGTGGTGATCCGAGCGGCATAAGCGTGCCACGTCAATGCCGCCAACGTATTCCTCTTCCACTCCTTACAGCCTTAGGCGGGAGAGTGAGGATTAAGGGAACAGACCGGAGGATTTTGAAACGATTTAAATTTTCTGGTGGGTCAATAAAAAGTTGAAAAGATAAAAAATATTTTTAATTATAATATATATTTAAAAAATGTAAAATAATTTGTAAAAATATAATTATTAAAATGACTAGTAGAGGCAATTATTTTATTGTAATTAATATTTTTCCATATAAATTCATCAGTGACAATTATTTATGATCACAACGTATCTAGATTAGTTTTAGAGAAGTCTATAAACAAGCGACCACTGTTTTTGGTAAGTAATTCTCTAATTCTCCAATTTAGTGACCATTTTTTGTCATTAAATTTTTAATCAATGACCATTATTTTTAGTCACTAATACTTGTCACTATTTAAAATTTCCCACTGGATTATTACTTGAGTTAGTGAAATATTAAAAAAATATATTTTTTAATTATAAATTATGTAATTATAAAATATATATTTAAAATAAAATAAAATAGTGTATAAAAATATAATTATTAAAAGAACTAGTGACTATTATTTTATGGTCATTAATTTTTTTCATACAAATTTAGTAACAACTTTTTATTGTCACAACTCACAATGTTTCTGGATAAGCTTTAAATAAGTCTAAAAATGAAAAATCTTTAGTGACCATTGTTTTTGGTAACTAATTATCCAGGATAATGACCATCTTCTTCGTCATTAAAATTTTAATTCAGACTACCATTATTTTTTGTCACTAATACTTGTAATAACATTTAAAAAATTATTTTATTTTACGATTTAGTGACCGTGAATGACGACCATCGTAGCATGGTCACTAAATTTGTAACATTACCAGTGAAGACTTAATATATGGTGACTATATAATACTGTTAGTCACCAAAATTCAGGCCGTCAACAAAAAACTTGGTCACGAACAAGGATTTTTCTTGTAGTGAGAATGGTAATTGTCGATTCCATAAACTAATTATCTTGTTGCTGGACCAAAAAATACAACTTAAAAAATTGGAAGTACGTTGTGATTTTAAAAAGTTCAAATGAAACTTAGATGCCATATTAATATGTAATGTACAATTTCCAGTCTTCAACCGAGTAAACATAAAAAGGTTAATGTGGTCAACAAAAACAATTTTTTACACTATTGGTCCCTAATACAAGAATTGTAATTTTATAAAAGTTTTGGTCTTGGTGTATTATTAATTTAAACATCATACACGCACAATAACATTTTGTTACACTATCCTAATTTGATATTCTTCTAATTTGACACAAATCACACACACACACACATCCACATCACAAACATACACATAGATTCCACACATTACACAGAAAAATCTATGTTTAGGAGGGAGGAAGGACAAAAAAAACAGACATAGTTGTACTTAATGTGGTCAACAAAAAAAATTATAAATACTTTTTTAAAAGTATTAATCCCTAATACAAGAATTACAATTTTTACGGTTTTAGTCCTACTTTGGTTATCAATTTAAACATCAAACATGAAAATATAGCATTCTATTATAATATCCTAATTTGATATTCTTCAAATTTTCATACAAATCACATATAGAGCATGTTAGCAGTAAATGGCAAACTTGAGGAATACAAGTTAGCTTCAGAAGGTATAAATAAAGCATAATTGGTTAGAGAATCATTCCTAAAAGTGAGTGACCTTAATTATACTCCCATCATACATTAAAATAACAATAATTCCCTTTTTATAAAGTCTAATGAAAATTGCAACATATTCATCTTAATATAATATGTGTGCAGGAACTCAGGAAATTGGAATTTTATTAGAAAATATATGAATTGTTATTCTCCATTTTCAATAACCACTCACATAGCCTAAGTGGTTGCTTTGGTTTTGAATCTTCCATTTGAAGGACCTCAAGGCAAGGTAATATAAAATTAACTAAAAGTATAATAAAAAAACAATAGTGATTTAGTAATTCTGATAAACTTATGATTCTCTTTATACAAATTTATAAGATCTTCGAGAGTGTTACTTTGGTCCTTCATTTGAACATCAATCTCAAGCAGAAGTAAGCTAAAAAAATTAGTTTTAAACATGTTTCCGTCTACATGCAATATTAAATTAAAATAATATTTATTTTTATGAACAATATATAGAAATATGGGATCTTATGAAAAAGATTCATTCGTGAAATCAAAAGGCAGTGTATGAGTGCTATTTTAATAAGTACAAATGAAAGTTAGATGTTATATAAAACACACACACACACACACACACACATCACATACACAGTTACACACCACTTATACTGAAAGTAAGTATATGGTTTGTAGGACAAAAAAAACATAAAATATTACAACTTAATAAATTGAAAGTACGTTGCTATTTAAAAAAAGTTCTAATGGAAGTATGTTGCTATATATAATAATAGGACCATAATTGCCAAAAACAATATGAATTCCATTTTTTTCAATTTTTATAAGTTCAAATGAAAGTTAGATGATATTTTAATAAATTCAAAAAATATTAAAACTGAATAACTCAGACCCTAAATTTAATATTTTTTAACGACCCCCCCACCCCCACCCCCCACACACACACAACACATACATCACACACACAAATAAAGTAATTATCTCATGTGTGGGACCAAAAAACAAAATAAAAATATTAAAACCGAATAGTTTGAAAGTACGTTGCTATTTTAATAAGTTCAAATAAGAGTTAGATGTTATATAACACACACACACACACTGCACATAAAACACAAATACACCACATACATATAAAGTAATTATCTCGTTTCTAGGATAAAAACATAAAATATTTTAACTTAATGAATTGATAGTACATTGCTATTTTAAAAGGTTCAAATGGAAGTATGTTGCTGTATATAATAAACAGGGACGAAAATTGCCAAAAACAATATGATTTTTTGGTAATTTTTATTACCCCCCACACCACACACACACACACAACATTAACACACACATACACAACATATAGAACACACATACATCACACATAGACACAAATAAATAAATTATCTCGTTTTTAGGACCCAAAATGCAAAAAAGTATTAGAACGAAATAGATTGAAAGTACGATGATATTTTTATAAGTTCAAATGAAAGTTAGATGCTACTTTAATAAGTTCAAAATTATTAAAACTAAATAAATCGGTGCGTAAATTTAATATTTTGTTCAACAAAACCCACACACAAACACATAAACACACACATAGTGTGTTGTATGTGTGTACTGAATAAAAAAAATAGTGACACCAGTATGACAAATTAATTAATAAAAAACGAATGGACTTACATGTTCTTGTATTTTGTAGTGAGTGTCGTGACTTGAACGGGTGTAGAATTCTAACGGATTCAAGAATAAGGTCTATGAAAGAGAAATGATAGAGGAATCTATTTGGGGAAGATATACGGTATATGTTTGACTGCCTATATATCAATTTACATAATGATGTCAAATCATTAGGCTGGTTTTAATTGATAATGCAGGAAACTATTAAAAACTCAATCATAATCTTTTTTTAATTTTCAAATTTATAATTAATGCATTTCAGGGATTAAGATATGCTAAAACTCAATTAGAATTAGTTTAGGCGGGAAAGTTAATTGTAGTAGTTTTTAGGGCGTCACACATGGCAAAAGAAGGTTGTAGAGAAGTGTCACGTGGCATTTAAATGATTCTTTTATAAAAAGAGATAGATGAAGAAAGTGCATAAGTTAGATAATTGCATTAATTTATACATGTTTTACAATCATCTCGTTTTTTTTTTTTTGGAACCGGCAACACAGTAAATGTTAGACCACCCTCAGTTCACCATGTTGGCATTTAGCCGGCGGCCCGGATCCCTGCCTGTGCGCCACACCTAGGAAAATCCCCCACATAGGCGCATCAACCAGGCTTGAACCCGGGACCATCCACCCACATGGGTATATAACCCAATGCCTCTTCCCAGCTAAGCTGGAAGTCATTGGCAACAATCATCTAGTTAAGTTGCATAATTGCATTAATATATCATGTACAATTGAGAAGGGCGATTCCACTCTTTGCTATCCTATGTCCATGGGCACCGGTTAGTTTGACATTTTTTTTTACCATTTATATCACATATTTACCATGGATACCTGATATATCTTAAAATGGACACCCCAGCAAACAATACAAAAGATACAAAATAGTTTTTATATATTTGATTATTATTTGACCCATAAATAATTCTTTTTAGTAGATAATACTCACAAGTATGTTTCGGTTACAAATTGTATATGTATTCAAGTATTTATACAAAAAAAACCATAGTATTTGCAAACAGTAGAAATGGGGTGTCACAAGTTGGTATCAGAGCCATAGTTTAAGCGAATTAGGATTGGCTTGTTCCACTCCTAGGCTTAAACTCATGCTATAGAAATGATAGTTTATAAAAGTATGCTATATGGTGTCTTAAATGATTAAGATATTATGCATTATTTAAAGTATGGCGATATATAAAACAAAGAAGTGTTAAGTTAACGTTTAAAGTGAGCAAAAATCTGACCGTTAGGAAAATTATATGATATTTTCCATAACCGTCTAAATTTATTAAAGACTATGTTTATAAAGTAATAAGATTTCTAGTAGTGATCACCATGTATTTATAATGGTGTTATATGTTAAGAGAACCAGTGTCCCATGAGACCTTGTGGTAACAGCAGAATCAATATGTATAGGTGATTATGGTAATATGGGCCCGTATTATCATAATCACAGGATATGTATTGAGACTGGTGGAATCGTAAAGGAATTATGGTAGTCTGGTGAGTAAGGATTGTGAAGAGAGTAATAAGAATAACATAGGGATTATATGCCTATGTAATAAAAATAAGTAAGATTATAAGTATTAAAGGTTAATGCAGTGGATATATACCACTAAGTATGACAACGTAAAAGAAATTAATAAGATAGTTAATACTCCTGAGACAATATGAAAGGAACCAGTAAAAGAGACATGGTCAGAAGGTATAAATATATTGAAAATGTTAATGGAGTATATAGTACAAATATAAAAGAAAGAGTATAACTGAAAATTTCGTTGTCTAACGGAAACAAATTATGATTATAGAATAAAGATAAAAGTAGTGTCACTACAGTGACCAAAGAAAGAAAGATTGGAAAATAATAATAATAATAATAAATAAAAGTAGTAACACATCGATACATATGATCCATTGCTATAACTTTATATTAATACATTAAGAAAAGTTTACAGAACTACTAACCTAAACTGAATAATCAGAAGGAAGCGAAAAAAGATCTTCTACACTCCACTCTTTGTCATCATTAGGTTGACTTGTACCTTCTTGAGGATTTGGAAGGGGTATGTTTTCAGTTATTGGAGGAGGAGCTCCAAGGTGTGGGGTCTCGATAGGGTTAGAACCCGTAACCCCATGATTATGCGCTAAATATTGACTCATTTGGGGTGTGTGTAAGTAGGGAAGTGAAGAGGAAGGGTTCCAATTTGGAACCAGTTGGGGGTAGCTATAAGAAGGAGGAAACCAGGCTAGGTTACCTACAGAGCCTCCAAAATTCCCCTCACTCACAGGCTCGAGTAAACCTGGATTAATACTACTCATACCAGAATTAGATGGCAGAGATTGCTGCTGTGTATGAGTTCTTGATGAAGTTTCCCCCTTTTCCAGAAATTTTCTTTTCTTATATTCAACCTTATGAGCAGCCTGTATCAGTTTCTTTGTGCCGTCTGTTAGACCCGATTGTGATCCTTCAATTATTGCTTCTTTCTCCCTTTTTAGGTTGGGTAATAAATCTTTCGATAATCCTGCTGCTCCACTAAACTCGTTGCCAAATTCCTGTGACATAAATAACTTTAGTAATTACAACTTTATGATAAAAAAAATGTAATTCCTTACCTCAACATGATCAATAAGAGTTTGCAGACTCTTAAGTTGTCGTTGGGGCCAATGTTCGATACCTAAATCTCTACAGCGTTTTTTTAATTGTGTCGTTCCAATGTTGAGTTCCTTCGCAGCTTTCTCAATTGGTTCATTAAAATGTTCAGCTATTATTTCTCTACTTAATGAATGTCTGAAACCTCTTCTACTGCCAGCTACTGTGGTTGTCGGAGTTGAAGGATTGAGTTCAAATGTATTATTATTATTATTTGGGATCATTTGAACATGATCCTGATTTTCTGAACCAAAGATGGACATTGATTCATTAAAATCAGTAGCTTCTATCGGTGGTAATTGTACGTTTTCAATCATGGACTCAGGATTTTGAAATCCTTCTAGGTTCCTCTGAATCACCTGAAGGTGATTTTGATATTGAAAGCCAACCCCAAGTTCGGGATTCATTTCAATATTGATGTTATGAGTTGTTTGTAATTGACTTTCATTCTGAATGTCAGTCATGAATCCTTGATTCATGGGGGTGATCTCACTACTCGTGGAGGGTACGTCACTGAATGAATTGTAATCGGGTAGACCATCCACAAATGGGTCTACAAATAACAAATGTCAGATGATAAAACAAAACTGAATACTCATAGAAGCAATCATTTAAAGAATTTAACCTGGTAGAAGGTATGGAGTCTGATCGAGTGCAAAGTCTAAAGATGCATGCACTGGATCTTCTGAGTTAATATTCAGCTCGGGAAAAATTCTCGGCTCTTCGTTGAGTGGCTCTATTGGTAGTATATCTGGAAGACTGTATCATAATTCAAAATCAAACAAAACATTAGAAAGAAAAATGAAAAACAAATAATGGATGTTTAGAATGTTTAAGTCACCGAACTCCGGTAAAGATGTCTGATCTGAAGGACCCTCTCCTTGCGGAAAACCAGGTCCAGGGTTTGACAGATCGCCCATTGAAGATCTGTTTTCCATGACTCAGCTTTAAATATGAGTTCGTATACGAACAAACTAGTGATAGAAGAGAATGAGACTGAAAATGAATGTGGAAATAAATGATGCTACTTACCTGTATATATATATAGCAATTTGCAGCTGGAACCGAAAGGACGTATGTAATTGAAAGGACGCCTCACGTTTTTAGTGCCAAAATTCAAACCATCTATAGTGGATGCGACCCTTCACTACCCTAAGTACCGTCTCTTTTCAAAATTCGCCACTTGACTCCGGTAATAACGAGATATTGAAGAGACTTTTTGGATTAAAGGTGAATAACGTATTGTCGTTTATTGATTACTTTAAAATACAGACTAATGTAGGTTGTTGATTATTAGTGATGCGATGTCATGTAAAACAAGTAAAGTCGTTACCTATTGTCCTGGTGTTGAATTTCGAGGACGAAATTCTTATAAGTGGGGGAGAGTTGTAACACCCCATTTTTGGCGTTGGTGATTATAATTAATGTGAAATATTTAGTATTATATCTTAAAAGAAATGGAAATACATTTTATTCTACGAAATTATATCAAGATTAATTACGACGCTTAATAATAATAAAAAAATATAAAATGGTTAATAATGATAATAATAATAATCATTCTAATTTCTAGCTATAATTAAAGGGGGTTATGTGTCATTTTGTAATACTTGAATTGTTATAACAATGTAGTTTTGGGGTGAATAAAAAAATTAATGGCCAAACTAGAGGGGCCAAATGTGTAACTATCTCAAAAATTGTATGAGATTTAATATTTGGGCTTTTGGTCATCGGGAAGCAAAAGGAAGGAGGGCCGGGACCCTCTTGGCAGCCCATTCACGTGGATATGGAGTTAGGATTATGATTTTTTTTGTTTAAGCCCTAGCCGATTACACTGGAGGCGGTATTCCAATCATTGTTGAGAACTAGTGAGCCGTAAACTCCCATTATTGTGGTTTCTTTGCTTGCCAAGAATTGCTACAACCGACAAAAGAAGATGAAGGTGAGGAAACCGTGAAGCATCAAGAAGAAGAAAGGAGGAAGGAAAGAAGCAGAAGAAGAAGGGAGACAAGGGTACAAGTAAGTTTATATGTGTTTTTATTTCCTTCTTCTCCACCATGTTTCACCACCATCAAACTACCATGAACCATCACATTTGTGGTGGGTAAAGGACAACTAGCCATGGTTATGGCTGGACATGGGTGGGTGATAATAGAATGCTAGAATGTTGGATTAAAAATCTTGGTGTTTTTACGTAAACTTATGAAGGTTGGAACCCTAGTGTCTTGAATTGTAATGTTGAAAAAGTCACTGGTGTTGGGTCTTCTTGTGAACATCACATTAAATTGTAGGGATATCCAATTAATTCAAGATTTATGTCCCTGAATTGATAATCGAGTCTAGTTTTTTTCCTGAAAAAGGTCTGAGCTGATTCAGACCCTAAGCCATGTGGAATTGCCCATTTCCACTAATTGGTCCAGGTGCTGTCAGTTTTGGTCCCCTGTCTTGATTAATTCATTATAAATTGTAAAAAAATCGTTTTGGGGCAAGGCCAGTGGCCTTAGTTCACTGTTGAAGTCTAGTTTGTCCGTACCAAATTTCAGAGTTCCGTTCTTAACCCATTTTGATCGATTAATATTTCTTCAAGGGTGGTTCAGTGGGTGAACTGATTGTATCAGTCAACTTTGGGGATTTTTCGTTTATTCTTGGAAAATGCAAATGACTTGAGTTCAGGCCCTGTAATCTTGTACTTGGGTCTAATATGTGCAAGAGTTTTCTTAGAATTTATGCTGAAGAGATCCTTGGTAGAATGTGGCAATCTTTGCAACCTGGTCTGGATTTAACATATTTTGATACCCAATCTTGGTTAATTCATATAAATTAGAGGAAAAATAGTTAATGCATGGTCCTTACATCCCTGGAAAGGTAAAGAGATGAGCTAGGTGAATGTCTAAATATATCCTTGATTTGTTGAGGTTACGATGAGCTTAAGTGGTCATAAACAGACTTTCTGTTTTGGGGTTAAAAACTGAAAATAAATGTAATAAATGTTTTAATTCCACAAGTACATAATTAAGGTATGGCTTAATTATTATGACATATAATAACTTAATATACCTTATAGGAGTATAAGGTGTGCGGTTTTAAGCTTGGTTGGATTTGCGGAGTTGCCGCACGGATTTCTACATTGCCGACTCGAGGTGAGTACATGCAGTATTTTTTACCCATTCTGGGGTACATGGCAAGTAAGTATTTTCAATATTTCTTACAAAATCTTATATGTGAAACTATATGCAAGAGTTTTATTTCTAACTTGTTTGTGAAAGTATAATGCTATAATATAGAAGTTATGTTTTGGTCTATGAGCCAATTATGTGAAAGTGTGTTTTGGTCTATGAACCAATTATATGAAGGTATATATATTTTGAATACAAGTTATACATGTTTGAAAGTATGGATAGGCATATAGCCACAATATGTTTAAGAAGTATGTTTCGGTTACAAATTGTATATGTATTCAAGTATTTATACAAAAAAAACCATAGTATTTGCAAACAGTAGAAATGGGGTGTCACAAGTTTGTCCGTCCTCTCCATGTGCGGCTCCTCCCCTCAGGCCTCTCGTCTTCATCTCTATCTCCGTCTCCTTCTCCAAGGATAATCTTCTTTTGTTCTTGAATATGAAGGTAAATTGATTTGTTCTTTTAAATTGAGAGTGTTCTTTTGAAAGTTTAATCTTATTCATAAATAAAATAAGTGTATTATTGATAAAGAAAGAGAATGCATTAGTGTAGAAGGACAAAATATTTGCTAATAGATTATTTTCTACATTCATTAGAAATTGCTACACATGCATAATAACATCGAGATGGAAGGTAACATGCAATAAGCTTAAGACTAATCGTTTCACAATATAAAACTCGTTGTAAACAGTTGTAAGATACTCACTTTTTTTCTTAAATTATGTTGATCTTTGGTATTAGAGTTAATATCATATTTGTATCGGATGATATTATTGACAACCCGACATAATCATTATCAAACTATTTGAACTTATTTATTTTGTCACATCAATTAAATTAGACATATCCGATTTTAAATAATGGACTCGCCACTAACAATCGACGATAAATGATTTAAGGTATTGTGCATCTAGATAGATAAAGGATTCATCAGGGAGTAATTTTCCCCGGCTATAGACACTTGACTAATAACTTAGACTGAGAGATATGGGAACCCCTCACACCAAGGGGTTCTGGTGCCACATAGGCGCCACCTCATCTTCCCCTCACCCCTTCAAATCTAGGAAATGGTAACCCCTCACTTTTTTAGAGAGAAATTGGTGTGAAATATGTGTGTAGAAGATTGGTAATTTTTTGTGAATGAATGTGTGTATTTATAGTTGGTAAACGTTTAAAAAAATTTATTAAATCACTACTAGAAAACAAGGGGTTTAACCACGCAAATTTCTGTGGTTGTTGTGTGGCAGAAGCCGAATAACCACGCAATAACCACGAAAACTGACCTGTGGGAAAACCCCTTGTGGCTAAATTGTAACCACGCTTTAGCCACGCATATTATTAACCACGCAATAAACACGCAAATTGTTAAACATGCAATATACACGCGAATTATTAGCAACGCGATAACCACGCAAATAATTTACCACGCAAATTATTAACCACGCAATAAATACGCAAGTTGTTAACCACGCAATAACAACGCAAGTAATTAACCACGCAATAACAACGTAAGTTATTAACCACGCAATTACCACGCAAATTGTTAATCACGCAATGACCACGCAAATTATTAACCACGCAATAACCACGCAAATTATTAACCACACAATATACACGCAAATTATTTACCACGCAAATTATTAACCACGCAATAATTTTTTATTAAAAAAAATACAAAAAAATATTTTTAATTCCAGATTTTTTTTTCTCACATAACACACACACACACACACACACACACATATATATATATATATATATATATATATATATATATATATAGAGTTAGTATTAAATACATTTGCTAAGTATTGTGTGAATGTAGGACCAATCCTGAACCATTAGATTGAAAAAATTAAGGGCTTAGATTTAGTGGTATTTGTGTAATTAAAATGAAAAAATTAAATAAAAATAATTAAAAATATCCGGTTAAGGGCATATTGGGCATTTCTATATACTTATAAATAAGGAAACAATATAATTTTCAAATCAATTTGAAGATCGAAACAAAAATTACGGACCGTCTTCTCAATTTGGGATCCATTACGATTTTTACCGTGACGATTGGAATAAAAGCTAGCATAAAAACGATTTATGGGAATGAAGAACGATCATCACTTGGAATTCTTGCAATTAAGAAAAAAATATGTGATTACCATCCATTCTCTAAGAATGATTAAATAAAATGCAAACAGACTCAAGGAATTAGGTACAATATAACATATACACATCCATTCTCTAAGAATGGCCTAAACTACATAGTAACTAATCCCATTCTCTCAGAATGACTTATACTTCATGGTACAAAAGAGCTATTAGCAAAAACAACACCAAAACAACATCTGTATCTTCACAGTATGGAAAGCCCCATCATTTGAGAATGACCCATTCTATGAGAATGAACTTGAACCATTCTTATAGACATTCTCTGAGAATGATTTATAGCAAAAGCGACACCAAATCAACGTCTGTATCTTCACAGTATGGAAAGCCTCATTCTCTGAGAATGCATCATTCTCTGAGAATGCCCCATTCTTTGAGAATGAACTTGAACCATTCTTATAGAACGCCTCTCCAAAATCCAGAAGAAGAAAAAAAAGCGGAGATGAAAATTTTTTGACGAACAGTTGTACCAGGTTCCGATCGATTAATTTGGCGGATTTTATACGAGGTTCCGATCGATTAGCTCTTTTTTTTTGCAATTGCCTCTCCAAATCACCGTCTTTCTCTCTCTGCTTTGCGACTTCTTCGAGGATTGTAATCGACGTTGTTTGGTGGCCGGCGGCACCAAGTGATTCTCACCTAGACATGGATGTGGGAAATCGACCACAATTGGATGCATGGTAGAGGCTCCGTCGGTGGTGATTTTAGATGCTGTGGTTCGATTTCAGGCGACAAAAACCGAAGAAACAGCCGCACCGCCGCTGTCAGCGGCGGCGATTGCTGACGGAGGGGTAGTCGGTAAATTTTATGGAGTGTAATCGGAGAAGATGGAATCAGAGGTTCGATTTTGGGATGAATTTTACGGTTTGGGTAATGGCAGATCTAGGGTTAGCAATTCCTTAATTATAGGCGTAATATCAATTTGTTTACAAATTCCCAGATTGCCCCCATCAAATGATTGGCCCAGAATTGGTCGTACAATCACACAATATTTAGAAAATGTATTTGAACCTACATCTATATATATATATATATATATATATATATATATATATATATATATATATATATATATATATATATATATATATATATATATATATATATATATATAAACACAACGAAACTATTTAAAACACAACTAATCAAACATTACGATAAATTTTGTTTAACATTCTAAAAAAATCAAATAAGAAAGACCACGAACCACCTCTAATTGTTTCAAAAACATTGTAAAACGTCTACTTGTTTCAAAAACATACAACTAAGAAGGACCCGGACCACGTTGACTCATTTGTCGCATCCTTTCTTCCATTTTTTTTTCAAACTCATCTTGCGACCGTTTTAGTCTTTGTTCCATTTGTTGTTCCATTTGTTGTTGTTGTTGTTGGAAATTTTCGACCATTTGAGCTTGACTTTGTTGCAAATTTTCCACTTGTGCACGTAAGCTCAAGATCTAAAAAATAACGACATATTATGAGCATAATAGCATTTGTATTATACATTTAATATACATAATAGCAACATACTTTATATTTGCAATCCATAAGAGCAACATACTTTAAAAAATAGCAACATACTTTATATTTGCACTCCATAATAGCAACATACTTTATATTTTCAATCCATAAGAACAACATACTTTATATTTGCAATCCATAATAGCAACATACTTTATATTTTCAATCCATAAGAACAACATACTTTATATTTGCAATCCATAAGAGCAACATTCTTTAAATAATAGCAACATACTTTATATTTGCAATTCATAAGAGCAACATACTTTAAATTTGCAATCCATAATAGCAACATACTTTATATTTGCAATCCATAAGAGCAACATACTTTAAAAAATAACAACATACTTTATATTTGCAATCCATAAGAGCAACATACTTTAAATTTGTCAAACATAATAGCATTTGTACTATACATTTAATATACATAATAGCAACATACTTTATATTTGCAATCCATAAGAGCAACATACTTTAAATAACAAAAATATACTTTATATTTGCAATCCATAAGAGCAAAATATTATAAATAATAGCAACATACTTTATATTTGCAATCCATAATAGCATTTTACTTAACTTTACTATCTACAATAACAAGAAACTTTATTTTTCATCTTATATTAAACATAATGCATATAATGAATAAGTTTACCTCTTGTTGTGACTGCGCATCGGAGGTCGATCCAGACGTGGAAGAAAATGAACCGGTCATTGTATAGTATGGATCGGATTGTCCTATCCCAAATGTTTGGTCACCTCTCCGGCGACCGGTCCTCTTATATACGGATTGTTTCCACACCTCGAGATCATCATGCATCTCGCTTGGGTTATCCTTATACTTCTCAGTGAGGCACTCGAGATAAAAATCCTACAATTACCAAAACAACAACATTACGAATGTGCAAAAAATCAAGACATATAATCAATAAAAGTGATGGATATAACATACATATGCTTCCTGAAACGACTTCGAGGATAACTGTAAATTGTCACGCTCCCCTTTATTTATATACCTGTCCTTTGTTTCGGCGGTTGCATGGGTTTGTACATATACATCTAACCAAGAGGGCTTACAACCCAGCATCACTTCCTACATAAACAACAAAGTATAATTGTAGTTAGTGTTAAAAGAAAATATATTACTAAACAATAAAGCATGATTACTTACCAATCTGTCACGGTGTTCGGCGGTTCCGATGCTGCCATCGGTATGTGTTGCTATAACCCCCGACTCATCAGTAGAACTGCGGTTTTTCTTCCCGATGGCAGACTTCTTCCATTTCTCTGTGTTCCAATGCTGCAAAAAGAAAAAAAAAAGATGTATAATAAAATAACATGGAATAATATTAAATAATAATAATAATAATTTATAAAATCGCTTACGGCACACATTCGGTGCTACACAGGTTCCGCTATATCTCGAGGACGAAACTCCTGTAAGATACCAAACGAATCGTTTATCTCTCCAACAGCTCGACCGCTGTCATGTGCCATTTGTAATGATTTTTTTCTACAATTGCGTAGTCTACATCTATAGCGATTCTTGATGACATTTTTAAAACCATCAAATATCGCTTTTTCCTCACGAGGATCCCACTGGTATAAAGTCTGTAAAAATGACAACTAAAGTTAGAATTGCAAACTAAAAATGAATGAGCATACTACAAGTTAAAATTTAATATATTACCCGAACTAGCTCAAATACTTTACAGAGAATAGCCTCCGGGACTTCCTTATATGTAATCCAAGAGTCTTCTACGCACTAGAAAAATAAATCGGCCATCTTCGAGTAGACATCATGTTTCCCAAACCTACAATATTGAAATAACTATATAAGTATTATCATAAAACCAATTATAATAAATTCACATAATAAAAATACTAATGTTTGGCCATTTAGGCGAATCAAAGGTAGTGATGACGGATGAGAATCTGCGACATTGGATCCATCAACGCCAGACGTACCCCGGGCAGCCGAACCGGGTGGCGTAGGAATCATCATGTCGTCGTCCTCCTCTCCCTCCATATCCTCATCCGGTTTGTAACCTAACACCATATGTTTAACAAAAATAACAATGTATACCCATTTGTAACAATTTATAGCAATTTCAACCATATTTAACAATTTATACCATTTTCAACAAATTTTAACAATACATACCAATATCAACAAATTTATACCATTTTCAACAAATTTATACAATTTTTAACAATTTATACCATTTTCAACAAATTTTTAACAAAACTAACAATTTATACCGGTTTGTAACCTAACACCATATGTTTAACAAAACTAACAATTTATACCCATTTGTAACAATTTATAGCAATTTCAACCATTTTTAACAATTTATACCATTTTACACCAATCTCAACAAATTCAAACAAGTTATAGCTAATTGCAACAAACTTCTAACAATCCATACCAATTTCAGCATCTTATAACAATATATATATATACCAATTTCTAACAATTTATACCTAATTACATCAATTTATATCAAACCCTAGAAATTTCAAACAATCAAATTTCCAAAAAAAATTTGAACAATATAATGAATACATCAAACAAAACAACATTTTATACCTAAATAACAATTAATTTCAACAAATTGAACAAAAAATTGAAAGTTAGGTTTTTACCTCTTTTGTGAAAACGGGAAAAATTGGAAGAATGTTGTAATTTCTTGAGGAAAACGAGATGGGAGAGGTGCAAACCCACTTCCGGCGGATGAAATGGGCCGGCAAACAGGTCCAATCGGCGGTGGGTGGCGGTGCAGGACGTGTCGACTGAAAGCAGGAAAGAATGAAGCGGTGCAGACCTATCGATTGCAACACCTCGTCCGACGGCTTGAAGAGGTGCGAGACCGGCGGCGAAACCGGCTATTCCGGTGGTCACAGAGGCTTCAGCGGGGGAGGTTCACAGCGTCGGTTTGCTTGGGGAAGAAAGAAAGGAGCGGGAGTGAGAGTCGAATTCGGGAGACGTAGAAGGTTAAAACCCGATTCACATTATATATATATATATATATATATATATATATATATATATATATATATATATATATATATATATTTATATATATATATATATATATATATATATATATATATTTTTATATATATATATATATATATATATATATATATATATATATATATAATGCATATATAATATGTACAAACATTTTATGCATAGATATCTTAAAATTAAGTAGTACAACAACTTTATGCAACAATTACACTTTCTATATTTAATAAAAATGAATAATGTAAAAATTAATAACCATAGATTGCTTCTAAGCAATCAATGGCTGAAAATGAATCTGAAATTTTGACATGGATCACCAATTTAAAATTTCATTCCCTCTAAAATTACACTATAAAATCAAGATTTCCTAAACACAATTCTTCACTCCATTCTTTTCTTTCTCCAAACAATTGTGAACTGTCTCCTTGATTTTGCAGAACATTATCACAATAATTTCTAATTCTGCAGGTCTCTTTGATTCTGCACAACATTATCAAGTTAGTAATTTCTCCTAGCCAACTTTTTCGATAATATCAAATTAATTTCTGTAGATACACATATATATTTATATAAATATCTTTTTTGCAGGATGTTGTAGTTGTTACATTTTATAGATCCTCGGTTTTGTTGCTAAAGCTATTTAAAGGTATGATTATTTACAAAATATATTTTTTCCTTATTGTAATTTCTGCATTTTTTTCAGGAACTACAAACTTGAATTAACAAACTTTGAAAAAAAAATGTAAATATTGAGAATTGTCATCTCTCAATATGTTTAAAGTCTCACAACTTTCAGGAGGCGGATCTAGCACCATAACCTGGGACAAAAACTCAAAAACTCATAAACAATTTCAAAATGTACAAAGGTGGGACAAAAACTTCACATACATATTGTACATTTTGTAGATCCTCGGTGACCATCTCCACCATAATCTGCATCCCACGCATCAGAACAACTTTCAATAGGCGGATCTAGCACCATAACCTGGGACAAAAACTCAGAAACAATTTCAAAGATACACATCTGATTTTTTTATGTATGTGTTTGGAAAAACAATGTACTTTCGTTTTTTGTTTGATAATAACCAAGCACTAAATTCATCACAATTCTGAATTTTGGTTTTAAACCAAAATATGTTGCAGGTATAGATAAAGATAGAAAATCAGAAAACCAAGTACACAATAGATCGAAAAAACGAAGATATCTAAGTATCTAACAAGTCAGAAAACTTTTTCGATCTAGGTATAAAGATAGAAAATCAGAAAACTTTGTTCGATCTAGGTATTGATAAAGATAGAAATACAGATTTCCAAGTATCTAACAAGTCACAAAGACAAAAAAAAAATACCAGCACGAAAATGGCTACAAGTATATATAAAGTTCGAACTACATATCTAACAAATGAGCACCAACAAATCAGTTAAGTCACAAAAGGACAGAAAACTTACAGAAAATAAACAAAGATACACATCTGATTTTTTTACTTCCAATTGCCAATATACCAGCAAAAATAAGATTCCTGAATATCAAAAACAAAACGAAACCAAAAATATCCTCAAAATCCAGATCAAATCAATTAAAATCGGATCCAAAATCGGATGAAAACAAAAATCAGATCCAAAACGGAGCTCGGAGTCGAGTATGAGTCTCCAAGGATCAAAATCAATTTCCAAATATCAAAATCAATTTCGAAGCTTTAACTAGAAGACGAAAGATCGGCGTCGGATGCGTCGATCTATAACAGATACCTAAGATCGGTCGGTATTGAGACAGATTCTGCAAAGGAAAGGAGGCGGAACGACGGTATCAGTGGTGCTCTGACTTCTCTATATCGATTTGGATCGGAGAAAACCACACGATGCGTTTTTGGGTTTATGCTCTGACTTCTCTATATTGTGGACACTACTAGGTCGAGGGTGTGTGCGTGTCTAAGGAGGAAGATCCAGATCAAGGGATCCGACATCCTCAAAGGTGGTGTGTGGGTGTCTAAGGAGGAAGCAATCGAATCGATCGACAGGCTTAGATGGTCGACGGTATGGGGGTGGACGAAGGGGACGCTGCAGATCGAATGTGGGAGGTGGAATGAAGGAGTCGACTGGATATGGGAGGCGTAGTGAAGGGTAATGCATTACCCGGCTCCTAAGCAGTAACAACAAATTGTTTTAGGGTTAGGTTAATATGTAATATGCATATATTTAAATTACCAATTTAACCCCTCAATTTGTAAATTAAATTTAAATTCAAATTCTTTTTTATTAGGTTATAAAATATTAGTATTTTAAAAATAATATTTATATAAATATTAATAATATTTTTTTAATTTGTAATACAATATTAATTAAATGCTTATCGAAATCTTATGTTATAATTAATTCTAAATTGGAACTACATAAACAATTTCAAATAACATCATTTGCACAATATCATTTTATTTGTTGGGCAAATCAGGCACGCTCATTTGTCGGGACAATACACATATGCTTATTTCTTCACAAATTGAAAATTTAAACCTTTTACATTATATGTACAAAAGTAATTGTTTATTATCAAGCCCAATACGCCCTTTAACTTAATTGTTTATGTTCCATTAACCGATAACTTTATCCAATGAATGTAGACCGTATATTTATTTATTTACTTTGTAATTGTTACTTCACTTGGTTTTTAATAAGAAAAAATTAGAGATAAAAGTTTATAAGTCCATAATTTTAAAATTCATAATTTTAAAGAAAAATTATTTTTAATTGTTCATTTTTTATCCTAAAACAATCTAACGAAAGAAAATATATTATTTGAAATTTGAATTTTTTTAAAACGAAATTAATCATCGAAAGAAAGTTATTCATCGATTTTAACTATTCGTCATCCACCGAAAGATACTAATCGCCGAAACTCAACTAATTGCCGCAAAATCCGATTCACCGCCGCCGCAACGCGCGGGTATGCCGCTAGTATATATATATATATATATATATATATATATATATATATATATATATATATATATATATATATATATATATATATATATATATATATATATATATATATATATATATATATATATATATATATATATATATATATATATATATATGTATATAATGAAAAAAAATAATTTACCACGCAATAGCCACGGAATTCATTAACCACGCAATTAACACGAAATTCATTTAACCACGCATTTAACACGCATACAGGCAGTCCGTGTCTATCGCGTGGCTAGTTAGACACGCAATTACCACGGACTTCCTATATGCGTGTTAAATGCGTGGTTAATTAACCACACAATAAACACGGATTGTTTTTATTTTTCAATTTTTGATGGGCAAACATTATTTTTTTGGGTCTACTTTTTATACATCCTTATTATACTTTATTATCTTTATATTTCTCAGTTTATACGTAAATTCGACTTACATACAAGCGTGTACACCTTCCAAACCTATTGTTCATTTTAAACGTTATCATTTCAAGGTGTATAACCACTTGTGATTTTAAGATACCGACACATTGATGTGCATACATTCATACTCATAAACACATACACACACACACGTATACATATACTTTACACATACATACATACTTATACCCATAAACTCACACATACATACGTTTATATACATTGAAAGGATAAAACTTGAAATGAGTAACGGGTTTGGAATGTGTACACGCTTGTGTGTAACTCGAATTTACGTATAAACTGAGAAATATAAAAATAATAAAGTATAATAAGGATGTGCAAAAAATGAACCCAAAAAAATAATGTTTACCCTTCAAAAAACGAAAAATACAAAAATCTCTGTGTCTATTGCGTGGTTAATTGACCACGCACTTAACACACAACAAGCCAATATGTGGTAAATGCGTGGCTAATTAACCACGCAATAACCACGAGGTTTTCGTATTTTTCATATTTTGAAGGCCAAAAATTATTCACTTTATATTTTTCAGTTTATACGTAAACGAAAAAAATAATACGAAAACAAAACAAAAACGAAAGAGATATATTGAACGAAAACGTAAAAAGTAATACGAAAATGAAAAAAAAAAAATTTACCACGCAATAACCACGGAATTCATTAACCACGCAATTACCACGAAATTCATTTAACCATGCATTTAACACGCATACAGGCAGTCCGTTATTATCGCGTGGCTAGTTAAACACGCAATTTACACGCACTTCCTATATGCGTGGTAAATGCGTGGTTAATTAGCCACGCAATAAACACGGATTGTTTTTATTTTTCAATTTTTGATGGGTAAACATTATTTTTTTGGGTCTATTTTTTACACATCCTTATTATACTTTATTATCTTTATATTTCCCAGTTTATACGTAAATTCGACTTACATACAAGCGTGTACACCTTCCAAACATATTGTTCATTTTAAACGTTATCATTTCAAGGTGTATAAGCACTTGTGATTTTAAGACACCGACACATTGATGTGCATACATTCATACTCATAAACACATACATACACACGTATACATATACTTTACACATACATACATACTTATACCCATAAACTCACACATACATACGTTTATATACCTTGAAAGGATAAAACTTGAAATGAGTAACGGGTTTGGAATGTGTACACGCTTGTGTGTAACTCGAATTTACGTATAAACTGAGAAATATAAAGATAATAAAGTATAATAAGGATGTGCAAAAAATGAACCCAAAAAAATAATGCTTACCCTTCAAAAAACGAAAAATACAAAAATCTCTGTGTTTATTGCGTGGTTAATTGACCACGCACTTACCACACAACAAGCCAATATGTGGTAAATGCGTGGCTAATTAACCACGCAATAACCACGAGGTTTTCGTATTTTTCGTGTTTTGAAGGCCAAAAATTATTTAACCACGCAATAACAACCAGCCATTTTCCTGTTATTTTAAACCATCGTTCGTGGCAGTTGCGTGTTTATTTAACCACGCTTTATTTATTGTTTTCCATTTATATATATTAACCACGGTTTTACCACGCATTCAATCAGTCCGTTTCTATTGCGTTGTTAATTTTACCACGCAACAGCCACAAATTTGCATTTAGATATATTAACCACGCAATTACCACGCATTCAATCAGTGCGTGGTCATCGCGTTGTTAATTTTACCACGCAACAGCCACGAATTTCTGATGCGTGGTTGTTCCGTCACCAATGCGTGTCTAAATTTGGGGTTTCAGGTTGTGTAACAGATGCGTGGAAATTGCGTGGTTATTTAACCACGCAAATTTTGCGTGGTTATTTTTCTTGGCTAAATACCCACTTCTCTAGTAGTGAATTTTTTTTTAGCCGTTAGTATTTTCTAGCCGTTGGGGGGGTTTTTTGCAACTTGTTCCATAGTTCAAGGGGCCAAAGGGTAAAATGGGAGAGAATTTGGGGTTAGAAACCCGGTGCCAAGCCTTCCCCGCACCTAAAACCCCAACCGGGGCGGTGTTACCGGGCGGGGTCGTGATCCAGCTTGGACACTGTGGCCCTTCCCCGCTGCCATACCCCTTGGTCTTAGGACCAATGGGTTCTCGCTTTCTCTGTACTTATTTTTCTGTACATATTTTTCTGTACGTAGCATTTACAAGTTTCCAGAAGTTTTCCTGGAATTTTTTGTACGATCCGTAACCAATATGTATGTGAGACCACCCAACCAGCCAATCTCTTAATTTGATCACAAATCTTGTATCCTACAGATTTCTTTAATTTTTTGAAGAAACTTTCTTAATGCAATGACAATTTCTTAGAAAAAATAAAATCTAGAAAATATTATTTATCTTAGTTGACGTTAACAATAACTATTATTATAAGAATAAATTTAAATATGACTCACGGTTGATTTTTTGAAATATTCTTTTTTCTATTAGTTTTAAATACCAAAGTCAAATATATTGAAACCTGACCGTAAATTACACCCCAAACCATCCAACACTTCCTTCGTCGAAGTTTTGACCTGGTACTTCGACTTGTGAGGAGGCTCAGCCAAGCGAGTTGAATCGATTATAGGCTCACTATTATCATGGCCTATAAAACTACCCCAAACTTTATATCTTTCATTATATGCCCAAAATGTCTTCCTCCCTTACAATGATCGGAAAGCCTCACTTCGTTTTTGTGCCTTTACTTGCGCAAGGTCACATGATCCCCATGGTAGATATGGCTCGCTTATTCGCTGAACAAGGAGTTGTGGTTAGCATTGTAACAACCCCTCTAAATGCCTTGAGATCTGCCACTACTATTAAGCGGGCTCAAGAAGTTGATAGGCTGTTCATTAACCTGATCGAAATCCCATTCCCAGCGAAAGAAGTGGGATTGCCTGAAGATTGTGAGAACCTTGAAAGTGTCCCCACAAGAGACCTAGTACGAAAATTTTACCAAGCCCTTGATTTGCTTCAGAAGCCGTTGGAAGATTATTTAGAAAAGGAAAACCTTCCTCCAAGCTGCATTATTTCAGACAAGTACATGTATTGGACGTCTAAAACAGCTCAAAAGTTTAACGTACCTCGGATTGTTTTCCATGGAACGGGCGCCTTTTCGTTGTTGTCCATGCATAATCTGAAGCTTCATAACACACATGCCTCGGTGGAATCAGACTCGGAGCCCTTTGAAATTCCCGACATGCCCATGAGGGTTTCAGTTACAAGGATGCAACTCCCAGGAGCAGTTTTGGCATCGGGTAACTTTGATGACATTCGAATGAAAGTCGAAGAGGCTGAATCAAGTTCTTATGGAGTTGTGGTGAATACATTCAACGACCTTGAGCGTGTCTTCGTTGATCTGTATCAAGCAGCAGTACGCAAGAAAGTATGGTGTGTCGGACCAGTTTCTATGTGTAATAAAGAAACCTCAGACAAATTCACTAGAGGGAATAGAGCTTCGATCGATGTGAAAGAATGCATTGGGTGGCTAGATTCTATGAAACCTAAGTCGGTTCTATATGCTTGCTTAGGCAGCCAATGCCGCCTCATTCCATCTCAGTTATTTGAGATCGGGCTTGCTTTAGAGGCATCGAACCATCCATTCATTTGGGTCATAAGTGGTCGAGAGAGATTTCAAGAAGTCCAGAAGTGGTTAATCGAAGAAAAATTTGAAGAGAGAAACAAAGGAAAGGGCTTGCTCATAAAAGGGTGGTCACCGCAAGTTCTAATATTGTCCCATCCAGCGATTAAAGGGTTCCTGACACACGGTGGATGGAACTCGGTAACCGAAGGGATTTGTGCAGGTGTTCCAATGATCACGTGGCCTATGTTTTCCGAGCAATTCTTGAACGAGATTTTGATTGTGGACATTTTGAAGATTGGGGTCCGAGTTGGAGTTCAGGCTCCAGTTCCATGGGGAGATGAAGAGAGAGTTGGGATAATGGTAAGGAAAGACGAGATTAAGAAATCCATACAAATGTTAATGGGTCGTGGAGGTGAACAAGAGGACGAAATAACGAGCAGGGCTAGAGAGCTAGGAGAGTTGGCAATGAAAGCTATAGGAGAAGAGGGTTCGGCTCAAGTTAACATCAAATTGTTCATACAAGATATCATTGGTAAATGCAGTCATCCGTGAGTTGAAGTCTTCTTCGGCTCGAGTCGTTTTATAAGAATGCAAGCTTTAAAGCCTATTAATTTATTTTGATCACCTAAGATTTATTTGTTGTTTAGAGAATAAGAGGGGCACAAGAATAAGGCACTTGACTTAGGCCGGCAAGTGTGGATCATATTGTTGGTTTTAAATGTTGGGTTGACGTTATAAAAAGGAAATCAATAAATCGCTATTTGTTTTTTTTTTTTTTAAATCCCTTATCTTATAATTGAATTTAATATGCTAGTAAAATTATTTTGTGTTTTTATCATATCATTTAGGATGGTTTTCATTTGTAACACTAATATTAATTCTACGTGGCATTCAATATGCCAAAATCTATATCTATATTCTATAATAAAATAATATTAAGTCTACCACGTGTCCCTCTCTAAATCGTTCTCGAACAAATTTTCCTGCTCATATACCTTCTCCTTAAGCTGGGACATGATGATTCCCTGATTTTTTTTTTTTTTTTAAATTACGATCAATTTCTCAGTATTATTTTATGCAATAGTTGCTCTTCCATGTATTCTACAAGAAATCAAGAAGTAATCATCTTTTATTTTGAAATCCGTTGTTGAATATACTTTTGATAAAACATTTAATGTATTTTCTGCCAAACATTGTCAATTTCAAGATTTGAGGTTAGTACTATCGTTTATTTTAAGTGTGGTCATCATGTTCTACTACGTAATATACTATTTCATAAACCGGTTTTAAGTTTTTGATTTTCATGAAATTATTCTTCAAGATGCGTATAATCGTATATGTTGTTATAATATACAATCAAGTAAATTGTTTTTTAGTTTTTGCCAAAAATCATCTATACACAAATAAAATATGTTTTTCGCTATGCTTCCCTAATATTGGACTCCAGGTGTTTGATAAAAATGTTTGTGAGGAGTTTAAAAAAAAAAATCACTTAAACTTTATATTTAGTAAATAAATCAATGCATGGTTTTGTATATTTTTACTAACAATAGTAATTTTAGCAACATAATGTTGATCCGGTTTTGAAGTTCAATATTATTTTATTTGTTAATGTTTTGTATTTTTTTAAAGTTGAATGATTGGTTGACTATGTTTTCAAGAATTCCAAGACAGACAATATTTAACTTTATTTTTTTTTTTAAATTTCGTCCCTATTGATGTTTTGGTCAGGGTTTTAGTTGACTAAGATGATTTAACTTAAATGAGTAAATATTTATTAAATTTATGTATGTCTATTTGCTTGCCTGTATATTTGTGTGTGTGTGTGTGTATTATGTTGCTCTATGTGTAGTCTATGTGTTTATGGTATGTGTATGGCTGTATGTTGTAAGTGTGTATGTGTGTGTTAGATTAATAAATTTCATTTTATGTATCGGTGTCTATGTTCTTTCCCACATATGAGTGTGTGTGTGTGTGTGTGTGTATGCTGTCTGTGTATGTGTGTGTGTATGTGTGTTGGGCTGTTCAGTATCAGTACCAGCTGATCTGGCAACAGCACTATTTGAATCTGATGCTGTCAAAAGGAGGATTACATGCTGACACTGTAGTTCATCTGAAGTCTATCAGCTGAAGTGTGTTATAGTGTTTATCTTATTTTGTAGTTTATCTAGTTTACATACTTATCATGTTTATAGTTGGGGGTTCCCTATATTGTAGGGATACTCAAAATATACGTAGTATAGCTTTTGTATAAATACATAGTTAGGGTTTATGCAATCATAACTTGGTTAATCAAACAAAGGGATCTCTGTGTGAGATCAACACGTTTTCTGTGTGAAAAACATTATTGTCTTTGTTCTTATTCTTGTTTGATCGGTCCTTGTAAACCAACAACTAGTATCAAAGCAGGTTCTTAATCATTCAAGAATGTCTTCCTCGTTTTCCTCCACTTCTAGCAACAAGATCCCTCCTTTCGATGCCAACAACTTTGGCATGTGGAAGAGCAAAGCCCTCATGGTTCTTGAAACCATAGATTATCGCATGCCGGAAATTCTCAAAACGGCCCATATGTTCCCCACTTTACTGTTACCAAAGATGGTGTTCCTGATGAGAAAAAGGCCACCCCTATTCACGAGTTCACTGAGGATGACAAGAGACTTGTCAATCTTGACACTCGAGCCAGAGCAGCTATTGGTAATTCTCTTCCGTATGAGATTTATCATCTGGTTCAAAACTGCATATCAGCTAAAGGGATGTTAAGCACTCTCACTGTCGCCTTCGAAGGCACTGCTGAAGTGAGATCTGCTCAAAAGAACACCCTTAACCGAAAGTACGAACACTTCTTTGCGTACAAGAATGAAACTATCACTCAGGCTTTTAATCGCTTCAACTGCCTGGTGAATGACATGAGAAGGTTCAATATTGTCAAACTTGACTCTGTCCATGTTCTTAAGTTTCTCGACTCTCTGGACGACAAATGGGAGCATCACGTCGATGTTCTCAAGAATAGTGAGAAGATTCACACCATGGATCTCCAAAGCCTGTTTGGCAATCTCCGTAGTCATGAGGAGATTAAGGCTCAAAGGAAAGAGATTATGAGAGATAGTCAGCGATAATGATCTGCTGCCCTATTCTCAAAGAACCAGGAGGATACTGAGTTTGAGACTGCTGCTGAAGACGAAGAGTTCAAGCATATGGCATATCTTGTATCTCAAGCGGCACTGATTGTGAAACAGTTCAATCAGTACAAGGATAGTAGGAGGAATGGGGCTCAACGTTCTTTTGGTGGGTCTAAACCAAATTTCTCAAACTTCAGGAAGTCTATCAATGATAGTCCTAAACCCACTGCTGACAAGAAGAATGATGGAAAGTGCTTCAATTGTGGAAGTACTGAGCACTTCGCTAAGGAGTGCAATGTGAAGAAACGTGACTCAAAGGATGAGTCTTATGAAGTCAAATACAAGAGACTTGTTGCCTCTCTCAAAAGGAAAAACCTGGGCTCCAAAGTGTTGATTGCTGAGGAGGAGAAAGAGAACTGGGAAGAAGAAGCTAATTCCTCTGATGATGAGAATCAGAACATGTGCTTGATGGTTGTGACCAGTGGATCTACTGAAGAGTCAAGCAGCAGCACCCGTGCTGCTGATGCTGATGTTGTCAAAGATTGTGACTCTTCCACCTTGTATCAAGTCAAATACTTTGTTAATTTATCTTTGAATGGAAAAACAAAAGCTTTTGAGTACTTGTATGTGTGTCTTGAAAACTCTAACTTTAACAGACATCATCTGACTCTTGAAAATGAAAAACTGAAAAATCAATTAAAAAACAAAAATCTTGACTACTCTAAATTAAAAATGGAATGTCGTGACCTTGTCTTGTCTAACAAACTGCTCTTTAAGGAAAAACAAGCTGTTGAAACTGTAACTAAAAACATTCAACTGATCATCAAGAACTGGACTCTTTCTCACAAGAAAGTCTCCAAACTGATAAATGATCAGATATCTTTTCAGGCCACCAAAATTCTTGGTGGAGATTTTGAATCCTGTCAAGATTTTTAAAATGGTTGAATCTGAACATGCTTTTCCCTCAAAATAGGAGTTGATTGAGGATTTCAAAAACAAATTTGTCCCCTCATGTTTTCAAAAAGAAACGGAACTCATTGAGAAACATTGTTCTATTAACAAGGAAGGTGACATCAACATTCAAACTAAAATCAGTGATATTGATCCCTCCTTAAAAGGAACTGAACAGGAAAATGTTGGTGTTAGTACTGAAAATCTCATCAAATTTCCTATCTCTGATGGTGAATTTCATGCTGTCGTGAATATTGCCTGTGAAGCTCTTGAGCATCTCACATCTGCTGCTGCCTCTGATGATTTTAAAAAAAAATTACCTTCTCAAAAGCTGTAAATAAATTTAGATTTTCAAAAACTAAGAAATATAAACCCATCAGAACCTGCTACATATGTGGTGATTCTTCTCATTTGACTGATTAGTGCACTTTTGAGTCAAGATATGACAGGAAGATAAACATAGCTACTCGTGATAAATGGACCAAAAAGGAAAACTCATTAAATTGTCTACCATCTGAATGCTACAATATCTTGTCTTGTTTCAAACCCATTGCCAAATGGGTTCACTGAGGTTCTCACGTGTGCTTTAGTGACTGCAGGGCCAGAAAAACATTTGGTATCTTGACAGTGGATGCTCTCGTCATATGACTGGATACAAGTCCTTGTTGGAAGATTTTATGAAGAAAAATGGCCCTGTAGTTACATATGGTGACAATAGTCGGGGTTAAACTAAAGGCTACGGCACCATTCGTTGTAAATCTGTACAATTTTCTAATGTTTCGTATGTTAAAGGTCTTAAACATAATCTCATCTCCATTGGTCAGCTATGTGATGCTGACTACGATGTCTGCTTCAACAAAAGAGAAGGAAATATCATCAATGCTACAAAAGAAGTGGTTCTCTCTGCCAAACGTTGTGATGACATCTATATCCTGTATATGTTCTCAGCTGATCAATCCCCGAAGAGGTGTTTCTTTTCTCGTGCACAATCTCACATCAACTGGCTATGGCACAAGCGTCTGTCACACTTGAACTTCAAGAATATTTCCAAGATTTCCAAAAACCAGCTGGTTCGAGGTATTCCTAAGATGAATTTTTTCAAAGACAAAGTGTGTTCAGCCTGTGAAAAAGGTAAACAAGTCAAAGCTTCTTTTAAATCTAAAAAGTGTTCCTCAATTGTATGTCCTTTCAGCTTGATGCATATGGACCTTTTTGGACCTGTTCATGTGGCCTCACTTGCTGGCAAGAACTATTCACTGGTAATTGTGGATGAATTCTCTCGGTACAACTAGGTCATGTTCCTAAGGAATAAAAGTGATGCTGCTGCTGAAATCATCTCATTGATCAAGAAATCTGAGGTTCTCTTCAACCTCAAAGTAAAGCAGCTGAGAAGTGATCATGGCACCGAGTTTCGCAATCAGACTCTAGAAGATTTCTGTCACACCCCCAAACCGTAATGGCGGAAACGTTCGAGGGTGGATGACTTCATGAGCAATATCATAACAAAGTTGAATAATAGTGATTTCCAAGCAAAACAACCATCATTAAATAATTGCAAATGTTACATCGTTTAAATGTTGCATGTTTCAAATACAATTACAAATGATATCAAAAATAAGCAAAAACGACGTCGTAACGTCCCTTCGTATAGCGCTGGAGGTTTACCTTATCAATTTCTTGAGAATACAAGTAATTTGAAAGAGTGTCAACAGTTAAGTTGGTGAGTTCATAAGATTTTGCGTAAGAAATGTCCGTTGTTTATAAACGATAGTATTGAAAACCAAGAAAATCCAGTATTTTCTCATAAAAATGTCCAAGTCTTTAAATCCCAAAGACTAAAATGTAATATGTAAACTGTAGTGTAAATTCCTTAGAAATGTATGTTTCCACGTAAACAATTTATAAAAATATTAAGTTGATTATTTTCCCCATGTGAGATACCGTATAACCATACTGTGACTAGTTGGCCTGCTGCGACGTTCTTCAGGCGTCGGAATGTTAGACATTTGGACACCTCAGACCTGCCGGTCTAGCTGTAGCTAACAGCTCAGGTGCGGGGTTGTCAAGCCCGTATAGATCTATACTCAAATATCGCGCTCTCTTACCGAGACTCTGGTTATAAAAATTCAGGACTTATAGTAGGTACTTATAGAAGTACTGTGAAGATTCATCTCACAAAAATGTATGTATTTCAATCAACTTGTTTACGTAAGATTTGTATATAAAAACTCTTGTAATCATCCATTATCATTTTTCTCATGATAATATAGTAGTGTTTAATAATTATATAATTTTATATAATTATTTTTGTCATGTTTCAAATGTCATAATAACCTTATGTTCATAAACTATTCCAATAATAGTCTATTTTTAGTGTTCCGTCGTAATAATCATATTTTTTACGAATAATAACGAAATAACTTATTCAAATGATTATAAGTGTCATCTTTTAAGATATATCCCACAAAAATTGTGTAATAACTTGGTTATATCCATTTTTGCTAGGAAGTAATATTTCCCGGTTATAAAAACGTATTTTTTATTAGTTTTCGTTTTTATGACGTTTATGTCAAAAATCTAGTGTTTTACACACTTTATTAATAGTCTTGTATCTTTTACACAAACATAATATGTCATAATGTTTATAATACATGGATCTAACCATTTCTCAAGTCAAGATCATTTGTACACAACTTCTAGTTTTCATATTTATAACATTTTTATCCAAGATCTAGCATTTTTACACATTTTATTTATAGTTTGGAAACTTTTACAAAAACATAATATATCACTATGTTTATCATACATAGAACTAACCATATTTCATATCAAAAAAATTTTTACATAACAACTAGTTTTATGAACTTGTGTAAATCATCATTTATAGCATTTAAACATATGTAAAATTGGATAAAACAACATTTATAGTATATAAACTTGTATTCTCCCCCAAAAAGTTTAGAAAAGATGAAAATGAGGGGTATGAACTCACCCTTGAAGCGTGCTTTGCTTAAAAACTAGGGTAATCTTGAGAGATTAGCGGTAGGAACGAAGATCCAAGCCTTGGAGCTCGGAGGACCCTTGGACAATGCTATTACACAAAGGTTTTTCATAGATGTTAGTGTGTGTAAATGGAGTAAAACTTCTGTAATATTGTTTAAAATCACAAGAGAAGCTAACTTACCAAGTTTGGAATGTTTTGCACTAAAAAAATGGTGGATGGTGATGGTGGCCGGCGGTGGTTTATGGTGGTGTATGGTGGTGGCGAGTTGGAGGGGAGATGGTGGTGGAGTGTTTGAGCCGAGAGGAGAAAGAGAGAGATGAGGGAGAAGAGTGTGCTAGTTTGTTTTCAAATGAGGTGCATTATGGTTTAAAAATCAAGTTGGATTTTGTTGCATTATTATATTCTAGCCTAATTATACCTAGATTTTGAATAGTAAACCTTGGATCTCATGGGAGAATGGTGGTGCAGCCGATGGGGGTAGGGTAGGAGGGGTGGGTGGGTTAGTTTTTTATAAAAATAGCATCCTACTTATATAAAATGTGTGATTTTTATAAAATCGTAAGTCGTTTTAGTGAAATTTTATGAGTTTTTGACGAAACAAAGTTCTAAATAATTATTTTGTATAAAAACATTGTCAAACATTTATTTTGATTGAATTATAACTCGTTGGATGTTGAAATACGCGTTTAAGCGCAGTATTCTTCCGATTTCGCGATTTTTGGCATTTTACCGGAAATTGAATTTGGCTTTGAAATTAAATACTAGATATTATTACGTTCCATATTGTATGAATTGTTATTTCATATTTGATGTTTAAGGCACCACATTTTGCATATTGAGTCCAAACCCTGTGTACATTTATCCGTTCACAGCGGTTTAATCGTTGTAACTTTCACATACGAACTTCGTTTTCGACGTTCTATATATCCACAGGTTCGTAATTACGAGTAGATAATTTTATAAATATTATTATTCTCGAAATAGTAATTGTACGATTATCGAGTTTTTACGCTACAGTAGTTTACTGTCCGCATTTTCGACGTTTACTCGATAATTGTTTTGAATTAGCATACGTAGTATTATAATATTTAATAATTCATCGCAAAAGTTATGGGAAATAACTTTCCAACATATGGATTAACGTACGCTTCGTTTGACTACAGTTGACTTTTGTTGACCAAAATTTACAATTGTCACATCATCTACCCGTTAGAAAGAATTTCGTCCCGAAATTTAGCACTTGAGTAGATCCTCAAGGGTTTGGGAAGAGATGTGGATACTTTTGTTTCATTTGGTCTTCATGTTCCCAAGTAAATTCTGGTCCACGCTTGGCGCTCCAGCGGACTTTCACTATTGGTATGCAGCTTTGTTTCGTTCTCTTGACTTCCCTATCCATGATCTCCACAGGTTCTTCTACAAACTGGAGGTTCTCATTCACCTCGATCTCATCGAGCAGAATGACAAGAGTCTTATCGGACAGACATTTCTTTAGGTTGGATACATGAAATGTGGGACGGACATTGCTGAGCTCTTGTGGTAGTTGGAGCTTGTAGGCTACTGGCCCGATCCTAGCAAGGATCTCAAAGGGCCCAATGTATCTGGGGTTCACTTTCCCATGCTTACCAAAATGTATCATTCCTTTCCATGGTGAGACTTTCAACAACACTCGATCGCCAACCTGGAATTCCAAAGGTTTGCGTCGTTTATCTGCATAGCTCTTTTGTCGGTCACGAGATGCTTTCAATCGTTCACGGATCTGAACGATTTTCTCCGTCGTCTCTCGTATGATCTTCGGACCGGTGAGAGTGCTGTTAGGTACTTGGCCTCTGGCTAGTTGAGTATCCCCTACCTCAGCCCAGCACAGAGGGGATCTGTACTTGCGTCCATATAAAGCTTCAAATGGGGCAACTTTGATGCTAATGTGGTAGCTTTTGTTGTATGAAAACTCAATGAGTGGTAAGTGGGTGTCCTACGACTTACCAAAGTCTATCACACAAGCTCTCAACATGTCTTCCAGCGTTTGAATGGTTCTTTCACTTTGCCCGTCTGTCTGTGGATGGTACGCTGTACTCATGTCGAGTCTGGTTGCCAAGGCTTTTTGCAATGATTGCCAAAATCGTGAAGTGAATCGACTATCTCTATCTGAGATAATCGAAATTGGCGCACCATGCAATCGTACTATTTCCTTGATGTACGTCCTTGTAAGTTTCTCCATCTTGTCGGTCTCCTTGATTGGCAGGAAGTGAGCGGATTTGGTTAACCTATCGACGATTACCCATATAGTGTCTAATCCACCAGTTGTCTTTGGTAATTTGGTTATGAAGTCCATAGTTATCCGCTCCCACTTCCACTCGGGTATTTCCGGTTGTTGCAGCAAACCAGAGGGCTTCTGGTATTCTACTTTAACCTTGGTGCAAGTCAGGCACTTGCCCACGTAAGTAGCAATTTCCGCCTTCATGTATGGCCACCAATACAGTTTCTTGAGGTCCAAGTACATCTTGTCGAACCCAGGATGAACGGAGTATCTAGTCTTGTGAGCCTCATTCATGATAACGTCTCTGTATCTGTCGAATCTCGGTGTCCAAATTCGGTTAACGAGGTAACGAGCTCCGTCATCCTTAACTTCAAGGTTTTTATCCATCCCTCGGAAGGATTCATTTGCGACGTTCTCAGGTTTTAAGGCTTCTAGTTGCGCCTCCTTGATCTGAGTTGACAAATGGGAATGGATCGTTATTCACAAAGACTTTACTCGGCGACCCGAGTACTCTTTCCGACTAAGGGCATCTGCCACCACGTTGGCCTTTCCTGGGTGATAACGAATTTCGCATTCATAATCACTTAGCAGTTCTACCCATCATCGTTGTCTCATGTTGAGCTCTTTTTGGTTGAGGATATGCTGGAGACTCTTATGGTCAGTGAAAACCGTACACTTAGTGTCGTACAGGTAGTGTCTCTAGATCTTCAATGCAAACACCACTGCCCCCCAACTCGAGATCATGTGTAGTGTAGTTGATCTCGTGAGTTTTAAGTTGTCTCGAAGCGTAGGCAATGACTTTTCCTCTTTGCATGAGTACGCAGCCCAGACCCTGGTTCGATGCATCGCAATAGACCACAAAGTCTTCTGTTTCTTCTGGAAGGGACAGAATAGGAGCACTGCACAAAGCTTTCTTTAAGGTTTGGAAGGCGGCTCTTGTTTATCTTCCCACTTGAATGTTACACCCTTCTGTGTCAGGGCAGTAAGTGGCTTCGCAATTTTGGAGAAATTCTGTATGAATCTTCGGTAATAGCCAGCAAGGCCCAAAAATTGACGGATTTCGGTCGGCATTCTCGGTGCTTCCCAGTTTTCGATGGCTTTAATTTTGGAGGGATCCACATGTATCCCTTCCTTGCTGACTACGTGGCCTAGAAAGTCCACCTTTCGAATCCAAAATTCACATTTTGAAAATTTTGCATACAACTTCTCTGCTCTTAGCGTCTCCAAGACTTACCGTAGGTGTTGACTATGTTCCTCCTTACTTCGTGAATAGATAAGTATGTCATCGATGAACACTATCACGAATTTATCTAAGTAAGGTCGGCATACGCGGTTCATCAGGTCGATAAACACTACGGGCGCATTAGTTAATTCGAAGGGCATCACAACGAATTCATAATGGCCGTAACGAGTTCTGAATGCCGTTTTGAGAAATAACTCGATCCTTGGAGTTGGTCGAAAAGGTCATCAATTCGGGGTAATGGATATCGGTTCTTGATAGTGAGCTTGTTCAATTCCCGATAGTCAATGCACATACGGAATGATCCATCCTTCTTCTTCACGAACAAGACCGGCGTTCCCCAAGGTGAGAAGCTCGGCCTGATGAACCCTTTACTTAGCAGTTCGTTTAGTTGGCTGGATAATTCTTGCATTTCTGCCGGGGCTAATCGGTATGGCGCTTTTGCTACGGTGGTGGCTCCAGGGATCAAATCGATTCTGAACTCGACTTGTCGTGCGGGTGGTAGCCCCTGGAAAGTCTTCTGGGAATACGTCAGAAAAGTCGCAGACTTCAGGGATCTCTTTGATGCTCTTTACTTCTTTCTTCTCGTCAACAACGTGGGCTAGGAAGGCATGGTATCTTTTCTGTAGGTACTTTCGGGCTTTGATGCAAGACACGATTCGGAGGCTGGTACTGGGTTTATCACCGTAGATAACAAGGGTCTTGTCATCCGGCAGATGAAGTCGGATCCCTCGTTCGTAACACATGATGTCGGAATGATGAGGGATTAGCCAATCCATACCAACAATCACGTCAAAGCTTCCTATTCTAACAGGCATTAAGTCGATTTGAAAGGAGTGATCGTCCAGAGTAAGTGTACAGCCTATGTATATGTTGTTTGTGGTTTCTGTTTTGCCATTTTCCATTTCTACCGTAAATGTTTCATTGAGTGGTTGAGGTTTTTGTTTTAGTAAATATTTAAACTCGTGGCTTACGAAACTCCTATCCGCACCGCTATCGAATAGTATACAAGCATATGAATTATTGACGAGGAACGTACCGGTAACCACGGTAGGATCCTCCACTGCTTCCGCGCGTCCCATAGCTAGGACTCTTCCATTCCTCCCAATGTTCTTTGTCTTTGGGCAATCACGCTTGAAATGCCCCATCTCGCCACAACCATAGCAAGCTTGACTCACCCCAGCATTAGAGGCTTGGGTGGTTTGTGGAACTGGCGCCTTGCAGAAACGGGCGGTATGACCCTTTTTGTTACAGTTCGAGCAGTGCATTTCCCTACAGGCTCTAGTATGGTGGAAATTGCACTTGTTGCACTTGGGTAGAGTCCCATTATATTGCTTGGTTGTTGTTGGGGTAGTCGTGACAGTGGCTGCACGGACTGCCACAATCTGGTGTCTTTTGGCACCTTCTTGGTTAGGCTGGCCCCTTCCCCTGTTCCAGGGTTTCCTCTTGTGATCCTTCTCCTTTGGTTGCTCAGTTTTAGGTATCATGGTGCACTGGCGGACCCCATGATCAACTGATCATTGGGCCAGTCGTTTGGCACTGTCGAAGGTAGCGGGGCTCGCTGATTCTACATTTCCCTGGATCTGAGGAGATAGCCCCCAGATATAGCGTTCCACTTTCACTGATTCTGGGGTGACCATAGCAGGGCAGAGGGTTGCCAAATCATTGAATCGGTTTGTATAGGTGGTCAGATCTGAACCTTTCATGGTGAGGTTCCACAGTTCCTGTTCTAGTTTTTGGATCTCCCCCCGGGACAATACTCTTTCATCAGCATGGTCTTTAGTTCCTCCTAACTCATTGAGTTGGCCACAGAAAGTGTCAGGGCCTTAACATGACCCTTCCACCAGGACATGGCCGTCTCAACAAAGGTACAAGCGGCGAATTTGACTTTGAATTCCTCGGGGCATGCGGAGATATCAAAGATTGATTCAGTTTTCTCAATCCACCTCGTGAGAGCAAGAACACCACCAGTACCATGGAAATCCACAGGTTTGCAATTTGCGAAGTCATTGTACGTACATACTCGCGGTTGATTTGGTGTTTCCCCATTCGTGGAATCGTTGGTGCCGTTTCTACTTCCGCTCCCGTTTGTCCTATTCGGGTTTATTTGAGCGATAACGGCTGCTACTGCAGCAGTGACAGCGGCTTGGAAAGTAGCTGAGTCCATCATGGGTGGCTCGAGTGTTTCGATTGGTGCGCGCCTAGCGTTTCTTCAACGAGGTGGCATAATTCTGCCACAAGGATTCAAGATTTGACGTTGGTTAGTTTCTAGAAGGATCGTTATAAGTATGTTATCATTAAGATACGACGCTTATATCTTTAAGCTTATCTTTTTCCTTTTCTTTTCGTAAGTTGTAACCATAGACCAGTATCAAACATACATATCAAACACTTGTACAACGTTTTATAAATAAACTACGTCATCATATTAATAATAATTTGTAGCGTTACATGAATTTTGAAATAGGAAAATTTGACCTTCGCAGAGGTCTACAATGCAACAATAAACAAACGGTGTAACGACCCACAAAGAGTGTAATCACTTAATTGTAGGGTCGCGCCTACATACAAGAGCGAGTAGCGTATAGCGCTTGCTCATAAAATCCTAGTCTATAACAAAATTTGAGTAGTACGAGTACTACTCATGGCGAACTGGATCCCCTGGCTCCACGGTGCACGGCTACCTGTGCTCTCAGGTCGGTAGCCTCTCGTACGACCTCCTCGGCCCTCTACTCTATGTCCCGTATCCTCTGCTCGGACTCTGATATTCGCACGAAGGCCTCTCGGAACATCCCCATAGCCGTCCACCCATCCTCCTCAAGCGAGTCGACCCTCTCGGAAGTACGGTGATGAGCCTCGTCGAGGCGTCGGACGCGTGCTGTGGTGACCTCAGTAGCGGCCCCCACGTCTAGGACTTGGCTGGATGTCGCCCTGATCCGATCCTCCTGGCGGCTAATACGCCCAATCATGACCGGTAAGGCTCGGTCTGCGGAACCTCCCTCGCTGAGGTCGAAGAAGTCTCGACACCTGCCATAAGGGGGAATCAGGCCTTGCTCATGACTCCAATGGCGTAGGCGCTCTGCCCATTCTGGCGTCGGGTCCTGAAGAGGTTCTTCTATTAGTAAGGGGCGGTGGATGGGAAGTACCCTCTTTCGAGGAGTACGCATCCATAACGGGCCACCAGGGTGGCGGTATACCTGGAAGCTTGGCTCCGGGGGTGGCACATGATGCTCGCGGATCGGGTGGCGGGGGTTGATGACTTCGGGCTCGTCATCGGACTCCTCCTCATCCCATAGGTCCTCATCTTCCGACATCTCTTCCGATTCTTCTTCCGGGTAGTAAGGGTCTCCTGGTAGGTGATGTCCGGCCATGGCGTCTGTACGAGAATTAGGGCGTAAGAAGTATATAAAGGGGTTCTTAAATACACATATATATAATTAAGTAATGTACACAAAATACTCCTATAGTATTTTAACTTTAGGTTTAGTTCTATAGCGTCATAAAATACTCATATAATATTTTAAATTTTATGTTTAGTTATTTGGTTATTGGTAAGTGTTCGGACTTGTTGTTTACCACGACTATTCCGAAGTATACGTTAATCATATCTTGGACCAATACAGTTGATCAGGCTCTATTTATCCAAGATATAATTACCAAAACACTTAGGCCTATCCGTAGTGTTCAACTCATCCTACCACTTTTGTATGTTTCCGTTATGATATCGTTCTTGTATGTATGTATGTACTTATACTTTTTATAAAAATTATCGTTGTAATTTTAAAAGTATACTTGTACGAAAAATGTTTTCGAGAGTTTTAGTCCCATTTTATTTATAGTTGTATATCTTTAAATGGATTGATATACTTAGTTCACTATAAACAATGCTCTGATATCAATCTGTCACACCCCCAAACCGTAATGGCGGAAACGTTCGAGGGTGGATGACTTCATGAGCAATATCATAACAAAGTTAAATAATAGTGATTTCCAAGCAAAACAACCATCATTAAATAATTGCAAATGTTACATCGTTTAAATGTTGCATGTTTCAAATACAATTACAAATGATATCAAAAATAAGCAAAAACGACGTCGTAACGTCCCTTCGTATAGCGCTGGAGGTTTACCTTATCAATTTCCTGAGAATACAAGTAATTTGAAAGAGTGTCAACAGTTAAGTTGGTGAGTTCATAAGATTTTGCATTCCGTTGTTGATAAACGATAGTATTGAAAACCAAGAAAATCCAGTATTTTCTCATAAAAATGTCCAAGTCTTTAAATCCCAAAGACTAAAATGTAATATGTAAACTGTAGTGTAAATTCCTTAGAAATGTATGTTTCCACGTAAACAATTTATAAAAATATTAAGTTGATTATTTTCCACATGTGAGATACCCTATAACCATACTGTGACTAGTTGGCCTGCTGCGACGTTCTTCAGGCGTCGGAATGTTAGACATTTGGACACCTCAGACCTGCCGGTCTAGCTGTAGCTAACAGCTCAGGTGCGGGGTTGTCAAGCCCGTATAGATCTATACTCAAATATCGCGCTCTCTTACCGAGACTCTGGTTATAAAAATTCAGGACTTATAGTAGGTACTTATAGAAGTACTGTGAATATTCATCTCACAAAAATGTATGTATTTCAATCAACTTGTTTACGAAAGATTTGTATATAAAAACTCTTGTAATAATCCATTATCATTTTTCTCATGATAATATAGTAGTGTTTAATAATTATATAATTTTATATAATTATTTTTTTCATGTTTCAAATGTCATAATAACCTTATGTTCATAAACTATTCCAATAATAGTCTATTTTTAGTGTTCCGTCGTAATAATCATATTTTTTACGAATAATAACGAAATAACTTATTCAAATGATTATAAATATCATCTTTTAAGATATATCCCACAAAAATGGTGTAATAACTTGGTTATATCCATTTTTGCTAGGAAGTAATATTTCCCGGTTATAAAAACGTAGTTTTTATTAGTTTTCGTTTTTATGACGTTTATGTCAAAAATCTAGTGTTTTACACACTTTATTTATAGTCTTGTATCTTTTACACAAACATAATATGTCATAATGTTTATAATACATGGATCTAACCATTTCTCATGTCAAGATCATTTGTACACAACTTCTAGTTTTCATATTTATAACATTTTTATCCAAGATCTAGCATTTTTACACATTTTATTTATAGTTTGGAAACTTTTACACAAACATAATATATCACTATGTTTATCATACATAGAACTAACCATATTTCATATCAAAAGTATTTTTACACAACAACTAGTTTTATGAACTTGTGTAAATCATCATTTATAGCATTTAAACATATGTAAACTTGGATAAAACAACATTTATAGTATATAAACTTGTATTCTCCCCCAAAAAGTTTAGAAAAGATGAAAATGAGGGGTATGAACTCACCCTTGAAGCGTGCTTTGCTTAAAAACTAGGGTAATCTTGAGAGATTAGCGGTAGGAACGAAGATCCAAGCCTTGGAGCTCGGAGGACCCTTGGACAATGCTATTACCCAAAGGTTTTTCATAGATGTTAGTGTGTGTAAATGGAGTAAAACTTGTGTAATAGTGTTTAAAATCACAAGAAAATCTAACTTACCAAGTTTGGAATGTTTTGCACTAAAAAAATGGTAGATGGTGATGGTGGCCGGCGGTGGTTTATGGTGGTGTATGGTGGTGGCGGGTTGGAGGGGAGATGGTGGTGGAGTGTTTGAGCCGAGAGGAGAAAGAGAGAGATGAGGGAGAAGAGTGTGCTAGTTTGTTTTCAAATGAGGTGCATTATGGTTTAAAAATCAAGTTGGATTTTGTTGCATTATTATATTCTAGCCCTAATTATACGTAGATTTTGAATAGTAAACCTTGGATCTCATGGGAGAGTGGTGGTGCAGCCGATGGGGGTGGGGTAGGAGGGGTGTGTGGGTTAGTTTTTATAAAAATAGCATCCTACTTATATAAAATATGTGATTTTTATAAAATCGTAAGACGTTTTAGTGAAATTTTATGAGTTTTTTGACAAAACAAAGTTCTAAATAATTATTTTGTATAAAAACATTGTCAAAAATTTATTTTGATTGAATTATAACTCGTTGGATGTTGAAATACGCGTTTAAGCGCAGTATTCTTCCGATTTCGCGATTTTCGGCATTTTACCGGAAATTGAATTTGGCTTTGAAATTAAATACTAGATATTATTACGTTCCATATTATATGAATTGTTATTTCATATTTGATGTTTAAGGCACCACATTTTGCATTTTGAGTCCAAACCCTGTGTACATTTATCCGTTCACAGCGGTTTAATCGTTGTAACTTTCACATACGAACTCCGTTGTCGACGTTCTATATATCCACAGGTTCGTAATTACGAGTAGATCGTTTTATGAATATTATTATTCTCGAAATAATAATTGTATGATTATCGAATTTTTACGCTACAGTAGTTTACTGTCCGCTTTTTCGACGTTTACTCGATAATTGTTTTGAATTAGCATACGTAGTATTATAATATTTAATAATTCATCGCAAAAGTTATGGGAAATAACTTTCCAACATATGGATTAACGTACGCTTCGTTTGACTACAGTTAACTTTTGTTGGCCAAAATTTACAATTGTTACAATTTATATGAAGAAAAGGGGATCCTTCAAAACTTCTCTGCCATTAAAACTCCCGAACAGAACGGTGTTGTTTAACGAAGAACTCGAACCTTGATTGAAGCTGGGAGAACAATGGTGGTTGATGCTGGTCTCCCTCTGTCCTTCTGGGTTGAAGCTGTAAACACCGCCTGCTATACTCAAAGCCGATCGATCATTGTTAAAAGACATGGGAAGACAGCCTATGAAGTGCTGAAAGGTCGATCCCCTGACATGTCTTATTTTCATGCTTTTGGTTGTGCATGCTTTATTTTGAAACAGGGGGAGCAGCAGTCAAAGTTTGAAGCAAAGTCAGATGATGGCATTTTCTTGGGATACTCTGCAATTTCCAAAGCCTTCAGGATTTTCAATGTGAACAAAAAAAGTGATTGAGTCTATTCATGTGCGGTTTGATGAGTTAACCTTTCCTCATCAGCATGAGGTACACGAGCATTCAGTCCTTGAAGAACTTCTTAATCCCATCTCATCAGCTCCACTTGATCAAAGTCCTGTTCCCTCTGCACTGCCTTCCACTGATGATCTTTCCTCACCTTCTCCTGCTGATATTTCTCCTCATGAGACTCACTCTCTTGATGATCTCTCTCCCGGACACTCTGCGTCTCCTGAAGCTCCCTCTGATGATTTTTTGCCATCGATTAATGTTGAAAGCGAAGAGGGCTCACACTCACAACCTCTTCCAATTGTTAAACATCATCCTATCACTCATGTTATTGGAGATGTCACATCAGGAGTTCGAACTAGAAGACAAGTCACTAGCAACTTCTGCCTCTATGTGAATTTTGTTTCACTGATTGAACCCAAGAAAGTGGATGATGCTCTTCTTGATGCTGACTGGATTAAGGCTATGCAGAATGAACTCCACGAATTCGAGAGACATAAAGTTTGGAATCTGGTCCCACATCCTTAAGGAAAGTCAGTTATTGGTACTCGGTGGGTGTTCAGAAACAAGATGGATGAAGATGGGATAGTCATCAGAAACAAAGCCCGTTTAGTTGCTCAAGGATTCACCCAAATGGAAGGGCTGGACTATGATGAGACCTTTGCTCCTGTTGCTCGCCTGGAAGCTATTCGACTGTTCCTCGTGTTTGCCTTTTTCATAAAGTTCAAAGTGTTTCAGATGGATGTAAAGACTACCTTTCTGCATGGTGATCTTCCTCAAGAAGTTTATCTGAGACAACCTCCTGGTTTCATCAATGATGCTTTTCCTGATCATGTGTACCGTTTAGACAAAGCCGTTTATGGACTCAAGCAAACTCCCAGGGCCTGGTATGACACTCTAGCATCATATCTTCTTGAGAAGAGGTATCACAGAGGAGCTATCGACAACACCCTTTTCATCAAGAGATCAGGTGATGACATCATTCTTGCTTAGGTGTATGTTAATGACATTATCTTTGGCTTTACAAACGATAAACTGAGTGAAGAGTTTGTTGCTGTTATGTCATCAAAGTTTGAAATGAGCATGATGGGTGAGCTATCCTTCTTCTTGGGTCTTCAAGTCAAGCAGTCCTCTCAGGGAATCTTCATCAGTCAGAGCAAATATCTTCAGGATATGTTGAAGAAATTCTCATTTTCTTAATGTAAACCTACAAAAACCCCAATGAGTACTTCAGTGTCATTATCTACTGATCCCTCTGGTGTGGATGTCAATGCATCATATTGCAGATGCATGATTGGTTCCCTTCTGTACCTCAGTGCCAGTGCCAGTCTTCCTGATATTGTTTTTGCTACCAGCATGTGTGCTCGCTTTCAAGCCAATCCAAAAGAGTCTCATCTCAACGCTGTCAAGAGAATCTTTCGTTATCTCAAGCACACACCATCCTTGGGTCTCTGGTACCCATGTGAGTCTTCATTCGATTTAGTTGGTTTCACTGACTCTGACTTTGCAGGCTGCTCCTTGGATCGTAAAAGTACCTCTGGAGGATGCTAACTACTAGGAAATCGATTAATCAGCTAGTCTAGAAAAAAGCAGTCATCAGTTGCATGTTCAACTGCTAAAGCTGAGTATGTAGCTGCTGGCAGATGTTACGCACAAGTGCTATGGATCCAGAATCAATTGATGGACTATGGATTCTCTCTGTCAAAGACTCCCATCTGCTGTGATAATACAAGTACCATTCTCATCTCACAGAACCCTGTTCAGCACTCAAAGACAAAACACATCGATGTCAGACACCATTTCATCAGGGACATCATTCAGAAAGAGAAGATTGAGCTTGTGTACATTCCCACTGAGCAACAACTGGCAGATATATTCACCAAACCTCTCGATGAACAAAAGATGTTGTACTTCATTGGTGAATTGGGAATGATTTCTCAGTAAATTATATATTCAGTTTTTTTTTTTAATTTTGTCTCTCTTTAAATTTGAAAATTCACAAACAAAAACTTCAGTTCATTTCATTAAAGGATAATATCTTACATTCCTTCATTACATATTTTTACTGGCTCCTACTAACGTTTGAAATACTGCCATAACGATGGATTTCCCATCGTATACAGCTGATGGACTCTAAGCTCACTCTCATCTACAAACAGCTGAACTTCCTCTAAGATTTTCACCATACACTGCTTCTGATCCGTTACCCTCAAGACAGTTGTCGGCCACCATCCTCTCCTATACCAAACCTCCACCATGTCAAAAGGCTTATACTCCACCAACACTCTCGGTGGCACTGGCTGAAGTGCTCCCTAACCACAAGAAACTCTCATGGGCCTCCCTGTTGCACTGTCAGTCAGCGTTGTCAGCTTAACCTCATACCGATGCAACCCGATGCCAACTATCACACCTCCATATGTTCCGCCTTGAAACTCTCCTTCCTCGAACATCTTCACCTCCACCTTGTCCCAGCGCTTGAACGGACTTTCAACCATCCTCTGTACTCGAGTGAAATTTGTTTTGGTTTGTATATTTTTAGTTTTTTTTTGTCTTGGTACTCTGACGTTTGTTCCTTTTATAGACACTGGCAGCAATCTCGAGACTTCCGTTTTAAGGCGATTAATTTCTCCTGGAGTAAATACTTGATGTGACAAATCACCTTTTGATCTTCTCATCGTGATCCTGTCAGATATTTTATGATTTGACAGTGATCATTGATCTAGTCTGCAACTCTGACACCTACGTCCCTAGAAGCATGTTGTTGTATGTGTCTAAGTCTCGTTTCTCAGTGGCAAGACTGGCCCTGAGATGTAATCGAGCCACTCACTCTCATCAGTATTCCAGCACAGTCTATTCACTGATGAGAGATTGCCCTGTCCCTCTGATAAAAAAATTTTGTTGGGTTTGAGTGATATTTTTTTCTGTTTCTACCAGACCCTGTCCCTAGAAACATGCTGCCGCATGTCAAGTCTTATGTCCTGCTGAGACATTAAGCACTGACCTGCCTCATCAGCTGATCAAAGTATCAACTGATGACTGTATTGTCTGGTCCTAAAAAGACAAAGGGTTCCTTATTTATCATGCTAAAAATCTTACCAGACTCTGTCCCTAGAAGCTGCTGCTGCATGCACGCCCTGCAAGGCATTCGATCCCTCCATGTGCTGATGCAAAGGCTTCAGTACATGAAGTACTGGCTGGTCTTTGTTAGCCAAGGGATCCTATGGTCATCTGTCGTTGAGATTAACCGTTCACGCTCCTTCCTTTATCTCTCTTATCTCAACAGCAGATCCTCACTGTTGATGATTGCCATCTGTCCCTGACAGTTCGTCTCCTCAATCATCACAAGATCACCTCCCAATCTTTTCGCCTTCCATCTTGCCATTTCCTAAAATAACTCCCCACGGATATATATCTCTTCAAAAAATCCCTTAAACCCTCTTTCCCTCTCAAACACCTCTCATCCTCACCCCGTCCTGTTAAACCCTAATCTGCCTTACTGCATCAACAATGTCTCGTGTATTCGAGTTTGTTCCTTCAACCGGATTCTCCAAGGCTGCTGCTTGTCCCGCATCCAATGTTCTCGTGCTCTCTACCAATGTTGCGGCCATCTTTGCTATACCTCCCAAGTTCAAGGATCAGGGTTTCGAGCAGTTCGTTGATTTCTTGAAAGGGCATCCCCTAAATTTTGCAATTTCAAGAATGCTAGATGTGTTTAAGCCCTCCATGGTTGCTGAATTTTGGTACACCTGCAACTTCCTCCCTGAATCAGACTCCATTGTTGGTACCATTTGCAACGGTCAAGCTCAAGTCTCTCTCACTATCGACACTTTCAGATGCTGCCTCCGACTACCCTTCTCTGCTCCATTCTCCAATTTTCCGACCGAAGAAAATTCTAAAACGGTTGTGCACCTTTTGGGTTATGATCAAAATCTCGCTGGCAAGCGAGATAAATAGAAGATTGTTCTTCATCAATGCTTCCCTGCAGGGTGGAAATTCTTAACTATGGTCATTGTAAAATGTCTTTGCTACAAACAAAGCAGTCTGGATCAAATGAACACGTACGAACTTTGTCTTTTATACGGGATGGCTCTCAACAAGAATTTTGACTATGCTCGCCTCATCTTCAATTTACTGATAACACTTGTTTCATGCAAGACTCGTATGAGTTATGTTGCTTTCCCAAGATTCCTGGCCCTAGCTCTAAGTTTTGAGTCTCTGGAATATATTTCAGCTGCTGATGTTTCCTGCACTTTTCCGACGTTGTCTTCCAAGATATTTGGAACTTCTGCTCCATCTGCTGATGATGCATCCATGCCAGCTTGCATGACTGGGTGGATAACTTCATCACATCAGGGTGAATGTCTTCTTAGAACCACTCATCCAATTCTTCAACCAGTTGTTCTTGCAAATCCTGAAGAGTCAACTACCTTTGAATCTACCCCATCCAACCGTCGTAGTTCCTCCTCTGATTCTCAAAGTTCATCCAGTGAAGAGGAGTCTCCATCAAATTCCTCCAGCAACGTTTCATCTGATACTCCGTCCAAGTCTTCCACTGAGGTATCCTCTGATTCTTCCTCTGACCCATCAGAATCTGAGGATGTGGCTATGGTTATGTCTGAGAGTGTCCACACTGAGTTAAAACTGAGTTACCGTTTCAAATGATCCCCTCTCCAGTAAGAGGTACGAGACACATTCGATTTGCAACTCCTGAACCAGAACTTGAACCACAAATTGAACCTGAACCTCAAAAACAGCCACCAGCATTCACTGCTCCTCCTGTATCACAGCATACCTACTTCTCATCCCCTGACCCTGGGCCTTCGTCTGGTCCTGTCCCCTCATCCACCTCATCTTAGCTGGATGAAATTCAAGCCTCCCTAAAGACCCTGCTAGAACACTCCGAGAACCAGTCTTCTCGCCTTTAACAACTTGAAACTGATGTGGCTTATCTAAAAGAGTTGTTTTACTGGTCCTTGTTGAATGAGATACCTAAAAATCCATCTGCTGCTGATTTGCCTCCCTCTCCTCCACCTGGTCCTGATGGCACTGATCACCTTTACATGCCTCCGCGATCCTCACCACCACCGCTACCACCACCACCACCACCACCTCCTCCTCCTCCTCCCTCTGATGATGCCAAAAAGGGGAGAACATTTCTGGTCCTCTAAATCCTCTTCCAGAAGGGGATATTATTTGTACCTTGATTAATAGAGACATTAACATGTTTCATGCTGAGGGGGAGCATGCTGAAAAACCGTTATCAAATTAGGTCCCTTAGTGCTTCAGCTCTCAATCATTGCTTCTGCTGAGGGGGAGCAAAAGTCTGAAGAAAGCTCTGAGGATGAAGAAGAAGCAAACTCTGAGGGGGAGATAGAGGTAGCACACGCCTCTGATATTGATGACAAAGAAGGCTTTTTTGATATGCCTTATCATGCTGCCCCTATCGCCGTACTGTATCCATGTCAACCCTTTCCTGTTGACAACACAAGTTCCTCTGCTCCATAAGGTGCCTCCATTCCAAGCGCTGATCACCTTTCAGCTGACATGTCTGATGATGACGTTCTTCTGGTGTTCAAAAGAAAACGCACTACTGAGTCCTCCTCAGTTCCTGAAACATCAAAACGTCAGAAGACATCCTCTCAAGTGCTCAAGCTGGCTAAAGAATGGTGCATGTCTCCTGATCAGGTTGAAGATTTAGTTGCTGAACATAATCTGGTTATGACAAACCGGATCATATGTTCAAAGGATGTTAAGGTGGCTAAGAAAATAGTTCAAGAGGAAGGAGGGATGAGCCAGAAGCAAGATCTTATGAGTCGTTTTGACTCCATGACGATGGAACATAGAAAGATTGATAGTCAAGCTGAAAGTGCGAATAGAAGAATTGATCTAGCAAAATTTAATGGTGTCTTTTCGAGAAGGCGTTGTATGCTTCCAATTGTCAAAGTGGGATACTCCAAGAACAAAGGAGAACTGATTCTTAAACTCCATATTCAAAGAAAAGACAAAGAAGTACTTGTTCCTAAACAAGTATTTATAAATGAAGTTGGGAGTTTTGGGTTCTCTGAATGGGAGGAAATTCTTTTCGTAACTCAGAGGCATAAGGGGCTGTATGCTCAAGAGCTTCGTGGTGCTCTTAAAAATGGATGGATAAGGTTAATAGTCTTGATCTCATCCCTGCCTCTGCTCGCTCTAACAAGTCTCGTCCCTCTGGTCCTAGAAAAGGACGAAAGAAATGTCATTTGAGTCATCATCTAGCTCTTTACGAGACTAAGGATTTCAACAACATTCTTCCATGTGGTACTCCTGCTGAAGCTCTCACTCTGGTCAGAACTCCAGTAAATGGAATGACCTACGAAGATGATAACGGGAAGATGTGTTTCATGCGTACTGCTGATATGAAGAAAGCCTCTACTGAGCATCTTTTCAACCTTCGTCTGGAATGCTTCAACGCCAAGTCAGCTGATGGGTTTCACATGTTAATATCTCATGAGCTGGGAAAAAGGGAGCCTCAGCTTCATGCTCCTGAGTACAAATGGATTAAGCCCGAGATTCTCTTTGAGGCTGAGTACATTGCCTTACTTGGCCAATCCTCCTTCAGTTAAAAGGTTTTGACATCATCAGATTAGGGGAGATTGTTGGGCTGTTCAGTATCAGTACCAGCTGATCTGGCAACAACACCATTTGAATTTGATGTTGTCAAAAGGAGGATTACACGCTGACACTGATTAGTTCATCTGAAGTCTATCAGCTGAAGTGTGTATAGTGTTTATCTTATTTTGTAGTTTATCTAGTTTCCATACTTATCATGTTTATAGTTGGGAGTTCCCTGAATTGTAGGGATACTCCAAATATACATAGTATAGTTTTTGTATAAATACATAGTTAGGGTTTATGGAATTGTAACTTGGTTAATCAATCAAAAGGATCTCTGCGTGAGATCAACACATTTTCTGTGTGAAAAAACTTCTTGTCTTTGTTCTTATTCTTGTTTGATCGGTCCTTGTAAACCAATAGTGTGCTCTGCCATCCCGTATATATCGACCCCATCTTGTTTATCTTCATCCAATTTCAGTATTTCAGATTACCACCATCATTCATGTCTTCACCACCACGAATTACAAATTCTCTCATCTATAAACTCTTAAATACACATTCTCTTCATCTCTAACTCTAAAAATCCTAAACCACCATCATTCATGTCTTCACCACCACCAATTACAGCCGCCACCACAATCTTGTGAATTTTGAAACTAAAAATTTGGTCTTGCACACTCAAAAGTCAAATGTTTGCTATTTAAAAGTGAGTTTAAGTATCTGATATTGAATCACGATCGTAAATTTTGTTTTTAATCTCCATGAGTTCCTCATAAAATATTAGCATTAGCAATTCCAAGGAACTCATACAGATGATTATATGGGTCTCCTTGTTTATATAATAGAAAAACTAGTAATACACTGGTAAGATGTGGTCTGATTTCCACCTGATGCTCATTTCCTTTCAGAAAGATTATAGGTGACACATCATCATACTCGCCCAACTGGAAATGAGAGGCCAGAGATTGCTTATTAGGTTATCTGCTATTGAAAGTAAAGATGAGGGAAGTGATTACATTCAGTGTAGTAACCAAAATTGTTGAATCCTTTATCATTCCAATTGTTTAATCCATCGCTTGGATTCCCATGATGCTCAGTCCTTCCTTGATTCCTTCGATTACCGCCATTGTGATTTGGCATCCACCCATCATCGCTTCCATCACCATATTCCCAATCACCCACGTTACCACCGTTGTGGTGTTGATTGTTGTTTCCTTTGTTCATACCCAGTTGTACTGGCGGACCAAATTGAGGACGAACATTCCTCTGACTATGACGCTGATTATCGGCATTGTCGTTATTGTTTCCTCTATTATACCACCAATTAGGTCCATTTCCACCGTTGTGGCAACGTTTATTCGCGTTCAGGCTCGTCCTGACGGTGGTCAATACTGGCGACCGCCCAGGGCCCATCGTCTTAGGGGGCCCAAAAATTGTATGTCGTATATAATATATATGTACATATTTGTCTTCTAACAAATACAAGTTGTTGAATGTTTATATAATTTTAAAATCAAATGGTACTTCGGGGATAAGAACTTTTATTGAATTATTAGATGCACTGAAATTGTTACATCTTAATATGAATTATATAAGGGATCAAGGTTATGACAATAGTTCCAAATATTGAAGGAAAACACCAATGTATTAAAAAACGACTACTTGTAATTGTTATAGCTATATATATATATATATATATATATATATATATATATATATATATATATATATATATATATATATATATATATATATATATATATATATATATATATATATATATATATATATATATATATATATATATATTTATATATATCTATACTATAATGCATATATAATATGTACAAACATTTTATGCATAGATATCTTAAAATTAAGTAGTACAACAACTTTATGCAACAATTACACTTTCTATATTTAATAAAAATGAATAATGTAAAAATTAATAACCATAGATTGCTTCTAAGCAATCAATGGCTGAAAATGAATCTGAAATTTTGACATGGATCACCAATTTAAAATTTCATTCCCTCTAAAATTACACTATAAAATCAAGATTTCCTAAACACAATTCTTCACTCCATTATTTTCTTTCTCCAAACAATTGTGAACTGTCTCCTTGATTTTGCAGAACATTATCACAATAATTTCTGATTCTGCAGGTCTCTTTGATTCTGCACAACATTATCAAGTTAGTAATTTCTCCTAGCCAACTTTTTCGATAATATCTATACTATAATGCATATATAATATGTACAAACATTTTATGCATAGATATCTTAAAATTAAGTAGTACAACAACTTTATGCAACAATTACACTTTCTATATTTAATAAAAATGAATAATGTAAAAATTAATAACCATAGATTGCTTCTAAGCAATCAATGGCTGAAAATGAATCTGAAATTTTGACATGGATCACCAATTTAAAATTTCATTCCCTCTAAAATTACACTATAAAATCAAGATTTCCTAAACACAATTCTTCACTCCATTCTTTTCTTTCTCCAAACAATTGTGAACTGTCTCCTTGATTTTGCAGAACATTATCACAATAATTTCTGATTCTGCAGGTCTCTTTGATTCTGCACAACATTATCAAGTTAGTAATTTCTCCTAGCCAACTTTCTCGATAATATCAAATTAATTTCTGTAGATACACATATATATTTATATAAATATCTTTTTTGCAGGATGTTGTAGTTGTTACATTTTATAGATCCTCGGTTTTGTTGCTAAAGCTATTTAAAGGTATGATTATTTACAAAATATATTTTTTCCTTATTATAATTTCTGCATTTTTTTCAGGAACTACAAACTTGAATTAACAAACTTTGAAAAAAAAAATGTAAATATTGAGAATTGTCATCTCTCAATATGTTTAAAGTCTCACAACTTTCAGGAGGCGGATCTAGCACCATAACCTGGGACAAAAACTCAAAAACTCATAAACAATTTCAAAATGTACAAAGGTGGGACAAAAACTTCACATACATATTGTACATTTTGTAGATCCTCGGTGACCATCTCCACCATAATCTGCATCCCACGCATCAGAACAACTTTCAATAGGCGGATCTAGCACCATAACCTGGGACAAAAACTCAGAAACAATTTCAAAGATACACATCTGATTTTTTTATGTATGTGTTTGGAAAAACAATGTACTTTCGTTTTTTGTTTGATAATAACCAAGCACTAAATTCATCACAATTCTGAATTTTGGTTTTAAACCAAAATATGATGCAGGTATAGATAAAGATAGAAAATCAGAAAACCAAGTACACAATAGATCGAAAAAACGAAGATATCTAAGTATCTAACAAGTCAGAAAACTTTTTCGATCTAGGTATAAAGATAGAAAATCAGAAAACTTTGTTCGATCTAGGTATTGATAAAGATAGAAATACAGATTTCCAAGTATCTAACAAGTCACAACGACAAAAAAAATTCCAGCACGAAAATGGCTACAAGTATATATAAAGTTCGAACTACATATCTAACAAATGAGCACCAACAAATCAGTTAAGTCACAAAAGGACAGAAAAATTCCAGAAAATAAACAAAGATACACATCTGATTTTTTTACTTCCAATTGCCAATATAGCAGCAAAAATAAGATTCCTGTAATATCAAAAACAAAACGAAACCAAAAATATCCTCAAAATCCAGATCAAATCAATTAAAATCGGATCCAAAATCAGATGAAAACAAAAATCAGATCCAAAACGGAGCTCGGAGTCGAGTATGAGTCTCCAAGGATCAAAATCAATTTCCAAATATCAAAATCAATTTCGAAGCTTTAACTAGAAGACGAAAGATCGGCGTCGGATGCGTCGATCTGTAACAGATACCTAAGATAGGTCGGTGTTGAGACAGATTCTGCAAAGGAAAGGAGGCGGAACGACGGTATCAATGGTGCTCTGACTTCTCTATATCGATTTGGATCGGAGAAAACCACACGATGCGTTTTTGGGTTTATGCTCTAACTTCTCTATATTGTGGACACTACTAGGTCGAGGGTGTGTGCGTGTCTAAGGAGGAAGATCCAGATCAAGGGATCCGACATCCTCAAAGGTGGTGTGTGGGTGTCTAAGGAGGAAGCAATCGAATCGATCGACAGGCTTAGATGGTCGACGGTATGGGGGTGGACGAAGGGGACGCTGCAGATCGAATGTGGGAGGCGGAATGAAGGAGTCGACTGGATATGGGAGGCGTAGTGAAGGGTAATGCATTACCCGGCTCCTAAGCAGTAACAACAAATTGTTTTAGGGTTAGGTTAATATGTAATATGCATATATTTAAATTACCAATTTAACCCCTCAATTTGTAAATTAAATTTAAATTCAAATTCGTTTTTATTAGGTTATAAAATATTAGTATTTTAAAAATAATATTTATATAAATATTAATAATATTTTTTTAATTTGTAATACAATATTAATTAAATGCTTATCGAAATCTTATGTTATAATTAATTCTAAATTGGAACTACATAAACAATTTCAAATAACATCCTTTGCACAATATTATTTTATTTGTTGGGCAAATCAGGCACGCTCATTTGTCGGGACAATACACATATGCTTATTTCTTCACAAATTGAAAATTTAAACCTTTTACATTATATGTACAAAAGTAATTGTTTATTATCAAGCTCAATACGCCCTTTAACTTAATTGTTTATGTTCCATTAACCGATAACTTTATCCAATGAATGTAGACCGTATATTTATTTATTTACTTTGTAATTGTTACTTCACTTGGTTTTTAATAAGAAAAAATTAGAGATAAAAGTTTATAAGTTCATAATTTTAAATTTCATAATTTTAAAGAAAAATTATTTTTAATTGTTCATTTTTTATCCTAAAACAATCTAACGAAAGAAAATATATTATTTGAAATTTGAATTTTTTTTAAAACGAAATTAATCATCGAAAGAAAGTTATTCATTGATTTTAACTATTCGTCATCCACCGAAAGATACTAATCGCCGAAACTCAACTAATTGCTGCAAAATCCGATTCACCGCCGCCGCAACGCGCGGGTATGCCGCTAGTATATATATATTTATATATTTATATATATATATATATATATATATATATATATATATATATATATATATATATATATATATATATATATATATATATATATATATATATATATATATATATATATATATATAAAACTATCATTATGAAAAACGCTAGAATTTTTTTTTAAAATGGTTTTGCTAAACTTTTTAGGGGTATTTGTTTCTCCTCTCGCCCTGGCACCAAAAAATATTGGACCGGCCCTGTTCGCATTGGGTTGTAGCGGTACTGGTTGGGAAACTAGTGGTCTGACATTGTTGTTATTACCCTCACCACCATTATTTTCTTGGTTCATGTTATTGTTGTTGTTAGGAACTTGAGGTACTACTGGTTGACAGTCATTGACTGCACTGTAAAGTTCCTCTGTTACATCTTCCTCAATCATCCTGGTAGTAGTTCAATGAGCCACACAATTTGATCGTGCTATCCGTTCAATTTCTAGATCAAAAACTAGCGCTGAAGAACGACTGCTATGTTGCATATGCATGCATGTCTGTACAAATCAAAATAAGTATAAACTGTAATAAAAAGAAAAACTACGAACATAAAAAACTATATCTATTTAAACACAATAATTTAATAGCATAACTAACGATGCCAAAAAATTTTGAGGTAGTTGTCCAGGTCAGAAATAAACCTTAATACCACCAATAATAAGGGCAAGACATCCATAACTACCGGAAAACATAACTTGTTCAACAAATAAAAACATTTCATAACTATATCTAAGAACAAACATGAATTCATAACCAAAGCAATATTAAAAATTTGTTTAAAAGCCTAAAACAATGTAGCCTCGATGTATCCTTGCTCAAATCTGAAAATGCTCCAGATCCAGTAGCCGAATGATTCTCCGTCCGCCGACTGATTCCTCACTAAATGTAAACTTCAAGCATTTTGGTGCTAGGAGTGATTCCAAGGCTTTGAAATCATCAAAAACACCAAACGAAGCTATAGATATCAACTAGGGTTGTGTATGACAGAGTAGGGATCGTAAATGATCTGTGTGATACTGTATGATGCCTCTAGAATGCTGAAATCGGCTATTTATATCGCTTTTATCCGAACTTCGATCGCATCGCTAAGACATATAGCACCGCTATGGAAACTAACACCCCAATATTACATGAATGTTATCTTGGTTTTACGACGTGATCTCAGTCCCTTAGCATCGCAGATTCATCACTTAGCCCCATTAACCTTCTCTGACAGCCTCTATCCTCAGCAATCCGTTAAATGCCTTTACGTTCAGATTCCGTTCCATCTTCTATTCTTTTTACTCGAAAACCCACAAATTCTACAAAACCACAACTTCTCGGTATAATGAGTATTTTATGTTCATTTATATCAAATTCTACTCAAAAGTACTCTGATATCGCTCGAAATATTTGCAATATTAATAAAATATCAAAAACCTTTCCAAATTCGAACAAATTGACAAAAGTTCTTGCATTTACAGGTTAATCAGGAAATTTGTGATATAATACGTTGTAGACATTTTAGTTTCCTCAACATGATCATGATTTCCCGTTGTATGTTGCTTCATGCCTCTATCTCGTAAGATAAAACGCCAATGAAAGGCTTGTTTTTCTGTCGCAATCCCAACAGAAAAAGCCATATCCACTCTTGCATGTGAAACCATAACACGCCCTTTCATCATTTAAAATTTGATCATATCTAAAGTAAGTGGTTGAGATTAGAGTTTTGTAGTTCTCGGGAATATATGAGTTTTCAAAAGATTCTGGCCATGTCAAGAACTATAAGTACATTCTTGAGATGTATCTTTTCGATATGGACGATGCTCGCATCATCGATATTAAGATATGTTTGTGTCGTAGTACATATCCAACCCGGTAAAAAGAAAACGTCTACCACATACACACCTAATAAATTATTAATAAAAGAGATAAGTATTAAATTATATACTAAAATCAAAATAATAATACAATATAATTTTGAAGATACATTGAAAGGAAATAGTAATCCCGATATAGTGTACTTAATTTTTTTGTTAACATTATTAATCATAGTGTAATCTTCTATTTATAGAAAAACGTACACAATTGCCCTTAAGTCTATGTCTAATAATATCGACCACGAGCAAACATCTATCCTTTCTAATAAAACAAACCAAAAGAGCCACTTGGCATGTTTCTAGAATGCCAAGTTGCCGCTTGTCATGTTAATAGAATATGCTTTATTTTTTTCCCGCTCAATTGTATAAACACATTACGCAATTATAATCCCAAAAAATCAGGAATAAATGGCAATAAATTAGTAATGAATCCATTGACTACGATCTCCGATTCATACCAAATCATAACTCTCCTTCAATTTCGCCTTAAAATCTTCTACGATATTATTGAAATTTTAAATGTAAATCCCTCGAGGTATAATCCTCCTTAGAGAACGACTGAAACCTAGAAAAAAAACTCACCCACTTCGTCTTCTCTGTGAAACCATTCATCCAAGGTCGTAGGCTTTCGACCCTGCTTCCTTATGCCATTCCTAAACTCAGTCTCTCTTGATCTAGAAAACCCTAAGCTGCATTGCTATTCATTGTTGTTACGATTTGTTATGGTGTTTTGGCAATACGCTTTCTTTTTGTGTTAGTCATCGCTACTCGGTAATGTTCTAACCCTTTGTTTTTTCAGGTATTGCTTCATCACTTCAATTGCTTTGTAAATTTGGTTTGAGATTTTTTCTTCTGATTTGGTCATAACTTATATTCATGAAATGCATTTTTTTTGGTTTAGGCTGTATTGCTTCACTGCTGCTCGGTGATACAATACAACCTCTATATGCGACTTCTTTTCCCACACGGGTGAGAATGGATCTCTTATCTCGATATAGATGACATAGATCAGGAGATTGAGGGTAAAATCATGTATTTTTTAGTAGTTTGATTTAGTACTTTCTAAAATGTCTCTTTGAATGCTTTATTTAGTAGTTTGATTTAGTACTTTCTAAAATGTCTCTTTGAATGCTTTATTTACATGTTTGGTACTTTGTTTTTGGTTTCTATGATGAAAAGACATAACAAAATGTTTGCATCGATATCTTACTATTTAGATAGAAGCAACTGTTTCAAGTTACCGTTGGTTGAAGCTTGGATGCTTGAATTCTCTTCCATTGACAAAAATTGCAATTTGAAGATGCATATGATTGGAGCATAAAAATGGAGGTATTTTGATCTTTGAATGCTTTACACTCGAATATGCACTCACTTATGTCTTTTTGGTTGACTAATGAAGTGTCTGGTTGCTGATTTAGGTGCAATAAGGGAATGGGAAGAAGTGTAATATTATAATTTTTTTTCCAGAACGTATGTAACAGTGGGTCTCACTCTACAGTTTTTCATCTTCTGACTAATTCAAGTTCATAAGTAAATTCTAAAAATATATTTATATCTTCTGAATGTTTTTCCTTCCAACATTTGTTATGTTTATGGTTAATTTATCATATTTTGTTGCTTTGCAATCAACATTGAACCTAATACATTTGTGTTGTAGGTCAATAGTGTTTTTGTAGAAATTTTGATAGAGGATCTGTAAGATAACCACCCTTTTCAAGCGATGTTTATATCAAGCAATCTGATTTTCGAGCGAAAGATTGAAAAGATTATTATGGGATTGCGACTAGAAAGAATGCCAAGTGTGTATACAACCACTCAATTTTTGGTTGACCCAAAAACTGAAAATTGTAATTAAAAAACCGTCCACACTCTCGTGAGTAAAATCGATTGAAAGTATGCAAATGGAAAGAATACTTTCATTCATTTGTTTTATAGCATCGTACTTTCCTTAACTTGTGTAATATAGCATTATACTTTCATTACTTTCATTTTTCTGTGTGTATGTCTTTGTGTATTTGTGTGTGGTATGATTAAATAATTTTTTTTCTTATTATACATGTTGTTTTAAGCGTCAACCGTGTATCACATGGGTTTGTAACCTAGTGATATATAAAGAAACAAAGCTCTCATGACATCCTCGTCAGATATATAATGAAATGTTTCATTAAATATTAGCGATTCATATTATCTTTTGCGAATGAGGCGACTTATCCATTTGTAAACACAAGTTCCCAAAAAAATGAGCAAATAATCTTCATTTATGTTTTATTGTCTGTAACATGCCCTAATCATAATCCAATGACTTATAAAAACTCAAATATGCTCGAACAACATATCATACCCTTTATCCAGTGGCGCATCTAGAAAATATTTTTTGGGTATACATATATATATATATATATATATATATATATATATATATATATATATATATATATATATATATATATAGTAAATTTTTATCAATAATTCAAAAAAGGCTAAGAACAATTAATATCAATACAAAGATTTACAAATATCGACGTCCAGTCCTTACATTTTGGTTGTGATCTTCATTACTAACTTTATAAATATATCAATCTACATAATGCATTTAATAATTGTATATCTAATAACTTCTTTTGGATATATATAGCTAAAACCAATATAAGAACTTTTGACATTCAATACTAAAAAAAATAAAATTCAAAAAATATGAAGTTATATAACCGGCAAAGGGACGTTGAGACTTGACAGCAAATTCATCTACATTTACAAGCAACAATGTACTTGTTTTATCAATATTTTGATGGTGAGTTAGTAAGAGCAATAAACCTATTTGATACAATAACCAAGAAAACAACTTTAGACTAGTATTTTATTGGCACAAATTCTATATCCACAAACATAACAACACAAGTAAATGAAGAGTCTACTCCCTTCAATTTCATAGTTCAAACGTACCAATATCAGTGACAAAGCTGTTGTGCAGCAATGAGCTTTAAATTTGAAAGAGAAACTAACCGACTAAAGACAGTGATGGACGATCAGCAATATATCAAGATGGAAAACAAATGACGGTGGAAATAGTTTCACGCGGCGTTTCTTTGCCAACCGTTAAGGTTTTTCCGATCTTAGATTTTTAAGATTTGTTTTTTTATGTTTTAGTTGGTTTATAAAACTGATGGGATAGAATTCATATTAAACTTTGAATTAAAATACTTGTAGCTTTTGGATTTAAATAAGATAATTGTAACTTGATTAGCAATTTAGGATTTGTGAGATTTTTATATTTGTTTTTCGTTGGTTTTCTTGTTAAATTACAAGAATTCAAATTTTTTAAAAGTCTCCATTATGTCAAATTATCTTCTCAGAGGAATTTCCGTTTTCTTAGGTTGCAATTTTGATTTGGGTATGCAAAGTAATTTGAGCAGGGTATGCATTCTTAAAATATACATATATAAATATTTTTTAATAAAAAATTACTAATTCTAATAACTAAATAAACTAATTAAGGGTATGCAATTGCATACCCTATCAAAACTGTAAATCCGCCACTGCTTGTATCTCAATCGTTGTGAGGCGATTAATTCTTCATCCAAAAAGATCCCACGTAGCATCAATTTATATATGAACTAGGTTAAAAACTCGTGTGATACACGGATGATGATTAATTAAAATATTATAATAAGAAATACACGGAGTGACAATTTAAAATATAACAAATAATACATAATAAGTGACTTGTATAAAGAGCAACTTACAAAATTTATATATGTTTATACAAATAAATATAAGAAATCGATAAAAAAAACTTTAGATTGTAAGTTCACAATTTTTAATGAGATACAAAACTATAAAACATTAAAATTTTAGACTCGAGATAACGACTGCAATTATACATGGTAGTGCCCTAATTTTTTTATAAAAATCCAAAAAAATAAGATAATCAAACATATCCATAAGTAATAAACCAATAATGTCATAAATAAAAAAATTTACGGAAAACATTCAAAGTTAATAGTAAACTAAAAAAACTCCATACTGACAATAATACATTACATAATATTAGTTTATACCATATATGGTGTTATGTAATTATAAATCAAAGATTATAATTATTAATTGAAAAAAATAATCATTAACTGAAAATTGCAATTTCTAATTAACAATTAGCATAAATTCTCTAAATCTTAGCATCCTAATAAAAAATAAGAAAGATAAAAATTTTGGTTTTGGTATAACTTCGATTAAAACTGCAAAGATCGTGTGATTCAAAGTTTAATACTATTACTGGTAAAACAATTCATCCTAAATATCCTTCAAAATTGGATTCATTGATTAGCGATGTCAAGCTACTTCAACATTTAGTTAAATATTCAAACAACTTTATTGCTTAAACTAATATAGAAAACAATAGAAAACGAACAACAAATTTCTTTCCCATTTTCCAGCATAAGAAATATAAAAAGTAATATAAGAAACATAAAAGTTTAAATACACAATTAACTTATAAAACTTCAATTTTAAACCAACAGCCGAATGATCAAGCAAATGAAAAACCTCATCCAAAAGCATCCATATGAAAAACTTCAACTGCCTTAGTAATTGCAGCAAAAGCACCTGAAACCCAAACGACCCCACTTGACATGTAAGCGTTGATCATGATAGCAGTAGTCACTGTTTGGGCCTTTTGTTCAGCTACAACAATTGTTGTCTGTGTTTTTTCACTCATTTGGTAACGCTCGTTGACGTTTTTTCAAATTTTGACTCATCCTCATTTTACAGTCAAGGTAAACAGCTTTAGCGGAGGCGTTAGATGTGAACTGGTGTTTTTCATCAAAATATTTGGCTTTTATAAGTGCGACTTTTCCTAAGCATCCCCTGAACACAACACACGAAACCACCTTCCAGTTGTAGAATATAAAACGCAATGAAAGTAAGTTGTTTCTAGCATTTAGTGTACTATAACATCCTACTTATCCCACATTTATTTATTTACTATAAGGCCTAAATGCATAACACGAACATCAAATACAAACATATATATGTATACACACACAGTTATGAACAGTCATGACAGATGCATCATCTTTTTGTTAACTCAAGGTTTAATGTACTAAAAAATGCAAGAATACTTGTCTGATCAAAATTTCGTAATTGGTCCGTATTTGCAGTATCATCATTAGTTCCCAAAACACACAGACACATACAATAGTCAACGTATACTCATATGCACAGTACAAACTCGCATACACAACACACGCTGCACACACAAAAGACTCGCATGCACCTCTCGAATGACAAATTAAAATTTAAAAATTAAACCTAGAAAGTAGAATTTAAAAATTAGCCCCAGATAGCTCTCAAATAACAATTTAAAAATTAACCCCAGAAAGTACAATGCTACTATTAGATACCTGGTTTGAAATTATCCCCCATTTCATTACCTTCAATTCTTGTTGTTACCTACATACACATCCAAATTTTAACGGTAAAACTCACGTCAGATCACAATCGTGCACATGCCACAAAGTCATAGATACACATTAGGATGCTCTATTTATCAGAATAATAGAAAGTATTATGTTTTCACACACACACACATACATAGTTATACACACACAATCACAGTCTCACCCACAAACAATCATAGTCACACAGTTACACAGAGTCACAGTCTCATATACAGTCTCAGTCATAATCACACACAGTCTTATAAAATAGGATGTTTTCTTATACACACAGACGCAGTCATGGTCCCCTAAGGTTAGCTATTTTTTCAATTTGACTGATGGAGCTTATATTGTGTTTTTGTAACGGTTTTGGTCTCTATTCCAAGTAAAACGTCAATTACTATTCACTGAGTATAGTTGACTTTTTCAATTTTGGAAAAAGGTAAAGTCATTTGATTTGAAAATAGTGACTAAAAATGTTACAAAAACCTCAAATGACCACAAAATTGCAAAAGGAAACTTTAAACGACCAAAATTTAGAAATAAACTAACCTTAAGGACAAAACATATAATTTCCTTAAAAAATCATCATCAGTGAGAAAACTTTTTGAGACAAATATTGAAATAACCAGAGACCAAAATTTAAATTCCTCCAATTTTTTCAAACTACCTCGAAATTCTTGATTATAACCTCCCATTCGACGCTCGTGAAAATTACGTCTTCTAGACATGGATCACCAATTTAAAATTTCATTCCCTCTAAAATTACACTATAAAATCAAGATTTCCTAAACACAATTCTTCACTCCATTCTTTTCTTTCTCCAAACAATTGTGAACTGTCTCCTTGATTTTGCAGAACATTATCACAATAATTTCTGATTCTGCAGGTCTCTTTGATTCTGCACAACATTATCAAGTTAGTAATTTCTCCTAGCCAACTTTTTCGATAATATCAAATTAATTTCTGTAGATACACATATATATTTATATAAATATCTTTTTTGCAGGATGTTGTAGTTGTTACATTTTATAGATCCTCGGTTTTGTTGCTAAAGCTATTTAAAGGTATGATTATTTACAAAATATATTTTTTCCTTATTGTAATTTCTGCATTTTTTTCAGGAACTACAAACTTGAATTAACAAACTTTGAAAAAAAAATGTAAATATTGAGAATTGTCATCTCTCAATATGTTTAAAGTCTCACAACTTTCAGGAGGCGGATCTAGCACCATAACCTGGGACAAAAACTCAAAAACTCATAAACAATTTCAAAATGTACAAAGGTGGGACAAAAACTTCACATACATATTGTACATTTTGTAGATCCTCGGTGACCATCTCCACCATAATCTGCATCCCACGCATCAGAACAACTTTCAATAGGCGGATCTAGCACCATAACCTGGGACAAAAACTCAGAAACAATTTCAAAGATACACATCTGATTTTTTTATGTATGTGTTTGGAAAAACAATGTACTTTCGTTTTTTGTTTGATAATAACCAAGCACTAAATTCATCACAATTCTGAATTTTGGTTTTAAACCAAAATATGATGCAGGTATAGATAAAGATAGAAAATCAGAAAACCAAGTACACAATAGATCGAAAAAACGAAGATATCTAAGTATCTAACAAGTCAGAAAACTTTTTCGATCTAGGTATAAAGATAGAAAATCAGAAAACTTTGTTCGATCTAGGTATTGATAAAGATAGAAATACAGATTTCCAAGTATCTAACAAGTCACAAAGACAAAAAAAATACCAGCACGAAAATGGCTACAAGTATATATAAAGTTCGAACTACATATCTAACAAATGAGCACCAACAAATCAGTTAAGTCACAAAAGGACAGAAAAATTCCAGAAAATAAACAAAGATACACATCTGATTTTTTTACTTCCAATTGCCAATATAGCAGCAAAAATAAGATTCCTGAATATCAAAAACAAAACGAAACCAAAAATATCCTCAAAATCCAGATCAAATCAATTAAAATCGGATCCAAAATCAGATGAAAACAAAAATCAGATCCAAAACAGAGCTCGGAGTCGAGTATGAGTCTCCAAGGATCAAAATCAATTTCCAAATATCAAAATCAATTTCGAAGCTTTAACTAGAAGACGAAAGATCGGCGTCGGATGCGTCGATCTGTAACAGATACCTAAGATCGGTCGGTGTTGAGACAGATTCTGCAAAGGAAAGGAGGCGGAACGACGGTATTAGTGGTGCTCTGACTTCTCTATATCGATTTGGATCGGAGAAAACCACACGATGCGTTTTTGGGTTTATGCTCTAACTTCTCTATATTGTGGACACTACTAGGTCGAGGGTGTGTGCGTGTCTAAGGAGGAAGATCCAGATCAAGGGATCCGACATCCTCAAAGGTGGTGTGTGGGTGTCTAAGGAGGAAGCAATCGAATCGATCGACAGGCTTAGATGGTCGACGGTATGGGGGTGGACGAAGGGGACGCTGCAGATCGAATGTGGGAGGCGGAATGAAGGAGTCGACTGGATATGGGAGGCGTAGTGAAGGGTAATGCATTACCCGGCTCCTAAGCAGTAACAACAAATTGTTTTAGGGTTAGGTTAATATGTAATATGCATATATTTAAATTACCAATTTAACCCCTCAATTTGTAAATTAAATTTAAATTCAAATTCTTTTTTATTAGGTTATAAATATTAGTATTTTAAAAATAATATTTATATAAATATTAATAATATTTTTTTAATTTGTAATACAATATTAATTAAATGCTTATCGAAATCTTATGTTATAATTAATTCTAAATTGGAACTACATAAACAATTTCAAATAACATCCTTTGCACAATATTATTTTATTTGTTGGGCAAATCAGGCACGCTCATTTGTCGGGACAATACACATATGCTTATTTCTTCACAAATTGAAATTTTAAACCTTTTACATTATATGTACAAAAGTAATTGTTTATTATCAAGCTCAATACGCCCTTTAACTTAATTGTTTATGTTCCATTAACCGATAACTTTATCCAATGAATGTAGACCGTATATTTATTTATTTACTTTGTAATTGTTACTTCACTTGGTTTTTAATAAGAAAAAATTAGAGATAAAAGTTTATAAGTTCATAATTTTAAAATTCATAATTTTAAAGAAAAATTATTTTTAATTGTTCATTTTTTATCCTAAAACAATCTAACGAAAGAAAATATATTATTTGAAATTTGAATTTTTTTTAAAACGAAATTAATCATCGAAAGAAAGTTATTCATTGATTTTAACTATTCGTCATCCACCGAAAGATACTAATCGCCGAAACTCAACTAATTGCCGCAAAATCCGATTCACCGCCACCGCAACGCGCGGGTATGCCGCTAGTATATATATATATATATATATATATATATATATATATATATATATATATATATATATATATATATATATATATATATATATATATATATATATATATATATATATAAAACTATCATTATGAAAAACGCTAGAATTTTTTTTTTAAAATGGTTTTGCTAAACTTTTTAGGGGTATTTGTTTCTCCTCTCGCCCTGGCACCAAAAAATATTGGACCGGCCCTGTTCGCGTTGGGTTGTAGCGGTACTGGTTGGGAAACTAGTGGTCTGACATTGTTGTTATTACCCTCACCACCATTATTTTCTTGATTCATGTTATTGTTGTTGTTAGGAACTTGAGGTACTACTGGTTGACAGTCATTGACTGCACTGTAAAGTTCCTCTGTTACATCTTCCTCAATCATCCTGGTAGTAGTTCAATGAGCCACACAATTTGATCGTGCTATCCGTTCAATTTCTAGATCAAAAACTAGCGCTGAAGAACGACTGCTATGTTGCATATGCATGCATGTCTGTACAAATCAAAATAAGTATAAACTGTAATAAAAAGAAAAACTACGAACATAAAAAACTATATCTATTTAAACACAATAATTTAATAGCATAACTAACGATGCCAAAAAATTTTGAGGTAGTTGTCCAGGTCAGAAATAAACCTTAATACCACCAATAATAAGGGCAAGACATCCATAACTACCGGAAAACATAACTTGTTCAACAAATAAAAACATTTCATAACTATATCTAAGAACAAACATGAATTCATAACCAAAGCAATATTAAAAATTTGTTTAAAAGCCTAAAACAATGTAGCCTCGATGTATCCTTGCTCAAATCTGAAAATGCTCCAGATCCAGTAGCCGAATGATTCTCCGTCCGCCGACTGATTCCTCACTAAATGTAAACTTCAAGGATTTTGGTGCTAGGAGTGATTCCAAGGCTTTGAAATCATCAAAAACACCAAACGAAGCTATAGATATCAACTAGGGTTGTGTATGACAGAGTAGGGATCGTAAATGATCTGTGTGATACTGTATGATGCCTCTAGAATGCTGAAATCCGCTATTTATATCGCTTTTATCCGAACTTCGATCGCATCGCTAAGACATATAGCACCGCTATGGAAACTAACACCCCAATATTACATGAATGTTATCTTGGTTTTACGACGTGATCTCAGTCCCTTAGCATCGCAGATTCATCACTTAGCCCCATTAACCTTCTCTGACAGCCTCTATCCTCAGCAATCCGTTAAATGCCTTTACGTTCAGATTCCGTTCCATCTTCTATTCTTTTTACTCGAAAACCCACAAATTCTACAAAACCACAACTTCTCGGTATAATGAGTATTTTATGTTCATTTATATCAAATTCTACTCAAAAGTACTTGATATCGCTCGAAATATTTGCAATATTAATAAAATATCAAAAACCTTTCCAATTCGAACAAATTGACAAAAGTTCTTGCATTTACAGGTTAATCAGGAAATTTGTGATATAATACGTTGTAGACATTTTAGTTTCCTCAACATGATCATGATTTCCCGTTGTATGTTGCTTCATGCCTCCATCTCGTAAGATAAAACGCCAATGAAAGGCTTGTTTTTCTGTCGCAATCCCAACAGAAAAAGCCATATCCACTCTTGCATGTGAAACCATAACACGCCCTTTCATCATTTAAAATTTGATCATATCTAAAGTAAGTGGTTGAGATTAGAGTTTTGTAGTTCTCGGGAATATATGAGTTTTCAAAAGATTCTGGCCATGTCAAGAACTATAAGTACATTCTTGAGATGTATCTTTTCGATATGGACGATGCTCGCATCATCGATATTAAGATATGTTTGTGTCGTAGTACATATCCAACCAGGTAAAAAGAAAACGTCTACCACATACACACCTAATAAATTATTAATAAAAGAGATAAGTATTAAATTATATACTAAAATCAAAATAATAATACAATATAATTTTGAAGATACATTGAAAGGAAATAGTAATCCCGATATAGTGTACTTAATTTTTTTGTTAACATTATTAATCATAGTGTAATCTTCTATTTATAGAAAAACGTACACAATTGCCCTTAAGTCTATGTCTAATAATATCGACCACGAGCAAACATCTATCCTTTCTAATAAAACAAACCAAAAGAGCCACTTGGCATGTTTCTAGAATGCCAATTTGCCGCTTGTCATGTTAATAGAATATGCTTTATTTTTTTCCCGCTCAATTGTATAAACACATTACGCAATTATAATCCCAAAAAATCAGGAATAAATGGCAATAAATTAGTAATGAATCCATTGACTACGATCTCCGATTCATACCAAATCATAACTCTCCTTCAATTTCGCCTTAAAATCTTCTACGATATTATTGAAATTTTAAATGTAAATCCCTCGAGGTATAATCCTCCTTAGAGAACGACTGAAACCTAGAAAAAAAACTCACCCACTTCGTCTTCTCTGTGAAACCATTCATCCAAGGTCGTAGGCTTTCGACCCTGCTTCCTTATGCCATTCCTAAACTCAGTCTCTCTTGATCTAGAAAACCCTAAGCTGCATTGCTATTCATTGTTGTTACGATTTGTTATGGTGTTTTGGCAATACGCTTTCTTTTTGTGTTAGTCATCGCTACTCGGTAATGTTCTAACCCTTTGTTTTTTCAGGTATTGCTTCATCACTTCAATTGCTTTGTAAATTTGGTTTGAGATTTTTTCTTCTGATTTGGTCATAACTTATATTCATGAAATGCATTTTTTTTGGTTTAGGCTGTATTGCTTCACTGCTGCTCGGTGATACAATACAACCTCTATATGCGACTTCTTTTCCCACACGGGTGAGAATGGATCTCTTATCTCGATATAGATGACATAGATCAGGAGATTGAGGGTAAAATCATGTATTTTTTAGTAGTTTGATTTAGTACTTTCTAAAATGTCTCTTTGAATGCTTTATTTAGTAGTTTGATTTAGTACTTTCTAAAATGTCTCTTTGAATGCTTTATTTACATGTTTGGTACTTTGTTTTTGGTTTCTATGATGAAAAGACATAACAAAATGTTTGCATCGATATCTTACTATTTAGATAGAAGCAACTGTTTCAAGTTACCGTTGGTTGAAGCTTGGATGCTTGAATTCTCTTCCATTGACAAAAATTGCAATTTGAAGATGCATATGATTGGAGCATAAAAATGGAGGTATTTTGATCTTTGAATGCTTTGCACTCGAATATGCACTCACTTATGTCTTTTTGGTTGACTAATGAAGTGTCTGGTTGCTGGTTTAGGTGCAATAAGGGAATGGGAAGAAGTGTAATATTATAATTTTTTTTCCAGAACGTATGTAACAGTGGGTCTCACTCTACAGTTTTTCATCTTCTGACTAATTCAAGTTCATAAGTAAATTCTAAAAATATATTTATATCTTCTGAATGTTTTTCCTTCCAACATTTGTTATGTTTATGGTTAATTTATCATATTTTGTTGCTTTGCAATCAACATTGAACCTAATACATTTGTGTTGTAGGTCAATAGTGTTTTTGTAGAAATTTTGATAGAGGATCTGTAAGATAACCACCCTTTTCAAGCGATGTTTATATCAAGCAATCTGATTTTCGAGCGAAAGATTGAAAAGATTATTATGGGATTGCGACTAGAAAGAATGCCAAGTGTGTATACAACCACTCAATTTTTGGTTGACCCAAAAACTGAAAATTGTAATTAAAAAACCGTCCACACTCTCGTGAGTAAAATCGATTGAAAGTATGCAAATGGAAAGAATACTTTCATTCATTTGTTTTATAGCATCGTACTTTCATTAACTTGTGTAATATAGCATTATACTTTCATTACTTTCATTTTTCTGTGTGTATGTCTTTGTGTATTTGTGTGTGGTATGATTAAATAATTTTTTTTCTTATTATACATGTTGTTTTAAGCGTCAACCGTGTATCACATGGGTTTGTAACCTAGTGATATATAAAGAAACAAAGCTCTCATGACATCCTCGTCAGATATATAATGAAATGTTTCATTAAATATTAGCGATTCATATTATCTTTTGCGAATGAGGCGACTTATCCATTTGTAAACACAAGTTCCCAAAAAAATGAGCAAATAATCTTCATTTATGTTTTATTGTCTGTAACATGCCCTAATCATAATCCAATGACTTATAAAAACTCAAATATGCTCGAACAACATATCATACCCTTTATCCAGTGGCGCATCTAGAAAATATTTTTTGGGTATACATATATATATATATATATATATATATAGTAAATTTTTATCAATAATTCAAAAAAGGCTAAGAACAATTAATATCAATACAAAGATTTACAAATATCGACGTCCAGTCCTTACATTTTGGTTGTGATCTTCATTACTAACTTTATAAATATATCAATCTACATAATGCATTTAATAATTGTATATCTAATAACTTCTTTTGGATATATATAGCTAAAACCAATATAAGAACTTTTGACATTCAATACTAAAAAAAATAAAATTCAAAAAATATGAAGTTATATAACCGGCAAAGGGACGTTGAGACTTGACAGCAAATTCATCTACATTTACAAGCAACAATGTACTTGTTTTATCAATATTTTGATGGTGAGTTAGTAAGAGCAATAAACCTATTTGATACAATAACCAAGAAAACAACTTTAGACTAGTATTTTATTGGCACAAATTCTATATCCACAAACATAACAACACAAGTAAATGAAGAGTCTACTCCCTTCAATTTCATAGTTCAAACGTACCAATATCAGTGACAAAGCTGTTGTGCAGCAATGAGCTTTAAATTTGAAAGAGAAACTAACCGACTAAAGACAGTGATGGACGATCAGCAATATATCAAGATGGAAAACAAATGACGGTGGAAATAGTTTCACGCGGCGTTTCTTTGCCAACCGTTAAGGTTTTTCCGATCTTAGATTTTTAAGATTTGTTTTTTTATGTTTTAGTTGGTTTATAAAACTGATGGGATAGAATTCATATTAAACTTTGAATTAAAATACTTGTAGCTTTTGGATTTAAATAAGATAATTGTAACTTGATTAGCAATTTAGGATTTGTGAGATTTTTATATTTGTTTTTCGTTGGTTTTCTTGTTAAATTACAAGAATTCAAATTTTTTAAAAGTCTCCATTATGTCAAATTATCTTCTCAGAGGAATTTCAGTGTTCTTAGGTTGCAATTTTGATTTGGGTATGCAAAGTAATTTGAGCAGGGTATGCATTCTTAAAATATACATATATAAATATTTTTTAATAAAAAATTACTAATTCTAATAACTAAATAAACTAATTAAGGGTATGCAATTGCATACCCTATCAAAACTGTAAATCCGCCACTGCTTGTATCTCAATCGTTGTGAGGCGATTAATTCTTCATCCAAAAAGATCTCACGTAGCATCAATTTATATATGAACTAGGTTAAAAACTCGTGTGATACACGGATGATGATTAATTAAAATATTATAATAAGAAATACACGGAGTGACAATTTAAAATATAACAAATAATACATAATAAGTGACTTGTATAAAGAGCAACTTACAAAATTTATATATGTTTATACAAATAAATATAAGAAATCGATAAAAAAAACTTTAGATTGTAAGTTCACAATTTTTAATGAGATACAAAACTATAAAACATTAAAATTTTAGACTCGAGATAACGACTGCAATTATACATGGTAGTGCCCTAATTTTTTTATAAAAATCCAAAAAAATAAGATAATCAAACATATCCATAAGTAATAAACCAATAATGTCATAAATAAAAAAATTTACGGAAAACATTCAAAGTTAATAGTAAACTAAAAAAACTCCATACTGACAATAATACATTACATAATATTAGTTTATACCATATATGGTGTTATGTAATTATAAATCAAAGATTATAATTATTAATTGAAAAAAATAATCATTAACTGAAAATTGCAATTTCTAATTAACAATTAGCATAAATTCTCTAAATCTTAGCATCCTAATAAAAAATAAGAAAGATAAAAATTTTGGTTTTGGTATAACTTCGATTAAAACTGCAAAGATCGTGTGATTCAAAGTTTAATACTATTACTGGTAAAACAATTCATCCTAAATATCCTTCAAAATTGGATTCATTGATTAGCGATGTCAAGCTACTTCAACATTTAGTTAAATATTCAAACAACTTTATTGCTTAAACTAATATAGAAAACAATAGAAAACGAACAACAAATTTCTTTCCCATTTTCCAGCATAAGAAATATAAAAAGTAATATAAGAAACATAAAAGTTTAAATACACAATTAACTTATAAAACTTCAATTTTAAACCAACAGCCGAATGATCAAGCAAATGAAAAACCTCATCCAAGAGCATCCATATGAAAAACTTCAACTGCCTTAGTAATTGCAGCAAAAGCACCTGAAACCCAAACGACCCCACTTGACATGTAAGCGTTGATCATGATAGCAGTAGTCACTGTTTGGGCCTTTTGTTCAGCTACAACAATTGTTGTCTGTGTTTTTTCACTCATTTGGTAACGCTCGTTGACGTTTTTTCAAATTTTGACTCATCCTCATTTTACAGTCAAGGTAAACAGCTTTAGCGGAGGCGTTAGATGTGAACTGGTGTTTTTCATCAAAATATTTGGCTTTTATAAGTGCGACTTTTCCTAAGCATCCCCTGAACACAACACACGAAACCACCTTCCAGTTGTAGAATATAAAACGCAATGAAAGTAAGTTGTTTCTAGCATTTAGTGTACTATAACATCCTACTTATCCCACATTTATTTATTTACTATAAGGCCTAAATGCATAACACGAACATCAAATACAAACATATATATGTATACACACACAGTTATGAACAGTCATGACAGATGCATCATCTTTTTGTTAACTCAAGGTTTAATGTACTAAAAAATGCAAGAATACTTGTCTGATCAAAATTTCGTAATTGGTCCGTATTTGCAGTATCATCATTAGTTCCCAAAACACACAGACACATACAATAGTCAACGTATACTCATATGCACAGTACAAACTCGCATACACAACACACGCTGCACACACAAAAGACTCGCATGCACCTCTCGAATGACAAATTAAAATTTAAAAATTAAACCTAGAAAGTAGAATTTAAAAATTAGCCCCAGATAGCTCTCAAATAACAATTTAAAAATTAACCCCAGAAAGTACAATGCTACTATTAGATACCTGGTTTGAAATTATCCCCCATTTCATTACCTTCAATTCTTGTTGTTACCTACATACACATCCAAATTTTAACGGTAAAACTCACGTCAGATCACAATCGTGCACATGCCATAAAGTCATAGATACACATTAGGATGCTCTATTTATCAGAATAATAGAAAGTATTATGTTTTCACACACACACACACATACATAGTTATACACACACAATCACAGTCTCACCCACAAACAATCATAGTCACACAGTTACACAGAGTCACAGTCTCATATACAGTCTCAGTCATAATCACACACAGTCTTATAAAATAGGATGTTTTCTTATACACACAGACGCAGTCATGGTCCCCTAAGGTTAGCTATTTTTTCAATTTGACTGATGGAGCTTATATTGTGTTTTTGTAACGGTTTTGGTCTCTATTCCAAGTAAAACGTCAATTACTATTCACTGAGTATAGTTGACTTTTTCAATTTTGGAAAAAGGTAAAGTCATTTGATTTGAAAATAGTGACTAAAAATGTTACAAAAACCTCAAATGACCACAAAATTGCAAAAGGAAACTTTAAACGACCAAAATTTAGAAATAAACTAACCTTAAGGACAAAACATATAATTTCCTTAAAAAATCATCATCAGTGAGAAAACTTTTTGAGACAAATATTGAAATAACCAGAGACCAAAATTTAAATTCCTCCAATTTTTTCAAACTACCTCGAAATTCTTGATTATAACCTCCCATTCGACGCTCGTGAAAATTACGTCTTCTACCCTTGGGAGATTCCTGATTATACTCTTTGACATCTTGCTGATTCTTATTTTTATCTATGTAAGCACCATTGTTGTAATTTCCCATTGATGTTGACACCTTCATATTAGGATATCAAAAGAAGGTTATAGTGAAAAGATCTCAGCTCATTACAATGACTACCCGTGCATTAAGAAATCTTAGGATTTGGAATAACAAAATGTTAATAACTGCATATTAAAGTAGTTCCCTATTAAACACCAAATATTTGGTCTAAAATCACTTACTTTTGAATATTAGTGTAAAGATCACTTTACTCAAAAAGGTTGAAGCAGTCCCTTGTTTACCCTCGTCTACTTAATACCCTGCATGTTCAAGATGAAAATGTACTTATATTAGTGATAATGTCACTTTATTCAAAACTTGCAACCAACCAAAATATAAAGTGCCTAGTGATAATGTCACTTTATTCAAAAATGTACTTATATTAGTGATAATGTCACTTTATTCAAAACTTGCAGATCAACAACATATCTATAAGTGTGAACGATAAAGATGACAGTAACATACAAATAAGACACTGAGGGAGTAGAAGTCTTGATTGTTGTTGAATATATGGTCAATAAAACATTTTAAAACCAAAAAATAAAACGCCCAAGGAGAAAACTCATATTTTTAAGAAAATTACATACGAACCCTCGAGCTGAATTTCCCTTTGTTATGAGATTCTTCATTACATGTTTTGGTTCAAACTTCAGCACAAAATCTCTAGGCAATTCAATCTTTTGCTTGCTGGAAACATACGATCTGCAAATAAAAACCAAAAAAATTCGTGTTGCTGGAAAAACCTAAAATCGGAAAAGAATCACCAAAAACAAATTCCGTGGTAAACTAAAATTGCATATACTTCCTTGCAATGATTATAATTTTATAAAATATCATATTGGTTCCACAATTTCAATATTGAAGGACACATACATGATGAAGTAACACTTACAGTTCAGTAACTGCTCAGTAAACACCTTGGGTGGAGCATGTGACATAAAAAAAATCAAATTCGAAAAAATAATCATCACCGGTTTGTCGATCTTCCTTCCCTTTCACATTAGCTTTGTTTTATTAGAAAGGATAGATGCTAGTAAACAGAGTAACATTACCAACTACCTTGCTTCGAGAAATGGTGCAACATTTTTCATCAAATTGACGAACCCCTTATCTGTATAAGCAACCAGAACACAATGTTGGATCAAGAAAAAAATTATTTGAGGAACCCAATATACACATATCTCAAATAAGATGAAACCATCAAGATGAGAAATTAGAAGGGTGATTCAATTAAACCCATTTCACATTTCACAGTGGCTAGGATCTTCTTACTATTGCATTTGTGTTCAATTTTTTGTAAACTTTGTATAAGCATCAATGCATAAGGTACAACTATCAATGCTCAAGATACAAATATCTTGTGTGTGTTTTTGTAATACATGTATTTGGATCAGCCGGGGATATCATATGTTTATGGTACAAAAACATACTGCAGATAAACTTTGTTAGGAGGAAACTATGGGTTTCAAATGACAAACATCACAATATTTAAAGAAAATGACACCAAATCACATATAAATGAAGATATGACTGATCATTGTACATTTGTACCCCTTGAAGCAAAGGATTTCAAATTACAAACATCACAATCTTCAAACAAATGACATCAAATCATATAAAAAGAAAGATACGAGTTTATGACTGATCATTGTACCCCTTGAGGCAAAGATAGTTTAATAACCAAATAAACAATTGCAACATATGCAAAGATAAGACTAATATCATTTACGTTTGAGATTAACTTTCAAACAATCACCAAGGAAGCACCATACGTCTGCGGTAAAGAACAGCCCGCGACCAATAGTCATGCAACAACTCTCGTTTTATAGCAGCATTATGCTTCAAGTCGCTGATAAAAAATGCTAGGGCTTGTATTCAATTTCAAATTCTATCAAGCGACCCAAAAAAGGGACCTGAAAAAAAATCATATACAAAACAACGTGTACAGAAGAATACGCATAAATATGGAACATAAAATTGATCATAGATACTAACCTTCATTATGAAAGGATTGAAATCAAGAAAATCCCAAATCACAACTGAAGATGACGACGATGCCATAAAAATTTCAGAGAAATCAGGAAAATGGAGATGAAGAGGATGAGTAATTGAAAATAAAATAAAACTAACCATCCGATTTTCCTCTTCAGATCGGATCGACCAAGAGAGGGAGATCTATGTGAGCATAGATTTTTATCATTCTCAAAGTCAAGTTGCCAATCACATACTTGAATAATGCATCAAACTCATAAATTGTGAAATTATAGGTGAAAGCAACGAACTTAATGACTTTAGATCATTTTTGGAAAATTCATACCTAATCATCGCGTCTTTGTGGCAGAAAAATCAAGTAAAATTGAAACCTTATCGATAGCAACCGATGATGGATCGACCGTGAAGGATAGTGATATCTTTCTAAATACCTGGGGTGAGTTTTTTGTTCTTCGAGTTTGGGGTTAAGCGGATTACAAGTAGTCGAATTAGGTCATTATCAAAACCGTTAATATATGGAAATTGGCAAGATTTAAGGGGCGAGAATTGGACGACACTTTCGGAAGACACGAAGATCATTTTTCAAAATTGAATTACCAAATTTCATGGATAATGCGCATTATCGTGATTAGCGTATACGCTACATATTAGGAGATACGTAGTAGAATGAGCGGGAAAAGAAGATGACGCCTTAGTTAAGAAGCAGACACGTGGAAAAATAGGGCATAGAAAATTGACAAGTGGCAATAAAAGGTTTGCTTTATTAAGAGTACTAGTTTACAAACCCGTGTAAAACACGGTTGACAAATAAAAAAAAACTTATATATTAAGAAAGACACTTTATTTTAAAATTATGATGCTATTAATATGTCTTTTTGCAAAATTAAATGAAAATTTTGATATTTTATTTTTCAAAAAATTGTCCTATAAATGAGATTTAATGTAAAAGAAAATAAAAGTTTCAAGATCATCTAAATTATTTTCGAAAAAAATATTTTTTTTCAAAATACGATGCTATTAATGAAATTTTTTGCAAAGTTCAATGCTAGTTTTTTCATAAAAAAGGTCCTATAAATGAATTGTAATGTAAAAAATGAAACTTTCCCAGATCATCTAAAAAGATTTCAAAAAAAGTCATTTTTTCAAACTAAGATGCTATTAATGATCTTTCTTTCAAAGTTCAAAACTAACCAATATTGTTTCAAGAAAAATGTCGTATAAAAGAACTTCAATGTAAAAGAAATGAAAATTTTCCGGATCATTTAAAGAGATTTCAAAAAAGTCACTTTTCCAAAGTACGATGTTATTAATGAATTTCTTTTGCAAAGTTCAATGCTAAAATCGATATTCTTTTTCCAGAAAAATATCCTATAAATGAGCTTTAATGTAAAATAAATTAAACTTTTCAATATCATATAAAAATGTTTCATTAAAAGTCACTTTTTCAAAATATGATGCTATTAATGAACTTTTTACAAAGTTCAATGCTAAAATTGATATTGTTTTTTTTAGAAAAATGAGCTTTAATGTAAAACAAATGAAACTTTTCCAGATCATCTAAATTTTTTTGAAAAAATGTCATTTTTTCAAAGTACAATGCTATTAATGAAGTTTTGTTTTTTTTGCAACGTTCAATGTTAAAATCGATATTGTTTTCCAAAAAATGTCCTATAAATGAATTTCAATGTTAAACAATTTTCATAGCAATAGCGGTTACGCAATTCATCCTGTGATAAGTTGTAAAAATCAAATTTTAAATGGAGCCACCCTAAAAGTGGTAAGTGTAATCTTTTTCCCTAATACATGGGATTTTTGTAGTGTAAAAGTGTTTTATAAAAAACTAATTATTTGATTTTGAACCACGAAAGCTAGGGGTGAGAATGGGGCGGTTTGGATCGGTTAGTGGCCAAAACCGAACCATAACCATTACAATCGGTTAATACATTTTTGTAGCCATTGGTTATGGTTAATATTGGTTATGGTTAACGGTTTTAATCGGTTAATGGTTTTGGTTAATGGTTTAATAATGGTTAACCATAATTACATAAAAATTTAATGTTCGTTTATTTATAACTTTCTATGATTTGTATGAATTTAAAAGTTAAATTGTCTCAAAAAGTCAAAATAATGATATTAACTAATAAAAAGATATCAACTTTTTATTATTTTTCTAGTATATACTAAAATCCATGCAAATTTTAAAAAACGATTTGATTTACTTTTAAAATTTTATTACATTTATCATATGATCTTGTTTTTTTAATTACAAAAAGGAACCAAATTCCCTTTTTAGTATCATCCTTTCCACAACTTGATGATTGTGATTATTTAACTCTTAAATAGCTTTGATCCCATTTCATGACCATTAATTACGTTTGACTGTGTCAAAACTTGAAAGTTCTGCTTTGTTTTTTAAACATGAGGATCGAGTAAATTGTCAATTCATACAAGCGGCAAGTTGTATCAGATTGATTAAAAACAATTAACAAATTAACAAATTGATATGAAGATTGAAGCGTAAAGCGGCAAATTGATTAAAAACAATTAACAATTTGATATGAAGCGGTGAATTGATTACAAACAATAAACAAATTAACAAATTGATATGAAGCGTAAAGCGGCAAATTAATCTCTAATCAACACATTGATATGAAGCATAAAACGGAAAAAGTTGTTCTTTTTCACGGTTTTGAATATTAGTACATTACAATACAATTAACGTAAGTTAAAGCGTATCATAATCAAGATTACAATAAATATAAACTTACTGATAATGAGATGATCGACTGATTGAATATTGGCAATGGCTGCTACACGCACGATAGTGAGAATATGACGAAACGACGGAATGTGATGACCACGTCCAACCCTGGTAACCTATCTATCCTCAATTGTTTTGGATTTTTTGGGCTTGGATATTTATCAATTTAATGTTTCCTATTAAACTACAACATATAAACTATATATTATTATATTTATGAATCGTAATATAATGTTTCTTACTGAATTTATAACATATAAAATATTTATTATTATATTTATTGGCGGTTCGGTTAATATAGGTTCAGTTTCCCTATAAAACCATAACCAAACCATTATATTTCGGTTATCAAATATATAAACCAAAACATTCGGTTAATAAATGGTTCGGTTATAATGGTTCGATTTTATCGGTTATTTTGATTATGGTTCGGTTTTTCGGTTATTATTCTCACCCCTAACAAAAGCAACTGATTAGTATTGAAATTTTTCATTCCAAAAAATACCCGGTGAATCCGTCAAGTATTAGTTATTATTAAAATATATTTAAAATATATTTATATAGTTGTATTTTGTATTTGCTAAGAGATGTGTTTAATAAAATGATGAAAGGTGAAATTTTTGAAAATTTATCTTTTGATTACACTAATGTTTTAATATTTGTATTATTTTAGCGGTCTTGAAGTGTAACTAAATGTACGTTTGATTGTAAAAGGATTTAGTTAGTATATTAACAATTTATTCGTCCGGATGTATGTAATCAAACGATGGAATGTAGATTTTTTTGAAATAACATTGTGTCAGCCTATATGTTCGAATCTTTTAATTATTTCGTGGTCTTACATTTAATTAAATGTATGTTTGATTGGGAACTTTTATATTTAGGATATTAAGAATTTAATGAATTTAACGACTTTCACCATTTGTATTTGTGTTTTGAGTGGTGTAAATTTGAATGAAGTAAGATGTTATCATGCGTAAAAAAGACAACATTTAATTAAGAAAACCATAACCCACAAGTATTGTAAAAAAACAAAGAACTTTTAATCAAGCAAACCATTAATAACCACAAGTAATTTATGTCAAAAAAATAGCATGCTAGGTTTATGCATTGAGACCTTCCTAATTCCATAATAGCTCCTCCTTTCCGCACACGTCTTTCTCCCACCTAAAATCACAATTGGTTATTTTGAGATGTGCTTCATATTTCTGGTTTGAAGGTATAATGGCTTCTTTTCTCGTTGCATCGCTATCTTTGAATCTTTAATAAGCACTTCTTGTTGCCTTAATCTGACCTTCTCTACTCCTTCTGACATGCCTTTCTTGCCAGTTCATCTTTAATGGGGTTCTCTGTTCATCTTTTTCTTATTTAAAGCTACATTTCCCTTGCTCATATTCTCTACTTCATCTTTCGTGGTCTTCGTCTTGATCAATTTTCAATGGTTTTTAATCAAGACAAAGATAAAGTAAAAGTTCAAACCCTTGGAGCAAAATACAGGTGGATATTCTACAAAAAAAGGAAATTTTGATTTTCGATAAACTTGATCTAAATAGAAGCCCCAGAGTCAAAAGCCCTTGATCCTTGAGTCACACACACATAACACACACATCAGATTAATTAAGTACCTGGCAATAATAATCAATTATAATAATGACTTTCTTATTTACAAAATCAAAATTAAGCATAATAAAAGTTCATTAAAACCCAAGAAAGGTTATAGTAAATACACTTTTTGTTGGTTTCTGTTCAATCCACAACTCGATACTCGTTCACATATATGGCTATTTAACTGATAAAACTAAATCAAATCATGTTTATTACCAAAAAATTAATAAAACCAAAACTAAATCAACATCGTACCTGTAAATATTTGGTTCTTTACAATCTCAATACACCTTTGATGTCCCTGTACCATCTCTTAAACTCAAAATATAAGTTTCATAGCTTTTTGGCATGAAGCGTTTGATAAGAAATAAAGAATCAGAGTCGCAATAGATTAACATCTCCAAAAATTCAAGGTGATGCATCTTCTTTGAGGATGTAATATGCAAGATCATGTACATATATCACACAAAAAGAACTCTTAAACGAATTTGGCTTGCACCATCATCGTAATGATTTGAATTACTTAACTAACTTTTCTTTTAAAAATTATAACTACATCTGAATTTGGACTAAATCTAACCAACATCTCGAATATAATTTGATGTCACACCATTGTGCTCCTTTGTTGCACAATAAACAAAATCCAACTTCAACCTACGCAAATTCAACACGAGCAACAAATAACCCGTAAGTCAAAACAAAATCAAAAAGTTTCTAGTGACATTGAAGGTTAGATCTTTTAAGTTAGTTTTTAACAGACACATTAACCCCACTTGTATGTGATAAAATCTTGTAAATCGGAGGTATGAATTTTAAATATGATAAAATCTTGTAAACCGGAGGTATGAATTTTAAATAAAATAAGTATTCCATTTTTACCGGATGATTTCTCTTTATGTGAGAGATGGAGATTGAAGAGAGAACAAAGAGAAACCATAGTCATATCTGAAATAATAAGCACAAAATAGTCAACATATCAATACTACTCATGTATAAAACTAAAAAAACACATAAAAGTCAATCTTTTGCTTGCTGGAAACACACTGTAAATAAAAACCAAAAAGTCGTGTTGCTAGAAAAACCTAAAATCGGAAAAGTCAATCATTTGCCATATTTTATGGACTGTAGATGGAAAAGGATGTTGTTAGTCTCCTGCAATCCAATCAAAACAAACATTAATGAACCCTAGAAACCACAGTCCCGAAATTAAGAATCGATCAAAAATGAAAAAAAAACATAGCAGATAAAGAAATCAAACCTTGCATTTTTACAAACACATGGTGTGCATATGTACCGAAGCAAAGATGAACGGATTGAGGCACATGATTTAACTGTAGGAACGAAAAACATTACTCGTTAAACCTTCTTCAACGTTTGTTCTTTAAGCAGGAATGGAGGTAATATCTTATCAAATCGAAAAACTTATCGGGTCAATATACTAATCTGGATTTCCTTCCTGTTTTTTGCAATTAGGAGAACGAAGAAAAGAAATCAGAACCTAATTCCAAAATAAACCGTTCCTGATTTTAAGCATCTATTTCCTGATTTTTTGGATTAAACCGATGCAATTCAAAATCTAATCTAAATTAACAGCTTGCTTAATACGGGACATGTGTTTTAGGCGGGAATTCGATCGCCAGGGTTCTAAACATGTGACACGTGGCAAAGAAGACTTCTAGAAAATGGACATGTGGCACTAAATGGGTTCCTTTATTAATAAGTATAGATAGATAAGAGGTCCCTAGCACTACCGGTATATCAAGACAATATCTTTTTTTTTTAATAACAAATCTATCATACTCCTATTTCTAAATTACTACTGAATCCATCTATGTCTCTAGCGAGACTTGAACCATCAACCTTAAAAAGAAAGGACGACGCCTTTAGCATTTGACCAAGACGTCATTGGCATATCAAGCCAATATCTAAAACACATGGCATCAAATAGTGCTGTATATTGAACCTTGTTTTCTTTTCCAGCATCGCGCTGGTGTTTGTTTAATCTATTTGTTGCTGTTCAAAAAAAAATCAAATAGTGCTTGACGATTACCTACTCACAGTCAACTACTTACGAGGGCGGTGTCTAGGCCGATCATTTGGGCTAGGTTGTTGGATTTCCGAAAGGCTTATACGCTGAAAGGGTCCTGCCTCCCCATTTGATCTTCTACCTGGCCGTTCTTTATTTGATAGTCATGAAATATTATATTGGAATTAATAAAGGGTATAACAAATTTATTTCACCACTATTGTGGAGAATATATCTTAAAAGAAGTTCTTTATAACTATCTAAATAAGTTATTTCACATATATTTGTAAATATACGCTTTTTACGACGGAATACTAAAAATAGACTATTATAGGAATAGTTTATGGACACAAGGTAACTATGACATCTTGAACAAGACAAAATAATTATATACAAATATACAATTATTATACATTACTATATTATCATGGGAAAAATGGTAATGGGCAAATACAAATGTTTCTCATATACAAACTTTACGTAAACAAGTTGATTAATACATACATTTTTGTGAGACGGATCTTCACAGTGCTTATTTAAGTACATACTATAAGTCCTGAAATTTATAACCAGAGTCTCGGTAAGAGAGCGTGATATTTGTGTATAGATCTATACGGGATTGACAACCCCGCACCTGAGCTACTAGCTACAGCTAGACCGACAGGTCTGAGGTGACAAATGTCATAACAGTCTGACGCCTGAAGAACGTCGAAGCAGGCCTACATGGTCACAGTATGGTTATAGGGCGTCTCGCATGGGAAATCAACTAATTAAATTGTTTACGTGGAAATATACATTTTTACTAGCTTTATACTACAAACTATGCTATACATTTTAGTCTTTGGGTTTTAAAACTACAATAACGTTAAAGAAAATACCGATTTTCTTGGTACATAAAAGAAAATATTAAATATAAAACTAATATCAATAATATTTAATTTTGACGTCAGATTGTTCGTATCGACGATACGGTTTTGACGGTAAATTTTTCGTTTTATAAAACGGCATAATATTATTGATAAACTTAAAAATACGTATTGAATACGTAGTGTTCAAAATGAAAATACGAATTCTTTGAGGGTAAAATGTGTAAAATTCATTTAATAATGAAGTGGAACCCACTTAAAATAAAATAATATTAAAATTTTCAAACAAAATTTTCAAACCATCGGCCGATTGTTGAATTTTTTTATTTTTTATTTTTTTATTTTTTATTTTTTATTTTTTTATTTTTTTTTAATCAAACGTCGCTTTCAAGTTAAATTAAACGTTTTTCTGACCTAACTTTTTATATATAACGTTTGGTAAAAATATAAATATATATTTGGAATCGTCGTAATTTTATCTACGTTTCGATTTAAAATATGTAATATTCCGAATAGTTTTATATTTTTACCGTTTTTCTATCATAACTTTTTATATATAACGTTTGGTAAAAATAAAAATACATATTCGGATCCGTCATATTTTTATCTACGTTTCGATATAAAATTTATAACATTCCGAAGAGTTTTGACTTTTACCGTTATTATTCACGTCGGATACTATGCATGCCGGATCACTATTCACGTCGGACACTATTCACGACGTAAAAAAATAATTTTTATTTTATTTTATTTTATTTTAAAAATATCTAACTTAATAGCGTTTGTTCGTATTAGCGTACATATTATTATAATATCCAATAATAAATTATAGAGGTTATGGAATTTACATTTTATCGTCTGTTTTGGTTGACTTGAGTTGACTTTCGTTGACCTAATTTGATAGTTGTCACATTATCTACCCGTTAGAAGAAATTTCGTCCTGAAATTTAGCACTTTGAAATGGATTCTCAAGGGTTTGGAAAGAGATGTGGGTATTGTTTATTTGATCTGGTCCTCACGTTCCTAGGTAAATTCAGGTCCTTGCTTGGCGCTTCCCAGTTTTCAATTGCTTTGGTTTTGGGGTGTAATGCTGTAATATTTTTGGTAAGTAAACTTGAGCTAATAAGAGTCACTAGGTTGTTATATGACTTAGGAGGATTAGAAACTCATTTAGAAGGAGTTTAAACCTTAAAGATATCAAAGAGGAGTTACACGGGTCCTCCCGGGTTGTGTATTGAAACTGTTTTAGCATTGTAGGAGTTACACAGGTCGTGTTTATGAAAACGGTTTGTGTTCTAGTTACCATAACATCCAGTAGTATCCATTAGACTTACACGGGTCGGTTTCGGAGTATGGGTTGGATTTTAAAAGTAAACGACGCTAACTTTAAAGGTTAATGTCGCTAACCTGCTTCAGGGGAGTTATTCGGGCAGTGAACCAAAAATTCCCTAGGCGATTTTCAGAGCAAAAGATGTGAAATTTTTTTCATTTTGATCAAGGGTTTTGCGTAGAAAAAGTTTGGGATGGTTGGATTTAATACTCGAAATGCATTCTCGAGTTCTTAATTGACAAGGGTAATGATCTTGAGTGTTAGGGATTCAAACCCTAGATGTCCAAATCTGAAAGTATGCATTGGTTCACCTCATATGTAGATTGCTAATATTTGTCGTATCGAGTCCTTGTTACAATATTGTGATGTTTTAACAGTTGATTTGGTAAAATCATGAAATTAGGAGTTTCGGTTTAATAACATATGAAATTCTCTAATTGTGATTTGTATTAGCTATTGATTTCTTAATCATTTGAGTTAAGTATTATGGAAATGCCTAAGCATGTTTAAGATATGATATGTGATGTCATCTTACAGTTGATACTAGTAGAATGGAAGGTATCATATAAGATACATGTGAACCATGAGTTCTACAGATACTAGATGAGTAGGTTCTAATTCATTATTTATGACTAGATTATTATATAATTGAATTTACTATTCTTTGAACTATTTTTGTTATCAGAAGATATATATATTTAAAAAAATGTCTTTTCGTTATCCCGTCCTCATCGGAGTCAAGCCGCGAATTTGGAAAAAGGATATCAATTAGGGTAGTGAAAAGATTGCACCTACTGTAGATATTTTGAATTTTGGTAATAAGAACGTGGGTTGTCCTTTCAGTTCCAGCTGTAAGATACTATATAAACGGGTATGTAGTATCATCCATATCTACATCTTTTCAGTCTCATTCTTTCCTACTACTAGTTTATTCTTTTATAATCTCAGATTTCCAATCGAGGCATGGAAAACAGATCTCATATGGAAAACTTGTCAGACGCTGAGCGGAATTTCCTAAGGGAAGAGGGTACCTCCCTATCGTTTAATCAGATACCTCTACTGGAGTCTGGTAATTATAATATCCTTAACTCCTTTTATCTCTTATTCATTTCTCTAGCATTTTGATTTTCTTTTAAACTATGTGAGGTATAGATTTTCCAGATATATTACCGCTGGATCCACTTCAAGATGATCCTGAAGTTTTCCTCTGATGAGTATTCTCCCTGAAGATCCACTGCCTTTAAATCAAGACATCGCTGTTGGGCAATCTCAATATATACTTCCAGGTTAAGTCATTTTGTTAAGCTTTATGTTTATTGTGCTTAATTATCTAACATATGTTATACACAGATCCATTTGTAGATGATCTTAATAATGATAATCTAAGCATGAACATGCCCATATTGCATAGTGGAGTAGATCTAACAAATCAGGGGTTTCAAACTGACATTCAAAATCAGGATCAAGTACAGCCGATCCATGATGACACTATCGGGCTTGCTTCAGCGAATCCTGAGTTCGTGGGTGGCTTTCAATATCAGGATCATTTTCAATTGATCCAAAGCAACTTAGAAAGTTTCAAGAATGGGAATTCTGGGTTTATGGTTGATTCTGGAAATCAAGAACTATTACCCATAATAGGTAACAATGAAAGTGTTAATGGTCAGGATCATACACAGTTGATCTAAAATGAAAGCGTTTCAGCTGCGATTCCAAGAACCTATGAAATTCGTAGAAAAAGGGGTTCTAGAGATGCGTTGAGTAAGGAAACAATATACATGCATTTTGACAAGCCCATTTTGGAAGCTACAAGAGAACTCAACGTTGGATCAACACAGTTGAAGCAACGCTGTAGAGAATTAGGTATCAAAAGCTGGCCTCGACGAAAGATTAAGAGTCTACAAACTCTTATTAACCATACTCAGGTTAAGAATTGTACTTCTTTTCCCCAATTTTAATACCATGAGATTGTAATGACTGAAAGTATTTATGCAACAGGAATTGGATAATAACCCTAGTAAAGCATACGTAATACTTGGTCTAGAGAACGAGAAAAGAGCAATAATTGAGGGTTTCAGTTCGAAGATAACTGATACCACAAAGAGATTGAGGCAAGCTGCCTTTAAGGCTGTTTACAAGAAAAGAAAGGTTCAGAAGAGGGAGGAAGATTCATCAGGGACCCATACACAGCAGCAACCTCTGCCTTCTGTTTCTGCGATGAGTGGTTTTAACCATGATTTTCTCAAGATCGTAAGTGAAGAGAACCCAGAAGACTTGGCAGATGACTTAGCCCGCCTTCAGCTTTCAGATTGAATTTTTACCAATATTAGTTTAATGTAACTGTTGGTAGGGATGATGGTAGGTTTTCGATAATAGTAATTAGTCAGGTATTATCGAATTATCAGGTCTACTATGTAAGGATAGGGGTATAAGAGGTACATAAAGTGTCTAGATGTATGGTTCTATAGTATTATAAAATACTCCTGTAGTATTTTAGCTTTATATTTTGTTTTAGAGTTTCTTTGTATATGGTTCTTGGTAAGTTTTTAGACTTGTTGTTCACTACGACTATTTCTAAGTACATGTTAGTCATACCTTGGACAAATACAGTTGATCAGGCTCTATTTGTCCTAGGTATTTTTACATAACTACCTAGGCCTACTCGTAGTGTTCAACTCATCTTATTACTCTTGTATTGTTCTGGTTATGACACTGTTCTAGTATTTATGTACTTGTACTTAGAACTTTATAAAAATATCATTGTATTTTAAAGTATACTTTGTACAGATTGTATTTTAGAGAGTTTTAGTCCCATTGTATTTATAGTTGTATATTTTAAATGGATTGACAACCCCGCACCTGAGCTACTAGCTACAGATAGACCGACGGGTCTGAGGTGACAAATGTCATAACAGTCCGACGCCTGAAAAACGTCGAAGCAGGCCTACATGGTCACAGTATGGTTATAGGGCGTCTCGCATGGGAAATCAACTAATTAAATTGTTTACGTGGAAATATACATTTTTACTGGCTTTATACTACAAACTATGCTATACATTCCGGTAGGTGGAGACTAAATTTTTTTTTAAATAAATAAATATATTATAATAATTAAACGTCGCTTTCAAGTTATATTAAACGTTTTTCTATCATAACTTTTTATATATAACGTTTGGTAAAAATATAAATATATATTTGGAATCGTCGTAATTTTATCTACGTTTCGATATAAAATTTATAATATTCGGACGAGTTTTAACTTTTACCGTTTACTATTCACGTCGGATACTATTCACGACGTAAATTTTTTTTTTATATAAAAAAAAACATCTAGATCAACATGGTTTGTTCGTATAATAATATCAAATAATACAACGTAGAGATTATGAAATTTACATTTCACATATTGACTTTAACGTACGCTTTGGTTGACTTAAGTTGACTTTCGTTTACTAATTTTGACAGTTGTCACATTATCTACATGTTAAAGGGAATTTCGTCCCGAAATTTAGCACTTTGAGTAGATTCTCAAGGGTTTGGGAATAGATGTGGGTATTTTTGTTTCATCTGGTCTTCACGTTCCCATGTAAATTCAGGTCCACGCTTGGCGCTCCAGCTTTTGAACCTCACTCCTAGGACAATACTCCTTCAACAGCATTTTCTTCAATTCTTCCCAACTCATGGAGTTGGCTACGGTGAGCGTCTTTGTTTTTACGTGGTCTGACCACCATGATAAGTACAGGCAGCATACTTAACTTTAAATTCTTCGGGAAAAGCAGAGATGTCGAACACCGATTCTGTCTTTTCGAACCACCTAGTCAGGGCGATAACCCCGTCGTCCCCACTGAAAGCTATGGGTTTACAGTCTTGGAAATCCTTGTAAATACATACTCGTTGGTGGTTCGGGGTTTCTCCGTTTGTTGAATCATTTGTACCGTTCCTGCTTCCGCTTCCATTGGTGCCGTTTGGATTTATTTGAGCAACGGCAGCTGCTACGGCTGCAGTCCAATATATGTATCTTGAGGGCCGCTATACGAAAATAAATCTACTATAAATAGGACTCAAATTCTCATAATCAAACCACACCAATACAAGCTATATACACATATCGAGAGAGTTGTAGATATATAGCTTGAAAATATAGTAGAAATATAGAAAAAGAGGGTTCTAGTTAGAAGCAGGAAGAGTCGGGCGATCTAACAACAATTGGTGATAAGATCATCATCGACATTAAGGTGAGTTCATACCCCTTCTTTTTATATTTATTCAAGTTTTTAAGGGGAAGAATACAAGTTATACTATAAAAATAGCTATTTATACTCATTTGTAACAGTAGTAAACAAAATGTAAATTTTGTAAACATCATTATGACAACAATTCAATTATAGTTCCAAAAATAATATCGAATGATCTACTTACGAGGGCGGTGTCTAGGCTGATCATTTGGGCTAGGTTGTTGGATTTCCGAAAGGCTTATACGCTGAAAGGGTCCTGCCTCCCCATTTGATCTTCTACCTGGCCGTTCTTTATTTGATAGTCATGAAATAATGACAAAACATACCCTTAAAATACTCTTTAAATAGATTTAATAGTTGTTATATAAAATGAATGATTTTTGTTTATAAAAATATGATCTACAAAAATCGTAGTTTAATAATATCAACTTTTTAACTAAAAGTCTTTAACGAGTTAACGAAAGGGTATTAATTGTAAGTTTAATAAAAATATAGGGTTTAAATGTAAATACAATTTCATCTTAAAGAAAAAGAAAATATTAAATATAAAACTAATATCAATAATATTTAATTTTGACGTCAGATTGTTCGTATCGACGATACGGTTTTGACGGTAAATTTTTCGTTTTATAAAACGACATAATATTATTGATAAACTTAAAAATAAGTATTGAATACGTAGTGTTCGAAATGAAAATATGAATTCTTTGAGGGTAAAATGTGTAAAATTGATTAAATAATGAAGTGGGACCCACTTAAAATAAAATAATATTAAAATTTTCAAACAAAATTTTCAAATCATCGGCCGATTGTTGAATTTTTTTATTTTTTATTTTTTTATTTTTTTTTTATTTTTTTTAATCAAACGTCGCTTTCAAGTTAAATTAAACGTTTTTCTGTCATAACTTTTTATATATAACGTTTGGTAAAAATATAAATATATATTTGGAATCGTCGTAATTTTATCTACGTTTCGATATAAAATTTGTAATATTCCGAATAGTTTTACATTTTTACCGTTTTTCTATCATAACTTTTTATATATAACGTTTGGTAAAAATAAAAATACATATTCGGATCCGTCATATTTTTATCTACGTTTCGATATAAAATTTATAACATTCCGAAGAGTTTTGACTTTTACCGTTTACTATTCACGTCGGATACTATTCATGCCGGATCACTATTCACGTCGGACACTATTCACGACGTAAAAAAAAATTATTTTATTTTATTTTAAAAATATCTAACTTAATAGCGTTTGTTCGTATTAGTGTACATATTATTATAATATCCAATAATAAATTATAGAGGTTATGGAATTTACATTTCATCGTCTGTTTTGGTTGACTTGAGTTGACTTTCGTTGACCTAATTTGATAGTTGTCACATTATCTACCCGTTAGAAAGAATTTCGTCCCGAAATTTAGCACTTTGAAATGGATTCTCAAGGGTTTGGAAAGAGATGTGGGTATTGTTTATTTGATCTGGTCCTCACGTTCCTAGGTAAATTCAGGTCCTTGCTTGGCGCTTCCCAGTTTTCAATTGCTTTGGTTTTGGGGTGTAATGCTGTAATATTTTTGGTAAGTAAACTTGAGCTAATAAGAGTCACTAGGTTGTTATATGACTTAGGAGGATTAGAAACTCATTTAGAAGGAGTTTAAACCTTAAAGATATCAAAGAGGAGTTACACGGGTCCTCCCGGGTTGTGTATTGAAACTGTTTTAGCATTGTAGGAGTTACACAGGTCGTGTTTATGAAAACGGTTTGTGTTCTAGTTACCATAACATCCAGTAGTATCCAGTAGACTTACACGGGTCGGTTTCGGAGTATGGGTTGGATTTTAAAAGTGAACGACGCTAACTTTAAAGGTTAATGTCGCTAACCTGCTTCAGGGGAGTTATTCGGGCAGTGAACCAAAAATTCCCTAGGCGATTTTCAGAGCAAAAGATGTGAAATTTTTTTCATTTTGATCAAGGGTTTTGCGTAGAAAAAGTTTGGGATGGTTGGATTTAATACCCGAAATGCATTCTCGAGTTCTTAATTGACAAGGGTAATGATCTTGAGTGTTAGGGTTTCAAACCCTAGATGTCCAAATCTGAAAGTATGCATTGGTTCACCTCATATGTAGATTGCTAATATATGTCGTATCGAGTCCTTGTTACAATATTGTGATGTTTTAACAGTTGATTTGGTAAAATCATGAAATTAGGAGTTTCGGTTTAATAACATATGAAATTCTCTAATTGTGATTTGTATTAGCTATTGATTTCTTAATCATTTGAGTTAAGTATTATGGAAATGCCTAAGCATGTTTAAGATATGATATGTGATGTCATCTTACAGTTGATACTAGTAGAATGGAAGGTATCATATAAGATACATGTGAACCATGAGTTCTACAGATACTAGATGAGTAGGTTCTAATTCATTATTTATGACTAGATTATTATATAATTGAATTTACTATTCTTTGAACTATTTTCGTTATCAGAAGATATATATATTTAAAAAAATGTCTTTTTGTTATCCCGTCCTCATCGGAGTCAAGCCGCGAATTTGGAAAAAGGATATCAATTAGGGTAGTGAAAAGATTGCACCTACTGTAGATATTTTGAATTTTGGTAATAAGAACGTGGGTTGTCCTTTCAGTTCCAGCTGTAAGATACTATATAAACGGGTATGTAGTATCATCCATATCTACATCTTTTCAGTCTCATTCTTTCCTACTACTAGTTTATTCTTTTATAATCTCAGATTTCCAATCGAGGCATGGAAAACAGATCTCATATGGAAAACTTGTCAGACGCTGAGCGGAATTTCCTAAGGGAAGAGGGTACCTCCCTATCGTTTAATCAGATACCTCTACTGGAGTCTGGTAATTATAATATCCTTAACTCCTTTTATCTCTTATTCATTTCTCTAGCATTTTGATTTTCTTTTAAACTATGTGAGGTATAGATTTTCCAGATATATTACCGCTGGATCAACTTCAAGATGATCCTAAAGTTTTTCCTCTGATGAGTATTCTCCCTGAAGATCCACTGCCTTTAAATCAAGACATCGTTGTTGGGCAATCTCAATATATACTTCCAGGTTAAGTCATTTTGTTAAGCTTTATGTTTATTGTGCTTAATTATCTAACATATGTTATACACAGATCCATTTGTAGATGATCTTAATAATGATAATCTAAGCATGAACGTGCCCATATTGCATAGTGGAGTAGATCTAACAAATCAGGGGTTTCAAACTGACATTCAAAATCAGGATCAAGTACAGCCGATCCATGATGACACTATCGGGCTTGCTTCAGCGAATCCTGAGTTCGTGGGTGGCTTTCAATATCAGGATCATTTTCAATTGATCCAAAGCAACTTAGAAAGTTTCAAGAATGGGAATTCTGGGTTTATGGTTGATTCTGGAAATCAAGAACTATTACCCATAATAGGTAACAATGAAAGTGTTAGTGGTCAGGATCATACACAGTTGATCTAAAATGAAAGCGTTTCAGCTGCGATTCCAAGAACCTATGAAATTCGTAGAAAAAGGGGTTCTAGAGATGCGTTGAGTAAGGAAACAATATCCATGCATTTTGACAAGCCCATTTTGGAAGCTGCAAGAGAACTCAACGTTGGATCAACACAGTTGAATCAACGATGTAGAGAATTAGGTATCAAAAGCTGGCCTCGATGAAAGATTAAGAGTCTACAAACTCTTATTAACCATACTCAGGTTAAGAATTGTACTTCTTTTCCCCAATTTTAATACCATGAGATTGTAATGACTGAAAGTATTTATGCAACAGGAATTGGATAATAACCCTAGTAAAGCAGACGTAATACTTGGTCTAGAGAACGAGAAAAGAGCAATAATTGAGGGTTCCAGTTCGAAGATAACTGATACCATAAAGAGATTGAGGCAAGCTGCCTTTAAGGCTGTTTACAAGAAAAGAAAGGTTCAGAAGAGGGAGGAAGATTCATCAGGAACCCATACACAGCAGCAACCCCTGCCTTCTGTTTCTGCGATGAGTGGTTTTAACCATAATTTTCTCAAGATCGTAAGTGAAGAGAACCCAGAAGACTTGGCAGATGACTTAGCCCGCCTTCAGCTTTCAGATTGAATTTTTACCAATATTAGTTTAATGTAACTGTTGGTAGGGATGATGGTAGGTTTTCGATAATAGTAATTAGTCAGGTATTATCAAATTGTCAGGTCTACTATGTAAGGATAGGGGTATAAGAGGTACATAAAGTGTCTAGATGTATGGTTCTATAGTATTATAAAATACTCCTGTAGTATTTTAGCTTTATATTTTGTTTTAGAGTTTCTTTGTATATGGTTCTTGGTAAGTTTTTAGACTTGTTGTTCACTACCACTATTTCTAAGTACATGTTAGTCATACCATGGACAAATACAGTTGATCAGGCTCTATTTGTCCTATGTATGATTACATAACTACCTAGGCCTACTCGTAGTGTTCAACTCATCTTATTACTCTTGTATTGTTCTGGTTATGACACTGTTCTAGTATGTATGTACTTGTACTTATACTTTATAAAAATATCATTGTATTTTAAAGTATACTTTGTACAGATTGTATTTTAGAGAGTTTTAGTCCCATTGTATTTATAGTTGTATATCTTAAATGGATTGATATACTTAGTTCACTATAAACAATGCTCTGATACCAATCTGTCACACCCCCAAACCACGATGGCGGAAACGTCTGAGGGTGGATGACTTCACGAACAGTATCACAACAACGTTTGTACAATAGTGATCAAAGCAAACACATCCATCATATACATAATTGTAAATGTTACAAGAGTTCAAAAGATTGTACGTTTTAAATACAATTACAGTATGATATCAAAATACATAGTATGACGTCACAGCGACCCATCGTTTTATAAAATGGAAAATTTACCATCAAAACGGTGTCGTCAATACGAATAATCTGACGTCAAAATTTAATATTATTGATATTAGTTTTATATTTAATATTTTCTTTTTCTTTAAAATGAAATTGTATTTACATTTAAACCCTATATTTTTATCAAACTTACAATTTATACCCTTTCGTTAATTCGTTAAAGACTTTTATTTAAAAAGTTGATATTATTTAACTACGATTTTTCTAGATTAAAGTTTTATAAACAAAAATCATTTGTTTTATATAAAAACTATTAAATCTATTTAAAAAGCATTTCAAGGGTATGTTTTGCCAATATCAAATCTTAACGACTATAATTGTCCAATATATGTATCTTGAGGGCCGCTATACGAAAATAAATCTACTATAAATAGGACTCAAATTCTCATAATCAAACCACACCAATACAAGCTATATACACATATCGAGAGAGTTGTAGATATATAGCTTGAAAATATAGTAGAAAGATAGAAAAAGAGGGTTCTAGTTAGAAGCAGGAAGAGTCGGGCGATCTAACAACAATTGGTGATAAGATTATCTTCGACATTAAGGTGAGTTCATACCCCTTCTTTTTATATTTATTCAAGTTTTTAAGGGGGAGAATACAAGTTATACTATAAAAATAGCTATTTATACTCATTTGTAACAGTAGTAAACAAAATATAAATTTTGTACACATCATTATGACAACAATTCAATTATAGTTCCAAAAATAATATCGAATGATCTACTTACGAGGGCGGTGTCTAGGCCGATCAATTGGGCTAGGTTGTTGGATTTCCGAAAGGCTTATACGCTGAAAGGGTCCTGCCTCCCCATTTGATCTTCTACCTGGCCGTTCTTTATTTGATAGTCATGAAATATTATATTGGAAGTAATAAAGGGTATAACCAATTTATTTCACCACTATTGTGGAGAATATATCTTAAAAGAAGTTCTTTATAACTATCTAAATAAGTTATTTCACATATATTTGTAAATATACGCTTTTTACGACGGAATACTAAAAATAGACTATTATAGGAATAGTTTATGGACACAAGGTAACTATGACATCTTGAACAAGACAAAATAATTATATAAGAATATACAATTATTATACATTACTATATTATCATGGGAAAAATGATAATGGGCAAATACAAATGTTTTCATATACAAACTTTACGCAAACAAGTTGATTGATACATACAATGTTTCTCATATACAAACTTTACGTAAACAAGTTGATTGATACATACACTTTACGTAAACTTTACGTAAACGAGAGTCTCGGTAAGAGAGCGTGATATTTGTGTATAGATCTATACGGGATTGACAACTCCGCACCTGAGCTACTAGCTACAGCTAGACCGACGGGTCTGAGGTGACAAATGTCATAACAGTCCGACGCCTGAAGAACGTCGAAGCAGGCCTACATGGTCACAGTATGGTTATAGGGCGTCTCGCATGGGAAATCAACTAATTAAATTGTTTACGTGGAAATATACATTTTTACTGGCTTTATACTACAAACTATGCTATACATTTTAGTCTTTGGGTTTTAAAACTACAATAACGTTAAAGAAAATACCGATTTTCTTGGTACATATACTATTGATTTTCACAAAGGAATTATTAAATTTCTCACTACAAAAATCTTATGAACTCACCAACGTAATGTTGACACTTGCAAAATTACTTGTATTCTCAGGTAACAATTAGTCAAGTCTGACTACCTATTTTGGGATGGGACGCGATGATGTCTCTTTTATTTATTTCATTATCATTTTGTAAACGGCAGCTGCTACGGCTGCAGTCACATATATGTATATAGCTCGTCAATAATTCATATGCTTGTATACTATTCGATAGCGGTGCGGAGAGGAGTTTCGTAAGCCACGAGTTTAAATACTTACTAAAACAAAAATCACAACCACTCAATGAAACATTTACGGTAGAAATGGCTAATGGCAAAACAGAAAGCACCAACGACATATACATAGGTTGCACACTTAATCTGGACAATCACTCATTCCAAATCAACTTAATGCCTGTTAGAATAAGAAACTTTGACGTGATTGTTGGTATGGATTGGCTAATTCCCCATCATGCCGACATCATGTGCTATGAACGAAGAATCCGACTTCACTTACCAGATGACAAGACCCTTGTCGTGTACGGCGATAAACCCAGCACTAATCTCCGAATCGTGTCTTGCATCAAAGCCCGAAAATACCTACATAAAAGATATGATGCCTTCCTAGCCCACGTTGTTGACCAGAAGAAAGAAGTAAAGAGCATCAAAGAGATTCCTGAAGTCTGCGACTTTTCCGACGTATTCCCAGAAGACCTCTCAGGAGTGTCGCCCGCACGACAAGTCGAATTCAGAATCGATTTGATTCCTGGAGCCACCCTGGTAGCAAAAGCGCCATATCGGTTAGCCTTCGATCAGAACTGCAGATTTGAGGTAAAAATGCTGTTTTTGACGTTATATTGTAAAAATCGCTGTAAATTCTAGGAATATCCTTTTTGGCTGAAATCAGTGCCATATTTTGCGATATTGAGTCTAGTATATTTTGTCTACAGAGGTGAGAAACGTGATTCGGCCTCTAACATAGCTCAAATATGTATTTTCCACATACTGGTACGTTTTTGGCAGATTTAAGATGTATTTGATAGGTAATCTTGCAAAAATCATAGTAAATTATAGAAAAATCATTTGGGGCTGATATTGGTGTCTCTGGAAAGCTAAAAAGGAGTAGCTTGCTATAAAATTGGAATAGTTGCATATAAATGTTGTTATGTTGATTAAAAACTGATAATGAACAGGGGGAAATTTGAGGGTAAAAAGGGAATAATTTCTATGAAAATTGATATTGAATTTATTTCCTTCAAGCTCATGATTTAGGTTTTCAAGAGGGTATATATATATATATATATATATATATATATATATATATATATATATATATATATATATATATATATATATATATATATATATATATATATATATATATATATATATGATATATAAATATGGTTGAAAACCTAATTTAGGTTTATATTTGTCAAGGAGTCGGGACGACACCGTGTTGTACGAGCAACGGAGCTATTTGACCCGGTTTATATCGAGGTGAGTTTCTCACTACATTGTATAGACGTTATATGTGCTTTACCGAATTTTGTGTGCTTGTAAGATGTTTGTGGATAGTACCAGGTTGTGTGTATTTTATTAATATTATACGTTCCTGTTATAGTTGTATGTGTTGGGGTATAGGGTGTGGTTAGTACTAGACGTGTCTAGGTCTAGTATGTAGATAGTACGGGCTCGACGAACTGAGCATTATAGGGTGGCTCGACGTACTGAGCAATATGGAGATGTCTGCAAGATGCACTGAGCAGATACGCATGGCTCGACGTACAGAGTATGCGCGGCTCTGAGTGCTGAGCAGAGGTGTTAGACTTACTGAGCAGATACGTATGACCCAACGTACAGGGTATACGCGGCTCCGACTGAGCAGATACGCATGACTCGACGTACAGAGCATGCGCGGCTCAAAATGCTGAGTAGAAGACTATAGTTCGGTGTACTGAGTATAGCAGGTTATGCGTGATAAATGGTAGTATTTTTCCTTTGGGGGGTTAAGTATGTATGATTGATATACTATGTAGATGTTGGAACTCACTAAGCCGTGTGCTTATCCTTTCTCTATTAAATTACCATTTCAGGTTATACAGGTGAAATTGACGGCTTGGCATGGCAGGTACACACTGATGCTGCTTATGGGGAATTTATACGGTAAATTGATGTTAAAATGTTTTTAAATGTTTGTAAAATATTCATTTTAAATAAATTGTATTCTTTTAAAAACTGGGGTGTTACAAGTTGGTATCAGAGCCTGGCTTGAGTGAATCAGACTCACTTGGTGGGTTTTGATCTCAAGCTTGAGACTCAAAAGTTCTTTTAAAGTTATTTTTACAAGAAATTAAAAGTTGTTTTTTGAGTAAGAAGTTAAATGAACGTTGTTGTGAAGACGCAGTGTGTACCGCCAGCCGACGTCAGTGGGGAAAAGGTTTAAGTGCTTAGTCTTTGTTGATGTTTCTGTAATATATGATATACGTATGCCTAAATTCCTGCTAGAAAACTACATATTGGTGTACAGATTATTTGTTGCCTGTTGTTTTGAATAAATGCTGGTGTTGATAGGTTGTTCAAGGAATGTCATTAAGGTGTATGCAGTAGGGACTAAATTGTCCTAAAATGTTTGAGTTGACCCTATTTTATGTTCCTTGTTTGGTTGTATTTATAGGGTAAATCCTTTTATTTGAAAGATTTTATAATTCAATAATTGTATACAACTTTGTTCGTGAAACAACCTTGGGATATATGTGTTGGTGAAAAGTGAATTGGAGACTTCTGGACAAGTCCTGAAACGGACGTGGATAGGTGTGGAAGGTAGTAGTAGAGCTCCTACTATTGAAAGCACAGGATCCGCGTTCGAATCGGGAGTTGGTCATGAGGAATCCAATTAGCTGAGGGTGTGGGTAGTTATAACAAAAATAATAAGTAAAAGTAGTAACACATCGATACATGTGATCCATTACTATAATTTTATATTAATACATTAAGAAAAGTTTACAGAGCTACTAACCTAAACTGAAGAATCAGAAGGAAGCGAGAAAAGATCTTCTACACTCCACTCTTTGTCATCATTAGGTTGACTTGTACCTTCTTGAGGATTTGGAAGGGGTATGTTTTCAGTTATTGGAGGAGGAGCTCCAAGGTGTGGGGTCTCGATAGGGTTGGAACCCGTAACCCCATGAGTGTGGGCTAAAAATTGACTCGTTTGGGGAGTGTGTAAGTAGGGAAGTGATGAGGAAGGGTTCCAATTCGGAACCAGTTGGGGATAGCTATAAGGAGGAGGAAACCAGGCTAGGTTACTTACAGAGCCTCGAAAATTCCCCTCACTTACAGGCTCGAGTAAACCAGGATTAATACTACTCATACCAGAATTAGATGGCAGAGATTGCTGCTGTGTATGAGTTCTTGATGAAGTTTCCCCCTTTTCCAGAAATTTTCTTTTCCTAAATACAACCTTATGAGCAGCTTGTATCAGTTTCTTTGTGCTGTCTGTTAGACCCGATTGTGATCCTTCAATTATTGCTTCTTTCTCCCTTTTCAGGTTGGGTATTAAATCTTTTGATAATCCTGCTGCTCCACTAAACTCGTTACCAAATTCCTATGGCACAAACAACTTTAGTAATAATAACATTATGATATAAAGGAAATAAAAAAAAAAAAACAAAAATATAATTCTTTACCTCAACACGATCAATAAGAGTTTGCAGACTCTTAAGTTGTCGTTGGGGCCAATGTTCGATGCCTAAATCTCTACAACGTTTTTTTAACTGTGTCGATCCAATGTTGAGTTCTTTCGCAGCTTCCTCAATTGGTTTATTAAAGTGTTCAGCTATTATTTCTCTACTTAATGAGTGTCTGAAACCTCTTCTAGTGCCAGCTACTGTGGTTGTCGGAATCGGAAGATTGAGTTCAAATGTACTATTAATATTTGGGATCATTTGAACATGATCCTGATTTTCTGAACCAAATATGGACATTGATTCATTAAAATCGGTAGCTTCTATCGGTGGTAATTGTACGTTTTCAATTATGGACTCAGGATTTTGAAATCCTTCTAAGTTCCTCTGAATCACCTGAAGGTGATTTTGATATTGAAAACCAACCCCAAGTTCGGGATTCATTTCAATATTCATGTTATGAGTTGTTTGTAATTGACTTTCATTCTGAATGTCAGTCATGAATTCTTGATTCATGGGGATGATCTCACTACTCATTGAGGGTACGTCGATGAATGGATTGTAGCCGGATAGATCATCCACAGATGGGTCTACGAATAACAATTGTCAGATGATAAAACAAAATTGAATATTCATAGAAGCAATCATTTAAAAGAATTTAACCTGGTAGAATGTATGGAGTCTGATCAAGTGTAACATCTAAAGATGCGTGCACCGGATCTTCTGAGTTAATGTTTAGCTCGGGAAAAATTCTCGGCTCTTCGTTGAGTGGCTCTATTGGTAGTATATCTGGAAGACTGTATCATAATTCAAAATCAAACAAAACATTAGAAAGAAAAAAAATGAAAAACAAATAATGGATGTTTAGAATGTTAAAGTCACCGAACTCCGGTAAAGATGTCTGATCTGAAGGACCCTCTCCTTGCGGAAAACCAGGTCCAGGGTTTGACAGATCGCCCATTGAAGATCTGTTTTCCATGACTCAGCTTTAAATATGAGTTTGTATACGAACAATCTAGTGATAGAAGAGAATGAGACTGAAAATGAACATGGAAATAAATGATGCTACTTACGTGTGTGTATATATAGCATTTTGCAGCTGGAACCGAAAGGACGCATGTAATTGAAAGCACATTTCACGTTCTTATTACCATAAATTCAAACCATCTACAGTGGATGCGACTCTTCATTACCCTAGATGCCGTTTCTTTTTCAAATTCGCTGTTTGTCTCTAGTGATAATAGGATATTGAAGAGACTCTTTGGAATAAAGGTGAATAAAGTGGTGTCGTTTACTGACTACTTTAATGCATAGACTGATGTTGGCCGTTGATTAATAGTGATATGATGTCACATAAAAACAAGGTGTAAGACCAATCTGTTAACATTGGAGAGATATTAACGTTGACTTATGTTGACTTTTCATCCCGTGTTGGACTCTAGACCTAATGGGCTAAAGTTTAACATATTTGGGCTCGTGTTGTTGGATTAGTATTTATGGGCAAAGCGAAAGTACTATACAAATATTGGAGGATATGCTTCGTGCGTGTGTTATAGATTTTGGTGGGCGCTGGGAGGATCACTTGGTGTTAGTGGAATTTGCATATAATAAAATTTATCACTCCAGCATTCAGATGGCACAATACGAAGCATTATACGGAGCACCGTGCCGTACTTCGACTTGTTGGACAGAGTTAGGAGAAAAGCCGTTAGGAGAAAAGCCGTTAGCACAGTGGCGATACCATAAGGGTTCTGATATGACTTGGGAAACCGAAGAGGAAATGAAGGCGAAGTACCCCTAGTTGTTTGTTTGATTCCGAGGACGGAATCTTTTGAAGGGGGGAAGAATTTGTAACACCACTTATGGGTTCGGTACGTATGTTGACCTTCTTGTTAATAATTGTGCTATACGTAGTGAAAAATAAGGGGGTTTAAGTGTAAAAACCCAAATTTTGTTATATATATAAGGGTAGAATGGTATTTTTTGTAATTTGAGGGGCCAAAAGTGTCAAATAGGCAAACTTACACATATAAAAATAGGAAAAACGGGAATTTCATTCCCAATTGAACTTCTTGAAACTGTGAGAGAGTTTTAAGGGTTTAAGAACCCTTTTCAAAGGTTGTGATGAAATCCGTTTTTTTAGAGTTCACTAAGGTGTTCGCACGATCACCGAAGATTGAACCGTTGGATCGCCATGATTTTTGGACTGGAGGTTCAGGCGATATATTCGAAGGCTTTGACCGGAGGATTTGTAATTCTAACATCAGGAAGTCGAGTTATAGTCCTTCGATCAGAACTGCAGATTTGAGGTAAAAATGCTGTTTTTGACGTTATATTGTAAAAATCGCTGTAAATTCTAGGAATATCCTTTTTGGCTGAAATCAGTGCCATATTTTGCGATATTGAGTCTAGTATATTTTGTCTACAGAGGTGAGAAACGTGATTCGGCCTCTAACATAGCTCAAATATGTATTTTCCACATACTGGTACGTTTTTGGCAGATTTAAGATGTATTTGATAGGTAATCTTGCAAAAATCATAGTAAATTATAGAAAAATCATTTGGGGCTGATATTGGTGTCTCTGGAAAGCTAAAAAGGAGTAGCTTGCTATAAAATTGGAATAGTTGCATATAAATGTTGTTATGTTGATTAAAAACTGATAATGAACAGGGGGAAATTTGAGGGTAAAAAGGGAATAATTTCTATGAAAAATGATATTGAATTTATTTCCTTCAAGCTCATGATTTAGGTTTTCAAGAGGGTATATATATATATATATATATATATATATATATGATATATAAATATGGTTGAAAACCTAATTTAGGTTTATATTTGTCAAGGAGTCGGGACGACACCGTGTTGTACGAGCAACGGAGCTATTTGACCCGGTTTATATCGAGGTGAGTTTCTCACTACATTGTATAGACGTTATATGTGCTTTACCGAATTTTGTGTGCTTGTAAGATGTTTGTGGATAGTACCAGGTTGTGTGTATTTTATTAATATTATACGTTCCTGTTATAGTTGTATGTGTTGGGGTATAGGGTGTGGTTAGTACTAGACGTGTCTAGGTCTAGTATGTAGATAGTACGGGCTCGACGAACTGAGCATTATAGGGTGGCTCGACGTACTGAGCAATATGGAGATGTCTGCAAGATGCACTGAGCAGATACGCATGGCTCGACGTACAGAGTATGCGCGGCTCTGAGTGCTGAGCAGAGGTGTTAGACTTACTGAGCAGATACGTATGACCCAACGTACAGGGTATACGCGGCTCCGACTGAGCAGATACGCATGACTCGACGTACAGAGCATGCGCGGCTCAAAATGCTGAGTAGAAGACTATAGTTCGGTGTACTGAGTATAGCAGGTTATGCGTGATAAATGGTAGTATTTTTCCTTTGGGGGGTTAAGTATGTATGATTGATATACTATGTAGATGTTGGAACTCACTAAGCCGTGTGCTTATCCTTTCTCTATTAAATTACCATTTCAGGTTATACAGGTGAAATTGACGGCTTGGCATGGCAGGTACACACTGATGCTGCTTATGGGGAATTTATACGGTAAATTGATGTTAAAATGTTTTTAAATGTTTGTAAAATATTCATTTTAAATAAATTGTATTCTTTTAAAAACTGGGGTGTTACAGTAGAGCTGCTAAGTGATTACGAATGTGAAATTCGTTATCACCCAGGAAAGGCCAACGTAGTGGCAGATGCCCTTAGTCGAAAGGAGTACTGGGGTCGTCGAGTAAAGTCAATGACAATAACAATCCATTCCCATTTATCCACTCAGATCAAGGAGGCGCAGCTAGAAGCCTTAAAACCTGAGAACATCGCAAGTGAAGCCTTGCGAGGTATGGATAAAAACCTGGAAGTCAAGGATGACGGAGCACGCTATCTCATGAATCGAATCTGGACACCAAGATTTGCCGGATATAGAGACCTTATCATGAATGAGGCTCACAAAACCAGGTACTCCGTTCATCCTGGGTCTGATAAGATGTTTCTGGATCTCAAGAAATTATATTGGTGGCCAAATATGAAAGCAGAAATTGCTACTTATGTGAGCAAATGTTTGACTTGCGCCAAGGTCAAGGTGGAATATCAAAAGCCCTCGGGTTTATTACAACAACCAAAGATACCCGAGTAGAAGTGGGAGCGGATAACTATGGACTTCATAACCAAGTTACCCAAGACAACTGGTGGGCTAGACACCATATGGGTAATCGTTGATAAGCTAACTAAGTCCGCTCACTTCCTGCCAATCAAGGAAACCGACAATATGACGAAACTTACAAGGACATACATCAAAGAAATAGTACGATTGCATGGCGCGCCAGTTTCTATTATCTCAGACAGGGATAGTCGGTTTACGTCACGATTTTGGCAATCATTGCAAGAAGCCTTGGGAACCAGACTCGACATGAGTACAGCGTACCATCCACAGACGGACGGGCAAAGTGAAAGAACTATTCAGACGCTGGAAGACATGTTGAGGGCTTGTGTGATAGACTTTGGTAAGGCGTGGGACACCCACTTACCACTTGTTGAATTTTCATACAACAATAGTTATCACAAAAGCATTAAAGCTGCTCCATTCGAAGCCCTCTATGGATGTAAGTGCAGATCCCCTCTATGCTGGGCTGAGGTGGGTGATACTCAGTTAGCTAGAGGACAAATGCCTAGCAGCACTCTCACCGGTCCTGAGATCATACGGGAAACGACAGAGAAAATCGTTCAGATTCGTGAACGACTAAAAGCATCTCGAGACCGACAAAAGAGCTATGCAGATAAACGACGCAAGCCCTTGGAATTTCAGGTTGGCGACCGCGTATTGTTGAAGGTCTCACCATGGAAGGGAATGATACGTTTTGGAAAACGTGGGAAACTAAATCCAAGGTACATTGGGCCCTTTGAGATCCTTGCCAGGATCGGCCCGGTAGCTTACAAACTTCGGTTACCACAGGAACTCAGCAACGTGCACCCCACTTTCCACGTGTCCAACCTAAAGAAGTGTCTGTCCGATGAGACTCTTGTCATTCCACTTGACGAGATTGAGGTGGACAAGAACCTCCATTTCGTTGAAGAACCCTTGGAGATCATGGATAGAGAAATCAAAAGAACGAAACAAAGCCGCATACCGATAGTGAAGGTCCGCTAGAGCGCCAAGCGTGGACCTGAATTTACCTGGGAACGTGAAGACCAGATGAAACAAAAATACCCACATCTATTCCCAAACCCTTGAGAATCTACTCAAAGTGCTAAATTTCGGGACGAAATTCCCTTTAACAGGTAGATAATGTGACAACTGTCAAAATTAGTCAACGAAAGTCAACTTAAGTCAACCAAAGCGTACGTTAAAGTCAATATGTGAAATGTAAATTTCATAATCTCTACGTTGTATTATTTGATATTATTATACGAACAAACCATGTTGAGCTAGATGTTTTTTTTTTATAAAAAAAAAAAAATTTTTACGTCATGAATAGTATCCGACGTGAATAGTAAACGGTAAAAGTTAAAACTCGTCCGAATATTACAAATTTTATATCGAAACGTAGATAAAATTACGACGATTCCAAATATATATTTATATTTTTACCAAACGTTATATATAAAAAGTTATGATAGAAAAACGTTTAATATAACTTGAAAGCGACGTTTAATTATTATAATATATTTATTTATTTAAAAAAAAAATTAGTCTCCACCTACCGGTGCATCCCAATGCATCAGGCTAACCGAGTCGAGTACAACTCAGCTCACATGCATCAGCGGTTTTTTCAGCATGCTTTTACCACGACTGTGATCGGTGCATAATTGAGGGTAGTTGGAATTTTTCTTCAGGCGTTTTAGCACGAGTGTGATCGGTGCTTATTTGAGGGTAGATGGATGTACGCAGGAGTGTTTTTGATATGATTGGAACGAGGGGAAGGAATGGAGGTAAGGTTTCAGATGAAACTCTTAATGTTAAGGTGTCTCACAACATTTTTATCACGTATTTCCCGTCCCATTTTTCTGTACGAGAACTGAGGAATACATGTGAGAAGTATGGAGCAGTCAATGATGTGTTCATTCCGAAAAAACTTTCAAAAGCCGGTAAGCATTTTGCTTTTGTTAGATTTGTCAAAAATTGAGATGTGCAAACCCTTGTTAATAATCTTAATTCTATTTGGATTGGGAAAATTAGATTGTTTGCCAAGGTTGCAAGGTTTGATAGGAATGTGGGTTATGCTACTAGGCAGAATGTTATGCTAAATAATGTTGCATATGTGAAAAATGTGGGTCCAATTGTGCGTAAGATTGGAGTTAGGAATTATGCTGATGTCCTTCGAGGGGCGTCTCAAACTGTTGTGCAGAAAAAGGAGGGAGAATCTAAACCTGTGATTGTGTTGGATCAGGAGTGTGTGAATGATCAATCTAATTTGTTAACTTTAGTGGCTTGCGTAAAACAATTTGGGTCTATCCCAAATATTCAGTCGATATGTTCAAATGAAGGTTTTGATGGGCTCCAGTTCAAATATTTGGGTGGTTTTTGGATTGTTATTACATTCAAGTCTTTGCATGCATGTGATAGCTTCAAATCTCATCAAGGTATTGCTTCGTGGTTTGTTGAAGTGAAGGATTGGTCCGATGATTTTGAAGTCAAGGAGAGAGTGGTATGGATTGATGTGGAGGGGATACCGTTTTTGTTGTGGACCACAAATACGTTTCTGAGAGTGGCCAGACAATGGGGTGACCTTGTTTATTTTGGGGATGCGAAGGGTACTAATAGATATAGTGTTCGCATGTGTGTTAAAACGATTTTAACAAACCTTATTTCTGAATCTTTCAAAGTGTTATTTGAAGGGAAGGTGACAGAGATACTGGCTAAAGAAATCACGGGTTGGGTTCCAGATTTTGTGGTAAAGGACTATGTCTTAAATGAAAAGGAGGATGCTGAAGGTGAAGATGATGTTTTCAGGAATAAAGATGGAGACGATTTTACGAAAGATGGAAGATCAGAAGATGATTATGGCGAGTCCGGTCATGTTCCTGATTCGTTTGCTAATGATAACAGGGAAGGTGTAAAAAGCCCGTTGGATGAAGACCCATTTGGTTTGGATGATTTAATTCGCAAGGATGGAGTTGTTAATAATTGTTGTTCAAAGGAGATGGCTAATGACATTTCTTTCCCACCTGGTTTCACTCCGCCTTTTGTTGCGAGGGAGGGGGTTGTGCATGTTGACTATAAACAACATTCTCCACATGCTATTCCTTCCCCGGTGAATTTTTCCAAGCTGTCAGACATGCGTTCCCTTCACGACTTCGCATCTGATGATGAGCAAGAATGTGGGGTAAGGAGGGAAGCTTCTTGGCAGGACTCAGTTGGTGGTATGCGAACAAAATCACACGTTCAAGGTAGATCGATAAATTTTAGAGAGGGTGATCATGAAGATGATTCTAACTCGGTAATTGGTCCAGTAGAGGGAGTTTTTGGTACTCAATCTGAAAATGCCGACTCAATGAGTCATCCGAAACCTCCTGTTAATGCTTTGTCGATTATGGATCAATTTAACATGTTTATTGAATTGGGTCAGGCGAGCGGTCTTCGTATGAAGGGTTGTGAAAAAGATTTGAAGATCTTTCTCAAAAGAATTGGAGTTGGTAATGCTTTTAAATGAATATTTTGTCACGAAATGTCCAAGGCTTGGGAGGCAAAAGGAAAAAACAGTGGGTTTATGATTTATGTAATGTTCATAAGCTGAATTTTCTGGCTATTTAAGAGACGAAGAAGGGTCAAATTTCTCCTTTGTTGGCTAAAAGGTTGTGGGGTAATTCGTTTTTTGATTATTCGGTGAGTCCTTCAAGGGGAGCTTCGGGCGGAATTGTTTGTATTTGGGATAAAGGGGTTTTCAGGTGTAAAAAACAAGTGATACAGGATGCTTTTGTGATGTTGGAAGGCTGTTGGGGAGGAGATGAATTTCCTATTTTGATTATTACTGTTTATGCTCCTCAAAGTGCTAATGATAAAAAAGATTTATGGATTACTATTGGTGGGTTCTTGGATTCATGGGAAGTTGAGGTCATCGTCATGGGTGATTTTAGTGTTGTTTGATGGGAGTTTGAGCGATATGGTTCGTGTTTTAATAAAAGACAAGCTGAGGATTTTAATGATTTTCTTCGTTCGGGTAGTTTGGTGGATGCTCAACTAGGGGGATATTCTTTTACTTGGTCGGATAAGGTGGCGGGGAAGATGAGTAAACTAGATAGATTTTTGGTCTCAGAAGGTTTGTTGTCTTTATTTCCTAATCATTCCGGAATTATTCTTGATAAGCATCTTTCGGATCATAGACCGATTTTTCTTAAAGATTGTGATCTTGATTATGGCCCTACTCCGTTTCGTCTTTTTCATTCGTGGTTTTTGGAGGAAGACTTTGTGCGGGTGGTAGAGGATTCTTGGAGTAATGATGGATGTAATCATGCGAATGACATGGTGAAGATGAAAGAAAAGCTAAGGATCTTGAAGAAAAATTTAAAGTTATGGAATTATGATAAGTTGCAAAAACGAAATAAAAGGAAGAAGGAGATTCAAAAAGAGATGGTGGAGATAGATAAGAAAGTTGATATTGGGGGTGGCGTGAGTGGAAATATGGAGAATAGAATGTTTTTGGCTAAGGAATTGGCGGATATAAATAGAATTGAAACTCTTGATGTGGCTCAAAAAGCCAAAGTAAGGTGGGCTATTGAAGGGGATGAAAATAGTAAATTTTTTCATGGCATTCTTAATAAAAGAAGAAGGAACACGGCTGTTTGTGGTGTTTTTTCTGATGGTCGTTGGATTGAAGAGCCAAAGTTGGTGAAAGAATAATTTAGAAAGCACTTTGCGGAGAGATTTGCTAAACCAGACTGGGTTAAACCTCAGGTGGATCAACCTCTTTCTTGTGTTTTATCGGTAGAGCAGTCGAAGGAATTGGAGTCTGAGGTTACAATGGAGGAGGTTAAAAGGGCTGTCTGGGATTGTGGTTCTGACAAATCTCCGGGGCCGGATGGCTTTACTTTTGAATTTTTCAAAAAGTTTTGGTATTTGGTTAAGTCTGAGGTGGTTGATGCGGTAAAGTGCTTTTTTAATATGGGGCATTTTCCTGGTGGTCGTAATGCATCTTTTATTGCCTTGAATCCTAAAGTGCAGCAGCCTAAATTTGTTAAAGATTATAGACCTATTAGCCTGATTGGTTGCCAATATAAAATTATTGGCAAACTTTTAGCTAATAGGTTAGCAACTGTGATTGATGGTATGGTTAGTAAAGAGCAGTATGCTTTTATTAAAGGTAGGCAGATTTTGGATGGTCCGTTCATTCTTAATGAGTTGGCGTCATGGTGTAAGTATAAAAGGGAGAAAGCTTTTGTGTTTAAGGTTGATTTTCAAAAAGCATATGATTCGGTGTGGTGGGATCATTTGATTGAAGTTATGTTGCAACTTGGTTTTGGTGAGCGGTGGCGAGGTTGGATTTCTAGTTGTTTGCACTCTGCCACTTCTTCGGTGTTAGCTAATGGTTCCCCTATGGATCAGTTCCAGCTAGCCAAGGGTCTCAGACAGGGAGATCCTTTATCTCCGTTTCTTTTCATTTTGGTGATGGAGAGTCTTCATATTATGGTCGAACGGGTTATGGAGAGAGGATTGATGTGTGGCTTCACGTTTGGCAGGTCAAATCAGATTTCTATTTCTCATCTTTTCTATGCAGATGATGCTATCTTTATTGGGTCATGGGATAAGGAAAATGTGGATTCGTTAGTCTCTCTTCTGCATGTTTTCCATCTTGTGTCGGGTCTTTCTATAAATCTGCAGAAGAGTAAACTTTTGGGGCTGGGTGTTACGTTTGAGGAGGTGCAACATATGGCGACTAGTACAGGATGTGAGCCGTTTAAATTACCTTTTGACTATCTTGGTCTATTGGTGGGAGGTAATATGAGTCGTTTGATCTCATGGAAAAAGGTGGTTGATAAGGTTGATTCTAAACTCTCAAAGTGGAAACTTACAACCTTATCTGTTGGGGGTCGGCTTACTTTAATTAAGTCGGTCCTGGGTGCAATTCCTACATTTTTCATGTCTGTTTTTAAGGTGCCTGATGGTATCTTAAAGAAGATAGAGGCGATTAGAAACAAATTCTTTATTGGGGCGGATGTTAATGAGAAGAAAATGTCATGGGTTGCTTGGAATAAAGTGCTGGCTTCAAGATCTCAGGGTGGTTTAGGTGTTAATAGTTTGTTTGCTTTGAATCGAGCTCTTCTTTTTAAATGGATATGGTGTTTCTTGACTTAACCAGACTCTTTGTGGGCCAAGGTAATTTCTGCGATTCATGGTTCTAGAATTGGAGTTAATTTGCCTAGTTCTTCGCATAATTCGATTTGGAAATACTTAATTTGTGCGGTTGAAGATTTGAGGAAAAAAGGAGTAGATCTCCTTCAATACTGTGCTATTAGGGTGGGTAATGGTAAGCATACTAAATTTTGGACGGATGTTTGGTGTGGAGATGTTCCTTTTCAAGTTAGATTCAACAGAATTTTTGCTTTGGAAGATTGCAAGGAGGTTACGGTGTGCGACAAGTTAGCGCAAGAAGGATGGGTTACCACTTTTCGGAAACTTCATAGGGGGGTGTTGAGGCTTTGCAATGGAGTGAGCTCGTTGATGTTGTAAACCAAGTGGTGCTTAGTAATTCGCAAGATAGATGGAGGTGGACGAAGGATGGGACGGGATGTTTTTCGGTGGCGTCGGCTAGGAAAGCTATTGATGAGGTATGTCTTCCGAGTGGGGTTTCGGTGGTTAAATGGTGTTCACTTGCTCCGATTAAGCTGAATGTGCTAGCTTGGAAGATAGCGGTTAATGGGCTTCCTATTAGATGGAATTTGGCGAGAAGAGGTTTTGATATCCGGTCCATTGCTTGTGTTGTGTGTGAGAAAGGTGGTGAATCGAATGACCATCTCTTCTTTGGATGCTCTTTTGTGACAGATCTTGTGACGGGTGTTGCTAAGTGGTGGGGGATAAATATTCATTTTGTTGCGAATCATGCAGATTGGTCCTTTTGGTTTGACAAACTTTGCATGCTGAAACATAGGAAAATTTGTCTTCAAGTGGTTTTTATGACAGTTTGGTGGTGTGTGTGGAACTTCAGGAATGCTTCTATTTTCTCTTCTGAAAAGCCTAAGAAGTGCATGTGCTGGGATAATGTTGTTTCTTACTCGTTCTTGTGGATTAGGAGTCGTTGCAAAAAGTTGTGTCTTAGATGGGATGCTTGGCTGTTAGATCCCAATTTAGCAATTTCTGTTATGTAATTGTTTCGTTGTCTTTTGTCTAGCTTCTTGCTAGCTACGTTTTTTGAGTTTTTATATATTGACTGCTGTTCTAATATATATATATATATATATATATATATATATATATATATATATATATATATATATATATATATATATATATATATATATATATATATATATATATATATATATATATATATTCCTATCTAAGACCTTGAAATTACAATTATTTACCGGCAAAGTAGGGTTATAATAATATTTTTACAGATGTGACTTAGGTAAATATTTGTATCACCTACGAAAAACTCTATTTCGCAGGTGGATATCGACTTTTTCATAGATCTAACCTACGAATTTACTAATATTCACCTACAAAATAAGGTCTTCTCATAGAGAGATATTGATAATTTCACAATTGTGACCCATGAATTTGGCTTATATGAGAAAACTTTTTCTAAAGCGATATACAAAAATAACAATTACAAAATGACCCGTAAATTTAACAAAAGATTGACACTAAAAAAAGGGTTTATTTCATAAAAAAACCTTATATTTTCAACTTTTTTCTGTTTAAACCTAAAACTTTATTTTTTTTCAAAAAAAACCTAAATTTTGGAGAAACTTTTTAATTTAGACCCTTAACCGGTTTTACAGGTTATACATATTTTTTTTTTCAGAAAAAACCCTAATTTCTTTTATTTTTTCCGAAAAAACCCTCAATTTCAGTGATTTTTTCAAAAAAAATATTTTTCTTCGTTTTTGTAATTGACATAACTTTCATATACGATGTCCAAATTCTACAAACTTTATATCCCTGGAAAGGTCGTAAGTAATACTACAACTTTGCTTTACTGACTTTTGTTTGAATATGTTCAGATATTTCGCTACACTGGCTTGTTTTATTATAATAGCTGTATCTTTTGCATACGAGCTCCGTTTTCGACGTTCTATAAGTTGACGGATTTGTAAACACGAATACATCGTGTAATGAATATTACTTAAACGAAAACATTATCTGTATGATTTATCGAATTTTACGATACTGTAGTCTATTATTCGAAATTATAGCGTTTACTCGATAATTGATTCGAAATAACGTATTGTAGTATTATAATTTCCCATAATACATTAGGAAAGTTTTGAAAATTACATTTCAACGTATTATCCTAATTTGCGCTCTGGTTGACCTTTGTTGACAAAATATGACGGATGTCACAGACGCGGTCGCAAGAAAGCGACGACGTGGCACTTTTGTGGTTGAAGTTTGAACGGTACAATTTAAACCTTCACAAGCGGATGGAATTTGAAATAAAAAGGCTTATGAAGACAAACAACGATCCCGTCATGATCGATAACGAACCCGCGAAGAAAAACAACGACTAAAAGACATAAAGTTTTTGTCGTCGACTAAAAGACCCTAAATTTTTTTCTTTTTTTTACGAAAAAACCCTCAATTTTTTCTTTTTCATAAAACTTTTTAATTTAGGCCATTTACGAGTTTATTCACGGGCTCGTAAGCTTTTATTTTTCAAATTCCATCCGCTCGTGAAGGTTTAAATTGTACCGTTCAAACTCCAACCACATAAATGCCACGTCGTCACTTTCTTACGACCCCGTCTGTGACATCCGTCAAATTTGGTCAACAAAGGTCAACCAGAGCGCAAATTAGAATAACACGTTGAAATGTAATTTTCAAAACTTTCCTAATGTATTATTGGAAATTATAATACTACAATACGTTATTTCGAATCAATTATCGAGTAAACGCTATAATTTCTAATAATAGACTACAGTATCGTAAATTTCGATAAATCATACAAATAATATTTTGGTTTAAATAATATTCATTACACGATGTATTCGTGTTTACGAATCCGTCGACTTATAGAACGTCGAAAACGGAGCTCGTATGCAAAAGATACCACTATTATAAGAAAACAAGCCAGTATAGCGAAATATCTGAACATATTCAAACAAAAGTCAGTAAAGCAAAGTTGTAGTATTATTTACGACCTTTCCAGGGATATAAAGTTCGTAGAATTTGGACATCGTATATGAAAGTTATGTCAATTACAAAAACGAAGAAAAAATGTTGTTTGTGAAAAAATCACTGAAATTGAGGGTTTTTTTTAGAAAAAAATAAAAGAAATTAGGTTTTTTCTGAAAAAAAAAATATGTATAACCTGTAAAACCGGTTAAGGGTCTAAATTAAAAAGTTTTTCCAAAATTTAGGTCTTTTTTGATAAAAAATAAAGTTTTAGGTTTAAACAGAAAAAAGTTGAAAATGTAAGGTTTTTTATGAAATAAACCCCTAAAAAAAATGGGTAAATACACATTTTCACGGAAGGGACTATTCAATTTGGTTTATTGCCTTTTTTGTCTACAAGTCATAAAAGTACAGAAAATAAAATTTTATAATATTTATCTCATTGTACTACTCTTCAGTCATGTTGTTTTAGAACTTTTTTAATAAGTGGGAAATTACTCCATCCTATTAATTTGCTAGAAAATTTTAAAAAAGGACATGAACTTTGAAAAATTACAAAATTGCCTTTCAAGATACATGAAGTTATTACAAAATTAGCCCCTACAATTTTAGTTTAATATAATTACATTTTGGTCCCGTTATTTTTAATTTGTATTAATAGTAGTTTTGGTCCCTGTTTAATTTCAATAATTACGGTTTCGATACTTATACTTTATAATTTATATTAGACAAAACTGCAAAAAACGGTCCCTGTGGTTTGCTGTTTTTTGTGGTTTTAGTCTAAACCTTTGCAAATTTGTATGGATTGTCTTTTTTAAAAGGTTTCTTTGTGAAAATGGTCCCTGTCCATCACAAAAAGTCTATTTTGTCCTTTTAATTTCTTTTTCCTATTATTTTTAATTATATATCAATTTTATTAATGTAACACCCGGCTTTTAATACAAAAACACTCCTGAAAATTTTTCATTTAAAACATAGGTTTCAATACATAAAACCATAAACAAAGGGGTATATTTTAATAAAAACGGGTACAAGTGTATCAAGGAGAGTATAGAATACCGTAATCTCCTTTGAAGCCGGGCTGCTACTGATAGCATCTAAAAGTCCACTTCTTGAGTCACGGACTTTATCCTTACCCTTATCAGGGTTATGCTAACCTGCAGGGACATTTAACAAACGGTATGAGCTACAAAGCTCAGTGAGTAATCGTATCTGCAAATAACACGTATAATAATACATTCATATATAATTTCCTATATATGATAAATCTATTAACCGTATATCTCTGTCTGGATATCGGTTCCAAACTCCTAGCCGTTCTGACTAACTGTATATGTCTTAGGATTTGCACATCCTATCGCATAGTCTTACGAGTTGTTATTTGCATACATTTATATCCCATATTTCTTAGTCATAATTGACCGCATCGTATTTCATGGCTATTTAAGCCGCACCCTGTGTCATAGCTATATAAGCTGCACCAAAACATTATCAATATATAAATCATAGCCCGCAGGCCGCACCAGCTGGGTTTAATAACCCGATATCATAGCCATATAGGCCGCACCAGTTAATAGCTTGTTTCACGATCAATTATGGCTCACGGGTTTACCCGTTATTGCCTAAACTCACGGCTCCGTTCTTGTCATCGCAATGACTCACGGCTTATCCGGTATTGCCTTATTTAAGTGGACTCACAGCTCCGTTCTTGTCATCGCAATGACTCACGGCTTATCTGGTATTGTCGCATTACTGACTCACAGCTCCGTTCTTGTCTATAACAGACTCACGGCTTATCTGGTATTGTCATATCATAGTGTATATATATATATGTATTGACTCACAGCTCCGTTCTTGTCATCGCAATGACTCACGGCTTATCTGGTATTGTCTTTTACATATATTTTTACACTTGTCGTTTTCGTCCCCCGAAGCTGTTTCAACCTGTAACAATTCAATCATCATATATCACATATGATATCAGTGAGATTACTCACCTGGATGCTAGCTGCAATTAAATCCCGGTTGTTTCTTGCCTTTGCGTGCACCACAACCATTTTGTCCCGTACCTATGTATTCATTTATATACCAAATGATAATAGGTTAATAACCATTTTAGTTGACTCTACTACACAAGAGTCCTATACAATTCAATTGGGGACCCTTTCCAAGTATTTCTTATCAATAACCATCGTTATAAAATTTAATATACTTCCCGAAATACGCGTATTCTACTACAGTACTTTCGGGAGGTCGTATTCGTATTCCGATAATTTTCCATGAAGTTTCACAACATATTAGACCTATGTTTAAAATTTCAGGTCAATCGGATAAGCCTAGCATTGAAATCAAACTTGGAAAATTCACTAAATTTTAACAGAAGATAAAATGGTTTCTGCCCAGGGGTCGCGTCGCGACAGACCCTATGGTCGCGTCGCGAAGAGCATGTCCTTCGGGTCGCGAGGACCATGCGTGTCGGGTCGCGAAGACCATGTCCTTCGAGTCGCGACCAACCCTCTGGTCGGGTCGCGAGCGCTGAACAGAAGGCCAGAAACTCCGATTTTCAAGCTACAAAATCTCATTTTCTCATTTTAAGCCCTTAATTCTCGACTTAATGATCAGGGATTGTTCTAGGACTAAAACCTTTGGCTAATAACAGGGTTTTAAGCCATTAGAAACACCTCAATCAATCAAATACAAGAATTAGGGTTCTTAAGCCAAAACCCCAATTCATTAACAATAGCAACCTACTTCCATTTTTCATGAATTAAGTCCTTTCTAACATGACTTAATGGAAGTATTACATCAATTTAAACACACAATCACAACTGAAATTTGCAGATTTCAGTTTCTATAAAACTAATCAAGAACACTTCAAGAACTTGACTAAAAAGGCAATCTACTTACCTTATTTGCTTGGAAATCACCACCTTCCAACAATTTTTCCAAGTTCTTGCTTCAAGCTTCATTGATTCTGCAGAAATCGCATCCAAAATCCTTCCCGTAAGCTGAAAAATGGACAGCCACAATAGGAGAGTCAACTCTCCTATTTATACTTCCAAACTTTACATTTTTAGTCCCTAAGTTCCATTTCTTGAACTTTTGGCACTATAATCAAGTTTTATTACAATAAAACTTTCATTTCTTATATTTTTGCCACAAGCAACAATAGTTTTACATAATTGGTCCTTCACTTGGTCAAATGACCAAAATACCCTTTTGTGGTAAAACGACCAATTTCAGTTTTTTATAACATTTTAAGTCCAAAACTCAAAATATTATTTCAAACCAAATTCTTTTCTATCCAAAAGACCAAATTACCCTTCTAAGGTAAAATGACCAATTTACCCTTTTTATTTTATTTACATAAAAAGAGTGTCTTGGCGTTACAAATTCTCCCCTCCTTCAAAAGATTTCGTCCCCGAAATCATACAAGGAGTTGAGGTTATGCCTCCCTCGTTTCACTTTCGGTCTTCCACATCATGTCGGAATCTCTATGGTATTGCCTAAGCACTTAACCATACTAGTCTTCTTATCTCGTGGTTATATTACTGTTCATCGAACATTCCTCCGGTTGTCCCGGGTACCATAACTTCTCATTTACCTCAATTTCAACACGAGGTCTTCATTGAAATTTATCAATCTATGTTCTCAGAACCATGAGACCCATAGAAAACTTTCTAAATATCTTGAAGTTCATCAAGAATCTTCGATCGGTACACCAAAATTCTTAAGCTTTGAGACATATAGAAAAGTCCAATGGACTAGGACTTGACTTTCTTTTCGTCCCAAGCAGATTTTTAGTCGAACACTGTCATCTTTCCCCATTTGGAATTTCAACAGTTTTACTCGGCAATCCGCATACTACTTTTGTCGATTTTTGTCTATTTCTAAGCTTTCTCGAATTTGCCTAATCTTTTCTTCTTCTTGAAATAAAATCTCGGGTCCAGCCAACGGCTTCTCCCCAACTTCAGTCTAGTAATTCTGCGTGCAACACGATATTCTATATTATACAGTATACAGGCGATCTAAATGCTGATACGAAAACTGTTATTATCTACGGTTTCTACAAGAGATAGGTGATTTTTTTTTATCTTTCACCAGGGTTTGTTATGCACATTTCGGGCATATCTTCTAAAGTCTGCATCATTATCCCGTCTCGTCTACCATTTCTGCAATTCCTATACAGTACTTACTAGTACTTTTGAACTATTAATTCTAGGAATTAATGCTAAATTCAGCAAATAATTCTAGTATTTCGATCCAATACAGTCGACTCCTGTAGTGTACGTCAACAAATTTCTTTTCTATGTAGTTTTTCATTACTTTTTGATCTTAATTTCTTCCTTAGTCAGTGTAAATTTACACTGATTTCATCAATCAATCTGCAATTACCCATATGGTGTCATACCCATGCGGTACTTGCAAAGACTTTATTATAAAGTCTATCATATTTTCGTCCCATTTCTTCTTTGGGACCAACAACGGCTAAATTTTCTGTATACTCTAATGATTTGACTATAGTTACACACAAGTCAATCACTTTTCACATGTATTTCAATGTCTTTCTCTAGTCCCGGTCACCAATACATAGGTTACATTGTCCTACACAGTTTGATACTGCCCCGGGCATTTTGCATATCTACCCCAATATACTTCTTTTAGGGGTAAATTTCATATCTCCCTTTGCTTTAAAACTCACATACACAACCCCAAGGGTTTTCAATCGCTGTGATTTTCCAACTAGCTTCTTTCAATAGCTAATCATTTATTCACTTTTCACGGTTTCAGACTTGCACACTTTTTCTTGTGCTACCCGAATCAATTCAAGTAATCAATTCGCCACACTCACGCATGTGGTTGTATCTTTCAAAAGATACTCTTTTCAATTCAAGGCATCTATAATCACATCCGCCTTTCCGAGATGGTACAAGATTTCATAACCAAAATATTTAAGTAACCCATCTATCTTTGCTATCTCATATTCAGCTTCTTTTTGACCAATAAAGTACTTCAAACTTGTATGATCCATATAAACAGTAAGCTTTACACTACATCAGTAGTGTCTCCAAAGTTTAAATGCCAAAATCATAATTGCTACTGCAATATCATGTGCCCAGAATCGACTCTGGATACATTTTTGTAAAACAAATTATCTTCTCCGTTTAGCGATAATGCTAACACTGGAGCTTCACACAAGGTTTGTCTCAACCTTTGAAAAGTCATTTGTGGTCCTTCTACCCACTCTAACTTTTCACTTTTCTTGGTCAACTTTACTCAACTAAACAACAATTGAGGAGCAGTTTTCTACAACTCTCCTATAATAACCCGCCAATCCAAGGAACTACAATTTCAGTCATATTCCTCAGGCGGTTCCAGTTTTATCACATCATCAATTCCACTGGATTTATTTTATCATCTTTGGCACCATTATCATGCCCAAAGAATTGAAACTTCTTTTAGCCAAATTTCATACTTGGAGAATTTTACATATCACTTAATTCAGTGAAGTACCTCCAATATCTGGTACAAATGTACCCCTTATTCAGTCTGGTTTCGAGAATATCAGATTCTCGGTAGTCAATGTACTTACACATCAACTTATCTTTCTTCTTTCCAAACAAGATAGGGCTCCACACGATGACACGTTCGGCCATATGAGACCCTAATTCAAAAACAATTTCTTCTAATTGTTTTACCACTCTGCCATCTATGCAGATGCTAATCAGTTTAGAGCCTAAATATCAGAAACGGCTCCCAAGACCAGTTTAATCATAAGCTCTTCTCGCCAATCTGGCAGAAATCCTGGAAGTTCTTTTCAAAAGAAACATCTGAGAATTTATTTAAAGTAGTACACTACTATCACCGCTTTATTTAGCTTGGCCCATACCACGTATGCCAACTACAACATCATTCCTTTACTAACTCTTTTCCGAGTTTAAGCAAAGGAAAATAACCGGTATTCTCAACAACGGTCATTTACCATGGATTTTCGTCCATTTCATTTCTGATTTTTGAACCATAATGTTCATCTTTCTACAATTCATGTTAGCATCATTCATTGCTAACCAATTCATGTGCACGATTTCTTCAAATTCATTGGTAGGCATCGGCTCTAGATTTATAGGGAAAAATGGTCCCGTAAATCCTAAGCAGACTACTTTCCAGGTGTTCAATATCTTGAACATATTTGCTATTTGTTATAGCCAGTTCTAAAATTTCATCCATAATCGTTGATGAAATATTCAGACAAGACATCAAAGTCATCGATCCACAACATAGCTTCATGGATCATATATAACATATACGGGGAGTATATTTAAAACAATTATATTTGAGACCATATCAGTCTACTCACGAGCTTCTTCCACAGTCTGCTGGAATGCTCAAGGTATCACTGGTCCTTTTCGACCATTCGTTTCTTCTTTCTTTCCTCCCCATTCTTTCCTGGGTTCATCACCCGTTACTCCACATTTAACATGTGAGTATTTCATAAGAAAGTGTTCTATAGCTCCGCGCTAGACACACTTCCAATCTATCCAACAAGCTCGAGCAATCTGCTCCTATCATCTGCAATTTCAGCATGTCAACGGTAGAGTCTCAACCCTACAATTTTCTTAGTGCTTTTCCTGCACGTTTCATAATACATAACTGCTCTGTTTTGGTCCCTTCCCTTTAAGGTTGGACCAGTCTGTGGTAACTTCTCCTGAAGCGTCCACTAATCGTTTTCTGCTTTTCTTGTAATCTCAGCTACTTTTCTTTCACCTTGATATCAATCAATCAGGATGAGCACCCAATTTCTTTCTCTGACCACAGCAACTACTGTTGCTTGTCATGTGGATTTTCTGCTACTTGTCTCGTTGCCTCCGTTCGATGGAGCCTTGAGAAAAAGGGCTGGTTCACTTCTTAAAGTTGCACGCCCTAAATTCCTCCCAGTAATAGTCGCTGCTCATACTTCTTATACGTTAGAAGTCAGCAATAGTTAGGTTATATATGTATAATAACAACTTATATACACCTAACTATATATCATGTCTACTGTCTCAAGGTTTAAGTCCAGGAATCTACTCTATAGACACCTAGTTCACTTAAACCACGGCTCTGATACCAACTTGTAACACCCGGCTTTTAATACAAAAACACCCCTGAAAATTTTTCATTTAAAACATAGGTTTCAATACATAAAACCATAAACAAAGGGGTATATTTTAATAAAAACGGGTACAAGTGTATCAAGGAGAGTATAGAATACCGTAATCTCCTTTGAAGCCGGGCTGCTACTGATAGCATCTAAAAGTCCACTTCTTGAGTCACGGACTTTATCCTTACCCTTATCAGGGTTATGCTAACCTGCAGGGACATTTAACAAACGGTATGAGCTACAAAGCTCAGTGAGTAATCGTATCTGCAAATAACACGTATAATAATACATTCATATATAATTTCCTATATATGATAAATCTATTAACCGTATATCTCTGTCTGGATATCGGTTCCAAACTCCTAGCCGTTCTGACTAATTGTATATGTCTTAGGATTTGCACATCCTATCGCATAGTCTTACGAGTTGTTATTTGCATACATTTATATCCCATATTTCTTAGTCATAATTGACCGCATCGTATTTCATGGCTATTTAAGCCGCACCCTGTGTCATAGCTATATAAGCTGCACCAAAACATTATCAATATATAAATCATAGCCCGCAGGCCGCACCAGCTGGGTTTAATAACCCGATATCATAGCCATATAGGCCGCACCAGTTAATAGCTTGTTTCACGATCAATTATGGCTCACGGGTTTACCCGTTATTGCCTAGACTCACGGCTCCGTTCTTGTCATCGCAATGACTCACGGCTTATCCGGTATTGCCTTATTTAAGTGGACTCACAGCTCCGTTCTTGTCATCGCAATGACTCACGGCTTATCTGGTATTGTCGCATTACTGACTCACAGCTCCGTTCTTGTCTATAACAGACTCACGGCTTATCTGGTATTGTCATATCATAGTGTATATATATATGTATTGACTCACAGCTCCGTTCTTGTCATCGCAATGACTCACGGCTTATCTGGTATTGTCTTTTACATATATTTTTACACTTGTCGTTTTCGTCCCCCGAAGCTGTTTCAACCTGTAACAATTCAATCATCATATATCACATATGATATCAGTGAGATTACTCACCTGGATGCTAGCTGCAATTAAATCCCGGTTGTTTCTTGCCTTTGCGTGCACCACAACCATTTTGTCCAGTACCTATGTATTCATTTATATACCAAATGATAATAGGTTAATAACCATTTTAGTTGACTCTACTACACAAGAGTCCTATACAATTCAATTAGGGACCATTTCCAAGTATTTCCTATCAATAACCATCGTTATAAAATTTAATACACTTCCCGAAATACGTGTATTCTACTACAGTACTTTCGGGAGGTCGTATTTGTATTCCGATAATTTTCCATGAAGTTTCACAACATATTAGACCTATGTTTAAAATTTCAGGTCAATCGGATAAGCCTAGCATTGAAATGAAACTTGGAAAATTCACTAAATTTTAACAGAAGATAAAATGGTTTCTGCCCAGGGGTCGCGTCGCGACAGACCCTATGGTCGCGTCGCGAAGAGCATGTCCTTCGGGTCGCGAGGACCATGCGTGTCGGGTCGCGAAGACCATGCATTTCTTGAATTAAGTCCTTTCTAACATGACTTAATGGAAGTATTACATCAATTTAAACACACAATCACAACTGAAATTTGCAGATTTCAGTTTCTATAAAACTAATCAAGAACACTTCAAGAACTTGACTAAAAAGGCAATCTACTTACCTTATTTGCTTGGAAATCACCACCTTCCAACAATTTTTCCAAGTTCTTGCTTCAAGCTTCATTGATTCTGCAGAAATCGCATCCAAAATCCTTCCCGTAAGCTGAAAAATGGACAGCCACAATAGGAGAGTCAACTCTCCTATTTATACTTCCAAAATTTACATTTTTAGTCCCTAAATTCCATTTCTTGAACTTTTGGCACTATAATCAAGTTTTATTACAATAAAACTTTCATTTCTTATATTTTTGCCACAAGCAACAATAGTTTTACATAATTGGTCCTTCACTTGGTCAAATGACCAAAATACCCTTTTGTGGTAAAACGACCAATTTCAGTTTTTTATAACATTTTAAGTCCAAAACTCAAAATATTATTTCAAACCAAATTCTTTTCTATCCAAAAGACCAAATTACCCTTCTAAGGTAAAATGACCAATTTACCCTTTTTATTTTATTTACATAAAAAGAGTATCTTGGCGTTACAATTAAATAGAAAATTAAAATAAATTTCAATCCCCACCACACCAAATCAGAACCCCCTTCCTCTCTCCTCTCTCTCTCTCTCTCTCTCTCTCTCTCTCTCTCTCTCTCTCTCTCTCTCTCTCTCGTGTATGCATACATCAATAATCAGAAATTAATCCGGCAAACCACTCCTACCGCTAGGAAACTCACAAACTACTTTGCCACTTTGCCAGAAAAACCACAACCCATAAAATAAGTAGTCGCTTAATTTGTCGATAGACTCCAGGTTCCTATATCCGCGTGGTCCGACCTTTGTCTGAGACTTGCTGGATCGTTCAATCGATCTTACGAGGGCTCCATATCTCGATCGACAAGATTAATTTGTCGATAGACTCCAGGTTCCTAGAGGAGTTATAGATTAGTTACAGAACATCATGGCTGTAGGCGGTGTCGATAAGATCGGAAAGACAAAACTAACCCAACCTAGGGTTTTCATCCGAAAAAGGTTCATCGGAAGTGAATTCAAATTTATCCTCTGTGACAAGTGCGTCTCTTTTGAAGATGTGAGAGGAAAGAAGAAGATGGGGTGACATGATTTTTTTTGTGAGAGAGAGAGAGAGAGAGAGAGAGAGAGAGAGAGAGAAAAAAGTTTAGTAATAGTGGTGGTGTGTGGGATTAATGTTCTTTTTTATTTTAATAAAAGTAGTAAATAATTAAAAGTAATGTGAAAAATAAAATAAAATGGTAAAATAGACATTTCAAGTTGGACAGAGACCAAATTCACAAACAAACCTTTGAAAAAGGACCGTCCACACAAATTTGCAAAGGTTTAGACCAGAATCACCAAAAACAGCAAACCACAGTGACCATTTTTGTGGTTTTGTCTTTATATTATTTATAACTTTGGTCCCTATAGTACAAAATGGTTACTGATAAAGATAAATAAACTTATTACAAATTTAGCCAATATAGTTTTCAGTTTAATATAATCACATTTTTAGTCCCTCTATTTTTTAATTTGTATTAGTTATGCCATATTACAAGAATAGTCTTTGTATAATAGTGACATTACAGAAATAATATTTATGTATAAGAAATTTATTGTAATAGTGACGGTTTAATAGGATGATTACAAGACGAAGAAATTACTTCGGCTTAAACATGAGGTACTGCTACAGGCCCATAAAGCCCATTCCACAGCGCATTAGACTTCATACTTCATACTAGCCAACTAGGTGATTTTACAGGTGAAAGTGAGAAATTAATGGCTATTTCGGAAAACCTACACTTTTTAGTTTTTACTAAATCTTGTAAAAACGTTTATGAAACTTCACTAAAATTTTCTTTTTTCTCCTAAAAAAATAATAATTAAATGATTTGCCGCATAAAACATAAATTTCAACCGAGTAAATAGTAACGGTGATAATTTCCTTTATGTTTTGAACTGTAATCGAAGACAATTAAAACTTAGTTAACTAGGATCTTTGATAATTTGTTACTCGTATGAAGTCATATGTTAATTATACATACACCTAAATATACACACAAATCCTACATATCAGTATCAGTACAACTAAAATCCTCTCCGGTGTCAACAAATTAACCACATCCATCCCATCAAACATGATCCACGTCTTCAGATTGTTTTCAACGAAAACAAGGGTTCTCAAATCAACTCACATTACATCATCTTTTCAAAATGGACTGTGCTAAAAAAACCTCTCATGATGTAACATATGTATGAATGTCAACTCATATAACACATACACCCACACACATATTGGGGGTTGGGGGGGGGGGGATTTATTTAAGATTATCCTTTCAAATTACATTGCCAGAATAATGTAATTACTCTAATAAAGGGTAAATTGGGTTTAATGTCATGTCAAAACCAAAACTAGGTTATTTTCCAAACTCAAGAAGAGTATAAAAGTAATCAATGTAAATAGCACGAAAACTTGTGAACCCGGCCGACTTGCCAAGTTTATGGTACTCTTCTTCTGTACGATGCTTACCTTTGGCACGATAAATAGTCATCACAAAGATGTCGCCTTCAAGCAAGGCGCGTGTGCGGTGACTGTCGTTTGTCTGGTCTGGTAACACCGGTTCACAAGCAATTAGTTTTCCTCCAATTGGGATCGCTTTAAAACAATTGATCATTATCGCCTTCACTTCGTCGTCTGTCCAAGTCGTTAAAATCCACTACACGACACAAAATTGACAAATCCATGTATTAGATGATTATATAGCATGAGATAATCTTTATTATATCAGCTAAAACAAAACTGACTGTCTAAAAGTAACAACTTTTTAAATTATATTTAAGAATTTTAGTATTATGTTAGCAAGCTAATTTTTTCGATGTTCAATAACGTAAAAAATAGCTTATAAACTAGCACACAAATATACCTCAATTAATTATAAAAAACCCGTTTTTTCAGGTATGGTCTTATTTTAATTTCCCATATATATCTTAAAAGCTACTTTTACGAAACATTATTTTTTCTCACATAAAAAATCAATTAGCAGCTAATTAACTAATTTTTCCAACCTTCTTATATTTCACTAGTGACATCATCGTATAAAGAGTTTTTTATTTTTATTTTTTTTTTGTTAGAAGCTTAGACATCATTTTCCGTATCGTCCCTTTTTGTATGGGGAACCCGTGAATGATGCTCCTTGCTAGGGCTGTAAACGAACTGAACGTTCGGCGAACTGTTTGTGAACCGTTCAGCAGGAAGTTGTATGTTCGTTTATTTAGTAAACGAACGAACATGAACAACATATCTTGTTCGTTTAGTTAAACGAGCGAACATGGACAATGCACCCGTTTGTTCATTTACGTTCCTTCATATATATATATATATATATATATATATATATATATATATATATATATATATATATATATATATATATATATATATATAATGTTAATATGTAATCTATAATCTATAATCTATATTTTGTGAATGATTGTATCGTGTGTATGTGTGTTTGTTTAAATTTATTTGAGTTCATTTTTGTGTGTTTGTTTGTGCTCATTTATGTTCGTTTGTATTCATTTTTGTTCGTTTATCAACTAAACAAACGAACATAAACATGTGCATCACTCATGGTCGTCCCCATGAGTGATGCACATGTTGTCTTAATGAAAATTCTATTCAATTTAAACAAAAAAAATGTATAAGGGTGGGGGGAGTAGATCCCTCCCATCCCACTGAACCCACGCGCCACGTCAGCTTTTCTCTCTCCTCTCACTTCCATTTTCCCCATCTTTCACCAATTTTTCACCAATCTTTCACCCATGGAACCAGTACCCACTGAACCCACAATGCCACATCAGATTCTTAATATTAAATTAAATAAATAATACCCAAAATAATAATTTATATATATATATATATATATATATACTCATACATACGTGTGTATGTATATATATGTTTTTGTGTGTGTGTATATATATATATATATATATATATATATATATATATATATATATATATATATATATATATATATATATACCAAACACAAGCGGGATCAAGAGGTTCACGAAGCCAAACTCCAACCCGCCAAGGCCGAGCCCGACGAAACCGAAAGGGAGGGGGCAGCGGTACCGGCGGTACCGCACCCATCCCGCTTCCAATCTATCGCGAACCCGATGACCACTCCGTCCACCCTAAAAGGTTATTTCATGTTTTTTTAAATTAAAAGCACAATAATCATTGGAAATTTTATTACACATAAAAAACTTAATATATAAAAATAACTATACTAGACACTGTCTATAAAAACAAATTATAATTTTTGTTGCATCCTATTTAAACACAATAAAATATGAATGATTTCAAATAAACCTCTATTGATGGAATATATAGATAAATAGAGTTGATTTAAAATTTAAGAATTAAATGAATTTTATTTAACGCCACCCTAAAACATAATGTGTAGGCGAACTAGTTTTATTTGAGACACCAACTAATAGCATCACCCCACGTGTTTAATGAAACCAATAAAAAATAGGGGAATTTCTACTTTTTTATTTGTGAACAGCTAAGAATGTCACCGATATCAATTTTAAATAGTTCAGATATTTCAAACAACAAACCAATTAAATAATTAAATATAACATATTCAAATAAAAAATACATAAAAATATCATGTATATCATTTTTATAATAAAATATTATCTAACTCTTATTGTTTAATATCAAATAATCATTTTTAAAAGGGAAAATGATTTATAACGGTAATTATGTTTCAAAACTGTTCAAAAAACACCATCCAAGTTTGGTCCGTTCAAAAAACACCATCCAAGTAAGGTCTTTGTACAAAAAACACCATCCAAGTAAGACTTTTGTACAAAAAACACCATCGAACTACATGTTTTGTTCAAATTTTACCCGATGGTAACCGGCTCTTGCAGGTTAAAGGATGACTTGGCCTAATACTTGGTGACCGGCCAAGTCATCCTTTAACCTGCAAGAGCCGGTTATCATCGGGTAAAATTTAAACAAAACATGTAGTTCGATGGTGTTTTTTGTACAAAGGCCTTACTTGGATGGTGTTTTTTGAACAGACCAAACTTGGACGGTGTTTTTTGAACAGTTTTGAAACATAATTACCCTTATAAGTCATTTTCCCTTTTTAATATACACATACAATGTAACAAACCCAATCTCTTTCAGTATTAAATTATAGCAGCATAGAAATTCATTTACCTTCATAAAAATCGCATCACCATGGGGAACAGAGTCAAACATATCGCCACCAACATGAGTCACTCCTGCACAAAAAGACAATACCACCCTCAGAAAGATACAAACCCACATCCAACATGTACTTTATGCATCATAAGTAGTACACACACTATGTGTGTTTTGTGTGTGTGAGAACTTAGAAGTTCATGTTACTGCAAGTACTACTCACCATCAATCTTAGGAGCTTTTGCAACTACTTCAGGCAAATCAAAGTTAACACCTTTTTTAATGTGCGAATGTTTCTGTAAAATCATCCTCAGACAATCGCCGGCGCTGCCACCGACGTCCACCAATCGTTCAACACCTTTAAACCCATCGTAGCCGTCAAGAACCGCCTTCATAAACGGCACCGTGACACCCGACATTGCCCTGAGCATCAGATCGTTCATCTCCGGTTTCTTCCCGTAGAGGCCATACGCCGTCTCACCGCCGTTGGCCTTTACGAAAGGCTCCGTCGATGAATCCACCACCGCCTCGTGAACCACCGCCCACGCCTTCATCAGCTCCTCCTGGTGGTGCTGAAGAACATATGCACCATACGACAAACCGTTTTCATCTGTCACTAGCGTCTTTCCTATCTCCGTCAAAGAATATCTTCGATCAGGGATAGAAAAACAGTAAGTAAAGCAGTTTATCACAGCTACAGAATACGAACATCGATCGTCTTTGAGGATGAAATTAAATCATTTGATAGCATACCTTCGTTGTAAGGCATCGCCGGAGTTTATGTGTTCGTTAAAAACACCATAGCTAGTGAGCATGCGAAGAATACGCTGCAGGTTCTCGGGATCTCCGCCGCCGGAAGGGAGAATACGGGGGATAATCTCTTCGGCGGATAGGGGCTTGTTTGAGCCGTTTTGCCATATGGCGTCAGCGACGTTGAGGCGAACCACCGCGTTGAGCGACATAGGAACGCTGATCATGTTTGCTAGCTCCATGATGGCTAGCCTGGCGGCGTTGCCGGTGGGCGGTAGTGCTTCTCCATTTGGGACATCCATTTGGGACTTTGCGACTTGTCTGATGTAGGGATGAGCATGGGTCGGTTTGGGTCGGTTTTGACCCTAAACCGAACCCAAACCGATAGGCATCGGTTTTCAAATATTCAAACCCAAACCACACCCAAACCCATCGGTTCGGTTTTTCGGGTTTTAGGTTCTATTCGGTTCGGTTTCGGTTTTAAACCGAAATCCAAACCCAAATCTTAGAATATGGTACTTGGTTGAGAAATCAATATTTATAGAACAGAAGGAAGGTATAACTTTGATGTTTCAGCCGATGTGGGAGATTGAGAGCTATGTTTTAAATTAAAGCTGCAAAACGAAAACTGCTTTAAACGGGATTGGAACTCGCGACCTTCGGTATACTTGTCAAGCGCCTTATCCAGCTGAACTAAATACTTTATTTGCTAGAATTACGCGTATATTAAATATATTGAGTGTCGGATATTATAAGAAATAAAAATTAAACTCGCATTTGAAAGAGGAGACTCGAACGTGAGACCTGCAGTTCCCTTGCTCAAGGCGTTAACCGGTAAACTAACTCTCAATTTATTGTTACTTTTCCATGCACTTATTTATAATATGTACACGATTAATATATATTAATGCATTTCATATAAATCGGTTCGGTTTGGGTTTTTGTCGGTTTTTTGATTTCTAAAACCGAAACCGACCCATCACTTTCGGTTTTTAAAAATAGAAAACCCAAACCATCGGTTTTATGTTCGGTTTTGGTTTTTCGGTCTCGGTTTCTCGGTTTTTTTTTCGGTTTTTGGGTTTTCGGTTCGGTTTTGCTCATCCCTAGTCTGATGTACTCCTTTGATATTTAGCAACAGGGATGGGTAGTTTAGTCTTTTTAACGTTCACGTTAAGGAGTCACAAGCATACCATGAGTCCATGACACATTGGTCATGACAAAACAAAAACAGGCGCTTATCCAATAGTAAGTAGTGGGTGCTATTATATACACTAAAATATCATCATATCATAATTACCACTTTTACTTTTACATGACTTAACTTTTTTGTTATTTGTTTTTCTTTTTTCTAGAAAAAAATCGAAAATACACTTTAAACTTTTTTATTATAAACTTATTATATATATATATATATATATATATATATATATATAGGTTCAATGCAGAACCAAAAATATATTACCTAACTGCAGAACCACCCTTATAACCGTTAGATCATTATTTCAGTGGATTAGATTAAAATGGTACACCATAAAAAATTATACCCGTTTACAGGAAATCATATCCAATAAAGGGCATACTGGGTTTTTTATTAGGTCCTAAAATATACATCTCTCTCTCTCTCGTTTCCGTCCTCTCTCTCTTTACATAGAAACTTCAAACTTTTAAACCCTAATCTCCACCGGCTGCCACCACATCCCACACCTCACCCTCTCACGAGCCTCCAAATTGATATGAGCATCTCCAAATTGATATGAGCATTTCTGGCGATGGACATAGAAATCGAGAACTTACACAAGACTACACAAATGCAAGAAGGCATAAAATAAACTGATTTTGAAGCTGTCAAACAGAAGTCGAAGAACGGAAGTGAATAATCGATTTCTTCGTTTGAACCACGACGTCCAGATAGGAGATCACGATTCATTCACGAGCTACAGGAGAATTCGATGTCGATAATACAAAATGGAGCAATTGGAAGAGATTCAGCAGGTATGACGGATTCTAATGATGCTAAAAACGTGTATAAGTCTGAAACCGAAGTTGATTCATTCACGAGCTACAGGGATCAATCCAATGTCGGTGACAACAATTTCAATCATACGCTAGGAGCTCCAACGCGGCAGACTTGAAGTTTTCCAATCACGAAAATTCCTTCAACGAAGGCACCAATAAATTATCCTGTAAACGAAGCCAATGTTCTTGATCCTAGGGTTTATCATCAGGTATGTGGTAATGTGGTTATGTTTTAGGTTATATATAATTCGAATTGCAAATCTCGTTCATATGGCAGTAATGTGAATTTCAATTGGAATTGCAAATCTCGTTCAATATCTAGTTCTTTCAATTGGAATTGCAAATTAGTAATGTGAATTTTTTTTTTTCAATTTGAGTTCGTATTACAGGGAGTTTGATTGCATATTTCGTTTTCAATATATGTTCACTAATGAACATATGTTCACTAATGAACATATGTTCAATAATGAACATTTTCTTACAAACTGGTTTCAATATCTAGTTCTTTCAATTGGAATTGCAAATTAGCAATTTGGTTTATTTCAATTGGAATTGCATATTCGTTTGAGTTTGTATTGAAAGGAGTCTGATATGTGTTCAATTATTCACGGTATTGTGGTATCCTGTTTGGTACTGTATTTCATATGTTCACTAATGAACATATGTTCACTAATGAACATATGTTCACTAATGAACATATATTGATTTTGAGCAATGTTTGTTTACAGGTTAGCGTTTTCACATTTTTGGTGAAGTTCGTATGTATTTTAGGGAATACGATTTTAGCACCAAGAACCTAATCGATTTTGATGCTTCGTTGTTCACAGGTTAATCAACAATATGACGTGCACACAAGGATTCATTCGATGTTGAAGATGTATAGAAGTAAGAACAGAGTGATTGAGAACCGTCATGTAATGTTCATATATGAACATTGTTTCATTTGTTTGAGACTTTGATGTTGTGTTCTTATTCTTTTAAATTTTCTCATGTAATTTTTTGAGACTTGATCAATGTATTGGTTTATCTTATTGGGATTGAACTTTTGTTTGTATTTTGATCAAAGGGAAACTCAAAAATACAAGAGTGAATAGACAACTTTGCTCATGTAATTTACATGTGTTCATTGATGAACATATGTTCATTGATGAACATATGTTCATAGATGATGAACATATGTTCATTAATGAACATAGCAAATTAATATTTTTGACGATCGTACCCTTTTAGTTAGATTTTAATCTTACGGTTAACAACATGGTTCTGTAGTTAGGTGATTTAATTTGGTTCTGCATATATATATATATATATATATATATATATATATATATATATATATATATATATATATATATATATATATATATATATATATATATATATATATATATATATAAATGAATGTTCCGTTGAAAATGAAACTTTTTTTAGAAGATTGCGAGATTAAATCTGGAGCACAAATTTATTCTTGCCGTTCTAGTGTTTTGGCGCCGTCGGAGCGTTGGCGCTCTAACGACGAAATACATATATTATTATTCATCTATGATTTTCACCTCCACTACCACCTGCACCACATTCGTGACCACCACCACCGTCAGCACCGCCACCACTACCGCTGCCACCGCCATCTCTACCACCACCGCCGCCGCCACTTTCGCCACCTCCCCCACCGCTACTGCCACAGTCACTAACCACCACCACCGTTACTGCTAACTCCACCACCACTATCACCACCACCACCACCACCACTACCACATTTACCACCACCACCACCACCACTACCACCTCCATCACCGCCACTTCCACCAACACCACCACCTCACTAACACAACCGCCACCATCACTATCATCATCGCCACCCTCTATCACCATCACCATCATCATTGTGTGGAAGGTGTGTGGCAGTGGTGGTAGGAGAGGTGGCGAGGTAGAGGTGGAGGTGGAGGTGGTGGTGGTGGTGGTGGTGGTGGTGGTGGTGGCGGCATCGGTGGAGATAAACAAAAAAGTGAGTTGACCCCTAAACACGCTTCATAGATGAAGTAGCGGAAGTAGCGACGACGACAACAGTGGTGCTAGAGATGGCAGTGGCGGCGGCAGTGGTGATGGCGGCGGCGGCGGTATTGGTGATTAAAACACTAACACGCCAGCAATGCTAGAACGACAAGAAAAAATATGTAACCGTATGAAACTATGCTTTCAATGTTTTGTATATAAAGAGCTTTAATCTTCTCCTTTTTATTTTGACATGACGACTACTGTGTTGTACACTAGATTTGTCATCACTAACATGTATAGTGTCGTTCATCATCTAAGTTAACACGGTTAAACATTGCACTTTTCGAACTGACATGGTATGCAAGGCGTTAAAAATCATGCAATTATTGTTATCGTGTACGTTTATAGTTGTCATTATGTGAATGTTGATTTACAATGCATATTATTTTTTATTTTGACGTAATTATAAATCACAACTGTCTGATGATTAAAAGACTATCTATAACGTTCGACTAAATTGTTATATTTCACCAAATGAACCATGGTTAATTACGAAAAAAGCACTATATTATAAATCACAACTGTCTGGTCATTAATAGTATAGATAAAAAGTTTTTAGTGCAGATAAAATTATCGGGTACTGCTGTTTACACTAACAAATTATTATAAAATTATGACTCGACACATTTTTATGATATAGGGTTAATCAGTTTTCATTTTCACAACATCATCGTTTCTCCTATCAATATGATTTTTTTTATTTATTAGTTTTTATCTTTCATATTCAATCCATTAAGTTTCATTAATAACAAAATAACCCATTTACTTTTAATTCGACACAAATTTCAAACTTACGCTGAGTCGCTTCCTTATTCGCTTATTCCTACTTTCTCATAATTTTTATTTTTCATTTTAATATAATATTAATTAAAAGCGGTGTGGTGCGGTGCAATTCAGTTAGTAAATCGATTTGCGGTTCGGTTCCTATAAGCGTGCGTTTCAGTTTTTTTATTACGGTGCTGTTCGATTTTAGTTGAACAGGTTAGTAAAAACCGGTTTAGATTTTTAAAGTTAGGGTCGTTCTTTTAGTAGGAACATTTTATATGAGTTTACGTAAGATAAATTTAATTTAGGGCCAACTGTTTATATCGCCATATTCAGTATTATGTGTTTCTAGCTATATATATATAAATTTCTAAATTTATTATTTTTAATATATCTAACCTTTTAAATTGGTTAAAATTTTATTTATAAAAAAATCGTTTGAATATATATATATATATATATATATATATATATATATATATATATACATATATATATATATATATATATATATATATATATATATATATATATATATATATATATATATATATATATATATATATATATATATATATATATATATATATATATATATTGGGTTGGATTCAATAAGGGACTAAAATTATCCATGGTACCAAGGGATTAATCTCGATCGTCGGAATCAAAATCATCAACGGCCAAAAAATAGGTTGTAAATTTCTTACGTCGACACACATGTAGATGATTATAATAAAAAAACCCACTTCATTTTTTGGTTTTTATTTTATTTTTCGACATTATTCTTTTTCAAAAATAAAAACCGAATATACCAAAATTCATAATATTTTGTCCTCTACAAATAGACATCCATATTGATATATAAAAAATAAATTTTTTTATAAGTACAGCTCGTCTAGATTCACATGTAAATCTGAATTGTAAAAATTTGAATATGAGTAATTATTTTACTTTTAAAACTTTTACCACTTTAATATTATAATCATTTATGAGTAATGTACTTGATTCATAAGTGGATTTACTCATATTTACACGAAAATTTATTTATATTCACATATCAATATCATATATTATTGAGAATTTAATAATAAGTTTTTTACTACTTCAACATTTTAACCATTTATAATGAATTTACTCTGATTCACAATTAAATTTACTTACATTCACACAACAATTTACTCAGATGCACATATCAATATCATATGGTATTTTAAATATAATTTGTAATATGAATATGATTAATTTACTTAGGAAATTTTTAACACTTCAATATTTTAATCATTTATAATGAATTTACTATGATTCATAAGTTAATTTCATTCAGATTCACACAAAAAATTATTCAGATTCACTTGAAAATATCATATGTCATTGTGAATGCCAACAAAAAATAGCATAATAACAGTTCAGATTCACATGTGAATTTGAACTGTAAAATTTTGAATATGAGTAATTATTTTACTTTTAAAACTTTTAATATTTCAATTTTATAACCATTTATAAGTAATATACTTGATTCACAAATGGATTTACTCATATTTACACGAAAACTTATTCATATTCACATATCAAAATCATATAGTATTGAGAAGTTACTTAACACTTTTTTACTACTTCAACATTTTAACCATTTATAATGATTTTACTCTCATTCACAATATAAATTATTTACATTCACACAACAATTTACTCAGATTCACATATCAATATCATATGGTATTTTAAATATACTTCGAAATATGAGTATGATTAATTTAGTTAGAAAATTTTTAACAATTCAACATTTTAATCATTTATAATAAATATATTATGATTAATAAGTTAATTTCATTCACATTCACACAAAAATTTATTCAAATTCATATGCATATCATATGCAATTGTGTATGTCAACAGTTGACAGAATAACAGTTCATATTCACATGTGAATCTCAACTAGCGGAAATTTCGAAAAAAAATCATTTTTTGTATATCAATATGGATCTCTATTTGTAAAGGATAAAAAGTTATAAATTTCTATATATTCATATTTTTTTTCGATAAAAAATAAGCCCTAAAAATTAAAAAAAAAAGAAAAAAACGTAAAATGTATAATCGTATTCATATTTTTGTGTGAATCTGAATGAAATTAACTTATAAATCATAGTAAATTCATTATAAATGATTAAAATATTGAAGTGTTAAAAATTTCCTAAGTAAATTAATAATATTCATATTACAAATTATATTTAAAATTAATCATATTAAAAAAAAAACGAAGTGGGTTTTTTTTTAATCCGGTAGATGCATGTCCACCGTAAAATGTATAATCGTGTGGATGAGATTAGTCCCTTGGTACCATGGTTTATATTAGTCACTTGTTGAACTTTTGCATATATATATATATATATATATATATATATATATATATATATATATATATATATATATATATATATATATATATATATATATATATATATATATATATATATATATATATATATATATATAGAGAGAGAGAGAGAGAGAGAGAGACAGGTTCAATATAGAACCAAATTAAATCACCTAACTACAGAACCATGTTTAAAACCATTGGATCATTATATCAACGTCTTAGATTAAAAAGGATGCACCATAAAATTATACACATTATGCAGGGGATTATTCCTAGATAAGGGTATATTAGGTTTTTAACCAGTCTTTTGAAATCAAATCTAGCTACTACGAGTTTCATTCCAATGGATCACCATCTTCCCATTGTTCATCTGATAAACCTAGCGACTATAAACCCTAATCAATCGCATCTCGTTATCAAAACGATTATTCAACTTTTTATAACTTCAAATCGACGAATCAACTGGCGTTCAAATTCGACTTGCTACGCCCTGAATCCTAGTCGACAACTTCTAACAAGAACCATGCCTCATTCCAATCGCGTTGAGTATCAAGGTATCAAATAAATGAAAATTTGTTCTGGTATTCAAAATTCGATCAGGATCTGGTATTCAAATTCGATCAGAATTCAAGTGGGGAGCTGTTTGTGAATGGTGGAGGTAGAGGGGATGCGAAGTTCATCATCATAACATGGATTTGAAGGGAGGATTGAATTAGGATTAAATCGATGTTCAGCCGTAGCGATCTTATAGTTCTCAAAGTGCTTGAATATTGCATCGATCCATCGATCCCAAATCCATCGATCAATCGATCTCAATTGATAAACCTAGTGATCCCTAATCTTCAGCCCTAGCGATCCCAAAACCAATCTTATAGTTCTCACAGTACTTGAATAAAGCATCGGCAATCGATTCCAGAAATCGATTTCAGAAATCTCCATTGTGCATCTTACAGTCCCTGAATCCGCCCAATTCCAGTTTATCGCAGGCATGTTCTCAATTTCAGTTTATATTCAATTTCTTGGATTGATAATTCTGATTACTTTCCAATCAATTGAACGTCAAGAGTTCAAATTACATTGCTCTCAGATTGAATGTGTTTGATTCCGATTTCATATCTATAATTATCCATTTGTTCCTGCTTTGTTGTCGGTAACGTGATTCATAACCATTTGTTTGCAATATATGTTCATTAGTGAACATATGTTCATTAGTGAACATATGTTCATTAGTGAACATATGTGTTTGAGTCCGATTTCCTTTTTCTGCTTTATTGTTGGTATCGTGGTGCATATATGTTTTTTTGGCAATGTATGTTGATAAATGAACATATTACAACAAAATGTGATGTATACAGGAAATTAAACCGGGGCCTCTCTATTGTGGACAACAACAAGCTTCTTAAAGGAGAAGAACTAACAAAAGATGAACTTTTTCTTTCATGAAGTTTTTCTATCTATTTTCTTTTCTCCATTGTTGTTTTGATAAAAATGAACATATATTCATACATGATTTTGGTATTTGTGTTCTTTTTAGACATTGTACTTTTAGAAAGTGTATTTTCATATTCTGCACAGTTGTATACACAATGTTCATAAATGAACATATGTTCATGGATGAACATATGTTCATGGATGAACATATGTTCATATATGAACACAGAGGACTAACATGATAATACGATCATTTATATGTGTACATTGTGTTCATGGATGCAATACATGAGAATAGTTTTATGTTCATGGATGAACATATTCATGGATGAAAATACAGAACATCAAAAAATGTGATACAAAATATAAGAATAAATTGATGTTCATTGATGAACATATGTTCATAGATGAACATATTTTCATAGATGAACATATGTTCATTGATGAACATATGTTCATAGATGAACATATGTTCATAGATGAACATATGTTCATTGATGAACATAGCAATTTAAGTTTTTTGACGATCGTACCCTTTTACTTAGATTTTAATCTTACGGTTAACAACATGGTTCTGCAGTTAGGTGATTTAATTTGGTTCTGCATTGAACCCATCCCTATATATATATATATATATATATATATATATATATATATATATATATATATATATATATATATATATATATATATATATATATATATATATATATATATATAAAATATGAATGATGAAATGGTTGAGACTTGAGCGTGGGCAATACACAAAAAGAAAGCGCGTGAATAGGTTTTTCACCAAATTTTAATAATATTCTAATACTTATTTAAAAAATTAAACGTGGAAATGTGAAATAAAAAATATTAAAAACTCCTAATAACATAATCATTTTTCGTATAGAGCTAATGTCTATTGAGTATTTGTGTTGTAATTATAGAAATTAATTACATACAACTTCATCAATATTTATTAAGGAATCAGGTTTATTTACCTGGAATGATATCTCTAATATCTAATGAAGCGAATACCACATTCATTATGATTCCCTTGTTTTTTATAGCACCAAAGGGTGTATACATATCTCATCCAGCATCTTCTATTCACTTTTTCATTGCCACATAAGCGTCACGTCATCTTTCGCTAACTCATCTTTCATTCCCTTGAATATAATAAAATATTGTCTCTCATCTCCCCCTCACGTTCACTTCTCCACTATGTGTTGTGTGTGTGCGGTGAATGATACTCGCAAAAGGTGTTATGTGTGTGGGGTTTACACCAAACCAGCTGGTGTACCCGCACCCACGATGGTTATCTCACCGCTCAAATGGTGCTGTATTCCCACATCGCCTGGTATGGTGCATTTACTAATTTTTCAAATGGATAAATTGTCTCCAGCACGCACATAATCGGTAATGCTTATAGAAAGTTGGAGCATAAATGGAAACCCTTGAATTTCCTATTGATTGTAATTGTGTGCAAGGTATTTAATTAAATAGTTAGATGTTGTGGGCAAGAATATACAACTGTAATCTCTCATGTTATAAGCCAATGTTCTATCCATCATACAACATATTATACTACATGTTACATACCAATGTTCTATCTATCTTACCACATATATTTCAGTATGTCAAATATTATAATAGAAAATATTATGTTACAAAATATACTTATACCGAGCATGTAATAAACATTACAAGAATAGTCCCAATATCACATTCACAAGAAGAAAGTGACCATGTAGAGACAGACCTATATGGATGAGTTGAGTCCTCGCAACTCGCGACACATACACATATGGAGTCTTCTCTCAAACCATCACAATTTTGTGCAATGACTTCTTAGTTTCCATTTATAACATTTTTTTTATCTGAATCACTTTCTGGCTTTTAAACATTTTCTCTTGTACAAAATCTTGATGGTCTGGGTGAAGAAAAAAAGTGGTGATTTGAAAAAATTGAGTACAAAATATGTAAGGGTTCAATTATACCGAGATGTTTGCCAACTAGGATCATCGATTGGAAGCCACATAAGCATTTTATCCGGTCAGCAAGTGAGAAACCGTCTCACGCAATTGGTTTAAATTGAAACAAAACTGAAAACATGGTGACTTAATTGGAAAAGTTGAAAACTTAGTGATTTAATTGGAAAAAAATAACAAAGTGTCAAAATGGGAGTTTTGTAAACTTAGTATCTTTTTTGGAATTTGCTCTAGAAAGTTGGAGCATAAATGGAAAACCCTACAATTTCTATTGATTGTAAATGTGCTCAAGGTGTTTAGTTAAATAGTTAGATGTTACACGGAAGAATATAAAACTATAATCTCTCATGTTATAGATCAATGTTTTATCTATGATACCACAACACAAAGGTGGTCATTTCCAAGCTTCAAGAGAAGCATTTCTCTAACCATCTCTCATGTAACAAGGTCATTCATGTATCGAAAGTTTAGATGAGATAGCTTCTGATGCTAAAGCTAGGTCACATTTGTAACTACCTTAGACAGTAGACAAAGCTTCAATTTTCCAATAATAAGCGAGATATCTAACAGAAACATAGTTCGTTTTCTTGGTGATTACACAAAACATCTATATCGATTCTTTGTCATAATATAGTTGAAGGCTTCATCAAACACTCAATGTCGGGAGAAGACAAGTTGTCCAACAATGATAAGATTGTGTTTTTAGCCCCTTACATATGCAACTCCTTTTATGGTAAATTTTACGTTGGTCTATACCCCGTATCCCATTATTATTCAATATTCATAGTTTCCAAATGTGACATAACCTCCATCATTAAAATGCCTGAAATATCACAGTGCCTCGTAATTAGAGGGTTAGTTTGGGTACCCATGCGATCTTAGGCCACTGAATTTTGTTAGATTTAACATAAAGTTAAAGTTTTTCATCAATAGATGAGGTCTGTTAATTGTTCTTTGGTTTGCTGGAACAATAATGGGGATATAAGACTTCTTCTTCTTCCACATGTTCCTTTTGGGACTTGGGATATTTGGGATTCTTGACTTGATAACAAAATCGATGCTTCCAAAACAATATGAACTTATCGTTTCTTGTCTTTCGGTTGAGAATTTGACAAAGATTTCTTGACAGAATAGTCTACAGATAGTTGGGTTTTTGCAATATGTTTTCTATTTATAGACTTGGTTGCTGGTAATTTCTTGAGTTGTTGATTTTTCAAATTATTAGCTTTAGCTGCTACCGCGTGAGGTTTTGCAACTAAAGTTAAGTTATCTTTTGACAGCAACATCAGACATCTATACTTTTCTAAATTTTTTAAAATTCGTTATTATTCTTGAAAATTGATTTTGAAGTTTGCTTTTGGTTTTTGTTAAAAAGATGGATGTGTCAACCACATGGGCTTTTCCTTTGTGTTCGAAAGTAGTCTTTGTTTTAGAAGTTGAAAGCGTCAACTTCTTATGAGAATACATGTTCTTATCAACGAACTTGGTTGCTGGTTTAACAAATACATTGATTGTTGGTGGTCTGATCTTTGCATCGTCTATGGTCTGGAGAAAATGATTTTTCGCAACAGGCATAGTTGTTGGAACATATGTGTTATGTGTAAGTCTATTATTTTATTCTTCTAATTTTTAGTGTTTATCTAATGGGTAAATTGCATAAAAGTCACTAACTTTTCCAATTTTCTTGATTTTGACACTGTATTTTTAGTTTTTGCAATTAAGTCATTATGTTTTCAGAAAATTGCAATTAAGTCATTATGTTTTCCAAAAAGTTGCGAAAATGACCATATGACAGGATGACAACAGGTTACCAGGTCATATGGTCAAATTTTCAATTTTTCAGAAAACATAATGACTTAATAGCAAAAATAAAACATAGTGTCAAAATTGAAAAATCTGGAAAAGTTAGCGAATTTTATGCAATTTACCCTATGCAATTTATATAACGTAATCACTTTACATGCCCCATACGTGTCCAAAAAAATAAATTTGTTGTTACCTTGTTTTTCCATTTAAAGTAATCAAATTTATTGTCCTAAAAATAGAGTTTCAAAAAGATTTAGGATAAATGCATACGAATAACAACTAACTTACATGCCCTCAGTGTGAATATCCTATTGGGTAATTGGTTATGTAAACAATGTCTTAATATGATGGGTTATAAAAATCTATATTGATGTTCGTTCATTGATTTATATAAATATACAAAAATAAAATAGAATTTTACAATGATACAAAAGCAAAACTTGGTCATTATTTAATAAAATTATTTTAATGTTTTCATGTGAATCTTCAGCAACAATATTGGCCGTGGAATTGCCATGTTATCGTTCCAAAACATAATACAATTATAAATTACCTAATACAACAAAAATAGGTAAAAATAAAACTTAAATGGTTAAACATTTACAAAAATATTTTAAGCTAAGTAGATAAAAAGTTCAATATACTTTTACCATTTTTTCAATCGAGTCCATCAACTTTCTTATTGAAAAAAAATATATTTGGCAATACAACCTGTCAAGCTAGTAGCATTTGCATACTCGAAGACATAAAATGTATAATTTTAATCACTAGATTTTTTGAAAGACTTAATCGCTAAAAATTGTGAAAATAGACTAAATAAAGAAAGACGTCGTCTTATTCGAAATTAAAGTACTTGTTTTCAATAAAACAAAAAATGTATACTCATTTTCAATAAAAAAAACTTAATTTCAATGAAACAAAAAGTATTAAGAGTTTAAACTAGAATTTTTTTTAAGTAAAAGAAGGTTTCGTATGCATTTATCCTAAATCTTTTTGAAATTCCACTTTTAGGACAATAAATTTGATTATTTTAAATGGAAAAACAAGGTAACAACAAATTTATTTTTTTGGACACGTATGGGGCATGTAAAGTGATTACGTTATATAAATTGCATAGGGTAAATTGCATAAAATTCGCTAACTTTTCCAGATTTTTCGATTTTGACACTATGTTTTATTTTTGCTATTAAGTCATTATGTTTTCTGAAAAATTGAAAATTTGACCATATGACCTGGTAACCTGTTGCCATCCTGTCATATGGTCATTTTTGCAACTTTTTGGAAACATAATGACTTAATTGCAATTTTCTGAAACCATAATGACTTAATTGCAAAAACTAAAAATATAGTGTCAAAATCGAGAAAATTGGAAAATTTAGTGACTTCTATGCAATTTACCCTTATCTAATATGTTTTTTGTTTGAACTAAAGTGGTTTGTTGTAGGATTCTTGATTTTCATTTGTTCTTTCTCAGGTTTTGGACTCTCTAGGCTCGCCTTTGGATCATCATTTGAATGTGGTACAAGGTAAATCTGCCATCATTGTATTAAATAATGCAAGAGTGTTACTATGCTTGGAATTTTACTTTGCAAGGATACTTATTATATTTCAGAGTAAATTACACGAATGGTCCCTATGGTTTAAGGTAACTTATGCGTTTGGTCCCTAACTTTTTTTTAACTCGGACGATCTCTATCCTTTTGTTTTGTTACACGTTTGGTCCCTGATTGACTTAAAATGACTATATTTCCCTTTCTATTTCTTTTTTAATTAATTTACTAATTTTCTTTATATTATTAATTTTTTTAATTTAAAAAACAACAGAAAAAACTTTAACCTAACCCTAACCCACCCTTTCCTTCCTCCGCTTCCCTTTTTCTCTCCTTCCCCTTCTCGGTTGTAATCTCCTTTATACTCCTCCCATATTCTCGGATCTGTGAAATCGATACAGGAAGCCATGGGAGGTGGAGTGGATGTGAGCTTTGATTGTGTAGGTTTTAACAAGATGATGACAACAGAGGTTTTAGGAGGCGGAGTAGTTAATTCGGTGTGACCTTCGATACAGAAAGCCATAGGAGGCGGAGTAGTTAATTCAGTGTTGCAGGAGATTGGGGATATTGGTAATGGAACTGTTAATTCTGCAGTCAAGGCGTTGAAACTGCCAAAAATGATATATGTACCGATTCTCTCATCTTCCCCGTTGACAACGCCTAGTAATATCACATATTTTAGTCGTTGTTGAGCCCTATTCTTAGTGAAATTATATCATATATATCGTGGTATTCTCACTTTTCGTGCCAGTACTTGTTTGGAAAGAAATAATGAAAACAGGGACTAAAAGCGTGCAATTTGGAAGAAGTTTGGAGAAGAAGGCAAAATCAGGAAAATACGTACGCGCGCCGTGGAAATCCTCAATGCGCGACGCAGATATAAGGCCGTGGAACAAATTCAAATGCCGATAAAACGGGAAGAGATCACTACGCGCGCCGCGGAAACCATAAAAGCGTGGCGCGGCTGCGGGAATTTATAATATCACATATTTTAGTCGTTGTTGAGCCCTATTCTTAGTGAAATTATATCATATATATCGTGGTATTCTCACTTTTCGTGCCAGTACTTGTTTGGAAAGAAATAATGAAAACAGGGACTAAAAGCATGCAATTTGGAAGAAGTTTGGAGAAGAAGGCAAAATCAGGAAAATACGTACGCGTGCCGTGGAAATCCTCAATGCGCTACGTGGATATAAGGCGGTGGAACAAATTCAAATGTCGATAAAACGGGAAGAGATCACTACGCACGCCGTAGAAACCATAAAAACGCGGCGCGGCTGCGGGAATTTTGCAACTATAAATAGAGGCTTTTTCAGCCGAAAACCCTAGCAAAGACCTGGTGTAAAATCGACCTTCAAGGCTCTTTGACTCCGAGATTTAGCTTCAGCAACTACCTTTTTTGTATTTTCAGGTTTTATGTTTAATTTTCTTTAGTTTAGTAGTTAGCATCAGTGGCTAGTGTCTTTGGGAGTGACAACCATTGACATTGAGCTTGTTAGTTACTGTTTTCCAGTAGTAGGTTACTGTTTTAGACCTGTGGAATTCGTTTTGGTTTATAATAATCATTTGGTTACAAGTAATTATTGGTTTTTTAGTGTTTTATGCTTGTTATTGGATTGTGCATGTTTGTTTGTGTTTGGATGTTTGTATGACCTTGTTTGGACTGATTTCCCTTGCTGATTTCAGTAACCAACTAGGGTTAGCTTTTGGTTTTGAACTTAGCCAGTGACTGTCATTTGGACTTTAGTTATTGGTTTAGTTTATGCTTGGTTGTGTTTGATGACCGATTGCCTTTGCTTGCTTCTGAATTAGAGATGTACTTCTGATTTCAGTAAGTGACTAGGTTTGGTTGATAGTTTAGTTTAGTCTCTGCTTGCTTGGAACTGTTTTAGTTTATGATTTTTGGGATCAGTTGTCAAAAGTTAGGAACTAGGTCCTCTGACTATAGCATGACACTATAGTTGGTAATCTGTCACCTATCTTGACCACGTAACTCCTGCGGATCGACCCTGACTACCACTGTGCTAGTGTGTGTTAGGTATTTCTCTTATTTTTGACCGCACGACGACCTAGGCGTGTCAAATTTTTTCGCCGTTGCAGGGGAGTTGTGAACTTGAGAGTAGGTGATCTGTAGGACTTAGTTTCTGCTTTTTGATGTTTGATTTTAGTTCGCTGATTTTTGGTATGTGTACATCCTTATAATGGGTGATTACATGTACCCGGATCAGTATTATGATTATTATGAAAATCCGGCCGACAACTATTACGAGGATGATTGCTACAATGGATCATTCGATGAAAATGGATGGCAGACCTAGGAGTCATCTGCGACAACCTAAATTTTAATATAAGAAATAAGGATTTTAAGCTAAGTATTTTGACGCTAAAAAGTTTGATGTCCAAACGAGTTTAAATGTATACGGAAGGGCAAAAGCGTCAAAGAATGTGAATTATGGAAACTTGAGTTTTAAGAGATTTTATTAAGTCATAATGAAGTATTATTTCATTTGGAAATTTGTTTTAAAGACCCGAGGCTAAAATGGAAATTTGGGACTAAAAGTGAAATGAATAATTGTAAATCTTCAAAAATTGATATCTAAAAATCTATAACGAATTGGGAGAAAGTCATCAAGAAGAATTTTGTAGATTTTGAAGTAATAAGAATATAGGAAAACGATTCGGGTCATTTGGAGTTATAACGAAAAAGTTATGACGATGGAAAGATGACTAAAAAGTGATAAAAATGGCCAAAGGGACATGTTTAAGGGCCGATAACAGGAAATCAAAATGGAATCAGATTTAGTTCAATAGGGGAATGTTGTAGAGTTCATTTCCACTTTTCTAAAGGTATAAGATTTGTAAAAATCGGGTGTCGTATGTAGAAGGTATGACCTTGTGAAAATCAGGAAAATATAAAACTAAGTGCAGAGATTTTTTAAGGCATCCTAAGTTAGGGGTATTTTGGGAATTTCTCATTTATTGATTAAATAATAAAAATCAGTCTTTTCTTTAATTCCTGTGTGCATAAATAAAATTCAGAAATACGGGAATTTGGGATCTAGAAGCAGATTAAACACCACACACGCACGCACACACCAAAGGTGTGTGATTTTGGGAAAAACGAGAAAGAAAGATTCAAATTTCGTGATCAAGAACAGCAGGGATTGAGAGGTACATCGAGGGAGGAAAGATTGCTGCTGTGTGCGATTTCAGTAAAGGAAAAAAAGGTCGAGCAAGCAACCACACCGCTGCTATCGGCGGCGATGGCTGCTGTCGGTGGCGGAAGTCCACTGGTGGTGATCGGTGGTGTCATTAGTGGTTATGGAAGGTTCTATGGAGTCCGATTCTGTGCAAAAAAACCAAATTAACCTCCTGATTTTTGGTTTTTGCCCAAAGATTGTAAGGTAAATGCCTAAATCTTAAACCCTAACTATTGAAATTGAAAACCTATTAATGCATGTTAGATTTTCAAAAGCTATGAGCTTTTCTTGGTGTTCTTGAAGTTAAAAGATTATGGAAATGGAAACTCATGCTGAATTTTACATACGTTGAGCAATTAGATTAGAAAATCAAATATTTGTGTGAAGAATGCATTATATTAAAACCTGAAATTTGGTGTTATCAATATATGATGTTGATGATTTAAATTGGAAGTATGTTAGGAAACAACCTATGTCATATTGATCGTTAGCATGAACTAAGCTAGAAATAATAAGGATTGTTCAAATACGAGTTGTTTGTTGCTAGCACGATATCGTTTACATCATGTGAAGTTCCTAAATATCAAAGTGTAAATTACGGTCTCGAAAATAGTTAAAGGAAAGGATTATGGTCTAACTTTTATGTTTTGATCAATGTTGGGAAAAGATAGGAATTTTGCATAACTAAGATGAAAAGTGTAAAGTTTGTGAGTTTATTTGTGTATGGTCGTGTAAATATGAAATTAGTTTGAAATATGTTGGTACACTTGGATTTTTATGAACATTGGAATTATATTGGAGTTAGTAACTTGCTTACATGATATGGAATTATGAAATATAAATAAGAGTTATTTTTGAAGTTAATGGTAAAGTGTTGGAATGGAATTGAGCATTCCAACCCTTTTGGGACAATTTTTGGTATTTTAACAGTATGACACAAATAAATCATAGAAGCGAATTGTAATGACTTTTATGAAATATATTGGTAATACATTGGAGTCAAGCTAAAGAGAAATAACATGTTTTACAAGAACTTCTATTTATAGAAACTTTATTGGTTTAGAATTGTCAAAATGGCATAAATGAGTAAAACAAGAGATGTTTTGACATCTAAGCAATTAGTAGTGTTTTATAAGTATGTTAGAATTACAAAGTTATTTAAATTAGATGTTAAACTCAAGAAATTCATAATTAGTCAAATTGAGACAAAAAGGGGTAAAAATGTAAAAAAAAAATGATTATTATGCTTTAAGAAGCATACTAAATATTTGGAATGGAATTAGATAGTGTATATAAAAAGTGCATGTATGAGTTTTAAAGATTATATGTTTAGTGTGTAGTATGTACTAACCTCCTAATAAATTAATAGAGGTTAAAAAGATGTTGGAAGCAAGTAGAGTCAAGAGCTAGTGGATCTTTGTAGCTAGACATACCTAGCTACCGAGGTGAGTACATGAGGACTTTTCTGGGTACATAGCAACAAGTTTTGTTTTTATGCTAATTGTTTTATGATTAATAGTTTGAAAAATGATTTTTAAAAGTTATGTTAAAGGTTTCATGAATAATGGTTTTCGAAGTGGTTTTTAAAGCTTGAATTATTAAGTATTGATTTATGTTGATCGATTGAAATGGTTTGCAAATGATTCTAAAGTTAAAGTTTTAAAAGTTGTTTTATACAAAGGTTGTTATGATTTATATAAGATTTTTTTAGAACGGCAAATCAATCCTACTCCTAAATTACTCCTGGTTATGTTAGTGCCAGGGTTTGAATCCTGGACCTCCATGTTAGTAACACTCCTTGTTAGCCAAGTGGGCTAGCCCCAACTTGTTATTTATATATGATTTAATGATGTTTATAAACGAGACCAACATGCAATGAAATGATAAATGAAATATGAACTAAATGTAAGAAATGTGAAAGACGTCCGTGCAAGGATCTCACCCTAATGAGGGGAGGTCAAAAGACACTACTGGGATGGTACCTCCCATCACGAAGTAGTTGTCTCAGCACGCCCTTATGGATATATTTATTCTATTCCATGAAGGGAAGAAAACTAGCACGCACTCACGGATAGATTGGTTCTATTCCGGGGAGGGAAGATACGGGGAAACCCGTATGAAACCAAACAATAATAAATGAAACATGAATTACAGTTGGTCTATGTTTGTTAAGAAAGTACCTGAATTGTGTTTGCTTATGATGAATTTGCTTACTTGACATTTTAAGCTAAAGTATTTGAAGTTTTAACAATGAGCTTGTGTTTAAATGAAAAGTAATGATTCATGTTTTAATGATTATAGCAATGAACCTTCGTTTATTGTTTTGACATAACAGTGAATTTGCAGGTTTTGAAAAGAAGGGAAAGGTTTTCTTTATTTGATAATAGCTAATGATATTCAATTTGATTAAACTCATTGAGTCTAAAACCCATGTATCTCACGAGGCATTTATGTCTTATGCATTTTCGTTTTAAAATGCTATGTACTCATGAACAGGATGCTGGTTAGCAGAAGATAGAAGGAAAGGACTTAGCAAATGATAGAAGGAAAGGACTTAGAAGCTGATATGATGAATGTAGATAGAAGGGATGTTCAGAAGATAGATTATCTCAATTTCGGTATAGTATGTCATGTAATTGAGAGATGTATGATTATGGTTTAGAATTTTATTTTTAGTTGTAGAATAAAGTTATGTTATGTCCCGTATTATTTTTGGGTTGTTTTATTGAGTCAGGTCAGTATGGATTTGTCCATATTGCCCAAAGGTCATGCCGAATTTTCGGTAGAAATGTTAGATTAATACGGGACATAACCTTGACACGTTTAAAGGCTTTACTGTGGTTGTTTTGATATGAGTTTGTAACCCCAATGTTGTCTAATTATCTTCTTACATATTTGTTTTTATTGGGACCAAAGGTTTTAAATGATGTCTTTTTTATTAAAAGAAAAGTTTTTAAAAGAATGAAAATTTTCACTTAATGATGTTTTATAAATTAATACACAAAATAAGGTGTATGAAAGATGGGGTGTTACATCATCTCAACCTGAAAATCCTGCAATTTGGGCCCAATTATTGGAACTCATGGCTAGCACCCACCAAGTGCAGAAGGACCAGGCTGATGCTCTTGAAAGATTGCAAGTTTCATTAGATAAGTTAGAGGAAAGTTGGAAATGTTCACCACCCTTGCCAGAACCTGAGGCGAGTAATTTTTATACCAATGATACTGTGTGTGAACCTGCATCACTTGAATATGTGATGGAAGGGCATGCAGTTGGGGAAAGTCAAGAGACCATTGAGATGGTCGAAACGGTTGTTGAGGAAGAGGTTGTAGGTGACAATACTTCCCCTGACTCAACAGCTTTTAATGTTTCTGATGTTTTTGAAAACGTTGATCTGGTGATGAGTGAATCCATACCATCACCAGAAAATTTGGTTAATGGGGATGTTGAGGAGGAGTCTGTAAGTGACAGTATAGACCCCAACCTAATAACTCCCAAAATTGTTGAAGTTGTTGATACTATTGGGGAAGGGGGTGTAGATGACAATACTACCCCCGAACCTAGAATTTTTGAAAATTTTGAGTCTTTTAAAAGTAAGGATCTGGTGATGGGTGACTTTGTACCACCATCAGATCAAACCAGTCGCCCAATCTTGGTCCTGATCCACCTGTTGGACGATGATCAAGAAGTTGATGCTGACGAATTGATTTTTGAAAATAGTAAACATGATTTTATCACCACTCATGATCCGTTCATGAATGGAAAATTAGATGTAATCAATATCATCGATGAGGACATATGGAAGCATCCTGACATGTTGCCTTCCGATCCCATTCGATTGGGAAACTTTTATTGGTACTGCAAGCCAAAATTGCAAACTGAAGATAGCACATGGGACACTGGCAAAATGAGATCTGCAAAACAACTACTGGGAGCAGCATTAGGCACGCTTCATGTCAAGCCAGTGATTTTGAAGAGATGCAGAAGGAAGGACCGAACTTGGAGGTTCAAAGCTACCTCCAAGCATTCATAGGAGTTAATCAGAAGATGGCAACCGGGGTAGCAGCAGGAGAACCGGCAAGCCATTCGACCCATGAAAGTTGGAGGAACATTGGGACAACGAAGGGATGGTGGTGATTGAAAATCAGCGAAAGAATAAGGCATACGATCCACCGTAGCTGTAGAAGGAGTAGCACGTCTGACTGAAGACGTTAAACTTAGCGCTTGTTGGGAGGCAACCCATCTTTTCATAGGTTAGGTACTGTATTCTTAGGAGTAATTAGGAAATTATATCATCGTCATTTGCAGGTATTATTGGTCCAAGGCAAGTGTGGGGTTGTTTTGAAAAATTTGAATTTTTGATGACCGCGCCGCGGTCAGACAAATTGCGCGCCGCGAGATCGTAAACCAACCCGATGCGCAGGGGTTGATTTGGGAGCACGCGCGCCGCGGTTCGTTCATATCCGCGCCGCGGGAATTGATCGGTCGGAATTCTTCGATATTAAGGTAAGCCATGACACTATTCACACACACCACGCCGCGGGAATTGATCGGTCGGAATTCTTGCTCATTTCATTCCTACTACCAAGGTACGTCATTCTAACTAGTTTTTACGTGTTTAAACTAGTGATTAGGTGGTTAATTTGGTCGATTTCTCCAAAAACTTCAAAACTTAGAAATCGCCAATGTTGACTCATAGGGTGTTTATTTTGCCAAATAAAGACCATAGATGAGTTAGTCGGAACTTAGGCTACCTTGTAGTGTATTTGTATTGAGTTTAAACAGGTTAACTCGTGAGCTTAGTATTGGATTTTGAAACAGCCGCTCGCCGCGCCGCGCCATGGTTCTCGGGCCGCGCCACGGTGTGGTGGAGAAGAAAAGGACTGAATTTGCAAAATTTTTGAGGCTATTTTCTTTTGTGGAGATGTTGTTGACACGCCTAGGTCGTCGTGCAGTCAAAAATAAAGAAAACCTAACACACACTAGTATAGTGGTAGTCAGGGTCGATCCGCAGGAGCTTCGTGGTTAGACTAAATGACAGATTACCAACTAGTAGTGTCACGCTACAGTCGGAGGATCTAGTTTCTAAATGCTCAACTATCCAAAAATAATAACCAAACAAAGTCCAACCAAGCATAAGCTAAGCTCAACTCAACCTAACCTAGTCACTTTCTGAAATCAGAAGTGCATCTTTGAATCAGAAGCAAACAAAGGCATCCAAACCAAACAAGGCATAACCTAACTAATAACTAAGGTTCTGACTGAACAGTTACTAGCTAAAGTCCAGTGCCCAAATCTAACCTAATTGGCTACTGATTTCAGCAAAGGAAAACAGTTCCAAACAAGGCCAAAGCAATATCCAAACACAATTCAAATAATCCAAACACAAACACACATCCAAAACACCAAAATACTCATAAACCAAGATTAATTGTAACCAAATGATTTCATTAACCAAATTCAGATTCCAAACATCCAAAACAGTACCCAATGATGCTAAAACAAAAACCTAAAGCTTGGTATCAATGGTTGTCACTCCCAAAGATACAAACTAAAGCTTACAAATATCTAACTAAATGAAAATAAAATCTAAAACATGAAAATACCACTTGAGAAGTTGCTGGAACGAATTCTTGGAGTCAAAGAGCTTCAAGGTCGATTTTACACCCGGTCTTTGCTAGGGTTTTCGGCTGAAATTGCATCTATTTATATTTACAAATTTCCCGCTGCCGCGCCGTGCAGATGAAGAATCCGCGGCGCGCGTACTAATCTTTTCCCGTTTCTTCGGCATTTGAATGTGTTACACCGCCTTAAGCCCGCGTCGCGCGTATCATAGATCCGCGGCGTGCGTACGAGTTTCCTTGATTTTTCATTCTTTTCCAAACTTCTTCCTTTTGCACGCTTTTAGTCCCTGTTTCCATTCTTTTTCTCCAACAAGTCCTGACACGAAAAGTGAGAATACCCAGACATATCTGATATAATTTCATCAAGAACAGGGCTCAACAACGCCTAAAATGCTTGATATCACTAGGCGTTGTCAAACACCCCACACTTGTGCCTTGCTTGTCCCCAAGCAAGAGAGTTTTTAACAAATTATAATAAAGAATCAAACAATTTTTGACTGTGTTCAGTTTCAAAGTTTATTGCTCTATGAGTTAGAGTGGAATAGTTCGCGAAAACATAATCGAATTGTTCTTTGGAATTCATGGCTTTCTAGAGAACCCTTGATTACAAACTTTCTGTCCACAATGAAGTGTACTTACTCATTCAGATTCTAAAGGCCATTAAGGAATTGTCCATGACTTTCGATGTTGTCCGTGTAGCGAGCTTTCAGAAATACCATCCCAGACCAGACGATCTTAGGTGGTAAGGTGCATAAGGTCCCACCCATTTTAGACTTACTGGCTCGAACAACAAAGGCCACAGATTGACTTTTCCTTCCTAAACTCCAATCGTAAAACAACTCAATCTTCTAAACTCGTAAAACTCAACTTATTTGACTACTAATAGCATGATCATAAATAAACAGTATTTATTGAAAATTGCAATTTATTAAAAATTTTGAAAAAAATATTGCTAAAAATTGAAAAATTGATCATTTCTGCAAAAATTTCAAAAAAATTTCTCTTTCGACCGTCCACACCCCACACTTAAAACCGTACAACGTCCCCGTTGTACAAAAATTATTTCAAAACAAGGGAGAAAGAGTTACCCCTTTTGGACGATAGACTGCTTGGTGCTCAATATCACAGGTATAATTGCGAACAAACAGATCCTTGATTTCGTATTCCGGAGTTGTAGCGCTACAGTGAACACGCCGGTGGTCGAGACAAGTGGAGGGGGCACGGTGACCCTACACTTGTCTGAGACAACTCCTTCCGATTTGATATATCATGCATAACTCAACAAACAAATTAAAAAGCAAACATAACAAAATAAAATATGAACAAAATATACAGATAGAGATGTCATAAGTTTTGTACATATATCCCTAAAAATATAAAAAGAAAGAAAGAAGAAAAAATACATCAATCACTACCAGGTGGCCTGGAAGGTCCAGCCTCGTGATCGTGGGCCCTAGCTGGGAATGGTCGGGGGCGCTGACCCTGCGCTGATGCAATCTGTAGGAGTACCTCCCCGATCCACTCGAGCTGGTCCTCGATCCTCGTGACTCTAGCCTCCAGTCGGTGCATGGCCGCTGGGTCCTCCTGCGGCTGTGGCTCTGTCGGGGCTGCTGGTGCTGGCTATGGTCTCCAGCGTCTCCTGCCCGGCAGAGCGTATGCGGGCTGGGGTGCCTGGGGAGGCTCTGTAGGTGCCCGGATGAACTGCCCCGGGCGTTGCTGCTCAATGAGCCGCATCCTCTCCAAAGTGCGTGCTGTCGTGCGAGATGGAGGTAGAGCAGTCAAGGAGGCAGCCACGGGGGCAGTAAGAATCCCATATGAATGGGCCAGGCGGGTAATGAAATACCCCCGGGCCAATGGACTGCTAGTGGAAGCTCGCGTCGAGTGAGTGGAGAGGGAAACCGCAAGGGCAAAGGGGAGGTGGAGGAATCGGGACGGGTCGAGGAGAGCCCAAAAGAATGTCATGTCCTCCTCGGACACCTTCTCGCCCCCTCCCGCTGCATGATGGAGGTGGAGACGATACGGTGCATGAGGCGGTGAAGTGGGTCACGGAGGTGGCTCTCCCTCGAGGTCCCCGCCTCGTACATAACGTTGGACAGTGGTGTCCAAATCTCCAGGTTGCCGGACCTCTCCGGCTGCCCCTGGATGCACGCCCCGAAGAACTGCGTGAAATGGCGATGCTGGAGGTCCGCTGGAGTGTATAGCCCAACTCTCCTCCCAAACTCCCGGAGGTTGCACTCCCTCTGTGCACCTCCTAGTCGAAATCGGTTGATCCTGGATCGTGGGTCCGATGCCCGAGGAGCGAAATGGATCGTGGAGAGAAACTCCAACAGTAGCTCGGTGTAGACCACGTCCTCGTCCGTGGCCATGATCATATCCCAGCCACGGCAAGTAAATGAAGCATCCTCGTGAGTCCAGGTGCGATGTAAGAATGGCTCGATCGCACCCCATAGTCCCGCATCCCTCAGTATATCCCTGTCAATGACCGTCGCCTCGAGAACCCGGCGACTAGTCAACGCGTCCCTCCGCGAAATGTACTCCGCGGAGCTAGCCAGTCCCTCGAGGAACTGGAGGAAAGCGTGCTCCAATCTGAACATCATTTGCAAAAAGATACATAGCCACAAAAGAAAATTTTTTTTGCAAAATTAGTCCTTTTCTTCCCTGCTGCACCGCGGCGCGGCCCAAGAGCAATGCGCGTCGCAGCGAGCGGCTGTTTGCAAAACCCCGAATCAAACTCGCAATTTAACCTGCCAAAACTCGATCCAATCATACCACAAGGTAGCCTAAGTGCCGACTAACTCATCTAGGGTCTCTATTTGGCAAAACACACACCCTATGAGTTAGCATTGTCGATTCTAAGTTTTGAACTATTTTGGGAAAATCACTAAAATTAACCACCTAATTACTAGTTTTAACAATTAATAGATAGTTAGAATAGCGTACCTTGGTAGTAGAAAAAAAATAAGCAAGAAAAAATGCAAGAGAAATTCGTTGATTAGAGCTCCGAGTCGTGTGGGGTTGGATTGAGTCGCGGCTTACCTTATATAGAAGAAAACCGACTGATCGTTCCCCGCGTCACGAATTTACGCTTTGCGCGTCGCGCGTGTCACCAAATCAACCCCTGCGCATCGGGTTGGTTTACGACCCCGCGTCGCGTAATTCAAAAACCCGCGGCGTGGTCTTCAGAAATTTCAAAACTTCTCACACGACCCCACACTTATTTTAGACCACTAATACCTGCAAAAAGATCGATGTATTTTCATACTTAATTCTAAGAAATATAAAACCTAACTTATGACACGATGGGTTGCCTCCTAACAAGCGCTAAGTTTAACGTCTTCAGCCAGACGTGCTACTCCTTCTACAACTACGGTGGATCGTATGCCTTCCTTCTTTGCTGATTTTGCCTTTCCACCGTCCTTTTGCTGACCCACTGCTCCTCAAACTTTCCTGGGTCGAATGGCTTGTTCGTTCTCCTGTTGCTACCCAGCTGCTGTCTTCTGATGATTTCCCGCGAGTGCTTGGAAGTAGCTTTGAACCTCCAAGCTCGGTCTTTCCTTCTGCATCTCTTCAAGGTTAAAGGCTTCACATGAAGTGCGCCCATTGCCTCTTCCAATAGTTGTTTTGCACCTCGTTTGCTAGTGTCCCATGTGCTATCTTCAGTTTGAAATTTTGGCTTGCAGTACCAATAAAATTTTTCCAATCGAATGGGATCGGGAGGCAACATATCGGGATGCTTCCATATCTCCTCATCGATGGTATTGATCACATCTAATTTTCCATTCATGAATGGATCATGAGTGGCGATAAAATCATGTTTATTGTTTTCAAATATCAATTCGTCAGCATCAACTTCTTGATCATCGTCCAACAGGTGGATCGGGACCAAGAGTGAGTGACTGGTTTGATCTGATGGTGGTACAAAGTCACCCATCACCAGATCCTTGCTTTCAAATTTCTCAAAATTTTCAAAAATTATAGGGTCGGGGGTAATATTGTTATCTACACCCCTTTCCTCAATAATATCAACAATTTCAACAATTTCGGGACTTGCTGGGCTGGGATCTGTACTGTCACTTATAGTCCCCTCCAAAACATCCTCATCAATCAAATCGTCTAATGATGGTATGAATTCACTCATCACCAGCTCAACATTACTAATACTTTCAAAAACATCAAAAACATCAAAGGTTACTGAGTCAGAGGTAGCATTGTCACCTACAACCTCTTCCTCAACAACATTTTCGACCATCTCAGTGGTCTCTTGACTTTCCCACGGTGTATGCCCTTCCCATCACATATTCAGGTGATGCAAGTTCACACACATTATTATTGGTATAAAAATCACTTGCCTCCGGTTCTGGCGAAGGTGGTGAACATTTCCAACTTTCCTCTAACCTATCTAAAGAAGCTTGCAAACTTAAAAGAGCATCAGCCTGGTCCTTCTGTTCTTCGTGAGTGTTATACCAGAGTACCCAAAGTTGGGCCAAGTTATAGAATTTTCAGGTTGAGATGACTCCTCGGTCCGCCATCCATTGTCATCGGGTGATCCATTGTAGCAATCATCCTCGTAATAGGTGTCGGCCGGATTTTCATAATCTTCATAATACTGTTCCGGGTATATGTAATCGCCCATTATGAAGACGTACAAATACCAGAATTCGAAGTACTAAAATCAAACATCAAAAATCAGAAACTAAGTCCTACAAATCACCTAATCTAAGCGCACAGCTCCCCGGCAACGGCGTCAAAATTTGACACGCCTAGGTCGTCTTGCGGTCAAAAATAAAGAAAACCTAACACACACTAGTACAGTGGTAGTCAGGGTCGATCCGCAGGAGCTTCGTGGTTAGACTAAATGACAGATTACCAACTAGTAGTGTCACGCTACAGTCGGAGGATCTAGTTTCTAAATGCTCAACTATCCAAAAATAATAACCAAACAAAGTCCAACCAAGCATAAGCTAAGCTCAACTCAACCTAACCTAGTCACTTTCTGAAATCAGAAGTGCATCTCTGAATCAGAAGCAAACAAAAGCATCCAAACCAAACAAGGCATAACCTAACTAATAACTAAGGTTCTGACTGAACAGTTACTAGCTAAAGTCCAGTGCCCAAATCTAACCTAATTGGCTACTGATTTCAACAAAGGAAAACAGTTCCAAACAAGGCCAAAGCAATATCCAAACACAATTCAAATAATCCAAACACAAACACACATCCAAAACACCAAAATACTCATAAACCAAGATTAATTGTAACCAAATGATTTCATTAACCAAATTCAGATTCCAAACATCCAAAACAGTACCCAATGATGCTAAAACAAAAACCTAAAGCTTGGTATCAATGGTTGTCACTCCCAAAGATACAAACTAAAGCTTACAAATATCTAACTAAATGAAAATAAAATCTAAAACATGAAAATACCACTTGAGAAGTTGCTGGAACGAATTCTTGGAGTCAAAGAGCTTCAAGATCGATTTTACACCCGGTCTTTGCTAGGGTTTTCGGCTAAAATTGCATCTATTTATATTTGCAAATTTCCCACAGCAGCGCCGCGCAGATGAAGAATCCGCGGTGCGCGTACTAATCTTTTCCCGTTTCTTCGGCATTTGAATGTGTTACACCGCCTTAAGCCCGCGTCGCGCGTATCATAGATCCGCGGCGCGCGTACGAGTTTCCTTGATTTTTCATTCTTTTCCAAACTTCTTCCTTTTGCACGCTTTTAGTCTCTGTTTCCATTCTTTTTCTCCAACAAGTCCTGGCACGAAAAGTGAGAATACCCAGACATATCTGATATAATTTCATCAAGAACAGGGCTCAACAACGCCTAAAATGCTTGATATTACTAGGCGTTGTCAGTTGTTCAGATTAGATCATCAGTTTCTCCAGTTTCCAGAGGGGCCAGCCAGCTCTGTGGAGTACAGCTCGAGGAGGGACGCACTGTCAGGTCGCTGGGTTCTTGAGGCGACAGTTATTGACCGGGACATCCTCAGGGACGCAGGGCTTTGGGGAGAGATCGAGCCATTCCTCCACCGCACATGGACCCACAGGGATGTCTCGTTCACATGTCGAGGCTGGGATAGGCTTATGGCCAACGAGGAGGATACAGTCTACACCGAGCTTCTTTTGGAGTTCTTATCCACTGTCCAGTTTGCACCTGGATCGACAGAGGCCCGTTCCAGGCTAGTACGGTTTAGATTGGGGGTGTGCACAGGGAGTGCAACCTCCGGGAGTTTGGGAGGCGTACTGGCATATACACAGAGGCGGACCTACAGCACCGTCACTTCATGCAGTTCTTTACAGCGTGCATTCAGGGGCAACCCGAGAGGGCTGCCAATATGGAGGTTTGGGCACCATTATCCAACGTATTCTACGAGGCGAGGACATCCAGAGAGAGCCATCTTCGCGACCCACTTCACCGACTCTTACATCGCATCGTCTCCACTTCCATCATGCATAGGGAGGGGGGCGAGAAGGTGTCCGGCGAGGACATGACTTATCTCTGGGTCCTCCTTGACCCCTCCAGGTTCCTTCACCTCCCGTTCGCCCTAGCTGTCTCCCTGTCCACCCGTACGACGGGTGCATCTGCCAGTAGTCCTCTGGGTCGGGGGTACTTCATCACCCGCTTGGCCCGTTAGTACCGGATTCTTACTACTCCGGTTGTGGCATCATTGACCGCGTTACCTCCAGTTCGCAGTACATCGCGAGCCCTGGAGAAGATGGGGCTCATTGAGTAGCAGCGCCCGGGCCAGTTTGTGAGGGTAGTGACTGAGGCACCCCAGGACCGCCAGCCATCTTACGCCCAGGGGGTTAGGAGACACCGGAGGCCGGCAGCACCAACAGATCCAGCACCACAGCCACAGCAGGAGGAGGTGACAGAGATGAGGTGACTGCAGGATCGGGTCGCCAGGATTGAGGACCAGCTGGAGTAGATCGGGGTGGTACTTTTACAGATGGCTTCAACACAGGGACAGCGCCCCCGACCATTCCCAGCCCGAGCTCACGATCGTGAGGCTGGTTCTTCCAGGCCACCATGTGGCGATTGATGTATTTTCTTATTTTCTTTTGGACATTTGTACTGTACTTATGACATCACTATCTTTTTTTTGTTTATATTTTGTTTGTTTGTTTTGTTTGCATTTAATGTTCTGTTGAGTCATGCATATTATACCAAAATGGGAGGAGTTGTTTCAAGCAAGTGTGGGGTCATCGTGCCCCCTTCACTTGTCTTGACCACCGGCGTGTTTACTGTTGCGCTACAACTCCAGAATGCGAAATCGAGGACCTTTTTGTTCGTAATTTGTACATGTGATACCGAGTACCAACCAAGTAATGTACCGTCCAAAGGGGTAACTCTTTCTCCCTTGTTCTAAATAATTTTTTTGTACAACGAGGACATTGTACGATTTTAAGTGTGGGGTCTGGACGGTCGAAAGAGTTTTTGAAATTTTTTGCAGAAATGACCGATTTTCAAAATTTTAGCAACTTTTTCAAAAATTTTACTAGATTGTAATTTTGAAATGAATAGTTTGTGATTGTTTATAGCATTAGTATTTTTCAAGAAATACTATTTAGTTGTGATCACGCTATTAGTTGAGTCAAATAAGTTGAGTTTTAGGAGTTAGAAAATTGGACTGTTTTAGGATTGGAATTTAGGAAGGAATTATCAATCAGTGGCCTTTGTTGTTCGAGCCGGTAGGTCCGAAAAGGGTGGCCTCAAAGAGGCATTTATGCACCTTACCACCTAAGATCGTCTGGTCTGGGATGGTATTTCTGAAAGCTCGCTACACGAACAACATCGAAAGTCATGGATAGTTCTTTTATGGCCTTTAGAATCTGAATGAGTATGTACACTTCATTGTGGACAGAAAATTTGTAATCAATGGGTCTCTAGAAAGCCATGAATTCCAAAGAACATTCTGATTATGTTTTCACGAACTATTCCACTCTAACTCATAAGACAATAAGCTTCGAAACTGAACATAGTCAAAAATTGTTCGAGTCTTAGTAGAATCTATTAAAAACACTCTTGCTTGGGGACAAGGAAGGAACAAGTGCGGGGTGTTTGACAACGCCTAGTAATATCACATATTTTACTCGTTGTTGAGCCCTATTATTAGTGAAATTATATCATATATATCGTGGTATTCTCACTTTTCGTGCCAGTAATTGTTTGGAAAGATATAATGAAAACAGGGACTAAAAGCGTGCAATTTGGAAGAAGTTTGGAGAAGAAGGCAAAATCAGGAAAATACGTACGTGCGCCGCGGAAATCCTTAATGCGCGACGCGGATATAAGGCGGTGGAACAAATTCAAATGCCGATAAAACGGGAAGAGATCACTACGCGCGCCGCGGAAACCATAAAAGCACGGCGCGGCTGCGGGAATTTTGCAACTATAAATAGAGGTTTTTTCAGCCGAAAACCCTAGCAAAGACCTGGTGTAAAATCGACCTTCAAGGCTCTTTGACTCCGAGATTTAGCTTCAGCAACTACCTTTTTGGCATTTTCAGGTTTTATGTTTAATTTTCTTTAGTTTAGTAGTTAGCATTAGTGGCTAGTGTCTTTGGGAGTGACAGCCATTGACATTGAGCTTGTTAGTTACTGTTTTCCAGTAGTAGGTTACTGTTTTGGACTTGTGGAATTCGTTTTGGTTTATAATAATCATTTGGTTACAAGTAATTATTGGTTTTCGGTGTTTTATGCTTGTTATTGGATTGTGCATGTTTGTTTGTGTTTGGATGTTTGTATGACCTTGTTTGGACTGATTTCCCTTGCTGATTTCAGTGACCAACTAGGGTTAGCTTTGAAAGGTTTTAAGCAATCCATGAACTAAATAACCTAAGTTCACATGCAACCTATAAGGATCTATGTTTTCTTCTAATTGAACATATAACAAAAACCTAGAGGCCAGAAAAAGAAACTAAAGATCAAAAAACAGAAAAACCAACCTTTATTTCTTGAAGCTGAGCAGCAAAATTATCCTGCCTCAAATGGAAATCACACCCAAGCTAGAGGAGAGGGGGTCACGAAATTCTTGAGAGTTCTTGTGTCAAAGGTGGCGCAGGAATTAGGGTTCCAGGGATCCCTATTTATAGTTGCAGGATAACCAGTTGATAAGCCTTAAGGATAAACCTATTTGAATTCAAATAAGATAAACCTTTTATCTTATATTCAAACCCTAATTATCCTTTATATATATATATATATATATTAATTTCGAAATATATATATATCCTTATATATATTCGAAATCCAACTAGTCACTGACACACTGCCACTTACTCAACTATTGAATAATTACAGTTTCAGTCCCTGCACTTTTAATTAATCGATTAATCCCCAAATTAAATCCAATTAATTCTGGATTAATTCCTAATTAATTAATATAGTTTCTAATTAATATATTATCACTTTAATATATTAATAAACCATATATTTAATTCCTGTTGATTTATTAATCCCACAATAAATCATCCTGTCTCTCTACCGAATTTTCTACCAAACCTCCAGCCATGAGGGCAACCCAAATGGACTGTGCTTCTATTAATTAGGTAAATACTAATTATTAGTCATGGCTTAGACACCTAATCCAACAGTCTCCTACTTGGATAAGTCTATGACTATAATTACCAATTTTGCCTCTAATTAACCAGCACTTGTAGCTTCCTAGAAACCAATGCCAAACTCTGATCTAATCAGTCCTGTCCATAGATAAGTGATCAGATGATCCTCCGTCCAACAAGATACTTTTCAGACTCAAGACATGGATAAAATCAATCTGGTCTGAATCACTGTTCCTCGATTTCCGATTTGCGTATGACTCTTAGACTACCAATTTAGTCCCGGTTGGCCAACCATTTTAGTCAACTTCAAAATCATCGAGAGGCCTACAGATATCTGTTCCCCGTTAGGGTCAAGGGACGAATAAACTTCGACTCATATGCTTATGTCTTTTACCAAACAAATCACTCACAACAATACGTTTTATAACACCGAGTTACCGATGCGTTTTCGTATTATCAACGAACAACTGTCTTAGTAAATCATAACTCATATGTCTTAGCTTAAAGATCAAAAGATATTATCGTCTCAATATTGCTTGTGATATAATCCATGAAACAATCCATTGAGCGCGGGTTTATCCAATACTCAAATCTCCATTTCCAAGTACTCACGAATGGTTCAGCAATCCAATTGCAATGTCTAACTCCTTAGACAATCTATTACCAATTCATGACAGTCTTACTTCACACTTACTCCCTTAAAGTGTAATCGACTGTGGATATTTGAATAATCCAATTATTCAGGAAGTAAAACATGCAAAAATGAAACACAATGATAAAGTATTGACAAGAGTAGTAAACCATAATAAATCTCTATTATTAAATCACAAGAGTCAAATACAATACATTGTTACAAGTTTCGAAACCTATCTAATTACTAAAACTTATATCATCTCTTAATCCTATGCTCCTAGCATGCTGATTATGCTTAATCCTACTCAGAGCCTTTGTCAAGGGATCTGCAGGATTATCTTCCGATGATACCCTCTTTACAAGGAGGTGACCTTCTTCTACCCTATGTCTGATGTAGTGGTACTTTCTGTCGATATGCCTGGACTTTCCATGGTCTCGCGGTTCCTTTGTCAAGGCGACCGCACCTTCGTTATCGCAGAACAGTTCCAAGGGCTCCTGAATACTCGGGACTACTCCAAGGTCACCGATAAAGTTCTTCAGCCAAGCCGCTTCCTTTGATGCTTCACTTGCTGCTATGTACTCTGATTCGCACGTAGAATCAGCCACCGTTTCTTGCTTGGAACTTTTCCAAGTCACTGCTCCACCGTTCAAAAGGAATACCCAGCCCGACTGAGACCGACCACTGTCTCTATCCGTCTGAAAGCTGGCATCTGTATATCCTTCAACTCTCAAGGTATCACTGCCACCGAGGACTAACACCATGTTCTTGGTCCTTCGCAGGTACTTGAGTATATTTTTCACAGCTATCCAATGCGCCCTTCCAGGATTACCCTGGTACCGACTGACCATGCTCAAGGCAAAAGCCACGTCAGGGCGAGTACACGTCATAGCATACATGATCGATCCCACAGCCGAAGCATATGGTACTCGACTCATCTCAGCTATTTCCTCGTCTGTACTCGGACTTTGAGTCTTACTCAGCTTCGCATTACTTTGGATAGGTAGCTCTCCCTTCTTGGAATTTTCCATACTAAACCTCTTTAGTACATTTTCCAAGTATGTACCCTGACTAAGTCCAATTAGTCTTTTCTTCCTATCTCTCAATATTCTTATCCCAAGAATATAGGCAGCCTCTCCTAGGTCCTTCATGGCGAAACATTTCCCAAGCCAAGCCTTGACATCTTGCAAGGTTGGAATATCGTTTCCCATGAGCAGTATGTCATCGACATACAGCACCAGAAAGGTGACTATACTCCCACTAGCCTTGACATATACGCAGGACTCATCCTCGCTCGTAGAGAAGCCAAACTCTTTGACTTTCTCATGGAAACAAAGATTCCAGCTGCGAGAAGCTTGCTTCAATCCATAGATCGATCTCTCAAGCTTACACACCTTATTTGGATACTTTGCATCGAAAAAACCCTCTGGCTGATTCATGTAAACATCCTCAGTCAACTTCCCATTAAGGAAAGCGGTTTTGACGTCCATCTGCCAAATTTCATAGTCATGAAATGCAGCTATGGCCAGCATAATCCTAATAGACTTTATCTTAGCTACTGGTGAGAAGGTCTCGTCATAATCAACCCCTGGGGTTTGAGTAAAGCCCTTCGCAACCAGTCTTGCCTTGAAAGTGTGTACCTTTCCGTCCATGTCGGTCTTCTTCTTGAAGATCCATTTGCACCCGACTGTCTTCCGACCCGGTACATTGTCAACCAAGTTCCAAACTTGATTGTCATACATGGACTTGATCTCGCTATCCATGGCCTCTTTCCACTTGGCAGACTCAGGGCCCGCCACTGCTTCCTGGTAGTTAGCTGGTTCATCCAAATTTATCAGTGTCCTATCACTGACAAACGTGTCCCCATCCGTAGTTATATGGAACCCATAAAACTCGGGTGGCATGCTAACCCTACCAGAACGCCTAAGAGGTAAGGATACATCTGTCGGACCAACAGGAACTTCTTCCTCATGTTGGTTGCTAGTTTCTCCTAAGGTTGCGTCATCTGATGACTCTTGAATTTCTTCCAGATCAATGGTACTCCCACTGTCCTCTTTGAATATGAGCTCTCTCTCTCGAAAGACTGCTCGTCTAGCTACAAAGACCACGTCCTCGCTCGGTCTGTAGAATAGATATCCAAAGGACTGTTTGGGATAACCAATGAAGAAACACCTTTCGCTTCTGTCTGCAAGTTTGTCTTGAGTCTCTCGTCTAACGAAAGCCTCACAACCCCAGACCTTGATATGTGCCAACGAGGGAGCTTTCCCCGTCCACATCTCATGAGGTGTTTTTGCAACCTTCTTAGTAGGGACAAGATTGAGGATATGGGCGGCAGTCTCTAAGGCATACCCCCAGAAGTGAATGGGAAGTGAAGCTCGACTCATCATGGAACGAACCATGTCCAACAGGGTTCGGTTTCGCCTCTCTGCAACACCGTTCAACTGTGGTGTCCTAGGAGGTGTCAACTGCGAAACTATTCCGCATTCCTTTAGATAGTCTAGGAACTCGATACTTAGATACTCTCCGCCTCTGTCGGATCTGAGCATCTTTATCTTCCTGCCCAATTGATTTTCTACTTCGTTCTTAAACTCTTTGAACTTTTCAATGGTGTCCGACTTGTGCTTGATTAAGTAGATATAACCGTATCTACTAAAATCGTCGGTAAAAGTCACGTAGAACCGCGTGCCATCCTTTGTGGTTGATCTGAATGGACCACACACATCCGTGTGAATGATGTCCAGCAGACCCTCACCTCTTTCAAAAGACCCTTTGAAAGGTGATTTAGTCATCTTGCCCAACAGACAAGATTCGCATACATCATCCGACTTGAGGTCGAATGATTCCAACACTCCATCCTTTTGGAGTTGGGCGATGCGTTTCTTGCTGATGTGCCCGAGCCGACTATGCCACAGACATGCCTTTTCCACATCACTAGTAGAATCAATATAATTTACACTTTGTCCTAGATTGTCAACACATTTCACAGTTTCATACACACCATCACAAGGATAAGCAGTAAAATTCAAAATACCATTTTTGAAAACAGAAATAGATCCAATATTATTATCAAAAGAAAAATGAAATCCTTGTCTGAATAATGCGTGAAATGAAATAATATTTCTTGCCATTTCTGGCGAATAGCAACAATCTAATAAATCTATACAAACTTCACTACTAAGCACTAAACTATAAACTCCAATCTTGGTAACAGGGGACGATCTCCTATTGCCCATGATCAAGTTCAGTCTACCGTGCTCCACCTCCCTGCTTTCCTTTAGGCCCTGCATATCAGAACAAATGTGAAAACCACATCCTGTATCAAGGACCCAAGAATTAGAAGATGGTGAGTTTTTAGAGATAGTGTATATACCTGCTGTCGATGGCTTTACTTTCCCATCCTTGACATCCTGCAAGTATTTGGGGCAGCTTCTCTTCCAATGGCCCTTCTCTTTGCAGTAAAAACAGTTGGCTTCATCGGGGTTGGCTACACAAGGAATTTGGGAAGTCTTGGTTCTTGAGCCATTACTGGATGACCCGACCTGAACCTTTTCCCTCCAATTTTGCTTAGGAGGGCCCTTCCTTTTCTTTCCTTTGCCACTTCCAATGGCTAGAACGGGCTGATTTACCGAGGGTACACTTTTACCCTTCATTCCGTCTTCAGCTACTCGAAGCATGCGATGCAACTCAGTCATATTAGCCTGATTGTTGTTCAAATGATAAGCCAGCCTGAACTGGTCATAAGAACTCGGCAACGAGTTAAGCACTATGTCAACGGCCAACTGTTCCGGTACAGGCATCGCAAGCTTTCTAAGCCGCTCCACGTAACCTTGCATTCTTTGCACATGAGTGCAGATGGACTCTCCATCTTTGGGTTTGCTGTTCGTGAAGTCCTTGACCACTTCGCACCTTTCGATGCGCTCTTGCTTGCGGAACTTTTCCGCAAGCTCCTTGTGCATCTCATAGGGCCAGTAGTCTTCGTATATTCTCTGCAATTCGGGGTTCATTGTGGCGATCATGATGCAGGCCACTTTGGTTGCATCATCAGTATGTTTTTGGTACGAGGCAATTTCCTCGGGAGTAGCAGTTTCGGGGTCGACATCGACAAGCTCGGTCTCGAGAACATACTCTTTGTTCTCATACCTCAGAGCCATCTTGATGTTTCTAATCCAGTCATTGTAGTTTGTCCCGTTCAATTGAACCTTGGAACATAGTGAGAGGATTGAGGGAACACTGGAGTTTGATTGGGGAGCGGATTGATCAGCAGAAGACATCTATAAAAGAAGGTAAGTTTAATTAGATACTTGTCGGTCCTTATAATAACCCAATATAAAAAATAAGGCTAGGATCCAACTATAACAATTTGCAACATAGAAGAGGGATGCCGTAATCTATAAGCAAATTTTATAAAGGTAGGCGAATGACGATTCAGCCGATTCCACCGCGGAAAAATAATCTTATTATAAATGGAATTCCTTGTTTCTTATGAGATTTATTGAACTGTTCAATAGCATGTTTAATCTCGGATATGCCCCACCGTTTGTGACTGGGATGCCGAGGATCACAAACCGGGTGTGAATAACCATGCAAATTAGCTTGGTGCTCTCGGGGTCCATTATCATCTCAAATTGATGTGCCGGTAAACCACACACGCTCCATCAACAATGATAACACCCGAGACACCCATTGCCACTCTTTATGAACCCCCATTGGTGTGCCGGTAAACCACACACGCTCCACCAACGTTTCATAAAGTGCAATGTGCAATTTCATGGGGTAGCATCAAATTCACATTTTTCCTAAAGTAACTAGATTGGGATTTTGTGTAAGGTTCTAGTACTTTGATCATTATACTTTTAATGATTAAGTGGTCCTTGTCAAAACTGTTCGGCTAACGACCCTCCACTGATCAGGCGAGCGGTGGGTGAGAGTGTTCACCCATTAGACTACCATTTTATAGGCAGTCTTCTTATACCCACTTTATAGACCAGCTTCGTGAATGAGGCCTACTATTGAATTGACTGACCAAATTTATCTCATATATATAGTATTAACTTTTAATAACATATATAAGATGTATTTTAAAATCCTTTAAAATATTTAAGGTTTATCTTTTAATTTTACCAAATTTAACAATTAAATTTTGAATTAAATTAAACCTTATAATCGATTTAATCAATTTTAATTACCAATTAATTAAATTAATTAAATCTAAATATTTTAAACATTTTAAAATAATTTTCTGGATTTTTTCTATTAATTTTTCGAAATTTTAAATTAATTTAAATCCCTTTTGAATTATCTTTTAATTAACAATTAATTAAATTAATTCAAATGAAGATAGGTTTATCCAAATTAATCAAATTAATTAAAACCTATCTTAAATCCCCTAAAATTCGAAATCAAATAATGGGATTTAAGGTTATCCATTTAATTAACAAATAAAGTTACCAAAAATAGAAAACCTTCTAAAACCCTAATTCCAGATTTCGCAATTAGCAAGGGGGGAGGATTAGGGTTTCCAAAACCCTAATCCTTTAAATCGATTTTCATATATATTAGGGTTTATAGGCTTTAAACCCTAAAACAGTTATAGCAATTCAACAAGAAAACAATACAGGCTCTGATACCACTGAAAGGTTTTAAGCAATCCATGAACTAAATAACCTAAGTTCACATGCAACCTATAAGGATCTATGTTTTCTTCTAATTGAACATATAACAAAAACCTAGAGGCCAGAAAAAGAAACTAAAGATCAAAAAACAGAAAAACCAACCTTTATTTCTTGAAGCTGAGCAGTAAAATTATCCTGCCTCAAATGGAAATCACACCCAAGCTAGAGGAGAGGGGGTCACGAAATTCTTGAGAGTTCTTGTGTCAAAGGTGGCGCAGGAATTAGGGTTCCAGGGATCCCTATTTATAGTTGCAGGATAACCAGTTGATAAGCCTTAAGGATAAACCTATTTGAATTCAAATAAGATAAACCTTTTATCTTATATTCAAACCCTAATTATCCTTTATATATATATATATATTAATTTCGAAATATATATATATCCTTATATATATTCGAAATCCAACTAGTCACTGACACACTGCCACTTACTCAACTATTGAATAATTACAGTTTCAGTCCCTGCACTTTTAATTAATCGATTAATCCCCAAATTAAATCCAATTAATTCTGGATTAATTCCTAATTAATTAATATAGTTTCTAATTAATATATTATCACTTTAATATATTAATAAACCATATATTTAATTCCTGTTGATTTATTAATCCCACAATAAATCATCCTGTCTCTCTACCGAATTTTCTACCAAACCTCCAGCCATGAGGGCAACCCAAATGGACTGTGCTTCTATTAATTAGGTAAATACTAATTATTAGTCATGGCTTAGACACCTAATCCAACAAGCTTTTGGTTTTTAACTTAGCCAATGACTGTCATTTGGACTTTAGTTATTGGTTTAGTTTATGCTTGGTTGTGTTTGATGACCGATTGCCTTTGCTTGCTTCTGAATTAGAGATGTACTTCTGATTTCAGTAAGTGACTAGGTTTGGTTGATAGTTTAGTTTAGTCTATGCTTGCTTGGAACTGTTTTAGTTTATGATTTTTGGGATTAGTTGTCAAAAGTTAGGAACTAGGTCCTCTGACTATAGCGTGACACTATAGTTGGTAATCTGTTACCTGTCTTGACCACGTAACTCCTGCGGATCGACCCTGACTACCACTGTGCTAGTGTGTTAGGTATTTCTCTTAATTTTGACCGCACGACGACTTAGGCGTGTCACCCGTTTCTTTTGGCCACAGACCGATGAATGTAATTTTCCCATTTTCAATCCTTTATCAGTTCTTGGAAATCATGAGGGATAAAGCTTTATCCTTTATGGGTGATATAACTGTTGGATTAGGTGTCTAAGCCATGACTAATAATTAGTATTTACCTAATTAATAGTAGCATAGTCCATTTGGGTTGCCCTCATAGCTGGAGGTTTGGTAGAAAGTTCAGTAGAGAGAAAGACTGATTTATTATGTAATTAATAAATCAATAGAAATTAAATAAGTAGTTTATTAATATATTAAAGTGATAATATATTAATTAGAAACTATATTAATTAATTAGAAATTAATCTGGAATTAATTGGAATTAATTTGGTGATTAATTTAATTAATTAAAGGTGTAGGGACTGAAACTGTAATTATTCAATAGTTGAGTAAGTGGCGGTTTAAGTGAGTGTGTGACCAGCAAAATTATATATAGTAATATATATATATTTGATTTTAATATGTAGGGATAAATAGGTTTGAATTAATAAGATAATGGTTTATCTTGATTTGAATTCAAAATGTTTATCTCTAAAAGCTTATCTGGTCATCTGCTTGGGACTATAAATAGGGACCCTGGGGTACCTATTTTCTGCGCCAACTTCACCTGAACTCTCTAGAATTTTCGAGACTCTCTCCTGCTCCCTGGGTGTGACTTCATTTGAGGCATGATCCATTTGTTGCTTTGCTTCCAAGAAATCCTAAAAGGTTAGTTTTTCTGTTTTTATTCTTTTAGTTAATTTCTTCTGGCCTTTAGGAATTTGTTATATGTTCAATTAGAAGAAAACATAGATCCTTTTAGGTTGCATGTGAACTTAGGGTTTTAGTTCATAGAATTGCAGAAAACCTTTCAGTGGTATCAGAGATTTTTGGTTGTTTTCTTGTTGAATTGTTATAATTGTTTTCCTAAAAATTAGGGTTTAAAGCTTATAAACCCTAATTGGCGAAAATTGAAAATTAGGGTTAGGGTTTTGAAAACCCTAGCCCCTCCCCCTTATTAATTTCGAAAATGGCATAGGGTTTTAGAAGGTTTTCTATTTTTGGTAACTTTGATTATTTAATAATTGGATAACCTTAAACTCATTATTTGATTTTCGATTCTTAAGGGGTTTAAGATAGGTTTAAATTAATTTGATTAATTTGTGATACCTATCTAAATTTAATTAATTTAATTAATTGTTTAATTAAAGGATAATTAAAGGTTTAATTTAATTTTAAAATTTAATAGCTTAAATTTCGAAAAAATTAAAAGATAAACTAGGAATATTTTAAAAGTCTAAAATATTTGGATTTAATTAATTTAATTAATTGTTTAATTAAAGGATAAATTAAATCATTTAAAGGTTTAATTTAATTTAAATTTAATAGTTTAAATTTCGAAAAAAAATTAAAAGATAAACCAAGAATATTTTAAAAGGTTTAAAATACATTTTATATATATTATCATTAAAAGTTAATATTATATATATAAGATAAAATGGTTAGTCAAATCAATAGTAGGCCTCATTCACGAACCTGATCTATAAAGAGGGTATAAGGAGACTCCCTATAAAATGGCAATCTAATGGGTGTCCACTCTCACCCAGCGCTCTCCTGATCAGTGGAGGGTCGTTAGCCGAACGGGTTTGATAGGACCGCTTAATCTCATTAAAAGTATAATGATATTATTCAAAGTACTGGAACACTTTATAAAATCCCAATCTAGTTACTTTAGGAAAAATGTGAATTGATGCTAATCCATGAAATTGCACATTGCACTTTATAAAACATTGGTGGAGCGTGTGTGGTTTACCGGCACACCAATAGGGGTTCATAAAGAGTTGCAATGGGTTTCTCAGGTGCTATCATTGTTGATAGAGCGTGTGTGGTTTACCGGAACATCAATTAGAGATGGTAATTGACCCCGAGAGTACCAAGCTAATTTGTATGGTTATTCACACCTGGTTTGTGATCCTCGGCATCCCAGTCACAAACAGTGGGGCATATCCGAGATTAAACATGCTATTGAACAGTTCAATAAATCTCAAAAGAAACTAGGAATTCCATTATAATATGATTATTTTTCCGCGGTGGAATTGGCTGAATCGTCATTCGCCTACCTTTATAAAATTTATAATTAGACTACGACATCCCTCTTCTATATTGTGAATTGTTATAGTTGGGTCCTAGCCTTATTATTATATTGGGTTAATATTAAGGGTTATACATATATCTAATTAAAACTACCTTCTTTTATAGATGTCTTCTGCTGATCAATCCACCCCCCACTCTAACTCCAGTAATGTCACTTCAATCTTGTCATTGTGCTCCAAAGTGACGTTGGACGGCACTAACTACAATGACTGGATCCGTAACATCAAGATGGCTCTAAGGTTTGAACATAAAGAGTATGTTCTAGAAACCGAGCTTATTGAAGTTGACCCTGATACTGCTACTCCCGAGGAAATTGTCTCATACTAGAAACATTCTGATGATGCGACCAAAGTGGCTTGCATCATGATCGCTACCATGAACCCTGAATTGCAAAGAATCTATGAGGACTACTGGCCCTTCAAGATTCACAAAGAGCTTGCGGAAACGTTTCACAAGCAATAGCATATCGAGGGACGCGAAGTGCTAAAAGCCTTCACTAACGGCAAGCCAAAGGATGGAGAGTCCATCTGCACTCACGTGCAAAGGATGCAAGGTTACGTGGAGAGGCTGAGGAAGCTTGAGATGCCTGTTCATGAGGATTTAGCCGTTGACATAGTGCTAAACTCCTTACCGAGTTCTTACGACCAGTTCACACTGACGTATCATTTGAACAACAATCAGGCCACCTTGGTCAAGTTGCATCACATGCTTCATACTGCTGAAGACGGGATGAAGGGTAAAAGTTTACTCTCAGTTAGCCAGCCCGTCTTGGCAATTGGAAGTGGCAAGGGAAAGAAAAGGAAGGGCCCTCTAAATCAGAATTGGAGGGAAAATGTTCATGTCAGGTCATCCAGCAATGGCCCGAGACCCAAGTCTTCTGGCATTCCTCACGTTGCCAACCGCAAAGATGCCGACTGCTTTTATTTCAAAGAAAAGGGTCATTGGAAGAGAAGCTGCCCGAAATACTTGCAGGATGTCAGGGATGGCAAAGTGAAGCCGTCGACAGCAGGTATATACACTATCTCTAAAAACTCACCATCTTCCAGTTCTTGGGTCCTTGATATAGGATGTGGTTTTCACATTTGTTCTGATTTGCAGGGCCTAAAGGAAAGCAGGGAGGTGGAGCATGGTAGATTGAACCTGATCATGGGCAATAGGAGATCGTCGCCTGTTACCAAGATCGATGTCTATAGTTTAGTGCTCAGTAGTGGTGTTTGTTTAGAATTAATAAATTGTTGCTATTTGCCAGAAATGGCAAGAAACATAACTTCCTTTCATGCATTGTTCAGACAAGGCTTTAAGTTTTCTTTTGATAATAATATTGGTTCAATTTCTGTTTTCAAAAATGGTACTTCTATTTTTACTGCTTTGCCTTGTGATGGTGTGTATGAAACGGTGCAATGTGTTGACAATTTAGGACATAGTGTGAATTATATTGATTCTTCTAGTGGTGTAGAAAAGGCGTGCTTATGGCACTGTCGTCTTGGGTACATTAACAAGAAACGCATCGCCCAACTCCAAAAGGATGGAGTGTTGGAATCATTCGACCTCAAATCGGATGATGTATGCAAATCTTATCTTTTGGGCAAGATGACTAAGTCACCTTTCAAAGGGTCCTTTGAAAGAGGTGAAGGTTTGTTGGACATCATACACACAGATGTGTGTGGTCCCTTCAGATCAACCACAAAGGATGGCACGCGGTTCTATGTGACATTTACTGACGATTATAGTAGATACGATTATATCTACTTAATCAAGCACAAGTCAGACACCTTTGAAAAGTTCAAAGAGTTCAAAAACGAAGTTAAGAATCAATTGGGCAGGAAGATAAAGATGCTTAGATCTGACAGAGGCGGTGAGTATCTTAGTATCGAGTTCCTAGACTATCTAAAGGAATGTGCAATAGTTTCACAGTTGACACCTCCCATAAAACCACAGTTGAACGGTGTTGCCGAGAGGCGTAACCGAACTCTGTTGGACATGGTTCGTTCCATGATGAGTCGAGCTTCGCTTCCCATCCACTTCTGGGGTTATGCCTTAGAGACTACCACCCACATCCTCAATCTTGTCCCAACTAAGAAGGTTGCTAAAACACCTCATGAGATGTGGACGGGGAAAGTTCCCTCGTTAGCACATATCAAAGTCTGGGGTTGTGAGGCTTTCGTTAGACGAGAGACTCACGACAAACTCACATAAAGAAGCGAGAGGTGTATTTTCATTGGATACCCCAAACAGTCCTTTGGATACTTGTTCTACAGACCAAGCGAGGACGTGGTCTTTGTAGATAGACGAGGATTCTTTCGAGAGAGAGAGAGAGAGAGAGAGAGCTCATATTCAAAGAGGACAGTGGGAGTACCATTGATCTTAAAGAAATTCAAGAGCCATCAGATAACGCAACCTAGGAGAAAATAGCAACCAACAAGAGGAAGAAGTTCCTGTTGGTCTGACTAATATATCCTTACCTCTTAGGCGTTTCGGTAGAGCTAGCATGCCACCCGAGTGTTATGGTTTCCATATAACTATGGATGGGGACACGTTTGTCAGTGATAAGACACTGATAAATTTAGATGAGCCAGCTAACTACCGGGAAGCAGTGGCGGGCCCCGAGTCTTCCAAATGGAAAGAGGCAATGGACAGCGAGATCAAGTCCATGTATGACAATCAAGTTTGGAATTTGGTTGATAATGTACCGGGTCGAAAGACAGTCGGGTGCAAGTGGATCTTCAAGAAGAAGACCGACATGGATGGAAAGGTACACACTTTCAAGGCAAGACTGGTTACGAAGGGATTTACTCAAACCCCAGGGGTTGACTATGACGAGACCTTCTCACCAGTGGCCAAGATAAAGTCTATTAGGATTATGCTGGCCATAGCTGCATTTCATGACTATGAAATTTTGCAGATGGACGTCAAAACCGCTTTCCTTAATGGGAAGTTGACTGAGGATGTTTACATGAATCAGCCAGAGGGTTTTGTCGATGCAAAATATCCTGATAAGGTGTGTAAAATTGAGAAATCAATCTATGGATTGAAACAAGCTTCTCGCATCTAGAATCTTTGTTTCCATGAGAAAGTCAAAGATTTTGGCTTCTCTAGGAGCGAGGATGAGTCCTGCGTATATGTCAAGGCTAGTAGGAGTATAGTCACTTTTCTAGTGCTGTATGTTGATGACATACTGCTCATGGGAAACGACATTCCAACCTTGCAAGATGTCAAGTCTTGGCTTGGGAAGTGTTTTGCCATGAAAGATCTAGGAGAAGCTGCCTATATTCTCGGGATAAGAATATTGAGAGATAGGAAGAAGAGACTAATTGGACTTAGTCAAAGTACATACTTGGAAAAGGTACTAAAGAGGTTTAGTATGGAAAATTCCAAGAAGGGAGAGCTGCGTATCCAAAGTAATGTTAAGCTAAGTAAGATTCAAAGTCCGAGTACAGACAAGGAGATAGCTGACATGAGTCGGGTACCTTATGCTTCGGCTGTGGGGTCGATCATGTACACTATGGCGTGTACTCGACCTGACGTGGCCTTTGCTTTAAGCATGGTCAGTCGATACCAGGGAAACCCTGGAAGGGAACATTGGATAGTTGTCAAGAACATACTCAAGTATCTGCGAAGGACAAAGAACATGGTGTTAGTCCTTGGTGGCAGTAATACATTGAAAGTTAATAGGTATACAGATGCCAGCTTTCAGACAAATAGAGACAATGGTCGGTCTCAATCGGGCTGGGTATTCCTTTTGAATAGGGGAGCAGTGACTTGGAAAAGTTCCAAGCAATAAACGGTGGTTGATTCTATGTGCGAATCAGAGTACATAGCAGCGAGTGAAGCGTCACCTCCTTGTAAAGAGGGTATCATCAGAAGATAATCCTGCAGATCCCTTGACAAAGGCTCTGAGTAGGATTAAGCACAATCAGCATGCTAGGAGCATTGGATTAAGAGATGATATTAGTTTTGTAATTAGATTGGATTTGAAACTTGTAACAATATAAATGTAATTGACTTTGGTGATTTAATAATAGAGATTTATTAATTAGTATTGTTTACTGTTATTTGTCAATTATTTATCATTGTGTTTCAATTTTGCATGTTTACTTCCTGAGTAATTTTATTATTCAAATGTCCACAGTCGCTCATACTTTTAGGGAGTAAGTATGAACGAAGGCTGTCATGAATTGGTTTGTAGACTGTCTAAGGAGTTAGACATAGCAATAAGATTGCTACAACATTCATGAGTACTTAGAAATAGAGAATTGAGTATTGGATAAACCCACGCTCAATAGATTGCTTCATGGATTACATCACGAGCAATGTTGAGACGATAATATCTTATGATCTTTAAGCAGAGACATATGAGTTACGATTTACAAGGCGGTTGTTCATTGATAATGCAAAAACGTATCGGTAACACGATGTTATAAAATGTTTTGTTGTGAGTGATATGTCCGGTAAAAGATATAAGCATATGATTCGATGCTTATTCGTCCCTTGACCCTGACGGGAAACAAATATCTTGTTGGACGGAGGATCATCTGATCACTTATCTATGGACAGAACTGACTGGGTCAGAGTTTGGCAGCGGTTTCTAGGAAGCTACAGTTGCTAATTAATTAGAGGTTAAATTGGTAATTATAGTCATAGACTTATCCAAGTGGGAGACTGTTGGATTAGGTGTCTAAGCCATGACTAATAATTAGTATTTACCTAATTAATAGTAGCATAGTCCATTTGGGTTGCCCTCATAGCTGGAGGTTTGGTAGAAAGTTCAATAGAGAGAACGATTGATTTATTATGTAATTAATAAATCAATAGAAATTAAATAAATAGTTTATTAATATATTAAAGTGATAATATATTAATTAGAAAATATATTAATTAATTAGAAATTAATCTGGAATTAATTGGAATTAATTTGGTGATTAATTTAATTAATTAAAGGTGCAGGGACTGAAACTGTAATTATTCAATAGTTTTTTTTTGAACGGCAAATCTATCCTACTCATACTCCTAAACTACTCCTTGTTATGTTAGTGCCAGGGTTTGAACCCATGACCTCCTTGTTAGAAATCACCTTGTTAGCCAACTGGGCTAGCCCCAACATGTATTCAATAGTTGAGTAAGTGGCAGTTTAAGCGAGTGTGTGACCAGCGAAATTATATATAGAAATATATATATATATATATATATATATATATATATATATATATATATATATATATATATATATATATATATATATATATATTCGATTTTAATATGTGGGGATAAACAGGTTTGAATTAATAAGATATATATAGAAATATATATATATAGTGGCAGTTTAAGCGAGTGTGTGACCAGCGAAATTATATATAGAAATATATATATATATATATATATATATATATATATATATATATATATATATATATATATATATATATATATATATATATATATATATATATATATATATATATATATATATATATATATATATATTATTCTTTTAGTTAACTTCTTCTGGCCTTTAGGAATTTGTTATATGTTCAATTAGAAGAAAACATAGATCCTTATAGGTTGCATGTGAACTTAGGGTTTTAGTTCATAGAATTACAGAAAACCTTTCAATAACAGTTTGGGTAAATTTATTTCGAGAGTAAGGGCAAAAGTTTGGAAGTAGAGTTCGACCATATTACAATCGAGACTTTGATGATTGCAATCGGAAGCACACATGTAGTTCTTTGTTCTATTCATTGATCTTTCTTCACGCAAATGGTTTTTCTGTGGAAGTGAGAGATCGTATATTTCGTGGAAGGAGGTGATCGGGGAATTCAGGATTGGAGAGTCACTAGTATTTCTTCTACACCATCTTTATCATGAAGAAACCTAAGTTTCGATTTAAAGCTTTGATTGTTTGTTTCTGAATTTTTGTGATATCATGAATAAACCTAAGTTATTATTATTATTCATAAAGGGTTTTAATTCAATAATTATAAGAAGAAAATTTAAAAATAAATTATGAAGGGTAAAATCGTCTTTTTACATATGCAATAAAACCAAACAATAGGGACTATCCGAGTTAAAAAAATTAGGGACCAAACACGCATGTTACCCCAAACCACAGGGACCATTCGTGTAATTTACTCTATATTTCAGGTTTTCTTAGTTATTTTAACTTGACTTTTTGTCATTTCACTTTGCAAGGATACTTATTGATTAGATTCAGGTATCCAGTTTTTAAAAGAATTACTAATACAGAGCTAATGAAATGTTAAGGTGTTGCATATTTTTTATTTGATTTCTATGATGGTAATTTCCATATAATTTAATTTAGGAAAAATGTCATAAAAATGAAACTAATAATATGAAATTTGCTCATTAAGTCATCAAACTTTTTATTGCACTCAATTGACCTACAAAATTTTTAATTTTGGTTGATTTCACCCTTGGTTGCATTTTTTACCGGGTATAACCGGTTTCATGTCCACGTGGACACTTAAGAAAGATAAGGAGCCTTCTTCCTCAACCAAAACCCAGATCAACTCTTTTGCTAACAATAACCTGCATCCTATGCCTTATCCCTCTTACATATGCTGCATTTTTTGTGGCATACAGAACACCATAAAAACGATGTAAGTACAGTTACTTAGTCAAGCCAAGTTACAGTCTCATTTATGCGATTTAACTGGTCTAACTATTGCAGGGATGCCATGGTTTCCAACTCTCCAGAAAACAGAGCACAAGATGGTTCTCTCAAGTTTCTTTCTAGATTGGTTATAGGTAATCCTTTTCTTCATCTTTTCTTTTATTTGTTCAACATTGATCAATCAAATTCAAGAAACATTAAGTTTTCTGGGTTTACAGAAAGTGGTCGGGAAAAGCTAGAAGCCAATGGATTTGCGTGTGATGTTGCACCTCACTCGATTGTTTGTGTGTCAAATTAACAAGTAAAAATTTGAAACGACCAACTTGAAAGTTCATGATTCATTCTATAATCAAACCGAGCCACAAATTGAGACCGTGATTCAACCATACGCAAGGCTAGAAGATAAAGCTCTTATGAAAATGGCAACAACAAAAGATAAATTTATAGCAGCCCTAAATTGTAATTATACCCACAACATCCCTGTAAATTGATAACGCTTGTTCATGTTCATCACTACTCGCCATTTTCGATCTAGTGTACAATTCATGGTTACAGATTACCAGCCTTCGTTTGCCCAAAAATACAATCGGTGTTCTCACATAGTTGTCTCATTATCAAGTGATATATATCAGGGATACTGCTACAGCAACAAACCCTCCTCCTAGATCCATACAAGATCACGATATAATCTCCTGTGTTGTTATGGCTGATACGGTTAGTCATTTTGATGAGGTCGTGAAGGAATTTCCTATCTGATCGCAAAGAACATCGGGAAAAGATGATGCCTTTGGGCATAAATTAGATTCCGAGGGGGATGATAATAATGGCAACTCTATGGTTGACGGCTCTAAGATGCACTCTTTTTTTTTTTTTTGGGTAAACTAAGATGCACTCTTTGGAGCTGCAGCTGTTGCTTCTTGATGTAGAAGAGGGGAGCGCGAGAGAAGCAACAGACGATGTTCATCACGACAAAGAGAAGGAAGATGAGATACGAAGGGCTGTCGGTGAGACGGCGATGGCCGGTGATATTCGTTCTTTGCAATCCATTGCTTTCCAAGAGCAGCGATTGAGTTGAAACCGATGATATCCGGTAAAACACACAACCAAGGGTGTAATCAACCAAAATTAAAATGTTTATTGGTTAAATGGATGCAATTAAAAATTTAATGATTTAAAGAGCAAATTTCATGTTATTAATTGCCTTTTTATAACATTTTCCCTTTAATTTATTAAACACTATTGATGTAAGTGAAATATGAAATGGAGATGATGGATTTGTACAACCATCGTATGGTAAATTCCCTAGATTTTGCACATAGAATTGAAGGGTTTTCTAGCAAACAATGAACAAATAATCTTTTATGGTTCACATGCAACCCTAGAAAGATCTATGTTTTCTTCTATGAAGATAATAAACTAAAACCTAAAGGCCAACAATAATTTCTAAAGATCAAATGAAGAATAACCAACCTTTTGATCTTGTTCTTGAAGCTAGCAGCAAAAAGATCCTGCCTCAAATGAAGTCACACCCAAAGCAATGGAGAAGACAGTCCAACAGAGTAATCTTGTTCAAAAGTGGTGCGAAAAAATGGAGTGCCAGGAGTCTCCTTTTATAGCCTCTAGGGTTACACCTGAAACCCTAAGGAGCCTCCTTAGTGGGCAAGCCTGTTGACCACTTGGACCATACTTTCTAAACCCTAATTAGGGTTTTTGCCACCCTTGGAAGAGGCCTTCAAGGTGGCGCCAAATCTAGCCCCTGGCTTCTGGTTTGTCAGTAATTCAACTATTGAATAAATACAAACCAGCCCCTGCACTTTTAATTAATTAATTTAATCACTGAATTAAATCCAATTAATTCTAGATTAAATCTTAATTAATTATTATAGTTTCTAATTAATATATTAACACTTAAATATATTAGTAAACCATTTAATTAATTCTATTGATTTATTAAACATTTAATAAATCAACCTTTTACTCTACTGAACTCTATCCTAACCTCCAACTATGAGGGCAATCCAAATGGACTTTGCTTCAATTAACAAGATAAATATAAATATAAAGTCATTGCTTAGACACCTAATCCAACAGTCTCCCACTTGGATAAGTCTATGACTATAATTTATCTTCTGATTAATAAACAACCTGCAGCTTCCAAGAAACTGCTGCTGATTTCCGATAAGTGATCATATGATCCTTCGTCCAACAAGATATTTTCAGACACGAGAGATGGATTGAGATCAATCTCTGTCCGATACTTTGTTTCCCGATTTCCGATTCTGCTTATGACTTTCGGACTTCTAATTGAACACATCAATTTAGTCCAGGCTGGCCAGCACTTTAGTCAACTTCAAAATCATCGAGCGGCCTACAGATATCTGTTTCCCACCAGGGTCACGAAACGAATAAGCTTTGACTCATATGATTGTGTCTTTTACTTATCAAATCGTACACAACAATGCATTTTGTAACATCGAGTTACCGATGCGTTTACGTATTATCAATGCACAACCGACTCGTAAATTTCAACTCCATATGTCTCCGCTTTAAGATCATAAGATATTATCGTCTCAATATTGCTCGTGATGTAATCCATGAAGCAATCTATTGAGCGCGGGTTTATCCAATACTCAAATCTCTATTTCTAAGTACTCATGAACGTTGTAGCAGTCTTACTGCAATGTCTAACTCCTTAGACAATCTACAAACCAATTCACGACAGTCTTCGTTCATACTTACTCCCGAAAAGTATGAGCGACTATGGACTTTTGAATAATCAAATTATTCGGGAAGTGAAACATGCAAAATTGAAACATAAAATCTGATTGGTGGCTACTCTTGCCTAATTACCAAGTCTCCACGAGGTAATCACCAAGTCGGATTTTACATAAAACAATTATCGGTTTCTAGATTTCTTTTAAACTTTTTAATTCGTGTTATGTATCTATGTCTACTTGACCTTTCACTCTTTCTGTGTATCCAAATGTTATACATTTATACACTTCATCCGATCGGATATCCTTCCGATGATATTTCAATTTTGGTCATACCGTCATTCTCACTAACAACTCCATTCTATGTACTGTGACCTTCCATGGTTCTCGGGATCTTTAGTCCACATGACTGCACCCTAAGACTATTTCGAGGCGTTACGATGTGCCGGTGAGCCACACGCGCTCCATCGGAATGCCAACGAAATTCTTTAACCATTAAGTCCTTATTTTAAAAACTCTTTTCAAATTGTTATCAACATTCACCCCTAATCATTTTCCAATGATTTCTCATGTATGTACAAAATCCATCAAGTATTCCCAGCCAGGTCATATCCTGAATCTGACTCAGTATGCTCTAAGCATTAAGTCATCAAGACATGTTCATGACACTTTTGATCGATCCAAGAAACTCGTTGGATTGGATCTAGACTTATTCCAAACCTTTTTGGAATCTCTGGATTACTTATAATCCTTGTGTCACGACTTTTAATAACTATATCCTTTCAGAGACTTTTTCTCATGCATCTTGAATCTTATCAAGATCATGCTTATTATGGCCAGATCTATACTGATGACAACATCTATCTGATATATGTCAATGGATTATGTGAGTATGCTGCACCTTTTATATCTCTCATGCTAAATCATTACACTCTGCAATGACGGAAAACTATTTCCTAGGGCAATGCATCTTGAGTCTCATCAAGATCATTTTGGCAGAGTCTCGATCTATCTCATAGATGTTTACAACCACCTGAGTATGCCGTATCTCTATTAAGTCTTTCATAGCGATCCGTCTCTTAACACCAAGTTGTTACACTTTGTAATGAAAAGAGACGTTTCCTAGAAACAGTATGTAACACACATGCAGAGATAGATAATAGCGACACTCCCATTGGCTTTGACAGGGTTACGGACTATTCACAAAATCCAGAGCTTATGGCACATTTTGAGAATCCAAACCTTTCTGACATCTTAATGGATATCTTTCAAACCCTTAAAATCCAATCCATTGGGAGATGCCTGCGGGGAAATCCCGGGCCCATGTACCTTTATACTAGCATATTCTTTGTGAGTCCCTATTAGTGTGCCAGTGATCCACACGTGCTCCACTAACGACTTACAATATGCAGTATCCTTTCGGATTTCATCTTCTATTGAGAGTGCTTCTCTCGGAGCCAATTAATTGACTCTGAGTATCGTCTCACTCAACCAGATGTTCTGAAGGTACGTTTCTGTCCATGTTGGTTTCTTTTGATGATTACTCCCACTGGTTTTAAGACCAGTTGTAAAATCAATCAAACTGTCACACAGACTGCATCTCATCCTAAGGTTCTCTCAATTGGCTGCAACCGGGCTCACCAATGCTTCCAAGTAGCCGGATTGCTAATCCGTACCAACTATAGTGTTTTACCACCAATCGGTATGTCACCCCGATCATAACTACTTATGATGGTGATCAGTACTACTGGTCAAGAGAAGATTATGTCATTGTTGAAATAGAAATATGATTTCTGCTCTAAGCCTAGTGATGACTAAATGTTCTTTCTCTTGGCTAATCCTGAACTCATTCAGGACTGTCCCAACTCCCACTGTCTCCTTAGAATATGAGTTCTTTCTAAAAGAGCTCTTTCTTTTCCAAGTACAGCGGGATAGCCAATGAAATGACATTTCTGATTAGGTTCAGGCCAGTCATGAGGTTCGGACGAACACTACAAGACCCTGGACCTTTAATGTACAAGTGGGACAATCTCAGCTTTACATTTCAGACAGTGTCTGCAAAACCTACTTAGTCGAAGATGTGGTTGGAATATGGTTTATATGGTCTGACTGGTTTAGTGTTTAATTTATGGGAAACTAATTGGCAATGTATCTCATACATCGAGGATCGAACTGTTTCGACCAATGCTCCATTATCTTCCCTAGGACACATTATAACTATTAATGTTCTTGGAAGAGAATGACTGTGAAACATTTTCCCAGTTTAAGTTGTCACTCAGGTTCTGTGGATCTCGTACTTCCTTTGAAGTCCTTGAACTGTTCAAGGTTTCAATTCAATCACTTATTCTGATAAGCGTAGCCATATTCGTCATTCTGAATGACAAATATCACGAAGTACAAACTATTGTGTTTTATTTGAAGATTCGAGCACCACACAGCCACTGATGTGTTCGTTTCTCTTAATCTCAACGTCCTTTACATATCTATGTAAGCTTATGACTTTGTTAATGCTGGTCAAGACTTGCAATCTTTAGTTGACTCTAAGTTAACTGATTCCAAAATCCTATCCTCTGGATCTTTGGGTGATTCATTTCTTGCCATTTGTGCTTTATAAAGAACTTAATCATCATCTGACTCAAAGTCATATGATTCCAAAATCTTGCCCAACTGGATCTTTGGTTGATTCATTTCTTGACACATTAAGAACTCAATTCATCATGAGACTCTAAGTCAAATGATTCCAAAGTCCTGTCCAACTGGGTCTTTGGTTGATTAATTTCTTAACACATTTATCTTAACAATAATAAGGGACACAATTCCTAAATACAAACACTTTGGATGTATCAATATTCAAGTTATTACTAATCATGCATTCAACACAATCATACAACATTTCAAGGATATTTCAAACAACATGTGTTAAAAGAAAATTGACAATTTTATTAAAACAAAATCCTTGAACAATGTATTATATGATAGACAATGTCATACGCATCTGATAAGCTAATAACATGATTTCAACATCTAACTAAACTCTAAAACCGCATGAGCTTCAGATCCAATCTGAATATGCTCCTATGCAATAACATCCCACATCCTACAGAGTCCATGCATACAGAGCAAATGTGAGAAACACATCCTGTATCAAGGAATTAAGGATCAGGGGTTCTGAGTTTTAAGATATTCCTAAGTTGCCAAACTGTTCGGCTTTGGAGCATTTTCCAATCTTTCCGTGACTGTGTCCCACCCTGTGGATTCCCAGTTTGAACCATCGAGGAACCGGTCCAGACAATCTGGATCATTTCTTGATGTGTCCTATTACTGGACTCAATCCCGAAGCAGCTAAAGATTATAAGCAATAGCCACGTTCACGCTTTTTGTGTGTCTAAAAGATAACACATGTTATGGTTAACATAAATTAATGTAGCTAAATATACGAGAATAGCCGCTTCGAAAATGATTCGTGTGAATATAAGGACTTTTTAGTCATGTCTTAATTTAACATACATGATTAAAGGTTAAATACAATTACACATTCTAGATCATTGTATGTCAACAAGACAAACAACGTCATGCTAATAAACGTTCATGTGACTAAATATTACCAAGCGTGATATTAATAATAGTTTCATTTTACCATTGGACAACCAATAGTCACTATCCAAAAAATTTTATGTGTCTACAAAGAGGTTATGGCCACACTCATTCGAAATTGTGCTTAGTTACATGAACACATTTGGCCACTGTTTGCTGAATTAGCTATGGCTAATGACTTATACAAGCAGTCGTTTCATGACTAAAGATTAGCAACGACAACGGGTTGAAAGAACTTCATGTGACAATTGGATGTATTATAGTCACTAGCAATATTTAAATGTGTGTATGGAAACACTTTATGACCACACTTATTTGACAAACTGCTTTATTAGAACAACACTTTTGGCTACGCATTCATTAATTTCATGTGACCAACCTGTTAAATAATGTGTCTAAACCAAAGCAACGACCACGGTTATATGAGTTTCATGTGTCCAATCATGAACGATTGTCAGTATCGAAAATTACATGTATGTCTATAAATAGTTTATGGCCACAATAATTGAAGAAAATACTTAATACGACAACGCTTTTGGCCTCGATGTGGATAATTGTATGTGACTAAAGGCTCAATAATTGATTTTAGTGTGACTACACAATAGTAAACACCTCTTATTAAATTGATTCACGTCGCCATTCGATTCAAAATAGTCACCATCAAAAACCAGTTGTGTTTCTACAAACATGTTTTAGGCACACTTTTAGTCAAAATGCTTCATTAAGTTAACAGATATTCATATGAATTAGTCAAGCTTTTTAGTTACGGTCACGGTTTTCCGGTTGATACAGCCACACAAAACTAATGTAGTCGTATGGTATCTAAAATGGCGTGATCTTTGGTCACACTTTGGATGAAAAAATGTCGTGTGACTAAAGACATATATTCACAGTTTCTTTGTGTGGCTATATCCATTTCGTGTACTAGTGTATAAAGGAAGGAAATAATTAGTTAGGGTTATAAAGTTTTAAATCATTGTTTAAGGTGAGTCATATTGCATTTTCTCAAACTAGGTACATGTCGAATTATTATTTTGGCATATCATGACTTAAATAATATTATTTGCAACAAATTATTAATGTTGGATTTTTATTCAATAATATGCATACTTGGAAAGTTTAAAACAATTCTTATATAACATGTTTTATTTAGAAAAAACGTTCTTTTGCATTATGTGTTATTATTGATTAAAAGGAATGAAATTATGATTTAAATATTACAAGAATATATGTTTGATTATGTTCGGCAATGCATGGTTACTTTACTAAAAGATTCGGTCGACGTGAAATATCTATATGGGTAGCGCCCATTTGATGCCACAAATGACATCGGAGTTGTAGTTACGAGCTATGACTCGGAGTGATAGGCATAGGGTCCGGAGGTACCACATACTCCAGGACCGCACTCCCACTGATACAGGGGGATGCTGAAATCAGCCCAACGATCAATGGAATTGATTTGTGCTATTTCATTCATACCGAAAAACCTGTCGAGGGTTTTTGTAACACCCCATCTTTCATACACCTTATTTGGTGTATTAAATTATAAAAAATCATTTAGTGAAAAATTCATTCTTTTAAAAACTTTTCTTTTAATCAAAAAGAAATCGTTTAAAACCTTTGGTCCCAATAAAAACAAACACATAAAAAGATATTTAAACATTGGGGGTTACAAACTCATATCAAAACAACCATAGTAAAGCCTTTAAACATGTCAAAGTTATGTCCCGTATTAATCTAACATTTCTACCGAAAATTCGGCATAACCTTTGGGCAATATGGACAAATCCATACTGACCCGACTCAATAAAATAATCCAAAAAAAAAAACAATACGGGACATAACACAACTTTACAGTATAGCTACAAGGGTATTTCTAAACCATAAATATAATGTCTCTCAACTACATAACAAACTATACCGCACTTGAATCAACTCTATCTTCTTGATCATCTTCTCTATCTACCATCACATAAAACCTTCTATGTTCTTCACTCCTTTAATCCAATGCTAGACATCCCGTTCCTAAGTACATAGCATTTTAAAAACAATACGTAAGACAAAAATGCCTCGTGAGATACATGGGTTTTAGACTCAATGAGTTTAAATCAATTTAAATATCATTAGCTATTAGCAAATAAATAGAACCTTTCCCTTCTTTTCAAAACCTGCAACTCCACTGTTATGTCAAAACAATAAAACCAAAGTTCATTGCTATAATCATAAAATATAAGTCATTACTTCATCATAAAAACATTAGGTTTTCCATTTTATCTTAAGCAAACATAAATTGAACCATTTCGTATCAAAACATAGACCAACTGTAACTCATGTTTCATTTATTATTATTTGGTTCATACGGGTTTCCCCGTATCTTCCCTCCCCGGAATAGAACCAATCTATCCGTGAGCGCGTGCTAGTTTTCTTCCCTTCATGGAATAGAACGAATCTATTCATAAGGGCGTGCTAAGAAAACTACTTCGCGATGGGAGGTACCATCCCAGTAGTGTCTTTTGATCTCCCCTCATTAGGGTGAGATCTTTGTCCGGACGTCTTTCACATTTCTTACATTTAGTTCATATTTCATTTATCATTTCATTACATGTTGGTCTCGATCATAAACATCATTAAATCATATAGAAATCATAACAACCAATGCATAAAACAACTTTTAAAACTTTAAACTTTAGAATCATTTGCAAACCATTTCAATCGGTCAACATAAAACAATACTTAACAATTCAAGCTTTGAAAACCAATTCGAAAACCATTATTCATGAAACCTTTACCATAACTTTTGAAAATCATTTATCAAACTAATAATCATAAAACATTTAACATAAAAATAAAACTTGTTGCTATGTACCCAGAAAAGTCCTCATGTACTCACCTTGGCTAGTTAGAGAAGTCTAACTAGGGTTACTCCATTTGATTGTCCCTTTCATTCCATGAACTTTACTCCTTAATTACCTAAGGAGTTCATTAACATTTTATTAAAACATATACTAAGGGTTAAGGGGTCAAACTACTCAAATCCGGTCATTATGAGAGTGAATTGCATGAATTCGGATCACACGGGTCGTGTAGGAATCACACGGGGTCGTGTAAGGCTTCCAAGATGTCCAACTTACTGCCTCATTTCACACGGGGTCGTGCCAGGTTCACACGGGTCGTGTAGAATCCTGCAGCCCCATTTTCAGCTCCTAGTTTTTGTTCGTTTTTTGCAGTTTTAGTCCATTTATTGATTCAGTTTGTTTCCAAACTGAACAAAACTTTACAAATAGGTTCTATTAACCTTCTAACATGTCAAGAACATGTTTTTTATCCCATTAACTTTAGAATGATTCTAATTTGCAACAAAACTCTTTTAACTTTATAATAATTGATTCCAAATGTATATCTCAAAGTATTGTGTTTTACCATTGATTTCATACAATTTAAAATGATGAAATCAACACATAAAGATGATCCAAGTTTCAAGTTTTAAACTTTATTATCTTTCTTTTACATATGTTCCTAGACATGTATCCAACAACGAATAATATCACAAATTTTCTTATATTTCCCTCCTCAAATTCATAAGATGTGAAGATTTGACTTATTAAAAAGTCAATATCACTATTCATCATCTTCTACCTCAAGAACACCAATTATATGCTCATTTGATGTTTTGCAATCCATTATACGGTAAGGTTCAAAAAGTATGTTTTCGAGTTCCCTAACTCAAAAGAAAGCTTAACAAGTTCTAGTAAAACCCGATTCTTGCATCAAAAGTTCAAATCCCCAACTTCTAGTTCATACAAGTTCATAAAATCAAGACAATATCAATAACCACACAAATCCAAACTGATTTCGGGTTTATTCTAAGCATCATGCAACATTCTTGAACCAATTTCTAACAAGCATCGAGGAATTCCAAACAATTTCATGAATTTAGGAATTAGGTTAAAAGATACCTTCTTTTGTTGTTAAAAATCGCCAATCAATGTGTTTCTTGAGCTTCTAGTAGAAATCAGACCTAGGTACCATCTCCTGCCACCACCGGCATCCGATTGCCACCACCGGAACTCGCCTCCGCCGTCGCCGGCGGTCCGCTCGACACAACAGAACCGCAGCAGCGGGAAGTTGCTGCCCCGACTCCTCAACTCGTTCACTCAGTCTCACGTTCGCGATTTGCTGCTTGATCGACCCATTAACACGCACACACATAATCGGTTAGTGTGTGTGTGTTTTCCTCCTCCTTCTCCATTTTCTTTTCCTCTCTCTTGCTCCTCTCAAACTTCACGTAGACAGCAAAAAGGAACGGGAAAGAAGGTTCCAGGCGTTTGACTAGTCAAAAAGAGAATAACAAAAAGACAAAAATGCCCTCCACTTAGTGTCTTAGTGAATTTCCTTACATTAAATTCAGATTTTTTTCAAAATTTACTCTAACATAGCTTCTTCATATCAAACCCGATCTTTACGAACTTTATATCATTAGAAAGGTGGGAATGAGCTTAACAACTTTCCCCTACTGACTTAAGTCTAAATCTTTTTAGAGTTTATGTTATCGTTCCATAAACATGACCACTTGGCTATTTTTGTCACTTTTTGACCATCTTTACTCCTTCATATCTTCTTCGTTATGACTCCAAACGACTCGAATCTTTTTCCTGTATTCTTATTACATCAAAATCTACCAAAGTCTTCTTGATGAGTTTTTCCTAAATCCTTATATATTTTTAGATATTAATTTTTAAAGATTACAAATATTTTCTTCACTTTTAGTCCCAAATTTCCCATTTTGCCCTTGGTTAGAACACTTAGTCTCTTTAAGCACCAACCTTCTTACATCAAGATACTTATTTTAAATTCTTATTTCATATATTAAATTTTTGGTTGTCACAAATATCTACCCCTTAAAAGGATTCCGTCCTCGGAATCACTCCATGGGAAGCAACAAAACTAGCAACTACATAATTGAATGGAAATCTAAATTGTTACAAAGTCTTTAACAAAACTCTTGCTTCGAATTCTCATTGCCTTGTGCAAATTCTTGTTTTAATCATTCCTTACTATTCATCTTCATTTCTCGTGCTTTCTTTATCTAGCTCACAATCACTAAGATGCATTCCATTTGAAACCTAGATAACTTCCTTAATCACATTACATAGTAAGTTTGACTTTTCAAAGTCAACATTTGATTCAATTACTTTCTCATCGCTACCTAACACTCTAATATGCGTACTTCTTTAACATCCTTGTGTTCCAATAATCGAATGCCTCAATATTCACACAATAGAGCTTTGGACTTAATTATCCAAAATAACGACATTCTACTTTACTGTTCTTACTTAGCTTCCTATCATTAGGCTTTATTTCCATTAGTCTTCCTTTACTTTGTATTCTTCATTCTTCATTGGCTTTAACTAACAACTTAATGATTCCATAAGAATAATTTACCTTTATACAATTATCAACTGGATGTTCTCATTATTAGATAATTAGTCTTTGTACATGACTAAGTCCCAATCTCATTGACCATTCGATTCGGTCACTCTGCTTCCATCAATGCTACATTGATACTACTAGAGTTAACTAGGGATTCATTTACTTCTTTCGGTTCGCATGTAGCACAATCCAATCATTATACATGTCTCTTTGCAACGATTTATTTCAATATTAGAATTCTAACCCTTGGAACAAATTCCTTGTTAAATACTACACTTCAAGTATCATATAATATCCTTAGACAACTCTTGAGCTCTTTGCTGAACTACATTCACCATGTCTCAAGACTTATACTTGCACCATTCTATCAATACGACCATCATAATACCAAACATCTAAGTCTTCACATCTACCCCTTAAAAGAAAATGAGCATTTTCTTTTAAGGTCAAAGTCCTTATATGATTTTTTTATAAAACAATAACTTATTCCACTTCATCTATTTTCACTTCAAATAATCTTAAAACAACCTCAACCACAATTAAAATATGGATTCTCATTCATTTTCAATTACCTCCACTTGTGATGAAACGAGACTACATGCAGTTCGCCATTAAACATATAGTCAATTATCTACTAGTATAAACTTGTAGAACTGACAATTCATAACGACTTCCTTGCCCCAAAATACTACATGGAGAGAATGACATACCTTCATGACATTAACTTATTGTTGCGAAATCTTCACATTGTCAATTTCCTTCTTGATCTTCAAAATCCAATGATCATGCTTAAACACACTAAGAAGAATGAGCTTCAACATACTACGCCTTGCTTCGCGATCTTCAACTTCCAATTCAGATCCTTAATCAAGATTTGAAAACTTTTATCAATTTTCCTTATTTCTTGTTCTTATAGTCACATTATAATAAAGCAAAATACTTAAGATCTTATAATCTTTGACACTTTTCCACTTTTCATTTATTTCTCATATGGGTAACTTACCTTGTTATTTTACTCATTATAGCATTATCCTAATGACTTAACCATTTGCTCAAATCATTAGATGCCTTCACTTGTCATATTTCCTTCGAGTTTGGAAGTCACGACTTCCCATTTCTTAATTTTATTATTTCTTCTTATTCTTATTTTCATTTTTGTCTTTGATTCCTTATCTAATACTTAGTTAAGTATTCTACTTTCATTTTATAATGACATATTTGCTCACAGCCTTTAATACACATACTTAAATCCCCTGGTTGTCCATGGGAGACACACCATGCTACTTCCTTCAATATTTATTCTTTACCCTTTCATACAACTATTGGATTTATCTCCAATTACAAAACCAAGCTCATTTCCTCTTACTTTTGCCGGTCAAGTGGTTTCATTCTTCTTTCTTATATGAGTTCTATTCATATGTGTAATCATATTTTTCAATCTTTATTTACATCAGTCATTGTGTTAACACAACTAAAACCTTTATTTCACAGTCCTAATTCGTTTCCGTTAGGCAACGGAATTCTTAATTACTCAAACTTGAAAAATTGTATAACATATTTATATTTCTTTTGTTTCATATTTCCTTAACTGATTTGCATATTACACAGATCATACTTTTCTTAGTGTTTACCTTCATATTTCATATTCTTCTTGTTCATATACTTTATAGTGATAGCCCATTCTTATCATGTATCCCAGTTGTCTTAATTGTTCATTTTGAGTTTTCCCTACTCCATGGTAAATACTCATAATATTATCTTTATTAATTTCAATCATCCTTAAATAGTTTCATTAATAGTTGATTTTATTACATAGGTATATCAATCCTATGTCTTTCAAACCTTCTTTCTTCTTTTCCCTACTCCCAACATGAATCCCTTACCAGATTCCCAAGATTCCTTTCTGATTCCACCAAACCCAAATACATATCATGTGGTTATGATAGTACAGGCCCATATTATTATAGCCACCTATACATATTTGTTTCTGGTATCACCACTAGGTCTCCCGGTCCACCGGTTCAAGATAACTTATAACTCCATATCACTCTTTATTTATCTTAGACTCATCTACTTAACCATCCTATAGGTCTACACCTATCTTAGGATCTTGGGTTCAACAACCTATCTTACGATACATCATATCATAACCCTTACTTTCATGCTTACAGTTTTACCTTAAATCCATATTCTCACTTCATCCTCACACAGTTTAAGCCTAGGTTCGAGTCTCGACACCTAATTCGCTTAAACTATGGCTCTGATACCAAATTGTAACACCCCATCTTTCATACACCTTATTTGGTGTATTAAATTATAAAACATCATTTAGTGAAAAATTCATTCTTTTAAAAACTTTTCTTTTAATCAAAAAGAAATCGTTTAAAACCTTTGATCCCAATAAAAACAAACACATAAAAAGATATTTAAACATTGGGGGTTACAAACTCATATCAAAACAACCATAGTAAAGCCTTTAAACATGTCAAAGTTATGTCCCGTATTAATCTAACATTTCTACCGAAAATTTGGCATGACCTTTGGGCAATATGGACAAATCCATACTGACCCGACTCAATAAAATAATCCAAAAAAAACAATACGGGACATAACACAACTTTACAGTATAGCTACAAGGGTATTTCTAAACCATAAATATAATGTCTCTCAACTACATAACAAACTATACCGCACTTGAATCAACTCTATCTTCTTGATCATCTTCTCTATCTACCATCACATAAAACCTTCTAAGTTCTTCACTCCTTTAATCCAATGCTAGACATCTCGTTCCTAAGTACATAGCATTTTAAACACAACAATACGTAAGACAAAAATGCCTCGTGAGATACATGGGTTTTAGACTCAATGAGTTTAAATCAATTTAAATATCATTAGCTATTAGCAAATAAATAGAACCTTTCCCTTCTTTTCAAAACCTGCAACTCCACTGTTATGTCAAAACAATAAAACCAAAGTTCATTGCTATAATCATAAAATATAAGTCATTACTTCATCATAAAAACATTAGGTTTTCCATTTTATCTTAAGCAAACATAAATTGAACCATTTCTTATCAAAACATAGACCAACTGTAACTCATGTTTCATTTATTATTATTTGGTTCATACGGGTTTCCCCGTATCTTCCCTCCCCGGAATAGAACCAATCTATCCGTGAGCGCGTGCTAGTTTTCTTCCCTTCATGGAATAGAACGAATCTATTCATAAGGGCGTGCTAAGAAAACTACTTCGCGATGGGAGGTACCATCCCAGTAGTGTCTTTTGATCTCCCCTCATTAGGGTGAGATCTTTGTCCGGACGTCTTTCACATTTCTTACATTTAGTTCATATTTCATTTATCATTTCATTACATGTTGGTCTCGATCATAAACATCATTAAATCATATAGAAATCATAACAACCAATGCATAAAACAACTTTTAAAACTTTAAACTTTAGAATCATTTGCAAACCATTTCAATCGGTCAACATAAAACAATACTTAACAATTCAAGCTTTGAAAACCAATTCGAAAACCATTATTCATGAAACCTTTACCATAACTTTTGAAAATCATTTATCAAACTAATAATCATAAAACATTTAACATAAAAATAAAACTTGTTGCTATGTACCCAGAAAAGTCCTCATGTACTCACCTTGGCTAGTTAGAGAAGTCTAACTAGGGTTACTCCATTTGATTGTCCCTTTCATTCCATGAACTTTACTCCTTAATTACCTAAGGAGTTCATTAACATTTTATTAAAACATATACTAAGGGTTAAGGGGTCAAACTACTCAAATCCGGTCATTATGAGAGTGAATTGCATGAATTCGGATCACACGGGTCGTGTAGGAATCACACGGGGTCGTGTAAGGCTTCCAAGATGTCCAACTTACTGCCTCATTTCACACGGGGTCGTGCCAGGTTCACACGGGTCGTGTAGAATCCTGCAGCCCCATTTTCAGCTCCTAGTTTTTGTTCGTTTTTTGCAGTTTTAGTCCATTTATTGATTCAGTTTGTTTCCAAACTGAACAAAACTTTACAAATAGGTTCTATTAACCTTCTAACATGTCAAGAACATGTTTTTTATCCCATTAACTTTAGAATGATTCTAATTTGCAACAAAACTCTTTTAACTTTATAATAATTGATTCCAAATGTATATCTCAAAGTATTGTGTTTTACCATTGATTTCATACAATTTAAAATGATGAAATCAACACATAAAGATGATCCAAGTTTCAAGTTTTAAACTTTATTATCTTTCTTTTACATATGTTCCTAGACATGTATCCAACAACGAATAATATCACAAATTTTCTTATATTTCCCTCCTCAAATTCATAAGATGTGAAGATTTGACTTATTAAAAAGTCAATATCACTATTCATCATCTTCTACCTCAAGAACACCAATTATATGCTCATTTGATGTTTTGCAATCCATTATACGGTAAGGTTCAAAAAGTATGTTTTCGAGTTCCCTAACTCAAAAGAAAGCTTAACAAGTTCTAGTAAAACCCGATTCTTGCATCAAAAGTTCAAATCCCCAACTTCTAGTTCATACAAGTTCATAAATTCAAGACAATATCAATAACCACACAAATCCAAACTGATTTCGGGTTTATTCTAAGCATCATGCAACATTCTTGAACCAATTTCTAACAAGCATCGAGGAATTCCAAACAATTTCATGAATTTAGGAATTAGGTTAAAAGATACCTTCTTTTGTTGTTAAAAATCGCCAATCAATGTGTTTCTTGAGCTTCTAGTAGAAATCAGACCTAGGTACCATCTCCTGCCACCACCGGCATCCGATTGCCACCACCGGAACTCACCTCCGCCGTCGCCGGCGGTCCGCTCGACTCAATAGAACCGCAGCAGCGGGAAGCTGGTGCCCCGACTCCTCAACTCGTTCACTCAATCTCACGTTCATGATTTGCTGCTTGATCGACCCATTAACACACACACATAATCGGTTAGTGTGTGTGTGTTTTCCTCCTCCTTCTCCATTTTCTTTTCCTCTCTCTTGCTCCTCTCAAACTTCACGTAGACAGCAAAAAGGAACGGGCAAGAAGGTTCCAGGCATTTGACTAGTCAAAAAGAGAATAACAAAAAGACAAAAATGCCCTCCACTTAGTGCCTTAGTGAATTTCCTTACATTAAATTCAGATTTTTATCAAAATTTACTCTAGCATAGCTTCTTCATATCAAACCCGATCTTTACGAACTTTATATCATTAGAAAGGTGGGAATGAGCTTAACAACTTTCCCCTACTGACTTAAGTCTAAATCGTTTTAGAGTTTATGTTATCGTTCCATAAACATGACCACTTGGCTATTTTTGTCACTTTTTGATCATCTTTACTCCTTCATATCTTCTTCGTTATGACTCCAAACGACTCGAATCTTTTTCCTGTATTCTTATTACATCAAAATCTACCAAAGTCTTATTGATGGCTTTTTACTAAATCCTTATATAGTTTTAGATATTAATTTTTAAAGATTACAAATATTTTTTTCAATTTTAGTCCCAAATTTCCCATTTTGCCCTTGGTTAGAACACTTAGTCTCTTTAAGCACCAACCTTCTTACATCAAGATACTTATTTTAAATTCTTATTTCATATATTAAATTTTTGGTTGTCACAGTTTTGAATGTTATAACGGAAACCGTCAAGGTTATGGATTCAAAGGAAATAATCTTGTGATCTACTGGCAATATAACTGGAATATAGAAACTGTTGATACGGAATTGAGTTTTTTTAAACTACAAATCATAACATATTATTATATAGCTATAATTTACATTTGATCAAGGATTTATGAATATTTTATTATTTCACAAACTCATGAGTTTACCAAGCATAAAGCCTGGCTCGTTTTATAAATCAACGTGTATGGGTAGTGATAAGATACCTAAGCCAGATGTAGATTTACTGGAAGGAGGATGCTTTTTAGAAGATAGTATTGTGCTCTAATAAAGTGATGCATGTGTTTGTAGGCTAGTTTAGCCATATGTATTTCACTTCCAACTTAGCTTACTCTGAAAATAAAATAAAAAGTTTAAAGTTTTTTTAGAATTTCTATCTTCCAAGAGTTGAGGGCGTTACATGTGAGTTCGCCATGACCGATCTTGGCGACCTCAATTATTTCCTAGGTATATCTGCTAGTCGTTCTTTTAAAGGACTATTCTTATCCCAACAGCAACAGTTGACATTATTGATGGGTTAAACATGCTCAAATGCAACCCTTCTGTAAGACCATAATCCCGAAATGTCAAATTCTGAGTGTTAAAAAGTCAAAGTGTAAAGCCCGGAACCAGGTATCGAGTAGACGACACCTAACTAGAAGACAAAAGTGAGAAAATTCCAAAAAAGGAGATTAGCGCCGCTAATCTCATGATTAGTGACGCTAATCTAGTCAACGGAGGAATCTTCGCGTCAGTCTGAAAAGCTGCAATATTTTTGGCCTGGCTCAAAGTTAGCGGCGCTAACTTTTTCTGAGCGGGAAAACTTGTTTATTTCGTGGATCTGAACCATTTTTGAGTTTACAACTTATTTGGGGTCTGCCATTTTACCCCTAGAACCTTTGGAAACACCATAGAAACTCTCTCAAGCCTTCTCTTGTGTTCTTTGTAAGAACCCGCGAAAAAGTCAAAAAGGGTAAAACCGTCTTTTGACACACTATAAAACTATTATGTAAAATATTATGTATTTGTAACATAATGATATAAGAAATAAGAAATTATATGAAATTTGGAGTTTTTTTAACGCGTGAATAGTAAAAGTTGACCAAAAAGGGCAAAATGGTCATTTGGCATGAAAATGACCAAATATGTCAAGAAAATGTTAAGGTAGACCTTTATGGAACTTTGGTTGCAAGTTATGGTCTTAGGACCATCTTTGTATAAAAGTTAGAAACCAAAGGACCAAAAATGTAATTAGATTATAAACATTAAATATATATATGAAATATGAGAGTTATTCTCTCATAAGCTAGAAGCATCCAGAGAACACGGGAGAGAACTAGAAGTGTGCAGCAAGGTCACGAGAAGAAGAAGAAGGGAACAAGAATTGGCCAAAGGAATCAAGCAAAGGATTGGAATTGGTGATTCCAAGGCTAGAGAGGTAAGAACTTCTTGTTTCAACCTAGGTTTTTGGGTATACGCTTGAATTGATCTTTGGAAGAAATTGAAACTGAAATTGCAGCTAAAAATCATGTGGGTTAAGTAACTAATGCTCCCAATAAGCTATTAGTTAAGAACTTAACTTAAAAACATGAAAGTAGAATGCTATTCTTGAGAATTTTCAAGTTTAGCCAAGAACTTTAATTTCTGCAATTGAGTTATTGAAGTGTTTTTAATGGCTTAAAATGTGTTATTAGTCAAGTGTTTTAGTCCTAGAACAAACCCCATACGATTAAGCACTGAAATAAGTACTTAATGGGTGAAAACTGCGTGCTACAGTGCATAAATCGCGACTGAACAGGCTACTGCCCAGGCGCCAGGCGCAGTGCGCCCAGGACCAGGGCGGGGTGCGCCCAGGCGCAGTGCGCCCCATACCTGGCGCAGTGCGCCTTCAGTCAGGGGGGCCAGGCAGGGACCAAAAATGTTAAAATTTTCAAATAACTCAAACGCTAGAAACCATAGCTAGATATGTCCGATTGACCTGAAATTTTAGCCATAACCCTAACATGGTATAAGAACATGTCGGGAATGGTCAAATCCGCAATCCGACCTTGCGGAAAAGTCACTGTAGCGGCAGTGGCGAAAAGCACTATTCATGCTAAAACTTGATTTTGGAATTTGAGCTAGACTTGTCCAATGGACTTCAAATTTGAAACACAAGTCTAATATGGCCTAAGATTTCATACAAAAGTGTCGAAACTGAAATACGACCCCTCGGGGGTACTGTAGCAGTCTACGCGTATTTCGGAGAAAACCGTAAAACGAGCTTATTAATAGTTATACATTTGTTATAACCTAGAGTTGAGACGTACGAGACCTTAGAACTGTAAAGTCAGTTGTATTATGTACTTAATAAGTATATATACGTGATAATTGTATAGGTGGTGCTTCAAACATTGTTGAGTACGGAAAAGGGAAAGGTGTGCGAGAAGCTTAGTGATTTATAACTATATCAAGGTGAGTTTTATGAGGATTTTCTATAGTACATAGCAAAATGATATTTTCAGAGAAATGAGATTTCCAAATACTTTTAGATACTAAAGTTTGGAAAATAGTTTTTAAAGTAGCTTTATACAAGGGCTAAGTATTTTAAAGCAGATTCTATAGCAGTATAGTTTATAAAGCATTTTGAAAGTAGTTCCGTATGTGAACTAAAGATGTTGGAGTTAGTTTTGATAATATTTTTGATAAAGAGTTACAAAGTCTATGAGTTTTAGTTTATTACAAATTGTGTCCCATTTTGACCAATTTGAGATATAATGAAATAAGAACTAAAGAAAGTAAGAAGTATGAGCCAGTTGTCCGGACTAGGATCACCCACATAATCGGGGGATCAGAAGACACTACTGGGATGGTACCTCCCGTCGCGAAGTAGTTGTCTAGCTTAGCATACCCTTGTGCTTGAATTTGTTCCAAGTCACAAAGGGGAGACAGAATGAGCAAACCGAGTGGGCAGATCTGTTCTGTCCCGCGAGGGGAGCTAGTTGAATGAATGAATTAACTTAATTCATAAGTTTCAGTTGGTCACGAGAAATGAGAAAGAAAAGCAGTTTTAAGAAAGAAAGTCTTTTTAAAGTTGAAAGTAAAGAAGAAAAAGTTATTTAGAGATTTATGAAATAAATCAGTTTTTTTTAGCAATGTACTTTTGATATTTCAAGTTTTGAATAGAAAAGTTTTGGGTCTAAACCCATATTACTCACGAGACTTTATGTCTCACGTATACTATGTTTTTGTAATGCTATGTACTTAGGTGAAAGGAGCGGAGGTTGCAGTCGGGACCAGTTAATGTACTGTAAGTTTAAATTATGGTATCTGTATTGAGTCTGTAATACCCCTTGAGTTTAAGTTGTAAAAAAAATAAAAAAAAATTTAAGTGGCTATTTTATAGTCATGAGTTGTAAAATATGATTGTAAAGTAAACTGTATTTGTATTAAAATATGGTAAAGAAAAGGGGTGTTACATTCTTGGTTCATACTATGGAGTTTTGAAGGATGTTTGGGACTGAAGAAGGAGCAAGAGTACTAGGAATGTTGCTTGGTGAAGGAAATCAAATTTGCTCTCTGTTTTGGGACTCTTGTAAGTGCCCTAATCTCTGTATCATTGTGTATCTTGGGTGAAATTGATGTTATGATACTTGTAAAAACTTCTTGAGACGTTGATAGCTCCATTTCTTGGAATAAGGTGGGATTTTAAGAACTAAAGGATGAGTTCTTCTTCCTTTAGCTTCTGAATCCATGAGAAAAACCATAGCCTAGTCTTATTATGGTTTTGGATGAAGTTCAAGTTTGTTAATCTTCATGTTGGAACTAGATTTGTCACCATGAGCTTGTTTGGCTAGGATTGGTGGTTAAAGTTATGTTTTATAAGTTAAAGGACTGTTTGTAACAACCTTTGGAGTTGTGGTTTCTGTCTTAATGGATTAAGCACTTAATGGAGTTGTGGGTTGAACAGGGTGATTAGCGGCGCTAATATGGCTGGTTGACTTTTGTTGACTTTTGGCTGACCTTTGACCGTTGACTTTTTGACCAGTTTGACTTGTGGTCAGACTTGAGAGTTTTGGAGGCCGGTCTTATAGTTTATCCTATTTGGGATTTAGGAAGTTCTAAGTGAGATTTTTCCTTGTTAAGAAGTGTGTATTGTCGGGATCTGAGGGCACTCACGTGGAGTGCTGTCTAGTGTGTGTCTTGAATCAGGTGATTCTTCTCAATATACTATGGGAGATATTACATGCATAGTTAGTCTTTATTACTTTGTGTAATAATGTGATTATTTGTGCTTTATGTGTTTGCTGATGAGAGCCGATGAAGATGATTTCTAGCGGATCGGGGCAAACCCGAGAGCCAATGACAATGATTGCTAGCGAAAGCCGATGACGATGATTCCCGGCGGATCGGGGAAAACCCGAGAGCCGACGACGATGATTTCCGAGGGACCGGAGCAAGCCCGAGAGTCACACGATGTTTACCGGCGAATCGGGGCAAGCCCGAAAGCCAACGATGTTTTTATGTGAGGGATTACGTGATATTTCTGGGAACTCACTAAGCTTTGTGCTTACCCTTTTACCCTAACTGTTTTTAGGTAAATACTGGCTTGAGCTTGGAGCACGGCGCGACTGTACCACATCTAAAGATTTCAACGGTTAAAGTCTTTCGCTAGGTGATGTTTGTAAATGTTTTAATAAATACGTTTTATATGTTTAAATACTAAGTTTTAATTTGAATGGTTTTAGTTGGCAAACCTTTTATTGTATCTTAGTTGTTTTTAAAACGAAAAATTTATTACGGAATTTGGGACGTTACAAGATGGTATCATAGCATTGGTTTGAGGGATTTGGATAAATAGGAATGCTATTATGAGGATCTGGATGAACATGACTGGGATTCCAAACTCAAACCGGGGATTTGAGAATATTCTAAAACGATTTTCGAAAAAATAATTTGTTTTTTTAATAAAATTTCAAAGTAGTTGGGTTGTGTAACATGTCGAAGATTCATTTGCATGTTCTTGTTTGATTGTTGCTTGGGGGTTTGAAACATGGTACGCACACCTGACTTATGATTTTTAGCGAATAATGAGTTTCGAAAAGAATGAGATGTGATGCGTACAGTCGGCCGGAGCTTAAGTAAGTGTTATTTCCCAAAATACCGACGACATTATGTGCTAATGTGATGATATATGTTAGAAATAGGCTAAGGATCCGCTCAAGAAATTGCATGTTAGAATTGGTCTGGATCATAGGGATGCCTTTTGCCTAGTGTGTTAGCTACTGTGTGTTATGTGCTATGTGTTGAATCTGTGTACCTTTTTTGACCTATGCTTATACTGTTAGGAAGATGAGGGAATGCTTTAGGATTGTATGTAATAAGACCTGATAGCCTTAAAATTCTTGAATCGGTCCTACTGGCTGTTCCTTGTTTGGTTGTGACTTTGAGGTAGGGACATCTATTCGACAGTCTATCTATTCTTGTTACATACAATTACGCGTTCACAAAGAGTGTTAGGCACTTTGGTGTGGGGTGGCTTGGATGATATCTAAATGCCCTTTAGAAGGGATTGAGTCAACTTAGGGAACCGGGACAATCTTTGGAACAAGTATGAATAGGTGTGGAAGATAGTACGAGGGCCCGTACTATTGGAAGCACATAATTCGTACCTGGGACGAAGAGAGACCCGAGGGACCTAAGGAGTCTGTAGACGAGGAAATCGTGTGTGTTATGTGCTAGACGAGTGTTGTAACTCATATCTTGCCGGATTTCAATATGAGGAGGGATGATCCAATAGGGAATGATTCGAAACCCGCATCGAGTTCGCGAGGCCGGGTTGGGCCTGAGATGTGCGATGAGGATGTTCGGGATTTGGTCGCTACGGAGGTGACTAGGGCTGTGTTCGAGATGCTTCCTCCGGTGATTGAATCGGTTAAGTCGGAGATGTTAGCGATGTTTGAGGAACAGTTTGCTGCGAAGGAGGAGGTGATGATGGCTCAGTCCCAGGTTATGATAAGGAAGGAGATCAGCGGGTTTGTGGCCGCTGCTAGACGATAGACTTTTGCTGAGATGGAGTCTGCGGCTGCGTCAAAGGAGATCGAGTTCAATGCTCGATTGGGGCCGAGGAAGCAGAATCATGGTTTGGGTCAGCCGTCAGTGAAGAAGTTTCGGACTATAGTTGCAGATAGAGTAGAGGACCCTTACCGCTGGGGGGTAAGCGGATGTGAGGATTTGTGTTTTGTGCAATCAGATTGGCTACGTCAGGGCGAGTTGTCTGGGTTTATTTAGGGATGTTGGTCCAAATTCAGGTTTTGTTGCCTGAAGTGTGAGGGTATTCGTTAGGTGAAGATGGAGAACCCGGAATTGGAAGGCGGGGCTTAGCAGCTGGATGTAGAGATGGAACCACGTCGGTCGTTGTCGGTACGTTTTCACGATTTTGATTTTATCGCTCATGTTTAGTTGTCCTTGTTACGGTTCTGAGTATTCGGGTAAATAGTCGGGGTCTATCTCGAGCGTACGAAGGAAGATAAGTGATTGCCTGTGGTGTTGTCAGTAAGTAAAGGGTGGACTGCCAGTGGAACGACGATGGCTGTTGGGGCAGTGGTTAGTAGGTTTGAAACCTAAGTGGAGGAGAACTGTTGGAGTAAAGAATGAAGAATTGTGGCTGTGTGTTTTGTTGGGTTGTGAGCATTTTTTTAGATCTTCTAATTTACGAATTGTCAGGGTTAGACTTCGTTGTCTACATTGTGATAAAGAGGGGTCGGCGGAGGCAGTTTGTGGCGTTAAGATAAGGATGTTCTTTTATGCGGTAAAGAGTTTCAGTTATACAGTGGGGAGTCAGTGGAAGTTAGCTCAGGTGGAGCACGGTATGGAATTTTGACAGGATGACACATTTCCGTACGCAATAGAAATAGGTATGTACACTTCGTCGTCGTCATCGGTCGAGTCAGTCGGAGTTAGTGGTTCTTTCGTTATCATGTATGTTATGTTTGGGCAACGTCGTTCGTGGTCGGCCCGACGATGTCTTCGATTGATGCGTTGGAGGTAATTTCCTGTTCATTCTATTGTCAGGTTGCCGGTTAAGTGTGCTTGTGCGAGTTAGGATTGGTTGGAGTTGTCTGAAGTTTCGGGTAGATTCGTGTCAACGTTGTGGTGTTGCCGGGAGATTATTGGTCTTGTTTCTATTCTTGGAAGTGGATATTCGATAAGATGTTGGTTTCGGGTCAAGGTTGGTGAAGTTGTTGGGGCTCTGAATAGTTGGATCGAAGAGAGGATGTGTGTAATTATCGGTGAGTTCCTTTTAGCTTGTTGCATTCCAGGTTGTGTTTATCTATTCTTGTTCGGGTTGAGTGGTAACGGTGGCGCGTGCAGTAGAACAACCAGGGAATGTTTGATAGCGTGTTTGTTTGTCGGCAGCAGGAACACCTCAGTTCTTCAGCATTGGGAATACTTGGCTCGGGTATTCGGTTTCCTCTCGGAGGATAGAGCAGTCGTGAAAGAAGTGCTAAGTTGGTGGAGCGTTAACGTTATAAATTTCGGACCGAGTTTTGATTAGCGAGATACGGTTGAGTATCTCCCTTGAGAAATATCGACTGTATGGAAGTCGAATTGGTATCTGGTAAGTAGCTGAGACGTTGGTAAAAGTTAAGAGTGTAGGCTCGGTTCTTCGGAATCTTCTTCGGATGTGTGGAGTAGTGGTATTGGAAACGTTCGACTTTTAGGGTTCTTCGGCAGCGCAGTAAGAATTGGTTGGGTAATCGATCCCGGAATTGGCTGGAAGTTTTAAGGTGTCGAGTTTTAGATTGGGTTATGATCATCAAGGTGGTTGGGTATCTGCTCTGAAGTTTCGTCTATGGGAAGTCGGGTGACCTTGGTAAGGGAGAGTGATTGTGGATTCGGTTAAGTGCATCTTGGGTCGCTCTCGATAATGGGGAGACTGTATGCTTGTGGATGCAGTTGGGTCTGAAAGATTTTCGGTTAGGATGATGGTTTTCGTTTAGACCCGCTGTTCTGGTATGATGAAAGTGTTCGATGTTGCGGCCCTGTGTTAGGGAAACTTGTGGATTCGTTGGTTGGGTTCGTTGCGGCTGGTTGAGAAGATGCTCCTAGGTCGAGAACCTGGATGGTTAGTTAAGTGTGTAGCCCAGTGGGTGGATAGGCGAGTGTTAGGCGTTGTTCTCAATCGCCTGGTCTGTTTTTGCGACGGAGGGAAATCGAAATGAGTCAGGGAAGGACCGTGACTCCAGTCGAGTATTGGGCGGAGCGGAGAGCCTGAATGGATGAAACAGGGAAAAGCCTGCGAGCTTGGTTGTGAACCAAACGGAACGGGGAACCTGTGATCCCATGTATGATGATGATGATGAGTGCGGAAATAGCCCGATGGGCTATGCATGAGTGGTGTACTGCATGTTTGGATCTTGGTTGTTCGGATACTCTTGGATAGAGTTCTCGTGGGTCTGTAGTACGGTGGTTGCTGCCATGTGTATAGTGACCTAGTGTTATGCATTGGTGATTTTCTGAAATGCTGTAATTAAATTTGCTAGCCATGAGGCTTTGTAAGATACTCCGAAGGTGAGTATCTGAAGTTTGCGGGTCGACATAGATTAGGCGCGTAGCGGTCGGTGTGGTTCTTGAACATCCATGTAGTGGGTTTGGTACAATTGGGTCGTCGTGGGGTGTTGTGAATCTTTGATGTTCTGCGAATAGACCCTTTTTGTTTGTGAATTTCGGGCATGCAAGGATTTAAGTGCCCATGACCTTGTCGAAGTCGGTGGTGAGATCTTTCTGGTTCGGTCATGTAAATAGATGAATAACTATGGAGTGGTTGGACTGCTGGTGCGCGATTAGGGCAAGTAGGGAAAGGATTTCGGGGACGAAATCTCGTTAAATGTGGGAGACTTGTAAGACCCTAATCCCGAAAAGTCAAGTTCCGAGTGTTAAAAAGTCAAAGTGTAAAGCCCGAAACCAGGTATCGAGTGGACGACACCTAACTAGAAGACAAAAGTGAGGAAATGCCAAAAAGGAGATTAGCATCGTTAATCTCATGATTAACGACGCTAATCTAGTCAACGGAGGAATCTTCGCGTCAGTCTGAAAAGCTGCAATATTTTTGGCCTGGCTCGAAATTAGCGGCGCTAACTTCTATGTTAGTGGCGCATACTGTGTCTGAGCGGGAGAACTTGTTTATTTAGTGGATCTGAACCATTTTTGAGTTTACAACTTATTTGGGGCCCGCCATTTTACCCCTAGAACCTCTGGAAACAACATAGAAACTCTCTCAAGCCTTCTCTTGTGTTCTCGGTTCATATTATGGAGTTTTTAAGGATGTTTGGGAGTAAAGAAGGAGCAAGAGTACTAGGAATCTTGCTTGGTGAAGGAAATGAGATTTTGCTCTCGGTTTTGGGACTCTTGTAAGTGTCCTAGTCTCTGTATCATTGTGTATCTTGGGTGAAATTGGTGTTATGATACTTGTAAAATTTTTTTAGATGATGATGGCTCTATTTCTTGAAATAAGATGGATTTAGGAACTAAGGGATGAGTTATTCTTCCTTTAGCTTTTGAATCCATGAGAAAAACCTTATTCTAGTCTTATTATGGTTTTGGATGAAGTTCAAGTTTGTTAATCTTCATGTTGGAACTAGATTTGTCACTATGAGCTTGTTTGACTAGGATTAGTGGTTAAAGTTACGTTTATAAGTTAAAGGACTGTTTGTGACAACCTTTAGGGTTTTGGTTTCTGTCTTAATGGATTAAGCACTTAATGGAGTTGTGGGCTTAACAGGGTGATTAGCGGCGCTAATCCAAGAGGATTAGCGACGCTAATCTGGCTGGTTGACTTTTGGCTGACCTTTGACTGTTGACTTTCTGACCAGTTTGAGTGGTGGTCAGACTTGAGAGTTTTGGATGCCGATCTTATAGTTTTATCCAATTTGGGATTTAGGAAGTTCTAAGTGGGATTTTTCCTTGTTAGGAAGTATGTATTGTCGGGATCTGAGTGTACTCGCGTGGAGTGCTGTCTAGTGTGTGGTGGCAAATCAAGTGAGTCTTTTCACTATACTTTGGGTGATATTACATGCGTAGATAGTATTTATTACTTTGTGTAACAATGTGATTATTTGTGTTTTATGTGTTTGCTGGCGAGAGCCGATAACGATGATTTCCGGCGGATCGGGGCAAACCCGAGAGCCGATGACGATGATTACCGGCGAAAGCCGATGACGATGATTCCCGGAGGATCGGAGCAAGCCCGAGAGCCGATGACGATGATTTTCGATGGATCGGGGCAAGCATATTGAGATATCAGTGCATTCTACATGTCCACCGACCTGGTCCAACTGAAAGACACAAAGCATATTGAGATTGACATACACTTTGTTCGAAACAAAGTAACAGGGGCATGGTTCGTGTACTACATATCCCATCCAGTTCCCAGTATGCGGATATATTCACGAAGAGACTCTCTGCATCACTATTTCTCAATTTTAGAGACAGTTTGGGACTTCGCATACCTACTCTCGCTCAAACTCCCGGGGAGTGGCGGCGGGGAGGGGGGATGCTAGCATTTGTATACTCGTGTATGTATTTCATTTATGGGTTACATCATTGCATGTATTTACTAGCCCATTAGTTCTAGCCCATCTAGTTGTACGTGATGTGTGTGTGTGTGTGTGTGTGTGTGTGTGTGTGTGTGTGTGTGTATATATATAGGTTCAAATACAAACCATAAATATTGTGTGAATGTAGGACCAATTGTGGTCCACTCATTTATAAAGGGTATGATGATAAATTTACATAATATTAATTAATTTTATTTTAATTTTATCCACTTATTTAGGAAATTGAATTATTATATCCAAATTTATCTCTCTCTCTCTCCTCATAATCTCTTCTTATACAGGAACCCCTATCAAACCCTACTTAGAAACCGTGCACATGCCGCCATCATCGACCACCACATGTCGGAAGTTTGAAGTGTACGATCGGGTATTAGAGTGTGCGATCGAGCAGGATTGTCAATGTTCACTGTGTGTTTAGTCTCGATCATCCGGCGGAGGACTTTATGGTGATCGGACACAGGAACCATAATGAATTTAATGCAATCGTCTGATCCAAGAATGAAATCCACCACTTCGCTCCTCTCTCTCTGATTCTTCGCTTGCGACCTCTCTTTCCCTCTTTATGCACCACCACATATGCACAGCAGCACATAACATTTAGCCACCAACGACACCACCACATGAATCACCGGAAAGAGCCAAGCTTATCGATAGCTTAAGAGGGTGATCGAAACTCTGGTCAAGTTTCATCAATACATCTTCTTCGTCAAGTCCATTCATTATTAGCGAATATGACCACCTTCTGCACCATTATCAATTTCAATCCAGAATTACCGGTACCTTCTCTTATCAAAAGACGTGTTCAGAAATCAAAACACAAAATTACCTTTATCGATCCCATCTAATCATCGATACACAAACATCCACTCAATCAATTGAATACCTAATTGACAATCATCGATACACAAACATGTGTTGATGGTGAAGACGATACTGTGGTTCACTGAATTAGGGTTTGATTGCAGAAAATTAAGTGGGTCTTAATTAAGGGGGCTGCATACGGGACTTACTAGAACACTATGAGAGACCATCGGTGAAGGAGGCTTGGAGAATCGAAGCAGCTTGAGGTTGAGGAGAGACCATTGACGGGAACGACGTTCCGATTATGAACGTAGGGTCACATAAATATAGGCTTAATAATAAAATTAGTTACCATAATTTTAGGAAACAGATTAAAAATAATTTAAATGAAAAAAAATTACGAAAATACTCTTATCAAATGATTAGTCCAGGATTAGTCCTACATTCACACAATAATTGTAGATTGTATCTGAACATATATATATATATATATATATATATATATATATATATATATATATATATATATATATATATATATATATATATATATATATATATATATATATATATATATATAACATAAAAACCATTGTAATTTGAGCAAAATTCTGGTTTAACCACTATATTTCTTTTTATTCCATAAAAACCACTCATACTTTCAAAAAAAATTCATATTGACCACTGTTCATTTTATTTTATAACTTTTAACGATTTTTTTCATCGAAAGGTTATGTGAAAAGTTTCATATCGACATTTTAAGCAAATATTGGAACTACATTGCATTGAAAATGATACATAATGTTGTCTACATATAATTTTAGTTTTCGTAACTGCAACTCTTCGGCCACGTTGTGAATGCATAGAGTGTCCAATTGAATCCACTAAATTTGGAATGTGACGCAGGTAAGAAGTGTTCCGATTTGGCAACATACAATCATGACTTTAATTTGTTATTGTGGTCGCAATGTATCTTTTTGAAAATATGAGTGATTTTTATGAATTTTTTTGCAAGTATAGGTGGTTTTTTTAGAACAAAAATAAATATAGTGCTTAAACCGGATTTTGACCAAACTGTAGTGATTTTTATGTTATTAGCCATATATATATATATATATATATATATATATATATATATATATATATATATATACATACATACATACATACATACATACATACATACATACATACATACATACATACATACATATATATATATATATATATATATATATATATATATATATATATATATATATATATATATATATGTATGTATGTATGTATATACATATATATATATATATATATATATATATATATATATATATATATATATATATATATATATGTATGTATGTATGTATGTATGTATGTATGTATGTATGTATGTATGTATATATATATATATATATATATATGTATGTATGTATGTATGTATGTATGTATGTATGTATGTATATATATATATATATATATATATATATATATATATATATATATATATATATAAATATATATATATATATATGTATGTATGTATGTATGTATGTATGTATGTATATATATATATATATATAACTTTGTTTTCATTGTGACTTGTGAGTCAACAATGATATTATTTCATAATACGTTGTCCTATTTTAACGAAGTTATTTTCAACTTTACTTGTCTATTGAAAAAATAAATCAAAAACCAAATCCGGACAAAATTCAACTTCATCATCCTACAGTGACATTATCCGTAAAAAAATCCCTTACAAGTACATGTGTTACACCATGTGTGTATGGGTTTGTTTTAAGATCACCCGTTAAGAAACCACAAGAATGTGGCAGATATTTCCATCCACCCATCAAGGACCCTTCGGTGGTTATTTTAACAATGTAAAGTTCTTCCATGCGCTTTTACACTACTTCCTTATCCAAAAATGGACTCTCATATTTTTGACGTTTCCAATCCTGCAATATATCGCTTCCCTTGACTAGCTCATAGAATTCATAAGTTTTTTTTCTCTTAAGAATATCCTTAATGCTACTAATTCATGATAGCATAGAGGTTGTACATTTGAATTTCGCTATCACGATTTTCTTGTGTAATTTTCTAAATAAGGAGTACTTCCAACTATTAGTTATGTTGGCTCAGACTTTCATTAGGTATTATATGAGTCATTTTCCTGGACTCAAGAAAATTTTTGTGTTTAGAATCACAAGTAGTAATGTATTGAACGAAATCAGAAAAATCAGTATCCTTGTATCGTTTTGGATTTTCTTCATTTATTAGATTTGGCCATGGTCTGATCATTGTCGTGAATGGTAGACTATGCAATGATGCGACAGATATTCTTGATTTCCTGGAATTCGCCAGTACCCTGTGCATGACGCTCTTGTACCTTCCGTTGCTAAATATCTGCAAACATAAACAAGATATGAGTTTTGAACCACTAGTTTCAAAATAATAGGTCTACGATCGAGTAACTGATTTTTCTAATGATTAAGAGTTGTTTGTGAAAACTAATATTAATCATGGGTTCCCTTTCTATTTCCGTATCGATAATGTTATTTATGTTACTAAAAGTCAAATGAATATTGAAGTACTGATCACAATGAAATATGTACCAACCTCGAGATGGTCGCCGATGTTCACAACAAAAGACTGAGGATGAGGTTCAATGGTGACCCAACGATCTTTGTGAAGTATTTGAAGGCCTTCGACCTCATCTTGAAGAAGGAGGGTGAGGAATCCATAATCGGAATGTGGTGGCATGCCAAACGTCAGCTCGGGTTCAGGGCATGGCGGGTAGCAATTAACCACCATGAGTTGGCTTCCATCTTCTATATCTTTTTTTATATCTTCGTAATCCTCCTCCCTGTTGCCTTGGTTATCATTGCCGGATTCTTGTTTAGTTTTTGGTGTTTTATTGTGTGTCTTTGCTGCTCCGAATCCAAGGCTTTCTAGGATGGCTTCCATCAGCATTTGGAACAACAATTTTGTCTCTATTGCGTACCCTACTCCGATTTCCCTATCGAGTACATCTCAATCAGCTTTTATATGAAATAATTACTCTCTTAATTTTAATAAAGAAGTACCATTTTATATGATTTAGATCAATCAGTGTTGGTTAACCACAAATACAAATATATAAGACAGTCATAACACAAAAAAATAAACTAGGGTTCACATGATTCCAACATCCCGGATATGGGTTTTCAAGTTATTATAAGAGCCCTTACACTGCTTGGTTGAGTGGCTGAATTGAATGATGTGAATATCAAGTTGATATATAATGAATTAAAGATGATAGTATGATGTCATGTTGTCATAGAGTTGACTTGGAGTATAATACCCATTGAAATGGTGAATAGAAAAAAAAAAAAGGGCTCACACTCTTAATTATGTAGAGTTCGTTTTGGGCGTGTTCGGTACGGAGCGTTTGAGAGCTTCTAGATTTTAGGAAAAAAACTAAAATAAAAACTAAAAGCTTGGTTTGGCGACACAAACTTGAAGTTTTTATGTTAAACAAAACGCTATTATTTTAAACGTAGCGTTTAACAAAAAGCTCCTACCAATTATACTATAAATTAGTAGAATACCTTTAAACAAAACGATACTATTTTAAACGAATGTCTTTTTATGTAATTTTACATATTTTAAAAGTTTCCAGCTACATTTGTTGAACAGTCATATACAAACTAAAAGCTCAAACTTCCAGTTTCCCGCTATCCGCTACCAAGTTTCAGCTAGTTTTGTCAAACACGCTCTATATATAAACTAAATACTATTGTTCGAATTGTAATTTTTCTAGGATAACTTATTTCAGTCATTTTTAGTTATGCTTGGTAACATTCACATGTTCTCCGGATATAAAATCTTTCTTTTTTGGTTAATCCAAATTCAGATATATCAACTTCATTACTAAAATCATTATAAGCTATACAAAACACTATGAGTGTACTTATTTTATATATACAAGTTGTGTTATTAATTCGCAATTCAGGTTGTTGATTATAATTAAGTGAAAAAAATTTGTTAAATGTCAAAGGCTTAATTTGTACATTTATAAAAGAAAGAAGCAGTCGTTTTCCAAGTAAATAAGAAACGATTATCATAATTCTGACTTTGTATAGGGTTTCATTTTGTGTTTGGTTTTTCTATTTGAGCCATGAAATAGTCTCCTCGTACTAAAGACATATTTCTGATGTGGCTGTTGTGCATACAGCTCATACATGTGTGTCTTTTTGCAACAAAAAACAATAGGCCTTCATTTTGTCATAAGGATAAACGATTAGATTTTATGTCACAAAAACACAGCTAATAACAACAAAAGCGAACCATTTTTTATGGTCTCAAATGCATTTTTAGATATTCCGTGTTGATTTTTTTAATTTACACAAAAATGACATAAAAACGGATCGAGAAGCTTAGCTTTAGACGTGTCTCATGGGTTGTCTTATTAGACGGTTTGGCACATCAAGTAGACTTATCCTACTTAGACAAAATCATTAGTTCAACGTTGGTACTCAAGAAACTAAAGTAGATCGAATGCTTATATCTAGATATATAGAGTTGTATGCTTTTGGCCCATGATCTGATCCGACTTATATGCAACTATATAACTCAAGTATCGATGTGTTAAACGGTCTTCATTTTATGTATTAATGAATATTTAACTGCAAAACAAAGTGTTCTGTTTTCCTTTCCTGCAATTATTAAGGTGTGTAAGTATACCCTTATGAAAATTCAAGGTTTAAAACTCATGAAAAATAAATATTGAAAGAATAAAACTAAAAGAAAAGGTCATTATTAGGATTTTTTATGAGTCTTGGGGTGTGTATATATATGCGTATCCATACTCAACAATTTACTATAGCGTGTCTTAAAAAGAATGAATGCTTAATTAGTTATCAATTTACCTAAAATCAGGACAAGAAGGCCAATGAGAATGAGCGTCTGGAGTGCAAATCAGTTTCAAGAAATCTCTCCAACAAAACACGCCGTCCTTCATCTGGTTGAAACTGGTTCCATAGCGAACAAGAGAATGAATGTCTGTAGACATGTACTTCTCTCTCTCCTTTAAAGGAAGCTCAAAGAACCTTCTAGCCACATCGATCATCTTGCTTGTTACATCACTTGAAATCCCATGGTTTATAACCTACAATATGAATACATAAAAACATTCCATAAGAACTAAGAGACTGTATGACTAAAGCTAAAACCGCAAGGGGTGTAGTGTCCACCTTTCCCCCATATCTAACACAATATGGGATTCTATGTACATATGAGACAAGGATATAATGTTCTTGGGTGCACTAACCTGGAAGAACCCGTAATTCTGGCATGCATGAGCCAAGGATGTAATGACTTGCTCATGTTTTGGGCCATGCAACTGCGCAAAATCAATGACGGGTAGCTTGAGATTCGTGACATCATAGGGTTTGCTGGTTATAGAATTGTTGGGACGCTCAAGGGCAGGGAGAACGTACTTTTGTGGAACTTTTGTGATGCCCATATCACACAAGTGCTTCACTCCTTTGTTGTGCTCTTGGCTCTTTAAGCTCTCCGCACTTCCATCATTCCTCATTGTCCTTTCTTGAAACATCACCATGGAGCTTGGTAACTGTTGTGTATGAGAGAGAGAGAGAGAGAGAGAGAGAGAGAGAGAGAGAGAGAGAGAGAGAGAGAGAGAGAGAGAGGAAAACAAGTTCAAAAATGGAATGCAAGACGGGACTTGCAGACAATGAGAATAATAACAATTAGTGAATGAGGAGCGACTGGCTTATTTTATACTATTGGTTGAGTTGGGTTTAGGTGGGGGTGGGAAGTCGGATGGTGTGAGGAAAGGATGTTTTCTATCATCATAAGATAATATTGACACCATAAATTAACATTTATTATGCTACAGATTTATGATAGTCCACGTTTGTTGACGCTTTCAGTTAAAAATAATTTTAAATTGAAAATGACAAAGTAAAATAGTGAGGATATGTTAAGTAAAAATTAGCGATTAGCCAAAAGCTGCAAATTAATAGCTAATAACCCAAAATTGATATCTTTTAATTGGAATCCAAAAGTTATTGCTAAAATGTTAGTTTTATCAATGTTTTAAAATTCAAGTTTTTAGTTGATCTAGTATGGTGATCGGATCACGGATCAACCGATCCAACCGGTTCAACCATCATATCAATCTGGTTTTACAATTACATACATTTTATAATTTTCAGCATAATAATATATCTAAAAAAATATAAACAATTTAATTTCACATTTTTTGTATCAAAAAAGATAAATTTTCAAGTTTCTATAGGAAAAATTTACTAAATTTGATATACTAACGGTGGATTAATTTTAAAAGTTTGAGTCTTAAGTTATTTAACCATGTTTTTAAAGTCCAAATTCTAATTTTCTGTTTCAATCATCGGGTCAACCCGGTTCCAGGTCACCAGTCCAACCGGTTTTTTGAGAAAACCGGCCGGTTCAATCCGAGTCGAAGATTCGCAAAAACTTATTATAATTTGTCCGTTCTCTTCACCGGTTCACGGTCCAACCGGTTCGACCGGCCTGGTCCATCCAAGTTTTAAAACATTGGTTCTATTCCCTTTTTCTTTAATGTTGGGATATAACAAAACGAGTTAAGCACTTCAAACAAATCGATATTTGCTTTCGGTGACACGAGCGGAATAAAATTACCGAAAAAAAACGGTAAACGAAAATGTAAAATCGGAACAAGATATTTAACGTGGTTCGGTCACGGGATCACGACCTACGTCCACGGGCGAACGAGAGAGAGAGTTTTATTATCACCAAAGAAATTACAATCATACAATGCTAAACTGCACTTGTAATCTGACCACTCATAAGAAAATATCACTCGCACTTTTGGCTGCCAGACTGGACTCTGCACAAAAGGCTATCTCACAAAATCGTGATATATCTATCTATGTGTTTCTTGTGTTTTGTGTGTTGAGTTGTGTGTTTGTGTTGTGTTGCTCCACCCTTTATATAGGCATAGGCATGACAAATACTCAACATTGGGTGGTAGCAAAAAATATTTTTTTTTCTTGCCCTTCTTTGACTAGAAAACCAGCCTCCACACCTAACAATCTCCCACTTGGAGGCTTCAATAACTTGGTCATTCTCTGCCATCCAATTCCTGCAACATGTTTCCAATCTCTCTCGTTCCTGCAATCCCTTCTTTTCAAACTTCTAGAAGGCCAGTTGAAGCCATACAAAACTTCAACTTCTCTGTGGTAACCACCTTGGTGAACATATCTGCTGGATTCTTCGTTCCAAGGATTTTCTTCAGATTCAAAGTTCCATCATTGATTAACTCTCGAATGAAATGGTACCTCATCTGAATGTGTTTCGTTCTATTGTGAAACACCGGATTCTTTGCTAGGTGAACTGCACTTTGGTTGTCACAATACAGTACACAATCCTCCTGTTGCATTCCAAGTTCTGATAGGAAATTCTTCAACCATATAAGCTCCTTGGCTGCTTCTGCAATAGCCATGTATTCTGCTTCTGTGGTTGAAAGAGCAACACTCTTCTGTAACCTAGACATCCAACTGATTGCGGTACCTCCTATTGTGAAGACGTATCCCGTTGTGCTTTTACCCGAATCCGCACATCCACCCAAATCTGCATCGGCAAACCCTTCTAAGACTACCCCATTTCTTCTGAAACATAGGGCAATCTCAGTTGTTCCTTTCAAGTAGCGTAACAGCCACTTTACTCCTTCCCAATGCTCTTTTCCTGGATTTGACATAAACCTGCTTACTACTCCCACTGCATGAGCAATATCTGGTCTTGTGCATACCATTGCATACATCAAACTACCAACTGCAGATGCATAAGGAACTTTAGCCATCTGTTCTTTGTCTTCTTCCGTCTTTGGGGATTGCTTCTTTGAGAGTTTCTGACTTCCCAAAGGTGTACTTCTTGCTTTAGCATCTGCCATGCTGAACTTTTCTAAAACTTTCTTGATGTACTTCGTTTGTGAAAGTTTTAATGTACCGGTAACTCTGTTCCTGGCTATGCTCATGCCCAATATCTGCTTAGCAGCCCCTAAGTCCTTCATCTCAAACTCTCTGGACAACTGCTTCTTAAGCTTGTTGATCTCCTGCATGTCGGATCCAGCTATCAACATGTCATCAACATATAATAACAGGATGATGTAAGAGGAGTTGAATTTCTTCAAGTAGCAACAGTGATCCATCTCACATCTGTGATACCCACTCCTCTGCATGAAGCTATCAAACTTTAAGTACCACTGTCTTGGAGCTTGCTTCAATCCATACAGACTTTTCTTTAACTTGCACACCAGGTTTTCCTTTCCAACTGTTAGGAAACCCTCTGGTTGTGCCATATAGATGTCTTCTTCCAGGTCACCATGGAGAAAAGCTGTTTTCACATCTAGCTGTTCTAGATGGAGATCTTCAGAGGCTACAATACCCAAGACCATTCTGATTGTAGTCATCTTCACAACTGGAGAGAAGATCTCATTATAATCGACCCCTCTTTTATGTTGGAACCCCTTGACTACTAATCGTGCCTTGTATCTTTTACTGCCATCAATCTCATCCTTTACCCGAAACACCCACTTGTTCTGCAGTGCTTTCTTCCCTGCTGGGAGCTTGACTAAGGACCAAGTCTGGTTCTTGTCAAGTGAGCTCAATTCGTCTTCCATAGCCTTCTTCCACTGTATGGAATCTTTCATCCTTAAGGCCTCTGGATAGGACTCAGGTTCACCATTCTCAGTCAACAATAAGTAATTAGCTGAAGGAGAATACCTAACTGGAGGTCTTCCTACTCTAGTGGATCTACGAACAGTAGGAGTTGAGGTCTCTGCATCATTTGCAAACTCATCATCGAAACTACTTCCATCTGTGCTCCCACTATCTCCATATATATCAGAGCTCCCACTGCTTCCTGAACTTTCACCTATCTCTGGAGTACTGATAGGTTTCACAATGTCATCTTCAGAGATTTCTTCAAACTCGACTTGACTTTCTGCTTTCTCTGGTTGTTTGTTTCTGCCTGAGCTCTTTGCAAGTTCATCTTTATATAGGACATTCTCGTTGAACACCACATCCCGGCTTCTGATAACCCTTTTATTTTGGTTATCCCAGAAGCGGTACCCCATGTCATCCAACCCATAGCCTATGAAAGTGCATTTCCTTGCTTTTGCCTCTAGCTTGTCTCTCTCTGAGTCTTTAACTTTGACATAAGAGACACAACCGAAAACCTTCAAGTGTTTGAGTGAAACCACGCGACCACTCCATTCTTCTTCTGGAATCTTGAACCCTATGGGGACTGAGTGTCCTCTGTTGATTAGATACGTGGCTGTGTTGACGGAATCTGCCCAGAACATCTTGGGTAAACCTGCATGCAGTCTCATGCTCTTAGCCCTTTCGTTCAATGTACGGTTCATTCTCTCAGCTACTCCATTCTGTTGAGGTGTCTCTGGAACCGTCTTCTGCATTCTGATTCCTTGGTCAGCACAGTAATCAACAAATTCTTTACTACTGTATTCGCCCCCATTATCTGATCTGAAACACTTGATCTTCAAGTCTGTTTCATTTTCCACAGTAGCTTTCCATTTCTTGAAAGTGCTGAAAACTTCAGACTTATGCTTCAAGAAATAAACCCAAACCTTCCTTGTGCAATCGTCGATAAACGTGACATAGTATCGGGATCCTCCCACTGAAGAAACTGAAGTGGGACCGTAGACATCTGAATGAACTAGCTCCAATTTCCTGGACTTGGGCTGATGACCAACCTTCTTGAAAGTAACTTTCTTCTGTTTGCCAAGAACACATGGCTCACAGAAATCGACTTTCACAGTCTTCAGCTCTGGTATTCTTCCTTTGGAAACTAGCATCTTCATTCCCTTCTCACTCATATGCCCAAGTCTTTGGTGCCATAGAGTAGATGCCCCAACTTCTTCAACAGCGTGTGCTTCGGCATCAGAAACTTCCACCATATAAAGTGTACCCCGCTTCTGTCCTCTAGCAACAACTAAATTCCCTTTTGTCACCTTCCACTGATGATCACCAAATGTAACATGGTGACCTTCATCATCAAGCTGCCCCACGGATATTAACATCCTCTTCAAGTCAGGAATGAACTTGACATTCTTCAAAGTCCAATCTGTACCTAAAGTTGTCTTGAGGACCACATCCCCAACACCTGTAATATCCAGGCTCTTGTTGTCTGCTAGTCTGACCTTTCCTTTGTACTGCCGGAAATTCTGCATTACTTCTCTGGAATGACTAGCATGGAACGACGCACCAGAATCCATGATCCAGGATTCTGTTGAGTTTTCAACACAGCAAATGAGCGCATCATCTTCAGAATCTACTGCCATATTGACTTCCTTCTTGCCTTTGTCTGCCGAAGGCTTTGGGCACTGATTTCTGAAGTGACCTTTCTCCTTGCAGTTCCAACAGGTAATATCCGACCTGTTCTTTGACTGACCTCTCTTTCTCGACTTTGATCTTCCTCTACTACCGCCTCCTCTGTTGGACTTCCTTCCCCTGTCTTCAGCGCTTAGAAGACTACTGGAAGATTCCCCGATACTCCGTCTGCGCACATCCTCACTAAGGATTAAATTTTGAATGCTTTCGAACGTCAGCTTAGCACCTCCGACTGAACTGCTGACTGTTGTAACCGTACCGGACCAACTTTCTGGCAAAGATGATAGTAGCAGCAATGCCTGAACTTCATCTTCAAATTTAATATCAACCGATATTAACCTCGACAATATTGAATTGAATTCATTTATATGATCAGTTGCTGAACTACCCTCCATCATCTTCAAATTTACCAACTGTCTGATCAGAAAAACTTTATTTGACGCCGAGGGTTTCTCGTACATGTCAGATAGCGCCTTGATCAACCCATGAGTTGTCTTCACATTGACAATGTTGTAAGCAACGTTCTTTGCCAATGACAACCTCACCACACCAAGAGCCTGCCGGTCTAACAATTCCCAATCCTCCGGCCTCATGTGAAAAGGCTTCTCTTCAGACAGAGGTTCATGTAACCCTTTTTGGTAGAGATAGTCTTCGATTTGCATTTTCCAGAAACCGAAATCGTAACCATCGAATTTGTCGATCTTAACTCTCCCATCTTCAGCCATAGCTCAAAAAAAAAAAGAAATTATAAGGCCAATCGAAACCTCGTTTCTGATGTGGAAGATCAGACTAAGCTGCAACCACGGAGCATACGCGAGATACGACTTCCTTTAAACTCGGAGCTCTGATACCAGTTTGTTGGGATATAACAAAACGAGTTAAGCACTTCAAACAAATCGATATTTGCTTTCGGTGACACGAGCGGAATAAAATTACCGAAAAAAAACGGTAAACGAAAATGTAAAATCGGAACAAGATATTTAACGTGGTTCGGTCACGGGATCACGACCTACGTCCACGGGCGAACGAGAGAGAGAGTTTTATTATCACCAAAGAAATTACAATCATACAATGCTAAACTGCACTTGTAATCTGACCACTCATAAGAAAATATCACTCGCACTTTTGGCTGCCAGACTGGACTCTGCACAAAAGGCTATCTCACAAAATCGTGATATATCTATCTATGTGTTTCTTGTGTTTTGTGTGTTGAGTTGTGTGTTTGTGTTGTGTTGCTCCACCCTTTATATAGGCATAGGCATGACAAATACTCAACATTGGGTGGTAGCAAAAACTTTTTTTTTTCTTGCCCTTCTTTGACTAGAAAACCAGCCTCCACACCAAACATTTAATTCAAACTTTTTTCTAAACATCTAAAATATTGAAAGTTTCAAAAAGCTCTCAAAATTTCGTTATGAAACATATCCTGAGTTATGTTTTTAATAATTTCTTATTTCGAGATCTTTTAAAAGATTGCAAACTAATTTTGAGAAAGATTTTGTGGTAAGTTTATTTATCTATCTCATAAAATATATTCTAAAATGATGTTATAATAAATCATTTTTCTTAAGTATATCAAGTTGTCTTGTTGAGGTGTAATTTTGCTATTTAAATATAATCTCACATTTTATAAAACTATGTATCATTCGAATATTGTATATCTTATTTGTATTTTAATAATGACAACGTAGGTACAAAGTCAACTAGTCAAGTATTCATACAGCATAATTCTAATGTTTTTAGAAATATACAGTACTTACATATTGGACCTTAAAAACTGAAAAACCTTTCATAACAATAGGCAAAATCCAATGCTTTCAGTTATTTGAGAAATAATTAAATATTTCTTTTTATAATGGCTTGCTTTTAAAATACATATGTTTCCAAAATTTTAAGGATTTTGTATATACAAGTTATTGGAAAAATACAACATAATTATACAATATTGTGAATCATTACAGAAATTGCATAATTTGTTGATGTATAACTGTGAATATATGTTGAAGTCTTTCATCTCTCCATAAAGACTTTTTTGAAAAAACAATTTTGGACTCCATATATATTTTACATAATTTAATCTATTTAATATTTTTCTATTTAAACATTTACATAAATGAAACTCATTAAAGATGCATTTTCCGGATAACCTATTGTGATGTCACATTAGGATTCTATGCAATCAAATAATAGTTTTATAAACAAGGTTAACTTATAATAACTTTCTGAAAAAATCGAGTTTCTACAAGTAACCCGAACTATTGTTTTCTTTATTTATTTTTCGTTGATTTTGACATGGTGAATTAATCGATTGGGTTCGAGTTTGATACCATCTTAGAAGGATGTAGACGCATCGTTAGTATATGCAAGGAAATATTGTACTGGGTCAAAGTCCAAAGTAGCAAGGGATTCAAAGTTCAAACACAGTTGAATTAAAAACCAGTTGACAAATAGAGGTCTAGCCACTCCACGAGGTTCTATTTGCAATTTGCTTTTGTATGGGTCATCCCTCGTATACATAGGGATTATATAAAAATAAATATTTTGATATAAAAGATAAAGATATGTATCATTTTTATTGTTTTTTAATAAATCAACATATTAAATTTTAATAATTTTTCTTTTTCGTAAACAAGCATTGATATTTATATAATATTTTTTAGAGAAAAGTTTCAATATTTTACTGAAAAAATCTCAAATTAATTTTTATTAACAAAAAGAATCCCAAATTAATTTTTATTAACAAAAAAGACAGAAACTATATGTTTTATCTTCAATAAAGTTCTACTATTTTCGCACAGGTTACGGAAAAGTCTCAACATTTGGCCGGTTTTCTGTCTTTTTTGTTAATAAAAATTAATTTTGGGACTTTTTGGCTAATAAAAATTAATTTAGGATTTTTTCATAAACTGAGCTAAAATATTAGGATTCTATTGGAGATTTCCCGATTTTTTTATTTAAGAATGACTTTTTGTATTTCAGCTCGTGCCATACATTTAGTTAATATATGGATAGACTTTGTATCATATTTACTTTAAAACTTTTTTTTTAATTCGCATGTGAATAAACTATGAATATACATTGTTTTATTCACATGTGAATACGTAAGAGTTTTAGTATTAATTTGATACATGATTTATTCACATTGAACGTATGATGATAGTTGATCTAAAAAAAATTATTTTCTTTTACAAAAAATCGTATGCCAATATGAATCTCAATTATTAAAAAATAAAAAGATATAAATTTTGATATTTTTCAGAAAATTTTTTAATAAACATATCATTGTGAAATTGATGACCAACATTCATTTGAACTGCAAATCAGTTCTATGGCACTTGGCATTTGGTACCCAATAAGGACTGGTTTCAATTTACAAGCATTTGTTAATGTTGATCATGTTGGTTGCAAACTCGATCCTAAAAGTACATTAGAAGGATTTCAATATCTAGGAGGAAGGTTGGTTAGTTAGTCATCAAATAAACAAAACTGCATATTCCTATCCACCGCTGGCGTAGGATACATTGTTACAGCAAGTTGCTGTTTGTCGGTACATTGGATAAAGTCATACCTACTAAATTATGACTGGCGATACCTTTAGGTACCAACCTATTATGATTCTAAGAGTACCATCGTTATTTCAGACAATCAAATCCAACACTACTTGACAAAATACATAGATATTCGGTATCACTTTATCAAGGATAACATTCTCAAAAATATCATCGAATTAATTTTTGTTCCATCAATAAAAGAAATTGTTGATATGTTTAGGAAAGCTCTTAATCCAACCACTTTCAATATTTTCTTAAATTTGTTATGCATGATGAATCATGATCCACGAGAACAATTAAGTCATGACATCGAAACGTATTGAATCTAAACTTTGTTATGCAAAATTTTCCAGGAGTTTTTATCTTCGATGTGTAATGATACATTTTTGTTTCGACTAAAGGTGTAATTAGCTTCAATACTCAAGAAAAGCTTAATCACACACTGATGATCTCTTAAATTAATGGTTGGGAATTATGGTTTTCTGATGATATTCCTCTATGTCTTTCTTTTAGAGCCTATAACTCTCGATTAAACTAAGTTAGGATTTGGTACAACAGGCTAACTTTAGCACTTGTATTATGTATCAATGGTTCCATTTCTTGTCTACATTTCAAAGGAGTTTCACTTGCAATAAATATATTTAGAAATGATTTATGTTTAAATGAACCTCGTTTATTGTTCTACAGGACAAAAAATGGTTCTTAGAATGGTTCATATTTTATTCAAATCATAGAGTTATCACAAAAAAATTCTAAGAGGACACATGTTGCTTTTAGAATAAAAGATCTTCCACCAAGTTTGGTTCCACTAACCTAATTTGTAGTTGACCTTACCTCTCAACCCACATCATGTCAGAATGTTATGCGAACTGTTCCAAAAACCTACACCACTGATGATAGTTTAATAAATGTCATTGCAAAACATTTAATTCATGTGACATGTCGCATTCGTTGATGCAGTCAAATATAGAAAATAAAACATTACCGTCCACTAGATAGGATAAACAAGGGTCGAACCAAGGAACCCGTGATTGGCTTTTTATGTTGATAAGTAAAACATACTATAGTGTCACTCTCCAGTAGGAGTATTTCTACAGGACAAAAAATGGTTCTTAGAATGGTTCATATTTTATTCAAATCATAGAGTTATCACAAAAAAATTCTAAGAGGACACATGTTGCTTTTAGAATAAAAGATCTTCCACCAAGTTTGGTTCCACTAACCTAATTTGTAGTTGACCTTACCTCTCAACCCACATCATGTCAGAATGTTATGCGAACTGTTCCAAAAACCTACACTACTGATGATAGTTTAATAAATGTCATTGCAAAACATTTAATTCATGTGACACGTCGCATTCGTTGATGCAGTCAAATATAGAAAATAAAACATTACCGTCCACTAGATAGGATAAACAAGGGTCGAACCAAGGAACCCGTGGTTGGCTTTTTGTGCTGATAAGTAAAACGTACTATAGTGTCACTCTCCAGTAGGAGTATTACTGACACTTAAACTCAATTAAAACTCAAAACCATAACCCGAATTAGATCTAAGCATGAAATATTATATTACAAAACAATGTATAAACTAAAAATGCTTCTTTTATAAAAAAAAATGCAATAACCATGAATCCTTCAAAACCTAACCAACAATAGGAGCCGAATGATTGATCCTGGATCTAAACTCAATCTACACAGTCAGAGAAATTCCTAGATGCGGAAAGCTCTTAACATCAGATTTGATACAAAAACGAAATAAACCATATAAAATGATAAATCTAACCAACTATAAAGTATAGACTGAACTAAGACGAATATGAGCTAATAAATCCATAGTTCAATCGATGGATAGCTTATCCGCTCCCTGAAACTTGATCTAGCAACCTCTATTTATAGTTGCAAAATAAAGAGGTTCGCGCCGCTAACAATCGCTTTTCGCATCGCAAGCATGCCTTATCCCCGATATCTCGCACTTTGAATTTTGAGTCAAACTTCAGATCATGTTTCTATTCATTGAATGGCGTCGCGAGTAATTTTTCCTCCGTGTCGCGAGCTTCTCCTGATCTTATCCTTCGTTCTTATCTCTATCTTTGTTCAATTTTCCACTTTAAACCCTATATTTTAGTATTTTTCCTATACAAGCAACTTACACCAAAAGTGAGCATAAATAGTCCTTTTATAAATATAAAACAACTAAAACCCAGTCCAATAACACGTAAAATATGCAATATAAAAGGGCGTTATCAAATACCCACACTTCGTTTAGTATGTGGATCCTAATCTGAACTGAGGAGTCACTATGACCGAAGGAGATCATCTATCCGAAGCAACCAAACCGATTCAAGGAATGCCAGTACGGTTGGAGGTCGTGCTTTGTCCAGATCAGTTTCTTCGTCCCTGAATGTGAGCTCCGCTTCGGATGATCATGCGATGCGAAGTGAAGATCAATCAGTTGTAAAGTAGGTATCATGAGTCAGGGGTGTTCCCCCATTATCTTACTCTACTTTAAGATCCTCCGCAGATGGCATCACCCGATCCGAGGGAGCAGCTTTCACTCTGGATCAGATTTTGAAGTAGAATCTCCATGTGGGTCAGATGTGTAGATTCGAAATGTCGGTAAAAGGGAGGAGCTACTTCAGAAGCGAAGTGTACCCCTTGGCACAAGTTCTAAGGACTGATGGTGTCAGAAGATTGGTCTACCACAGCATGTACTCGGAGAACTGTTGCTGTCAGGAGTTGGCCTGCCATAACATGTTCCATGCCTTGTCCCATCAGCTAGCCTAGTGCTGAAAGTCAAAGGCTAGATGATTTACCATCATTACTGAGATTCAGTACCCGAGTCTTATATATCTCCGATTATAACCAAGAGTGTAAGTGTGTGCAATTATTTGAGTGCAGAGAAATACTTGTACATTTGTATAGCATTCTTATAATAAAATTCTCTCTAGTTCCGGGTGGACGTAGCTTGATCTTGCGATCAAGTGAACCACTTAGATTTCTCTGTGTTGATATTTGCTTGTTTGTTCTTCTTGTATTTCTTGCTGCAACGATCTCTTTGGTCGAGTGCTTACTGTCGAGGGTTAGTTTGACTGTTCTTGATAATGGATATTTGAAGTTGTCGAGCTTGACTTGTTGTGTCCCAATCCTAACACACTTTTGCTTTGCTTGTCCCCAAGAAAACAGAGATTTTAAGACCTTGTATCATAAACTCAAACTTTCTTGAAAATCCCTCGGTTTCAAAATTTATTACTATTTTCAGTCATTATACTTAAACCAACTTTTTTGAAAAATGGCCATAATATTCTTGGGATTCACGATTTTCTAAATAACTCCTGTTTACAATTTTTTAGTTTACAACTGTGTAAACCCACTTGTTCAAATTCTAAAAGCCGTTAAAGAACTTTCCATGACTTTCTATGTTGTCCGTGTAGCGGGATTTCAACAACATTATCTCAGACCAGTTGATCTTAGGTAATGAGGTGCATAAATGCCCTAAGGCCACCCGTTTCAGGTTTACTAGCTCGAAAAACATAGGCCACTGATTGAAATTTTCTTTCATGAATCTCAATCCTATGATATTTCTAAATCACAACATTTTTTTCTTTTTATAATGCTTGAGTTAAACTCAAGTTGTTTTAACCGAGACTAGCATCAAACAAGTATATAGTATTCCTTGAAAAATACCATTTTTCTAAAAAAAATTCAAAATTGTTTGTTTCTAAGATACAATTTCTCAAAAAAAAAATTCTTAAAAATTTTAAAATTCTCATATAAACTTTATCTTTTTCGACCGTCCCTACCCCAACTTAAATTATACAATGTCCACATTATATAAAGAAAAATTCAAAAACAAGGAAGAAAAAGAGTACCTCTTTAGGACGATGAATTACTTGAAGGCTGCAATCAGATGCATTTTAGGGCTGATTTGTGTGTTCGTATTGTTTTGTTAGCTGTCCAGAGACTCAGGCACAACATTGAACACGCCAAGCATAACCCAAGTGTAGGGGTGCAACTACCCCATACTTGTGTTAATGCCAATCTCCAAAACTTGTGGGCAATCTTCTTCCACAATTTGTAACACACGATCACATCACAAGTTTAGTTGATTGGATTGCTAATCAAAATAACACCTCCTACTAGATATTAAGTTTAGATAGAAACATAAAGTTTAAATTACAGATATTTAAAACTAAAAATAAAAATAAAACTAAAACTGAAAATAAAATAAGAAATAAAAGATACAAGAAGTATCACTCCTGGTTGTCATCATGATGGGTCCCCGACGGACCTGCATCGTCAGCTCCAGCAGTTGGGAATGGTGGTGGCTCCATCCTAAAATGTAGCAAAAGTATGCCCTGACTCTCTGCCAACCACCGCTGTTGGGCCTCCATCCTGGCCTCCTGTCTAACCTGGGTAACTTCCAGTCTCGCCACACTCGTCTCCAGTTTGGCCTGGCCGGCAACTAGGTCTCGTAGGGTGGTCTGGATGTCCAGAGGCTCCAACTCCTGCTCATGTGCCGGCTCGACTCTCCTCCGTCGGCATCTCGGAACTGGGACCTCTGGCTCCTGCTCTAGTATCTCGAACCCTTTATCTCGTCGTCATGTGCGGCCTCCTCATCCGCAGCTACCGTACCCTCATCGTCTCCAGATAGGATGCCCCTATCACTCATGACTGGTACGGGGTCATCGAACCCATCTCCTATCTTGTCAAAATGCCATATGAGTGTGCTAGCCTCATAATATAGTGACCTCCAGTAAGTGGGCTAGCACCACATGTTCCCTTGCCCCTATTGACCAGAAATTTTGCCAACAGGTAGGGAAGGTATAGGAATCGGGTGGGGTTGGTGATACCCAGAGGAAGAACATGTCACTCGTCGGCACCTAATCACCGCCCTTGCAGTGAGCAACAATGTGAGTAACGATCCAGTGAAAAAAGCAATGAACTAGAGAGCGAAACATCCGCTCCCAGTTATCCGCGGGTACATATGGAATACCACCGATTACAGCCCAGACGGTTGTCTCAGTAACTCCCTCCCAAATGGCTGCCTCAGTGACTCCCTTCGGTAAATGTGTGTGGCATGAAACAATGAATGATGGAAAGTGAATATCATCCATCTCCTCTTGCGTGTAAATGTTCGTCCGCCGCACTAACTCCCTAACCGAGCATTCTCAGCGGGCTCCTCCTATTCGGAAACATACCCTGTGTCGTAATGGATCAAGGTGTGAAGGACCAAAGGCGCAGGTGGAGTAAAACTCCAGCATCAACTCCCTATAAATAGCCTCTTCGGCGAGGATTAGCCTGTCTCATGTCTCATCCCTCGCAGGTGAAGCTTTGAGCCCAGTCGGCACTGGTCCACGTCCTGACCAGATATGGTGCTACCCGAGGCTCTAAACTGCATACTATAAGGAATCCCTGATCCAAGGATGGCGCTACCTCGGTGTCTCTAGCAGCCAGTCCGGAAACTGCATCCTGTAATTCGGTGATTCCTCATCGTCATCTGGGAGCTGCAGAAACGCCTGTTGTGGCGAGTCCGCCAATGGAATAGCAGGTTGACTTCTCCTCGAGGCCATCTTCAAAATTAAACACGAGAACAAACACAGTGGAAATGTGCGAAAAAATTGCAGTTTTGGTCCCTAGGTGAGATAGAGGTGTTATCATAGATAGCGTCGCTTTCTTCGAACACCCGAATCCCTAACCTGATTTGGTCGAACCGATGCACTAATAACTACCATACATGACCGATTAAGCTTAGATTAGGTTTAATTCCACGAAAAACACGTCACAGAACCGTTATTGGGGCAAAACTCGCGGTTCGGTTAAAAATCCTAAACCGACTTAGTTCATGTCAAAAGTGATGTATAAAGTAATTTAAAAAAGAAAATGTAAATATAGCAGCATCCTAAATAAAAAAAAATATGCATTTATTGGTTAAGTGAATGTCGGGTGACCTCTGGAGAACACTAGCTCTTACTCAAAAGTCATATGCGTTCCTTTGACCTCTATGCATGCACAGTTCTTGTTGGTTGGCCGTTGACTTGATTAATTAAATTCAATGTTCAATATATTCATTCTTGATTCTTCTACTTACCCAAAACCATTGTTCATCATCAAGCTAGTGAAAGCAAATAAATCATTATTAAACACGCAAATTTAAAGCATTATCTTCAATTTATCTATGTTACGGTAACTAATAAAAAATGCGTCAATTCATGGATGACAAATATATGCATAGATATAGTTTCATGGATCTATAAAAAATATATCGACTTAGTTTAAATGCGAAAAACCAAAGAAACAGAAGAGTAGGAGTAGGATAGATTTGCCGTTCAAAAAAAAAAAAAAGATTAAGATTAAAAATAATTATTTTTGTCTAAAGTCATATGCATGCACAGTTCTTGTTGGTTGGCACGTTGACTTCATTTACTAAATGCATGGCTCAATATGTTCATTCTTGATTCTTCTACTTACTTAGACCATTGTCAATCATCAAAAAAAGAATTTCTTATACATGAAGCCCAAAAAAAATGATTTCTTATAATTCTTCAAATAAAAAAAAAAGTAAAAGACAAAAAAAAATTTGATCTCTCCCAGAAATTCTCGATGGATTGTTTGATTTCTGATTCTGAAAATTGGCCGGTTTTGGGGTAAAAACCGAACCCAATTCGATTAATTCGGTTTGTTGGGTTCTATAACCCGTCGGTTTCGGTTTCTAAGTGGGTTCGGTTTCGGTTTCTAAAGTCGGTTTTTGGTTGGTTTCGGTTTCAACCGATGGGTTCGTGGGTTTTGGGTTGGAACCCAATTTCCAACAATTATAAAAAATTTATAAAAATAATAAACATATTCTACCAATTATTTTTAGTCATCATTTACATGGAATAATAATTTGATACATTTTTATACACTTAACTCTATAAGAAATAATGTACTGATGTAGCATTTGACGTATTCAAGTGTTATTCTAGCGGTTATTAGAAATGTTGGTTATATGCCCATCGTTATAACAAGTTTGTAATATTATTATAAATAGTAGGGTCCTTTTGGGTTACACGCAAGAGACGATTTAGCTAAAAGAGATCGAAAATAAACTTGAGGGGTTAAGTTTATTAATATACCAAAGTAAAGGTATATTAATTAGAAACTTAATGGTTAAGTTTATTAATATACCAAAGTAAAGGTATATTAATTAGAAACTTAATAAGGATAAGGGACTAAAGTGAAATATCCACAAGGGAGGGGATAAGGATGAGGAGCACTATAAATACAACCCTAGATCTGAGTTGTATAGGCTGCCAAAACCCTAATTTTCATCACCCTCCTCCCACCCCTCGGTATACGGCCGATTTCTTTCATAACCCTAAGTATTATGTGCTAAAACTTCAAGTAAAGGTATATACTACATCAACGGGTGCTGGATCGTTGTCTTGGGTGCGATTACATTATAGGTGTTCTACTTTGGGCTCTCGTCATCCTAACAAGATCAGATCTGAGATCTAAAAGGTATTTCTTGAACCCTCTTGATTTTACAGTTACAAAAGTGTGCATGATTCTATGATGCTGGTTGAATACGATTTTGATTTCTGTTTCCGCTGCGTTGTTTTTATGCTATCGTATTCCAACAGTGGTATCAGAGCCACTTTATCATGATTTTGTACTGTTTTGATTCGATTAAAATTGTTAAAAATCGTTTTTTTTTCTTTGAATTATCGAATCTGTCGACGTCCGCGCCGCGGTCCTTGAATGGTCGCGTCGCGGTCTTCTCTAAAGTTACGATCATTAGGGTTTTGCCGCTTCGCGTTTCCTAGTGTTCCGCGCCGCGTCGTTCTTGGCATGATCGGTTTCTTTTGATTACCGCGTCGCGTGTTCTCGTGTTGCGCGTCGCGGCGGGCGTGATGTTTTATTTATTTTTCTGAAATCAGATTTCTTGTTATAAAATGGTGTTTTAATATTGTATGATTGTTTAGATTAATCATTGACATAAAATGCTTGCTTGCTCAATAGGATTAATAGCTAAACACAAAGTTTAAAATGCTTCAAAATTTAATGGATGATTGTTTAAATTAATTATTAACACTGCATCCTTGCGTGTTTAATAGAATTAATAGTTAAACATAATTTTCAAAGAATACTTAAAATTTTAAATAATATATATATATATATATATATATATATATATATATATATATATATATATATATATATATATATTAGAATTGTATCTATATGTATAACTTAAAATAAAAACATTGGTCAGACCGTGACTAGGCTCACCTACTCTAAATGTGTAGAAGGTTGAAGGAGGTCTCTTTGATTCCTAATGAGGTCGGTTTTTAAATAGCATTCACTGCTTACCACCCTCACCGCCTGTCACATTTTATCGAGTGGAGTTACCGAAAGGGTTTGATAGGACAGTGTTTCAAGATAAAAGTATTACTGAAAATACACAAGTAAGAAAAATTGTTAAAAGTTAATAAAATTTTTCAAAAGTCAAATTGGCAATTTCAAACCAGTTTTAAAAGTTTAAATTGACCCTTTTGCCAATTAAAAGGTTAAAGTGTTTTAACAAAAATGATATATGTAAAACTAGATTGTTAAAAGTTGTTTACATGTTTTTAAAATTATTGGCAATTGTAAGACGGATTTTAAAAGTTTAAGAGACCATTTTGCCAAAAAAGAAAGTTAAAATGTTTTAACTTAACGAAACGAAACCCCGTTTTATGAAAATGTGAATCTCATGCTACCCACAAAGAACCACACATTTAACCGGGCCCTTCCGGCGTGGGAAGTGCTATAGCCAACGCGTCGGATTGGACTCGGCCAAAATGATGTGATACTCGCGATAACTCATGAATCATGGGCCGGGTGTCACGTGAGTCTTCGTGGTCGATTTACCATCCAAACTCGTGATCCGCGGCATACCCGTCACGAGAGAGAGGATGAGCATGATGGGATTAAACATGCCATTGATCAGATTCAATGAATCCCAAAAGACCTAGAAGCTTCATAGAGATTGAAGTTGGCAAAAGAGTATTGCCTACCTAAATAACTTCTGGGGGTGACTACGGCATACCTCTTCACCACCAAAAGAGAAATATGGATTCTAGCCTTAAGTAAAATAATTTTATGGGTAATTAATTTATTAAAGGATAATCAAACTAAACAAAACTCTATTTTAGATGTCTACTAAAGAAAGTTTGAAAGTTACAAGTTTTTTTTACTGCGTGGCTTCCTCAATCAAAGTAAGTTCAACGGCATAGATTATGCGTGTTGGTTCCAGAACTTGAGAAGAGTACTCAATGTCGAGGGAATTTTTATATGATTAAGGAACAAGTTCCTATGGATTATCCAGCCAGATCCATTAGTGCTGAAATAGACGGTCAATTATCTTAGACGTCTAAATGATTCGAATAAGGTTGCTCGTTTCATGTTAGACACTATGATTCCCGAGCTTCAAAGAAGATTGTGGGGTCTTGGTGCTTTGACATGATTAACCGGCTTAAGGACATGATCCAAGAGCATGTTAAATGGGAACGATTCGAAGTCATGAAAGCATTATTTGGATGTAGGCTGTTACTAGGATGGAGAGTCAATACCCATATGTTTAGCATAAGAGGGTACGTTGACCAAATGTGGAGGTTGGGATTTCCAACAAGTCAGGAGTTAGTCACGGACATTGTCCTTAACTCGCTGACTAGTTCTTATGATTAGTTCATTCTGGACTTCATTATATAGAACTTAAAAGGACCCTTCGAGAGATTACATAGCATGTTGAGGAAAGTATAACTTTACATGGCTAGGGAATCCAACACCACAGCTCCTAAAGGAGGTGTCAAAAGGAAAAGGACAAACCCTACCAAGGGAATGATTTTCCTAAAGAAACCTCAATACTGAAATCCTGAGGAAGATTTTTGTTTCCACTGAAAGGATGTGGGACATGGGAGGCATAAATGCTCAAGATATCTGATGCAATAGAAGTAGTTGCAAGCCAAAGAGTATGGCACTTCAGGTATATTTGTAATTCCATAAGTGCTTTGCTTATGACCAGTATTGCCATTTTAATGGGCAGAGACTAGAATAAAGCAGAGGTACAAACCATGGAGAGCTGGATCGAATCATGGACTACAAGCAGCTTGCTTTCATCCATAGGATTAGGAACCAACTTCTCTATAGTGTTTTTGTTTATGGTTTTGCAATTTGAAGATTGTTGATGTGAACATTGTTTCATCAGATGGTTTTGACTTGGTTTAAATAAAGGTTGTTTTAAATAAAAGTTATTTTGGAACAAAGTTATGGTCATTACATCTATGAGAACTGGTTCACAACAATAGTTCGAAAAGATTGATTCAAGAGAATCCAAATGTTTGGATTAATGGTATGAGTGGAATTGTCTGGTTTTGTAAACTTGAAAGAAGCTACCAGAACTCCAGATGGATAGGATTCTGGAGATCATTTGACTGAAAGTCTTATGATAACTACTATTCTTGTCTACATAGAGAGATAACTATGCACTGCTCACAAGTTATTGCGGGCAAAGGCTGAGAATCTGTTGGACCTTGTACATCTAATATATTTGGATCGTTCAGTTTTCCACTAAACCGTCTAAAATACTCTATTGAGTTTGAAACCTATAAGGTGATCAGTACTTCAAGAACAGAGTATTGAATCAAATGAGCAAAGGATGAGAATTCTAAATCCAAGTGCGGATAAAGAGTTTCTTAGTCAAAGATTATACAATCATCTAATGGAATGTGAAAATTGTTTTAACAGTTAAATCTACTTAGAACGCTACAAGCATCGTATGGTGTGTCTGAGTTATAATCGAACATAAAGGTTCGACTTATGATGGATTGTATTATGCTTCCGATCTATGTCTGAGGTTAAACCTTAGAGACAATAGAGTCTTAACCCTTGCACCAACACAAAAGGTTCTATAAACACTGTCTAAGAAATATGGAGTGTAGATGTTTCTTCACTAGCATATTTAGAAATTTGGGGTCTTGAGACTTACGGTTTACCATGTAGCTTAGAGGACGCCGATTAACAGAAGTGTTATTCCATTAGAGTACTTAGATATAATAAGCATTTTGACAACAGTATGATGTTGTATAAATGGCAGTCTTCTATGATAGGAAGCTGGTATTCAAGAAATCAGTGGGAGCCTGACTGATCTTGATGAGACTCAAAGGATCAAAGAGCCTGATGTTGGCACTAGCACTCAACCAGAGGTAGTAAAACCTGTTGAGACTCAGTAAGAGTTTGCTGAGGAATCTGACATAACTCCATCTCCTGTTCGAGAAACTGATAAAGGACGTCATACACATGGTTTTCATGAATTACATGTTGACAAAGGTGATGAATGTCTGGTGGATCATTGTGATCCTACCAATTATCGGAAGTCATGGCAGGCCCTTTTGGGTTGCCTTAAGGAAAGAGATGATGGAGAGCGAGATGAAATCCATGTATGATAACCAAGTTTGTAACCTGGTTGATCAAACACCTGACCTTAAAACAGTTGGGTGTAAATGGGTCTTCAAGAAGAAGACAGACGTGGATAGAAAGGAACACACAAACAAAGCCAGACTGGTGGCAAAGGGTTATACTCAAACCCAAGGGATTGATTATGAGGAAACTTTTTCACCAGTGGTGATGATTAAATCTATTAAGATATTGTTTGTCATCGCAGCATTCTATGACTACGAAATATGGCAAATGGATGTAAAAACCGCTTTCCCTAACGGAAAACTTTCAGAGGATGTGTATATGACACAACCAGGGGGTTTTGTACAGTCCAAATATCCTAATAGAGTGTGTAAACTTGTGAAGTCGATTTATGGACTCAAACAAGCATCTCGTAGCTGGAATCTCTGCTTCGATGAGAAAATCAAAGAGTTTGGATTTTCGAGAAGTAAAGATGAGTCATTTGTATATGTCGGAGCTAGTGGGAGCATTGAAGTCTACCCTATGTCGTACACAGATAGCAAAGTTCTCATGTAAATGTCCCTATCTCGAGAAATATGAAATAAATGAGAATTGATATGCTATAAATGACACAGGAGAGACTTAATGCGCATGAAGCATTTTGATCTATGGAGATAGAATTAAGTGCTTCATAGGGATTTTGGAAACAAAAGTGAACTATGTAAATGTCAGTGCTAGTGGGAGCACTGAAGTCCAACCTATGTTGTATGCAGATAGCAAAGTTCTCATGTAAACGTCCCTATATCCAGAAATCATAAATAAATGAGAATTGCTGTGCTACAAATGGCATAGGAGTGACCTATTGCATATGAAGCATCATGATCTATGGAGGTAGAACTAAGTGCTTTATAAGGATAAGCTAGAGTACATGAGCAGTCGGATCTAGAGATACAAGACTCCTATAAGGGATTCAAGTTTCTGTATCAGGGTTTAGGACTGAGTAAAACTCAGAGTCCTAGTTCCATTAAGATCCTGGATGAGATAAGTTGAGTCTTGTATGCACTTGCATATGGATCAATCGCATAATGTACAAGACCTAATGTATCATATGCCTTGAGCATGATGATTTGACATTAGGCTAATCTTGGCAAAAGTCAAATGGATGGACGTCACGAAGTATCTTAAATGTTTAAGATATTCTTGATCCATTATAGTATGGGAGAACTCAGTGTAAAGAAGCACACTGATACTAGCTTCCAAAACTAATAGAAACGGTTCTTGTACGCAGTCAGGATCCGGGTTCTTACCAAAAGAGACATCTCAGTTAATAGAGCTATATCGGATGAGGCAAGATAGCTGATCTGATCACTAAGTCAATGTCTCGGACTAAGCAAGATCGATCATGCTAAGTCCATATGCATTAGATATGCAAATGAATTGACTTTGAGTGAAGTTAGTATAGTTTGATTTGTATTGGGAACTTAAGCAATGAAAAACTCTATCTGATATGAAGATTATTATGTGGAGAACATAATATATGCATAAAGGCAGTCATTTCATTAGTTTATCATTGTGTTCCGATTTTGCGTGTTTTATTGACTTCCTGAATAATTTAATTATTATTCAAACTGTCCACAGTTGGTCATACTTTTGGGAGTAAGTATTGATTCAAGACTGACATGAGGAATTGGTAGATTGTCCATAAAGATGGACATAGCATGGAGATGCACTAATTCTCATGTGTACTTAATAGGGATTAAGTATTGGAGTAACCTGCACTTAGAGATTACTTCATGGAATCTGTCACGAGTAATTCTAAGATGGTAATATCTTATATTCTTCAAGCGGAGATGCATTGATTCTTTGTCCTGCAGTCTGTTGTGCCTTGGTTTTCTCCAACGTTGTCCGTAACTGGCAGCCATACAGGGAATGTCCAGGTATGACATGATGAGTAGGCGAGATCCGTGTAGTCAAAGTTTATTTGTTCCTTCTGCCCTAACAGGAGAAGCGATATCTATAGGCCCCTCGATGATTTGGTGCTGACAGCAAGTGTACGGCCGTACCGAGACTGAATTGATATAGAATCAATAGTGCGGTTTGTTGTGGTCATCACAAATCTTTATCGGGAAACATAATATTGAATGTCTGAGACTGGCATGATTCCATGTCAGACATTCATAAGGATATCTTGTAGAACAAAGGAATATTTTGATCACTTTCCTAAGGGCTGTTTCATTAGATGAACACGGCACTTGTCTAGGATGACATACACCTTACTAGGTTAATGAATATTAGACCATACAGTTGTTATAACAAGTGCAAGTGGGAGACTGTTGGTTATATGCCCATCGTTATAACAAGTTGGTAATATTATTATAAATAGTAGGGTCCTTTTGGGTTACACGCAAGAGACGATTTAGCTAAAAGAGATCGAAAATAAACTTGAGGGGTTAAGTTTATTAATATACCAAAGTAAAGGTATATTAATTAGAAACTTAATGGTTAAATTTATTAATATACCAAAGTAAAGGTATATTAATTAGAAACTTAATAAGGATAAGGGACTAAAGTGAAATATCCACAAGGGAGGGGATAAGGATGAGGAGCACTATAAATACAACCCTAGATCTGAGTTGTATAGGCTGCCAAAACCCTAATTTTCGTCACCCTCCTCCCACCCCTCGGTATACGGCCGATTTCTTTCAAAACCCTAAGTATTATGTGCTAAAACTTCAAGTAAAGGTATATACTACATCAACGGGTGCTGGATCGTTGTCTTGGGTGCGATTACATTAGAGGAGTTCTACTTTGGGCTCTCGTCATCCTAACAAGATCAGATCTGAGATCTAAAAGGTATTTCTTGAACCCTCTTGATTTTACAGTTACAAAAGTGTGCATGATTCTGTGATCCTGGTTGAATACGATTTTGATTTCTGTTTCCGCTGCGTTGTTTTTATGCTATCGTATTCCAACAAGAAACTCGGTAAAAGATATAGAAAAATAAATAAAAACACGTCAACCTACATTACTGATGCATCTTAGAAGTGTTATTAACTTGGCGTAATCAATACCCTAACATACTACAATATATATCAAATATTAATAATATATTAAATATTTTTGGGTTTGGGTCGGTTTTAGAGATTGGGTCGGTTTCGGTTTTAGTGGGTCGGTTTTGGGGGTGAAATATTAATAATATATTAAATATTTTTGGGTTTGGGTCGGTTTTAGAGATTGGGTCGGTTTCGGTTTTAGTGGATCGGTTTTGGGGGTGAAACCGAACCCAAACCGAAATTTTCGGTTTCTAAAATTTCAAACTCAAATCGTTGGTTTTTTTTCTTTGGTTTCGGTTTTTTGGTTTAGGTTTTGTCAGTTTTTTTCGGTTTTTGTCGTTTTCTCGGTTTCCAGGTTTGGTTTTGCTCACCCCTACTGAAAAAGACACGGTTGGAGACATAGAGTCCATGATAACTGCATATTTTTATCTATTTTATATGTAATTGTAATTAAAGAGCTTATTGAGATCGAGATAAGAAGTGAATTCACATCCTTTACACTGGTGGGAATTCTTTCAACATATACACTTTACTACTGAAACCATCCTTTCCGATCAGTTTGTTGTGTTTTTCGTTCCATTTAAGGAAAGTGGAATGTTCGGACTTTTTAGGTCAATTAGACAAACCTTTATATATTAACCGTAAACGTACTTATGTTTTAAACCAAAACATAAATTTATTTTTATATTTAAATCAACACAAAGAGTACTCACACTTTCAAGAAAAAAAATATGTATTCTTATTTTAACCAAAAAACGTACATTATAATATTTTGTAAGATATATATATATATATATATATATATATATATATATATATATATATATATATATATATATATATATATATATATATATATATATATATTGTTGGATTAGGTGTCTAAGTCATGACTAATAATTAGTATTTACCTAATTAATAGTAGCATAGTCCATTTGGGTTGCCCTCATAGCTGGAGGTTTGGTAGAAAGTTCGGTGGAGAGAGAGATTGATTTATTATGTGATTAATAAATCAATAGAAATTAAATATATGGTTTATTAATATATTAAAGTGATAATATATTAATTAGAAACTATATTAATTAATTAGAAATTAATATGGAATTAGTTGGAATTAATTTGGTGATTAAATTAATTAATTAAAGAGTAAATTACACTTTTGGTCCCTATGGTTGGACAAAACTAACAGATATGTCCTAACTATCCAAATCCAACGTTTTAGGTCACTAAGGTTTCCGAAAACTAACAAATACGTCCCTGAATCAAGTAAAGAGACTAAAATGCCATTTCTATTTTTTTTCTTTTTTCTTCTATACATATTATATAATTAGTTAATAAAAAAATAGAAAAATAAACCACCCCCACCCCCCACCCACTCTCTCTCTCTCCTCATGCTGGACAACTCTTTCTCTCCCGATCCACCATGGCGAGGGGCATAATGGTAGCTTGATGAAGCTTCTTGAAGATTGGTCTCCCGGTATATCCAATTCGACCTTCGAACTGATCATCGTGAATTACTTCTGCTGTTGTTTCCTGTAATGGGTTTTGGTTCTTCAAAGTTTATGTTGTTACCATCGTCTCTTTCATGTCTCCTACCTGAACTTCCATTGGATTTGATTCCACTTTCAGATGCTAAACTCATGTTCTTCACGGTTCTTTTTGAGAAATCAAGATTCACTCATTCCCCTGGGCTTGAAATATGACCTGGTAAGCCTTTTTATGCATAACTCACTTGTACATTTTCATTTACAAGGTATCAATGCAACCGATATGCATAATCTCGTGTATGCTAAATTCTTTATTACTTCCCGTTCTTCGCACATACATATTAACTTTTTATATGCATTTGCAGTCAATTCCAAGTTCTCTGTTGACGAACCTGAACCATGGTAGGTGCTCGAAAGCAATACTGAGACGTGGGCGTCACAAATGGTCGGTGGACATTGACGAAATCTATTGGAAAAAATGGATTTAGAAGACCCTCCCTTAGAATCTGATACGATCAGTGCACATAGTAAGTTTTCTGGTTGTGTGCCCTGCACTTCATAGGTTGTAAAATTTAATTTGGTTTCTGCTTTCGGACGGAGCATGTCTTTTCTGTTTTTTCTTTATTCTGAGTTTTATCGTGTATCATATATATGTATATAGATATCCAATGTACTTTAGAAGCAAAATAGAAACGAATTAAAGAATGCCCAATTCAAAAATTGGCGGCAAATCGTATCTGGGCCTTTGAAGAACAACATCAGATTGGAAACCAAAGACCCGCCTGTTCCTTTAGTCCCTACCTCAACTGGAGTTTTTGTAGCCATTTTTCAGAGATGAGCGAAGAAGTTGCAGGAACGGAGGTAGAAGATGATGATCTTGGTAGGGCTTGTTGGAAGGAGAGAGAGAGAGAGAGAGAGAGAGAGAGAGAGAGGTGGGTGGGGTGGGGTTTTTTAATTTTTAATTTTTAATTATAAAAAGAATATATATAAAAAGAAATAAAAAGGGCATTTTAGTCTTTTTATATGCCCCGGGGCTCTATTTGGTAATTTACGCAAACCTTAGTGACCTTTAATGTGGAAAATAGATAGTTAGGACCTATCTGTTAGTTTTGTCCAACCACAGGGACCAAAAGTGTAATTTACTCTTAATTAAACGCGCAGGGACTAGAATTGTAATTATTTAATAGTTGAGTAAGTGACAATTATAGTAAGTGATTAAATCAGCGAAATATATATATATGGAAACATATATTTTCGATTTTAATATATTGGAGATAATTAGGTTTGAATTATTAAGATAAATGTTTATCTTAATTTGAATTCAAAAATGCTTATCTCTAAGGTTTATCTGGTTATCTGCTGGAGGCTATAAATAAGGAGCCCCAGCGCACCAAAACCTGCGCCTAATATTCCTTGACTCTCTCTGGATTTTCGAAGACCTCCTGGCTTGGGTGTGACTGCATTTGAGGCAAGATAATTTTGTTGCTTCGCTTCCAAGAAACGCTAAAAGGTTAGTTTTTCTATTTTCTTTATTTTAGTTTATTTCTTCTGGCCTTTAGGATTTTGTTATATGTTTAATTAGAAGAAAACTTAGATCCTCATAGGTTGCATGTGAACTTAGGTTATTTAGTTCATAGTTGCAGAAAACCTTTCAGTGGTATCAGAGCTTTTTGGTCGTTTTTCTTGTTAAACTACTATAATTGTTATCCTTAAAATTAGGGTTTAAAGCCTTTAAACCCTAATATGGCCTAAATAGAAATTAGGGTTAGGGTTTTGAAAACCCTAGCCCCTTCCCTCCTAGTTGGCGATTTCATGGTTAGGGTTTTAGAAGGTATTCTATTTTTGGTAACTTTAATTTGATTAATTAAATGGATAACCTTAAACCCATTATTTGAAATCGAAAATTAGGGGGTTTAAGATAGGTTTAAATTAATTTGATTAATTTGGTAAAACCTATCTACATTTGAAATAATTTAATTAATTGGTAATTAAAAGATAATTCAAGGATTTAATTTAATTTAATTTAATTGTTTTTTAAATTGGCGAAAATTAAAAGATAAATCCTAAATTATTTTTAAAAGGTTTAAAATATCAAAATTTAATTAATTTAATTAATTGTTTAATTAAAGGATAATTAAATCGATTTTAAAAGGTTTAATTTAATTTTAAATTTAATAGTTTAAATTCCAATAAATTAAAAGATAAAACAAAAACATTTTAAAAGGTTTAAAATTCATCTTATATATATTATATTTAAAAGTAAATATTATATGTATAAGATTTAATGATTAGTCAAATCAATAGTAGGCCTCATTCACAAAGCTGGTCTATAAAGTGAGTATAAGGAGACTGCCTATAAAATGGCGGTCTAATGGGTGAACACTCTCACCCACCGCTCGCCTGATCAGTGGAGGGTCGTTAGCCGAACGGGTTTGATAGGACAGCCTAATCTCATTAAAAGTATAATGATATTATTCAAAGTACTAGAACAATTTAATAAAACCCCAATCTAGTTAGTTTAGGAAAAATATGAATTGGTGCTAATCCATGAAATTGCACATTGCACTTTATGAAACATTGGTGGAGCGTGTGTGGTTTACCGGCACACCAATTGGGATTCATAAAGAGTTGCAATGGGTTTCTCGGGTGTTATCATTATTGATGGAGCGTGTGTGGTTTACCGGCACGTCAATTGGAGATGGTAACTGATCCCGAGAGTACCAAGCTAATTTGCATGGTTATTCACACCCGGTTTGTGATCCTCGGTATCCCAGTCACAAACAGTGGGGCACATCCGAGATTAAAAATGCTATTGAACAGTTCAATAAATCTCAAAAGAAACTAGGAGTTCCATTTTAATAAGATTATCTTTCCGCGGAGGAATTGGTTGAATCGTCATTCGCCTACCTTATAAAATTTACAATATTGATTACAGCATCCCTCTTCGAGATTATAAATTGTTATTGTAGGATCCTAGCCTTATAATTATTATTGGGTTATTATAAGGATTATTATATACATCTAATTAAAACTATCTTCTTTTATAGATGTCTTCTGCTGATTAATCCGCCCCCACTCCAACTCCAATGTTACCTCTATCTTGTCATTGTGCTCCAAAGTGACGTTGGACGACACTAACTACAATGAATGGATCCGTAACATCAAGATGGCTCTAAGGTTTGAACATAAAGAGTATGTTCTAGAAACCGAGCTTGTTGAAATTGACCCTGATACTGCTACTCCCGAAGAACTCGCCCAATACACAAAACATTCTGATGATGCAACCAAAGTGGCTTGCATCATGATAGCCACTATGAACCCAGAATTGCAGAGAATTTATGAAGACTACTGGCCCTACGAGATGCATAAAGAGCTCGCGGAAAAGTTCCGTAAGCAGGAGCGCATCGAGAGGCGCGAGGTGGTCAAAGCCTTCACCAATGGGAAGTCGAGGGATGGAGAGTCCATCTGCAACCACGTGCAGAGGATGCAAGGATATGTGGAGAGGCTTAGAAAGCTTGAGATGCCAGTTCATGAGGATTTAGCTGTAGACATAGTGCTAAATTCTCTACCGAGTTCTTATGACCAGTTCACACTGGCGTATCATTTGAACAACAATCAAGCCACCTTGGCTGAACTGCATCGCATGCTGCGTACTGCTGAAGACGGGATGAAGGGTAAAAGTATACCCTCGGTTAGCCAGCCCGTATTGGCAATTGGTGGTGGAAAGAGGAAGAAGAGAAAGGTCCCTCCCAATCAGAATTGGAGGGAAAAGGTACATGTTGGATCATCCAGCTGCGGCCCGAGACCCAAAGCTTCTGGCATTGCTCACAATGCCAACCCCAAGGAAGCCGACTGCTTCTACTGCAAGGAAAAGGGCCATTGGAAAAGAAGCTGCCCGAGATACTTGCAAGACTTGAAAGATGGCAAAGTGAAGCCGTCTTCAGCAGGTATATACACTATTTCTAAAAACTCACTATCTTCCAGTTCATGGGTCCTTGACACAGGATGTGGTTTTCACATTTGTTCTGATTTGCAAGGCCTGAAGGAAAGCAGGGAGGTGGAGCACGGTAGATTGAACCTGATCATGGGAAACAGGAGATCGTCGCCTGTCACCAAGATCAGAATCTATAGTTTAGTGCCTAGTAGTGGTGTTTGTTTAGAACTTTTTGCTATTCGACAGAAATGGCAAGAAACATTATTTTCTTTCATGCATTGTTTAGACAAGGTTTCTAGTTTTCTTTTGATAATATAAATGGTTCTATTTCTGTTTTTCAAAATGGTGCTTCTATTTTTACTACTTTACCTTGTGATGGTGTGTATGAAACGGTACAATGTGTTGACAATTTAGGACATAGTGTAAATTATATTGATTCTTCTAGTGGTGTAGAAAAGGCGTGCTTGTGGCATTGTCGTCTTGAACACATTAACAATAAACGCATCGCCCAACTCCAAAAGGATGGAGTGTTGGAATCATTCGACTTAAAATCGGATGATGTATGTGAATCTTGTCTTTTGGGCAAGATGACTAAGTCACCATTCAAAGGGTCCTTTGAAAGAGGTGAAGGTCTGTTGGACATCATATACACAGATGTGTGTGGTCCCTTTAGATCAACCACAAAAGATGGCACACGGTTCTATGTGACCTTCACTGACGATTATAGTAGATACGGGTATATCTACTTAATCAAGCACAAGTCAGACACCTTTGAAAAGTTCAAGGAATTCAAAAATGAAGTTGAGAATCAATTGGGCAGGAAGATAAAGATGCTCATATCCGACAGAGGCGCTGAGCATCTTAGCATCGAGTTCCTAGACTATCTAAAGGAGTGTGGAATAGTTTCACAGTTATCGCCTCCTCGGACACCACAGTTGAACGGTGTAGCTGAAAGACGTAACCGAACCCTATTAGATATGGTTTGTTCCATGATGAGTCGAGCTTCACTTCCAATCCACTTCTGGGGGTATGCCTTACAGACTGCCGCCCACATCCTCAATGTTGTCCCAACTAAGAAGGTTGCTAAAACACCTCATGAGATGTGGACGGGGAAAGTTCCCTCGTTAGCACATATCAAAGTCTGGGGTTGTGAGGCTTTCGTTAGACGAGAGACTCACGACAAACTCGTAGAGAGAAGCGAGAGGTGTATCTTCATTGGATACCCCAAATAGTCTTTTGGATACTTGTTCTACACACCAAGCGAGGACGTGGTCTTTGTAGCTAAACAAGGAGTCTTTCAAGAGAGAGAGAACTCATATTCAAAGAGGACAGTGGGAGTACCATTGATCTTGAAGAAATTCAAGAGACACCAGATAATGCAACCTTAGGAGAAACTAGCAACCAACAAGAGGAAGAAGTTCTTGTTGGTCCGACTGATATATCCTTACCTCTTAGGCGTTCTAGTAGAGTTAGCATGCCACCCGAGTTGTATGGATTCCATATAACTACGGATGGGGACACGTTTGTCAATGATAGGACACTGACAAATCTGGATGAGCCAGCTAACTACAGTGAAGCAGTGGCGGGCCCTGAGTCTGGCAAATGGAAAGATGCAATGGACAGCGAGATCAAGTCCATGTATGACAATTAAGTTTGGAACTTGGTTGACAATGTACCGGGTCGAAAGATAGTCGGGTGCAAGTGGATCTTCAAGAAGAAGACCGACATGGATGGAAAGGTACACACTTTCAAGGCAAGACTGGTTGCGAAGGGCTTTACTCAAACCCTAGGGATTGAATATGATGAGACCTTTTCACCAGTGGCCAAGATAAAGTCTATTAGGATTATGTTAGCCATAGCTGCATTTCATGATTATGAAATTTGGCAGATGGACGTCAAAACCGCTTTCCTTAATGGGAAGTTGACTGAGGATGTTTACATAAATCAGCCAGAGGGTTTTGTCGATGCAAAGTATCCTAATAAGGTGTGTAAGCTTGAGAAATCAATCTATGGATTGAAACAAGCTTCTCGCAGCTGGAATCTTTGTTTCCATGAGAAAGTCAAAGAGTTTGGTTTCTCTAGAAGCGAGGATGAGTCCTGCGTATATGTCAATGCTAGTGGGAGTATAGTCACCTTTCTGGTGTTGTATGTTGATGACATACTGCTCATGGGAAATGACATTCCAACCTTGCAAGATGTCAAGTCTTGGCTTGGGAAGTGTTTCGCCATGAAAGATCTAGGAGTGGCTGCCTATATTCTCGGGATAAGAATATTGAGAGATAGGAAGAAGAGACTGATTGGACTCGGTCAGAGTACATACTTGGAAAAGGTACTGAAGAGGTTTAGTATGGAAAATTCCAAGAAGGGAGAGCTACCTATCCAATGTAATGCCAAATTGAGTAAGACTCAGAGTCCGAGTACAGACGAGGAGATAGCTGACATGAGTCGGGTACCTTACGCTTCGGCTGTGGGGTCGATCATGTACGCTATGACATGTACTCGACCTGACGTAGCCTTTGCCTTGAGCATGGTGAGTCGGTACCAGGGAAATCCTGGAAGGGCACATTGGACAGCAGAACATACTCAAGTATCTGCGGAGGACAAAGAACTTTGTTTTAGTCCTTGGTGGTAGTGATACCTTGAGAGTTGACGGGTATACGGATGCCAGCTTTCAAACGGATAGAGACAATGGTCGGTCTCATTCTGGCTGGGTTTTCCTTTTGAATGGGGGAGCAGTGACTTGGAAAAGTTCCAAGCAAGAGACGATGGCTGATTCTACTTGCGAATCAGAGTACATAGCAGCGAGTGAAGCGGCAAAGGAAGTGGCTTGGCTGAAGAACTTTATCGATGACGTTGGAGTAGTCCCGAGTATTTAGGAGCCCATGGAACTATTCTGCGATAACGAATGAGCGGTTGCTTTGACGAAGGAACCGAGAGATCATGGAAAGTCCAGACACATCGACAGAAAGTACCACTACATAAGACATAGAGTAGAAGAAGGTCACCTCCTTGTGAAGAGGGTATCATCAGAAGATAATCCTGCAGACCCCTTGACAAAGGCTCTGAGTAGGATTAAGCATAATCATCATGCACGGCGCATAGGATTAAGAGATGATATTAGTTTTTGTAATTAGATAGGATTTGAAACTTATTGCAATATAAATGTAACGACTTTGGTGATTTAATAATATAGTTTTGTTGATGAGTATTTGATACTGCCTTTTTGTCGATTGTTTATTATTGTGTTTCAAGTTTGCATGTTTATTTCCTGTAATTTCTTTAAAATTATTCAAATGTCCACAGTCGCTTATACTTTTAGGGAGTAAGTATGAATGAAGGCTGTCATGAATTGTTTTGTAGATTGTCTAAGGAGTTAGACATAGCAATATGATTGCTGTAATATTCATGAGTACTTAGAAATAGGGATTTAAGTATTGGATAAACCCACGCTCAACAGATTGCTTCATGGATTACATCACGAGCAATGTTGAGACGATAATATCTTTTGATCTTTAAGTAGAGACATATAAGTCATGTTTTACCAAGCGGTTGTTCATTGACAATGCGAAAATGCATCGGTAACACGATGTTATAAAACGTGTTGTTGTGAATGATTTGACTAGTAAAAGACATAAGTATATGAGTCAAAGCTTATTCTTCCCTTGACCCTGTCGGGAAACATATATCTGTAGGCCTCTCGATGATATTGAAGTTGACTGAAAGGGTTAGCCAACCAGGACTAAATTGATATGCTCAATTGATAGTCTTAAAGTCATATGCAAATCAGAAATCGGGAAACAGAGAATCAGACCAGGATTGATCTTAATTCATGTCCTGAGTCTGAAAATATTTTGTTGGACGGAGGATCATCTGATCACTTATCTATGGACAGAACTAACTAGGTCAGAGTTCGGCAGCGGTTTCTAGGAAGCTACAGTTGCTGATTAATTAGAGGCTAAATTGGTAATTATAGTCATAGACTTATCCAAGTGGGAGACTGTTGGATTAGGTGTCTAAGCCATGATTAATAATTAGTATTTACCTAATTAATAGTAGCATAGTCCATTTGGGTTTCCCTCATCGCTGGAGGTTTGGTAGAAAGTTTGGTAGAGAGAGAGATTGATTTATTATGTGATTAATAAATCAATAGAAATTAAATATATGGTTTATTAATATATTAAAGTGATAATATATTAATTAGAAACTATATTAATTAATTAGAAATTAATCTAGAATTAATTGGAATTAATTTGGCGATTAAATTAATTAATTAAAGGTGCAGGGACTAGAATTGTAATTATTCAATAGTTGAGTAAGTGACAGTTATAGTAAGTGATTAAATCAGCAAAATATATATATGGAAACATATATTTTCGATTTTAATATATAGGAGATAATTAGGTTTGAATTATTAAGATAAATGTTTATCTTAATTTGAATTCAAAAAGGCTTATCTCTAAAGTTTATCTGGTTATCTGCTGGAGGCTATAAATAAGGAGCCCCAGCGCACCAAAACATGCGCCTAATATTCCTTGACTCTCTCTGGATTTTCGAAGACCTCCTAGCTTGGATGTGAATGCATTTGAGGCAAGATAATTTTGTTGCTTCGCTTCCAAGAAACGCTAAAAGGTTAGTTTTTCTATTTTCTTTCTTTTAGTTTATTTCTTCTGGCCTTTAGGATTTTGTTATATGTTTAATTAGAAGAAAACTTAGATCCTCATAGGTTGCATGTGAACTTAGGTTATTTAGTTCATAGTTGCAGAAAACCTTTACCATATATATATATATATATATATATATATATATATATATATATATATATATATATATATATATATATATATATATATATATAGTTCAAATAAGAATGAAAATTTGGTTGGAAGGGTAAGAATTGCTTAATTTGCATGTTTTTTGACCAACCAACAAAATAAATCATTAGATGATGCAAAAAAAAAAACGTGATTCACAAAAAAAAATCCTGAAAAAATAACTCGATGATTACCTTTTTATTAGTTGTGAGACCCATGTATTACACAGGATGATATAAAAAATTGTTAAATATGAATAAATTCTTTTATATATATATATATATATATATATATATATATATATATATATATATATATATATATATATATATATATATATATATATATATATATATAATGTTCAATTGTACACTAAAACAAACATGTTGATAAACTTTTAATTCCATAATAAAAAAGTAAATAGAATTATATTGAAATTTTTTCATTTAAATGCAAGAGATAGCAATGTACTTCTAAGGTAATCGTTTAATGGTACATGTTTAAAGTGAAATAACAACATACTTTGGTGTAAAACCACCTATAATGATGTATTTTGTAGCGTACTTTTGTTCAAAACAACAAAAAATCAGAAAGTTGTTAAATATGTTTAAAGTGAAATAGCAACATACTTTGGTTTAATACCAACTATGGCATTCGGCTTTTATTCCATTTATTTTTTATATGAGTAAACAAATACAAACAAAAAAATACAAATAGATAATGCTTGCACACAAGAAACACAAATAAAAAAAAAGCACACTTATATTTTGAGTAAAAGTAACGTAAATGGCACATATTATAAAAGAAAATAAGCAATATTATTAAGATTAAACAAACTTAGTAACCAATTATTATTCAAGTGTAATATGCTTCAAATATGACCAACGAAAACATAACAATGTTTGTAACATTTTACATATTTGCCCTTTTTTCTTAAAAATATGAATATTGTTAAATTTGATTTTCAAAATAAAATGATAAATAATCACTTAGTCTCATTCAGAAACTTAACTTAATCTGAATTATTAAATAAACATATAGACCTTATGTATACAACACATTACCCAGACAAACATCATTATCCATTCAGCCACTTTCCTCGTACACAACTTAATAAGGAAGGGAAAAAGAAATAGACCCTTAATACATTAAGCCAGCTAAACATATTAAGTCACTCTTTTCAGATTAAGTAAAAAAGAATCGTCCATGTATAGTTGTATGTATTAAGTGGTTAACCCATTAAGTCAAATAGAAACAACCGCTTTATTAGGAAAAAGACAAACCCTAAGTCCCTAACACAAATTCGATAACTTTATATCACCCTTTTTTCAAAAAATATTTAAATAATGATTATTCGTTCTTTCATACCTTGTCCTATAGGAATTGCAATGTTTTATTTACAACATTTCTTTTAAAAAACATGTTTGTTAAGTTCTCACATATCCAAAGTGCCATTCTATAAAAACCAAGAAACACTTTGGTAAACTTATTCATATTTGGAAAAAATTGGCAAGTAGTAATTTTTATTTGAAAAGTTCTTGAATGAGAAAGATGCAATTTTTATGTGACAATAGTAAACATGTAACTTGTTGACACATGTATTCTTAGGTTGAGTTAAGTTATAGAATTAGACAGCCACATCCGATATATTCACCCTTTTCAAAGGAAAGCAATATACAAAAATAAGCACGGATACTATGAAGACATGAGGCCAACTTGAGGGAACACTGTTGATCAAATAAGCTTGTAACTCCAAAGAAAAAAAAAACATACAAAAACCAAAAATAACAACTTAGTTTCATCACTATAATAAACTTCAAACTTTAGCAACATAATTAAATCAAACCTGAAAAAAAGATAAACTTTCATCTCTAGTAGGAGCCAGTAACACATGCCATTGTTACATTAAAGAAAATGTTCTATACTGAATAGTAGTGGACTTGGACTTTTCCGTGACCGCAATAATGTACCTTAATTAAAGTTTACTTTAATTGTGTATATACATCCCTAAAAAATAAAAAACAATTGTTATATATAGTAAGGTGGACAAAATAAGTTTGAAAAGACTTACCTGTGAATCTCCACAAAAAATAAATTGGCCATTATGGCCATAATCAAAATGGTAACCTCACTATCCAATTAATCTTCTCGTGCTAAAATTGAATAGTTGAGATGGTAAATGCTAAAAACGAAAACAAAAGATAAGGATTTTTTTTCCAAGTAAAGGGTATTATGCATTAATATTCTCTTTGTGCATTGCCAACTATTAGGAAGTGAATAATCACCTGCAATTAGGTAGGAAGGCTATCACGGTGATGTTCTAAAAAATACCGCTGCAAAATATATTTATCAATATATGTTTGGAAGGGTAGAATAGGAAAAGAAGAAAAAGAGTTATCACATGGGAAGAATCAACAATAGGACTATATATTTTTAAGTGAAATCTTTTAGCCTCAATAATAAGACTCAAAAATAACCATCACCCTGATGGCCTAGTGGATAAGGCTTAGGACTCTTTCTCTTCCCCCATAAAGAGGTTCCAAGTTCTAATCCCACTCCCTCCCTTTCCCCATAGGGAGTGTTAGGTTTCAATCAGGGGATGGTCACTGGCCACCTCTCTACCCCCGTAGGTGATTGACCCGGACCATCCTGCTGCCAGGTGTGCGTGGGCCCCGAGGTTGCTTCATCAGGGTCATCCAAAGGATGGGTCGGGTGGGGTCCTCGGTTACCAAAAAAAAAAAAAAAAAAAAAAAAAAAAAAAAAAAAAAAAGACTCAAAAATAATAAGACTCAAAATTACCTTCTGAATTTGATAAAGCTGGTGTAGACTAATCTATCGTCCATTTAAGATCTACAGAGGGACAGAGGAAGTATATGGGGAAATTTTACCAATAAAAAGAAATATATATCGAGATATTGAACATACATGGTCTTATGAAGTTTGATAACCCAAAATCTATAGCCTTTTAGTGTGAATCCTCTTTAGGAGACTTGAAAAAGAAAATTCGAGAAATATAACAATAAAAAAGAAGAGATTTAGATATTCCCATGAACATTTTCTAACGGAATATGAGACATGTTAAAAAAATTCCTTAGTTTAATACCTTTGGTTTCGTGTCATGATGTACCGCACCGTGTAAGCGGCACTTTACGGCAACTTTAAGCATTTGCCTTACAACAATTACAACATCTTTCTTTATCTAAAGAATGTCTTTCCTGAATAAAAACAAATCAATGTCCATAAAAGGATATAGTTTGGCTTTTGAGGTCAAAACGGTCACTTTTCAAACTCGCCTTTAAAGTGAAGAGTCAAAAAAGTAAGACGTCGATATTGGATAATGGATTAAAAAACCAACAAAAAGTACCTTAATTTTTTCAATTTTATTTAGGACTAAAAACATAAAAAGCACTGTATTTTTTTAAAAATTCGGTTTAACCACTCATTTTTCAAATATTTTAGAAAACCACCAAATTTTGGAAAAAAGTTTCATCCCGACCACTTTTACCTGTTTTGGCTAGTTTTGCCCGTTTTATGTGCTGACATGGCAGCTTATGTAGCTAAAAACATAAAAATCACTATATCTTTCACATAATATGGTTTAACCACCAAATTTTCAAATAATTTCCAAAATCCATAAAAAACTAAACAACAACAAATTAGGAAGTGTGCCAGATTTTTTGATTCCCTGCACCAACCAAATAGTTTACAAAAGAAGGAGTATGCACAAGTGGGGGTGAGTTTTTTCAATAAAGGCCAATAAAAGTTAAAGAATGCCTACAAAAACCAACAAAAGAGGCTATAAATATGCTCACCTAACCCTATCTACCCACTTTTCAAGATCCATAATCTATTCCAGTTCTACTGGAGTCCCAGAACCGGATCCAATTCCATCAATTTTCTTTCCAAGCTTCTTCAGGATGATCCTCTCAGATGGCCTTCGTGTTTTTTCTTTCAATTCAACAAGTGGTTGTGTTTGTTCTATTCCTTCATCTTCTGTATCCTCTTGATCATCAAGTTTTTCAACAACAGGTTCATCTGCAAGAACTCTAGTAATCTCGTCTTTGGTGTACCCGCTTTGCCTTAAATCCTTAACGGTTCCCGTTATATTGAAGGTTTGAGTTTCATTTACAACTTCAACATCAACATCACCCTGTGTCTCCATAAATTGATCATGCAGGTAGAAAAATAGATAGAGTTTTTTGAGATAATCTTTTTTGGAAATATATAACCGTATTTCTTCCAACATAGTGATAATCGGCTTTTTCCTTGCCTTTTCAATGATTGCATTAAATGACTCACACATCTCGTTCTCATTAGCTTCACAAGCCCTACCTGATTCAAAGAATGCTCTACACCACGATTTATATTCCTTTGCCATCAAGTGTTTATATGCGCCTAAACTGTAATATATGAAAACACGAATATTAAAACATAACTAATTGAGTAAAAATTTTTATAAACTGAAATACCTGATTGCCTTAATCGCATTCATGTGTTCCATAAATTTTGTTTCAACAGTAGATGTCGCAGCAAGCCAGAATAATTTTCTAAATTCTTCACCACTGTATGATTTCCTGAAGTTTGCATAGACATGTCGTGCATACTGCCTATGCTCGACATGAGGAAGGATCTCCTTTGCCGCCTCAATCAATCCTTTATGTTGATCTGAAATAAGTGACAATCCCATCCCAACATTTAACCCAAGATCCTCTTTAAGCATTTCAAGAAACCATTTCCAGTTAGCTTTGTTTTCTATGTCAACCACGGCCCAAGCAATAGGGTATATGTGATTATTTCCGTCTCTACCTATTGCAGCAAGTAACTCACCCTTGACCCTCCCTTTTAAAAAACACCCATCCAGTCCAATAATCCGTCTGCAACCCCTATTCCATCCATCTTTGAGTGCTTTGAAGCATATATACAACCTATGAAAGTAGTTGCCATCAGGGTTTACATGAACGCCTAACTGAACAGTAGAACCCGGATTGGACTTCCTAATCTCATGAGCGTAATCCCACAGTCTGGCATAGTGGTCAGTAATCTTGCCTTCGATCAATATTTGAACTCTTTTTTGGCTCTGTTACATTGTCTCTTGCTGACAGTACAAAAGAATCTCTTTTCTATATCTTCTTTGAATTCTGCGATCTTCAAATCGGGCCTTACAATAAACTCCTTCATGTATTGTTTTGCAATCCATTCTGGGTTCACAATTGACCCAAATTCATAACTTCTAACACAAATGTGGTTCCCAACTATCTTCTTTATTTGGAAAGATCGCTCCCGTCCCATCCATGAGGCCCATAGAGAAAATGGACATGTTTTCCCATCTGCTGCTTTGCCACATTTAACTTGTAACCTTTTGCTGTCACATCTTGTAAATCGAAGAGGATACCCGTTGGCCACAGCGTAATTTGTCAAAGCAAACCTCAGTTGTCCCGGGTTCTCATAGATTTCTTTTTCAATTGGTTTCATAAGGCTCCATTTAGTCATAAGATTGTGGACAGTAAACTCAGCTCCAAGTCCTTCTTCATCCTCATCAGGATAGTCCATTTCCTCTTGATTTACATTTAATGAACCAACTGGCGGTTGTACATGGTTAAGAGTTTCAGCACATGACCTAGCCAACTTGTCACTATCACATAATAAATTGAGAAACTGGTCTTCTTGAGTGTAGTTCATACCCCCAACCAATCCATCTTCAAGAGTGGTATCCAAACTGTCCTTATCACCGATGTAGTCATCACTAGCACTTTCAGAATTCAGATTTTGCATCTGTGAAGAGGATGCCATAACACACCTGGAAAGAATATTGAAGACAACTTTCAGAAATCAGATGAAAATGTTTCAACATATGAAAATAGTGAAGACAACCTTTCAACAGAAACCTTTCAACAGATGAAAATAAGATGAAAAGAAGATGAAAATCAGATGAAAACCAGATGAAAATCAGATGAAAAGAAGACGAAATCAGATTTGTCTGGTCGAATTCGAACCAGATGAAAATCGATATCTCATAACAAATGTAGACATCTAAAACAACTGATTTTGAAGTAAGAAAGCAGATGAAAATCGATTTCTCAACTATCATCAGTGAGTAACAAAGTCATTTCCTTTTCCTGCTTCCCCATGGTCTCAAACACCCACCCATTCTCTAAGAATACAAAGAAATAATCAAACACCCACCCATTCTCTACGAATACTGCATCAGAAGAGCTGAAAGTTGGATCCGATTTTATACATCTACCTTCACCATCCCTTTTCTTTTCCATTTCACCTGATTTTGGCATTTACGTCTATCCTTCATCTTCGATTTCTCACAACTTCCGATTTCACACCACCGGCAAATCAAAATCACGGATCTTCTTTCTTTCTTTCGATCGACAACCACCGAAGGTTAGGAAGACAACGACGATGCAGTAGGCCTGAACGGAGGGTGGCGGTGGAATAGAAGGAATTGCCGGCCGACGACAGAGAGGGAGGATTTGCGGTGTAGTGGAGCTTTCCGACCGGAGAAAGAATCGGGACCTTCTTGTTGAAGACGTAAGAGAGGCGGGAAGGATGAATAGGGTTAGGTAACTTACGTTCCATAAATATAGGCATTCAATTTGGGCAATTTATTAATTAATTAATGGAATTAATACTTATATTATATAAATGGACTAATTTTCCCTTAGATAATGATTGATCTCGAATTAGTCATATATTCACACAATATTTACGATTCATATTTGAACATATATATATATATATATATATATATATATATATATATATATATATATATATATATATATATATATATATATATATATATATATATATATATATATATATATATATATATATATTATTCTTAAGTGTCAAATATACTTTTAAATGTAAAAATGTTTAACAATACAAAGCATAATAATTATATCTAAATGAAATGCATGGTTGACATATATTTTGTTATAGTAATCTAATATTAGTAAACCATACACATACCTTCTTGATTATTATAATCATTGCTTACACCAAAAATTACATCACTTTAGTGCAAGAAATAACATTACGAAGTTAAAGATGGTCTAATGTGCACTCGTTTCAAAAGCATATTGTTGATCTCAGACATTGCTTAGAGGTTTATCGTACAAGATTATAACAAATCTCTCTTTCTTTTCCCAGGGTATCCACCCTTTGGGTTGTTAATCCACAAAGTTCTTACAAGCTTTCTTTTCCGCGCAAACCCGGAAAATTTCCCTCCAAGTGAAGGTGGCCATAACTCAATCATAGGGTTGGTCCGTTGATTTTAAAGGAAAAATAAAAAATGGGCCTCTAAATATAGTTTATTTATATATAAATGTATTTCATTAATACTACAATAATATTTTACACTTTATAAACCATTATAAATTATAAGCGACGAATTAAAAACAGAAAATTTGTGCTAATTAGCGACGGATACCGACGGATTACTGGCGCATTAGTCAACGATACTGGCGGATTACTGGCACATTAACGACGGATTCGTGACGGATAATGACGGAACCCTGTGCGATCGTACGTCTCGCATTCCCTCAGGACCGGCCTGCTCAATCATAAAAAGCCTTAGATTGTAATCTAACACGGGTTTGCCGGAGATAGATACGTTAATATCACTTAATTTGCTAGTGTAATATCCAAGACGGCTTGATTATACCCAAGTACCATGGCAATAACATATTTAAAAAAGAAAGTCAAATATAGAAGTTTATACAATTATAAAACGAACGGTACCAACAAGCTAACCAATGCACTGAAGACTTTTTGCGACATAGGTCACCATGCCTTTAAAAAATTCCAATGGGCCATCAATGATCTATGAGCTCCTACAGGTCAATCCAACAATAGCCAAGCCAATAATATTATGTGGGGTAAAGAAGATGAGTTAGATTTAGATTTTCTCTTCTACATCCATTGTATGTGTTAGGTCTTTTCCATTTTTTATTTATTAAAATAATATTTAGGTTCGTAGGATCTAAAATTCTAAATAATTAATAAATGCATGAATTACTTATGGGCTATGGCGCATATAATTAAAGGCTTTCTCCAAAAACCTTTTTCTTTATTTTTTTTGTTTTGTTAGCATCTATTATTACGATCTGTGTGAAGCAGCCCTACTTCTACAGAGTATTATATCGGATTATTTCATGAATATCCGTTTTGGAATTAATTTTAGCTAATGTTAGGTAGCATTTGTTACATGGACAGGATTGGACCGGACTGAACTGAACTGGATTGAACGAGATTAAATTAGTTCTTATTTATAGCATTTTGTCACACTATGACAAGACATAAAAACACATTAAAATTATTAGTTTGTCCTCGATTTGTAAAATATTTCTAAAATATTTATACCATATTATACTTATAAATAAGTAACCACGCATGTGTGTGTGGGTGAGGGTGGGGGTTAGGTGGGTGGGGTGGGGTGGTTGGGGTGAGGTGGGGGCATGGATGTGGGTGCGAGTATGGGGATAGGGGTGTGGACGTAGGTGTGGGTGTGGGTATGGGTGGGGGCAGGGGTAGGGGTGATGGGTGGGGATGGTAGGGTGGTGAGGGTTGGGGTTGGGGTGGGGGTGTGGGTGTTGGTGTTGGTGTTACTTTTGGTGTGAGTGTGAGACTAAAATTTAATGACTTAGTGTTATTTGACTTGGTAATTCTTTCAATCCCGTCCGCGTCAAACACTACTACAAAATGACTTGTTCTGTTCTGTTCCCTCTAGTACTACGTACCAAACGCTATATTAGAGAACAACCACATGTGTCTTTGTTAAAGATAATACGTATAATACGTTATCAAACAAATGAAAAACATGTAATTTATTTATTATTGACAATTAATCATATTAAATTATTAAATATAATTAGTGCATTATGAAATCATGTTGACATACTCTCTAAACAGATAAAAATTATTGGGCTATTTGCTAAAATGAACAATATATATTGTGTTATATCACTGAATGATCAATATAGATTGCGTTATATCACTGAATGATCATGTTTTTAATTAATTACAAAATAACTACAGATTTGGCATAATCGACTTTGCAAAGTTCTTTTTCTGAAGTTAGTTACTTTATTAATAGTCCATGTCATAAAAAATAAACAAAAAGAAAAGATAACAAATATATTTTCAGTAAATTTAAAAAAAAACAATATAGTACATTAAAACCCCTATATTTTTTAAAATATCTAATTTAAGTTCAAACTCAAATGTTTTTATCAAATCATTAAAAAAACCACTATATTATATTTTAGTGCATTAAAACTCCTATATGTTCTAAAATAGGAAATCTCCAATAAAGTCCTAATATTTTAGCTCAGTTTATAAAAAGTCCCAAATTAATTTTTATTTACAAAAAAGACAGAAAATCGGCTAATGTATTCAAATTAGCCCTTTTTAACATTTTCAGCAGGTTAACTTGCCACGTGGAAATTCTACAAGTTTTTATCTTCAATAAAGTCCTAATATTTTGGTCCAGTTTATGAAAATGTCTCAACATTTTAGCTCAGTTTTACTGGGAAAACATTACGTATTTTTACATGTATTTACGTTTTGAATAACGTATTTAATATGTTTAAAAATGTATTTTTACGTATTTATTTAAAATAACGTAAAAAAAACTTAAAAATTACGTCTTTAGTAACGTATTTATATGTCTTTAATAACGTATTTAATAACATAAAAATAATTAAAAAAATATGTAAAAAGTAAAAATGATGTATAAATACCTTTTATAAACGTATAAATACGTAAAAATTACGTTTTATTCATGTATTTAATAACGTAAAAAAACTTAAAAAATACGTCTTTAATAACGCATTTATATGTCTTTAGTAACGTAAAAAAAATACATCAAAAATGCATAAAGAGTAAAAACGATGTATAAATACTTTTTATAAACTTATAAATATGTAAAAATATGTTTTCAAACATATAAATACATTATTAAAGATGTAAATTCATGTAAAAATATGTAATTTTTTCTAAGTAAACTAAGTCAAAATGTTCGGATTTTTCCATAAAATGGGTCAAAATATTATGACTTTATTGAATATAAAACATGTTGAAACTTTTCCGTAAATTGTGTCAAAATATTAGGACTTTATTGAAGATAAAACATGTAATTAACAGTTGAGAAGGTTAAAAAGGGTTAATTTGAAAACATTAGCCGGTTTTCTGTCCTTTTTTGTAAATAAAAATTAATTTGGGACTTTTTTCATAAATTAGATTATAATATTAGGACTTTATTGGAGATTTCTATTCTAAAATTGTCTAATCTAATAGATTGTAACCATCAAACACTTAAGAGTCGATTGTCTATTATTTATGGTTATCTAGGATATACCGATTTGAAACATTAAATTAGACATTTCAGGCAATAGAAGAGTTTTAATGCACTAAAACTATAATATAATATAATGATTTTTCTAAAAATCAAATAAAAATATGTTGAGTTTTTATAATATTTGTCCTTATTTTTCTCCAAAAAGATATTGTTTTGCAATATAATTATACATGTTATATTTTTACAACATATATGCATATTTTTTTCTTCTGCATATGATTACTTGTGATTAAATATTATTCGCTTTGATTATGGTTACTTGTGATTAAATATTATTCGCTTTGATTATCCTAATGATTAACTTTTTAATTTATTTTATGCCTTTATTCTAAAATCTGTGATTGTTGGGCTTGGGCCTACTAATCCTTAGACTTGATTGACCTTTGGAAGTTATGTAAGCACCAAACAACTATGTTAGAGGCGACGACTAGGTGAATTTTTTACTCACATGGAGAATAGTAGTAGCATCACATCTTATATGGAAAATGAGTTTTCGAGCTCGAGTAAAATGCAGATATATTTCATAAGATGATTTAACAGTGGCGAATCTAGGATTTAAACTTACGTGTGTCCAAATTGAGTGAGGTGACAAAACAAACGAGTCATAGAAATTTAGTGTTTCAAATTGGGTTGTAATAATATCATTTAAAGCATGTATAATATTAATTTTAGTTACGTTTTTAGGGGGTTTTTTTTTGCCTTTTCCATCCTTTGTTTTTTTCATTTTACATATTGTTTTCTCTTATACTTTACAAATTTAAAAGAATTAAAATAGATAAGGCATCTACTAAAAGCTTTGATTTATCTAACTCTTAGCCTTCTGATATACACTATATATAAGTTTATAATATTTTTTTCAAAACAATCTCAAATAGTTTGATTGTGTTGCTTGCTAAGTCACATGTGCCCACTAAACCTTTACAATTGGTGTCCAACTATAATTAATCACATATATTATACAAATACTTGAGAATTTAAGGGTGTCCATGGACACCCTTTAATTAAGCATAGGTTCGCCCTTGTGATTTAACGTTCAAAATAAATGTTAATGTTTTATTAAATTAATTCGAATTCTTTTGATAATAATGGACACAACATCGATGACATCTGTCTAAAATTTGTGAAATTGGTTCCGACACCGCAATTGACGGTTTCTAGAATGTTGGAACCGGTGTTTGAGACGGCTACAACTAGGGATGAGTTTCGGTACGGAACCGAACCGACCTGGCTCGACCCGAGCATAGAACCGAACCGATAATCATTGATCTATAGAACCGAGAACCGGACCTAGGTGCTTATATTCGGTTTCGGGTTTGAACTCAGTTCCGGTTTCAATTCCAATTTTCCGGTTCCAGACCGAGGCTTTTGAGGGATTGGACCGAGTAGACCTAGGTACTTATATTTGTGGGCTTTGGGATGTTGGGCCAAAGTTGTCTATGAGGCTTATTTCAATTAGTGTATTTTGTGATTATGATCTAATGCTCTTTTCTCCCAAAATGATCAGTGTCAATTCTCTATTATAGATTTACAATATGAGAATTCAAAACTTTCATAATAACCACATATGAATGTAAGAAACAAAAATAAAAGAATAGCTATATGTTTACATAACAAAAGGCGCACAAAATGCACCCCAAATTACACCTGTAGTACGTGGGTTTTAGCAAAACTTTAAATCATGTAAATTGTCAAAAAAAAAAAAAAAAAAAAAACCAATGAACCAAAAATAATCCTTATTTTTAAAAGGTCACACACCAAATGGTCAAAATAAGAATTTTTTTTTTGTAAAAGCACTTTAAACGTCAATTAGAGTTTTTTCTCTATCTTTTCCACCATGTCTTTAAATTGTATTTTCAGTCTCAATAAAAAATAATAAGAAAATAATAGTAAGTGTTTCATAATTTAAGTTAGACATTTATAAAGTATATAGCAAAATAAAAGAAACGAAAGTACCCAAAGCAACATCATCATATCTTAATATGTTTTCGGGATCGTCTATTATCGGCTTCCTTGATTTTCTTACATAATATTGGATGCAAATCAACGCTTCTACTATAGTGGTTGACAAATTAGTTCTGATATTCATCTAATACATGTCCACAAGTGCTACATGTCGACTCAGATGCCACGACCCACACTTGTATAGCCAAAACATCTGAAAAAAAATCGATTAAAACCAATATGTATTTAAAAAGTCACGAAATAAACATTAAGTAATAATTTATTTACCTTTCGTCATACAAGCAATAAGAGGAAAACGACCCAATATTGCACCTTCCATATCACAAAAATCACCCAAGAAGTCGTTTTCATCTCTATTATCACAAGCCCCTCCTTTGTCACGACTTTCTTCTTGAGATGATCCAATATTTTCTAACTTGTTTTTTTAGATTGTAAATAAATTCTCCATCTTGTTTTCAACTCTCGCACCATGACTATCACCTTCAATTGTATTTGTGAGTTGATCATAGGATTTGACTATGATACGTGTTTTTGACCATTTGTGTAAACGAATATGACAATAAGGACGACTTAAATTGGGGATCCAATAATACTGTAAAATACACAAAGTTACTCATTTTCTCAAAGGAACCCCAATAATTTTCATATTTTTTCTGCATATCCCGACAAATGTTGGTAAAATTCGGTCTTGTTTCCCACCCTCTTAGATGTTTATTCACATCTAACACCTCGCGCAAAAAATACATAGGTCAATGGTTTGGTGGATGATGATACAATGTCAGTTTTTGATTTAAATTTTTTGAAAAAATCATTAGTTTCACCATTTCAAAGTCGGCCCGCTCTGATACTCTTCCATTTAGATCTCGAATATATGTAGGCTCTACGAAATAAAAAATACAACCAATATATACGTAAAGCAATTTTTTTTAAAGATTATAAAGATTCGTTTTTTTCGCGTTAAAAAACAGCTTTTTTAAAAGACTATAAACATGCGTCTTTTTTTAACATTCAAAAAATAGTTTTTTAAAGATTATAAAGTTGCGTTTTTTTAACTTTAAAAATAGTTTTTTTAAAAGATTATAAAGTTTAGTTTTTTCAGCGTTAAAAAATAGTTTTTTAGAACTATAAAAAAAGATAATAATACCTTCAAGTTCGTACACGGCAAACGCCGCTCGTAACATGTAAGATGACTTCAACAACTGGTATGTTGAATTCCAACGTGTAGGAGAATCTTCGCATTAGAATGATTTCGACTCAAGTCCACATTCTTTCATACACTTTTCAAACCTCGAAATTCTTGCGGTTGAATTTCTAAATGTATTTTACCGTTTTTCAACACAATCGACGTGGTAGTTATATACTTTAAGACTGCCCTTCACAATAAGGTTCAAAATATGTGTCATACACCTCACTTGGAATCAATGTTGCAGAACTTGCTATTCTGTACTCGTGCGGCTGATTGGGGATTAGCGAGTACTCAGATTACTCGGGGAGTACTCAGATTGAATAAATTATATAGAAATATTTTTAGAAAATGTATATATATGTCAAAAATCATATGTTGATTGAATTTCATTACAAAATTATTTGAAATATCAATAAAAAAGATACAATTTCAAATGTTAAAGTGTTAAACTATTTCAAAAATTGATATTCATTATTTAATATTATAGTAATCATTTAACCATTAGTCCTTTTTATTTTTTTCTATCAAATTTACATTAAATTTAACAAAATTAAAATTAAAGAATGTTTAATAAATTACTAAATATACGATATTATATAAAAAATCTACTTAACAATTATAATTATTTATTTTTTCTAAAAAAATCAAAATTACTACGTTTGACTGATTCGACCGAGTTGCTCCGAGTTTGACTGATTTTCGAGTTGTTTGGCTGAGTTTGCTTAAATCGCCTTAGTAATTGGCCGAGTCCAAGTACTCGTCCGAGTTGGCCGAGTTTTACAACACTGCTTGAGAGTATTTTCCATCATCATACAAGTTAGGTAATTCTTTAACTAAAAATTCAATAGTCGTATCGTTTGAAGTGACATTGTCTACACTCATGGTCATAACATTTTTATTCTCCACCCATGTATGGAATTTAGTAACACCCGTCTAACATCATCACCCTTGTGACTCTCAATGAGCCTAAATTTAAGATTCTTTTATGCATTACCCATTTCTCATCTATAAAATGACTCGTAACAACAATATAATTCTTTCTTTGGCATGACAATGTCCACGTATCGGTTGTCAAGTGTACGATATTATTTGAATTACTAAAGAACGTATACAACTTGTTTCTTTCTTCAACAAAATTCTTGCCTACATCCTTACTTATCTTATGTCTACAAGGAAATGCAATTCTCCTATTGAGTTCATTCATGTACTCAATAAATGCTTCATTTTCAACAAATTTGAATGGAAGTTTAGCAACTACAAAAATATTTAATAAAGCTTTCTTGATCCTATGTTCATCGTGTTTCAATGTGATAACACTACCCTCCCCACATGATTCTTTTTTAAATTGTAAAGTAGTTTGTGTATCCTTACCCTTCTTATTCGTCGGATTGCTTTGGCACATATTAGTATGTTTGGTTAAACTAGAAGTGCCGTTTTTTATGGGATCAACTTTTAAAACTTTTGAACAAAATTTACATTTACTGTGCCTCCTTGTCACTCCATCTTCATCCTCCTTCCATAGCACATCAAAAGTTTTCAAACATTTGGACGTTAGCTTGCTACTCTTAGAATTTTGTTTTCTTTTCTTCGGTTGATGATCATTTGGTTTTTTCTCTATGTTTTGAGCATCTTCCTTTTGCATATTTGCATCATTTGTAGATTCTACAAACACCACTTAATCCACATCATCATTCTAACGAAAAAAACAACAAAGATTAATAACTTTAAAAAAATAACAATATACATACATATTAACATTTAACAACTATGTTTAATCTTAAACTAAACATACATACATATGTAAAATATACATCACAATGATCTAGTTTCCAACATACATACACACTTCAATGTATAATCATTGCATGCTAATCAACATATTGAGTTAAAAACTAATAACACTTCAACATATACCATACTAACATTACAATAAACTAATAACAAAGTACTAAAATTCCAACGATACATCATACATTGTAATTACATTTTCATATTCATATACACATATTCAAAACCTAACTAATACTCTTCAAGAATATCAATAATTCAAAATTGAACTATTCTACATTGTCATATTTATACAACATTGCATACAAGATTGAATTAAACACAAGAAAAGATGAATATATAAAATTACTTTAAGCATCTCTGAAGGGGAATACACCTAATTATCCAATACCATTGTAAGAAAGAAGGTTGAATGAGTTCTTGATTGAAGGTTGAATAGGATTTAGATTGGCAGGGGAGTGGTGATCAATGAGGAAGTGAGGAACCGATTACAGCCTTTACAGGAATGAGGAGAATGATGCGTGAAGAAGGGGGGACACGACTTTGCGATGACAGAAGGTATCAAGCAGGACGAAATCAGGAAGTAGGGTGTTTTTTCGCAAGGGGTATTACAAACTGAAGGGTAGCAGCAACATGCGATGATAAAAATACGACCTTTCAAATTCTCGGACTGGTTCGGGTTTTTCCCCAATTCCGATAGAACCTAACCCGATGGACCGAAGAACCGATTTCATCAACATATAGGACTGAGAACCGTTCCCATGAGACATAAACTAGGTCCGGTTCGGTCTGGGTCCAGGTCCAAGACCCGGTGCAGGTCGGGTACAAGGTACAGAATCTCATCCCTAGCCACAATAACTTTTTTCACCGATTTTGAAACCAAACGGAATAATTTCCAATACTAATCTAAGACCACAAAAGAATATATATATAAGAAAATTAATTTTAGTTCCTTTATTTATAAACGTTTGTTTTTTTGGTTATGTTTTTTGAACGATATGGGATAGCTAACATACTTTTTATAGATGTTTGCTCTACCTTTGTGATAACTCAAATAAATAAATATATAGTCGAATTAAGCTTCAATTTCAATAATGAGTAAATTAAATACGTGTAACTTGGTTTAAGTGTGAGCAAATCATGGGTATCAACATTTAAAATGGTCACCCTTGATTGCTATATAAATTCACGCGATTGGAAGGGCTATAATGTTTCTAATTTGGGCATTATAAAGAGTTCAAGAAATTCTAATGACCACTAGAATTGCAACAAATCATTAAGAATCAAGGGGGATATCGGAGAAAAACGTTCTTGAAGGTTTTTGACATTCTATTAAGCAAATAAGGTATATTCTTCGATTTAAGCTTGATATAGTCGCTTAAATAGGTTTATAATCTTGATATAGTCGCTTAAATAGGTTTATAATCATGCTTTGTGTGTATTCGTTCCGCCAAATGTATTTATTCGGACCATTAATCACTAAATTGAAGAAAATGTTGAAGGAAAATATCATATAAAGTCTTACTATTTTGAGTCGTTTTATGAAAAAAGTCTCAAAATTAATTTTTTTAAACAAAAGGACAGGATATTGACTAACATATTCAATTCAGCCATTTTATCCGGTTTCCTAGATTGAAATCTCTAGTAAAGTCCTATTATTTTATGTCGGTTTAAGAAATCTAAAAGTATATATATATATATATATATATATATATATATATATATATATATATATATATATATATATATATATATATATATATATATATATATTATTGTGAAATAGGGTCAAGGGGTTAATGGGTTCTGAAATGGAATATGATATAAAGAAAACAAAAGTATAACACGTATAAGTATTTGTATAGTGAAATACAAATCCCGTTCCGAGTTAGTCACACTTATGCGATTTTAGGTTGTCCTGAGGATGAGCAATATTGACTTGCTATTTTGCTTATAGCAGTGATCTACAGCTTCAGATCAATTCCTCACTACGTCGTGTTGATGTTGTGCATCATTTACTTTAGCCGTGTGTGATTATAGGATGTGTGTAATTAGTACTAGGCTGGTCTGGGTCTAATATGTGGATGTAGGGAGGCTTGATGTATTGAGCAATATAGGGCGGCTCGACGTATTGAGCAATATAGGATGGCTCGAAGTACTGAGCAATGTAGGATGGCTCGAAGTACTGAGCAATGTAGGGTGGCTCGACAAAGCAATGTGGTACAAAGAAATATTTTTCTGGCAAGATACACTGAGCAAGACTTGCATGCACGGCTCGGAAAGTGTTGAGTAGATGGCAAGACGCATTGAGTAGGACTTGCATGCACGGCTCGGAGAGTGTTGAGTAGATGGCACAGCTCTGATGTACAGGGTCGGGTAGACTAATTTTTACTGTGATGTTTGTGCTATATTATTTTCGTTAGGGTGGGGTATGTATGATTCAACTGGTTTTGTTTTACAGAAATCTTATAATGTAAATTTATTGACCTTTCTGAGTGTTTATTTAATTACTGTGGTTGTAAGTTATCGTGCGCATACATGTTATGGAAACTAAATTATAGAAATAGAGTCCTGATTGGTGGAGGCTTTTTTACCTTTTTTATGATCTCAGGTATGTTATTGATAGGTTAATATATCTTGATTTGTTTTGGTTTTTGGGTGGATGGCGACAATGGGGGTGAATGGGAGTTTTTCTGTACGAGTTTTTTGTTTGGTGGGGGGTGTAAAGAATGATTCAGAATGACTGTTGTGCGGGATCTGTAATTTAGCCACGGGTAAGTACTGTTTCCAAGATTTAGGGACAGATTGTTTTATTAGTTTAAAGGTGTATTGAAGATGACCTCAATTATAGACATTATTGTAGTTGATAAAGGGGTAAAAGAGTTCAAGTAATCATGCAAGTTGGGGTACTTTGACATCTTAATAGAAGTGAAGTTTTATACTTTAGTTTAGTTGATATATAATTTATCGTCATCGGGTTTCAGGGGCGGAACACGACAACAAGAAAGAGAGGGGCCGATGAACCGAAACAATAATCATTCAAAACGGTGTCAATGGACATCGATGAAATAGAGCAATACATAGGATATTAGATCATTTCGTTTAAAAGATCTTGTATTTTTCTAATCTAATTAACAACTCTAAATTAATAAATACAATAAATTTAGAAACCTTAAATTAATTATTACTTTAGTGAAACATATAAAAGCATCTAACTAAACAACAATAAAGCCGCCGATCAGTTAAATTAAAACAACAATTAAACGTAAAACGTTATGTTAGACCAAATTAACAAATAAAAAAAATAGTATTCATATATTTAACTTTTACATATTACTATCACATCATCATATCTTTGAAGTATGGGTTATTTCATCATCATATCTAGATATAGGCAGTGAAGCTATCACTAATCCATAACTATAGTCTGATAAAAAGAATATATATATATATATATATATATATATATATATATATATATATATATATATATATATATATATATATATATATATATATATATATAAATAAATAAGTGGCATCAAAAGTGAGGGGCCATAGCCCCTTTAGGCCTAATATAGGTTCCGTCATTGCCGCGTCTAATTTTTTACGATGCAGAATCTTGTAAAAAGGGTAAATGCTATTTTTGGATGAGGTAAATCAGAATATTTTTAAAAATGGTAACCCACACCATTTTTACAACCAGGGTCGAACCTGCCTAGTCCAATCACGTGGGGGTAAAGCACATAACACAAACAATATTTTAGGCGTGTAAAGCTTTGAATTGGACCTTATTTATGGAATTCAACATCTTGATCGTTAGACTTCCATTCCGGGAGATAAATCGCAATATTTTAAGAGTAAGGAAGATGATGTTCGTTTTTGCATTTAAGATTTTACTTTCAAATTAAATTTTTTAGATGGGAGAATTTTGTATGGTTCGCTTCTAAGATGTAGACTGAGATTTTGTGTGTTTGGTGGATGTTTGCATACCAGAAATATAACACCTAAAAATTGTTCAACTAGTTAAAAAAAACTTTGTAATCTACACCACTTGGGAGTTTGACAATGACAACAGTTCTAGTATCCCATTTGAACGAGGTAAGGAGAATCCCATTTGAATGGGGTAAGGGGAGGTGAATGTTTATAGTTTTGCAACTGCCGAGTGGTGGAGTGATTGCTTCTTACAATGGCCCCCATGGTCTACGACACATGAAACACAAACCTATAAAAGGTATAATGCCTTCATTAGGTGGTAGAACAACCACTTCTTACCGATGGCCTTTGAGATATGAACATACAAACATGTATATAATGTGGTACATCAGGTTAGGGCTATGATCTATGACGATAAATATAAGTGTTTCTTGAGGTATTAATTATATTCAAGAGATATATACAAGCATAATTTAGTTTGTGATTCGTATGAAGTATGATACTAAAAGTTATATTTACATCGACTTTAAAGGGTGGCTCGGTGTGACAACCTAAAATTTTTGGTCTTTTGATGAACAATATTAAACCTTGTGTAATTATATCCAATACTAAATGCTTAATGGAATTGGAGTAATAAGGCCCAATTGTGTGGAACATTGGGGTATGTAAATTTATATCTTTTATTAAGTTCTTTATTTAAATTATATGTTTTAGGATGTGGATAAGTATAAATGAGAACAAGAAACAAAAGAAGATTGTTATTTGAAAGGTATTTGTTGTAATACGCATTTGGTAAGAGAGTATCTCATAATGGAATCCAAATTGATAAATTTCTCACATTCTGAAAAATGGAGTATTTGGAGTTATAAGGATGCAGGAAGAAGAATGGAAGCATTTGGAGTTCGAATAAAGAAGTTATGATCAATTGAAGTTGGGCTAAAACTAGCAAAAATTAGGAAGTAACCAGGTTTGAGCTGGAATATCGAGAAATGTTATTCGAACTGGGGAAATTTCAGTAGGAACAAGTTGTAAAACTTTTTATTAGCTTTCTAAGCATATATGGTTTGTGAAATTTGGATATGAAATGAGGAAGTTATGACTGACTGAAGGTGAGTATAAAATATAAGGAAAATATGAAATGTTGGAAACGTATCTAAAGAATGTACACAACCCGTGTGAGTGTACACTGGCTGTGTAACCTTCTAGACATCCTCTATACATATTTTACACGACCCGTGTAGGTCCACAAGGGCCGTGTACACAGCAGATCAGTTAAAAGTGTGCTGGACACTTTCTGGACACGTGCAGGTGTGTAAAACTGACAGATCAGCCTCATTTTTTGACACCAAGCACCCCAATTGAGTGACAAGTGTAACCCACTACTTATCTATTGCATTAAGGATGGGTTTTTTTGGAAATTCAATCATTTCCAAGCTCTTTTCTCTAGAAAATTCTCTCAAGAACACTAGGTGTGTTCTTGGTGAAAATAGTAGGTGTAGCTCCACTCAAGCTTCAATTCAAAGTGTTCCAAAGGGCTTTTTGCTGCATTCTCTTCCTTTCAAGGTAATCAACATTTCTCAATGATTTATTTAAACTAATTCCTTAGATTCTTGATTATGGGATGAACCCGAATTTTGGAATATTTGGGGTTTCATGAAATTGATGATGGCTAATTGGTGCTAATGGTTAGATAATGACTAGTAAACAAAAGTTTGCATCCATTATCATCAAACCTTCAAGAATATTAGTAGAATGTTATTTTGATAAAAGATTAACCACATGAATAAGGTTGCATTGGTCAAAATTCTACAAGAATCATGGATGGATTATGTTCATAAAAGGATAACTAAGCTATGTTAAGCAAAAGAATATTAGTAGAATGTTATTTTGATAAAAGATTAACCAAGTAAAGTCTTGGAAACCTCTTGGTGTTGATATGTGTAATGAATTGGGTCAAGTGATGGAAATGGAAGCTAAGAGACATTGTTGATTTTAGTATGGATAAATATACGGATGAGTTTGTCATATTGTTGAAGTCAAATAAAATTCCAATTAGAAAAGTATTACATTAGTTGTAGAATTTTTAATAGTTTGAGTGGTCATGAGGAGTCCTCATAAGTAAGTAAACTATGAATGAGTGTTAATATATGGGAATTGTATATGATTCATGAGGTGGTGGTCAAGTTGATGGAAGTCAAGACAAGGGTAAGGAGGCTTCGGGACCTTAGATATCCACTTTTAGTACAAGGTGAGTACATAGTGCATCTCTATCGGATACATGTCACAAATGCCAAGTTTATTTGATAATATGCTTACATGTTTTGAAATAAATTCTACTGAAAATGATTCATGTTTATATTAAAGTTGTAATTATTGAAAGGTTATTAAACCTGTAATTGACTCAAGGGAAATTGCTAGTTAAGTACATGAAATGTTTTACATGTTTAGAAAAAATTTTGTTCAAAGTAATTTATATTTTTATTTGGAAGCTTGAATTATGAAAGTATGGATTTAGTTGTAAGAAATGATGAATACACACAAGCTTATATATAGGATGTTTTTGAGAAACAAAGATTTGTTTACTTAACAAGGTTATGGAATGTTTTGTAAAGTAATACATAAGTAAGTACGTAAGAAGAAAGTATGAAGTGGGTGCACTTCTAATGTAATATTCTTAAAGAAAGATCTAAAGTATGATATGTATGTCTATAAGTAAGTATGTAAGACATAAAGTATTAAGTGGGTGTACTTCTAATGTAACATTCTTAAAGAAAGATTTAATGTATGATAGGTAGGTTATGTTGTGTGCTAGCTAAGGATGTTTTTGTATATGGCCTTGAAAAGTAATTGTCTAGACACCTTCGGAGAACCGTTCGGATGGTACCTACCCTCGCGAAGCGGTCATCTCCAACCTCTAATCGGGAAAGGCCCATTAGAGTGACCTAAGCGGGAAAGGCCCATTAGGTTATGTTCTATGTAGGAAAGGCCCGATAGATCACCGTCAGTCGAGAAAGGCCTGCTAACTTAAGTTGCTTTTATGTTTACACATTGGAGTGAAAGTCCTAAAGTGTAAAGCAAACAAACGAGAGGGTTATAGTAATTAAGTTAGTAGACCCCAGGGAATCAAGTAAATATGTAATAATGCATGTGCAAATAGTATGCTTGAACTTATGCGTTTCATGGTATAGTAGAATGATAATAAACGAAATTAATTGGTATGCTACAGATGAATATGCCATTCATAATAAGTAACGTTGTATACAATGAATGGTTTTGGAATATTCTAATATGAGGCCTAAACATTGATCAAAAAGAGTAACTTGGGATAGTAGACTTGTATTATCAAGTCAAAGGAGTTTTCTTGAAATCTAGTTTTACAAGGAAGTTTTTATAGTGTTGAATTGAAATAAAGTATTTGAATGTTATTTTTGTAAGTATATGAAAGTATGTTTTGTCCAATAGCTTCTGCAAAGGATGATAATCTTTTGATCAAGTTATTTGAACATATTTTTACAAGAATGATATTTGAAAATACTTTATATATAGAATTAATGCTCTTGAGTTGTGTCTAAAACTTATGTATCTCACGAGACGAAAGTCTTACGTAGTTTCTTTTTATATAACTGACATGTATCCAGGTACCGAGACATACTGAAGGACACGCACTTGGTATGAGCCTTTGCAGTATTAGAAGACATATAATGAGATTTATAGAAGTGGAAAGTGCAAGCTAGTGAATTACAATTTAGTTATTTGATTTAAGTTATGTAAGAATTATATTCTATGTCTTACAATGGTTGTGTTTATTGGTTTGTAACACCAATTTAAAGTGTTCTCATATATTTTGACAAATGTTTTTATTAAGACCAAAATTTTTATAAATCTGAAATATGTTTTGAGAACCGAAAATCTTGAAAAATATCTTTTAAAAGAAAGTAAATATGTGGGGTGTTGCACTTTGGCTTATATTTTACCTAATTAAATGCGTATCATTGCTCTATTTAATAAGTTTGTAATTCTCTAGTTAAAGGTTAATAGTCGGGATAAGCCTTTGTTGTTAGTATTATATGCCATAAATATCCTTAATTTTCTAATTTGAGTAAACTCCAAATTTACCCGTTTACCGAACAGATATAACGTTAGTTCCGTTGGTCCGTTATATCAATAACCTAAATAAGTAAATACCATCAATACGGCATAATGTTGACTAATTTATAATTACAAGATAATGATATTTAAATTTGAAAGACATATCACCTACCAACAAAGTCAAATAATTAAACGAGGTTAATTGAATAAAAAAAATACGTTTTATCTTTCTATTACCTCAACCCATTTAAAATTAATAATTTCAAACCAAACCCTCCCAATCCATCCTAAATTCGTAAGCCAAAAAGATAAGACTACTCAAATATCTTCTAATTAAATACTGAAGTAGACAGTGTTGACAAAAGACAACTTTGTTGTTAGTTGTGCCTTAAAAATAATTATGAGTAAATTACAATTTTGGTCCCTGTGGTTTGCATGAAATTTCACTTTTGGTCATCGTTTCGTTTTTCCACGTTGATGGTTCCTGAACTACACTTTTGATTACCATTTTTATTTTTATTTTTATTTTTCTTTTATGTATTATTTATTAAGTTAATTAAAAATAAACAAAAAATAAACAAAAACCCACCGGAGGAGGATCGAAAGTTAGAAATTGAAGATTATTTCATACGTGCACAAAGAAATAAGAGGAAATTACAGTTTTGGCCCTTGTGGTTTATATGATTTTTTAGTTTGTCCAATTTTCTTTTTTCTTATTTGTGGTCTTTATGGTTGTCAAAAGGTTGCAGGTTTGGTCCCTGGACAAGATAAAAAAACCAATTTATCATTTTTAATTTTTTTTTATTTTTTTAATGTATTATTTACACTTTTGGTGAATGTTAACTTTATATAACTAGAGACATTGAATGTGAAATTTCAAAACTTTGACTAAAACTGAAAAAAAAAAATGTAAACTACAAGGACAAAAACTGTAATTTACTCAAGAAATAAATATGGTGGGTATACAAGGTTACATGGCGAAGGTTTAACCATTCAAGGCTTTGTTGGAACGAAGGTATTTGACTGCTTACTACCGCTATTTGTCGCGTTGTCTTCTCTCGCTTCGAAAGTCCATCTTTCACTGGGTCAGCGGTCCAAGTCTACGATTAATCAATGCAATCCCCTTTCAAACCCTTGTCCCCCTTTTTGATTTGGCTGTTTCTTATTATCCTCTTGTTCAAGCACACAATCTTATAGCTACTTGCCACTTCCCCCATTGTTCGTTTGATGGAGCTTCATTAGAGTCCTTAAAGGGTACGTCTTAATTCTTCTCGCTTCTTATGATTCTCCGTCTTTTTTACTGAAATTAGTCAAATTATTGAATATGCGTCACTATGATCATCAACTAACTTCGATTTTACTCGAAGAATGTAGAAAATTGGTGATTTGATTGCTTCTAAAAATGTGGTCGAGTACAATTGAACGTGTTACCCCCAAACAACTATAATCAATTTATCAAACAAATTGTTGAAGCGTGTTTTGGGGGTATGTTTTTAGTTCCGATGTTCATGTTCCATAACCATTTCTCTTAGCTCATTTAAAAATCAAACAAATTGTTGAAGCGTGTTTGAAAGTGATTATTTAATTATTGCTACTGCCAAATTGTTTGGTAATTTAAGGTCAAAAACAGCATACATGGACTTTTTTGACTTTTTGCTCTGTTTTTCATCTCACTCATGCAGTTATTTCACTTTGCGGCTTCATAAATGGACTCTTCAGAAGAAAAAGACGATGTACCAATTTTATCATCAACAGATTTTCCATCGGATTATACTCCAAATAGAAGATTTTCACAAAGAAACAGAAGTGTTTCAATTTCAATTCCAGTGACCTCAATCGAATTAACTTCCAATTCAACGAGTCATGTTGGATTTACAGGTCCCTTACGTAGTCAAAGAAACACTCATGATGAGAGAGAATCTATGGAACATGAAGAAGATTCTAGAAACTATAACCATGAATTTGGGGATTTTAACAATGAAGCAAAAAGCGAGCATTTATTAAAGTCAGGACAATTGGGAATGTGTAATGATCCGTACTGTACAACATGTCCAACTTCTTACAAAGCAAAAAGGATCTCAAGAGTTTCTGAAGGGTTTAATCATCATGTATTACTCTTTACTCTTTTCTTTGAAGGGCAAATTACGAAAAAAAAGTACTATATTTTTGCATTTTTTATGATTTAACCATCAATTTTTCATTTGTTCTAATAAAACCACCAATTTTTGGAAAAAGTTTCAGCCTGACCACTATGACCTGAAGAAGCAGTAACAGTGGCTTCGATGAAACTTTTTACAAAAAATAGTGGTTTTTCCGAATCTTAAAACTTGGTGGTTAAATCGAATTTTTTGCCAAATATAGTGCTTTTTTGTAATTAGACCTAGGTAATGTTTACACTTTAATTTATATAATTACGGAAAAAACACTATATTTCATTACTTTTTCTGCTTAAACCATCAATTTTTCATTTGTTCTAATAAACCACAAATTGTTAGAAAAAGTTTTAGCCTAACCATTATGACCAGAAGAACCGGTAATAATGGCTTCAATGAAACTTTTCACCAAAAATTGGTGGTTTTTCCAAATTTTTTTAAAATTGGTGGTTAAACCGAATTTTTGACAAAATATAGTGCTTTTTTCGTAATCAACCCTTCTTTCAATGAAACTTTAATTATGATATTAAGTTTACTTTGTTTATGTACTTGTGTTGGTTTGTTTTTTTTTTTTTTTTTTTTTTTTTTTTTTTTTTTTTTTGCAGTTTGATGATGTTATGCATGGAGGTGCAAAAGGGTGGGCAAATAAAAAGTTATTGTTACTAAAACGTTCTATTTTTGGGGTCATGAATCCGCATGCAAAAGTTGTTCAACAATGGAACCAATTTGTTGTTATTTCTTGCTTAGTAGCCATTTTCATTGACCCCGTATTCTTTTTCTTGCTGTCAACAAGGAAGGTAAAATTGAATTTTGAATTTTTTATATAAAATTATCATTTTTCGTAGGGTATTGTAGTGTCAAAGTTTGCTGTTTTTGCTAATTTGTTTTTTAGTTCGTTATTTTTAATTAAGGACATAAATTAAGATACTTGATTCAAACATGAAGCAATTTTCACTGCTCTAATTAGATAGTTTTAAAAAGTATAATATCCTAATAAGAAAAAAAATTAAAGTATAATGCTGTAATCAAACAGTTTTTTTCGAAGTACAATGCCTTAATAAGATGTTTATTTTAAAAAAAGCTGTAATATAAAAAAAAAGTAGGATCCTATAATACACAAATAAATGAAAACCCATTGCTATCTCTTACATTTTGTCCTATATTAACATATTCCATGCTCTTGTAACTTTGTGTGTAAATGGCTTTATATATATCCTCGTTTTTTATTCTTTAATCATCAACTAATATTTTAATTATAATAATCCATCTAATATTTCTACTTTTTTGGAAACAGGACTATAAGTGCATAGCAATTAATTGGCAATTTACAAAAATCATTGTGATTTTCAGAAACATAACCGACTTTATATACCTCATGCACATGCTTCTTCAGGTAAACGGCTTAACCAATCACCTCTTTTTACATTACTTTTTGAGTAATTTACACAGGTTAGTCCTTGTGGTTTGGTGCTACTTGCGCGTTTAGTCCCTAACTCAATATTTTCATCCAGAGGGTCCTAAATGCTAAACTTCGCTTGGTCCTTATTCTAACCATCCGTTACAGTTCTATGAGACCAAGAACTGAATTACCCCCATGGCCCTATCTTTGGGACTCACTACCACAGAAACTCATCCATTCAGTTTCTCTAGTAGTAAGCCCCAAAGGCGGGGGTAATTCAGTCTTTTCAGTTCCAATGAGACCAAGAACTGAAAAGACTGAATTACCCCCATGGCCCTATCTTTGAGACTCACTACCAGAGAAACTCATCCGTTAAGTTTCTCTAGTAGTGAGCCCCAAAAGCGGTGGTAATTCAGTATTTTCAGTTCTAACGAGACCAAGAACTGAAAAGACTGAATTACCCCCACGGCCCCATCTTTGAGACTCACTACCAGAGAAACTTAACGAATGGTTAGAATAACGATCAAACGTGCAAGAAGTTTGGCATTTAACGACCCCTGGATGAAAAAAATGAGTTAGGGACTAAATGCGCAAGTAGCACCAAACCACAAGGACCAAACGTGTTATTTACTTTTACTTTTTTTACTTGAGAATAATTCTTACATGTTATATGTATTTTTTCAGTTCAGATTAGCATTCATTCCACCTGAATCAAGAGTTGTAGGAGCCGGTGACTTTGTTGACCATCCTAAAAAAATCGCGTTACATTATCTTTCCGGATTTTTTTTCCTCGATTTATTTATCGTACTACCCGTTCCTCAAGTAAGAATATTCTTACTTCTCTTTCAACCCTAATATTGTTTTTTAGTTTTTTTATCATAAACTAATTACTTGTTTGATTTGTGTAGATAATTGTATTACTTATACTACCACATGCGATTGCATCATCGGGAGCTAATTACGCAAAGAATCTTTTGCGATCAGCGATTCTTGTTCAGTATATTCCAAGATTATACCGATTTTTGCCTCTTCTTGCGGGCCAGTCTTCAAGTGGTTTCATATTCGAGTCCGCATGGGCGAATTTTGTTATCAATCTTTTGACTTTTGTTTTGGCGGGTCATGTTGTTGGATCATCATGGTATCTTCTAGGGTTACAGGTATGCGTGATCATGAATGTGAATTTGTTATTTATTGTAAATCCACGAAAATGACAATTTTGCCCTTTTCTTCTCCATTTTCTTCATCGTCCTCTTCAATTAACCCTGAAATCAAACCAAATTTGACCAAAACCACAAACAAAATCCTGAAGTTAAAAGAAAACAAAATCCGGGTGGCGTTTGATTTTGGTCCTTTTTTTGGGTTTTTTGAGGAAAGAGAGAAAGAAAAAGATGAGGGTAAAATGGTCATTTCATTTCACATAGGCGTAACACGTGTTTCTAAATTAAGTCATAGTCGGGGATGAAAAACATGACCAAACATCATTTAAGGGATGGAAAAAGAAAAAAAGATAACTATTGGACTATACCCGTAACTTTTGATAAACCATGAGGACAAAACTTGTAATTCAGTACAATATCTATTTGTTTATTATTCCTTTCATCAATATTGTTATTCATATCACCGTGTTTACAAGTTTGTCGACTATTCTAATTGTTTTTTTTTTTTTTTTAATTTTTTCAAGAGGGTGAATCAATGCCTACGAGACGCGTGTCGTAATTCAGGAATCGAGAATTGTGTAAAATTCATAGATTGCGGGCATGGAAACGACACTCGGATCTTTGAAGGTTACAATAAATGGAAGGACTGGAAAGAAAATGTAAATTCAACTGCTTGTTTTACCGAAAACGGCTTCCCATATGGAATTTACGTGAAAGCCGTCAATCTCACCGCCGAAAATAGTATAATCACAAGATACGTGTACTCCTTTTTTTGGGGATTTCAGGTATTAAATTTTTGGGACATGAAATTATAAACTTCAAACGTAATAATAATAATAATAATAATAATAATAATAATAATAATAATAATAATAATAATAATAATAATAATAATAATAATAATAATAATAATAATAATAAACTTCCTAGTAATCTTTTTCATTTGGTGATAATTGTGTCTAGCAAATTAGCACACTAGCGGGAAATCAGACTCCGAGTTATTTTGTGTGGGAAGTACTTTTTACGATGGGAATAATTGGACTTGGACTTTTACTTTTTGCGCTTCTTATTGGAAACATGCAGAATTTTCTTCAAGGTCTTGGACGCAGGTACGTTATTACACTATGATAATTAAGGTACTTTTAATCTACTTAATTTATTCATGAGAACATTAGTTTTTTGATATTTATTTTAGACGGCTGGAAATGTCACTTAGACGACGTGATGTTGAACAGTGGATGAGTCATCGACACTTACCCGCAGAGCTACGAAGGTATAAATTTGCGGTCTCATTATTTACGTGTAAAACCCCAAAAACAGAGAAAAACCACAGGCCTCCAGAGAAAAAGATCTAAATCTAACGTATTGTTAATGTTACAATCACTAGACTAATCCCTCAAGTCAACCTTTAATTACACTCGCACTTTTTTGCACTTTAAAACAAGAGAAGTAAGAAGTAAAAATTCAAGTACTTAAAAAGTGTATTTGATTGGGGCACATTGAAACCAAAGCCTTAGACTCCTTGTAGCATACTCTATATCTTTTTCCATTTCACCACAAGCTTATCTTATATTTTAGGGAAATCTCCAATAAAGTCCTATTATTTTGGGCTAGTTTATGAAAAAGTCCCAAAATTAATTTTATTTACAGAAAAGGACAACATACCGGCTAACATCTTCAGTTTAGCCCTTTCATCCGGTTTACCAGGTTTTCTAGATGGAAAATTTCAGTAAAGTCCCATTATTTTTGGTCAGTTTATGAAAAAGTCCCAAAGTTGAATTTTTGTACACAAAATAATAGGACTTTTTCATAAAAGACCCAAAATAATTGGACTTTATTGGAGATTTCCAATTTAGGAAACCTAGTAAACCGGAAGAATGGGCTAAACTGAATACGTTAGTCGGTATGTTGTCCTTTTCTGTAAATACAATTAATTTTGGGACTTTTTCATAAATTGGCTCAAAATAATGGGACTTTATTGGAGATTTCCCTATATTTTAGCCAATAAATCTTACTAGATTCTTCTTTTTCATTGTGTTATAAGTTCAAAATTTGACGTTTAGTTGGTCAAAGGTTGACCATTTTCATGTCTTGATTTACAGAAAAGTTCGAGAGTCAGAGCGTTATAACTGGGCTGCTACCCGAGGGGTTAATGAAGAAACGTTAATGGAGAATTTGCCTGAAGACTTGCAAAGAGATATACGCCGCCACCTCTTTAAGTTTGTCAAAAAAGTGAGTTTTAGAATTTAGACAATTACATGATTACATAATTACAAATCGTTAAGACACTATAGTTAACAAATCAACGAATGTTTTTTGTTGCTATTTCTTGAATGAAACGCTTAAAACTACATCTCAAATTTTGAATTTTCAGGTCCGGATTTTTGCATTGTTAGATGAACCAATTTTAGATGCAATATGTGAAAGATTAAGACAAAAGACATACATCAAAGGAGGCACAACTTTATATCAAGGAGGGGTCGTTTCAAAAATGGTTTTTATTGTAAGAGGGAAAATGGAGAGTATGGGTGAAGATGGAAATAAAGTTCCATTGTCAGAAGGTGATGTGTGTGGTGAAGAACTTCTTAGATGGTGCCTTGAACATTCCTCTGTTAATGGAGGTATAAAAATTAAAAAATAAGAAAGTACTTTAACTTTGTTTCTCATATCGTCATTGGACTTTAAATTTTGTTACTAAAAACATTTTACTTTCCAAAATTGATTATTTTGAGTAATTTTAGTATAATAGTATTCGTAAGTTGGATGGTTTTACTAACTTTTTTAAAGTCTAGTGATCGAATTATAAATAAATCGAAAGAGTGTTTCTGTTTATTATAAATTTGTAATTTTCAATTACCCTATAGATTTTGAAGTGTTTCTTTTCTCGATAAAACGTTGCGCGAAATGCAAAAAATAGCAACATATTGAATTATTTGTGTATTATAGCATCTTACTTTCATTTTAACTTTATTACAACATATTATATTTTCATTTCTTATTAAGGCATTGTACTTTGAAAAATCTACCTCATTATAACATTGTAATTTTGAAAAATTGCTTTGTATGTGGATAACATTGTTATAATTGATAGATTTTTCAAAGTACAATGTGATAATAAACAAAAGTTGAAAGTACGTTGCTATTTCTTGCATTTAACGTTAAAATGTTACCGCCAGATACAGAAAACCATAGAAAACATGGATTTAGACTGCTTAGCAACAGGACGGTGAGATGCTTAACAAACGTGGAGGCATTTGTTCTTCGAGCTGCAGATCTTGAAGAAGTGACCACTCTCTTTGCAGTATTCTTGAGAAATCATCGCGTTCAATTTGCCATAAGGTAACATATCGTTTACACACTAAAAAAAAATAAACACCACCACTAGGCAACCTCACTAAGGGGCTGTTTGATTTGCCTCTTACTGTCCAGTAAGAGGTTACGTCTACGTCTGACTCAGTCCGAGTCAGAGCGTTTGATAACCCCAAAATTTACCTCTGAGTTGGTCCTGGACCCTTAAATTTACCTCTTAACCGGTCATCTTCAGGATAAGTCTGACTGGGTCAGAGTGACACAGTCAGCTCTTACTCAATCAGCAAGTATCAAACAGCCTCTAAAACCTCACAGTAAGTGTATTGTTTACATGTTTTGGTATTTACAGGAATGAATCTCCATACTGGCGGGGACTGGCGGCAACCACCATCCAGGTGGCATGGAGATACCGGAAAAAGCGGTTAAGTCGTCAACAAGCCTCACGTGGCCGTACCACTCGGCATTCTAAGTCTAATATTTATACGAGACTTCCTTTTTAGGGTGGTCGATTGGAGAAACGTTTTGAGGGTTTTATTAATATTCTATTAGAATTAATGTTAATAGTCAGGAAAATATTGTTGTGTATAGATGGTGTAATGTAACTAATTACAAGTTATAAAGCCCATACAATAAACACGTAGAAGTAATAAAAAAGTATGTACTATCGTAGATATATACTTTGATGAGTTCCTCTTTGCAATACAACAAACTTAAATAAAACAAGCCAGATAAGTTTGACGTGGCATAACTTATATTTTTGATGTATAGGCCTCACATATTGTTCTTATTTTAAAACTGTCGTAACCATATAATTTTTGTGATTGTATTTTAATACATTAACTTTTTTATCCTTCCCGTTCTGTCATATTGACTTTCTAAATACACCTACATCAATAAAACGTATCCATATTTTCTTCTTTTTTAAAAGGTATCCATCTTTGATGCTGGTAGGTTGGATATGCGAAACGACTTTGTTTGCAGGTTTCTGAAAAAAGTAAATAACTTAGAAGGGTAGTAATATTCTAAATTTGTAAAAAATACCACTAAATTTTTTTTCTTACAAATTATATCATAAACTTGCTAAGGTGTTCAAAAAACACAATTGTTACATGTTGTATCAGGTTTTACTTTCTTTTTTTCCAAAAAAAAAAAAATGCTGACAAAGATATTAAGTGGCGGGAGGTCGTGTTAGGAGGGTAAAAGAGTTTCGGGTTTTTTTTCAAAAAAAACACCATTAAACTTACTAAATATTTAAAGAATACCATTTTTGTGACTTTGACCCTTACACTTTTTTTTTTTTTGAACGGCAAATCTATCATACTCCTACTCCTAAACTACTCCTTGTTATGTTAGTGCCAGGGTTTGAACACATGACCTCTTTGTTAGTAATCACCTTGTTAGCCAAATGGGCTAGCCCCAACTTGTTTACAATTTTTTTACTTACATGGACATTTCTCTTTGTGTGTGTGTGTGTGTGTTTTTTTTTGAATTGATCGAGACTTTTCTTTTGGAATGGATGGTATTAGAACTAAATGCCTTGGTCAAGGAAGAAACACGTACGTAGGGCTGCCACAAATGGATTCATGTTGGCTTTTTGCTGACTTGGACTTAGATTCTCGTGCACTTTAAGTCTTTAAAATAACGTTACCAATAATTAATGTGTTTAATTTAATTTGATTATAAAGGTTGTTTTGTTGAAGATTCTCTCACTCTCTATTTCTCTCTCTCTTTCTCTCTCTCCTTTTTTACATTATGCATGAGACACAAACATATATTTAAACTTAAATTATACTCATTTCAAGTACCCAACCAAAGTTGTTATGGAGAAACTTATGATGACCCTTCTCCTGAACTAAACACGGTTAGGCCTAAAAATAAGGACAATGGATCATGTAGTAGGAAATTGGACTTAAATGATCCAGTACTATAAGATATATGTCGAGTCCAAGAGTGCCTATCTAAAAGAGCCTTTGTGGAGAGAGAGGACACTCCAACAAATATACCCACTTATAAGACCGTGTCGATATTAGTGTATCTTAATTGGTGCGACACGGTCTTATAAGTGTGTATATATGTTGGAGTCTCCACTTTCTCCACAAGGGCTCTTTTGGAGAGACAGCCTTGAGCTCCACATATATCTTACATGGTATCAGAGCCGGCATCCCGCACCCTTGTAACCTCACCGAGCCTACGTCTCTAAGGGAGAGTGTTAGTGTATCCCACATTGGTGCGACATGGTCTTATAAGTATGTATATATGTTAGAGTCTCCCCTCTTTCCACAAGGGCTCTTTTGGAGAGATACTATTGGGCTCTTTTAATGTATATATGTTGGAGTCTCCCCTCTCTCCGAAAGAGCCCTTGTGGAGAGAGAGGAGACTCCAACATATATACCAACTTATAAGACCGTGTCGCACCAATGTGTGATATACTAACACTCCTCATCAGAGACGTAGGCTCGGTGAGGTTATAGGGGTGCGGGACACCGGCTCTGATACCATGTAAGATATATGTGGAGCCCAAGGGTGTCTCTCTAAAAGAGCCCTAGTGGAGAGAGGGGAGACTCCAACATATATACACACTTATAAGACTGTGTCACACCAATGTGAGATACACTAACAAGTATAAGAGTTCTTTATTCATACCCACTTCTAAGTCCCTAGTTTCTTTTATGTAATCCTAGCTTATCTTCCAGATAAAGAACCTCATGTCTAACAAGTACGAATCACCTTTATGTCCCTATTACACAAAAAACTGAGAAATATGGAAGGTATTATAGTCAATATAAATGGCCATGTTGATATAATATATGAGGCTGAACTAGATACAGAGTATCTCAACAAGACCAATATGCATGAATGTAATGCCCGGTTTCTCGAATTTAGGATATACCAAATTATTTTAGTCAAACACAAAATCATTTATGGTATAACCCCAAAAGAGTAACAAGTTATATCAAAACATAGTTTAAGTTATACACTAAACTACATAGCTATTACACCAAAAACCGGGTTCATTATACTATTCAAACAAAACTACAATACAAGTCAAAGTCCAAGTCCAAGTATAGCTATCCATCCATGTTTCGCTTTCTGCGGTCACCACTACCCGAACCTAACACAAACAATAATAACAAACAACTTATAAGCTACAAGGGCTTAGTGAGTAATTAAAGATTAATCTAATTTCATCATTCAACATCTCTGTTAAGTTGAACTCAATGGGATATCTCAGCCCTTGTATGTCACACATACTATAACTTTTTATCTTCATCTCTCAAATCAGTTATACTCTATATGATCAAAACATAGTATTCTTCTTATATACATTAAACATCTCAACAAAACATATTTCATCTAATAATAACCACTCACCTGATGTAGAATCAATATGTGGAACTCCTGTACCTCGTGTATGCTCCTGTCTAGCTTTAGCTGTAGCACAACAGTTCAATTTCATTACTCTAGTTAAGAACAATTCTTAGTCACACTCAGTACTCATCATAATCAAGGAATTTATATCATTGAAGCAAGTTACAATCAAAAGATAGCAACAACATCTAAGTTGAAATCTTCAATTTCACCATGTTACACACATATAACCCTAGAAACACAATACAAACACTTCACTAGCTTGGGTCTTTAATTAGAACTCCCTTACACACACTAATCCAAATAAACTCACTCTAATTCGTGCTAGTTGCAGATGGTTCATCAAAACCACCTGAAACTATCTCAAATCAAGCAATCCAACCATCAAAACGAAGTAAAAAGCGAGGAGAATTACCTTTCAAGCTCAAAGTGTAAATCCCTAGCTTTAATTCGTGAAAGATAGGCTCTAATCTTGACTTCGGAGACTTAGAATTGATATTCTATGGTTTTTGGAGGTTTTGAATGAAATGGGTTTTAACCCCAAATGAAGCAAAATTGTACTTTAAAAACAGATCTGCGCGATTACACAGCCCGTGTTAAAGTTACATGGTTCGTGTAACTTACGGTATGCACTTGGAGTTTGGTCTGCATAGCTACACGACCCATGTCCATATTACACGACCCGTGCTGCACACTTTACACGACCCGTGTTTATGTTACACGATCCGTGTAACCTACTGTATGCTCAACAAGTCCAAAGAGATTTCCCACACGACCCGTGTAACCTGCTTTTAGCATTTTTCAACCTCAAACTCCTTCCAATTGAAATTCTAATTACCCAAACTCATGCAATAATCTTACTAATCTTAATTACACAAAGATTAACTAAAAATCTCTAAATTTTAATAATATGGTATTACAAGTTCTTACCCCCTTCAAAAGATTCCGTCCTCGGAATCTCTTGAAATAAAAAGGGATGTTTTGACCGCATTTCCTCCTCGGCCTCCCAAGTGACATCTGTACCACTATGATGTCGCCACTGTACTTTTACAATCTCGATCTCTTTGTTTCGTAATTTCTTGACCTTTCTATCCAGAATTTGTTCCGGCATCTCTTGGTATCTCAATTTCTCGTCTAATTGAACTCCGGTCAAAGGTACTCGAGTGGATTGATCATGCAATGTTTTTCTGAGGTGTGACACATGGAATACATTGTGGATACCCCGCAACTCATCTGGAAGCTCAAGTTTATATGCAACTGCTCCAATTCTTTCCAAGTCTCGGTAGGGCCCAATAAATCGCGGGCTTAACTTACCTCTCTTTCCAAAACGGATTATTCCTTTCCATGGAGACACTTTCAACATCAGCATGTCCCCAACACAGAACTCCAACAGCTTTCTTCTTTTATCTGCATATTGCTTTTGGCGGTTTTGGGCTACTCGCATACGCTCGCAGATACTTTGTATCTTCTCTTCAGTCTCAGCTATAATCTCTGGTCCCGCCAATGGTTTCTCTCCAATCTTTGTCCAACAAGTCGGTGTTCGACACGATGCACAATACAAGGCTTCAAAAGGTGCCATATGTATACTGGAGTGATAAGTATTGTTATAGGGAAACTCTATTAAAGGCAGGTGATCTTCCCAACTGCCTCCAAAATCAATTATGCAGGCTCGTAGCATATCTTCAAGTGTTTGTATCGTCCTTTCCGTCTGTCCATCTGTCTGGGGATGATACGCAGTACTCAATAAGGCTTTAGTACCAAAATGCTTCTGGAAACTCTGCCAGAAATGTGAATTGAAACGACTATCTCTATCAGAAATGATTGAAGTTGGCATTCCATGTGGTCTCACACTGCCTCCAAAATCAATTATGCAGGCTCGTAGCATATCTTCAAGTATTTGTATCGTCCTTTCCGTCTGTCCATCTGTCTGGGGATGATACGCAGTACTCAATAAGGATTTAGTACCAAAATGCTTCTGGAAACTCTGCCAGAAATGTGAATTGAAACGACTATCTCTATCAGAAATTATTGAAGTTGGCACTCCATGTCGTCTCACTATTTCTCTGGTATAAATCTCAGCTAGCTTTGACACTTGATAATCTTCTCGGATTGGGATGAAATGAGCTGACTTTGTCAACCTATCAACAATCACCCAAGTCGAATCATATCCTCGTGGAGTTCGAGGCAACTTTGTGATGAAATCCATAGTGATCTCATCCCACTTCTTTATTGGTACTGGTAATGGTTGCACTGCTCCATATGGCTTTTGATGATTGGCTTTTACTTGAAGACACGTCAAACAATTCTCCACAAAGCGTCCTACATCTCGCTTCATACCGGGCCACCAGTAATACGGTTTTAGAGTATAATACATCCGCATACTACCAGGGTGAACCGAATATCTGGTACAGTGAGCATCATCTAACAATAACTGTCTCACCTCGCCATGCCTCGGAACCCAAACTCGCCCTCGGAAAGTCTTGATTCCTTGTGTATTTTCAACCAATTTCTCCATATAACCAACCATTCTCTCTTTCTTCAAATCATTATCCTTAATCTAGCACTTGCGTATCATCTCTGGCAATCGACTTACAACTCCCATTCGAGCCGATACAACTCGAATAGGCGGTTCTTTACGACTTAATGCATCCGCCACCACGTTAGCTTTACCGGGATGGTAAAGTATTTCACAGTCATAATCTTTTAGTAGATCCATCCACCGTCTTTGCCGCATATTCAGTTCTTCTTGATCGAACAAGTATTTCAAGCTTTTGTGATCTGTGTATATTTGGAACCGTACACCATACAGATAGTGTCGCCACATCTTCAATGCGAAGATTATCGCTGCTAACTCTAGATCATGTACTAGGTAAACTTTTTCATGTAGTTTTAATTGTTGAGAGGCATAGGCAATCACACGCCCTCTTTGCATTAGTACCCAACCGAGACCACTTAGAGAAGCATCACTATAAAGAACAAAGTATTCCCCTCCTTGCGGTAAAGCCAACACCGGAGCTTTACGCAAACTATCTCGCAATTGTTCAAAAACTGACTGTTGCGCCTCAGTCCAGCTAAACTTCTCCGTCTTCTTTATCAATTTGGTTAGGGGTGTAGCTATACTTCAACAAATCGTCGGTAATAGCCTGCTAACCCCAAGAAACTACGAACCTCCATCGGATTCTTTGGCGGCTCCCAACTCATTACGGCCTCGATCTTTGCCGGATCCACTTTTATACCATCTTCGTTTATCATATGGCCAAGAAATTGAATTTCCCGTAACCAAAACTCACATTTCGAAAACTTTGCATATAACTTTTCGGCACGGAGAAGATCTAGTATTTGTTGCAAATGAAATCTGTGCTCATCTCGACTCTTTGAATAAATCAGGATGTCATCGATAAACACAATTACGAATTTATCAAGAAAGGGACGACAAACCCGATTTATTAAATCCATAAAAGCGGCTGGAGCATTAGTCAAACCAAATGGCATGACTAAGAACTCGTAATGACCATACCTCGTGCGAAAAGCTGTCTTCGGAATATCAACTTCTTGTACTCTCAATTGATGATAACCGGATCTCAGATCGATCTTCGAGAAATACGTAGCTCCGTGTAATTGATCAAATAAATCATCGATCCGTGGTAACGGATAACGATTCTTTATCGTGATCTTGTTGAGCTCTCGATAATCTATACACATTCTCATGGATCCATCTTTCTTTTTCACAAAGAGTATATGCGCACCCCACGGAGACGAACTCGGACGGATAAACCCAAGTTCCAATAGCTCTTGCAACTGTCTCTTTAATTCTTCCATCTCAGAAGGTGCCAATCGATACGGTGGTCGAGCTACCGGCTTCGCCCCTGGTATCACATCGATCACAAACTCAACTTGTCTACTTGGTGGTAAGCCTGGAAGATCATCGGAAAATACATCAGGATAATCACAAACCACTTCTACTTCTTCTATTTTGGAATGTTTTGACTCGGAACTAATCACATGTGCCATAATCAATTCACCCCCTCTTTCCATATATCTCCGAGCCGTTACAAGTGACACTATCAGTACTTTTTGGGAACGTCGTTCAGCTCGTATCAAAATTCGGGAACCACTCAGCGTTTTTATGGAAAGTGTTTTCTCATGACAATCCATTTGACCTCTATTATCATCCATCCAATCCATCCCGACTATCACATCAAACTCATGATTAGTGATCGGCTTCAGATCTATAAGGTACGTAACGCCATAGATTTCAAGCCGACACTGCTCGTAATGACTCTTTACAACAACACATCTCCCATCTGCTACATCTACTATTACTTTCTCATATAAATCGACTAACAAAATATTTAGTTTTGAAGCAAAGGACACCGATATAAAAGACACAGAAGCACCAGAATCAAAAAGTACTCGTGCTTGAGAAGAGTTCAAACTAAATATACCTGTGATAACATCAGTTTGATCTCGAGCCTCATCGACGGTTAATTGAAAAGCTCGCGTTTTCACGTGACCGCCACCCCTGTTTCTCCGATGATCTCCATCTCGACCTCCTCCTCGTCCGGTCTTTTAAAAATTCTTTTGAGACTCGGATTTCATCTTTGGGCAATCAGGGCGAATATGCCCACTCTCTCCGCAGTTGAAACAAATGGGGCGACTTTCAGTACACTGACGAGCCATATGTCCCGTCTTTCCACACTGAAAACAAACTGATGGTGGGGTTCGGGAATCACATTCCCCATTGTGTTTTCGTCTACACGTCTTACACCATCTTTCCTCATTTTTCTTGGTTTTGCCACGGAATTGAGAACCCGTGGTAACAGATCTCTGAGAAGTATCCACAGCTTTACCTTCCCATTTTCTCTATGATCCTCTTGTATCTCTTTCAACTCTTCTTTCCTCCTCCTGTCTTTGTAACTCCCTTTCTCTGGATCTTGCTGCCTCTACAACTTGTTGAAAGGTAGTATATCTTGAACTCAGCAAAAATTCCCGGATTTGGGTTTTTAAACCCCACAAGTAACTATCCATATTACACTCCTCCGTATCTATTTGATGTTGTGCAAATCTCGCCTTTTCATTGAAATCCAACGTGTATTGTTGCACCGTTCTCGACCCTTGTTGTAACTTCAAAAACTCTTCTTCTATTCCTTTCATAGCATTATTGGAACAATAGTATTCGGTGAACTTCAATTTTCATTGTTCCCAACTTAATGTATACGCCAAGCTTTTTCCTATCTCCATACACGTATTCTCCCACCAGAACTGTGCATCCTCCTTTAACAAGTTTGTTGCAAATTCAACTTTATCCGCCTCATCACATTTACTTGTGCGGAACATCTTTTCAACATGGGTCAACTAATTTTTGGCTGCTATGGGATCATCTTTCCCATAGAAATCGTATGGTTTGCACTTTTGAAAAACATCATAAGTGCATTTTCTCGTTTTTCTCGAGCACTCTACCTCCACTTGTCTCAATAAAGATCTCTCAATGATCCTCTCTCTGCTCAGGTTGGACCGGGGTTGGTCCCGAAGTACCTCCAGTTGTAGCCTCTGTTTGAGGCTTCAAATAAGTTGGTAATATCTCCTTGATCGCCTTTGCTACCTCAGCTACGATCATCGCCTGCATATTACTCTGTATCTCGGGAGGTCGCTCTCCCTCGGGTTGATACTCTTTACCCGAATCTCGTGATCCCGATTTATCTCTTGGTGGATCACCTCGCTCTTTTTCTTTTCCTGTGCTCATTTCAACCGAAAATCAACTCATTTAGTAATCATCACCATAATACTCAATATGGTATATAATCAACTCAATTTGTATATCACCATAATACTCAATATGGTGTATAATCAACTCAATTTGTAATATACCGCGAAGGATAGCTGCTCGGGACTCTTTGGGACTTCTCCACTCATTGGATTAAGTCTAAACCCATCTCAAAGTTTAATTCCCTTAAACCACGGCTCTAATACCAACTTGTAATGCCCAGTTTCTCGAATTTAGGATATACCAAATTATTTTAGTCAAACACAAAATCATTTATGGTATAACCCCAAAAGAGTAACAAGTTTACAAGTTCTATCAAAACATAGTTTAAGTTATACACTAAAGTACATAGCTATTACACCAAAAACCGGGTTCATTATACTATTCAAACAAAACTACAAGTCAAGTCAAAGTCCAAGTCCAAGTATAGCTATCCATCCATGTTTCGCTTTCCGCGGTCACCGCTACCAGAACCTAACACAAACAATAATAACAAACAACTTATAAGCTACAAGGGCTTAGTGAGTAATTAAATATTAATCCAATTTCATCATTCAACATCTCTGTTAAGTTGAACTCAATGGGCTATCTCAGCCCTTGTATGTCACACATACTATAACTCTTTATCTTCATCTCTCAAATCCGTTATACTCAATATGATCAAAACATAGTATTCTTCTTATCTACATTAAACATCTCAACAAAACATATTTCATCTAATAATAACCACTCACCTGATGTAGAATCAATATGTGGAACTCCTGCACCTCGTGTATGCTCCTGTCTAGCTTTAGCTGTAGCGCAACAGTTCAATTTCATTACACTAGTTAAGAACAATTCTTAATCACACTTAGTACTCATCATAATCAAGGAATTTGTATCATTGAAGCAAGTTACAATCAAAAGATAGCAACAACATCTAAGTTGAAATCTTCAATTTCACCATGTTACACACATATAACCCTAGAAACACAATACAAACACTTCATTAGCTTGGGTCTCGAATTAGAACTCCCTTACACACACTAATCCAAATAAACTCACTCTAATTCATGCTAGTTGCAGGTGGTTCATCAAAACCACCTGGAACTATCTCAAATCAAGCAATCCAACCGTCAAAACGAAGTAAAAATCGAGGAGAATTACCTTTCAAGCTCAAAGTGTAAATCCCTAGCTTCAATTCGTGAAAGATAGGCTCTAATCTTGACTTAGGAGGCTTAGAATTGATTTTCTAGGGTTTTTGGAGGTTTTGAATGAAATGGGTTTTAACCCCAATGAAGCAAAATCGTACTTTAAAAACAGATCTACGCGATTAGACGGCTCGTGTAACTTACGATATGCACTTGGAGTTTGGTCTGCATAGCTACATGACCCGTGTCCATATTACACGACCCGTGCTGCACACTTTACATGACCCGTGTTTATGTTACACGACCCATGTAACCTACGGTATGCTCAACAAGTCCAAAGAGATTTCCCACACGACCCGTGTAACTCCTACACGACCTGTGTAACCTGCTTTTAGCATTTTTTCAACCTCAAACTCCTTCCAATTGAAATTCTAACTACCCAAACTCATGCAATAATCTAACTAATCTTAATTACACAAAGATTAACTAAAAATCTCTAAATTTTAATAATATGGTATTACAATGAAGATGATAATGGTTCGCTGTATTTGCCACGATTTTCATTCCGGATCTCCCGTACCGGGATACCGGACCGCGGTACGATTGCGTTCCAAGATCGCTTCGGATTGAGATGAGGAAGATGAAATTAGCATTCCATAAATTCATTTGAATTGTTCCTGATGTCGTTGGAATCGCAAATTCCATAATACTGACACATGTTCAGGCATTGATTGGTAGCATCGAACCGGAATTTGTAAAGTCATGCTTTGCTATTTAATCTCTATAATAGGATTTGTAAAGACCATCCATACTCGATTTCACATTACGTGATGACGCCTATAGGCTTCCCTCCATTCTCAATTTTTCATTCAATTTACCAGAACAAAATCATACACAAACACATTACACATTGTCGATTTCAATTTTCAATCCATTCTAGTTCCAAATTCAACAATGGTATTCTAGTTCAAATCAAATCTAGTTCTAAAATCAATTCTAATTATAAACTCAGAAATGGTATTTTGAAGTTATATTAAAGTTTAAGATGTTAACTGGTACTTCGTATTATATTAAATGGTACATTGTACCAGAGCGATCCGAAATGAGCCTACACCCATCGTATCGAATTTTAGGGACCTAACGAATTGCGATCCTGTTTCACGTTCCCGAACCGAAACGTATCGCAAACTTTTTTACTATGAATGAAAGGGATGTTGAAAGTAATTGGGGTAGTGATGAAGGCTGCAGTTTCGGTGATGATATTAATTTTACTATAGGCCCAAAAGCACTTATGGATGACTCAGAAGTGGATATGATGGAATTGCATAATCAATTAATATAGTTTCTAATTAATATATTATCACTTTAATATATTAACAAACTATTTCTTTTTATTCCTATTGATTTATTAATCACATAATAAATCAACCTTTCTCTCTCCTGAAATTTTTACCAAACCTCTAGCTATGAGGGCAACCAAAATGGATTTTGGTACTATTAATAGGTAAATACAAATTATTAGTCATGGCTTAGACACCTAATCCAACAGTCTCCCACTTGGATAAGTCAATGACTATAATTACGAATTTAACCTCTAATTAATTAGCAAACTGTAGTTTCCTAGAAACTGCTGCCGAACTCTGACCTAGTCAGTTCTGTCCATAGATAAGTGATCAGATGATCCTCCGTCCAACAAGATATTTTCAGACATGAGACATGGATTGAGATCAATCTCTGTCTGACACACTGTTTCCCGATTTCCGATTTTGCATATGACTTTTAGACTTCTAATTAAACATATCAATTCAGTCCTGGCTGGCCAACACTTTAGTCAACTTCAAAATCATCGAGAGGCCTACAGATATCTGTTTCCCGTCAGGGTCGAGGGATGAATAAGCTTCGACTCATATGCTAATATCTTTTACCAGACAAATCATTCACAACAGCACGTTTTATAACACCGAGTTACCGATGCATTTTCGTACTATCAATGAACAACCGCCTCGTAAATTATAACTCATATCTCTCCACTTCAAGATCATAAGATATTATTGTCTCAACATTGCTCGTGATGTAATCCATGAAGCAATCTATTGAGCATAGGTTTATCCAATACTCAAATCTCCATTTGCAAGTACTCATGAACGTTGCAGCAATCTTATTGCAATGTCTAACTTCTTAAACAATCTACAAACCAATTCATGACAGTCTTCCTTCATACTTACTCCCTAAAAGTATGAGTGACTGTGGATATTTGAATAATCCAATTATTCAGGAAGTAAAACATGCGAAAGCGAAACATAAAATCTGACTGGCAGCTACTCCTGCTTATTATCAAGTCTCCACGAGGTAATCACCAAGTCAGATTTATCATAACTATTATCAGTTTCTTATTTTCTTTTAAACTTTCAGTTCAAGCCTTTTATATCTATGTCTATTTAACTAAATGACCTTTTCACTCTTTCTATGAATCCAAGTGTCTAACACTTATACACTTTATTGCAGATGATCCTATCGGATACTCTTCCGATGATATCTCAATTTTGCCATTTTGTCTTTCTCTCTCACAACTCCATTCCGGTGATGTGTACCGTGACTGCCCATGGTTCTCAGGATCTTTAGTCTACATGACTACACCCTAAGACTATTTCGAGGTATCATGATGTGCCGGTGAACCACACGTGCTCCATCAGAAACCAACGAAACTCTTTAACCATGAAGTCCTACAGCACCACGTCCTGGTGTAAACAATTACTTATTTGAAAATCCTTTCAAATCATTCACCCTAATCATTGCGCAATGATTTCTCACGTGTGTTCAAAATCCATTTAGTGCTCCCAGCCAGGTCATATCCTGAATCCAACTTACTATACTCTAAGCATCAAGTCATCAGGATATGTTCATAACACTTCTGATTGGTCCAAGAGGTTCGTGGAACCTGATGTAATCTCATTCCAAACCCTTTCGGAATCCAAAGATTACAAATAATCCTTGTGTCATGACTTCCGGAGACCATTTCCTTTCGGAGACTCTATCTTATGCATCTTGAATCTCATCAAGATCATATTCTCAATGGCTAGGTCTATACTGTCAGTTTCATCTATCTGATAGATGTCTGTGAACTATGTGAGTATGTTGCACCTTCTTTATTTCTTTCATTCCAAGTCATCACACTTTGCAATGATAGGAAACTCTTTTCCTGGGTTTATGCATCTTGAATCTTATCAAGATCATATTAGCATAATTTCAATCTATCTAATAGAAGTTCACGACCACCTAAGTATGTTGTATCTCTTAAAGTCTTTCATAGCAAACCGTTTCTTAACACCAAGTCATTACACTTTGTAATGATAAGAGACGTTTCCTAGAACCAGTATGTAACCCACATACATTTGATAGCAGATAACAACGATACTCCCACTGGATTTGATACGGTTATATGACTTTTTCGGACTATTCACAAAATCCAGAACTTTTGGCACATTTTGCGAAACCGAAATCCAAACCTTTCCTACATATTAAAGGAAATCTTCCAGACTATTTACAAAATCCAAACCTTTTGGCCTATTTTGAGAATCCGAATATCCTTTCTTGCAAGATGCCCATGGGACGAATCCCGGGGCCATGTACCTTTTGTAATGGCATGCTCTATGTGAGTCCCTATTAGTGTGCCGGTAAACCACACACGCTCCACTAACGACTCACACTATGCCACGCAGAATCCTCTCGGATTTCATCTTCTATTGAGAGTGCCTCTTTCGGAATCAATTGCTTGACCCCAAGTGATGACTCATTCAACCAGATGTTCTGTAAGTACATTTCTATGTTCCCTTCTTTTGATGATTAAATTACTCCAACTGGTTCCTAGACCAGTTGTAAAATCAATCAAACTGTCACATAGACCGTGTCTCACGCTAAGGTTCTCTTATTTGGCAGCAACCGGGCTCACCAATGCTTCCTAGTAGTCGGATTACTTATTCGTACCATCTTTAGTGTTTTACCACCAATCGGTATGTCACCCAGATCATAACTCCTTATGATGGTGACCAAAACTATAGGTCAAGCGAAGAGAGGGTATGCCAGGTTTAATAGGAATTCGATTCCTGGTCAAGGTCTAGTTTGGCTAATCCTTGAACTCCTTCAGGATTATTCTTACTCCCACTGTTTCCTTAAAACATGAGCTCTTTCTAAAAGGACTCTTCTTTCAAGGATAACCAGGATGACCAATGAAACGACATCGCTGATCAGTTTCATGCTTGTCATGAGATTCAGACGAATGCTACATGACCCTGGACTTTCTATGTACTAGTGGGATGATCCCAGCTTTACATTTCAGATAGTGTCGGCATAACCTACTTAGTCTAAGATATGGTCAGAATATGGTTTCTGCGGTCTGACTGGTTGAATATTTAATTCATTGAAATACTAATCGGAAATGTATCTTATACATTGATGATCAAAACTATTTCGATCAATGCTCCATCATCTTCCCTAAGACACATTATAACCATTAATGTTCTTGGAAGAGGATAAATTGAGAAACATTTTCTCAGTCTATGTTGTCACTCAGGTTCTGTTGATCTTATTCTCCCTTTGAAATCCTTGAACACTTCAAGGTTCCAATCAATCACTTATTCCGATAAGCGAAGCCATATTTGTCAAACTATTTGGCAATTATCAAGAAGTATAACTAATCGTGTTCTATTCGAAGATTCGAGCAATACACAATAACTTATGTGTCTGTTGCTCAAAATCTTAAGGTCTTTTACATCTCTATGTAAATTTATGACTTTGTTAATATTGTTCAAGACATGCAATCATCACCTGACTCCAAGTCAATTGATTCCAAAATCCTATCCATTGGATCTTTGGGTGATGCATTTCTTGCAACAACTGATTTTATTAAGAACTCAATTCATCATGTGACTCTAAGTCAAATGATTCCAAAGTCCCGTCCAACTGGACCTTTGGTTGAAGTGATTCTCATAAAATTCACTTTAACAATCATAAGGAACACAATTCATAAATCCAATCCCATTGGATGTATCAACATTCAAGTTATTACCATTTACGTCATCAACACATTCACACAACATTTTGAGGACAATTAAAACAATCATGTTTTAAAAGAACAATATTTTATTAAACCAGAATTATCTTCAAAACAATGTACTATGCGAATCCATGTCATATGTATCTATAAACTAATAACAAGAACAAATATCTAGCCTAACTCCAAAAAATGCACGAGCTCCAGATCCAATCCGAATATGCTCCTGTGCGACAACATCCCGCATCCTACAGGGTCCGTGCAAACACATCCTGTATCAAGGAAATGAGGATCAGGTATTCTGAGTTTTAAGATATTACTGAGTTTGCCAAACGGTTTGGCTTTGGAGCATTTTTCCAATCTTTCTGTGACTGTGTCCCACCTTATGGATTCCCAGTTTGAAACATCGAACAATTGGTCCAAACGATCTGGATCATTTCTTGATGCGCCTTAATACTGGACTCAATCCTGAAGCAGCTGAATCAATGAAACTATGCTTCTCTATGACCGACTCATACAGAGTCGACATTGAATGCATTTCCCTGATTGTCTTATCCGGTTAACCTTTCTGTTCATATGGATGAACAGATCAGCGAGTCGAGCTAATGCTTAACTCCCGATCACAAAGGAAAACCAGTTTTCTACTGTTCGCCTATGTATCCCTCAATCTCGGGAACACGCAAATTGGTGCTACTTCCTTCTAGCTTGCAACTTCAAGCTCTTTGAAGATCCTAGTTCGTTCCTTTTTCAACCAGTTCTCGGAACCTTTCCTTAACCAGCTGTGCTAACTTATCTGACCCCAGGAATTCTAAATCCCTGCGAAACTCGGGGTCAATGATTAATAGCATGACGCAACGAACTTCCTTGGACTCAATAGTCAAGGAGTCATGTTCATCACAAGCTGCTGTGTGATTCCATGTTTGGGAGCGGACACTCAGTCGGATATGGTTCGCCAGCAAAACTAAGAACTATTCTCTAATTGCAAAACCATATCACACAGTCAAGGCCAGTCAGCCTTACCATATTTAACAGGTGCTTTCTGAAGCTCTCAGAAATGGGTGAAGGAGGGGAAGGAGGAAAATGACACTTTCTTCAGACATATATAAAATTTGAATTTATAAGTTTAATTAATCCTTTTAAATAATTACCCAATTTATTATTTAACAAGGCTAGGATCCAAAATACCCCAACTATGCTGTGAAGAGGGATGTCGTAATCACAACATAGTGGTCATTATGGTAGATAACATTTATCAATTTCAGTCTTATAAAATTCCTAGATCTGTGAGATTCAATGAACTATTCAATGGCATGTTTAATCTCGGATATGCCCCACCGTTTGTTATTGGGATGTCGAGGATCATAAACCGGGTGTGAACAACCATGCAAATTAGCTTGGTACTCTCGGGGTCAATTACCATCTCAAATTGATGTGCCGGTTAACCACACACGCTCCATCAACAATGATAACACCCGAGAAACCCATTGCCACTCTTTATGAACCCCTATTAGTGTGCCGGTAAACCACACACGCTCCACCAATGTTTCATAAAGTGCAATGTGCAATTTCATGGATTAGCATCAAATTCACATTTTTCCTAAAGTAACTAGATTGGGATTTTGTAAAGGGTTCTAGTACTTTGATCATTATACTTTTAATGATTAACCGGTCCTATCAAACCCGTTCGGCTAACGACCCTCCACTGATCAGGCGAGTGGTGGGTGAGAGTGAACACCCATTAGACCGCCATTTTATAGGCAGTCTCCTTATACCCACTTTATATATCAGCTTCGTGAATGAGGCCTACTATTGATTTGAATAACCAATTTATCTTATACATACAGTATTAACTGTTAATAATATATATAAGATATATTTTAAACCTTTTAAAATATTCCTGATTATCTTTTAATTTCCTGAAATTTAACTATTAAATTTCAAATTAAATTAAACCTTTAAATTTGATTTAATTTATCTTTTAATTAAACTATTAATTAAATTAATTAAATCTAGATATTTTAAACCTTTTAAAATATTTAGGATTTATCCTTTAATTTTTGAAATTTAACCATTAAATTAAAATTAAATTAAATCCCTTGAATTATCTTTTAATTAAACAATTAATTAAATTAATTCAAATGTAGATAGGTTTCACAAATTAATCAAATTAATTTAAACCTATCTTAAACCCCTAATTTGCGAATTCAAACAAATGGGTTTAAGGTAATCCATTTAATTAACCAATTAAAGTTACCAATAATAGAAAACCTCCTAAAACCCTAACCAGAAAATCGAAAAAGAAGGGGGAGGGCTAGGGTTTCAAAAACCCTAAAACCCCAAAACAAAATTAGGCCAATTAGGGTTTATAAGCTTTAAACCCTAATTTTAGGAAAACTATTACAGCCATTCAACAAGAAAACAAACAAAAGCTCTAATACCACTGTAAGGTTTTCTGCAACCAATGAACTAAAACCCCAAGTTCACATGCAACCTAGAAAGGATCTATGTTTTCTTACGTTGAACATGTAACTAATTTCCTAAAGGCCAAATAAAATTACTAAAGAAATAAATCAGAAAAACTAACCTTTAGTTTAATCTTGAAGCTAAGCAGTACAAGTGTCTTGCCTCAAATGAGATCACACCAAGGAAGCCAGAGGGACAGGTCACGAAAAATTCCAGAGAGAACAGAAGAGAATAACACTTGATTATGAGGTCCAGGGGTCCCTATTTATAGGCTACCAAATGACCCTTAGAGATAAACCTCGTTTGACTTTCGAACAGAGATAAACCCAATCTCTAAACCATTTTCCGGATTATTCATACGCGCGCCACGGCCTATACATTGGCGCGCCGCGGTGTTAATTCAACTATTGAATTGGAACAACTTTAGCCACTGTCCTCCTGATTAATCTAATTAATGCCATAGAAATTAATCCAATTAATTCCTGATTAATTATTAATCAATTAATATAGTTTCTAATTAATATATTATCACTTTAATATATTAACAAACTATTTCTTTTATTCCTATTGATTTATTAATCACATAATAAATCAACATTTCTCTCTCCTGGAATTTCTACCAAACCTCTAGCTATGAGGGCAACCCAAATGGACTTTGGTACTATTAATTAGGTAAATACAAATTGTTAGTCATGGCTTAGACACCTAATCCAACATCACGGGGCCTTCTGAGTTTTGGATTAGGTGTCTAAGCCATGACTAATAATTAGTATTTACCTAATTAAAAGTAGCACAGTCCATTTGGGTTGCCCTCGTAGCAGGAGGTTTGGTAGAAAGTTCAGTAGAGAGAAAGATTTATTTATTATCTGATTAATAAATCAATAGAAATTAAATATATGGTTTATTAATATACTAAAGTGATAATATATTAATTAGAAACTATATTAATTAATTAGAAATTAATCTGGAATTAATTTGGTGATTAAATTAATTAATTAAAGGTGCAGGGACTAAAACTGTAATTATTCAATAGTTGAGTAAGTGTCAGTTTAAGTGAGTGAGTGGCTAGCGAAATTTATATATAGTAATATATAGATTTCGAAATCTATATATATATATATATATATATATATATATATATATATATATATATATATATATATATATATATATATATATATATATATATATATATATATATATATATATATATATATATATATATAGAGAGAGAGAGAGAGAGAGGAAGGTTCAATATAGAACTAAAAAACACTGCCTAACCACAGAACCATCTTTATTACCATCGGATCATTACATCTACGGATAAGATTAAAAAGAGGTGTACCATAAAATTATATGTGTTGTGCAGCGAATCACATACACCCATGGGCATAATAGGGAATCACATACGAATGAGGGTTTATAGTCTCGTCATCTTCAATTGCTGTGGGGTTTCGTTTCTTCCAAAAACGAAGGGGGTTTAATCAAACCGCAAACTGAAGCGATCAGATCATCTCCATTGCAAAGAAATTAAAGAACCATTCATCTCCATTGCGTAGCTACAGTCCTCGAGTCCGCCCAATTTTAGTGTTGTTGATTCTAGGTTTATCGCAGGTATGTTCTATTGAATGTGTTTGATTTGAGTTTATATTCAGTTTATATTAATCCAATTGATTGAATGTGTTTGATCTGATTTCCAATCTATAATTATTCTGTTCGTGATTTGATGTCGGTAACGTGAACATATGTTCATTAGTGAACATATGTTCATTAATGAACATATGTTCATTAGCGAACATATCTATTTGAGTGAATGTGTTTGATTCTGCGTATGTAATCGAAGATATGTTCATTAGTGAACATATGTTCATTAGTGAACATCTGTTCTCAATTTGAGTGAATGTGTTTGATTCTGCGTATGTAATCGAAGATCTGTAATCGTATGTTTATTAATGAACATATGTTCATTAATGAACATATGTTCATTAATGAACATATGTTCATTAATGAACATATGTTCATACATGAACATATATCAAAATTGATCTGATTTCAATGTCCGTAACAGTGATTCGAGTGGAGGAAGTTCTTCGACAGGAGCAAATTCTACTTTTTGGAATTGATCAATCTTCTGAGACATTGTATTCATAAGAACGTAATATTGAATATATATGGAATCTCTTGTTTTTAGGGATTTGATTTGATTTAATTTCTTATGTTCAGTTATGAGATTCAAATATGGATATGGATGTTATTTTGGACAATCCTACCCTTTATTTTAAAAACTTGATCTAACGGTTAGGAGCATGGTTCTGCAGTTAGGTGATTTAATTTGGTTCTGCATTGAACTCATCCCTATATATATATATATATATATATATATATATATATATATATATATATATATATATATATATATATATATATATATATATATATATATATATATATATATATATATATATATATATATATATATATATATATATATATATATATATATACTAGTTGTAAGACCCGTGTATTACACGGGATGATAAAAAAAAATTCAAAATAATAATATCTAAACACTAATAATTTTACATAACAAATCCTGGACAATATGTGACGAAAATGTTGGATATATACATCATTAAATTAAATATTACAACATAATTGTTGATAAACTTTGAATAATTATAAAAACCACAAATTTTGAAAGACTTTTTTGAATACAACATTTGCTGTTCTATTGTTAAGTTTATTCTAAGATTAATATTTTTAATCCATTTCTACTTTTAACTCTCGACAATGTATAACATATAAATGACCATGTATGAAGACTGGTTGTCTAAAAAACAAACTCAATTTTGATAGCGATTGCCCTCGACTCTTATTTAATGTCATTGCAAAACATATAGGCGAGAGACTCGAAAATAAAAATTACTGACTAAACTTCAAGCCTATTGAAATTTCAAAAATTCAGAAAAATGCAGAAGTCAAAATTTGTAATTATTAGTAGCAAAATATGGACCACTAAAAGCAAATGTAAATAAACCATTAAGATGATTACGTTAATGCAATATTTGGAAAAGCTACAAAACAATAATAACGCACATGCATGAATTCAAATTAGAAAAACCAACGGTCACAAGTTATGGAGGACACCTGACATGCAAAAGAAAAAATATACAAAAAAATTTGTGAAGAAATTACTTAATTACCCTCTTCTTACTAAATAGGCGTTCTTTCCTAGCAACTGCCCTAACAGCAGCAACATATGCACTATTGCCTATTGGAAGAGAACTGAACCATCCTGCTAACAATGTATGCTAGTAACCCATCGCTTATTGTCGCATAAAAAAAGGCACACCATGACACCAACATGTAATAGAATAAACAAAGTACATTGTTAAAAGTATACAAAGCCAACATCTAAAAATTCTAATTCTCACCATTTTTAGAAACAAAAAAAAAAAAAAAAAAAAACTTTCCATAATAGAAACCCATTTTCTAATTAAAAAATCCACAACCAAAGTATATGACGCTAAAGAGGCTTTTTCCATCAAGAAAAAAAGGTCCGCTTCTTACTGTTTACAAACTATTGATGATCCAAAACACAACCCACACCATCATGCAGTCTCGAACACATATATTCATAACCTGATGCATGTAAGCTATTTAGCCGTTTCCATTATCAGATTAAAATTAATGCAATTTCACTCAAAATACAATATGCAAATTTTGATAATGCTTCAACTTACCAATATCATAGGCACAACCTCAAGAAATCTAACCAAGTTCCTTGACCAAAATCCATCATAGATGGATAGTTAACCCTTGGAAGTACTTTGTATCATTTTTATCCCCCTGTTAGGTAAGTGACTCCATTTGGTTACCAAAAATCACTGATTTTTTTTTCCCAAAATACCCATTTTACTTTGAATGGACCACATGTCATTATATATATATATATATATATATATATATATATATATATATATATATATATATATATATATATATATATATATATCGATGTATCAAATTTATCAACATGAAAATTAATATAAAATGTACTATTTCTTGTTGAAGATGACTTAGAAAACTTGTATAATTGTCTTTTTTAACTTTTCATTTTACTTTACTTGTATTGTTTTACAAAGATATGTAATTACAATCTAATTATAATTAACGTATTACAAAATAACTAATAATTAATAAATATGGAAAAAAATAACAATTTATGTATACGGTTTTAACAAAATTCAAACGACTTTTAATTGAGTTTTCTAAAATACTATTACACTCATTAATTTAATTAAAAAAGATCATAATTCACAAACAATAAATTTATGTTGTTTTTAATTTACTTTCACAGGTCCCGATTAGCTTTTCATATATTTTTCTTTCAAATTCCTATCCATTATCAAAATTACCCTAGAAAGAGAAATAGATAGAAAGAGAGAGAAAGATGGAGACAAGACTAACATATGGAGGTCAGAGTTCAACAAAGAGGAGACATCGGAGGGGAAAGCACAATCCACAGAGGTCACTCGTCGGACGGTCGGAGAGTTAGAATACCAGTTCGAGTAACGTCGCGGTGGGGAGGAGACCGAGAGTGCGTAGATTTCAGCAATGCCGGAGAGGAAAGAGGAGGAGGTGACTATGGCGAATGCAACGGTGATGAGAGAAGTCCGGCAGATTTGGCGGAGGCACGATATATTCTTAAAGTTTGCTCTGCACAAATTTTATAACAAAATGAAAAATAACCATAACCATTAAGACACCAGCAAACTTACCAGAGATTGCAACAATGTTTTTAAATTTAAATGGAAAATATTTCACGACTTCAAGCATCTTGCACTTAGACTCATCCCATAACAAAATTAGCAACAAAATATTGACATCACCGAATTTAAAGATTTTTTTGTATGTTTTTCATCCAAGTTTATCTTGGCAGAATTTGTTGAATATATGCGTAGCATGAATCATATCAATTCTAATTTGATAACTTATCGTTTGATATCAGACGGTCAAAGTGTAATCTCTGCTTCAAATTTGGGAATAAAAATGAGATGGGAGTCTGGTGCATCTGGTTTGAATTCATCAATTAATTTGAAAATCAAACAAGAAACGAAGATCAGAGACCATGAAGCATAAGACCCTCACCATGTTCATCCCTGCTAGATTTCATCATCTTTAGATCTGCGATTTTTTCATCTTCAATTAGGGTTTTCTCCATCTTCAGTTAACTGCAATGTAGATGAATGGTGGTGTGATTTCTCCGGAAAAGCGGTGTGTTGAAGGGGATTGTGAAGGATCGGGTGTTTGACCAAAGGATGGTCTTTTATTTCACTTCCAATCTTTTTGGTGTAATGGTTTTCAATTTTTGTTTTGATTTTCCTTTTGTTTAATCGAAGATGAACTTTTATGTTGAGAATGAATAAATATTATAACGATGTGTGTATCTTGCTGTTCAAATCGAGGTATGGCGAGATTTTAGGCTCACCGGTTCCTAATTTCTAGTGCATGCCAGTTACACGATCATTATGGATTTTAAACTCTTAAACAAATTTTATTTTTTTGAAAAATTCAAAATTATGAGAAAATGACATGTGGCCAAATCAATGTGGTGATGACAAGTGTACTTGAGTTACTTATTTATTAGGATAGAATATATATATATATATATATATATATATATATATATATATATATATATATATATATATATATATATATATATATATATATATATATAAGATAATTATAGTTTGAATAATTAAGATAAAGGTTTATCTTAATTTGAATTCAAAAACGGCTTATCTCTTAAGGTTTATCTGGTCATCTGCTGGAGGCTATAAATAGGGAGCCCCAGTACCCCATAACCTGCGATTTTAATATCTATTCTCTCTGGAAATTTCGAGCTCCTTCTGCTCCCTGGGTGTGATCTCATTTGAGGCAGGACACTTGTGCTGCTTTGCTTCCAAAAAATCCTAAAATGTTAGTTTTTCTGATTTTATTATTTTAGTTATTTTCTTGTGGCCTTTAGGAATTTGTTATATGTTCAATTAGAAGAAAACATAGATCCTTATAGGTTGCATGTGAACTTAGGTTATTAGTTCATTGATTTGCATAAAACCCAACAGTGGTATCAGAGCTTTTGTCTGTTTCTTATTGAATTGCTATAATAGTTTTTCTTAATATTTAGGGTTTATTGTTTCTAAACCCTAATTGAGGCCGATTAATTTTAGGGTTAGGGTTTTCGAAACCCTAGCCCCTCCCCCTTATGTTTTTCGAAAAAAAATGTTAGGGTTTTAGAAGGTATTCTATTTTTGGTAACTTTGTTTATTTAAATGGATAAACCTTAAACCCTTTATCCTTAAAATCGAAAATTAAAGGGATAATGATACGTTTAAATTAATTTGATTATTTTGTGATACCTATCTAAAATTAATTAATTTAATTAATTGTTTAATTAAAAGATAATTAAAAGGATTTAATTTAATTTAATTTAAAGGTTTAAATTTTCGAAAAATTAAAAGATAAATCCAGGAATATTTTAAAAGTCTAAAATATCTAAATTTAATTAATTGTTTAATTAAAAGATAAATTGAAGGTTTAATTTAATTTTAAATTTAATAGTTTAAATAGACAATAAATTAAAAGATAAACCAAAAACAATTTTTTAAAGGTTTAAAAAAATTACATCCTATATATATATTATAATTAGGAAGTTATTATTATATGTATAAGATTTAATGGTTAGTCAAATCAATAGTAAGCCTCATTCATGAGGCTGATCTATAAAGTGGGTATAAGGAGACTGCCTATAAAATGACAGTCTAATAGGTGTCCACTCTCACCCACCGCTCGCCTGATCAGTGGAGGGTCGTTAGCCGAACGGGTTTGATAGGACCGCCTAATCTCATTAAAAGTATAATAATATTATTCAAAGTACTAGAACAACTTAATAAAACCCCAAATCTAGTTACTTTAGGAAAAATGTGAATTGGTGCTAATCCATGAAATTGCACATTGCACTTTATGAAACATTGGTGGAGCGTGTGTGGTTTACCGGCACACCAATAGGGGTTCATAAAGAGTTGCAATGGGTTTCTCGGGTGTTATCATTGTTGATGGAGCGTGTGTGGTTTACCGGCACATCAATTAGAGATGGTAATTGACCCCGAGAGTACCAAGCTAATTTGCATGGTTATTCACATCTAGTTTGTGATCCTCGGCATCCCAGTCACAAACAGTGGGACACATCCGAGATTAAACATGCCATTGAATAGTTCAATGAATCTCAACAGACCTAGGAATTTCATATGATGAAATTGATAAGTGAATTATCTACCTTAATAACCATTATGTTTTGATTACGGCATCTCTCTTCACACCATAGTTGGGGTATTTTGGATCCTAGCCTTATTAAATAACATATTGGTAATTATTTAAAAGGATCAATTAAACTAATAGATTCTGTCTTTTTATAGATGTCAAGTATCAATTCTCCTCCTTCTCCTCCTTCACCCATTTCTGAAAGCATCAGAATGCACCTGCCAAATATGGAAAGGCTGACTGGCCTCAACTGTAAAGAATGGCTTCACAATTGGAGACTGGTTCTCAGCATTGCTGGCAAGCTACATCTCACCGAGTATCCGGTCCCGGTCCCACCGGCACAAGTCATCATAAAAGGTTCTTATGATAAGCATAACTTCTTAGTTGATGAATCCGAAAAGATTCGTGACCTCATGCTATTGACCATTGACCCCGAGTTCCGCAAGGATTTTGAATCCTTGGGGCCATATGAGTTAATGTAACTAGTTGAGGAAAGGTTCCAAAAACCAGTTGAAGAGGAACGAGCTAGGATCTTCAAAAGACTTGCAGAGTGCAAACTAAAGGAAGGAAGTAGCATCAATTCGCATGTTCTTCAGATTGAAGCGTACATAGGCGAATTGTATAAACTTGGTTATTCCATGAGTCAGGAGAAGAGTGTTAACATTCTTCTCGCTTCGCTGACTAGTGAGTACGATCTGTTCATTCAGACGTATAAAAAGGAAGACCAGAAAAAGACCTTCATGGAAATGCGTCCACTGTTGACTTTATACGAGTCACTCTTGGACAGGCATAGCTCCAATGGCTCAGCTACTTCTGGATTAAGTCCAGTGAAGAGACGTAACAAGAAACGGTCGAGATCGTCCGGACATGTCTCGAACTGGGAATCCACTAAATCGGATACAGTCACAGAAAGATTGGAAGACGCTCCAAATCCTTTGAAAACTCAGGTATATCTAAAAACCTCAAAACTCCTGTTCCAAGATTTCCTGATACATAATGTGATAGTCACATTTTGGTTGCTATGCATGGAATCAAGAAGGCACGGGACTCTGGCGCATAGGAGCACATTTGGATTGGATCTCCAGCTCGTGCAGTTTTGAAGTTTAGATAGATATTAAAATATTGTTATTAGTCTTTAGATGCGTTTTGACATTGTCTATTACATTGTTCAAGGATTTTGTTTTAATAAAATTGTCAATTTTCTTTTAACACATGTTGTCTGAAATTGTCCTTGAAATGTTATATGAATGTGTTGAATGTATGTTTAGTAATAACTTGAATGATGATCCGAAATGTTTGGATTCAAGAACTGTGTCATTTATGATTGTTAATACAAATGTCATAAGAATCAATTCAACCAAAGGTCCAATTGGATAGGACTTTGGAATCATTTGACTTAAAGTCACTTGATGAATTGAGTTCTTAATGTATCAAGAAAAGAATCAACCAAAGGTCCAGTTGGACAGGACTTTGGAATCATCTGACTTTGAGTCAGATGATGATTAAGTTCTTTATAAAGCACATGTGGCAAGAGATGAATCACCCAAAGATCCAGAGGATAGGATTTTGGAATCAGTTGACTTAGAGTCAACTGAAGATTGCAAGTCTTGAACAAAGTTAACAAAGTCATAAGTTTACATAGATATGTAAAAGACATTGAGATTAAGAGCAACGGACGCACCTGTTGCTGTGTATTGCTCGAATCTTGATATAGAACACAATTGTTTGTACTTCACAATATTCATCATTCGGTATGACGAATATGACATTGCTTATCGAGATAAGCAATTGAATTGAAACCTTGAACAGTTCAAGGACTTCAAAGGAAGTACAAGTTCCACAGAACCTGAGCGATAACATAAACTGAGAAAAAGGTTTCACAGTTCATTCTCTTCCAAGAGCATTAATGGTTATAATGTGTCTTAGGGAAGATAATGGAGCATTGGTCGAAACAGTTCGATCCTCGATGTATGAGATACATTGCCAATTAGTTTCCAATAAGTTGAATACTATACCAGTCAGTCCATATAAACCATATTCCGACCACATCCTAGACTAAGTAGGTCTTGCAGACACTGTCTGAAATGTAAAGCTGGGATTATCCCACTTGTACATAGAAAGTTCAGGGTCTTGTAGTGTTCATCTGAACCTCATGACTAGCCTGAACATGATCAGCATTGTCGTTTCATTTGCTATCCCACTATAACTGTAAAAGAAGAGCTCTTTTAGAAAGAACTCATGGTCTAAGGAAATAGTGGGAGTTGGGACAGTCCTAAATGAGTTTAGGATTAGCCAAATGAAAGAACCTTTAGTCATCACTAGGCTTGGAGCAGAAATCCGATTTCTGCTTTACAACTGACATAATCTCCTCTTGGCCAGTAGTATTGATCACCATCATAAGTAGTTATGATCAGGGTGACATACCGATTGGTAGTAAAGCACTATAATTGGTACGGATTTATAATCCGACTACTTGGAAGCATTGGTGAGCCTGGTTGCTGCCAAACAAGAGAACCTTAGGGCAAGACACAGTCTATGTGAAATTTTGATTGTTTTTACACCTGGTCTAAAAACCAGTGGGAGTAACTGAATCATCAAAAGAAAGCAACATGGACAGATACATACCTTCAGAACATCTGGTTGAGTGAGACGATACTCAGAGTCAAGTAATTGATTCCGGGAGAAGTAATCTCAATAGAGGATGGAATCTGAAAGGATACTGTATGACACATTGTGAATCGTTAGTGGAGCGCGTATGGATCACCGGCACACTAATAGCAACTCACAAAGAGTGTCCCAATACAAAGCTACATGGGCCCGGGATTTCCCCACGGGCATCTCGCAAGAAAGGATATTCAGATTCTCAAAATATGCCAAATGATTGGATTTTGAGAAAGGGCTGAAAGATTTCCATTAAAAATGTCAGAAAGGTTTGGATTCTCAAAATATGCCAAAAGTCCTGGATTTTGTGAATAGTCCATAACCGTGTCAAAGCCAGTGGGAGTATCGCTGTTATCTATTATCTCCGTATGTGGGTTACATATTGTTTCTAGGAAACGTCTCTTTTCATTACAAAGTGTAATGACTTGGTGTTAAGAGACGGATTGCTATGAAAGACTTAATAGAAATACGACATACTCAGGTGGTTGTAAACGTCTATGAGATAGATCTAGACTCTGCCAAGATGATCTTGATGAGATTCAAGATGTATAGACCCAAGAAAGGGTTTTCTTATCATTGCAAAGTGTGATGACTTGGAATGAAAGAAATTAAGAAGGTGCAACACACTCGCGTAATTCACAGTCATCTATTGGATAGATGAAATCGCCAGCATAGACCTAGCCATTGTAAGCATGATCTTGATAAGATTCAAGATGCATGAGAAGAGTCTCCGAAAGGAAATAGTTTTTCGAAAATCATGACACAAGGATTATAAATAATCTTTGGATTCTGAAAGGGTTTGGAATAAGATTGGACCGGGTTCCACAAGTTTCTTGGATCGATCATAATGTCATGAACATGTCCTGATAACTTGATGCTTAGGGCATAGTAAGTTGGATTCAGGACATTTGTCTGGCTGGGAATACTAGATGGATTGTTTGAACTCAAGTGAGAATTCATTGGGAAATGATTAGGGTGAAAGTGATAGGGTTAATTTGAAAGATTTTCGAAAGTGGTAATTATTAACGTCAGGACATGATGTTAAAGGACTTCATGGTTAAAGAATCTCGTTGGTGTTCTGATGGAGCGCGTGTGGTTCACCGGCACGTCATGACACCTCGAAATAGTCTTAGGGTGCAGTCAAGTAGACTAAAGACCCCAGAACCATATAAAGTCACAGTACACATTACCAGAATGGAGTTAGGAGAGAAATTGACAGGATAACGTATTGAGATGTTATCAGATGAGCATCCGATTAGATCATCTGCAATAAAGTGAATAAGTATAAGATACTTTGGAAACATAGAAAGAGTGTAAGGTTCGTAAAGACACAGCTGTAAAATTAGAATTGAAAGTTTAAAAGAAATCTTGAAACCGATAATAGTTTATGACAAGGTCCAACTTGGTGATTACCTTATAGAGACTTGGTAATAAGCAGGAGTAGCTGCCAGTCAGATCTTTATGTTTCACTTTCGCATGTTTTACTTCTCGAATAATTTAATTATTCAGAACGGTCCACAGTCGCTCATACTTTGGGAAGTAAGTATTGAATCAAGACTGTCATGAATTGATTTGTAGACTGTCTAAGGAGTTAGACATAGCAATAGGATTGCTACAACATTCATGAGTACTTAGAAATAGAGATTTGAGTATTGGATAAACCCACGCTCAATAGATTGCTTCATGGATTATATCACAAGCAATATTGAGACGATAATATCCTATGGTCTTGAAGTGGAGAGATATGAGTTATAATTTACAAGGAAGTTGTTAATTGATAATACGAAAACGCATCGGTAACTCGATGTTATAAAACGTGTTGTTGTGAATGATTTGACTGGTAAAAGATATAAGCATATGAGTCGAAGCTTATTCGTTCCTTGACCCTGATGGGAAACAGATATCTGTAGGCCTCTCGATGATTTTGAAGTTGACTACAGTGCTGGCCAGCCTGGATTAAATTGATGTGTTCAATTAGAAGTTCTAAAGTCATAAGCAAAATTGAAAATAGGGAAACAGAGTATCGGACAGAGATTGATCTCAATCCATGTCTCGTGTCTAAAAATATCTTGTTGGACGAAGGATCATATGATCACTTATGTATGGACAGAACCTACTATGTCAGAGTTCGGCAGTAGTTTCTAGGAAGCTATAGTTTGTGTAACACCAAGATACTCTTTTTATAAATATAATAAAAAGGGTAAAATGGTCATTTTACCTTGGAAGGGTAAATTGGTCTTTTGGACAGAAAAGTATTTGGTTTGAAATAATATTTTGAGTTTTGGACTTAAAATGTTATAAAAACTGATTTTTGGTCATTTTACCATAAAAAGGGTAATTTGGTCATTTGACCAAGTGAAGGACCAAATATGTAAAACTGTTGTTGCTTGTGGCAAATGTATAAAGAATGAAAGTTTTATTGTAATAAAACTTGATTATAGTGCCAAGAGTTCAAGAAATGGAACTTAGGGACTAAAATTGTAAAATCTAAAAATATAAAATGAAAAATCCTTTCATTTTTGGCTGAAATTTTGGGAGCTTACGGGAGAGAATTTTTGGTGTGAAATTCTGCAGAAGTTGGAGGAATTCTTGAGGCTTTGAACTTGGATTTCGATTCCTAGCTTTGGATTGAAGAATTGGAAACTCTAAAGGTTAGAAATTCAAGTTAGAGCTTGGTTATTCTTGATGAGTTTTGTAGCAACTCAAAACTGCATTTGCAGTTATGATTATGTGTTTAAATTGATGTAATGCTTCCATTAAGTCATGCTAAATGGACTTAATTCAAGAAAATGGAAGTAGGTTGCTATTGTTCAAGAATTGAGATTTTGATCAAGAACCCTAGATGACGAGTTCTTGTGATAAACTTGATTCTAATGATTTATAATGAGTTGTAGATGCTATATTGACTGAAAGAAATCAGTAGAAGCAAGTAGAATTCAACAATTTCGGTTTTTGGACCAAAATGTCAAAAACGGGAATTGTTGGAAAATGTTTGAATTATATGATTTCCATGGATTAAAAATAGATGTTAATGAATGGTTTTTGACCTGGAACAATCCTCTATCGATTAAGTCATGTATTAAGGACTTAATAGCTGAAAATGGGATTTTAAGCACAAAATCGGACTTCACTGCCTGGAACTGCAATAAGCGCGACGCGGCCCTTGCATTGGGCGCGCCGCGGGATCGGGCAGAAGCCATAAAACCTCCTGTTAAAATTTGGTGCATTTTCCAAATTTGATTTTGATGCTAGGCTTATCCGATTGACCTGAAATTTTAAACATAGGTCTAATATGTTGTGAAACTTCATGGAAAATTATCGGAATACGTATACGACCTCCCGAAAGTACTGTAGTAGAATACGCGTATTTCGGGAAGTGTATTAAATTTTTATACCAATGGTTAATGATTGGAATTGGTCTTATATTAGACTCTTATGCATTAGAACCAACTGAAATGGTATATTAACCTATAATCATTTGATATGAAATGGATAAATAGGTATGGGACAAAAAGGTTGTGGTGCACGCAAAGGCAAGAAACAACCGGGATTTAAATGCAGCTAGCATCCAGGTGAGTATTCTCACTGATATCATATATGATATATGATGATTGAACTGTTACAGGTTGAAACGGCTTCGAGAGACGAAAATGACAAGTGTAAAAATATATGTAAAAGACAAGACCAGATAAGCCGTGAGTCATTGCGATGACAAGAACGGAGCTGTGAGTCAATACATATATATATACACTATGAATGACAAGACCAGATAAGCCGTGAGTCTATTCTAGACAAGAACGGAGCTGTGAGTCAATAACAATGACACGACAAGACCAGATAAGCCGTGAGTCTATGATAGACAAGAACGGAGCTGTGAGTCAAACCTATATAGACAAGACCGGATAAGCCGTGAGCCATTGCGATGGCAAGAACGGAGCCGTGAGTCTAGGCAACAGCGGGCTAACCCGTGAGCCACAGTTTATTCTGATAAGTAGATTATATAGGCAACAGCGGGCTAACCCGTGAGCCAAGGCAACAGCGGGCTAACCCGTGAGCCACATTTGATTTTGATACAAGCTGTTAATAGATGGTGCGGCCACTTGTGGCTATGATATTGGATGCTATATCCAACCGGTGCGGCCTATACGGCTATGATATTATTACAGGTACATGGTGCAGCCTTTTGGCTATGATATTGGATGCTATATCCAACCGGTGCGGCCTATACGGCTATGATATTATTACAGGTACATGGTGCAGCCTTTTGGCTATGATATTGGATGCTATATCCAACCGGTGCGGCCTATACGGCTATGATATTATTACAGGTACATGGTGCAGCCTTTTGGCTATGATATCGGGTTATTGAACCCAGCTGATGCGGCCTGCGGGCTATGATATATATATTGAAAATGACATGATACGGCTGATATAGCCATGACATATGATGCAGTCCATTGTGACTAAGAAACATGGGACAGAATTGGTTAGACATGAGTATATGTGCAAATAACTAACGTGACCTGATAATTACAGGTTATTGTGATTCAGCCGGTAAGGCTACAGATTAGGATGTAAAATCCTAGAATATATTTGGTTAGCCAGTAAGGCTAGGAGTTTGGATTCGATATCCAGACAAATACATGATTGTATTTTTATATGTGTTATTTGCAGAAATGATTACTCACTGAGCTTTGTAGCTCATACCGTTTGTTAAAGTTAGCATGATCCTGATAAGGGAATAGATAGAGTCCGTGACTCGAGAAGTAGGACTCTTAGATGCTGTCAGTAGCAGCCCGGCTTCAAAGGAGACTACGGTATTTATACTCTCCTTGATACGCTTGTACCCGTTTTTATTAAAATATACCCCTTTGTTATGGTTTTAAGTACTGAAACCTTTGTTAAAAATGAAAAATTTTCAGGGGTGTTTTGTTTTAAAAGCCGGGTGTTACAAGTTGGTATCACAGCCTTGGTTTAAGTGAACTAGGTGTCTATAGAGTAGATTCCTGGACTTAAACCTTGAGACAGTAGACACGATGAACTGTTAGGTGTATATAAATTGTTATTATATATATATAACCTAACTATTGCTGACTTCTAACGTATGAGAAGTATGAGCAGCGAATCGTACTGGGAGGAATTTAGGGCGTGCAGCTTTAAGAGGCAAACCAGCCCATTTTCAAGGCTCCAGTGAACGAGGGGCAATGAGACAAGTAGCAGAAAATCCACATGATAAGCAACAGTAGTTGCTGTGGTTAGAGAAAGAAATTGGGTGCTCACCTGATTGATATCAAGGTGAAAGAAATGTAGCTGAGACTACAAGAAAAAGCAGAAAACGATTAGTGAACGCTTCAGGAGAAGTTACCACAGACTGGGTCCAACCTTAAAGGGAAGGGACCAAAACCGAGCAGTTATGTATTGTGAGAAGTGCAGGAAAAGCACTCAGAAAATTGTAGAGTTGAGACTCTACCGTTGACATGCTGAAATTGCAGATGATAGGAGCAGATTGCTCGAGCTTGTTGGATAGATTGGAAGTGTGTCTAGCGCGGAGCTATAGAACACTTTCTTATGAAATACTCACATGTTAAATGTGGAGTAACGGGTGATGAACCCAGGAAAGAATGGGGAGGAAAGAAAGAGGAAATGAATGATTAAAAAGAACCAGCGGTACCTTGAGCATTCCAGCCGATTGTGGAATGAGCTCGTGAGGAGACAGATATGATCTCCGATGTAAATGTTTTGAATATAACCTCGTGTATGTTATATTTGATCCATGAAGCTATGCTTTGGATCGGTGACACTGGCGTCTTGTTGGAATATTTCATCAACGATTTTAGATGAAATTTTGGAAACAACTATAGAAGGTAGCAAGTATGTTCTAGATATTGAACACCTAGAAGGTAGTTTCCCTAGGATTTACGGGACCATTTTCCCTATGAATCTAAAGCTAATGACTACCAGTGAATTTGAAGCAATTGTGCTTATAAATTGGTTAGCAATGAATGATGCTAACATGAATTGTAGAAATAAGAACAGTATGGTTCAAAAATCAGAAGTGAAACGGATGAAATCCATGATAAATGACCGTTGTTGAGAATACCGGTTATTTTCCTTTGCTTAAACTCGGAAAAGAGTTAGCAAAAGAATGATGTTGTAGTTGGCATACGTGGTATGGGCCAAGCTTAATAAAGCGGTGATAGTAGTGTACTACTTTAAATAAATTCTCGGATGTTTCTTTTGAAAAGAACTTCCAGGGTTTCTGCCAAATCGGCGAGAAAAGCTGACTTTGGGAGCCGTTCCTGCTATTTAGGCTCTATATTGATTTGTATCTGTAGAGATGGCAGAGTTGGAAAACAACTAAAAGAAAATGTTGTTTTGGGGTCTCTTATGACCGTATGTGTCATCGTATGGAGCCCTATCTTGTTTGAAAAGCAGAAAAACAAGTTGATGCATATGTGCATTGACTAATGAGAATTTGATATTCTCGAAACCAGATTGAAAATGAGGTACAATTGTACCAGATATTGGAGTTACTTCACTGAGTTAGGTGATTTGTAAAATCCTCCAAGTATGAAAATTTTGGTTAAAAGAAGTTGCATATTCTTTGGGCATGTTAATAATGCCAGAGATGATAGAGTGTATCCAGTGGGAAATGATACTGTGATAAAACTGGAACCGCCTGAGGAATCTGACTGAAATTTTAGTACCTTGGATTGGCGGGTTATTATAGGAGAGTTGTAGAAAACTGCTCCTTGATTGCTGGTTAGCTGACTAAAGTTGACCAAGAAAAGTGAAAAGTCTGAGTGGTAGAAAGACCACAAGTATCTTTTAAAGGTTTTAAATAAACCTTGTGTGAAGCTCCGGTGTTAGCGTTATGCTAAGCGGAGAAGATAAATTGGATCATAGAAATGTATCCAAATTTGACTGTAGATTCATGATGTTGCAGTAGCAACTATGATTTTGGTATTGAAGCTTTGAAAACACAAATTATATGGTGTAAAGCTTACTGTTTATTCAGATCATAAGAGTTTGAAATACTAAATTGATCAAAAAGAAGCTAAACATGAGATAGCAAAGATAGATGGGTTACTTAAATATTTCGGTTATGAAATCTTGTACCATCTCGGAAAGGCGGATGTGATTATAGATGCCTTGAATTAGAAAGAGTATCTTTTGAAAGATACAACCACATGCGTGAATGTGGCAAATTGATTACCCGAGTTGATTCGGGTAGCACAGAAAGATGTGTGCATGTCTAAAAATGTGAATAATAAATAAATGATTGAATATTAGCAGAAGTTAGTTGCAAAATCACAGTGGTTTAAAACCCTTGGAAGTTGTGAATGTGGATTCCAAAGCAAGGTGAAACGTGAAAATCATCTTGAAAAGATGTATTTTGTACTAGATATGCAGTATACCCGGAACAATACCAGACTGGATAGGTCGATAGAACCTATGTGTTGGTGGCTGGGACAGAAGAAAGGTATTGAAAGAGGTATGAAAAGTATTTGACTTGTACGTAAAGTAAAGTCAAACCGGTAGAAACGTGCGAAGAAATTGACCCATTGTTGGCCCCAGTAAAGAAATGGGACAACATTGTTATAGACTTTGCGATAAAGTCTCTGCAAATACCGTATATTGATGAACAAAGTGACCTGATGATGCAGATTTTAGAGGATATGCTTGAAAATAGCATAGCAGACCCTAGTAGAAGATGAGAAGATCGCCTGTTTTTGAGAAAATTTGTAAGAAATAGCAGCTTTCATGCTTGTAGTTTGGTGATTTACATGAAGTATGGTTTGGAATACTGTGTTATTCTCCGATTTATTGGATTGAAGATGTGATAAAACGTTGACTGGATTCTAGATTCTTGCACAAACTGAAGAAAAGACTTGATGAGTACGATCGAATTTGAAAAATGGTTAAGAAATTGTAAAACGGTATGTGAACTGCCGAATATAAACCTTTGAAATTCCAAGTAAAGAAATATGGTTGTATGAAAGTAATCTTTTGGAAAGGTTAAATTTGTTTGGGACGATAAGAAAAAAATTATGTATTAATAATTTCCAACAAATTCCTTAAGATGAAATGAGGAGATAAGTGATTAAGGTACCCGGGACAACCGGAGGAATGATATGAGAACTGTGATATAACCACGAGATACGAAGACTAGTATGGTTAAGTGCTTAGGCAATACCATAGAGATTCCGACATGATGAGGAAGACCGAAAGCGAAACGAGGAAGACAAACCCTCAACTCCTTGTATGATTTCGGGGACGAAATCTTTTGAAGGAGGGGAGAATTTGTAACACCAAGATACTCTTTTTATAAATATAATAAAAAGGGTAAAATGGTCATTTTACCTTGGAAGGGTAAATTGGTCTTTTGGACAGAAAAGTATTTGGTTTGAAATAATATTTTGAGTTTTGGACTTAAAATGTTATAAAAACTGATTTTTGGTCATTTTACCATAAAAAGGGTAATTTGGTCATTTGACCAAGTGAAGGACCAAATATGTAAAACTGTTGTTGCTTGTGGCAAATGTATAAAGAATGAAAGTTTTATTGTAATAAAACTTGATTATAGTGCCAAGAGTTCAAGAAATGGAACTTAGGCACTAAAATTGTAAAATCTAAAAATATAAAATGAAAAATCCTTTCATTTTTGGCTGAAATTTTGGGAGCTTACGGGAGAGAATTTTTGGTGTGAAATTCTGCAGAAGTTGGAGGAATTCTTGAGGCTTTGAACTTGGATTTCGATTCCTAGCTTTGGATTGAAGAATTGGAAACTCTAAAGGTTAGAAATTCAAGTTATAGCTTGGTTATTCTTGATGAGTTTTGTAGCAACTCAAAACTGCATTTGCAGTTATGATTATGTGTTTAAATTGATGTAATGCTTCCATTAAGTCATGCTAAATGGACTTAATTCAAGAAAATGGAAGTAGGTTGCTATTGTTCAAGAATTGAGATTTTGATCAAGAACCCTAGATGACGAGTTCTTGTGATAAACTTGATTCTAATGATTTATAATGAGTTGTAGATGCTATATTGACTGAAAGAAATCAGTAGAAGCAAGTAGAATTCAACAATTTCGGTTTTTGGACCAAAATGTCAAAAACGGGAATTGTTGGAAAATGTTTGAATTATATGATTTCCATGGATTAAAAATAGATGTTAATGAATGGTTTTTGACCTGGAACAATCCTCTATCGATTAAGTCATGTATTAAGGACTTAATAGCTGAAAATGGGATTTTTAAGCACAAAATCGGACTTCACTGCCTGGAACTGCAATAAGCGCGACGCGGCCCTTGCATTGGGCGCGCCGCGGGATCGGGCAGAAGCCATAAAACCTCCTGTTAAAATTTGGTGCATTTTCCAAATTTGATTTTGATGCTAGGCTTATCCGATTGACCTGAAATTTTAAACATAGGTCTAATATGTTGTGAAACTTCATGGAAAATTATCGGAATACGTATACGACCTCCCGAAAGTACTGTAGTAGAATACGCGTATTTCGGGAAGTGTATTAAATTTTTATACCAATGGTTAATGCTTGGAATTGGTCTTATATTAGACTCTTGTGCATTAGAACCAACTGAAATGGTATATTAACCTATAATCATTTGATATGAAATGGATAAATAGGTATGGGACAAAAAGGTTGTGGTGCATGCAAAGGCAAGAAACAACCGGGATTTAAATGCAGCTAGCATCCAGGTGAGTATTCTCACTGATATCATATATGATATATGATGATTGAACTGTTACAGGTTGAAACGGCTTCGAGAGACGAAAATAACAAGTGTAAAAATATATGTAAAAGACAAGACCAGATAAGCCGTGAGTCATTGCGATGACAAGAACGGAGCTGTGAGTCAATACATATATATATACACTATGAATGACAAGACCAGATAAGCCGTGAGTCTATTCTAGACAAGAACGGAGCTGTGAGTCAATAACAATGACACGACAAGACCAGATAAGCTGTGAGTCTATGATAGACAAGAATGGAGCTGTGAGTCAAACCTATATAGACAAGACCGGATAAGCCGTGAGCCATTGCGATGGCAAGAACGGAGCCGTGAGTCTAGGCAACAGCGGGCTAACCCGTGAGCCACAGTTTATTCTGATAAGTAGATTATATAGGCAACAGCGGGCTAACCCGTGAGCCAAGGCAACAGCGGGCTAACCCGTGAGCCACATTTGATTTTGATACAAGCTGTTAATAGATGGTGCGGCCACTTGTGGCTATGATATTGGATGCTATATCCAACCGGTGCGGCCTATACGGCTATGATATTATTACAGGTACATGGTGCAGCCTTTTGGCTATGATATTGGATGCTATATCCAACCGGTGCGGCCTATACGGCTATGATATTATTACAGGTACATGGTGCAGCCTTTTGGCTATGATATTGGATGCTATATCCAACCGTGCGGCCTATACGACTATGATATTATTACAGGTACATGGTGCAGCCTTTTGGCTATGATATCGGGTTATTGAACCCAGCTGATGCGGCCTGCGGGCTATGATATATATATTGAAAATGACATGATACGGCTGATATATCCATGACATATGATGCAGTCCATTGTGACTAAGAAACATGGGACAGAATTGGTTAGACATGAGTATATGTGCAAATAACTAACGTGACCTGATAATTACAGGTTATTGTGATTCAGCCGGTAAGGCTACAGATTAGGATGTGAAATCCTAGAAGATATTTGGTTAGCCAGTAAGGCTAGGAGTTTGGATTCGATATCCAGAAAAATACATGATTGTATTTTTATATGTGTTATTTGCAGAAATGATTACTCACTGAGCTTTGTAGCTCATACCGTTTGTTAAATGTCCCTGCAGGTTAGCATGATCCTGATAAGGGAATAGATAGAGTCCGTGACTCGAGAAGTAGGACTCTTAGATGCTGTCAGTAGCAGCCCGACTTCAAAGGAGACTACGGTATTTATACTCTCCTTGATATGCTTGTACCCGTTTTTATTAAAATATACCCCTTTGTTATGGTTTTAAGTACTGAAACCTTTGTTAAAAATGAAAATTTTCAGGGGTGTTTTGTTTTAAAAGCCGGGTGTTACAGTTTGCTGATTAGTTAGAGGATAAATTAGTAATTATAGTCATAGACTTATCTAAGTGGGAGACTGTTGGATTAGGTGTCTAAGCCATGACTAATAATTAGTATTTACATAATTAAAAGTAGCATAGTCCATTTGGGTTGCCCTCATAACAGGAGGTTTGGTAGAAAGTTCAGTAGAGAGAAAGATTGATTTATTATCTGATTAATAAATCAATAGAAATTAAATATATGGTTTATTAATATATTAAAGTGATAATATATTAATTAGAAACTATATTAATTAATTAGAAATTAATCTGGAATTAAATGGAATTAATTTGGTGATTAAATTAATTAATTAAAGGTGCAGGGACTAAAACTGTAATTAATCAATAGTTGAGTAAGTGGCAGTTTAAGTGAGTGAGTGGCCAGCGAAATTTATATATAGTAATATATAGATTTCGAAATCTATATATATATATATATATATATATATATATATATATATATATATATATATATATATATATATATATATATATATATATATATAAGAGATAATTATAGTTTGAATAATTAAGATAAAGGTTTATCTTAATTTGAATTCAAAAACGGCTTATCTCTTAAGGTTTATCTGGTCATCTGCTGGAGGCTATAAATAGGGAGCCCCAGTACCCTATAACCTGCGATTTTAATATCTATTCTCTCTGGAAATTTCGAGCTCCTTCTGCTCTCTAGGTGTGATCTCATTTGAGGCAGGACACTTGTGCTGCTTTGCTTCCAAGAAATCCTAAAAGGTTAGTTTTTCTAATTTTATTATTTTAGTTATTTTCTTGTGGCCTTTAGGAATTTGTTATATGTTCAATTAGAAGAAAACATAGATCCTTATAGGTTGCATATGAACTTAGGTTATTAGTTCATTGATTTGCATAAAACCCAACACTGAGATGCTTAGTTGGACCCCATCACTACCGTGAACATTATAAGATATATGTGGAGCCCAATAGTGTCTCTCCAAAAGAGCCCTTGTAGAGAGAGAGGAGACTCCAACATATATACCTCACACCCCCAAACCACGATGGCGGAATCGTCTGAGGGTGGAACAGAACGCAGTATCACAACCATTGCATACATTGAAACATAAGTAGATAAACAATCATCATATATTATAATTGGAAAGTTACATGTTCAAAATGTTATTATTTCAACCCAATTACAGTATGACAAGCAAAATGAACAAAAGTGACGTCTTCGCATCTCATCCCAAAAAGTAGTCGTACTTGACTAATGATTTCATGAGAATACAAATAGTTTGAAAGTGTAAACATTATGTTGGCGAGTTCATAAGATTTTGTCGTGAGAAACTCAGTATTTCCTTTGTAAAACCAGTAGTGTTTGTAACAAGAAAAACAGTATTTTCTTAAATGTAAATGTAGTTTTAAATCCATAAAACTAGAATGTATAACTAATTCTTTACTTATATTAAGTGTCAAAATGTAGTTTCATTGTTGTATAAAACGGAGTAAAGATGTTTTTCCCTAAATAGTGGATATCTGTTGTTGTTACTTGTGAGTTTTTATAACCTCGCTAATGAAAAGATGGCCCGGCACGACGCTCTTCAAACGCCGCAATGTTAAGACATTTGTGACTCTTGACCCGTCGGTCGTAGTTGTAGCTAATAACCATAGGTGGGGTTTGTCAATCCCATATAGATCTATACACAACTATCTCGCTTATAAATGATTAAGGTTATAACTCGGGACTAATTGGGTACTTCTTTTAGTACAATGAAGAAAATGTCTCACATAACCGTTCAACGTGAAGAAATCATTGTTTATAAATGAAAACCCTTTGTGTTTGTAATTATAAAAAATGTCCATGATAATTATATTATGAAATAATTATATATCTATATAATTATCTTTCGTGTTTTTGTTGTATCGTTGTCGTTTGTTCCATAAATTATACCTATTATAATGTATATAAATGTTTTCGTCGTGTTAACGTATTCATGCCTAAAAGATGTTAAATATTTGAAATAAGTAATTTCTTACATCTAAGGCACTAAACATAACCAATAGGATAAACCAATCATTTTTCAATAAGTGATGGCAACTTATTAGTTTTGGTCATTTTATGTAAGTGATGACAACATTTCTAGTTCTTGTCTTTTTACCAAAAAGATGGCAAGTATTTCCAGATAGTCATTTTTCATACACAATACTTTAAAAATCGTCATTTTTATGCCAAGTACCCATTTCATTGTAAAAAGTCATTTTCCAAACTTGTTACGACGTTATAAGTTCAAATAGTCATTATTACGACGAAAATAACGTTTTTCTTATAAATTGTCATTTTTCATGCAAAAATAGTAGCATTATATTTATTTTAGACAATTTTAATTATGTAAAGTTTTATAATTGATTTTTATCCAACAACATATAACAAAATATATTTTATGACCATTTTAGTGAAAAAGTGTTTCCATGTCTTTTTGCCAAGAACAATTAGTTGCACTTTTATAGAAAATAACCAAAACACACATATTATCTTATATTTGCAAGAATCGAAATATGTAGTTTAGTAACTTGTATTCTCCCCTAAAACGTATAAAAAGAAAGAAAACGAGTGGTATGAACTCACCCTTGAAGCTTATCTTGAAATGATGAAAATTACTAGATGAAGGAGATCAAAGCTTGATGACTTGAGAATGGCTTGATCTTCGAGGTTAGTCTATGGTTCAAGATCACAAGTGTGAATAAAAGAATAACAAATGATGATGGCAGAAAAAGTATTGGAAGCTTGAAATGGATATGAACTTACCAAGAATTTCTTGCAAAACACTTGGAACCTTTGAACACTTGGAGAGAGTTTGGGAAGATGGTGAAACAAGCTTGGAAGGGGGTGTATGTTTGTGTGTGCGTGTGTGTGCTTCTTGGCCGATTATAAGAGGGGAGGGAGAGTCAGATTGAGTGATGTGTTGAGTGGAGGGGTATGGTGTAGTATATAGGTAGGGTGGTGGAGATTTGATTTGATGAAACAAATCTTATAAGATCTTTGCAGGGATTTTCATGGGGAAAGAGAAAGGGGAGGGGGAGGCCGGCCATGGAGGAGAGAGACGAGGATTTAAATTTGTTTTTATAAAATATAACTAGCCACATCTATAATTGTTGATATTTTATAAAAGTGTGGTAAAATGTGTTGTGTATTTATATAATTTGAGAGATATAATTACTAACAAATATGTAAATCAATATTATTAATACTAGTATTAGTAGACATATATTTAGATTGTTTCCAAATCCGTTACGTAAAAATATAAGCGTCAAAACGCGGTAAACTTTCGGATTCGCAGTATATGACGTTTCACCGGAAAAATAATCGAAGTATAGAATTGTTGTGTACAAAACAACTAACTAGTAGTTATTATGTTTTTACAGTCTTAATCCAATTATTTACCTAATTGTATGACTATTAGACTTACGAGCAAGTATTACTCGATCATTTAATAGTATAGTTTTGGTAAGTAAAGGTATCGAATTTCCACAGGGAATTATTAACTAACTTAAGGTTTTCAATTATCAATCAAACAGTTTAGAGGCGAGTTTTAGCAAAAACTCGTAAAACTAAGTTTTGGATGCTTGTAAAATAGATGAAATAATAAATAACAATTATCGTAACAACACAACAATTAAGAGATAATATGATCGAATTATAACAAGGAAAGCTTTCGCCTAGGATTTGTTGATTCATATAAATCTAAGTTGACTAGTTTTGATTATGTGCAATGAGTTAAAATAGGTAGCATTAAGTGGTAGGATCATATGGTCAAGTCACCAATTCTATAATTTCTAAGTAGATTTAGCACAATGGTCATGTAACTAAATAACTTATAATTATGAATAATTAATATAATCTAGCATGCAAACATAGGCCATACCCTAATGGTCATAGAGATATGATCATACAATCAATGGTCATGAGTTGTAACTAAATATGATATAAGTTTTATTTCACTAATCAAGTTTATAACTAAAATAACGTCACTAGTTAAATGGTCAATAACTAGTCCAATGATATATAGGTGTCAATTACACATCAAAATGGTTCATATGATCGATAAGTTTAAATGGTCAATAAACTATAATCATATGACGAAGGCTATCAAGATTATAAACTTTAATCAAATTCAATAGGTATAGCATGCAAATTATATAGTCTAACCGAAATTTAACTCGAATCAAGAACTAGATCAACACAAATTTATATTAATGAATCAACATTTCCTAGGCAAAAGCTACAGGGATCTAGCCTAGCATGGTATCAAATATACAACAACAAAATGAAGAATACATGATAAAAGATACCAACCGGTTAAAATCGACGAATCCTTGCAACAAATGAAGATCCTAGCTCCTTCTTGTAATGTAAATAACTCTCAAATACATTTATCACACATGAAATATTGAAATACACGAAGTATAATAGTTCTAAGATGTTAAATGACTGATTTCTCTCTTGGATTCTAACAATGGTCACTTTAATGGTCGTCCATGGCATTCTATTTATAGCAGTCGAAGGTTCAGGGCGCGGTGCGCCGGTGTCAGGGCGCGGTGCGCCTAACTGGATCAGATCTGGCAGTCTTTATCGCTGGAAAGGACCACGTGATCGCTCGCTTTTCAGATTGGATCTGGGCGCGGTGCGCCTAAAGGCAAGGCGGGGTGCGCCCTTGCACATGTGAGGCAACCCGGTTGAATCATTAGATGAACCCACGCGTGATTATTTTAATGCCAAGTTGGCCAGCATGTCGAACACTGGCATCACCCTAGGCGCGGTGCGCCTCATGGCTGGGCGGGGTGCGCCCCTGCTGAAATCAGAATTGCATTTCATTTCGTTTAACGCTCAAATCTCTTGTAAAATCCGATCTTTTGCTCCAAATGTGTCTTTTAGCTACAAAATGTATTTTTTAGCATATTAGGTATCTTTAGTTCATAAAATGTATGAAACTAAACTAAAATGACACTGATATCGCCCGGAAAATATGTATAATTTACGCGATATCAAAATACCCCATACTTGAACTTTGCTTGTCCTCAAGCAATTCTTAGAATAATTTTTAGGTTAAAAATTCAATCCAAATAAACAAATACAGACACCATAGAAAAAGGTCAATGTCAGTCAACATGGTCAGAATCAGTTTTGTAAGGATTCTATATATTGAACAAACGTTACCCACTTTTAGCTTTGTGAACCACTTTCTTTGGCTACTCGAAGGACGAATAGACTCGTCAAGATTTGGTGATTAGGAGTGTGTATCAGACAAATGAAACAGAGGATGTACCCAGTGGGGGTACTTTTCATCTACCTTTTATGAGGCTTTTATCCTATTGAAATTGGGATTTTAAATTTCCTCTGGGCAAACACCCGGTTTTGAAAGTTTCACCCTTGTACTGTCCTTTACTGTTTACCGTCTCAAACCTTTCATTTCCTTTTTCTCATCACTAATCATAAAACTTCAATCTTCGATCTCGACAGGCCAATGTATTCTATATCTTCAATTTTTAGCTCGGGTTAAGTCTCTATTTTTTGTAGACTTCTTGATGTTTTCGTCTTTTTGCTCTTCATTTTCTTTGAAGTCTTTAATTAATCGTTGGATCTCTTTGACTTTTTTCTCTTTTCTCAAGAACTTGGCTTCTAAGAATTTTCTTAGATGCGTGGAAGTAGATTGTGATCAAGCTGGTATTATCGATCAATTTTATGACTTGATCCCAATGATGTATAATAGGGGATCGTCTTCAAGTTTCATCAGGAATCCATGCGATGAATCAAAAATAGTGATGAGAAGGTGGCAATGTAAGGTTGTTTGAGACTTGGGAGTACAAAGGGTTAATCCTTTCATAAGCCAAGATGCGAATTTTCTGATAAATAATATGCAAGGCTTATTATTTGTGTGTACACATCATCCCAATCAACCTCATCTTAACGTATCTTAATTCATTGAGCACCTGCATCTGTCTTCCAAACAAGTAGTTTCAAAGTGGTCGGTTAGGCTAAAAGTGTGGTTCATTTGTTTAGTATAAAGAATTTCAGACAAAACTCAGGACCAATCTTATGATTCAATTTTTATGACTTGGAACTATGGTATCTGATTTATAAATTTTTCAAAATTTTACCCAAAATTAACCTATAATTGCTCAAAGACAAATAAAATACAAGTGTAAGTACTGCAATCCCTACCCCATACTTGAACAATACAACGTCCCCGTTGTATAAATATTTATAAAAATAAGCTTATGAAAAAGGAGTATTGGAACCGACTCCCCTGAGGTATTGTACAGGTGATTGCAGATGCTGAACTTGGAGCTCTCGTAATGGATCGTGAGATGTCATTGTTTCAGTGCGATCTTATTATATTTTTATTTTTTTATTTATTAAAAGGACTGAAACAAAAGTCAGTCTTTCTGCACAATTATCACGCAAAATCTCAAACAATATGGTTAGATAAACACACAAATAATAAAACACACCACAAATAAAAACACAAAAAAAAAAAAAAAAATCAAATCATAGTTTTTTTTTTTTTTTTTTTTTTTTTTTTTTTTTTTTTAGAAATCACCCAAAATAAAAATATATGACAAACAATACCATAAATGTCAATCCAAATCCTCAGTATCATCAAATCCATGCCCCTGCGGCTGATAGTCTCCTCCTGATGGATCGTAATGAGCTCCACTAGACTGTCCTGCTCCTCCCATCCTTTGATCCCATGTCGGATAGGGATACTGCGGGGGCAGTTGCCATCCTGCCTGCTGATACATGTGTCCCATGAACTGATGTGTATCATCCAGGTAGTGTCCTAGGGCATTCGCCTCTCGCTGGCGACGCAAATCCATCTGGACCATTTGGTTATAGAGGAAATTTAAATTTACCTCTTGTTCCGGTCCTTGCTGCTCATGCTCGTGCTGGCGTCGTCGGCTCTGTCTGGAAGCAGAGGGCTGTGCTGCTTCTGACCCAAATCCCGGTGGCGGAGTGGTGGTAGTAATACCGATGAAATCGTACGTGTTCGGCGCCACCCTCCGAATCATAGATTTAAAATGTGATTCGGAGAGGATTTTCGGGTGCTCTGTTTTGACCGTGAGCATGTTGATGGAGGAAAAGTCGCCCAATTTCCTTGCGATCCGTGTAATCATGTTGCCACCGCAAATCGGGCTAAGCGTGTTTTGCCCCTTTGCTCGCTCCCTAAAGAATACCGCAATCGCGTGTGGGAGGTGGTATTTCACATTGGGGTTGATTGCTCCCCAAAGTGCTGGCAGATCTAGATACGGGCATTTGTCAAACCCGTATGATTGGTTCACGGTGAACGCTAGAAAACGGTGGAGCATTCTGTGTATAGGATTTTGGATTTGGGAAGATTTATTATCTCGTGGTATTGTATTGTTGACGTTTGCTATTTCTTGAAAGAACTCACTGCATCTCCCTTCGCTGAATTCGCCTTTGTCATACGTTGAAAGATAAGCCGGGAAGTGTGGGTGAAATGCCAGCTCCTCGGGGTAAAGGTCCAGTAGATAAGCGAATCGGGCAAGGGACATATCATGCCAAGTTCCCATCAATCGGAAACGAATATCTTCATCAGTTTCTTTCTCATATTTGAAAGTAGAAAGAAACTCTAACGTTAGCTCCATATGTACGTATTCGTTTATCCGGAAGATGTTGTTCCAAGCCTGGTCAATCACTACCCCAAATAATGGATCTTCGAATTGGCGGATGAGGTAAGGTGACAGTTTATCTGATATCCCAATTGCATCCAGCTTGTCCCAATCCACTGCTGGAGCAACATTCATATCCTTCTTTATCAAACTAGCCAAGACATGTTTTGCATCCCGGTCTTCATCTGAATTCCCAAATCTCAAATATGGGTGATTTGTTTTTGAGGTTTTGAATTTAGTTCCTGCAATGACAATACAAACAATGAGCTAAACAAGCAACAAAATCAAGCAAATTGGTCTGGCAGGGGGCAGGCGCGGTGCGCCCCTGGGACAGGCGCAGTGCGCCCTGCGGCTGCTTCGAATCTGCCTGTTCTAGTCGTTTTCAAACCAAGTTTATGCTTACAACCAGCCAATATCCGTGTATGAACTATGATTATTGATACAATAGACCACAAATATCACAAAATAAACATCAATTTCATCGAAAATCAACATTCAAAATTCTAGGGTTTGTTCTTCCCCAAATTGTCAAATCTGTGTGAATTTGATGTTTTTGTTGTGTATTTGAAGTTTGTAATGTAATCTACTAGTCATGTGCATCAATAACTATATCAAAACAACACCAAAATTGGACTATAATCAAGAAAAACGAATTTGCAAGTCAAGAACTCATTATGGAAGAAATTCAATCAATTTGAAATCAAAAACTATGAAATCTAGCAAGAAAAGTAAGAATAATGCACAAGGAAAGGAAAGAATTAAAGAAAACATACCCATATATGAAGATTAACCAAGAAAATAGAAGCAAAAATCGAGTTTTTGGGCGTTTTTGGTCGGGTTCCTGCGGCGTGCTGCGTTTGAGAGAAGAGGGGATGACAAAAGTGATTTTTTTAACAGCGCTCCTGACTTTGTAACCGTGAACCGGCGCGGTGCGCCCTTGGTCTGGGCGGGGTGCGCCCTGCGCCTGGCTTTCCCTCTTTAAAGCTTACGATTTTTGCCCTCTAATTTCATTTCTTGTTTCTTTTATATGTTTTATTTATTTCTATTACCACAATATTATTATTTATATGTTATATTTTTCTATTTTTTTATTTATTATTATTATTTTTTTTTATATATATAATTTAATAATTTTTTTTTTAATAAAAATCAAATAAAACCAAAGGACAAAATAACAAATAACACATACCAATCAAAAACTCGGGTTGCCTCCCGGTAGCGCTTCTTTTTCATAGATTTGGAGTCTTTTTAGCTGGACTCCATTCCACTCTAAGGTTCTACTGTTTGGAGTGGGATGTCTTCGCGTTCATTCTCGATGTGAACGCCTTCCTCGTATCGCTTAAGTCTGTGTCCGTTCACTTTGAAGGTCTCTCCTCCTTCCTTAAAAAGATCCACAGCCCCGTGTGGATACACTGCTTTTATTGTGAACGGACCATACCATCTTGTCCTCAGCTTTCCAGGGAATAGTCTTAAACGTGAATTATAAAGTAAGACTTTTTCCCCTGGTTGGAAATCTTTGTTTCCTTTTAACCTTGAGTCGTGCCACCTTTTGATCTTGTCTTTGTAGATCGCTGAATTTTCGTATGCGTCATTTCGCAGTTCATTTAGCTCATTTAATTGACACAAACGGTTAGTACTGACAAGATTAAAATCCATGTTACACGATTTCAAGGCCCAGAATGCCTTGTGTTCAACCTCAACTGGGAGGTGACAAGCTTTTCCATACACCAATTTGTAGGGGGTAGTGCCAGTAGGTGTTTTAAAAGCGGTTCGAAAAGCCCAGAGTGCATCATCAAGCTTTTCGGACCAATCTTTTCGACTAGTTCCCACAGATCTTTCCAAAATTCGTTTTAAAGCCCTGTTTGTGATCTCCGTTTGACCACTTGATTGCGGGTGATAAGGTGTGGAGATTCGATGGGTCACCCCATACTTATTTAAAGCATTCTCCATTTGTTTGTTGCAAAAATGAGTACCCCTATCGCTTATAAGAGCTTTAGGGACACCGAAACGTGCAAAAATGGTTTTCAAAAATTTAACCACACCTCGAGCATCATTTGTGGGTAAAGCTTTTGCTTCAGCCCACTTTGATACGTAGTCAACCGCAACCAATATGTATTTGTTTCCTTGGGAATTAGGAAAAGGCCCCATAAAGTCAATACCCCATACATCGAAAATTTCACATACCTGTATAGAATGCAATGGCATTTCATTTTTGGAGGAGATATTACCCGCTCGTTGACATGGATCGCATGTCTTGACGAAAGTTGTTGCGTCCTTGAAGATTGTGGGCCAATAAAAGCCTGCTTCAAACACTTTTCGCGCGGTGTAATTCGCTCCGTGATGTCCACCTGTAGGTCCTTGATGGCATTGCTTAAGTATGTCTTGAATTTCCTTCCCGTGTACACACCTCCTTATGATGTTATCCGGACATGATCGGAAAAGGTATGGCTCATCCCATAGGTAGTACTTGATGTCGGCAAAGAACTTTTTCTTCTGTTGATGGGTAAGTCCTCCGATCAGCACTTTGGCTGCAAGGTAGTTCACAATGTCCGCATACCAAGGGGTTTCCATTTTAACATGAATTGACATTACATGTTCTTCAGGGAAGGAGTCGTTTACTTCCTTTTCTTTTCTCGCCTTCTGCTCCGCATTCTCCAGTCTTGACAAATGATCTGCTGCCAAATTCTCGGATCCTTTCTTGTCTTGAATCTCAATATCAAATTCTTGTAACAGCAAGACCCAACGAATTAAGCGGGGTTTGGCATCTTGCTTGTTGAACAGGTACTTGATTGCTGAGTGATCTGTATAGACAATGGTTTTTGATAAAATTAGATAAGGCCGGAATTTATCAAACGCATACACTACTGCTAGTAGTTCTTTTTCAGTGGTAGTGTAGTTTTCTTGGGCAGGATTCAGAGTTTTGCTGATGTAGTAAATTGGCTTGAACTTCTTTTCGATTCTTTGGCCCAGGACGGCTCCCAACGCGATATCACTTGCGTCTGTCATTAGTTCAAAAGGTAGATTCCAGTCTGGGCCGATCATGATTGGAGCAGTGGTTAATTGAAGCTTCAAAAATTCAAAAGCATTAACACATTCATCATTAAAATCAAATTTTACATCATTTTGTAAAAGTTGTGTTAAAGGTTTTGTGATTTTAGAAAAATCCTTTATAAATCTCCGGTAAAAACCGGCATGTCCCAAGAAGCTTCTGACTCCTTTCACGTTGGTCGGTGGTGGAAGCTTAGCAATGACTTCAACTTTTGCTATGTCGACTTCAATCCCTCGACCCGACACTTTGTGGCCCAAGACTATTCCCTCTTTAACCATGAAGTGGCATTTCTCCCAATTGAGCACTAGATTGGTTTCTTCACATCGTTTAAGCATTTTGTCTAGATTAGACAAACAATCGGTGAATGAGTTACCAAAAAGTGAGAAGTCATCCATGAAAACCTCCATTGAGTTTTCCATCATGTCATGGAAGATTGCCGAGACACATCTTTGAAAAGTGGCTGGAGCATTGCATAGACCAAAAGGCATTCTTCGGTATGCGAAGATTCCTTGAGGGCAGGTGAAAGTGGTCTTTTCTTGATCTTCTGGGTCAATGGGAATTTGAAAATAACCTGAAAAACCATCCAAAAAACAGTAATATGCTTTTCCTGATAAACGTTCAAGCATTTGATCAATGAAGGGAAGAGGAAAATGGTCTTTTCGTGTTGCATCGTTTAATTTGCGATAATCGATGCACACCCGCCATCCAGTCACTGTTCTGGTAGGTATAACTTCATTCTTTTCGTTGGTAATGACGGTTATTCCTCCCTTCTTTGGAACGACATGGATAGGGCTGACCCATTTGCTGTCAGAAATCGGGTAGATGATACCCGCATCAAGTAGCTTCATGATCTCTTTATCCACCACCTCTTGCATTTTAGGGTTAAGTCTTCTTTGGTGCTGGGCCGATGGCTTTGAGTCTTCTTCCATCAGTATCTTGTGAGAGCATATGGTAGGGCTTATTCCCTTGATGTCTGAGATGCTCCATGCGATGGCATTCTTCCTTCTTTTGAGAACTTTCATAAGTTCTTCTTTCTCTTCTTGGCTCAATTCAGCAGAAATGACAACTGGGTGCTCTTTGGTCTCAGTCAAAAATGCATACTCCAAATGGTTTGGAAGTATTTTCAATTCTGGAATGCTCTGGTTCTTTGGAGAATTTTGCCTTGGAAGTATAGTTTCATCTTGGTCAGCAAAATGAGGTTCATCTTTCAATAGTTCTTCCAGTTCCTTCAGATCCTTTTCTGGATCGAAAGATTTCTCAGCAAGTTGCATTTCATGACTGTGGTTTTCTTCTTGTATCGCCCTTGCCTCTTCTTCCAATAGCAAATCGAAAGTGTCGATATGGAAGACCGTGTCATCACTCATCGTCGAGTGTTTGATCGTATGGTCCATGCCAAAGGTGATGGCGTCAGTGCCAACCCTAATGGTTAGTTTTGTGTCATGGACGTCTATTAATGCTCTTGCTGTGGCCAAAAAGGGTCTTCCGAGAAGAATGGGAACTTCATCATCTTCCTCCATATCCAGTATGACAAAATCTACAGGAAAAACAAATTTGTCAACTTTAACAAGAAGATCTTCTACAATTCCTCTAGGATAAGTTACCGCCTTATTAGCAAGATTAATTGCCATTCGAACGGGTTTTGGTTCTGGTAGATTTAGTTTCTTGTAAAATGAATATGGCATTAAATTTATACTAGCGCCTAAGTCTGCTAAACCATAGCTACTAGCATGGTTTCCAAATGTGCAAGGAAGATGTAAACCGCCGGGATCTCCCACTTTCTCTGGTAAGTTTTTCATCATCATAGCGTAGCATTTTTCACTTAATGTGACCAATGACACTTCTTCCATTTTCTTGCGGTTAGTGAGAAGGTCCTTGAGGAATTTGGCGTATTTTGGCATTTGTGTGATTGCATCAACGAAAGGAATGTTGATGCTGAGCTGCTTTAGGTGTTCAAGGAATTTCTTGAATTCTTTGTCTTCTTTCTCTTTCTTCAACCGTTGAGGAAATGGAATGGTCGGTTGATGTGGCTCTGGTGAGGATGTTTCTTTTGTTCCTTCACCCTTTGTATGCTCATTCTCCGCTGTACCTATTTTTGATTCAGGAGTTGAATTAATTTCGGGTTCCATGACTGCTGGTGGGATGATTTTACCGCTTCTGGTAGTTATTGCTTTTGCTTGGGCTCGTGGGTTCGGCTCGGTGTTGGTGGGAAGCGTTCCTGGTAATCTTTCCTGCAAAACTTTAGATATTTGGCCAATTTGGTTTTCGATGTTTTGAATGGAGGCTGCTTGATTTCTCAGTTGAACTTCGGTTGCTGAGTGTCTCTTTTCTGATCCTTCCATAAATTTGCCCAATATGTCTTCTAAGCTTGGCTTCTTTTCTTGGGTATGTTGTGGGTTAAATCCGGGTGGTCCCTGTTTATGTTGATTATAAGGTTGTTGCTGGCGTTCGAATGGTGGTTGTTGCCTCTGTTGTTGGTTGTAAAAATCATTTCCTCCCCGCCAGTTATTTCTTCGTATCGGGTAGTCGAATCTATCTCCGGATGAGTAACAAGCATCTGCTTTCTTGTTACCGTCTTCATCGTAAGGACAGTCTTTTTGTAGGTGAGGACCGCTGCAGTTGTCACATCCTACCGCGATTGCATGGATGCTTTGATTCATTTTCTTGAGGTCTCTCCCAAATTGGTCCAGTCGGTTATGTATGGCTGACATTCCTTCCACTGCTTCTTCCTTTAGCTTCCTTCGACATGACGGATCTCTTGAGGAATGGTAGTGGTGGGAATGTTTTGCAAGTTCCTCAATTCTTTCGTAAGCATCTGTGGCGGTTAGGTTTATGAGTGGTCCTCGCCCGTCGAGTAATTGTCTGGTTTGTGTATTGATGCAATCATAGAACTTCTGCACTTTCTGATGTTTGTCCATATCGTGTTGTGGACAATCTTGAATCAGTTCTTTGAATCGACTCCATGCTTGGTACAAAGTTTCATCTTCGTCTTGAAGGAAGTTTTGAATTTTTGCTTTCATTTTATTGATTTTGGAAGGTGGAGTGTATTCTTCAATGAAATCATATTTTAATCCGTCCCAGGTAGTGATGGAACCTGGAGGTAGTCTCTTTAACCATTTCTTTGCACCTTCGCGTAGCGTCATTGGAAAAATTCGTAACATGATTGCGTCTGAGGAAATTCCTGGAATGTTGAAACAGTCAGTTATTTCCGTGACTTGCTCGATGTGTTCGACTGGATCTTCGTCTTCCGTCCCTTTGAAAGTAATTCCTTTTAGAGCGGAAAGGTAATGGCCTTTAAGCTCAAAATTTGCATTTTCAGGAATTTTTGGGCGTATGAGGCTTGGTCCTGTTCCGTCTCTTGCTCGGTTGTAGTATGCTTTCAAGGTTGGTTCTGTTTCGTTTAATGGGGCAGCCATTTCTTCGATTGGTTCTTCCTTTGGGAAGATGCTTCGTCTTGTTTTTCTCCTTAAGTTAAATTCACGTTCTGGTTCGTTTAGTGCCGGTATAATGTTCGGTTGTGAATTTCGGGTCATAAACTGCACATAAGAAACTGTTTGCAAGTTGGGTGCGTTTCCTTTTTTTTTTTTTTTATTTTAAATATTTTTTTTTTAAAAGAATTAAATAATTTTAAAATTGAATATTTTTTTTTATATAGAATTAATATTTTATAAAAATAACAAATGGAATAAAAAATTTAAAACCCTTTAAAACCTTTATGTAATTAATTAGTTATAACAACCGAATATCTTATCAAATCCACTATAATGCGTTGACTATCAAATAAAGAACGGCCAGGCAGGACAGTAGGGAGGCAGGACTCTTTCGGTCAATGACCTTTCGAAAATCCAACAACCAAACCGGATCTGTCTATTCTGACACCGTTCTCGTAAGTAGAATTACTAGCATGATAGTTGGATTGATAATCAATTTAGTTTGAAATAACTAAATGAATTGCAAGCGGGTCTTAAAATTATTTAGTAAACAAACATAGAGAAATACATGCAAGCTTTGAAACAAACTAGAAAAATTAACTTCCTACGGTAGAAACCGTAAAAAGGATCGATTGACTAACAATTGTAAACAATAAAATTAATTGAATAATTCCCCGGCAACGGCGCCAAAAACTTGTTGTGTACAAAACAACTAACTAGTAGTTATTATGTTTTTACAGTCTTAATCCAATTATTTACCTAATTGTATGACTATTAGACTTACGAGCAAGTATTACTCGATCATTTAATAGTATAGTTTTGGTAAGTAAAGGTATCGAATTTCCACAGGGAATTATTAACTAACTTAAGGTTTTCAATTATCAATCAAACAGTTTAGAGGCGAGTTTTAGCAAAAACTCGTAAAACTAAGTTTTGGATGCTTGTAAAATAGATGAAATAATAAATAACAATTATCGTAACAACACAACAATTAAGAGATAATATGATCGAATTATAACAAGGAAAGCTTTCGCCTAGGATTTGTTGATTCATATAAATCTAAGTTGACTAGTTTTGATTATGTGCAATGAGTTAAAATAGGTAGCATTAAGTGGTAGGATCATATGGTCAAGTCACCAATTCTATAATTTCTAAGTAGATTTAGCACAATGGTCATGTAACTAAATAACTTATAATTATGAATAATTAATATAATCTAGCATGCAAACATAGGCCATACCCTAATGGTCATAGAGATATGATCATACAATCAATGGTCATGAGTTGTAACTAAATATGATATAAGTTTTATTTCACTAATCAAGTTTATAACTAAAATAACGTCACTAGTTAAATGGTCAATAACTAGTCCAATGATATATAGGTGTCAATTACACATCAAAATGGTTCATATGATCGATAAGTTTAAATGGTCAATAAACTATAATCATATGACGAAGGCTATCAAGATTATAAACTTTAATCAAATTCAATAGGTATAGCATGCAAATTATATAGTCTAACCGAAATTTAACTCGAATCAAGAACTAGATCAACACAAATTTATATTAATGAATCAACATTTCCTAGGCAAAAGCTACAGGGATCTAGCCTAGCATGGTATCAAATATACAACAACAAAATGAAGAATACATGATAAAAGATACCAACCGGTTAAAATCGACGAATCCTTGCAACAAATGAAGATCCTAGCTCCTTCTTGTAATGTAAATAACTCTCAAATACATTTATCACACATGAAATATTGAAATACACGAAGTATAATAGTTCTAAGATGTTAAATGACTGATTTCTCTCTTGGATTCTAACAATGGTCACTTTAATGGTCGTCCATGGCATTCTATTTATAGCAGTCGAAGGTTCAGGGCGCGGTGCGCCGGTGTCAGGGCGCGGTGCGCCTAACTGGATCAGATCTGGCAGTCTTTATCGCTGGAAAGGACCACGTGATCGCTCGCTTTTCAGATTGGATCTGGGCGCGGTGCGCCTAAAGGCAAGGCGGGGTGCGCCCTTGCACATGTGAGGCAACCCGGTTGAATCATTAGATGAACCCACGCGTGATTATTTTAATGCCAAGTTGGCCAGCATGTCGAACACTGGCATCACCCTAGGCGCGGTGCGCCTCATGGCTGGGCGGGGTGCGCCCCTGCTGAAATCAGAATTGCATTTCATTTCGTTTAACGCTCAAATCTCTTGTAAAATCCGATCTTTTGCTCCAAATGTGTCTTTTAGCTACAAAATGTATTTTTTAGCATATTAGGTATCTTTAGTTCATAAAATGTATGAAACTAAACTAAAATGACACTGATATCGCCCGGAAAATATGTATAATTTACGCGATATCAAGAATTAACTACTAGATCATATTACGCTATATAAAACGTGTTCCGATATTTCATACTTAATGTTTAAGGCACGCTGCATTTAATGCCTATTTTCTGTGTACCTTTATTGTTCCAAACAACTGAATTGCTGTAACTTTTGAATGCGAACTCCGTTTTCCACGTTCTATATGTCTACGGATTCATAAGCACGAATACATCGTGTTATGAATATTACTTATTCCAAAATAATATTTGTGTGTTTTATCGAATTTATATGCTACTGTAGTCTATTATACGTATTTTATAGCGTTTACTCGATAATTGATTCAAACTGGCGTATGTAGTATTATAATTTCATAATACAATAGGAAGATTATGAAAATTATATTTCAACATTTTAACCTAATTTATGCTAACAAACACCACCCCAGGTGTGGTCTGATAGGGTATGATAAGGTTAAATTTGATGAGATGTGATCCACAACTAATAGCAAAAAGTCATAATTTTTTTCTTACACCTTAGCCAATATGAAAATCAGGTTTTTATTTAATTTTTATTTTTTTTAATTAAAAAGGTGATATGTAGTGATGAGTATACCATTGAAAATGTGATGGTTTGTGATAATGAGATGGCAATCCATTGGATGTGACAATTTGATGGGTATTCTTTATGGCCTTAGAGTTTTCTAATAAACCAGATTGTACTCGGGACATCACAATTACCGCCTATCAGTCTTGAACGCTAAAGTTAACGAGGGCGATCAGGCCAAAGACGACGGCGTAAAGGGTTTTTGAAAAACAACCAATTAAACCAGTACTGATATTTTAATAATTAGCCAAAAAGCAATATAATATTTCGATACCTACACTAATCTTTGTGTTAATGAAAATACTCGTGGGGTTTTCGCGAAGACGAAACCATAAACATGCCATGATCTTGACGACTTTAGTACAACCGAAAACGAAACCATAAACATGTACGTAGCCATAGGGTAATGCAGTGATCCCATTTAAATATAATGCTATTTGATTTTTATATAACTGAATACAAATATAACGACTCTAAATAATTTCATATAATGTAATAAATTTCTTTGTATTTGACTCAGCAAAGAAAACCAAAAATCGTTGAAATCCACTTACTTTAAAAATAAAACTAGTGGGCAACCTGTGCTATGCACGGGTCGGCTAGAAAAGTTGCGTGTTGAGTTTGTAGATTCAATTACCGTCAGTTGATGTGCCTTTAATTTGATATTAACTTACAATGTAGGATCCTGACCTTAAGCATTGTAACTAATAGTCTGCCAAATATACGCACGTGTTTTAAAAAGTGCTCCAGAAAATAACAAATTTAATATTATCAACTTGAAAACTGATGCAAAACAAAAAAAAACAATGTTATAATGTATTCAAAAATGTTTTACATAAATAGCAATGTAGTTTACTTTTTATAAGCATTCATTCAACCCAAAAACATAATCACATATGTTACCATTAATAGCAATATGATAAAGCACATTGCTATTACAAGTAAAGAAATGTAAGTAAGTTGCTATTGTTCTTACTTTAGTTCTCGTGTTGCTTGAGAAGTTAAACCAGACATGCGGTATTTTCTACGCATATTTCCACGTTGAGTGACTTCAACTTTGACTCCTCTAAGTGCTTTTTTGATCTAATGAGAGAAAGAATTAGAAAAAAGTCAATGTGTGTTAAATGATAATATTAAAAGTTTTTTTTACAAAATGTTGAAAAGATGATAACCTTCACACTGTCTGCATCAGATAAAGGTCGTGCAGAAACAGCTCTATTTGGAAGCTATGTAACAAAGTCAATCACAGGTAGTGGCTCGATGAATGCAGTTGAAGACATATCTGCACCACCAATCATAAAAATAAAAATAGAAATCAATACAACATATTTCAAGAAAGACTGAAAGAGAACTCATATAAGTTGTAAAATATGAGAAATTTACAAGAATGATCTCTGTGCTTTTTTATTTTCAATGTGGTTTGTCCAAAATTAAAACCTTTTTTTTCAATTGTGGTCCCTTAACAAAGTTCCATATCAATTTTGTTCCGATGAACCTTTTGAATTCCATCCTTATTTATAGTTGCATATAAATTTTGGTCCCAAAAACATTCTGAATTTGGTCCTTAAATGAAGTCGCATATCAATTTTGGTCCCAAAAACATTGTGATTTTCGTTGACCAATCAGACTGGGAATGGAATAGTGGCATTTAAGTCATTTAATTTCAAATTTAGAATGATATAACAACATACCTTCATTCCTGGTTAGGGATGAGATGGTGGGACCAAGACCTGAGCAATATACTTCCAATTTTCGTCAAATATAGCAACCTACTTTGAATCTTTATTATTAAAAGTTAAACTCGTATATTAAAGAATAATTTGGTCCTTCTATTAACCACATGCCTAGGTTGAATTAACAAATCGAGGTCTATTGACAGTAGGTAATATCAACCATGCCAAATGCAACGAAAAAGTAAAAATCCTCCAGCTCAGCACCTTTTTCTCTAGCAAGACCAACAACACTCTTAGGAAAATTTGCAAATTCTGCCAATGGATACCAAAAATTTGATCACAACCTGAATAAAGTATGATGTTATGATAAACAAATCAACGAAAGTACGTTGCTATTTCTTGCATTTAACCCAAAAAAATTAATTATTTAATAAATGCAAGATTAGATATTATCATCTGCATACTTGATAGCCAAGTTTCCCAACAATGTTTCTGATAAGCTGAAAATGGTAAGGGATTCCTGCAGTACAATAAAAAAATTAATATAAAAATTCAATGAACTTCTCATTTTTAATTGTGGACAACCTAAACCTTATCTTCTAATGTGGACCTTATTAGCTTTTCAACGGCATATTCCCCTACAATATACAAAATTTTATGTCAAGTATTATTGTAATTAACACATTTAGATAAAACATTAGATATAATTGTACGATAAATGAAAATATGTACCTATGATAACTGGCAGCAAATAGTCTCCATCACAATCACATGAAATCTTTATAAATATAGTGGCATTTCGAAATTGACTAAGAAAACCTCACTGTTTCAACTTGCTATACCTGCAGAAGCCGAGTCCATTATTATTTCTTTGAGACTGTGCATTGGTTGTAGATGAGAGAAAAAGAATGCAAAGAAGCAATATCATTATCATTTGATTTTGACTGGTTCGATTACCATTAACACACTGATAACTTTCTTATGAAGTTATAGAACACTGGAAACTCACTTAAAATTAACATATTCCAAGAAGACCCAGTTCTATTCCAAACTAATTTCTTGAAAATCATTCATTCAGAAATGATATATATTATAGTTTATTAACAGAAGGGTCTCGCTACTGGAGACCCAAGCGACAAATTAAAACAACAACCATATAATTAGATCAAATCAATTTATAACAACCAAAGTGAAAATCAGCCCTACCGTGAAGTCTAAAGAAAAAGGAAGAAATATGTTGAGATACCAAGAACAATCAACATTTTCAAGTAGCTGGAAACTCTTATTTCTCCTGCAAAAAACCAACAAACCGTTAACCCACAACTCAAGGTATCTCCGATCTCAAAGTTTGGAATATGAAATATGAAATGGTGAAAGTTTTCTCCTTATCCGGTATCCCATATACCCTTTCACAAATTAATAGAATTTCCATTATGTCTTTCCCCAAATCTCGCACAGTATATCCTTCTATCTCGGTCGTAGTTAAATAACTTCGACAATTAAGTGTGAATTAAACAAATCAAAAACGTTTACCGATGGCCATGATTGGGGGTTTATTGTTGGCGGTAACTTCGAAGATGTTATACTGGATGAACCTATCGCCATGACTGAAAGATGCCGTGATGTTGTCGATTCCGGTCAATGGCTGCTGCGACGGAGGAGGGGCCGCGGCCGACCGGTGGTTCTGTCTAAGTAACGAAACGGAGAATCTGGAACTTGGGGCTTCTCCAACACCGGCGTCACAAATAGTTTTGGACACCAATGACAATCGACCGATTGAGTCTTTCACCAAAAACCCTACATCGTGGCGATCGATTCCGAAAACAGTAAGCGGCGGCGATTACGGTCCGATTCCGATGCTCTGTTGGTGGTGTACCTCGACGTCTCTCTCTGTCTCCTTGGATCGCTAACTTCAGAAGTAGTCGGAATCGTCGACTGTGCTGCTTTCTTTACCCCAAAGACTGGTTCTGTGTCTGTGAGAGCGGATGTGAGGAGGGAGGAATGGGTAGAAGTGGTAGCGGAGAAGGAGGAAGTAATCGAGCAGCAAGAATACACGTCTCATCGTCTTCACGGATCAGTCGGACCAGCAATTGAAGCTTTGGCGGTGCTGTGATAAGGAGAGGATGAAGCGGTGAGGGTGGGAGAAGCATCCGGAAACGAACAACGTATATAAAATCCGGATCCACAAGGATCCGACAAAGAACTAAACGGATCCACCAAGGTCCGCGCTGACAAAGAAAAAACACTTCCGGAAAAAAAAAGTTACAATCAAAACACAAAATTCACGCAGATTAAATATATATATAAATGTTATATTCACCAAAAGATAACATGACTTTTTGATGATTTGAGAAAAAATATAATGTTTTTTTATGAGAAAGAGATCACTGTTTTAATTGTTAATAACCATTTGTATGTTGAGATATTCTAATTAATTATACAATTATTAGATTGATAAGACAATGTTGACGAGTCGTTATCAATTAACCTCAGTTAACCCGTTTTAACCTACCATAATATTTACCAATCTGACTCAAACCTCTTATCCAAATATCCAATCCAACTGGTTCTACCAGCTAATTTTACACTATGGGAAGAATCAATACTTACGTTTAAATGTCTGGGAACTAATAAATACAAAAAGTTAAATGTTTGTTTATATAACTTGGTCTAAGAAATTTTTAGTTTACGCAATTTTACTTGAAATTTTGATTCATCGTATATATTATACAAGCCAATAAAATATATCTTTTACATAAGTAAATCAATTTCTTAAATAGACAACCACGCTCTTACCAATTAAATATGTTATAGAATATAGACTAATATCGCTTATCCTATCCTAGAATGAAACAATTGTATATTTCGTCTAAAAACACGTTCATTACATAAATTAAAAAAAAAATGAAACGGTGTTATCTCGACAGTGAAGTAAGACCAAGTTCATGAGCTTATTATCTCAAGTTGGAACAAGTTGATATGATCCCTCTTTTTACGTCCTCATGTCTTCTGTGTGGAGTCATGAAAACAAAAAAGAGAAAAAAAAAAAAAAAAGATGAGGTTTCTTTCGCTTTTGGCAAAGTGGCCCCTAGTGGGGGCTCACACAACGGAATTTACTTGTTTTATTTAACTATATATTTTCCATTTTTTTATTTTCCCGTTTATAGTTTTCATTTTCATTTTTCTCTGCAATTATATTTTTATTCATAACCATCGGGGAAGGTGGTGTCTATCTCTCCCAACCCTCCCAACTCGTAGTGTCACATCCCATTTTTTCTCTTTCCTTACTTCCATCTTTGACAAACCACAACACTGGAAAGTGGAAACTCATCTTTTGCAATTCACAACAATATAGAAATAACAAAGGCACAAAGTACAACCCTCCCCACCAACCAGAGCAGGTTCACCCAACCTGCACACCACCCTTCTATTGCGAACACGCACATGGCAGAACGGGTTTGCACATGTGGGTTTGAATGGGTTAGGGTAACAGATATTTCGTTGAAATGAGTTTTGAGAAAAACCTTGGAGTAAGCTCGTAAATGTATAGTTAAGAGAATTCATGAAATATTGGTTGTATTGCATAAAACATAAGGGTGTTGTGATCGGGGGCGGAACACAAGCATCAGAATTGGGGGTGGGGGGGGGGGGGGGGGGAATCAAAACTTACAAAAATAGTCATATAAACAAGTTTAATTTGGTTTAAAGTCATTACATATAAAAATTTCAAATAAGAAAATTAAATGAAATATTCTAATATCGCTTATCAAAGTGGAACTTTTTGCGTAACACAACATTTGAACTCTCTAAGTATTCAAGCCAAGGGAATAACTTAAACCATGAAACCTGAAAACTACATTTATGAGATAAAACAATCACAAGTGCATGTGGAGAAACAACTAATTATTTTAATTTTTACTAAAAATGTAAAGTTGTTTTACAAATAAAAGACTAAATAAAATGTAATCAACAAATAAAATTAACATTTAACATGCATATAAGTTATGACAAATTATAATAAAGCAATTATAAAAAGTTACAGACTAATTCTAATATATTGGAAACTATATAATTACACAGCTTTTATAACCTAAAAGTAAAAACAACGACGGTGAGCTACTCTATGCTCTATGATGCATGATAATTTCCCATCCACATTTCCTTATTTTACTACCTATCCAAGTGCGAGAAAGATAAAGTTGAGAGATTGGAAAAAGTGAAAGTGAGAAAGACGTTCTATTGGGGAAACTTACAAGTTCCAAGTTAACTAAGTCAATAAGAAAAAGCTCTTACCTCTTGGTCCTTTGAGTATTTTGTTCAGCAACGATGGCAGCCGGCCGAAGATGAAGCCAGAGAGCACAAGTCTGTTGTAGAGAAAGGACTGTTCACATGTCACGGACACTGTTGGTCGGAATAGCAGTCAACGACCGAAGAGATTGAGTGGTGAGCACTCCGGCAACGACGACTATTTTCGGTGAGCAGTTTTTTTTTGCGGCGTCACTGATGATCTTAAGTTTAGAGTTTTGAAGCTTCTCAAAATTGTGTTGATAATTTGTATGATTAGTATTTTGATTCCTTTTATATAGGTTTAGTTTCCTAATCAGTTGTTCTCCTAATTTTTTTATGATTAGTTTTGATTCTATTCAGAAATTTCCTCGATTTTGGTTTGATTACTTGTTATCTGATTAGTTATTGTATGAATAATGAAATAAAAACTCATTTTCTGATTTCTTTTGAAGTTAATCGGTCATTTAAATTATATATATATATATATATATATATATATATATATATATATATATATATATATATATATATATATATATATATATATATATCAAATCTGTGGGACCAACAATACGGAAAACAAAAAATAATCAGAGATATACACAAAAATTACATATACTAGGGAAAAAACCAGGGGGGCATGGCCCTCCCTGGCCCTTTAAGCGGTCCGCCTCTGGTTGTGATTAAACGAAACGGGTTTTCGCATGTAGGGTGTTCGGGTTTCAATTGGATAGTCGAGTTATAGGATTTTTATCCATTTAAAAAAAATGTATATGAATACAAGAAAAGTGAGAGTGGTTTGATATGACTAGTTTGTTGAATAAAGGTAGCTATAAATAGATAAAAAGTCCATCTAAACAAGCACTACCAGTAACATATCTAAAAGAAACTATACCTTTTTCCACAATTGTATCTGTTCCGATGAACATTATCACTTTTCATTAATTTACAAAGATATACTAACAATGCTAAATGACAAAAATAATTATTAATTTGTACTAGGCAAGAAGGGGTCAGATGGCTGTGAACCCTTCTGTTTTGTTGCTTTCAAAACTGAAACGATCCAGTAAACAACCCCAGCTGAAAAAAACCCAAAGAACCACGCATTGTTGTAAATCATCACTAACAACTCCGGAATCGGATTCAATACTCCGATCTTCTGCAAAAACCCCGGAATCACCGGCAGAATCCCAATTACAAGAGCTGCAATTGCCCCCAAATTGTACCCATTACAGTAAAAGTAATTCCCAACCGGATTCAAAGTGTACAGGTCGTTAATTCGAAGATTCCGGCCCTTAATGAGGTAATAATCGGCCAACATGATCCCGGTGATGGGCCCCATTAACGCAGAATACCCCACAAGCCAAGTGTACACAAAGCTTTCACTCGATTGAAGAAGTCGCCATGGTTGGAACGCAATTCCAAGCAATGCAGTTAGTATCGCACCTCGCCGGAAAGTGAACAGAGAAGGACTTAAGTTCACGAGAGCGTTCGCCGGAGCTACGACGTTGGCAGCAATGTTGGTTGTGATGGTGGCTAGCGTGATTCCGACGATGGAAAGAATCATCGTTGTGACACCACCGATTGCTCCCAATAATTCAATCGGGTTTGAGATTACACGGCCGAAGATGACTTGCGTAGATGCCGTCACGGCTAATCCGACGAACGTAAATGCGCCCATGAGAACCGGAAGTCCGGCTTGACCGATGATTTGATCTTTTTGGCTCTTGGCGTAACGAGTGAAATCAGGGATGTTAAGTGCTAATGTCGCCCAAAAGCTTACGTTAGCTGTTAACGATGGGAAAAAAAGCGACCAGAACTCCGACGATGAGAGACGTGAAGACATCGAGAGAACTTGACCAAATCCGCCGGCGTTGACATAAGCCCAAACGAGTAAAGCCGAAGTGAGAGCAATCAAAATTGGGGCCGAATACTTTTCAAGTTCCCTGATTCCATCCATTCCTTTGATTACAACCACCAATTGCGCCAACCAGAAGACCAAAAAACAAGCGAACTCAGTCGGTGAAGTTCCAAGCCATGGAATCGAACTGGAAAACGATGAGTTCTTGATGGATTTGGGCAAAAGTAGAAAAATCGCTTCACCACCGATCCATGTCTCGATTCCATACCATCCACACGCCACTAATCCTCTAAGTAAAGTTGGAATATGTGCACCATGGATTCCGAACGCCGATCTAGCAAGCACCGGGAACGGAATCCCGTAACGGGTCCCTGGATGACCGGTTAATCCCAACGCTATAACTGTGATGATATTCGCGGTAACCACCGTCAATATTCCTTGCCACCAAGACATTCCGAGATCCACAAGGCTGCCGGCGAGGTAATATGTTGGCACACCCACCACTAGACCCACCCACAAACTGGCCATTTCCCATCCGGAATAAGTTCGCTGGGTCGCCGGCGTTGGGGCGAGATCGTCGTTGATGAGAGTCGGGTCGGGTTGGAATTCCGGAACGGAATTCGGTAGAGTGGATGACATGGGTGGGTAGAAAAGGGGTTTTTTGTGGAGGAAAAGTGGCGATTTGGTGCATGGAATTGTACTGAAAGGATAGGAAACGGGAAGGGAAAAGGGAATGGAATTGGGGTTTGGTTTTTTGAGGACATGTCGATGATAATGGCGGTGGGGTTGCGGATGGAGATGGAAGCTCAAAGAGTTGGAAATCATAATTCCAGAGTAAAGATTTAGAAAAGAGAGTGGAATCGAGTGGATGGGTGGAATCAATTTTGGAGTTTCGGGATATGGTGTGTGATTAGTGGATGAGATTCCAATGCGTCGATGTTATTAGTATAATGTTGGAAAAGAATCATTTTTTTGTTTGGGTCTTTGACAGATTGTTTTATTTAAATACTATTTTATAATTTTCAAAGGGTGATGCTAAATGTATTTTTTTTTTCAAAATTAGTTTATGTGTTTCTTTTTACATAAGTTTTTTTTTTTTTTTTACTTCATATATCCTCTTTGATTTGATGTATTGTTTTCTTTTGTCTTTTTGTTTTGATTTTTTGTTTTTTCATTATTTATTATTATTATTATTATTATTATTATTATTATTATTAGATTATTGATATTATTATTATTATTATTTGATATTTGTTCATAATTCGTTATTGCAATTTACGAAAAATCACGCGTTTAACTGATCATTTTTACGATTGGCCAATGTGATTTACAAGAAATCACGTGTTTAGTCGTTTATTTTTATCGTGTATGTTTACGATTTATGTCGTCTCTATTATTATTATTATTATTATTATTATTATTATTATTATTATTATTTATTAGATTATTATTACCACATTATTATTTTTATTATTTGACAAAAGTTTACAACTGGCAATGCGGTTTACAAAAAATCACGCGTTTAACCGTTGATCTTTAAATTGTCTTACATCCGCATTTGATGGATATGATGGGCGCTATGTGATTGTCACAAATAGAGAGTTGGCTTTGATGAATGTATGTGCAAATGTACTCTCGACATCCAACCGATTACTTTGTAGATGATACATATTGCAAAGTATAAAGAATCACTTCAAGCAACGCATAAAGTCTATACACATATGTGCATCATTTCAGAAAGTATGGGAGAATCTGCTTGAGTAATCAACAAGGATTGCATATTTTAAAAATTATGTTCACCTTGAATCAATATTGGTAGATTATTTAGGTATTGTTTACTTTCAAATATAAATATGTATAGTTGTATATTGTTTGATGCTAACAAATTACTTGTTTTATTTCCAACTGTCTCGATTATCTCAATCGAATCTAGTTGGAAAAACACAAAGAAATGTTTATATCATTATGGACCAACATAATTTTACACTTCCATAACCATACCCTACTTGTTAAGGGTTTCCAGCCCTCACAAACGAGATTGGAAAAATAAATGTTCAAAGTATCACTGCTATACTGCACTGGATAGAGTACATGGCAAGCAATGGTACACAGAGACACGAGACTTAAGGTATATGCCACTTAGTACAAAATACTAAGAGGGTTATAATGGGGGTTGTAATAAAAGAAAAAATATAAGAGAATAGCATGCAAATAATAAAACTTAAAATTCAATTGGAAAAAGCCTAGTTCTGAGTCTTCGATGTTTATCAATCTAGATTGAATTTTCTTTGATGTGTTTATGATTTATAATCCTAAGTTAGCTTTCAAAAGTCATAAAATGCAGTCTTTATGAATTTAACCTGCTAAATTGTCCAGATAAAACACGCTCTTTATCTGAACCTAGTTCCGTATTACCCAATCTAAACACGCTCTTAGATTGAATGCAAGAACCGCATTAGATGTGCAAGTACCAACAATATCCAATTCTTCTCATACGCTCAGAAGTGTGAACATGTGACCAAATTCTTAACAAGAACGCTTGTTATTGTTACCAAACATCAACTTTGTAAAACGATTACATGTCTCACTCGGTCGATTAACATTACGTGAATTTAATTTATCTAAGGTGACCGGTAATAAACAAATCAAATTCAGGACTAAAAATGAAACGAGAAAATGATCGCTAGAATTAATCACAAACAAACATCAAATCGAATGTTTCAATCTATATGACAAACATGTCTGAACCCAGAACTAGATCTAGGGTTCTAGCCTGATGTAACACCCGACTTTTTTAAACAAAAACACCCCTGAAAAATTTTTCATTTAAAACACAGGTTTCAATACATAAAACCATAACAAGGGGTATATTTTAATAAATACGGGTACAAGTGTATCAAGGAGAGTATGAAATACCATAACTCCTTTAAAGCCGGGCTGCTACTAACAGCATCTAAGAGTCCTACTTCACGAGTCACGGACTCTATCTTGTCCCCTACCAGTATCATGCTAACCTGCAGGGACAGTAACAAACGGTATGAGCTACAAAGCTCAGTGAATAATCAAATCTGCAGATAACACGTATCAAAACACAATCATATAACTGTCTGGATATCAAATCCAAACTCCTAGCCTTACTGGCTGACCATATATATTCTAGGATTTCACATCCGATTCTGTAGCCCTACAGGCTAAATCATGGTGACCTGTAATCAACAAGCCACGTTAGTTATTTGCATCTATAATCATGTCTAACCATTTCTGTCCCATATTTCTTAGTCACACTGGACTGCATCATATTTCATGGCTAACAGCCGCACCCTGTGTCATAGCTATACAAGCTGCACCAAAACATTATCAACATACAATTCATAGCCCGCAGGCTGCACCAGCTGGGTTTGATAACCCGATATCATAGCCAAAAGGCTGCAACATGTACCTGTAACAAAATCATAGCCAAACAGGCTGTACCATGTACCTGTAACAAAATCATAGCCAAACAGGCTGCACCAATTATCATAGCCCAAAGGCCGCATCGGAGACATAGCCCGAAGGCCGCACCGGAGTCATCGCCCGAAGGCCACATCGGAGACATAGCCCGAAGGCCGCACCGGAGTCATAGCCAACAGGCCGCATCAAATCATAGCCAACAGGCCGAATCAAATCATAGCCCGAAGACCGCATCGGAGACATAGCCCGAAGGCCGCACCGGTTGGACATACAATCCAAAAATCATAGCCATACAGGCCGTACCCATTGGATATAAAAATCCAGAATTAATTATGGCTCACGGGTTAGCCCGCTGTTGCCTAGACTCACGGTTCCGTTCTTGTCATCGCAATGACTCACGGCTTATCCGATCTTGTCTCTTCAAACGTATCTTTGAACTATCAATTTCGTCCCACAATCAGTTTCAACCTGTAACAACTCAATCATCATATATCACATATGGTATCAGTGAGATTACTCACCTGGATGCTAGCTGCATCAAATTCCCGGTTGTTTCTTGCCTTCCGATACGATCCGTAGAATTTTGTCCCGCACCTATAATTTAATCATTTTCAACATGATTATCGGTTAATACCCATTTCAACTAACTCTAATACATTAGAGTTTAATAAAACATTGTTATAAACAATGCCTTGTTAATAAGCTTTCCGTTTACTAACTTTATATGAATTTTACTATTCACCGGGACATTCGGATCGGTCTACAGTGCCCCCGAGGGGTCGAAAACTCAATCTAAAAATTTTCCCAAACTTTTCAGACCATAATACACCTATGGTTCAAATTTGGGCTTAATCGGACAAGCAACGCAAAAGATAGCGTTTCAAAGTTTCTGTCCAGAAATTGTCTATAGGCGCGCCGCGCCTAGATAGGGGCGCACCGCGCCCAACGCCTGCACAGGCTCCTGTCCAGTCGCGAATTATGCACTGTAGCAAGCAGTTTTGGCTCATTAAGTCCTTAATCAGGTCCTTAATCGATTGGGGTTTGTTTCTAGGCTAAAACCTTATACTTTAACAAGGTTTTCAACCATCTAAAACAACCAAATCAATCAAAATGAAGAATTAGGGTTCTTAGTTCTAACAACCCCAAACTTCAAATTCATCACTAATAGCAATCTACTTCCATTTTCTTGAGTTAAGTCCTTATTCTAATGACTTAAGGGAAGTATTACATCAACTAAACCACATAATCATCACTGCAAATGCAGTTTTGAGTTGCTACAAAACTCATCAAGAAATAACAAGCTAGAGCTTGAAGAACTAACCTTTCAAGCTTAGGAATCAACAATTCCAAGCCATAGTTCCATTTCCTTGCTTCAATCTCATGTTTTTCTGCAGAAATCGCATCCCTCTTGCTCCCAAGAATCATTCCCGTAACTGAAAATTGGCCAGTCAACAAGAGAGTCAACTCTCTTATTTATACCTCAAATTTTTGCAAATTTGGTCCCTAAGTTCATTTTCTTGAACTTTGACCACAACAATCAAGTTTTATTACAATAAAACTTTCATTCCTTACATTTTGGCCACAACCAACAATATTTTTACATAATTGGTCGTTGACTTGGTCAAATGACCAAAATACCCTTTTTCGGTAAAACGACCAAAAATCAGTTTTTATAACATTTTAAGTCCAAAACTTAAAATATTATTTCAAACCAAATACTTTTCTGTCCAAAAGACCATTTTACCCTTCCAAGGTAAAATGACCAATTTACCCTTTTATAATAATTATAAAAAGAGTATCTTGGCGTTACAAATTCTTCCCTCCTTCAAAAGATTCCGTCCCCGAAATCATACAAACAAACGAGAGAAATTCTTTCTCGTTACAATTCCGGTTTCTCATATCATATGGAAACCTTCATGGTTTTGCTACAGCTCTTTAACCATACCAAACTTCGTATCTCGTGGTTATATCACCACGCGCATAGCACTCATCCGGTTGTCCCGGGTACCTTAATCACTTATCTTCCTCATTTCAACATGAGGGATTCGTTAGCATTTATCAATCTATGTTCTCAGAACCCTGAGACCCATAGAAAACTTTACAATCATCTTGAAATTCATCAAGGATTTTCAATCAATACACCGCAATTCTTGCGTTTGGGATATACAGAAAGGTCCAATAAACAAGGACTCAACTTTCCTTTTTGTCCCACATCAATTTCTAGTCCTTCTGGAGGGTCACTTTGAGTTCCACTATCTTCCCTTACTTGGGGTTTCAATGGTTTTACTCGACAATCTGCATACTACTCTTGTCGATCTTGGTCTATTTCCAAGCTTTCTCGAACTTGCCAAATCTTTTCTTCTGTTTGAGATACAATCTCAGGTTTAGTCAACGGCTTCTCCCCAACTTCTGTCTAGCAAATCGGCGTGCAACACGGTAGTCTATACAATACTTCCTACGAGTCAATAAAACACTAGTATAATACCTATTCTTATCTACAACTTCTACCAAGGATAGACGGTCATCTAGTCTTCCGCTAGGGTCTGTTATGAAGATTTCAGGCATATCTTCTGGAGTCTGCATCATTATCTCGCTTCGTCAATCCATCTGCAATTCGTACACAGTACTTACTAGTACTTTTGAGATAATAATTCTAAGAATTAATGCTAAATTCAAAGAATAATTCTGTTATCTCTGTTCGATACAATTCGCGCCGATAACTCACGTCGACAATATTCTTTATCTTTGTAGTTTTTCACTACTTTTCCACTCTTAATTTCTTCTTAGTCGGTATAGTTCTACACTGATTTTATCAATCAAACTGAAATCACCCATATGGTGTCATACCCACGCGGTACCTGCAAAGACTTACTACAAAGTCTATGATATTTTTCGTCCCATTTCATTTTTGGGACTGACAGTCCACATACTTCTAATGATTTGACTGTAGTTACACACAAGTCAAACATTTTTCACATGTCTTTCAATGTCTTTCTTCAGCCCCGGCCACCAACACATAGATTTTATCGACCTATCCAGTTTGGTATTGCCCGGGTATGCTGCATATCTGATACAAAATGCATTTTTTCAAGATGATTTTTATGTTTCGTTTGACTTTGGAATTCACATTTACAACCGCCACGGGTTGTTAAATCACTGTGATATTCCAACTAACTTCCGCTACTATTCAATCATTTATTCACTTTTCACGTTTTCAGACTTGCACACATCTTTCTGTGCTACCCGAATCAACTCAGGTAATCAATTTGCCACATTCACGCATGTGGATGTAACCCTCAAAGGTTACTCTTTCCAATCCAAGGCATCTATAATTACATACGCCTTTCTAAGATGGTACAAGATTTCATACCCGAAATCTCTAAGTAACCAATCTATCTTTACTATCTCATTTTCAGCTTCTTTTGATGAATTAAGTATTTCAACTTTTATGATCTTATCGCTATAAGCTTTACACCATACAAGTAGTGTTTCCAAAGCTTAAACGCCACGTTCATAATTGCTACCGCAATGTCATGCATCCACAGTCAACATTGGATACATTTCAACAATCCAATCCATCTTCTCCACTTAGCATCATTGCTAATGTTAGAGGTTCACACAAGGTTTATTCCAAACCTTTACAACCTATCTGTGGTCTTTCTACCACTCAAACTTTACACTTTTCTTGGTCAACTTTAGTCAGCTAACCGGCAATCAAGGAGCAGTTTTCTACAACTCTCCTATAGTAACCTGTCAAATCCAAGGAACTACAATGTCAGTCGGATTCCTCAGGCGGTTCCAGTTTTATCACATCATCTATCCCACTGGATTTATTTCATCATCTTTGGCAGTATTATAATGCCCAAGGAGTTGAAACTTCTTTTAGCCAAATTTTTCATACTTGGAGAATTTAACATATCACTTAACTCAGTGAAGTAACTCCAGTATCTGGTACAACTGTACCTCATTTTCAATCTGGTTTCGAGAATATCATATTCTCAGTAGTCAATGTACATACACATTAACTTATCTTTCTTCTTTTCAAACAGATAGGGCTCTATCTGATGACACTTACAGTCATATGAGATCCCAATTCAAAACAATTTCTTCCAATTGTTTTACCACTCTGTCATCTCTACAGAGGCCAATCAACACAGAGCCTAGATAACAGGAACGGCTCCCAATACCAGCTTAATCATAAGCTCTTCTTGCCAATCTGGCAGAAATCTTGGAAGTTCTTTTCAAAAGAATCATCCGAAAATTTATTTAAAGTAGTACACTACTATCACCACTTTATTAAGCTTGGCCCATACCACGTATGCCAACTACAACATCATTCCTTTACTAACTCTTTCCTGAGTTTAAGTAAAGAAGCTATCCGGTATTCTCAGCAACGGTCATTTACCATGGATTTTCATCCGTTCATTTCTGCTTTCTGAACCATCATGTTCATATTTCTACAATTCATGTTAGCATAATGCATTGCTAACCAATTCATAAGCACAATTGCTTCAGATTTACTGGTAGTCATCGGCTTCAGATTCATAGGGAAAAATGGTCCCGTAAATCTTAGACAGACTACTTTCCAGGTGTTCAATATCTTGAACATACTTGCTATCTACAATAGCTATTTCAAATATTTCATCCAAAATCGTTGATGAAAAATTCAAACAAAACATCAAGTCATCGATCCAAAGCATAGCTTCATGGATCAAATATAACATACACGAGTTATATTCAGAACGATGATATCTACGACCGTATCAGTCTCCTCACGAGCTTCTTCCACAACTTACTGGAATGCTCATGGTACCACGGGTCCTTTTTGACCATTCGTTCCTTCTTTCTTTCCTGGGTTCATCACCCGTTACTCCACATTTAGCATGTGAGTATTTCAATAAGAAGTGATCTATAGTTCCACGCTGGAACCACTTCCGTCCCATACAACAAGCTCGAGCAATCTGCTCCTATCATCTACAATTTCAGCATGTCAACGGTAGAGTCTCAACTCCAAAATTTTCCTTAGTGCCTTTCCTGCACTACTCACTATACATAGTGGCTCTGTTTTGGTCCTTTCCCTATAAGGTTGGACCCAGTCTGTGGAACTTCTCCCGAAGCGTCCACTAATCGTTTTCTGCTTTTTCTTGTAGTCTCAACTACTTGTCTTTCACCTTGGTATCAACTAAGGTGAGCAACCGATTTCTTTATCTGACCACATCAGCTAACATTGCTCGTCATGTGGATTTTCCTGCTACTTGTCTCGTTGCCCCTCGTTCGATGGAGTCTTTGAGAAAAGGCTGATCCGCCTCTTACAATTACACGCACTAAATTTCTCCCAGAAATATCCGCTGCTCATACTTCTTATACGTTAGAAGTCAGCAATAGTTAGGTTATATATGTATAATAACAACTATATACACCTAACAGTTCATTATGTCTACTGTTTCAGGGTTTAAGTCCAGGAATCTACTCTATAGACACCTAGTTCACTTAAACCACGGCTCTGATACCAACTTGTAACACCCGGCTTTTTTAAACAAAAACACCCCTGAAAAATTTTTCATTTAAAACACAGGTTTCAATACATAAAACCATAACAAGGGGTATATTTTAATAAATACGGGTACAAGTGTATCAAGGAGAGTATGAAATACCATAACTCCTTTAAAGCCGGGCTGCTACTAACAGCATCTAAGAGTCCTACTTCACGAGTCACGGACTCTATCTTGTCCCCTACCAGTATCATGCTAACCTGCAGGGACAGTAACAAACGGTATGAGCTACAAAGCTCAGTGAATAATCAAATCTGCAGATAACACGTATCAAAACACAATCATATAACTGTCTGGATATCAAATCCAAACTCCTAGCCTTACTGGCTGACCATATATATTCTAGGATTTCACATCCGATTCTGTAGCCCTACAGGCTAAATCATGGTGACCTGTAATCAACAAGCCACGTTAGTTATTTGCATCTATAATCATGTCTAACCATTTCTGTCCCATATTTCTTAGTCACACTGGACTGCATCATATTTCATGGCTAACAGCCGCACCCTGTGTCATAGCTATACAAGCTGCACCAAAACATTATCAACATACAATTCATAGCCCGCAGGCTGCACCAGCTGGGTTTGATAACCCGATATCATAGCCAAAAGGCTGCAACATGTACCTGTAACAAAATCATAGCCAAACAGGCTGTACCATGTACCTGTAACAAAATCATAGCCAAACAGGCTGCACCAATTATCATAGCCCAAAGGCCGCATCGGAGACATAGCCCGAAGGCCGCACCGGAGTCATCGCCCGAAGGCCACATCGGAGACATAGCCCGAAGGCCGCACCGGAGTCATAGCCAACAGGCCGCATCAAATCATAGCCAACAGGCCGAATCAAATCATAGCCCGAAGACCGCATCGGAGACATAGCCCGAAGGCCGCACCGGTTGGACATACAATCCAAAAATCATAGCCATACAGGCCGTACCCATTGGATATAAAAATCCAGAATTAATTATGGCTCACGGGTTAGCCCGCTGTTGCCTAGACTCACGGTTCCGTTCTTGTCATCGCAATGACTCACGGCTTATCCGATCTTGTCTCTTCAAACGTATCTTTGAACTATCAATTTCGTCCCACAATCAGTTTCAACCTGTAACAACTCAATCATCATATATCACATATGGTATCAGTGAGATTACTCACCTGGATGCTAGCTGCATCAAATTCCCGGTTGTTTCTTGCCTTCCGATACGATCCGTAGAATTTTGTCCCGCACCTATAATTTAATCATTTTCAACATGATTATCGGTTAATACCCATTTCAACTAACTCTAATACATTAGAGTTTAATAAAACATTGTTATAAACAATGCCTAGTTAATAAACTTTCCGTTTACTAACTTTATATGAATTTTACTATTCACCGGGACATTCGGATCGGTCTACAGTGCCCCCGAGGGGTCGAAAACTCAATCTAAAAATTTTCCCAAACTTTTCAGACCATAATACACCTATGGTTCAAATTTGGGCTTAATCGGACAAGCAACGCAAAAGATAGCGTTTCAAAGTTTCTGTCCAGAAATTGTCTATAGGCGCGCCGCGCCTAGATAGGGGCGCACCGCGCCCAACGCCTGCACAGGCTCCTGTCCAGTCGCGAATTATGCACTGTAGCAAGCAGTTTTGGCTCATTAAGTCCTTAATCAGGTCCTTAATCGATTGGGGTTTGTTTCTAGGCTAAAACCTTATACTTTAACAAGATTTTCAACCATCTAAAACAACCAAATCAATCAAAATGAAGAATTAGGGTTCTTAGTTCTAACAACCCCAAACTTCAAATTCATCACTAATAGCAATCTACTTCCATTTTCTTGAGTTAAGTCCTTATTCTAATGACTTAAGGGAAGTATTACATCAACTAAACCACATAATCATCACTGCAAATGCAGTTTTGAGTTGCTACAAAACTCATCAAGAAATAACAAGCTAGAGCTTGAAGAACTAACCTTTCAAGCTTAGGAATCAACAATTCCAAGCCATAGTTCCATTTCCTTGCTTCAATCTCATGTTTTTCTGCAGAAATCGCATCCCTCTTGCTCCCAAGAATCATTCCCGTAACTGAAAATTGGCCAGTCAACAAGAGAGTCAACTCTCTTATTTATACCTCAAATTTTTGCAAATTTGGTCCCTAAGTTCATTTTCTTGAACTTTGACCACAACAATCAAGTTTTATTACAATAAAACTTTCATTCCTTACATTTTGGCCACAACCAACAATATTTTTACATAATTGGTCGTTGACTTGGTCAAATGACCAAAATACCCTTTTTCGGTAAAACGACCAAAAATCAGTTTTTATAACATTTTAAGTCCAAAACTTAAAATATTATTTCAAACCAAATACTTTTCTGTCCAAAAGACCATTTTACCCTTCCAAGGTAAAATGACCAATTTACCCTTTTATAATAATTATAAAAAGAGTATCTTGGCGTTACACCTGACATGGCTAGATTAAAACAAGAAATGAATATATGAAAACGTAAACGTTGCTTACAACCGAATGTATGTAAACTGAATCGTGAAAGACGTGATTTTGACTTCTAAATCTTCAGAAAATAGCCTTGAATGCTCTCTAGGTCGTGGGTAGTGATGACAACTACTGAACACTTTCTAGGTCGAAATGGGATGCTATTTATACACTTTCCAGGAGATAGTGGCGTTATCTCTTAAGATAGCGTCGCTATCTTGGCCTTTCCAGAAGACATGGTCTGGTTAGCGACGTGATCTCGACGGCCTGGATTTCGCGTAACATCTAGATAGTGGCGCTATTGGCGAAGGATAGCGTTGCTATTTGCATCTTTCAACACTTTTTCAGTTTTGCCCATTTTTTCCAACTTTTGCAATTTTTCGCTTGATCGTCCAAAAGTCATATTCAAAATCATTTTCCAAGTGTTGTGAGTATTTTAAGCCCTTTTAATCTTAATTTATTTTCAAAAACACTCTGATATCTCCTGAAATATGTGTAATATGAACGCGATATCAACACCAATAACAGGTCGGTGTCGATGCTCGGTCGGTTACATAAAAACTAGCATGCCGATCGCACGATCTTTGTTCTCGCGAGAACGAATTTTCGCCAATCTTTGCTCTTCGTTGAATTTGACGTGAGATGAAATGGTCGTCATAATTTGATCGAATTTTTCGTTAACATCATCCATTCGGCCGTCGTTGACCAAACTCGAAGACGCCGCCGCCTTTCCTTTCGCTTTCTCCTGATTGCGGCCCATCGGCCTTTCAAACTCGTCGGGATTTCGTTGACGTCGACCCCGATATGTGCATCCAAAGATGTCGTGTATTGCGTCTCGGATGTTTTGGATCATTTCGACCCATGTGTCGGTGCCGTGTCGGTGCTGACCCCCTTCCACCTCGGATATTGTCGGACCACCTCCCAAAAAGTCATGTGTCTAAACGGTTTACCCTTGTTATCCGCTTGGTAAACCGCAAGTGCTTTTTTAAATATATATTGGTCGCTCTCGCCCGATTCTCGTTGTCCCATAAAGTTAACGAACAAGCCGTTAAATTTCATCACGTACCCGTTTACGACTCAAAATTTAGTATTCAACGTATCATTGGAACGCTAAAAGTTGCGTTCCAAATTTTTGTGGAATAAAACGTGTATGGACTCCTAACAATGTGCTTTGGATTGAGCGTTTCCAGCCTCACAATCATCGGAAATGGCAACCCATGAACGACTAACATAACTTTTTCTTCTTGGGTCTACGGTATCAGTATAGCGGGACCGGCGACTTTCTTTCTAAGTTTTCGTTGTAGCGGAATTTCTTCGGGCTCGGATTCCTCTAATTCCTCCTGTTGTGTCTCCGACACGGCCTCGTCGCTCGAATCGGACCCATCGACTTGCTCCGGTTGTGGTTCCGTGAAAATCGTGCTAGGTGCACTGAAAAAAGGATGAACGGTGATTGCGTGTATTGGAATTGTGGGGGCATCGAGTGATATTGAAATTGTGGTGGGGAAAAACGGCTGTTCCATTTGCAGGATATACGGTGTGGGTTCCAGTGAGGGTTGCGAGAATATATTTTTTGTGGATTTGGGTTTCCGTTGGGACGATTCTTGGAAGCCATTGCGCTTTTTTAGAGATCTTTTTAAATGTTTTGTGTGTGTGTGTGTGCATATATAATATATATGTGTGTGTGTGTGTGGATGTAAAAAGTAATTTTTTTTGAATTGTAACGTCTTCATAGCCGTTGGCAACGGTTACTTCTCTTCATCGTACGAGGTGACGAGCTCGGGCGGGTTCAAGAACGCGAGGGTGTCGCACAGGGGAGGGAGGGAGGGGGTGCGGTGTTCACCGCAGGCTCGCACCTGCTCGCACCCACGTCGCACCCCACACGGGTCGGCCTAAGTGGTCACCTATCGATTGAAACAAAATATATATTGTTAATCAAATAAATAATTGTATATAATAAACACTTACCCCTAAGAAAATGAGCATGTTCTTAACCTTATTTCTAGTTAAGTAAACAATAGCTAGATCCATAAGCAATGGTTAAGCAGATTTTAAATCCAATTTTATAATGACAAAATGTCCAATGATAAGTCAACGGCAATAATTCAACTAATAATTATATTTCTATACGTAGCGATAATAATTCAAAGTAATAATATTTAGATATGTTGAAAATCATTTGCTGTTATTTAGGGTATTTGACAAATCATAAAAGATGATAAGTTAACGTCTTAACGATACAAAATAATTATAGATTTTAGAAGAAGGTTTGCATACATGGTATGTCAAAACCTACTGTTAATAGTTAAAATACATGTTAGATGACCAATTTATCATTTGTTCTTTTCTTTTTAACGTTTTATAATTATACATAAGGATCATTTATATAATCCCTTTAAGTTTAGGATCATTATAACTAGCCTTTAACATGTTTTATAACAATACATGTTAGTTTGTCGATTTCAATTTTGGATGTATTTGTTTGATTTTGGCTTTTTCCGGTTTAAATTTTAGATATTGACCTTTGTTTTCAAGATAGCAACTGCGTCCTCCAACGAACTAGCAGCATCCAATATAGAGGTATACGTTGTTAGGCATAGCAAGAAGATGAGGAAAACTAATTTTGTGGATAGATTGGAGTGCATGGGATTTGCATAAAGGGCCACCAATTTTCTTTTGGATCTCATTCACGGTGAAAGATTGTTGGGTATAATGATGAACAAATGTGCTTTCATCATCTCGATTGCAATTTCTGTATGAATTTGCATCTGATTTTTTTGTTCCTAAGAACACAAGAATTTAACGTGGTTCGGTTCAAAAAATGACCTACGTCCACGGCGGGTAACAATGAGTTTTATTTCTTGGTGCTACTCTGCACTCTCTCTGTGTTACATGGTGTTGTGTGATACATTTTCTAACTAGCCAATGCATCATTTATATATGCATTTGAGTGTGTAATATTTCAATATGAACAAAAGAAAGTTTTGCCTTCAACAAAAGAGGCTGCCAACTTCCTTTGAAAAAAAACTTCACCAACTTCAAGCTTTGCTGCACACTCAACAGTCTCCCACTTGAAGCTACTTTGACAAACCACAAGAGTGGCTTCACACTCAACAATCTCCCACTTGAAGCCACGGAACAATCTTCACCTATGCTTCAACTGTGCATCTGTATTTCCGTAAACACCTTCTTAGTTACCCCGGCCTTCTCATCAGTTAACCTGAAAGGCCCGTTAAAACTCCCATGAGTTTCAACTATGTTCGTCATGACTTAAACTGCCCTTGACCTGTTCACTGTCCCTATCGGCTCCCACTGAAAACGAACTACCGAATCCTGGAACAATCTGAGAACAAACAACAACACTCTCCATATTTAGCAAGTTATCAAAACCGGAGAGACTTTTACAGCTGAAAACTGGTTCTAAATCCACTGTCGTCCTGGACCTATGATTGAAACACGACCTATGCTCCCACTGTTGCAAAACCCTGTAACTGAAACAATACTCTGTGCTCTTATTGCCACAATATCCTTCGACTGATTTTTCTGAACCTTTCCATGCTCGTTCAACCTGAATCTTCCTTGTAGCTCTAGGCTTCCTACTTGCAAAATGTCACCCTCTTCTGCCCATGAGATTCTGTGAACCGGACTTTGTTTCTCTTCTGAACTGGGACGGTCACTCCCTTAGACGGTAATCCGACCATATACAGCGAACATTCATCGTTCACAAGTCTTACCTTTCCAAAGTCTCCAACTTTCAGATTCTGCAGTGCTTCACTACTGTGGGTAGCGTAAAATGAAGCACCAGAGTTCTTGACCCAAGAGTCTTCACTGCCTCCACTGAGTCCCAATGCATCAAACCCAGACACATTCTCAGAAGCAGAATTTCCTCTATTTGGACATCGACTCTAAAGAATGTCCACACCTCAACGTCATGAATAACACCGAACTTTCTGATCCCATGATTACACCTAAGTCTGCTGACTTTCTAATCACTGCTGGATCTACCGAAAACGGATTTTCTCTTAATTACTTAATCTGTTCATCACATGATCTGTTCTTGAACCCCTGAAACTCTGATCATCACTGGATTTGTCTGAACGTCTGATCTTCTGTAATTCTCTAATTTTCTCCGTTTACCAATACCACATCTTGAACTTTCTGACACATAAAGCCTCAATCTGCGTCTTCCACCAACTTTTCAATCTTCACTAAACGAAGCCTTGTCTGAACTTAACGACTGTTCTTCTGAACTCTGTTAAATAGTCAACTTATTTAAACTACAGCGGAATACCGAACTGAGAATCAGAAACTGAAAATTTAAATTGAATCGATAAAACCCGACAAACACTGTTGGCACTGGCTTTCGATTTCTTTAAATTTCTTCTGAGTTCAACTGTTCTTCACCGATTAAATAGAATTTTGATTCAACTGTTCTTGGCTCGTTATTTGCAAAATATAATCCCCACCCAAATTATTTTCTGGCTAAACTGCCCAAAACAAATGTTTGAATGATTGTTTTGCGACTTTGACAAAGTTGAGGGACCAAACTGCAATTTTCCTGAAGTTCAGGGACTAAACCGAAATTTTCCCGAAGTTCAGGGACCAAACTGCAATTTCTAGAACTTTAGGGACCTGTTTTGTAATTTTCTGAAAATCTGCTACAGTACAGCTAAAGGAACTGCTAAAGGAACTGCTACAGTGAACTGCTACAGTACCGCTACAGGAACTGCTACAGTATCGTCTTCTCCGACGCTACACTGCCGTCTTCTCCGGCGAAACTCCGGTGCTACAGTGTCGTCTTCTCCGGCGAACTGGTTTTTCCGGCCAACTTTCCGGCGAGTTTTGACCAACTTTGACCGGTGATTTGGAGGTCTTCCGACGCTCAAAAAATTCGAAAAAATATATTTTCGGAATCTACGGAACGAGACCTTTCCAACGGCGTACACCAAAATCGTTTTTGAGACAAAAAAATTTCAACCAAAAACAGAAAATCACCCTCTGGAGCTATACCAAGGCTCTGATACTACTTGTTAAGATCGAGACACTTAACATACGAACACTAGACTCACACACTCAGCTCACAAATTAAGAACACAAGAATTTAACGTGGTTCGGTTCAAAAAATGACCTACGTCAACGACGGGTAACAAGGAGTTTTATTTCTTGGTGCTACTCTGCACTCTCTCTGTGTTACATGGTGTTGTGTGGTACATTTTCTAACTAGCCAATGCATTCTTTATATATGCATTTGAGTGTGTAATATTTCAATGTGAACAAAAGAAAGTTTTGCCTTCAACAAAAGAGGCTGCCAACTTCCTTTGAAAAAAAAAACTTCACCAACTTCAAGCTTTGCTGCACACTCAACACCTCTCACATTGTTGTTTAAATTGGGTGGGGAATGAAGGGGGAGGGTGTTCTTATTCGTATGTTTAGATATTAACAAAATCCTAGTAGCTAGTGGATACCCGAAACCAAAACCTGAGTTGACCTATAATTCCTTGAGATGATTGAGGACGTGGATCGGGACCGGGACAGGGTATACCTGAAGTTAAAAACCCGAGATAGGGACAACCCTCGATCCTCGAACCCAAACCAGAAACCAGCCCCGATGAAATTAATACTCTTATTTTCCTCTAATATCTAAAAATTACAACCCAAACTTTAGTCATCAAAAATTAGTGATTAAATGACTATTACTTGTGGTGATGTCAATGCCAATGGAAATGCATTCTAATTTTTCGTCTTCTCTTTCAACTATAATTCAACACAAAGCGAACGAGTGTTACATACAGAGACAATAGAGAAGCACTAAATAATTATATAGTGAATTATACTATACACAAATTCTAGTGCTTCACCATTGCTAATCCCCGACATATTAAGTCCCTCACAAAATTTATCTGTGACAATTATAAATTTTGGTCAACGAAAGTCAACCATTGTCAAACGAAGCGTACGTTAATCCATATGTTGAAAAGTTATTTCCCATAACTTTTGCGATATATTATTAAACATTATAATACTACGTATGCTAATTCAAAACAATTATCGAGTAAACGCTGAAGATTCGGATAATAAACTACTGTAGCGTAAAAATTCGATAATCATACAATTATTATTTTGAGAATAATAATATTCATAAAACGATCTACTCATAAATACGAACCCGTTGATATGTAGAACGTCGAAAACGGAGTTCGTATGTGAAACTTACAACAATTAAACTGCTGTGAACGGATAAATGTACACAGGGTTTGGACGCAAAACACAAAATGTGGTGCCTTAAACATCAAATATGGAATAACAAATCATATATTATGGAACGTAATACTATCTAGTATTTAATTTCAAAGCCAAATACAATTTTTGGTAAAATGCCGAAAATCGCGTAATCCGAAGAATACTGCGATTAAACGCATATTTCATCGTTTAACGAGCTACGACTCAATCTAAATAAATGTTCACTTCTCTCCAACCCGCCACCACCACTTTCTCTCCAACCCGCCACCACCATACACCACCACAAACCACCACCATCTTCCACCATTTTAGGTGTAAAACATCCTATTCTTGGTAAGTTCACTTCTCTTGTGATTTTAAACACTATTACACAAGTTTTATTCCATTTACACACACTAAAATTTGCATAAAACTATTGGATAATAGTTTTGTCCAAGGGTCCTTCGAGCTACGAAGCCTAGATCTTGCTTCCTACCGTAAATCCCGCAAGATCAACCTTATTTTTAAGTAAAGCACGCTTCAAGGATGAGTTCATACCCCTCATTTTCATCTTTTCTAAACATTTTGGGGGAGAATACAAGTTCACATGTTAAAATAAGGATTTACACAAGTTTATATGTGTTTATATACTATAAATAATGATTTACACAAGTTTATAAAACTAGTAGTTGTGTAAAAACGTTTTTGACATGAAATATGGTTAGATCTATGTATTACGAATATTATGATGTATTATGTTTGTGTAAAAGTTACAAAACTGTCAATAAATTGTGTAAAAATACTAGATCTTTGATATAAACGTCATAAAAACGAAAACTAGTAAAAACTACGCTTTTGTAACCGGAAACACTATTCTCTAACAAAAATGGTTATAACCAAATTATTACACCATTTTTGTGGGAAATATCTTAAAAGATGTTATTTATTATCATCTAAATAAGTTATTTCGTTATTGTTCGTAAAAAAATATGATTATTACAACGGTATACTAAAAATAGACTATTATAGGAATAGTATGTTTTTGTGACCGGAAATACGACTCTTCTAGTGATTTATAAAAAGAACGTCAATTTGACGTGATAACGACTATTTAGACTCATAACGTCATAATAAACTTGAGAAATGATATTTTTACAAGGAAGTTGGTCTTTTAAACAAAAATGACAAGATTTAAAATGTTGTCATCACTTAAGTAAGATGACTAAAAAAAATTTCTTGCCATGACCTGTTGATGAACCTTAAATCTATCTCATTAGTATATTTAGTACCTTAGATGTAAGAAATTATACTTTTCAACTCATTGACATCTTTTTGGCTTAAATACGTTAACATAACGAAAACATTTATATAAATTATAATGGGTATAATTTATGGAACAAACGACAAAGATACGACAGAAATACTAAAGATAATTATATAAATATATAATTATTACATACTATAATTGTCATGGACAATTTGATAATTACAAACGTAAATGAGTTTTCAGTATATTTACATACTATAATTATCATGGACATTTTTGATAATTACGAATACAAAGGAGTTTTCACTACGTTTACAAGCAATGTGTTACACTATAATTATCATGAGTATATCTTGATAATTACAAATACAAAAGGGTTTTCATTTCAGTACGAACTAGGATAAAACATCACGTTGGATGGTTATGTGAGACATTTCTTCACAGTACTGAAAGATGTACGCATTAAGTCCTGTATTATAACATTAATCATTCATGAGCGAGATAGTTTTGTATAGATCTATACGGGATTGACAATCCCGCACCTAAGCTGCTAGCTACAGCTAGACCGGCAGGTCTGGGGTGACAAATGTCTTAACATTGCGACGCCTGAAGAACGTCGTGGCAGGACTACATACTAGTCACAGCAAGGTTATAATAACTCACATGAACGACAACGAATATCCTTAGTTTGGGGAAAAACATCTTCAAATGGTTTTATATAAATATAAAACTACATGTTGCTCTACACAAAATATAAGTATGATTTTTACTTATTCATATGGGTTTTATGGGATTAAAACCACAGTTTATCATGATACGAATATAAGTACGATTTTACTTATACATACTAGTTTTATGGTATTAAAACTACATTCTACCAAGTTACAAATATAAGTATGGCTTTACTTATACATGCTAGTTTTATGGAAATTAAAACTACATTTCATTAAGATGTGAACATAAGTACGATTTACATATACAAACAAGTTTTATGGTATTAAAACTACATTCTAACAAGTTACAAATATAAGCATGGTAATACTTATACATACAAGTTTTATGGAAATTAAAACTACATTTTATCAAGATATAAATAGAAGAACGATTTACTTATACATACGAGTTTTATGGAATTATAACTATAATTCAGTAAGATACAAATAAAAGTACGATTTTACTTACGCAAGGGTTTTACAGAATTAGATCTACAATTAATCTACGAATAAACATGTATCTACATGGTTTCATACAAGAATAAGACTACGTAAATACTATTTTCAAGTATAGAACACTTATACATTTTCGGTCTTTGGATTTTTATGACTACGACTCATTTATAAGAAAATATTGGATTTTCTGGTTTCAAACAATATCTCTTTACAAGGAAAAACGATTACGGATTTTCTCATACAAAAATCTTATGAACTCACCAACGTAATGTTGACACTCTTTCAAATTACTTGTATTCTCAGGGAACAATTAGTCAGGTCCGACTAACCTTTTGGAATGGGACGCGAAGACGTCTCTTTTACTTATTTCATTATCATACTGTAATTGGGTTGAAACAATACCGTTTGAACAATGTAACTTTCCAATTATAATATATGATGATTGTTATCTACTTATGTTTCAATGTATGCAATGGTTGTGATGCTATGTCTCGTTCCGCCCTCAGACGATTCCGCCATCGTGGTTTGGGGGTGTGACAGATTGGTATCAGAGCATTGTTTATAGTGAACTAAGTATATCAATCCATTTAAGATATACAACTATAAATACAATGGGACTAAAACTCTCCAAAAGTTTCGTACAAGTATACTTTAAAATACAATGATATTTATATAAAAGTATATGCATACAAGCAAAGATAGTATCACAATACAATAATCCAAGAACATTAGGATTTAAGGTGAACATTATTATTAGACTTAGTATAATATGTTATCAAACCATGGGGAAACGCAGCTTGATCAACTACGTTTGACTAGGGTTTGACCGACATGTAACTAAGTGTGAGCATAATAGGCAACGGAGTAAAAACTCGAGAATCCTACAACACCTAGTAACTACGTCAACACTTCACATAATTACTTTGATAGTATTAGTTATTATTAAGAGACACTATTGACAATCCTAAGTCGACACTAATATCAATATTATCTTGATACCTCTTATTCGTCTGCCTACCTGAGTTACGACTAAGAAAAACAGTTCTAATGCCGAGAAGGGCGACAACAGGAGCCTCGCGTTAAGAGACAGTTAAGTCGCCATGAGTAGTCACGACTTCAAAACCATTGGCGAGTATTCCCGATATGACTCATAAGGAGACACAGAAGTTCAACTCATACTTGACCGATACGTGAGACTTTCATTTTCCGCTACAATTTTAGCCTGAGGACCGTTTCCATCTTGACCTTAAGACTTAAGCTAGGATATCCCTCGATTATACACCTCCCTTTTTGGGGATGCTTACCCAACCACCTTTACTTCATATATCGTAATTCACAAACCCCTTCCACTATGTCAAAAATTTCTAAGTTTTAGTTCAAGGCCCTCAGATACACGAGTGATATTCTCAAGTGTACCATCATGTTATACTTTCCAAATTACTCACATGCTTCTAGAACAATCATCGACCTTACGCTTTTCATTCCCGATTCAACTTCGCACATTGTCGACACACGGAAATTCCTACAACTTTGAGTTATCCATCGACTCATATTGTTTCATACATTCGTTTGAGTCCTTCTAACATCATTGGTATTCTCATTGCTATCAAGGATTAAATCACCTTACGCCACACGTCAAACCTATAGCTTAACGCTGACCCCATAAAAGGTACAAGACTGCATTCACACCATGAAGGGTTGTGCAAACAATTTGACAGGTCCTCGATTTTGAAGAGAGAAAAGTTAAAAGTTACGATTCTTTATCCTCCAAAGGATTACCTTCCTAGAATCACTAAATTGAGAATGTACTCATTCTCGATGGTCAATACCCTTACAATTTCAAATGATTTCCTGACTCCTAAACTCATTTTTATTCCGACTCCTTGCAAATTGCAATTGGCTTGACTTAAACAGTTGGATAAATCATCAAAATAGTTCTATACGAGTCCCTCATCGACGACTTAGGCCTTCATTATAAGGAATTTCTTCATTCTCTTACTACCTTGTTTGGTTACGATGTAAGTATCATCATTCGCTTGGAGTTGTACTCATTTTGATAACAGTGAAGTTACTTATCGTTCTAAAACCTTCCAACATCACCTAGACCATGTGGTTTAATCTATCATGATCTTTCACGGCCCCCGTTAGAGACAATGACTCCCTAAACATATTCTTTGAATATGGTTCTATTGTGGTGATAGTACTCGCAATAGAAATTGTGTTTCCAAAAATCCTCGATCGTTTCATAACTTGTTTGGTAGACGACACCTGAATAGTCCTTACATTGGAGACCTATCAAAAATTTGCTGCCTATCGTTAGTACGTACCTTTAGGAACTTCATCGAAACAGTATTCTGGGAACCTCCCAAAGCACAGCAAATGCCATCTTCCTCATAATGGTGCCTACAGAGAGATGACCTACTATGACTGCAAGCAGAAGGGACATACAGCCCGTCCCTGCAAGATTCCGGCACTGGGAACCATCAAGCATCCAACTCGACTGTTAGACATGCTTGTTTTGGGTATGACGAAACCGAGCACTTCAAGAGAGACTGCTCGAAGGCAAAGGGGTCCAGCCAGATGCGATCAAGGAAGGAAATCGTTGACATACCAGAAGTCTGTGACTTTCCTGATTTGTTTCCAGAAGATCTTCTAGGGATACCCCCAACATGACAGGTCGAGTTCAGAATTGACTTGATCCCGGGAGCTGCTTGTAACACCCGGCTTTTAAAACAAAAACACCCCTGAAAATTTTTCATTTAAAACAAAGGTTTCAATACATAAAACCATAACAAAAGGGGTATATTTTAATAAAAACGGGTACAAGTGTATCAAGGAGAGTATAAAATACCGTCATCTCCTTTGAAGCCGGGCTGCTACTGACAGCATCTAAAAGTCCCACTTCTTTTGTCACGGACTCTATCTTTTCCCTTATCAGGGTCATGCTAACATGCAGGGACATTTAACAAATAACGTGAGCTATAAAGCTCAGTGAGTAATCGTATCTGCAAATAACATGTATAAAAATACATTCATATAACTGTCTGGATATCGAATCCAAACTCCTAGCCTTACTGGCTGACCCCATATCTCTTAGGATTTCACATCCTACTTCATAGCCTTACAGGCTGAACCATAATAACCTGTAATTATCAAGACACGTCAGTTATTTGCACATTTAATCATATTTAACCATTTCTGTCCCATGTTTCTTAGTCATAATTGACCGCATCGTATTTCATGGCTATTTAAGCCGCACCCTGTGTCATAGCTATATAAGCTGCACCAAAACATTTTCAATATATAAGTCATAGCCCGAAGGCCGCACCAGCTGGGTTTAATAACCCGATATCATGGTCATAAGACCGCACCATTTGGATTCAAGTTCAATGTCATAGCCATAAGGCCGCACCATTTTCATATAACAATATCATAGCCATATAGGCCGCACCAGTTGGATATAGCATCCAATATCATAGCCATATAGGCCGCACCAGTTGGATATAACATCCAATATCATAGCCACAAGTGGCCGCACCATTTTATAACATTTCATTTCATAATCTTTTATGGCTCACGGCTCCGTTCTTGTCATTTCGTTGACTCACGGCTTATCCGGTATTGCCTTTTTATTGACTCACAGCTCCGTTCTTGTCTATCGCAGACTCACAGCTTATCTGGTATTGTCTTTCAACGCATCTGTAAACTATTGAGTTTCATCCCCCGAATCTGTTTCAATCTGCAACAGTTCAATAAACACATATCATATATGATATCAGTGAGATTACTCACCTGGATACATGCTGCGATTGTATCCCGATATTTCTTGCCGTTTTATACATCCCGTACCTATATATTCATTTATATACCAAATGATAATAGGTTAACAACCATTTTAATTGACTCTAATACACAAGAGTCCAATATAATATAATTGGGGGACCATTCCTAGATGATAACTTTCAATTACCATCTTTCTTTAAATTATACATTTTCCCAAAATACACGTATTTTGCTACAGTACTTTCGGGAGATCGTATACGTATTCCGACAATTTTCTACGAAGTTTCATACCATATTAGACCTATGTTTAAAATTTCAGGTCAATCGGATAAGCCTAGCATCAAAATCAAATTTGAAAATTGCTCAAATCTTCACAGGAGGTTTTCTGCCTCGATGGCGCATAGCGCCCAGGGTAAGGGCGCACCGCGCCTACTGCACAGCAGACCAGAAACTCCGATTTTTATGCTACAAAATCCCATTTTCTCATATTAAGCCCTTAATACACGACTTAATCAATAGGGGTTTGTTCCAGGACCAAAACCCTTCATTTACATCAAGTTTTAAATAATGGAATTGGTATTTCCAATCCAATTCCAAAAATTCCCGTTTTTCACATTTTTGGTCCAAAACCGAAATTACTAGGTTATAATCACTTCTACTGATTTAGTTCAACTAAAATAACATCTAGAAGTCATTATCAACCATTAAAATCAGGTTAATCACAAGAACTCAAAATCTAGGGTTCTTGACCAAAGTTGCTAATTTCAACAATTGCAATATACTTTCATATCTTTGAGTTATGTTCTTAACATATGACTTATTAGAAGTTTAGAACCATAATTCTTCATGATTCTTGACTGAAATTTCAGTCACAAAAGTTCTCCCATGAAGAACACACAAAAACTTAGGTTAGAAGTTTCTTACTAACCTTAATTGCTTGAAAACTTCAAACTCCAAGCTATTAATCCGATTCCACACTTCAATCCTCATGAATTCTGCAGGAATCGTGCTCCAGAAAACCCTCCCGATCTTCACCAATGTTCTGCACATTTGAGGGGAGTTTTCAACATTTTATATTTTCTAATTTTTCATTTTAGTCCCTAAGTTCCATTTCTTGGACTTTTGCCACAATAATCAAGTTTTATTACAATAAAACTTTCATTCCTTATCCTTTTTGCCACAAACAACAATATTTTTACATAATTGGTCCTTCACATGGTCAAATGACCAAATTACCCTTTTATGGTAAAATGACCAATTTACCCCCTTTTTTTAGTATTAACTGTCTAATACTTAGAACACCATATTAAATCATAAATACACTATGATTAACATATTAATACTTAACAAAAGTATCGTGGTGTTACAAATTCTCCCCTCCTTCAAAAGATTTCGTCCCCGAAATCATACAAATAAGCGAGGGTATTTCTTTCTCATTACAATTCCGGTTTTCCACATCATATGGAAACATTTATGGTATTGCCAAAGCACTTTTACCATACTAGTATTCTTATTTCGTGATTATATAACTGTTCATCGAACATTCTTCCGATTGTCCCGGGTACTTTAACTACTTATCTACCTTCATTTCAACATGAGGTATTTGTTGAAATTTATCGATCCATATTCTCAAAACTATGAGACCCATAGAAATATTATAAATATCTTGAAGTTCATCAAGAAACTTCGATCAGTACACCAAAATTCTTACTCTTTGGGACATATGGAAAAGTCCAATAAATGAGGGCTTGACTTTCTTTTCGTCCCAAGCAGATTTTTAGTCTTTCCAAGGGATATTTTGAACACTGTCATCTTTCCCCATTTGGAATTTCAACGGTTTTACTCGGCAATCCGCATACTACTTTTGTCGATTTTTGTCTATTTCCAAGTTTTCTCGAATTTGCCTAATCTTTTCTTCTGTTTGAGGTACAAATCTCGGGTCCAGCCAACGTCTTCTCCCCAACTTCAATCTAGTAAATCGGCGTGCAACACGATACTCCATACGACGTTTCATACAAGTCATCAGAAAACTGGTACGAAAACTGTTATTGTCTACAGATTCCACCCGAAATGGACAATCTTCTTGTCTTCCGCCAAGGTCTGTTATGCAAATTTCAAGCATATCTTCTAGAATCTGCATCATTATCTCGCCTCGTCTATCAATCTGTAAATCATATACAGTACTTACTAGTACTTTTGAACTAATTATTCTTGGGATTTATACCAAAATCAGCGAATAATTCTATTTTCTCGACTCGATACAATCGACACCGGTAGCTTACATCGACAAATTTCTTTATCTATATAACTTTTCGCTACTTTCCGATCTTACTTTCTTCCTTAGTCAGTATAAATCTACACTGATTACATCAATCAACCTGCAATTACCCATATGGTGTCATGCCCATACGGTACTTGCAAAGACTTTATTACAAAGTCTATAATTATATCGTCCCTTTTTCTTCTTTGGGACTGACAACGGCTAAATTTTTCTGTATGCTTCTGATAGTTTGGCTTTACTTTCACACAAGTCAAACACTTTTCACATGTCTTTCGATGTCTTTCTTTAGTCCCGGCCACCAATGCATAGGTTATATCATCCTACACAGTTTGGTACTGCCCCGGGTATTTTGCATATCTACCCCAATATACATCTTTTAGGAACAAATTTCATGTCTCACTTTACTTTGGAACCCACATACACAACCTCCAAGGGTGTTCAATTACTGTGAGTTTCTAACTAGCTTCTTTCAATAGCCAATTATTCACTTTTCACGTTTTCAGACTTGCACACTTCTTTCTGTGCTACCCGAATCAACTCAGAAAATCAATTCGCCACACTCACGCATGTGGTTGTATCTTTCAAAGAATATTCTTTTAATTTCAAGGCATCTATAGCCACATCTGCCTTTTCGATATGGTACGAGATTTCATAACCGAAATCTTTAAGTAACCCATCTATCTTTGCTATCTCATATTTAGCTTCTTTTTGATCAATTAAGTATTTCAAACTTTTATGATCTATATAAACAGTAAGCTTTACACCATATAAGTAGTGTCTCTAAAGCTTCAATGTCAAAATCATAATTGCTACTGCAATGTCCTGCACCTATAGTCAAATCTGGATGCATTCCCATAATCCAATTTATCTTCTCCGCTTAGCGAGAATGCTAACACCGGAGCTTCACACAAGGTTTATTTCAACCTTTGAAAATATACTTGTGGTCTTTCTACCCACTCAAACTTTTCACTTTTCTTGGTCAACTTTAGTCAACTAGACAACAATCAAGGAGCAGTTTTCTACAACTCTCCTATAATAACCTACCAATCCAAGGAACTACAATTTTAGTCAGATTTCTCAGGCGGTTCCAGTTTTATTACAGCATCATTTCCACTGGATCTACTTTATTATCGTTGGCACTATTAACATGCCCAAAGAATTGACACTTCTTTTAGCTAAATTTCATACTTGGAAAACTTTGCATATTACTTATCTCCACGAAGTAACTCCAATATTTAGTACAATCATACATCATATTCAATCTGATTTCGAGAGTATCAGCTTCTCGGTAGTCAATGCACATACACATCAACTTGTCTTTCTTCTTTTCAAACAAGGTAGGGCTCCACACGATGACACATTCGGCCATATGAGACCCCGATTCAAAAACAATTTCTTCTAATTGTTTTCCCACTCTGCCATCTCTGCAGATGCTAACCGGTACGGAGCCTAAATAACAAAAACGGCTCCCAAAACCAGTTTAATTATAAACTCTTCTCATCAATCTGGCGAAAATTCTGGAAGTTCTCTGGAATAAACATCCGAGAATTCATTTAAAGTTTTTCACTTCTACCGCCACTTTATTTAGCTTGGCCAATACTGCATATGCCAACTAAAACATCCTTCCTTTACTAACTCTTTTCTGAGTTTAAGCAAAGGGAAATAACCGGTATTCTCAACAACGGTCATTTACCGTGGATTTTTCCTCCATTTCATCTCTGATTTTTAGAACCATAATGTTCATATTTCCACAATTCATGTTAGCATCATTCATTGCTAACCAATTTATGTGTATAATTTCTTCAAATTCATTGGTAGGCATCGGCTTCAGATTTATAGGGAAAAAGGGTCCCGTAAATCCTAGGCAGACTACCTTCGAGGTGTTCAATATCTTGAACATATTTGCTATCTGCTATAGCTACTTCCAAAATTTCATCCATAATCGTTGATGAAATATTCAGACAAGACATCAAAGTCATCGATCTAAAGCATAGCTTCATGGATCAAATATAACATACACGAGGATTTTATTCAAAACAATTATATTTGAGACCATATCAGTTTCCTCATGAGCTTCTTCCACAATCTGCTGGATTGCTCATGGTACCACTGGTCCTTTAAGATCATTCGTTTCTTCTTTCTTTTCTCCCCGTTCTTTCCTGGGTTCATCACCCGTTACTCCACATTTAGCATGTGAACATTTCATAGGAAAGTGTTCTATAGCTCCGCGCTAAACACACTTCCGATCCACCCAACAGGCTCGAGCAACATGCTCCTGTTTTCTGCAATTTCAGCATTTCAATGGTAGAGTCTCTACTCTACAGTTTTCTTAGTGCTTTTCCTGCACTTCTTACACCACATCACTTCTTTGTTTTGGTCCCTTCCCTTTAAAGTTGGACCTAATTCGTGGTAACTTCTTCTGAAGCGTCCACCAATATTTTTCTGCTTTTCTTGTAGTCTCAGCTACTTTCTTTTCACTTTGAATATCTGTCAGGGTGAGCACCAAATTTCTTTCTCTGACCATAGCAGCTACTATTGCTTGTCATGTGGGTTTTCTGCTACTTATCTCTTTGCCCCTCGTTCAATGGAGCCTTGAGAAAGGGCTGGTCCGCCTCTTAAAGCTCCACGCCCTAAATTCCTCCCAGTAATATTCACTGCTCATACTTCTTATACGTCAGAAGTCAGCAACAGTTAGGTTATATATGTATAATATAACAACTTATATACACCTAACTATACATCATGTCTATTATCTCAAGGTTTAAGTCCAGGAATCTACTCTATAGACACCTAGTTCACTTAAACCACGGCTCTGATACCAACTTGTAACACCCGGCTTTTAAAAAAAAAACACCCCTGAAAATTTTTCATTTAAAACAAAGGTTTCAATACATAAAACCATAACAAAAGGGGTATATTTTATTAAAAACGGGTACAAGTGTATCAAGGAGAGTATAAAATACCGTCATCTCCTTTGAAGCCGGGCTGCTACTGACAGCATCTAAAAGTCCCACTTCTTTAGTCACGGACTCTATCTTTTCCGTTATCAGGGTCATGCTAACCTGCAGGGACATTTAACAAATAACGTGAGCTATAAAGCTCAGTGAGTAATCGTATCTGCAAATAACATGTATAAAAATACATTCATATAACTGTCTGGATATCGAATCCAAACTCCTAGCCTTACTGGCTGACCACATATCTCTTAGGATTTCACATCCTACTTCATAGCCTTACAGGCTGAACCATAATAACCTCTAATTATCAAGCCACGTCAGTTATTTGCACATTTAATCATATTTAACCATTTCTGTCCCATGTTTCTTAGTCATAATTGACCGCATCGTATTTCATGGCTATTTAAGCCGCACCCTGTGTCATAGCTATATAAGCTGCACCAAAACATTTTCAATATATAAGTCATAGCCCGAAGGCCGCACCAGCTGGGTTTAATAACCCGATATCATGGTCATAAGACCGCACCATTTGGATTCAAGTTCAATGTCATAGCCATAAGGCCGCACCATTTTCATATAACAATATCATAGCCATATAGGCCGCACCAGTTGGATATAGCATCCAATATCATAGCCATATAGGCCGCACCAGTTGGATATATGTAACGCCAAAATGTATTTATTATATAATTATAATAAAAAGGGCAAAATGGTCATTTTACCCCAAAAGGGTAATTTGGTCATTTGGACAGAAAAGGACTTGTTTCGTAATAATATTTTAAGTCTTGGACTTAAAATGTTATAAAAGTTGATTATTTGTCATAAATTGTGTTATTTGTGGCAATTGTTCAAGAAATGCAACTTCAAGGACCAAAGGGTAATTTCTGGAAGTATATAAGAAAGACTTGTGTGCAGAATTTTGGGAGTTACGGGAAGTTTCTTGTGGCTGAATTTCTGCAGAGGATTTGAAGTTCTTGAAGGTTTGAAGCTTGGATTGTGATTTTTGGCTTAAAAGGGCATAATTGGAAGAGTTTGAGGTAAATATTCCAAGCTCTTGATTGTTGTTCTTGGTGAGTTGTGTATAACGCAAAAACTGTAATTTCAGTTGTGTTTGGGTGATTAGAATGATTAGATACTTCTATTAAGTCCTTATAATAAAGACTTAACTCAATCAAATGGAAGTAGGATGTTATAAATGATAAAATTGGAGAATTGGGGTTGTTAGAATTAAGAACCCTAATCTTCCCTTTGAATGATTGAGTTGTTTTCAATGCTTAAAAACCTTGTTTTTATGGAGGGTTTTAGCCTAGGAACAAACCCCAAGTGATTAAGAACGAAAATAAGCACTTAATATGAGAAATCTGCAAGCTACAGTGCAAAAATCGCGACTGGCCAGGGGGCCTGCCCAGGCGCCAGGCGCAGTGCGCCCAGGAGCCAGGCGGGGCGCGCCCAGGCGCAGTGCGCCCTGACCCTGGCGCAGTGCGCCTCCAATGCAGTGGCCAAACAGAAACTTTGAAACGCTAACTTTTGCGTTGCTTGTCCGATTAAGCTCAAATTTGAACCATAGGTGTATTATGGTCTGAAAAGTTTGGGAAAATTTTTAGATTGAGTTTCCGACCCCTCGGGAGCACTGTAGACCGGTCTGAATGCCTCGGTGAATAGTAAAATTCACATAAAGTTAGTAAACGGAAAGTTTATTAACTAGGCATTGTTTATAACAATGTTTTATTGAACTCTAGTGTATTAGAGTTAATTGTGATGGGTATTAACCTATAATCATGTTGAAAATGATTGAATTATAGGTTCGGGACAAAATCATACGGACTTCATTTCAAAGCAAGGAACGCTAAAAGCTAGTTGTAGCAAACCTACAGGTGAGTAATCTCACTCGTATTTGATGTGATATATGATTGTTGAGCAGCTGCGGATTGAAAACAGTTTTGGGGACGAAAAATGACAGATATTTGATTTGATATGACAATACCAGATAAGCCGTGAGTCTTTAATAGACAAGAACGGAGCTGTGAGTCAAATCTTTATTGACAAGACCGGAACCAGCCGTGAGTCAATAAAAATAAATAGACAAGACCGGAACCAGCCGTGAGTCTAGGCAACAGCGGGCTAACCCGTGAGCCACATTTAAACTTATATAGACAAGACCGGAACCAGCCGTGAGTCTAGGCAACAGCGGGATTTTCCCGTGAGCCATGTTTGATTTTGTATTGTATGAAATTACATGTTTGACTTTGTATAGAGAATTTTATTCTTATACATGTAGTATTTGATTTGATTACTCACTGGGCTTTATAGCTCACAGTTTATGTGATATGTCCCTGCAGGTGAGCGTGATCCCGCGAAGGGAAAAGATAAAGTCCGTGACTGAGGACTTAGTGTTGAAGTAATACCCGGCTTGAAGAATGTATAATATTTAATGTATTGTACTTCGTGATACACTTGTAGTCGTATTTTGTTAACTAATACCCCAGATTTATGGTTTTTATTGTAAAATATTTGGTTTGTAAAACAAAAATTTTTGGGGTGTTTTTGTTAATAAGTCAGGTGTTACAAGTTGGTATCAGAGCCGTGGTTTAAGTGAACTAGGTGTCTTAGATTAGATCCCTGGACTTAAACCTTGAGAGAAGCATAGATAATTGGACTGTTATATATATAGGTTGTTACTATATATGTAATCTAACGGTTTGTTGAAATCTTGAAGTATGAGAAATACACGAAGCAATCCTACTGGTGTGAATTCGCGTGGAACTGCAAGAAGTGGACCAGCTAGGTCACGTGGAACTGCAAGAAGCGGACCAGCTAGGTCACGCGGCTCTGTTGGGCGAAGAGCACCAGCAAGGGAACCGGTGGGACAAAATCGACCTGATATACGAACTATTGTGGAAGAAGTGGTTAGGCAGATGATGCCTGTGATAATAAATAATTCCAACCTGGGCGGCAATCCAAATCCGAGTGCTAATCCAATTCCTACCGAAGAGGCTGCAAAAATTGTTCATGACGGTCAGCCAGAAAATGAAAGCCAGGGAGAAAGTCGGGCCCGGGCAGTAAAAGAAACTCCAGGTGGGGAAGCCTCGATAAAGAAGGTTGGGTGTACATATAAATCCTTTCTTGGTTGTAAACCAAAGGAATTTTTGGGGACAGATGATCCAGTCAAAGCTATGGAATGGATCATGCATATGGAAAAGGTGTTCCGAGTAAGCAAGTGTGCGGATGAAGATAAAGTGGAATTTGCCACGAACCAACTTACAAGTGGCGCATTACATTGGTGGCAAACCTACTATAGATCACTGGATCTTGATTCGTCCCAATCGATACAATGGGAGCAATTCAAGACAACGTTTAATGAAGAATACTGCTCGGAAGTCGCTATTCAGAAGCTGGAGGATGAATTCCTGCATTTGGAACAGGGTTCCCGATCTGTTCAGGAATATACTCTTAGCTTTCTGGAGAAAGCTCGGTTTGCGGAACACCATATCTACACTGAAAAGAGAAAGATCGACAAGTATGTTCGAGGGTTGACCACCCGAATTAGAGAGATTGTGCAACCGTTGAAACTAACTACCTTCCGACAAGTGGTGGATCGAGCCACCGAAAGAGAAACAGAATTGAAGCGGCAGGAAGATGAAAAGAAAGTTTTGGAAACGAAACGAAAGGCGGAAGACCAAGGTTGGACGCCTCAGAAAAAGTTGCAACAATCTGGTTCTAAGGGAAAGGGCCAGAAAGATGAAGGAAGGTGGTGCGAAAAGTGTAGAAAACGGCACACGGGCAGTTGTCGCAGCGATACTGGGCCGCTTATCTGCCGAAATTGTGGAAAAACGGGTCATATTACACGGGAGTGTCGGGCGGAAAGAAGGTGCTACCAATGTGGAGCTACAGATCATCTTCGCTCGAACTGTCCACAATTGAAATCTGGTGTATACAGTGAAAGACCCAGAGATGATTTAGTGGGGAAAAAGGAAGAGCCGAAGAACAGGGGACGACCGGTGGCCTCACGAGCTTTCCAGATGACTGTGGAAGAAGCCCGTGAGAAGACGGATGTGGTGACAGGTATTTTCACTCTTAATACCATACCTGTATATGTTATTTTTGATCCGGGAGCCACTCACTGTTTTGTATCGGAATCTTTATTGCCACGCCTGAATGTACCTTTAACCCCGATTGATGAAAGTCTAGAAGTAGCTATAGCGGACGGCCGATATGTCTGGGTTTCTGAACATATGGAAGGTTGTCAGCTTAAAATCTATGGGACCGTTTTCCTTATAGATTTGAAGCCGATGACTACCAACGAATTTGGTGTAATTGTGGGAATGGATTGGTTAGCAACAAATTATGCTAACGTGGATTGCAGAAATAAAAGTATTACAGTGTTATCACCGGAAGGAGAATGGATGAAAATTCAAGGTGAACGACCTCGGTTACGAATGCCAGTTATCTCCTTTGCTCAAGCCCGAAGCTGTATCAGTAAAGGAGGGATGTCCTATTTGGCTTATGTATCAGTAGCTCAACCGATTAAAGTGGGAGTAGCGAATGTGAATGTGGTGAACGAGTTCCCAGATGTGTTTCCAGACGAACTTCCAGGGTTGCCACCAGATCGACAGGTTGAGTTCACGATTGAACTGATTCCGGGAGCTGCTCCTGTTGCTCGAGCTCCATACCGTTTAGCACCTTCAGAGATGGTGGAACTGCGGAAGCAACTGGAAGAATTGTTAGACAGGGGTTTCATCAGACCGAGTACATCGCCTTGGGGAGCCCCTATTTTGTTTGTCAAGAAGAAAGATGGGTCAATGCGCATGTGCATTGACTATCGGGAACTAAACAAGATCACGGTGAAGAACAAGTATCCGCTACCCAGAATAGACGACTTGTTTGACCAGCTACAAGGTGCGTCCTACTTTTCCAAGATTGATCTGAGGTCAGGATACCACCAGTTGAAGATAAGGGAGTCAGACATTCCGAAGACAGCTTTCCGAACGAGATACGGTCATTATGAGTTTTTGGTGATGCCTTTTGGGTTAACCAATGCTCCAGCCGTATTCATGGATCTCATGAACCGGGTGTGCCGACCGTTCCTTGATACCTCGGTGATAGTGTTTATAGATGACATCTTGGTGTATTCAAGAAGTCAAACCGAACATGAAGTGCACCTGCGACAAGTATTGGAGTTGCTTCGTCGAGAAAAGCTGTATGCTAAATTCTCAAAATGTGAATTCTGGTTAAGGGAAGTCCAATTCCTTGGCCATGTAATCAATGCTGAAGGGGTGAAAGTAGATCCAGCAAAGATTGAAGCCGTGATGAAATGGGAACCGCCTAGAAGTCCCACTGAAGTAAGAAGTTTTCTTGGTTTGGCAGGCTATTACAGAAGATTTGTCGAGAACTTCTCCTCGATAGCTGTCCCGTTGACCAAGTTGACTAAGAAAGGTGAGAAATTCACTTGGACTAAAGAGCAGCAAGAAGCATTCCAGAAACTGAAACAAGCTTTATGTGAAGCGCCGGTGTTAGTACTACCACAAAGCGGAGAAGAGTATGTGATCTACAGCGATGCTTCTAGAATTGGTCTTGGGTGTGTTCTGATGCAGAAAGGTCGGGTTATAGCTTATGCGTCACGCCAATTAAAAGATGCCGAAAAGAAGTATCCCGTCCATGATCTGGAATTAGCTGCGGTGGTCCTAGCATTGAAGTTGTGGAGACATTATTTATATGGTGTAAAGTTTGTTATTTACACTGATCATAAGAGCCTGAAGTATCTTTTTGACCAGAAAGAGCTCAGCATGAGACAGCAAAGGTGGATGGACCTGTTGAAAGACTTTGACTGTGAAATTCAGTACCACCCTGGTAAGGCGAATGTGGTGGCAGATGCTTTAAGCCGAAAAGAAGCTCCTCTGAAAGTTACATCCGCGTGTATGGGTGTAGTGAGCAGGTTACCAGGATTGATTCGTTTGGCACAAGAGGAAGCGTGTAAGCCGGAGAATGTAAAAAGCGAAAGAATGGTTGGATATTTGAAGCATCTGGAAGAAAATTCTCAAAAATTGAAGACCTTCAGAGGCCGTATATGGGTCCCGAAACAAGGAGAAGCGCGAAACTTGCTTCTAGAAGATAGCCATTATAGCCGATATGCAGTTCATCCGGGTAGCACTAAGATGTATCGGACGTTAAAACCGATGTATTGGTGGCCTGGAATGAAAAGAGATGTTGGAAGATTTGTGGAAAAATGTTTGACTTGTTTGCAAGTTAAGTCAAACCATCAGAAACCGTATGGAGAAATACAGCCATTGCCGATTCCAGAGAAGAAATGGGACCATATTACCATGGATTTTGTGACAAAGTTGCCGCGGACGCCGCGAGGTTATGATTCTATATGGGTGATTGTGGATCGATTGACCAAATCGGCTCAATTTATACCATATAAGGAAAAGTACAAAGTAGATCAATTGGCGAAAATCTACATTGATGAGGTAATTTGTCGTCATGGATTACCTGCATCGATTGTATCGGACCGAGATAGTAGGTTTACTTCTCATTTTTGGCAAAGTCTACAAGAGCAATTGGGTACAAAAGTACTTATGAGTACCGCATATCACCCGCAGACCGATGGCCAAAGTGAAAGAACGATCCAAACTTTGGAAGATATGTTGAGGACTTGTGTCATTGACTTCGGTGGAAGCTGGGAAGATCATTTGCCTTTAGTGGAATTCGCGTACAATAACAGCTATCATTCCAGCATTCAGATGGCCCCTTATGAAGCCTTGTATGGAGCACCGTGCCGTACTCCGACCTACTGGACTGAAGTTGGGGAAAAGCCGTTGGCTGGACCTGAAATTGTAGCACAGACTGAAGAAAAGATCAAATTGATACGCGAAAATTTGAAGGTAGCTCAGAATCGGCAGAAACAGTATGCAGACAAGCGGGTGAAACCGATAGAGTTCCAAGTGGGAGATATGGTAATGCTCAAAGTATCCCCTTGGAAAGGCTTAATTCGTTTTGGGAAGAAAGGAAAGTTGAGTCCTCGCTTCATTGGACCTTTCCGTATATCCCAAAGAGTTGGAGCCGTGGCGTATCGTTTGGAGTTACCTGATGAACTTCATGGTATACATGATGTATTCCATGTGTCCCATTTGAGGAAAACTTTGTTTTACAAGTCTCAACATATACTCGGAACAACCCGAGCGGGTGCTAGACCGCAAGATAAGACAGCTTAGAAACAAGAAGATCAGCATGGTGAAAGTACTTTGGCGTCATCACAAGGGTTCCGACATGACGTGGGAGACCGAAAGTGAGATGAGGGAGAAATATCCTCAACTTTTTGTATGATTTCGGGGACGAAATCTCTTAAAGGAGGGGAGAATTTGTAACGCCAAAATGTATTTATTATATAATTATAATAAAAAGGGCAAAATGGTCATTTTACCCCAAAAGGGTAATTTGGTCATTTGGACAGAAAAGGACTTGTTTCGTAATAATATTTTAAGTCTTGGACTTAAAATGTTATAAAAGTTGATTGTTTGTCATAAATTGTGTTATTTGTGGCAATTGTTCAAGAAATGCAACTTCAAGGACCAAAGGGTAATTTCTGGAAGTATATAAGAAAGACTTGTGTGCAGAATTTTGGGAGTTACGGGAAGTTTCTTGTGGCTGAATTTCTGCAGAGGATTTGAAGTTCTTGAAGGTTTGAAGCTTGGATTGTGATTTTTGGCTTAAAAGGGCATAATTGGAAGAGTTTGAGGTAAATATTCCAAGCTCTTGATTGTTGTTCTTGGTGAGTTGTGTATAACGCAAAAACTGTAATTTCAGTTGTGTTTGGGTGATTAGAATGATTAGATACTTCCATTAAGTCCTTATAATAAAGACTTAACTCAATCAAATGGAAGTAGGATGTTATAAATGATAAAATTGGAGAATTGGGGTTGTTAGAATTAAGAACCCTAATCTTCCCTTTGAATGATTGAGTTGTTTTCAATGCTTAAAAACCTTGTTTTTATGGAGGGTTTTAGCCTAGGAACAAACCCCAAGTGATTAAGAACGAAAATAAGCACTTAATATGAGAAATCTGCAAGCTACAGTGCAAAAATCGCGACTGGCCAGGGGGCCTGCCCAGGCGCCAGGCGCAGTGCGCCCAGGAGCCAGGCGGGGCGCGCCCAGGCGCAGTGCGCCCTGACCCTGGCGCAGTGCGCCTCCAATGCAGTGGCCAAACAGAAACTTTGAAACGCTAACTTTTGCGTTGCTTGTCCGATTAAGCTCAAATTTGAACCATAGGTGTATTATGGTCTGAAAAGTTTGGGAAAATTTTTAGATTGAGTTTCCGACCCCTCGGGAGCACTGTAGACCGGTCTGAATGCCTCGGTGAATAGTAAAATTCACATAAAGTTAGTAAACGGAAAGTTTATTAACTAGGCATTGTTTATAACAATGTTTTATTGAACTCTAGTGTATTAGAGTTAATTGTGATGGGTATTAACCTATAATCATGTTGAAAATGATTGAATTATAGGTTCGGGACAAAATCATACAGACTTCATTTCAAAGCAAGGAACGCTAAAAGCTAGTTGTAGCAAACCTACAGGTGAGTAATCTCACTCGTATTTGATGTGATATATGATTGTTGAGCAGCTGCGGATTGAAAACAGTTTTGGGGACGAAAAATGACAGATATTTGATTTGATATGACAATACCAGATAAGCCGTGAGTCTTTAATAGACAAGAACGGAGCTGTGAGTCAAATCTTTATTGACAAGACCGGAACCAGCCGTGAGTCAATAAAAATAAATAGACAAGACCGGAACCAGCCGTGAGTCTAGGCAACAGCGGGCTAACCCGTGATCCACATTTAAACTTATATAGACAAGACCGGAACCAGCCGTGAGTCTAGGCAACAGCGGGATTTTCCCGTGAGCCATGTTTGATTTTGTATTGTATGAAATTACATGTTTGACTTTGTATAGAGAATTTTATTCTTATACATGTAGTATTTGATTTGATTACTCACTGGGCTTTATAGCTCACAGTTTATGTGATATGTCCCTGCAGGTGAGCGTGATCCCGCGAAGGGAAAAGATAAAGTCCGTGACTGAGGACTTAGTGTTGAAGTAATACCCGGCTTGAAGAATGTATAATATTTAATGTATTGTACTTCGTGATACACTTGTACTCGTATTTTGTTAACTAATACCCCAGATTTATGGTTTTTATTGTAAAATATTTGGTTTGTAAAACAAAAATTTTTGGGGTGTTTTTGTTAATAAGTCGGGTGTTACAATATAACATCCAATATCATAGCCACAAGTGGCCGCACCATTTTATAACATTTCATTTCATAATCTTTTATGGCTCACGGCTCCGTTCTTGTCATTTCGTTGACTCACGGCTTATCCGGTATTGCCTTTTTATTGACTCACAGCTCCGTTCTTGTCTATCGCAGACTCACGGCTTATCTGGTATTGTCTTTCAACGCATCTGTAAACTATTGAGTTTCGTCCCCCGAATCTGTTTCAATTTGCAACAGTTCAATAAACACATATCATATATGATATCAGTGAGATTACTCACCTGGATACATGCTGCGATTGTATCCCGATATTTCTTGCCGTTTTATACATCCCGTACCTATATATTCATTTATATACCAAATGATAATAGGTTAACAACCATTTTAATTGACTCTAATACACAAGAGTCCAATATAATATAATTGGGGACCATTCCTAGATGATAACTTTCAATTACCATCTTTCTTTAAATTATACATTTTCCCAAAATACACGTATTTTGCTACAGTACTTTCGGGAGATCGTATACGTATTCCGACAATTTTCTACGAAGTTTCATACCATATTAGACCTATGTTTAAAATTTCAGGTCAATCGGATAAGCCTAGCATCAAAATCAAATTTGAAAATTGCTCAAATCTTCACAGGAGGTTTTCTGCCTCGATGGCGCATAGCGCCCAGGGTAAGGGCGCACCGCGCCTACTGCACAGCAGACCAGAAACTCCGATTTTTATGCTACAAAATCCCATTTTCTCATATTAAGCCCTTAATACACGACTTAATCAATAGGGGTTTGTTCCAGGACCAAAACCCTTCATTTACATCAAGTTTTAAACAATGGAATTGGTAATTCCAATCCAATTCCAAAAATTCCCGTTTTTCACATTTTTGGTCCAAAACCGAAATTACTAGGTTATAATCACTTCTACTGATTTAGTTCAACTAAAATAACATCTAGAAGTCATTATCAACCATTAAAATCATGTTAATCACAAGAACTCAAAATCTAGTGTTCTTGACCAAAGTTGCTAATTTCAACAATAGCAATATACTTTCATATCTTTGAGTTATGTTCTTAACATATGACTTATTAGAAGTTTAGAACCATAATTCTTCATGATTCTTGACTGAAATTTCAGTCACAAAAGTTCTCCCATGAAGAACACACAAAAACTTAGGTTAGAAGTTTCTTACTAACCTTAATTGCTTGAAAACTTCAAGCTCCAAGCTATTAATCCGATTCCACACTTCAATCCTCATGAATTCTGCAGGAACCGTGCTCCAGAAAACCCTCCCGATCTTCACCAATGTTCTGCACATTTGAGGGGAGTTTTCAACATTTTATATTTTCTAATTTTTCATTTTAGTCCCTAAGTTCCATTTCTTGGACTTTTGCCACAATAATCAAGTTTTATTACAATAAAACTTTCATTCCTTATCCTTTTTGCCACAAACAACAATATTTTTACATAATTGGTCCTTCACATGGTCAAATGACCAAATTACCCTTTTATGGTAAAATGACCAATTTACCCTTTTTTTAGTATTAACTTTCTAATACTTAGAACACCATATTAAATCATAAATACACTATGATTAACATATTAATACTTAACAAAAGTATCGTGGTGTTACAAATTCTCCCTTCCTTCAAAAGATTTCGTCCCCGAAATCATACAAATAAGCGAGGGTATTTTTTTCTCATTACAATTCCGGTTTTCCACATCATATGGAAACATTTATGGTATTGCCAAAGCACTTTTACCATACTAGTCTTCTTATTTCGTGATTATATCACTGTTCATCGAACATTCTTCCGATTGTCCCGGGTACTTTAACTATTCATCGAACATTCTTCTGATGGCCAAACATGAAAGCAGAGATTGTTGCTTATATGGGCAAGTGTTTGACTTGTGCCAAGGTCAAGGTAGAATATCAAAAGCCCTCGGGTTTACTACAACAACCAAAAATACCCGAGTGGAAGTGGGAGCGAATAACAATGGACTTCATAACTAAGTTACCCAAGGAAACAGGTGAGCCGAACACCATATGGGTAATTGTCGATATGTTAACCAAGTCCGCACACTTCCTACCAATAAAAGAGACAGACAAAATGGAGAAACTGACAAGGACGTACATCGAATAGACTGTACGATTGCATGATGCGTCAATATCCATTATCTCAGATAGATATAGACGATTTACGTCACGTATTTGGCAATCATTGCAAAAGACCTTGGGTACCAGGCTCAACATGAGTATAGCTTACCATCCACAACCGACGGGGCAAAGCGAGAGAACAATCCAAATGCTGGAAGATATGTTGAGAGCTGGCGTGATAGACTTCGGTAAGTCGTGGGACACCCACTTTCCGCTCATCAAACTTTCATACAACAATAGTTATCACACGAGCATTAAGGTTGCTCCATTTGAAGCTTTATACGGACGCAAGTACAGATCTCCTCTGTGCTGGGCTAAGGTGAGTGATACTGAGTTAGCCAGAGGTCAAGTACCTAACAGCACTCTCACCGGTCCTGAGATCATATGGGAGACGACAGAGAAAATCGTTCAGATCCGTGAACGATTGAAAGCATCCTGTGACCGACAAAAGAACTACTCGGATAAACGACGCAAGCCCTTAGAATTTCAGGTTGGCGATCGAGTGCTGTTGAAGGTCTCACCATGGAAGGTAATGATACGCTTGAGAAGCGTGGAAAACCGAATCCAAGGTACTTCGGGCCATTCGAGATCCTTGCTAGGATCGGCCCGGTAGCCTACAGACCCCAACTACCACGTGAACTCAACAATGTACACCCCACTTTCCACGTGTCAAACATAAAGACGTGTCTGTCCGATGAGACTCTCGTCATTCCGCTTGACGAAATTGAAGTAAACGAAAATCTCCACTTCGTTGAAAAACCTGTGGAGATCATGAATAGGGAAGTCAATAGGACGAAACAAAGCCGCATACCGATAGTAAAGGTCCGCTGGAACGCCAAGCGTAGACCTGAATTTACTTGGGAACGTAAGGACCAAATTAAACTCAAATACCCACATCTTTTCCCAAACCCTTGGGGATCTACTCAAGTGCTAAATTTCGGGACGAAATTCTTTCTAACGGGTAGATGATGTGACAATTGTAAATTTTGGTCAACAAAAGTCAACCATTGTCAAACGAAGCGTACGTTAATCCATATGTTGAAAAGTTATTTCCCATAACTTTTGCGATATATTATTAAACATTATAATACTACGTATGCTAATTCAAAACAATTATCGAGTAAACGCTGAAGATTCGGATAATAAACTACTGTAGCGTAAAAATTCGATAATCATACAATTATTATTTTGAGAATAATAATATTCATAAAACGATCTACTCGTAAATACGAACCCGTGGATATGTATAACATCGAAAACGGAGTTCGTATGTGAAAGTTACAACAATTAAACCGCTGTGAACGGATAAATGTAAACAGAGTTTGGACTCAAAACACAAAATGTGGTGCCTTAAACAACAAATATGGAATAACAAATCATATATTATGGAACGTAATACTATCTAGTATTTAATTTCAAAGCCAAATACAATTTTTGGTAAAATACCGAAAATCGCGTAATCGGAAGAATACTGTGATTAAACGTGTATTTCATCGTTTAACGAGCTACGACTCAATCTAAATAAATGTTTAGCAATGTTTTTATACATAATTTTTATTTAGAAGGCCATTTCTTCAAAAACTCATAAAATTACGCTAAAACGTCTTACGATTTTATAAAAAAAATCACACATTTATATAAGAATATTACCATTTTTATAACAAAATAACCCACCCTACCCCCCCCCCCCCTCTTCCAAATCGGCTGCTATGATCCTCAAACATCACACCATATCTTCAAGTTACTATTCCTAATCTAGCTAAAAGGTCTAAAAAAGATTTACTAATAAACAAATGCAATCCAAATCTTCCAACTCCATAAAAGATGATACCACTTCATTTGAAACACAAGACTTTTCTCCATCTTCTCCTCCTTCCTCTCTCAAAATCGGCACACACACACACACACACACTGCACCACCACTTTCTCTCCAACCCGCCACCACCATACACCACCACAAACCACCACCATCTTCCACCATTTTAGGTGTAAAACATCCTATTCTTGGTAAGTTCACTTCTCTTGTGATTTTAAACACTATTACACAAGTTTTATTCCATTTATACACACTAACATTTGCATAAAACTATTGGATAATAGTTTTGTCCAAGGGTCCTTCGAGCTACGAAGCCTAGATCTTGCTTCCTACCGTAAATCCCGCAAGATCAACCTTATTTTTAAGTAAAGCACGCTTCAAGGATAAGTTCATACCCCTCATTTTCATCTTTTCTAAACATTTTGGGGGAGAATACAAGTTCACATGTTAAAATAAGGATTTACACAAGTTTATATGTGTTTATATACTATAAATAATGATTTACACAAGTTTATAAAACTAGTAGTTGTGTAAAAACGTTTTTGACATGAAATATGGTTAGATCTATGTATTACGAATATTATGATGTATTATGTTTGTGTAAAAGTTACAAAACTATCAATAAATTGTGTAAAAATACTAGATCTTTGATATAAACGTCATAAAAACGAAAACTAGTAAAAACTACGTTTTTGTAACCGGAAACACTATTCTCTAACAAAAATGGTTATAACCAAGTTATTACACCATTTTTATGGGAAATATCTTAAAAGATGTTATTTATTATCATCTAAATAAGTTATTTCGTTATTGTTCGTAAAAAAATATGATTATTACAACGGTATACTAAAAATAGACTATTATAGGAATAGTATATTTTTGTGACCGGAAATACGACTCTTCTAGTGATTTATAAAAAGAACGTCAATTTGACGTGATAACGACTATTTAGACTCATAACGTCATAATAAACTTGAGAAATGATATTTTTACAAGGAAGTTGGTCTTTTAAACAAAAATGACAAGATTTAAAATGTTGTCATCACTTAAGTAAGATGACTAAAAAAAATTTCTTGCCATGACCTGTTGATGAACCTTAAATCTATCTCATTAGTATATTTAGTGCCTTAGATGTAAGAAATTATACTTTTCAACTCATTGACATCTTTTTGGCTTAAATACGTTAACACAACGAAAACATTTATATAAATTATAATGGGTATAATTTATGGAAAAAACGACAAAGATACGACAGAAATACTAAAGATAATTATATAAATATATAATTATTACATACTATAATTATCATGGACAATTTGATAATTACAAACGTAAAGGAGTTTTCAGTATATTTACATACTATAATTATCATAGACATTTTTGATAATTACGAATATAAAGGAGTTTTCACTACGTTTACAAGCAAGGTTTTACACTATAATTATCATGAGTATATCTTGATAATTACAAATACAAAAGGGTTTTCATTTCAGTACGAACTAGGATAAAACATCACGTTGGGTGGTTATATGAGACATTTCTTCATAGTACTGAAAGATGTACGCATTAAGTCCTGGATTATAACCTTAATTATTCATGAGCGAGATAGTTGTGTATAGATCTATACGAGACTGACAATCCCGCACCTAAGCTGCTAGCTACAGCTAGACCGGCAGGTCTGGGGTGACAAATGTCTTAACATTGCGACGCCTGAAGAACGTCGTGACAGGCCTACATACTAGTCACAGCAAGGTTATAATAACTCACATGAACGACAACGAATATCCTTAGTTTGGGGAAAAACATCTTCAAATAGTTTTATATAAATTTAAAACTACATGTTGCTCTACACAAAATATAAGTATGGTTTTTACTTATACATATGGGTTTTATGGGATTAAAACCACAGTTTATCAAGATACGAATATAAGTACGATTTTACTTATACATACGAGTTTTATGGTATTATAACTACATTCTAACAAGTTACAAATTTAAGTATGGCTTTACTTATACATGCTAGTTTTATGGAAATTAAAACTACATTTCATTAAGATGTGAACATAAGTACGATTTACATATACAAACAAGTTTTATGGTATTAAAACTACATTCTAACAAGTTACAAATATAAGCATGCTAATACTTATACATACAAGTTTTATGGAAATTAAAACTACATTTTATCAAGATATAAATAGAAGAACGGTTTACTTATACATACGAGTTTTATGGAATTATAACTATAATTCAGTAAGATACAAATAAAAGTACGATTTTACTTACGCAAGGGTTTTACGGAATTAGATCTACAATTAATCTACGAATAAATATGTATCTACATGGTTTCATACAAGAATAAGACTACGTAAATATTATTTTCAAGTATAGAACACTTATACATTTTCGGTCTTTGGATTTTTAAGACTACGACTCATTTATAAGAAAATATTGGATTTTCTGGTTTCAAAAAATATCTCTTTACAAGGAAAAACGATTACGGATTTTCTCATACAAAAATCTTATGAACACACCAACGTAATGTTGACACTCTTTCAAATTACTTGTATTCTCAGGGAACAATTAGTCAGGTCCGACTAACCTTTTGGAATGGGACGCGAAGACGTCTCTTTTACTTATTTCATTATCATACTGTAATTGGGTTGAAACAATACCGTTTGAACAATGTAACTTTCCAATTATAATATATGATGATTGTTATCTACTTATGTTTCAATGTATGCAATGGTTGTGATGTTATGTCCCGTTCCGCCCTCATACGATTCCGCCATCGTGGTTTGGGGGTGTGACATTATCTATCGTGAAGACTCCATTTCTACACTTCGTACCTAGCACAAATGTCATTTAAAATAAAATAAGTAAGACATGAATTGTCTCGTGAGTGCATATGCTTTATATCCAAAATATTATCAAACCTTAATGTAATATTTTCTATTTAAGAAAACCATAATCAATAACTTTATTTGGTATACTTTAACTTGTAAACATCAACATTATATATAAAGATTTCCAAAACAATTCTTGAAACTTGTACTTTCCAAAATAGCATAAACTTACACCATAAAAAGAATGTAATATTTCCAATACTTGATCTTGCTTTTCTCAACAAAACATAAGTTTCTTTAAACATTATAAGGATTATTCTAAAAACATATAAACTCTATAAAACCTATCACATCTATACTTCAAATCATAAGGTTTTCATTCATAAATACAATACTCTTAAAAACATTGGCTTCTTTTATAATCTGACATAATCTCAATTAATATCATGAACTATATATTTGCTTATCGTATATCATACTAAATGCAATATGTACGCAATGCTTGATCACACTAAAAAATTAATCGAAAACTCATGGATTGTCATCATGACATTGGGTCAAAGACCAATCAAGAAAACAGTCTCGAATTTCTCAATGTCATACTTACTAAAGACAAAGGAACCTCGAATTTCTCAATGTCATACTTACTAAACACAAAGGAACGAATAAACTGACTAAGGTGTCATTATACTAGACATCTACTTCGCGAAGGGAGGTACCATCCCAACAGAGACTTTTTTTGTACAGTTACGGGGACATGTTTAGACCTTGTCAACCATTATTCAACAACATTCAATGCATACATGCTCACGTCTTTTCTTTTATGCAATTCAATCATAGAAGTGCCATGAAATGCATATACTAGAACACAAATTTTAACAATTTGGAAACTTTCATAAAACTTGTATGAATCTCAACCGTGTAAGTTCAATTGCTTTAAAAATTCATAAACATACTTTTCAATATTTATATTCTAAGAACTATTTATTATATCAAAGCATGGTACTTGATAATAAAACTACTTTTCAACGTAAAATCATATGCTTTAACTTACAATAAAGCTATTGGAAAATAAGGGATAGCGCCAAATACTCACCTTAGTAGCTAAGTATGTCTAGCTACCCTAATTCACTTGTTCTTGACCTTAACCACATCCAAACACACTTCAATATCTTTTAAATTTGTCCAAAATCAAGAAATTCAAGGTTAATGGGTTGAATGCTCCATCATTCGGCCACCAAACAGCCCCCGCCGACCACCATTGCAACAAACAATATCAGCACTGTCGTGCTTCACCAAAGCAACAATGTTTGTCCCATCCTCGCTACTTTTGCTATTTCCCAATCATCTGTCTCAACCCCTCATTTGGTCTCTCTCTCTCTCCCCCAAATCTCTATCGTTCTTCCATGAATCGTCATCACACCACCCTCAAGTATATACGTGATGGCATGTCTTCTTCTAATTTCCCTTTCCCAATTTCTATTGATGTGTGCTCGGAGAAAAGAAATTCACCTAGGTTTTTTAGATTTAGACTTAGTAAATTACAGCTAAACATCGACTAGTACAAAAAAGACCTACGACCACACTTTTTCCAAAACCGCCGAGTCACACTTTCTATTCTTTGCATCACTACAAGTCACATAAAAATTTTTAGACTAGTTTTAACTACATTTTACAACATAATTGTGACCATTGAAATGTTGATCATAATCGTTCATAATGATTTAACGTCAAAAATTAGCGTTATACAAGCCACATTCGAACATTTTGGCCACATATTACCAACGGTCACACTTTATCTTTCAAAAAAGGGAATATTTAGTGATGGTTTTTCTAATAAACAAAAGATGCATATATGGTCAAATAAAAAATTGTTTGTGTCTAAATCATAGAGTGAAATTAGAACATGGTTTTAATGTAGCTAAAATCCATTATATATGGCCACATAATTGATTTCGTGTGACCATGATGTAGCTTTTTATTAGCCACTTAGTAAAAGAAGAAAAACAAGTAACTACAAGAATTTTATGATCACGTTTTAACTTTTTATGTGTGTCTAAAAACAAACAATTGTCATGATAAAAGAGAAATGTTGTGAGTGGAAGTATTATATGGTCACGATAGAGTTTATTATATGTGTCTAAAATTATATATTATATAAATGGTGAATGAATGAAATGATTTCAATGAAGGTAAAATCGAGGACACATGGCCACATAAATGATATTTTTGTGTTCATAGTGTACGGTTAGCCACTTAATAAAGGAAAACACAAACAAGTTACTATAACCATTTTATAGTCACATTTTTCTTTTTTATGTGTGTCCAAAACAGACCATTGTCATGATAAAAAAAATAAAAGTTGTGAGTGTAACTGTTATAGTTACTATAGAGTTTATTATATGTCTAAAATTATATATAATATAAATGGTAAAGGAATTAATTTATTTAAATGAATGTAAAATCGAGTATATGGTCACATAAATGATTTTGTATGTCTATAGAGTAACGTTTAGACACTTGGTAATAGAAACAAATACAAGTAACTATGATCATGTTATAGTTACGTTCAGGGCCGGTCCAAACTTTTTTGGGTCCCGAGACGAGAGGAGAAACAAAGGCCCCTAAAAAAATTTAACAAAACCATTTATAAAAAAAATATTTTTTTGCGTTTTTCATAATGATAGTTTTAGATATACATATAGCTATAACAATTACAAGTAGTCGTTTTTTAATACCTTGATGTTTTCCTTCGATATTTGGAACTATTGCCATAACATTGATCCCTTATATAATTTATATTAAGATATAACAATTTCAATACATCTAATAATTCATTAAAAATTCTTATCCCCGAAATACCATTTGCTTTAAAAATTATAAAAATGTTCAACAACTTGTATTTGTTAGAAGACAAATATATACATATATATTATATTTGACATACAATTATTGGACCCCCCTAAGACGATGGGCCTGGGCGGTCGCCCGTGTTGACCACCGTCAGTAACGGGTCTGGTTACGTTTTAATAACGTATGTGTGTATGAAAACAAACAATTGTCATGATAAAAGAAAAAAAGTTGTGAATGTAAGTATTAATGGTTACGATATAGTTTACGATATGTGTCTAAAATTATATATTATATAAATGCGGAATGAATGAAATGATTTCAATAAAGGTAAAATCAAGTATACATGACCATATAAATGATTTTGTATGTCCATAACGTAGCGTTTTTATTAGCCACTTAGTAAAAAAAACAAAATGAGTTACTCTAAATATTTTATGGTCACATTTTAATTTATTATGTGTCTAAAAAAATTTGTTATGATAAAAGAGAAACATTGTGATTGTCGGTATTATATGGTAACGGTATAGTTTATTATATGTGTCTAGAAGTATATAATATCCATGACAAAAAGGAAAAACGTGTGACCATAAGTATTTTACGGTCATATGTTAAGAAAACCATAGTCATGTTAAGAAGAAAAAAAATGTGGCTGTAAGTAATTAATGGTCATATGTTAAGAAAACCAGGACTATAAGTAATTTATCGTCACAATTTTAAGAAAAAAAACATGGACTATAAGTGTTATATGATGATGGCTTAAATTTTTATGTGTCTAAAAGTCAATAATGGTCATGACAAATGAAAAAAATATGGCTATTAGTAGTTTATTGTAACATTTTAATTTCTTATGTGTGTCTAAAAGTGGATAAATTTCATGATAAATGAATTTAAAACTTGTGAATAAAAGTATTCTACAGTCACGTTTTAATATATAGTGTGTGTCTAAAAATAATCAACGATTATAATAAAAAGAAAAATGTGACTATAAGTTCTTTATAGTCAGTGATACTCTTAAAGTTTTAATATAGACTGTATAGTCACCTTGTAAAAGATAATCAAGACTTGTATATATAGCAATAGTTTAATTAATTACGAGTAATTGTATTGATTGTTACCTTTTATTCCTACCCTTATTCCTACCCATGTGAAATTATGACAAGTGTCATATTTAATAAAACTAATAATATTTTAATACACGTGTCACAATTTAACATGTGTAGGAAGATTAGTAGGAATAAAAGGTAGGAACAAAAACAATTTCTTATTAATTACATGTGTCAACAAGATAATAATTAGTCACATTGATGCAGAAATTAGATTCTATAATATTAGACCAATCCATAGACCAATCACATTATGAACTTTTTCTACCTACTATAATATATTGGGTTTATTTCATAAAAAACCTTATATTTTCAACTTTTTTCTGTTTAAACCTAAAACTTTATTTTTTTTCAAAAAAGACCTTAATTTTGGAGAAACTTTTTAATTTAGACCCTTAACCGGTTTTACAGGTTATACATATTTTTTTTTTCAGAAAAAACCCTAATTTCTTTTCTTTTTTCCGAAAAAAACCTTCAATTTTAGTGATTTTTTCACAAAGAAATTTTTTTCTTCGTTTTTGTAATTGACATAACTTTCATATACGATGTCCAAATTCTACGAACTTTATATCCCTGGAAAGGTCGTAAGTAATACTACAACTTTGCTTTACTGACTTTTGTTTGAATATGTTCAGATATTTCGCTATACTGACTTGTTTTCTTATAATAGCTGTATTTTTTGCATACGAGCTCCGTTTTCGACGTTCTATAAGTCGACGGATTCGTAAACACGAATACATCGTGTAATGAATATTATTTAAATCAAAATATTGTTTGTATGATTTATCGAATTTTACGATACTGTAGTCTATTATTCGAAATTATAGCGTTTACTCGATAATTGATTCGAAATAACGTATTGTAGTATTATAATTTCCAATAATACATTAGGAAAGTTTTGAAAAATACATTTCAACATATTATCCTAATTTGCGCTCTGGTTGACCTTTGTTGACTTTTGTTGACTAAATTTGACGGATGTCACAGACGGGGTCGCAAGAAAGCGACGACGTGGCACTTTTGTGGTTGGAGTTTGAACGGTACAATTTAAACCTTCACAAGCGGATGGAATTTGAAATAAAAAGGCTTATGAAGACAAACAACGATCCCGCCATGATCGACAACGAGCCCGCGAAGAAAAACAACGACTAAAAGACATAAAGTTTTTGTCGTCGACTAAAAGACCCCAGTTTTTTTCTTTTTTTACGAAAAAAACCCTCAATTTTTTCTTTTTCCTAAAATTTTTTAATTTAGGCCATTTACGAGTTTATTCACGGGCTCGTTGTTTATCATGGCGGGCTCATTGTTTGTCTTCGTAAGCTTTTATTTTTCAAATTCCATCCGCTCGTGAAGGTTTAAATTGTACCGTTCAAACTCCAACCACATAAATGTCACGTCGTCACTTTCTTGCGACCCCGTCTGTGACATCCGTCAAATTTGGTCAACAAAGGTCAACCAGAGCGCAAATTAGGATAATACGTTGAAATGTAATTTTCAAAACTTTCCTAATGTATTATTGGAAATTATAATACTACAATACGTTATTTCAAATCAATTATCGAGTAAACGCTATAATTTCAAATAATAGACTACAATGTCGTAAAATTCGATAAATCATACAAATAATATTTTGGTTTAAATAATATTCATTACACGATGTATTCGTGTTTACGAATCCGTCGACTTATAGAACGTCGAAAACGGAGCTCGTATGCAAAAGATACAGCTATTATAAGAAAACAAACCAGTGTAGCGAAATATCTGAACATATTCAAACAAAAGTCAGTAAAGCAAAGTTGTAGTATTACTTACGACCTTTCCAGTGATATAAAGTTCGTAGAATTTGGACATCGTATATGAAAGTTATGTCAATTATAAAAACGAAGAAAAAAATTTCTTTGTGAAAAAATCACTGAAATTGGGGGTTTTTTTCGGAAAAAATAAAAGAAATTAGGGTTTTTTCTGAAAAAAAAAATATGTATAACCTGTAAAACCGGTTAAGGGTCTAAATTAAAAAGTTTCTCCAAAATTTAGGTCTTTTTTGATAAAAAAAATAAAGTTTTAGGTTTAAACAGAAAAAAGTTGAAAATGTAAGGTTTTTTATGAAATAAACCCTAATATATTCAAATGTTTTTCGGATCATCAAAATAATTCCAACAGACTATAAAAGCTTGAATCCAACAATAGTAAACACAAATTGCAATTTGAACATACCCTTCCAAATTCTTCTCAATATCCTAGTTTGAGATTAATGATTGTTTACTAGGGTTTCTTTGAATAATAGCTCCTATATTCCATGAATATAATGTTAAGAAATTTTATATCGAGACAATAACATGGATTGAAATAATTTAGATATAAGAATTTGGTAAAACAGCCACGACCTCATCAATACCAAATTGACCAAGAAACAAAAAGTGGATCTGTTAGTTGACCTTAAAAAAATTAGAAATCTAGATTTATTCAAAGAAAACTCCAAACTGGAAAACCTAATTTGAAAAACAATGAAGATTTCTAGCAAGGAAATGATAGAACAGTATACCTAATTGGAAGTCGGATGCGGTTTTGAAAAAGAAATTGCGCCTATACTGCCCTATACGGATAAATGAATATCGATAACTAGAAATCCCAAATCTTATGAAACCAAACTAACTTCAAAAATTGAAAGGGAATAATAAAGTGATTTCCTGATTGAAAACTGGAAGCGAGAATGGGAATCGATTGCCATTATTTGTGTCTTTACAAGCATCATTTGGTTGATTTGACCCTCCCTTCTCACATCTCTCAGGTTTCTACGAAATTTGAAGAAGTTTTTAAAGATAAATAACGTTTGAAGGGAGCGGTGTTGGAGAGGTGGTGATGGTCCGGTTCTTGTAGTGGTGTCCCGTGGTGGTGAGAACTCGATATCGTGTTCGTGGTGTGCGGTGTTCTCAAGTACCATCGGGTTTTTCATCAAATTTAGGGTTCTATTAGGCGGGTAAATTTGGAAATAGGAATTTCGATAGCGCCAAATTTGGTTTTCATTTTTCATTTATTATTTTTTAGAAATGATTCAGTTTTCATTTTGTATTTTAGAAAAATAGAAAATGTGTTTATATATGTACTTTTTTATTAAATTTTATTTTTCAATTTTTTTATTTCAAATAACACACACACATCCCATCAACCCACCTTTCCTCTGCCCCACCTTGCCAGCTTGCCCCTACCCCTACCCTTCCCTTCACATTACCCCACCCACTCACACCCTTACGCTACCCTTATCCACCTCACCCTACCCAACACTACGCACCATTACCCCCAATCGCACCCCCACCCTTCTGGTAGGGTGGGGATGGTGGGATGTGTGTGGTGGGGGTAAGGTGGGGTGAAAATACTAAGTGTGATGGGTAGGGTAGGGTGGTATAAGGTGGCGGTGGATGAGTAGAAGTTTGGTGGTGGTGGTGGATGTCGTGGGGTAAGGGGTGGATGCATGGGGTAGGGGTGGATAGGGTGGGGGTAGGGTAAGAGGTGGGTGGAGGGTAGGGGCTGGGTTGGGTGAGGTGGGTGGAGGTTAGGGTAGGGATGAGCGTGGTCCTGGTACCGACCAGACCAGGAGCGAACCCAAGTCGAACCGAGACCGAGGGAAGACATTCAATGGAACCGAGGACCGACCAAACTATGGGACTTGGTCTTGGGTTCGGGTACGGGTTTGCTCGGGTTTTACCCGAGCAGGACCAAGCATAAAAATTTCAAAGGCCTACATTATAATCTTAATGACTTTTAAACTTTCGATCGGTTCCGTACCCGAGAACCGACAATACCGAAGGACCAAGTCCAAGAAGGACCAATACCGAATTAAGCCACATATACGGACCGAGTACCGACCAAGGAACATGGTCGGTTCCTTATATCGGGTCCGATTTCTCGATACTTGGGCTTGGGCTCGGTTCCGAGGACCATTTGCACATCCCTAGGTTAGGGGTTAGGTGGGTGGTAGTGGGAGGTAATTGTAGGGGTGTAAGTGAGAATGAGTGTGTGTGTGTGTGTGTGTGTGTTTATTTTAGAAAAAATTTTGGAATTGGAAAAATGTAGAAAACAATAATTATTGGTTTTCCAAAATTTTCTAAATTCTTTGTAATTTTGAAAAACGGAAAATTTTAGAAAAATTGTAGAACTAAACGTGTTTTCAAAATTCTCATTTTTTCTTGAAATTTTCTTTCCAGAAAACGAAACATTTTTCTTTAACTAAGCATACCTTAGAGTCCTTATTTTCACAATAAAATAAAGTACATATTTTTAATTGAGACATTCAGTGCCATTTTAAATATGCCTTTCAAATAATTTAAGGAATTACTTAACTGACTATTAATCACTTAGAATTATATGATATAAAATCTATAATTTTTATGAGATGTAATTCATTATGTCCCTAATAAATATGAATAGAGTGATATAAAAATTAAGTTTTATCAAATTCATGAATATCTTATAGTGGCATATAAAATATGTCACTAAAACCATAATATAGTGGTAAACGATTTCTTGAACCCAACAGAGATTAGAGTTGTGCAATTTTGACGAGAGAGTAATTGATTCATATCTTTTGTTTTTTTATGAGAGAGAGGGGTTTTTTTTCCTCTTTACAACTTTGGTAAAACATAATAATTTGCCCACCCATACGTTTAGGGCTTATGGCTTATATGTTATGGCTGAGTTTTATAGGTTATGTCATTGGGCTTAGGGATTAGGCTTTTAGGTTATGTCATATGGCTTAGGTCTTCAGACCTAGGGCTTGGGGCATAGGGATTATGCTTATGGCTTATGATTTAAATATACCAAGTTATAAACCATTTTGATGTCTAATGGTTAATAACTTATTGTTTGCGGCTAATAACTTAAGGCTTAAGTCTTAGGGATTTTAGCATATGGTTTAAAGATTGTACCTTAGGGCTTATGGTTTAGGGCTTTGGGATTAGGGCTTAAGGCTTCGGGCTAAGAGATTAAGTTTGATGTCTAATGGCTAATAGCTTATGATTTAAGGCTAATGGCTTATCTCTTATAACTAATTAGGGCGTAGGGTGTGTTTGGTATGGAGAAATGGAATTGAAGCAAAGAATGGAAATGGAGGAAATGAGGATTAAACTAAAGAAAGAGAATTGGTGCCGGTGCCGGTGCCGGTGCCGGTGCCGGTGCCGGTGCCGGTGCCGGTGCCGGTGCCGGTGCCGGTGCTGGTGCTGGTGCTGGTGCTGGTGCTGTCAATGGTGGTAGATGGTGGCGGTGGTGGTGGTGGTAGGTGGAGATGGTGGTGGGTGGTGGCAGTGGCGATGACGGTGAGTGGTGGCAGTGGTAGAGGATGGTGGGTGGTGGAAGTAATGATGGGTGGTGGTGGTGGCGGTGGTGGTGATAGTGGTGCTGGTGGTGGATAATAGTTTAGGCGGTGGTGGTGGCGGTGAGTGGTGATGGTGGTGGGTGATGGTGGTTATATATGGTGGTGGTGGGTGGTGACGACGGTGGTGGCAGGTGACTATGGTGGTGGGTGATGGTGGTTATATATGGTGGTGGTGGGTGGTGACGACGGTGGTGGCAGGTGACTATGGTGGTGGGTGGTGGCCTTGGAAAAGAGAATTAGAGTTCTCACAATTTCTATACTAAAATAGAGAATTAAAACATGGAAATAGAATCATATTTTTCTTCCATTTCTTATTCTCAGGATAACAAATGGAATAACATAAATGAATTCCATTTCCGTGTACCAAACATATACTTGGGCTTATAGATTAGGGCTTAGGTCTAAAGGCATAAGGATAAAGGCTTATGACTTATGACTTATGGTTTATAGCGTATGGCTTAGGCCTTTAAGGCTTATGGCTTAGGGCTTAGGGATTTTAGCTTATGTTTTAAAGTTTATACCTTATGGCTTATTTTTTAGATGGTGTTTAGTATACAGTAATCAAAGAGGGAATGGAATAAAATATTACGACGGAATGAAAAAGAGCATGTTTGGTTGCTCGAATGAATTGAATGGAATATTCCTCATAGAATGTGATTCCTTCTCCTAGGTTGAATTCAATTCCATAAGGGAGGAGTGTTTTTTTTTCATTCCATCGGGGAATGGAATAACATATAATAGAATTAAATTGCTTTGTTCTTCACAATCTTCAATAAGTATTAATCTTTATAAAAATTTCAAAACATCATTTAAATAACTTTTTAATCTTTAAAAAATAAATAAATTTTTTTGTCATATTTAACATCATTTAAAATAATTTTTGTAACTTTTTAAATTATAACTAATTCATTTTCAACTATTTGCAGAGCATATAATATGTATTTTAAACAAAAGGATATATTTATATATCATTTATATAACGGTATATATTTCTTTAACAAAAAACTATTTTATAAAATAAAATCAATTTTTTTATTTATCAATTTTTACTTTACTTAGTTTTTTGTATACTAATAATATGTTCGAATGGCTTATTTCATTCATTCGATCCAATCAAACATAACAATGGAATGTAATGATTCATTCAATTACCTTGATCATTCCATTACGGAGCTCATTATATTCCTTTACGTTTCCTTTCCGTTGTACCAAACAGATTAGGGCTTTGGGTTTAGGCTTAGGGCTTAGGGCTAAGGGCTTCAGATTAATTTCTAATGGCTAATGGGCATGGCTTATGACTTAGGGCTAAGGGCTTAGCGTTTATAACTAATTAGGGCTTATGGCTTATAGCATTGGCCTTAGGTCTTTAGGCATAAGGATGGGGGCTTACGACTTATGACTTATGACATATAGCTTATGGCTTAATGCTTAGGTCTTAGGGCGTAAAGTTTATGTTAGGGCTTAGGGATTTTAGGCTATGGTTTAAAGCTTGTGCGTTATGGCTTATTATATAGGGCTTAGGTCCTTACGCTTTGTGCTTAGGGCTAAGCTTCAGGTTAATGTCTAATAGCTAATAGCTAATAGCTTATGACTTAGGGCTAAGGGCTTCATGTTTATGTCCAATGGCTAACGGCTTATGGTTTAGGGCCCCAAAATGTGTAGCCAAAAACGTGTCATCATGTCTTATAAAATGTCTTAGTCTTGAATAAACTTCAACATACACACACACACACACTTATGGTTTATGGTTATAGGTTAGGGCTTAGGTCTTAGGGTGTAGGGCTCGAGGCTTAGGGCTTAGGGATTACGAGTTAAGGGTTATGGCTTATAAATTATGGCTAAACACCCTCCTTACATTGAAAACCATTGACCACCAATCGAGCTTTGTATCTCTTACCCCCGTCAGCTTCACCTTTGACCCAAAACACCCACTTGTTGGACAATTCCTTTTTCTTCCTGGTAACTTGACAAGAGACCAAGTCTTGTTCTTGTCAAGTGAGCGTATCTCATCCTCCATCGCCTTCTTCCACTATACGGAGTCTTTCATCCTTAAGGCTTCAGGATAAGATTATGGCTCCCTATTCTCGGTCAGCAATAGGTAACTTGCTAACGCAGGGTAGTGTACTGGAGGTCATCTCTCTCTAGTGGATATTCTGAGAATATTTGGAGCTACAGCTCCTGATTCATCATTTTCGCCTTGGCATAAAGTGTTACCCTCCTCCTTGGACGAGCTCCCACTATCTTCGGTAATACTAGATGCTTCTTCGTTTATCCCATTGCTTCTGGAGTCCCTTCTTGACTCTTCGCTGGAAGTCTTCGCAGAATCATTCTCGGATGGCCCTTCAAACACAACTTGCTCTTGTATAGGGCTTTCTCGTTGAATATGACGTCCCTACTTCGGATGACCCTTCGGCTATGGATATCCCAGCATTGGTAACCCATGTTATCAACACCATACCCAATAAAGAAGCATTTCTTCGACTTGGCTTCTAGCTTATCTCTCCCACTGTCCTTTGTCTTGACATAAGAGACACATCCGAAAACCCTTATGTGTTTGAAAGAAATCTCATGACCCTGCCTTCCTCTTCAGGAATTTTGAACCCCATGGGAACTGAGGGGCTTCGGTTGATTAGGTAGGTTGCGGTGTTGACAGCATTTGCACAGAACATCTTTGGCATCCAAGCATGTAACATCATGCTCTTCTCCTTTTCATTTAGAGTTATGTTCATTCTCCCTGCTATGCCATTCTGCTGAGGGGTTTCTGGGACCATATTTAACATTTGGATCCCATGCTCAGCACAGGAATCACCAAACTCTCTGATGTTGTCTTCTCCCCCATTATCGGATTTAAGGCATTTAATTTTGAGACATGCCTCAGTCTCTAAAGCAGCTCTCCACTTCTTGAAGGTGGCAAAAACTTCGGATTTGTTTTTAAGGAAGTAAACCTATACCTTCCTTGTTGAGTCATCAATGAAGGTGACATAGTAATGAGATCCTCCGACCAAAGATACAGAGGTTAGTCCGTAGACATCAGAATGCACAAGCTTGAGTTTCGTAGCTTTCAGAGCTTGGCCCACCTTAGAGAATGTGACCTTTTTTTGTTTACCGAAAACGCAAGGCTCACAGAATTCTATGGTAGTCGCCTTTACATCCGGAATCTTGCCCTTTGCAGCTAACATCTTCATCCCCTTTTCACTCATGTGGCCAAGTCTTTAATGCCATAGACTATAAGCTTTCTGGTCTTCTTCGGCAGTATTTATCTCATCCGAGGAGTCCTCCACCATATAGAGGGACCCTCGCTTCTGCCCACGAGCAACGACCATGGTAACCTTCGTCACTTTCCATTGATGATTGCCAAACTCAACCTTGTGCCCTTCATCATCCAACTACCCCACTGATATCAACATCCTCTTCAGGCCCGGAATGAACTTCACATCTTTTGAGGTCCATTTTGTTCCCAAGGATGTCCAGAGTGTAACATCTCCAACTCCGGTTATATCTAGGCTCTTGTTATCCGCAAGTCTCACTCTGCCGCTGTAATATCTGAAATTCTTCATTACATTTTGGCAGTGACAAGCATGGAAGGATGCACCCGAGTCCACTATCCAGGACTTCAAGGAACTCTCTACACAGCAAATGAGAGCATATTCAAAATCTTCTGCGAGAGTCACTTCTCCCTTTCCTTCTGCGGAAGTGGAAGACTTCGGATACTGATTTCTGAAGTACCCATTCTCTTTGCAGTTCCAGCAGACTACATTTTTTTTGCTCCTGGACTGTCCCTTTCTCCGTGACTTTGATCTCCCTTTACCACCACCACCGCCACCTCAGTTCGGTCTTCTTCCTCTCTCCTCGGTTGCCAACGCACTTCCGGAACACTCACCTAAATTCATCCTTTGAATATCTTCCCCAAGGATAGGATCCGGAATGCTTTTGAATGTGAGTTTTGCAGTTCAAGATGAACTACTAATCGCAGTTACCATTCCGTACCAACTATCTAGAAGCAAAGATAGTAACAATAAGGCTTGGACTTCATGGTCAAAGCCAATGTCTACCAATATCAACCTCGATATGACGGAATTGAACTCGTTGACGTGTTCTGCCACAAACCTCATTCTTTCATCTTTGTGTTCACAAGCTGTCGGATCAAGAACACCTGGTTTGCAGCTGAAGGTTTCTCGTACATGTTAGACAATTCCCTGAGTAGGCCAAACTTGGTTTTCTCATTTACAATGTTATAAGCAACGGACTTCGATAGTGACAACCTGACCACACCTAAAGCCTTCAAGTCCAGCAGGTCCCACTCCTCTAACGACATACGTTCTAGCATTCTTCCAGTCAATAGGAGATGGAGTTTTTTCTGATAAAGATAATCTTCTATCTACATTCTACAAAATTCGGAATCGTGGCCCTTGAACTTGTTGATATTAATCTTCCCTTCTTTAGCCATAGCTCTGATGCCAGTTTGTTGGGAACAACAACCGAGATCGTAATGCTCAACCTATCAAGAATAAGATTTGGCCAAACAACCCTCGACAGTAAGCGCTCGACACACGAAAACTTGCAGCAAGAAATACAAGAAGAACAAGCAAGGAAATCAAACATAAAGAATTAAGTGGTTCACTCGATCTTGACGTCAAGCTACGTCCACTTTGGAACTAGAGAGATTATATATATTAACTAAATGTTATACAAGATATTACAAGTATGACTGCTCTCTACAATATTCACACACTCGTTGTTGATCTGGAGTATGAAGATGAGTTTATAAAGGAGGGGGTGCAGAAACCGAGAAGATATGGCAGATCTTTAAGAACTGACAATCTGCACGTAGTTAAGGTGACAGTACGAGGGAACATGTTGTGGCAGACAATAAGTATACCATCAGTGTATAAAGCACACCTACAAATTCTGATACTGGGTGTCCTTTGTACTTTTGCCATAGGGATACTTCTCGTTGAAGCAACAAACTCTTTTGTCCGGATGAGCCCTCCTAACTTCGGACGTAGAGTCACTTGGCTCCGGATTAGACTCCACCTACTCAATAATTAGTGCTCAAAAGTTACCACTAAATGGCCCCAAAAATCAACTATCTGGTCTGGTTATCCATGCTTGAATTGTAACATCCCAAAATTCAAGGTAAATTTAAATTTTTCTAAAACAGTTTTCGACAAACAAATATCATATCAATAAAACTCATTACTTATCAAGATCCAAAAACATTTTAATCATCAACCAATAAAACCACAACGGAAACAAGATCCGATAAAAACATCTCATAACAAAATATAATCTTCCCGGTAGACAGTAGCAGTGTGTACACGTCATGCCTTGCCATCACCCACATCGAAATAGTGATTTAATGGGGATAGGGTAAGCACACAACTTAGTGAATTTCAACACACACAAAGTACATCCACCATACATGCTTGATGTGTTTTCAGACATACATATTTATATACCCAAAATGATATCACTTGTTTTTGGAATGCTAAGGATAAATATTATCTTTGTAATGTCTTTGTATAAGTTTTGAATTTATAACATGGAAATACCATGAATGAAAACAACACAACTAGGCAAGTGCACCTAATCGGTTGTAATATAGTAATGGTAAGTCCGGGTCGAACCCAAGGGAATTGGTTTAAATTAAAGAAAATCAATTATCAATTAACAATTTATAATATCAACAAAATAGATAAGAGGGGGGGAATTGTGTAATTGAATTTGTGAAAATATTGTAACAACAATTAAATAAGAATAGTGAGTAAGAAAATGATAACAAGGTTGAAGTTAAACCGATCAGATAGTTTGAACAAATATGCTTTTACTCAGAGGTGATTACTCCTTATAACGATATTCTGATTGATAATAATGTGCAATGGATATTAACAAGTTCAATACCGATTTCTAAGTTAATCAGATGTCTTGGTCCAACAATCTAATTTTATGATTAAAAGGGTTATTAATTCCAATGGTCCTGTAAATTAATTACTCCAATTAATCATTCTATTTATTCGTAATCTGCATGATTTATTTGTTTCTTTTGATATCAATGGTCATGAAAATCAAAATGAGTTGTACAGTTTGGTCCACTAATACAGTTTAAACATATGCATATAAGATTATTTCCTTGTAACTTAACCTAGGATTTGGTCAATCACTAGTCATAAATATGTATATGGATCACATATATTATGATACAAGTTAATTTAGTAAGAATGGTCATCTATACTAATTATAACTCAGTTATAAGTTTCAAAGATAGATTCTTAATACGCACGAGTCGGTTAAATAAACATGCAAAGTAAATTATAAAACATGCAATATCCGATTTTATATCAATCAAAACATAATTATAAGTTTCATCTAATCTAAGTAAAAACACAAAGGAATTACTCCATAATCATAAACATGCAACACACTGAATATTTAAGAGAGCTAAACATAGTAAGCAAACCGAATATCCGAGCTATGATGTTTCTTGATCGTTCGTGGCTACCGCTAGCAAAGCTTTGTTTCTTGAGAGGAGAGGTCGAGATGAAGGATATAGAGGGTGATATTCTCCAGGTGTGGAGTTTTTATCTCTGAATGTGTGTCTACAACAATAAGAGAAAGCCTCTATTTATACTACTGGCGAGCGTAGATCGCGTCGCGATCCTATAGAGGATCGGGTCGCGATCCAGTGTGAATTGCGTTTGGCAGTTGGCCGCTACTCTGACTTTGCGGACTGTGGTTGGTGGGTCGGGTCGCGATCCTTGATGAGATCGGGTCGCGATCTCTGTAAGGTCGCGATTTTGAGACGTTTGTCGCGATCCTTTGGTCAGCAATTGTTACGCATTCGTCATAAGGTAGGGTCGCGATCTAGGCCTGATGGAATTATTTCTTCGTTTTTTCGCCCAAAATACGCTCTTTTTGGCCCTTTCTTTCTCGATAGTTCTTTTACTCCTTTTTCTTCATTCCAAGGCTTGAATTTAGCTCCTTCTTCTTCATATAGCACTTTCCTTCTGTGTTTTGGTATTTAAAATAATTAAGTACCTTTTATCTTGAAATTAAACCAAAAACACATTTTTAAGCACTCGATATTGCCCGAAATATATGTATAAATGAGGCAATATCAAAATACCCTACACTTGAACTTTGCTTGTCCTCGAGCAAACTACAATTTAAAACTCAGCGAAGAAATTTTACATCCAAACAACTTTCCGAATGCTATCACGGATCTAGCATTATTTACCGATGTTAAGAATAAGGTTTTAAGAATAAACATAGTAGATTATACCTATTCTTATGCGCGTATTTCTAACCTTCCAAAATTTTACATAAAAACCTATTTCTATTAATGACAAATATTTAGATTGAAAAATACTCATTTTTACATAACATTGAATACACCCTTTAAAATTTCCTTTTATCTCAAGATCTTTTTGTCAAGTTTCCCAAAAATTATGCTGGACTAGGTTTATCAAGTTAAGTTATTTATTTTTATCGCACCTTTGAAACTCGTGACTTTCTATGGAACTCTTGATTACAAATTTTCAACTCACAACTGTACAGAGTTTACTAATTCAAATTCCAAAGGCCACTAAGGAAATCCCATGACTTTCGATGACATCCGTGTAGCGAGTTTTCGACAATATTATCCCAAACCAGTTGGTTTTAGGTAATAAGGAGTAGAAATGCCCGTGGGCCCCATTTTATGTCTACTTGCTCGAATGTCAAAGGCCACTGATTGAATTTCCTTCCTGAGTCTCAATCTTATGGTGTAACGTTACTTGATTCTCGCTTTTTATTCATTAATTTTCTTATTTGAAGTTCTTTTAACGAGGCTTATTTTCCTCGATTTAGTCATAGCATTCGCGCGATTAGGGAAACTTACTCAACGTGTTTTGACAAATCCTGATTTTCAACGGGTCTATTTCGTTGTTTATGCAAAACATTTTGTAATTATCATTCTAACTACTTGTCATTTACGGAATTAAATTTTATATGAAATAATGAAAAACTAGAAAATAAGAGCATAAAATTAAGTTTAACCTACAAATTTATTTTCAAAACATTTTCCTTAACAATTACCTTTTTAGTATTCAATTTTTGGAAAAGATGTTTAAGATAAAATTTTGACTTGGCTTAGTTAATAATTGCAGTTTTGACCTTTTTACCCTACACTTATTTTATACAATAATCTTATTGTATAAATCTTTTTAAATCAAAGAGGAGTTTAATTGGAATGGACTCCCCTTGGGTAATGGGTCATTCTATTTTAAGGACAGATTCCACAGAAGAAGTTTGCTGAACTGAATGCCAGCGTCTGTCTGAACCTATATTCTGTATCAATGCTCAGAGAAAATATTAACCATACCACAAAAATAAAACACACCAATAAATAAAAACAAACACACCACACTAAAATAATAATAAAAAAAATCCAAATGTATTTAAATACAAAAAATAAAGTCAATCATCAGTATCATCAAAAACTGAACCTGAGGTGCCAGTGCCGTCACCATAATCATGCAGATAATCTGGCGGCTCAAACCATGTGGGTACAGGAGGAACATAAGTCGGGTATGGAATAGATGGCTGGAACCCCTGACTAGCGTAGAACTCCTGCATACTGCGCGATACCCACTGGTCATGTACCTGTCTCCTCAGAATATCGCGATCTAGCCTCTGCATGTCGTGCTCTATCCGTCGCATGTCGCGCTCTCGGCTCAAATCCATCCTACTCATCTGCTGGGATAAGTAGCGTAGATCGATCTCCTGCTCCGGGGCATCCTGCTGGATCGGAGATCTCTGCCGGCGTCGACGGTGAGCACCGGGGGCTCGCTGAGGCTGCGGCTGCGGCTCAGGGTCTGGCTGTGGCTCGGGCTGAGCGTCAATGTCATCTCCCTGCTCAACAGGGTCCTCCTCTCGTATGCGATCGTCCTGATCGATCACTCTCATCTGATAAAGGTAACTTCTGTTCATATAACGAGGATCTGACCTGGTGAGTCCCCGTGCGAGTGGAGATGAGAAGACGTCGTATGATGCTGCCAGTCTGGATATAAGATGCCCTCCAGAGATGGGGCTATTCTTCTTTGCCCCTTTTGCCTTCCTAGAAAGGAAGACAGCCAGTGTATATGGAAGGTTGAGGCACACACCCTCAGATGTCAGGCACCATAGATAGAAGACATCATCTACTGGCACCTTATCGCTTCCTTTACGGTGATTAACCGTAGAAGCGATGAGTCTGTGAAGCACACGGTGGACAGGGGAGCGTAGCATGCTCTCCACCACGGTGTGTGAGTCGAAAGCCTCATTGGCCAGTGCGCCCCATGCATCTGCCAGGCGGAACTCTTCGGGCGGGATCCTATGGCAGGCCTCGAAGAAAGTGGAAAAAGTAGGCAAGATGGTCTCCTCTCGTGTATACAGCCCTAGGCGTATCCCTAGCTCCATCACGCTGCACTCACGGCTTACTCCTCCCAGTCTGAAAGAGAGAGCCGTCCTATCCGATAACTCCCTGTACTGCTCGAACTGTACAGTGGATAGGAACTCCAGAGTGATCTCTCTGAAAATTGGCTCCTGGAAGTGGAATAGTCTATCCCAGGCGTGGCATGTAAATCCAGTAGCAGCATGGATCTTTGTTGTGAACGGTGCCAAGCGGTGGTGCAGCCCGATTGTGGCCGCGTATTCCCAATCCAGACAGGGAGGCACATGAACGTCTTTCTTGTGAATCCTAGCCAGTTCTCCCAAATATCGCTGTCTCCTCGCATTGTTGATTGTTGTTGGAAATTGAAGCAATGCATGCGAGGGTAACTCCTCAGCTTGTGGGTTTTGTTCTCCCCTTCCCGCCATTTATCTGTGAAATAAGAAATAAAAGAAGAAATAGAAAAGAATTAGCTTTTAATAAAAATCATTTTTTGCTCCTGGTCTGATGTCGGGTCGCGATGAGAGAATGGGTCGGGTCGCGACCGAAGAAATGGGTCGGGTAGCAAAATCGGGTCCTGGTCCTGGTCGGGTCGCGATGGTCATCCGGATAGGGTCGCGATCTTAGGATGGGTCGGGTTTTGGTTCGCGATAGGGACGAGATCAAGGTCCGGTACCATTCAAGCGTCGGGTCGCGATCATAGCACTCGTTCACCGATCGGGTCGCGATCGACGAACAGATTCAGGGAGATTCAACGGTCGGGTCGCGATTCAAGAAAGTGCTCGTAGATCGGGTCGCGATCTTGGAGCTTTTGCATATACATTCAACCGTAGAGTCGCGATCTATGAACATCATCAAGGATCGGGTCGCGATCCTTGAATGTCCGACCCTAAACTCGCGATTTCAACATTTTTTTTAAGCTAAATCTTCACTATCTAAGAGGGTTTTGACTAGTTTACTTGATTCTCGGTTAGATCTAACATCTAAATGGGCAAATCATTCAAAACCGAGAATCAATTTTAAAACCTAATTTTATTTCAATTTCACAAAATATCTACCAATTCGTAATGTAAATCGAGAAGGAAACGAGGGTTTACATACCTTGCTTGATGATTACGGATCTAGAGAAACTGGAAAAATACTCGGTCGCAATTTACCGTGAGGATCGGGAAGCGATTGTGGGGTAAAAAATGAGACCAAGCGACCGAATCTGTTTTTAACCATCGCGTGTCGTCGGGTCGCGACCATTTGGTCGGGTCGCGATCCTTGAAATTTACGGGCTTTTGGTTTTCTGGTTCGCTTGAGATCACGCCCCTATGGGCCTCCGGATCGGATCTGTGGCATTTTTCCTTCTCTTATTTTTCCGTTGATGATCTTTATTTTTGTGTTTTATTTTTATTATTTATTATTATTTTTATTTATTATTATTATTTTTTTTTATTTTAACATACAACATAAAATTAAATTGTCTCTAAATTATTACAACCAAATCGAATAAAAATCAATGTCTTTTCTTCACACCGCTTTCCTTATCTGGGTCGAAAGCTTAGACCCGTACCCCTGCCCTTTAGATTTTTAATTGTTTGAGAGGGGTACATCCTCTCCTTCCTCATAACGGACTCCTTGTTCGTAGTGCTTCACCCGGTGTCCGTTAACCTTGAAGCTTACGTTGTTCTTGTCGATTAATTCAACAGTACCGTATGGAAATACGGTTTTCACTTTGTACGGCCCATACCATCTTGACTTTAGTTTTCCTGGAAATAACTTTAATCTCGAGTTGTATAAAAGTACCTGATCTCCTGGTGCAATCTCCGTTTTCTTTTGTAATCGTGCGTCATGCCATTTTTTAGTGCGATTTTTGTAAATCAATGAATTCTCATATGCCTCGTTTCTCAACTCTTCTAACTCGTTTATCTGCATCAAACGGTTAGAACGGATATTTGTTTCATTTAAATCACAATTTTTTAATGCCCAATATGCTTTATGTTCTATCTCCACAGGTAAATGACATGCTTTACCGTATATCAACCTATATGGTGTCGTACCAATAGGTGTTTTATAAGCTGTTCTGAAAGCCCATAAAGCATCATCGAGTTTAGCAGACCATTCTTTCTTATTGGTACCAATTGATTTTTCCAGAATTCTTTTTATTGCTCTATTCGTGACTTCAGTTTGCCCACTGGTTTGTGGGTGATACGGGGTTGTAAATCTGTGTTGAACTCCATATTTTTTTAGAGTTTTCTCAAGTTGTGCGTTTGCAAAATGAGTTCCCCGGTCACTAATTAGAGCTTTTGGTACACCGAATCGTGAAAACAATTTTTTTAGAAATTTAATTACAACTCGTGCGTCATTAGTTGGTAAAGCCTGGGCTTCAACCCATTTTGACACATAGTCGACAGCGACTAAAATGTATTTGTTTCCACATGAATTTGGGAATGGTCCCATAAAATCGATTCCCCAAATGTCAAAAATTTCACATACCTGTATACTTACCTGGGGCATTTCGTTCCTGGATGAGATGTTTCCCGATCGCTGGCATGAATCACATTATTTCACATATCTCTTAGCGTCCTTGAAAATTGTTGGCCAATAAAATCCGGCTTCGAATATCTTTCTCGCTGTGTAATTTGCACTATGGTGTCCTCCAACTGGTCCTTGATGACAATGTTTCAGGATATTCTGAATTTCTTTTCCATAGACACATCTTCTAATTATATTGTCCGCATTGACTCGAAATAAATACGGATCGTCCCAGAAGTAATGTTTTACATCTGTGAAGAATTTCTTTTTCTGTTGATGTGTCATTCCCTTCAGAAGTACTCCTGCAGCCAAATAATTAACTATGTCAGCGTACCAAGGAAGTTCTGCGTCTACATTCAGTAGGTATTCATCAGGAAAATTATCGTTGATTTCTGTTTCCTTAAGCTGTTCCATCCTTGGGTTCTCCAGTCTGGACAAGTGGTCTGCTGCAACGTTTTCCATTCCTGGTTTGTCTTTTATCTCCAGATCAAATTCTTGTAACAGGAGGATCCAACGTATGAGTCTTGGTTTTGCGTCCTGCTTTGAAAACAAGTATTTTAAAGCAGAATGATCTGTAAAGACAGTTGTTTTAGACAAAATTAGGTATGGTCTGAATTTATCAAATGCATAGACCACTGCTAGTAATTCCTTTTCTATTGTTGTATAGTTTTCTTGTGCTGGATTGAGGGTTTTACTAGCATAAAAGATAGGTTGGAAATGTTTTTCCACCCTTTGCCCGAGAACTGCTCCAACTGCATAGTCGCTTGCATCACACATCAATTCAAAAGGTAAATTCCAATCTGGTGCAATTAGAATTGGAGACGAGACCAATTTTTCTTTTAAAGTGTTGAAAGAATTTAAGCATTCTGTCGAAAATTCAAATTTTGCTTCTTTCAATAGTAATTGAGTTAGTGGTCTCGCTATTTTTGAAAAATCCTTTATGAATCGACGATAAAATCCTGCATGTCCTAGGAAACTTCTCACTCCCTTCACGTTTGTAGGTGGCGGCAATTTTGAGATAGTTTCCACTTTGGCTTTGTCCACTTCTATTCCTTGGTTTGACACCTTATGTCCAAGAACTATTCCTTCTTGAACCATGAAATTGCACTTTTCCCAATTCAACACCAAGTTAGTTTTCTCGCATCTTTCAAGCATTTTATCAAGACTGGTTAAACATTTATCAAAAGTATCTCCAAATATAGAAAAGTCATCCATAAATACCTCCATGAAATCCCCTACCATTTCGTGAAATATGGCAGTCATGCATCTCTGAAACGTTGCTGGTGCATTGCAGAGTCCAAATGGCATCCTTCGGTATGCAAAAGTTCCATAGGGACATGTGAAGGTGGTTTTTTCTTGATCCAGCGGATCGATTGGGATCTGAAAATATCCTGAAAAACCATCTAAAAAGCAATAGTAAGTTTTACCAGCAAGCCTTTCAAGCATTTGGTCAATAAACGGTAATGGAAAGTGATCTTTGCGAGTAGCATCATTTAATTTACGATAGTCTATACATACTCTCCATCCGTTTACTGTTCTGGTGGGGATTAATTCGTTTTTTTCATTTTTTAAAACGGTTATTCCCCCCTTCTTTGGTACTACATGAATGGGACTGACCCATGGACTGTCTGAGATGGGGTATATTATTCCTGAATCTAACAATTTTACAACCTCTTTCCTTACAACTTCTTGCATTTTAGGATTTAAACGTCTCTGGGGTTGTATTTTAGGCTTGGTTTCATCTTCCATGAGAATTTTATGGGAACAGTATGAAGGACTTATTCCCTTAATATCTGAGATTTTCCAGGCTATGGCATTCTTTCTTTTCTTGAGGACAGCCACCAGCTTCGTTTTTTCTGCAATTGACAAAGAAGCATTTATTATTACAGGTAATTGCATGTTTTCATCTAGATAAGCATATTCAAGATGAGGAGGTAGAGTATTGAGTTTAGGAGTCCTTGGCTCTGAGTCTTGATTCTCATTGGTTGTAGATGAATTCCTTTCACTAGGCACTCTTTCTTCTTCTAGTAGTTTTTCTAATTTCCCAATTTCTTCGTTGGCATTAAATTCTTCTTCTTCCATTGGCATCATGCTTTCTAGGTTTCTTTTCTCTAATTCCTGCAACTCATTCTCCAAAATGGTGTCAAAAGTATCAATGAAATATACCGCATCATCACATGTCTTTGAATGTTTCATGGATTGATCAATTCCAAATGTTATGGCATCAGTTCCAACTCTAAGTGTGAGCTTAGATTCACGGATGTCCACTAATGCTCTTGCTGTGCTTAAGAATGGTCTTCCCAGAATTATTGGCACCTGTTCATCTTCTTCCATGTCTATAACAACAAAATCTGCAGGAAAAACAAATTTATCTACCTTTACCAACAATTCCTCCACTATACCTCTTGGATATGTTATCGATTTGTTTGCTAAGTGGATCGCCATTCTTGTTGGTTTAGGTTCAGGCAAGTCAAGCTTCGAGTAAAATGAATATGGCATGAGGTTGATGCTTGCACCTGAATCTGCTAAAGCATGACTAAAAGTTAGATTACCAAACTGGCAGGGTAATGTTAAACTTCCTGGGTCAGTCATCTTTTTAGGTAGTTTATTTAACATTGCTGCTGAGCATTGTTCATTTAGAATCACATTGGATGCTTCTTCAAGTTTCTTTCGATTTGTAAGAAGATCCTTTAAAAACTTTGCATATTTAGGCATTTGTGCAACTGCCTCAACAAAAGGTATATTAATATGCAATGATTTAATGTGTTCTAAGAATTTCTTGTATTCCTCTTCTTGTTTTTCCTTTTTAAGACGTTGTGGGTATGGAACTGGTGGTTTATAACTTTTTACGGGTGTTGGCGGTGGTCTTTCTTCAGTTTCTTCCTCATTCTTTTCTGGTAGTTTCTCAGATTCCTGCGTTTTAGATGAAGAGTTAGTGTTTATGGGAATTGACGGTTCTAAAATCTTACCGCTTCTGGTTGAAATTGCCTTGACATGTGCATTCGGATTTTGTTCTGTGTTGCTCGGCAATGTACCAGGGAATCTTTCATGCAAAACTCGCGAAATTTGACCAACTTGAGTTTCAATATTTAATATTGAAGCTTGTTGATTTCGGAGCGCAGATTCCGTAGTTACTCCCATTTTCTTCACTAGTTCTTCGGTTGATCTGTGTCTTTTATCTGAGGCTTCTGCAAATCTAGTCATCATTTCTTCAAAGCTTGGTTTTTTCTCGGGTTGTCTTTGTGGATCAAAGGGTGGTTCTCTTTGGTAGTATCCTTGCCCGTTTTGTTTATACTTCTCAGCTTGATCCTTTTTGTATTCTTCATAAGGCTTCCAGTTATTGTTTCGTGGCCTTCTTTCATCAAATCGATCTCCGGATGAATAACAAACACTTTCTTTTCTCTTTCCATCTTCATCAAGTGGACAATCTCTTGCAAGATGTGGTCCACTACAGTTGTCACAGCCGACCTGAATGGCATGGATTGTTTGGTTTACCTTTTTCATGTCTCGCCCCAAAGCGTCTAGTTTGGCATTGAGGGCTGCTAATCCATCGGCTTGCTCATCTGTTGGCTTCTTTCTTAAGGATGAGTCTCTTGAAGAGTGCCACTGATGCGAGTGTTGGGCTAATTCTTCAATTAATGCATATCCGTCTGCTGGAGTCTTCTTTGGAATTGGACCCTGCGAATCAACCATTTGACGAGTAGTTACATTAATTCCGTTATAAAAAGTTTGTACAACTTGATTCGGATTAAGATCATGTTGTGGACAATTTTGGAGCATTTCTTTATAACGGTCCCATGCATCATAAAGTGTTTCATCGTCCATTTGTTGAAAATTTTGGATTCTTGCTTTCATTTTAGCAATTTTAGAAGGTGGGCTAAACTGTTTAATAAATTTTGTTTTTAATTCTTCCCAAGTTTTTATTGTTCTTGGGGGTTCAGCTTTTAACCATCTTTTTGCTGCTCCCTGGAGTGTTATTGGAAATACTCGTAACATAACAGCATCTTTAGTGACTCCAGGAATATGAAAGTAATCGGCTATTTCAAGGACAGCTTCCACATGTTGGTTGGCATCTTCAGCATCTTTTCCTGTGAACAAAGTTTCCCTTAGAAGATGTAGGAATTGGCCTTTTATTTCAAAATGTGTTCCATCTGGAATTGTGGGACGAACTAGTCCTTGGCCTGTTTCTTCTTGTGTGCGACTTGCATATTCTTCCAAAGAAAGATTTGCAATGTCTGCCATTAATCTTGCGTGTCTTCGTCGTCTGCGAAATTCTCGTTCCGGTTCTTGAAACTGTGGAGTTAAATGAGAGTTTGAACTCCTGGTCATACACTATCTGAGGAACAACAGGGTGAGATTCAAAATAATAATAAAATAAATTATATTAATAAATGATTTCTTGTACTTAAAACCGTATTCCCCGGCAACGGCGCCAAAAACTTGATGTGTTTTCAGACATACATATTTATATACCCAAAATGATATCACTTGTTTTTGGAATGCTAAGGATAAATATTATCTTTGTAATGTCTTTGTATAAGTTTTGAATTTATAACATGGAAATACCATGAATGAAAACAACACAACTAGGCAAGTGCACCTAATCGGTTGTAATATAGTAATGGTAAGTCCGGGTCGAACCCAAGGGAATTGGTTTAAATTAAAGAAAATCAATTATCAATTAACAATTTATAATATCAACAAAATAGATAAGAGGGGGGGAATTGTGTAATTGAATTTGTGAAAATATTGTAACAACAATTAAATAAGAATAGTGAGTAAGAAAATGATAACAAGGTTGAAGTTAAACCGATCAGATAGTTTGAACAAATATGCTTTTACTCAGAGGTGATTACTCCTTATAACGATATTCTGATTGATAATAATGTGCAATGGATATTAACAAGTTCAATACCGATTTCTAAGTTAATCAGATGTCTTGGTCCAACAATCTAATTTTATGATTAAAAGGGTTATTAATTCCAATGGTCCTGTAAATTAATTACTCCAATTAATCATTCTATTTATTCGTAATCTGCATGATTTATTTGTTTCTTTTGATATCAATGGTCATGAAAATCAAAATGAGTTGTACAGTTTGGTCCACTAATACAGTTTAAACATATGCATATAAGATTATTTCCTTGTAACTTAACCTAGGATTTGGTCAATCACTAGTCATAAATATGTATATGGATCACATATATTATGATACAAGTTAATTTAGTAAGAATGGTCATCTATACTAATTATAACTCAGTTATAAGTTTCAAAGATAGATTCTTAATACGCACGAGTCGGTTAAATAAACATGCAAAGTAAATTATAAAACATGCAATATCCGATTTTATATCAATCAAAACATAATTATAAGTTTCATCTAATCTAAGTAAAAACACAAAGGAATTACTCCATAATCATAAACATGCAACACACTGAATATTTAAGAGAGCTAAACATAGTAAGCAAACCGAATATCCGAGCTATGATGTTTCTTGATCGTTCGTGGCTACCGCTAGCAAAGCTTTGTTTCTTGAGAGGAGAGGTCGAGATGAAGGATATAGAGGGTGATATTCTCCAGGTGTGGAGTTTTTATCTCTGAATGTGTGTCTACAACAATAAGAGAAAGCCTCTATTTATACTACTGGCGAGCGTAGATCGCGTCGCGATCCTATAGAGGATCGGGTCGCGATCCAGTGTGAATTGCGTTTGGCAGTTGGCCGCTACTCTGACTTTGCGGACTGTGGTTGGTGGGTCGGGTCGCGATCCTTGATGAGATCGGGTCGCGATCTCTGTAAGGTCGCGATTTTGAGACGTTTGTCGCGATCCTTTGGTCAGCAATTGTTACGCATTCGTCATAAGGTAGGGTCGCGATCCTATTGGTGATAGGGTCGCGATCTAGGCCTGATGGAATTATTTCTTCGTTTTTTCGCCCAAAATACGCTCTTTTTGGCCCTTTCTTTCTCGATAGTTCTTTTACTCCTTTTTCTTCATTCCAAGGCTTGAATTTAGCTCCTTCTTCTTCATATAGCACTTTCCTTCTGTGTACACGTCATGCCTTGCCATCACCCACATCGAAATAGTGATTTAATGGGGATAGGGTAAGCACACAACTTAGTGAATTTCAACACACACAAAGTACATCCACCATACATGCTTCACCCCTAAAGCAGGGAACACAACACAATGAACACAGTAATAAGTATCCACCCCATATTGTATGGTGAGTCGTGCCTTCTTGCTCAGCACCTTGAGCCATGCTGCAATCTTGACAGTGCATCTTGCTGACTGCTCAGCATTTTCAGTCGTGCATACAATCTTCCTCTGTGCATCTTGATGGACAATCTTGCTGTAACACAAGCATTTATCAACTCCATATTGAATGATGAGTCATGCCATCTTGCTCAGCACCTTGAGCCGTGCATGCAATCTTTCCATTGCATATTGTTGAGTGCTCAACACTCTCAGTCGTGCATACAATCTTGCTTTGTGCATCTTGTTAGGAAATCTTGGTCTATACACAACCATCCCATACACTCTAGGCAACGCACTAGCCTAGTACTACACACTCAGATAATCATACATACCATCCACATAATCGTACATACCATACCACATAATCATGCATACCAAACCACTTAGTCATACATATGATATCACATAATCATGCATACCAACATTCCACAATAGTCAAGTATAATTATCAACTTCACATCAATAAACACATATTATAGCAAAGGATGTATATTATTAGTACAATGTAGTGACAAACTCGCCTAATAGATAATAGTAGGTATTACACCAGCAAGACTCAAAGACCCTCCTTCTTCCACTGACCTACATCCCATATACCACTATTTAGAACGAAGTTTGTGCTTTATAAAGTAGTTACTTATAGTTTATATACACACGCACTGTGGTAACCACAAACCCCCTTCCTCATTTACTCAAAAATGAAGTTATTAGATGACTTAGTTAGATTTAGGTAAGTCTAGGGACCCACTTATAACACCCAAGACCAAAACTAAGACAAACTCCACAAAAATGAACTTGACAACAAAGGTGAACTTTGACCCGATTGCAAGGTTTGAAACTTTCAACCAAGGAGGGGTTCCAAATAAAATCTAAGAAACATTATACACACACTAGACCCAAGGAAAATATCACATTGCCTGACCTAATGTCATTTGCATTTTTCAAGAACAAATGATATATCCTTGAAGTTGATTGACTTGATCAGTCTACGCACTGAAACACACTTCAAAGATACAACAAAAGAGCAAAATGGACAAGGTGTTTGATTCTGATTTATGATGTGAGAAAACTAGACTCCTAAAATGAAGTTTTCCCACTGGCCTTGCCCCTAATTTATTTTTTCACAATTTAACATGAATTTAACAAGACAGAATTCATAGTTTGACACATTCTTGGAACAATCAGTAACGATTGCCACATTCACCTGAGCAAATGATCAAGCTATCTCAATGCCTTCTGGGCCAAGAAACTACATTCAAAGAAAATTCCAGGGATATAAAGTTCACCCCAAATGGAAACCCATGCCATTTTATATGAATTTTACAAACTGACCCAAATTCAGTGAAGTTTGATTTACATGAAATAACAACTAGGGTTAGGGTTTGCACCCACTAACCCATTAAGACATCTATTAAGACCCTCTAGGGTCTGAATAAGTCCATATATATCTCAACAACAGAAAAACTTGGGTAGGATACGATCATTTGAACCATACACAACACAAACACATATACGATCATGAGAACAAAAGGGACAAGAAATGTAGAATTCAAGAATCTTAATCAAGAAGCTAGGAGTTTGATCATTAGGGTATCAAGATCATCAAGATAAGAGAAAAGCACAAGAACCACACCAAACGCACACCCATACAAACCTCACGGTGGAGGTGTGGTGATGGTGATGGTAATCTCGGCCTCCATAATGAAAAAGAAGCATGGAAAGTTTGCATTACCACTCACTTGATCAAGCTAGGCATCCTCCTTATCCAAGCTTCCCCAAGTCATGAAGTCCTCCAAGCAACCACCATAATCATGATTTTAAAGCAGCCCCATCCCGACTTCACGACCTCCTACCTCAATCTTCGTAAAACTCACAGCCCTCTCATCATTCTCGATAAAGTAACTATAGCTTCCAATAAAACACGATATATGGGAGATCGATCTAGGGTACACATGGGATGTGATGTGTAATTGAGATCCATGGTTTTTAGGTGGGCTAGAATTAGGAATCAAGGCCTAGAAGGTTGATTCCTCACTTGATCTAGAAATCTCACTCTCAAGAAAAACGTGATTGCATGCAACTTCCCCACCTTGACACTTCTAGTCCTTAGGGTTTGGTCCTGTAATTTTTATTAACCCCACTTCCATATTTTCCAACAATTTAAGTTTCTAACAATGAAATTTAACCCCTTCCAACTAACTTCTCCTGATTTTTTTCCAGGTAACCTCCCAATGTTATTCTAAGCATGATCTAATCCTCAAATGCACCTGAAAAGAACCACAAAACATGAAAGTAGATTGATCCCAAAAAAATCCCAAAAACATGAATATATGCATGAATTAGAACTAAATGCAAGGCTAGAGGGGATTTTAAGGGTATGAAAACATGCCTAAAAATACACCTAACACCTATTTTAAGAAAGAAATATTAATGCTCATACTTAAGAAAAGAAATACTATGTACCACTCTTCTTAAATTGATTTAATTGAGATGATTAATTAATTCTAACTTTTATTCATTACAAATTTAAAAGTGTTCACGTTACTTACATAATTAGCATAACACATGTTAAAGCATTTAATTTCCATTGGGGGATGTTTGCGGTACGATGTGGTTTTGAATCAAAATCGCATTACATAGTGTTGTTTAAGAAAATTACCAATCGCAAATAATACTTTGAGAATTCTAAAGGGAATTATGCATTATAACCTTTATGGTTTTCTTTGCCGTTTGTGGTATCAAAAAACGACTAATGCAATTTAAAAAAAAGTGGACATTCAAAATGGTCATTATCATATATGGCTGTTGGAGTTTTTTTCTCGCATACACTTCATCACTTATTTATGTGTTACTACACAAGTCACTAATGCTTTTGCTTTACATCTAACATGATAACCCTAAAATTAAAACACACCAAAAAGAATAATCGCACCACATACTACATTACCTGTTTTAATTACATGTTTTAATTACATGAAGGAAAGAAAATTTAAAAATCCAAAGACATTGATATATGTTTATATTAGGTATTTCAATGTTGTATTGTTTATTTCAAAGATGGCCCATGCCCAAAGTATAACTACGATTTTCATTAGCCTATCTGAAGATTTAGTTAAAAAACATGTACTAATATCTCTCAAGGCACCACGACCACTACAAGAAACTTGATTCCTTTGAATTATTTAATTACGGTGTCCTATTTCTGCTAGACATTTTAAGACACTTAGAAGATTATCCTTACTCCAAGTGAGAAATCTATTAGTGTCAAATGCTTGAAATTTATAACCCCCAATAGTTTTAATTTTCTTATTGACATTTGGTGAAAATAACACGTTAGGGTTGACATTGCATTCCATTATAATATATAGTACAACTAGTATAAAAAGGACCCTATACTATCGATATACGTATAAACCTACACGATACATTAAATAAATACATGTTAACACTCCCCCTTAGTTTGAGCGGGAGGTTCACGGATGCTTAAACTCTTACGAAAATCGATAAATAACTGTGTAGGTCGTCCTTTCGTGAAAATGTCAGCAAACTGGTGAGCAGATGGAACATGCAATATGCAAACCTATCCAATGGCAACACGTTCCCTAACAAAGTGTAAGTCTATTTTCACATGTTTGGTTCGCTGGTGCTGAAACGGGTTAGATGCCACATACATAGCGCTCACATTGTCATGGAACACAATAGTGGTACGAGATAAAGGACACGAAAGCTCAAGTAGAATATTGCGAAGCCAAGAGGCTTCAGCCACAACATTAGCGACCCCCTATACTCAGCTTCGACACTAGACCGGGACACAAGATGTTGATGTGTCCCGGTCTTGTAATTTTATTAATCCCACTTCCATATATTCCAACAATTTAAGTTTCTAACAATGATATTTAACCCCCCCTCCAACTAACTTCTTCAAATAGAGTTATTATTTTGTTATATTATTATTTTTACTATTTTGTATTATTGTTATTACTAAACGTAATAACTGGGATTTAATTCTTTAAATCGCTTTATAACTAATATTCATTCCCCCTTTCAACTAAAATGCACAACTAAATACTTGAAGTTAAATATAACTGCTAACATCGAAAATGGGGCATTACATGAATGGTTTCACCATTAAGGATATTTTAAGCAAAGAGGTGCAAGTGCACAATTACTATTGCAATGTAGGATTACGCGGTTGTGTAACTTTATAGGGCAATATTACACGGTCATGTAATCTGATGTTACATCTCTTGGACATTCCTCAAAGTTGACATGGCATCCTAGTAGGCAGAACAAGTTACAAGCATATGCTAACATTATATGGCCGTGTAATGCACTGGATGAGGTCGACTTTGTTATCTCCTCTGTTTCTGCTCCGTTTCTTCTGATTTTTTCTAGGTAACCTCCCAATGTTATTCCAAGCATGATCTAATCCTCTAATTCACATGAAAACAACCACAAAACATGAAAGTAGATTGATCCCAAAAACATGAATATATGCATGAATTGGAATTAATGCAAGGCTAGAGAGTATTTTAAGGGTATGAAAACATGCCTAAAAATACACCTAACACCTACTTTAAGAAAGAAATATTAATGCTGATACTTAAGAAAAGAAATACTATGTACCACTCTTCTTAAATTGATTTAATTGAGATGATTAATTACTTCTAACTTTTATTCCTTATAAATTTAAAAGTGTTCAAGTTACTTACATAATTAGCATAACACATGTTAAAGAATTTAATTTCCATTGGCGGATGTTCGCGGTACGATGTGGTTTTGAATAAAATTCACATTACATAGTGTTGTTTAAGAAAATTACAAATCACAAATAATACTTTGAGAATTCTAAAGGGAATTATGCATTATAACCTTTATGGTTGTCTTTGTCATTTGTGGTATCAAAAAACAACTAATGCAATTTAAAAAAAAAAGTGGACATTAAAAATGGTCATTATCGTACATGGCTGTTGGAGTCTTTTTCTCATATACACTTCATCACTTATTTATGTGTTACTACACAAGTCACTAATGCTTTTGCTTTACATGTATCCTGATAACCCTAAAATTAAAACACACCGAAAAGAATAATAGCACCACACACTTTATTACCTTTTTTAATTACACGAAGGAAAGAAAAATTAAAAATCCAAAGACATTGATATATGTTTGTATTAGGTATTTCAATGTTGTATTGTTTATATCAAAGATCGCCCATGCCCAAAGTATAACTACTATTTTCATTAGCCTATCTGAAGGTTTAATTAAAAAAAACATGTACTAATATCTCTCAAGGCACCACGACCACTACACGAAACTTGATTCCTTTGAATTAATTAATTACAGCGTCCTATTTCTGCTAGATATTTTAAGACACTTAGAAGATTCTCCTTGATCCAAGTGAGAAATCTATTAGTGTCAAATTCTTGAAATTTATAACCCCCAATAGTTTTAAGTTTCTTATTGACATTTGGTGAAAATAACACGTTAGGGTTGACATTGCATTCAATTATAATATATAGTACAACTAGTATAAAAAGGACTCTATACTATCGATATACGTATAAACCTACACGATACATTAAATAAATACGTGTTAACACTCCCCCTCAGTTTGAGCGGGAGGTTTACGGATGCTTAAACTCGTATGAAAATCGATAAATAACTGTGGAGGTAGTCCTTTCGTGAAAATGTCAGCAAATTGGTGAGCAGATGAAACATGCAATACACGAACCTGTCCAATGGCAACGCGTTCCCTAATAAAGTGTAAGTTTATTTCGACATGTTTGGTTCGTTGGTGCTGACTGGGTTAGACGCCAGATACATAGCGCTCACACTGTCATAGAACACAATAGTGGTACGAGATAAAGGACAAAAAAGCTCAAGTAGAAGATTGCGAAGCCAAGAGGCTTCGACCACAACATTAGCGGTCCCCTATACCCAGCTTCGACACTAGACAGGGACACAACATGTTGATGTTTTGAAGAGCAGGAAATAAGATTATCACCAAGATAGACACAAAACCTAAAGGTGGACCGATGTGTGAATGTAGATACCATGAGAAGAGGTACCCTGTAGGTAACACAAGATGCGTTTCAACGCTAGAAAGTATGGTTCACGAGGGTCATGCATGAATAAGCAGACATGTTGAACAGCGTAGGCTATATATCCTGAGTTTGGACAGGAGAATGTCAGGTATTTAAGAGCCCCATCTAGACTTCGATACAAGGTCAGGTCAGAAAGTGGTTTCCCAGTAAGAGAGAGTTTTGGTTTGGTGTCCATTAGAGTGCTACACGGACTGCAAGAGACCATATCAGTCCGTCCGAGGATCTCTTTAGCAAACAAGGTCTGTGTAAGAAACAGATTATTAGAGTGCGGGTAGCAGCGATGCTGAGAAAGAACGAGAGAGAGCCTAAGTCCGTCACGGCAAACTCAGATGAGAGACATTAAATAACTCTCGCAATGAGTGAGGGACTAGAGGCACTAAGGATGATGTCATCAACATAGAGAAGGAGATATATCGTCTCCGATCCATGATGAAAGGTAAAGAGAGAGCTGTCAGAGCGACTGCTCTTAAAGCAGATAGAGGTGATGTAAACAGAGAAACGCTGGTACCAGGAACATAGGGCTTTTTAAGACCATACGACTTTGCATAACCGACACATATAATTTGTATTTGGAGCCATCATATGTAAGGTTAAAACTAAACTGATTATAGAAATTTGTGACCGCATAAACAAGTTTTTGGGTGGTGGAACGGGATGTAGCAGCGGATGTCATATCACCAGGAAACAAAAAAAGTCGAAGAATGCTTAAACAAAAAGGTAGGGTAATAACCTGTATTGGAACGAATGAATCCAACTCCCTGAAGTTGAAGTTGACAAGTAAGGAACACAACATCAATCAAGTAAGGAATGCAGCAGCAATCAGATAAGAAATGCAGCAACAATTAGAGATGATAGGCTTAAGGACAATAACAGACTTTGATGGGTTCGCAGAGAAGTGATTGTCCAAAACCGAAGGGAAGAGAAGATCTCTATTACGGGTAGTCAGAGGCATACATGCGATTCTAATACCATGATATTTGGTGAAAATAACCCGTTAGGGTTGACATTGCATTCCATTATAATATATAGTACAACCAGTATAAAAAGTTACAGAAAGGATCCTATACTATAAGTATACGTATAAACCTACACAATACATTAAATAAATACATGTTAACACTTATCTTTTTTATCCCATATATATAATCTTTATTAACAGATGCCTATATAGAGTAAGTTGATATATGTTATACTTGTTACCTTGTAATCAGGTAGTTTTACAGCCTTGTTACATAAGATGGAATGAAAAAAACAACAACAACGAAATATAACCATGAAAAAAACAGGTAACCTTTTTTATCACCACATATCGTTTTAAGTTGTATAATACCATCTTAATAAACTAGGAGTTTATAATCTTAATAGACCTGTATCAGGAAAAACACCGTCATCAAAGTGAAGAAGCATACAATAACTAAAATATCAAATGGAAGGGTAACATCGTAAAAGTAGAAAAGTCAACACATGATAAAATGACTATTTTCTCCATGTCCTAGATAAAATGACTATATCACACCTTATGGCTTTATATGATATTTTTAATAAATATATGTGGTTTATTTAAATTTTAGAATCCTAAATAATTTCATTTCAACAAGCATACAATAATCCGATGACTAAATTACTTTCATTTCCATTTCTTTATTAATACTATTTCAACAAAAATTCCTATTAAACCATTCCCAAGCATCACATAACTTTAGACATGGAATTTTTTTGTTATTAAATCAGTATCATCATAAAAAAGCCAATCAAAGTACCATGTTATTTATTGCATTTAACCCAATCTAGATACACAAAAGGTTGAAACAAAATCAAATTGATTCATGCCCTAATTCTCCCAAACCTGTAGTATAATGAATATGGCCTTGAACTAGAATTTCAACTTTAGCAAGAAAAATTATTGCTTCCTATACGTACATTAGAAAATATGGAGACTCTTGGATTATAGCCTAGATCAACATTATCGTATCACATCAAGTCAAAATGCTTACCATATATATAAATTTGTGATTACCATGAAAAGTTGGTTGTTGGTTCTAAAGAGAATGTCAGATACATCAAACATCTATAGATCTATATGGTCCACAAAACAAAATCAAAATGACACACATGTAAAGAGTTATTTAGCATTTAGCACTGTCAATTGTCAAGTAAACTTCGATTAATGAAAAATACCAATTTTGTTCAGAGACTTTGAAACAAGCCTCTAGACATCAAGAAACATTATTATCTTCTAAAAATTGAGGGGTATAGAGGTTTGATCAGACTTTACTTTGAAAAATCATATTTCCATGAAAATACATGTGAAAATAAAAAATCAATATAAGAAGACAAAGAAGCCTGAATTAAAAAAAATCACTCGAAAATATTAGTTACATAAAGTGCATGCTATGGTGGGGTTTTGTCAAGCTTTCATGGTCACAAATCTGGAAATTTGTTACCACATATTAAAGTGTCCTTTTAAAAAAATCGGATTACGGTTTCAAGGAGAGAGAGAATGAGGAATATGGTGGGAGTGTAGGGGCTGAGAAACATGTTTCTGGAGGCAGACACTGGTGCAATGGTGTTGTGATTCTGTGTTGGTGGTTATGTTCTATGTTGTGACCCGTGTTGGTGACAACGATAATGGTTTGTTGGCGTGTGCCTAGAAAGAGAGAGATATAGATGGTGAGTGGTGATGGTGGTGCAGCGGAGGAGAGATGAAGGTGGTGGCTATGCAGTTGTTGGTGGTCGACGTTAAGGTTAGAGAGGTGAAAAGGGAGCGTCTTTTTTGTTTCAAAATTTGAAAATGAAGAATGTGGGGAGGAAGAGGTATTGGCGGGTATTAAGGGGGTGGTTCGGATTGTGGTAGAAATTAGCTTATTGACTTATTGACTTTTGAAAAGTCAATAAGTTAAAAAAAAGTATTTGGAAAACAAATAAGTCATTTTAAAACCTCATTTTTGAAACCTTTGATAAGTCAATAAGTTAGAAGTAATGGGGATGTAACTTACTGACTTTTGGAAAAACTAGAAGCTCTTTTTAGACAAAATTACTCTCATTTATTTCCCAAACCCTTTTTTAAAAACAACTTATCAACCTATACATTTTTGCCACCACATAAGTTTATCTAAACACTTTTTTAAAAACTCTTTTATGAATAGTTATAAGTTAATAAACACTTTTGCTCAAAAATACTTATTGAGTTAAATAAGCTATCTCAAACACCCCATGAGTTGCTACTAATCCATTTAACATGCTGATGACATAGTTAATGTCAAATATGCACCAATATGTATGAAAGAAGTTCGAAGCAACTACTTAAATTCATTTGATGTAATTCGAACAATGTATCATGATGAAATAGTTCAATGAAAAGTGATTCACCGTATTGTGACTTTTAAAACCCTACAAAAATATTATAAAGACGACCGGAATGATATCACCATTACTTTCAGTTTTCCATCCTTTTAATTCCGACGGAATTTCAACAAAACATTAATTTAAATATCAATGAAATTTCCATCGGTTTTCTGTCATAAATTACCGGTGCTTTTCCAACGAAATGTTCAAGTTTCCACTTCGGTCGGTATTTTGTCGAAACTTCGTGGGATTCCAGTTTTTTCGCTGGTTTGTTGGAAATTGGTAGGGAAAAAAATACGACTAAAGGTTTTTGTTGGAAATTTTTTGTTGCTAAAACCAAATTTTCTAGTAGTGTAACTCAGCCCAAACAAAAACTTAGGGCAACTAAAACTATTACATATTATCTACATAGGGTGTCACTAACTCAATATATAATCTCCCTCAAACAATGTGGTAATACTATAGCGTCTAGGATGCTATCTATCTTCCGTCGTCACTACTGTCTATAAAGTTTCGTATGACTTCTATACTTTTATGTACTTCAATCTATTGCTAAGTAATTATGTGTCTAGTATACATTTCACATAAAATAGATACATAAAACTTTCGTCTCGTGAAATACACATAATTCTCAACATAGAACTTTTCTTTAATTAAATTCCCTCTTATTTTCCACAAGATTTAAATTTCCTTATAATAAAGGATTGGGCTTCCAAGTAATCTAAACCAAAAAACTTTAATCCAACTAATAATTAATAATTGGGCTTACCATTTCTTTATTCTATCCAATCAAATGGCGGCCACTTCTATTTAAAGGCCAATACAAAGTTTATGAAATTGTTTAAGCCCAAAGACCTTTTCGTTTGTCATTTGATATAAGTAATTAAGCGGATTTAAGCCTAATATTGATCCTTGCAACTTTTGCATATTGGTTCGAGTTATCGGTCGATATAATCATCCATCCAAATTTGGGATGTTACAATAACCAATTTTAAACGAACATCTTGATGAAGAGGTTTACATGCAATTGCCCCAAGTTTATTCTACATCAACAACATCTAGACACTGGTATGTGAAGTTTTCTTCATTTCTTTTTTTCGAAGGATTAAATCAGTCCAAACTTGATTACTCTTTGTTACCGATGCCTCACAACAAGAAATTAACACAGTTAAATATCGATTAAGTGCACGTTATTAAACAAATAGGTTGAAATCATCATTTTTGGTATAACCCCTACAACAACATTTGAACATGACTTTATGATGAGCACATTCAGTTAGGACAACAAAATCCTTATAAATAATGAAATCGACACACTTTTAAAGAGAGCATGTCGGCTTAGTACAACTTACTACTTTAATTTAGTATAATAGTAACACCTAAATGTAAAATCTTGCATCCATGAACGTATGTTTTTGTGTGCATGTGCAGTGGCAGACCCAGACCAAAAGTTCAGGGGTAGCACAATTTTTTTCCGCATACTTTATAATAAGATAAAATTAGAAGTTGAAATGTCATTAAATAAGATAAAATGACAAAGTGTCAAACTAATGTACAAATTACATTTCTAAAGATGAATTCTCCGATCATTCATTTTCCGAAAGCGACTTGTCACATTTTTTGTTTTAACATCCATAAGTGTTTACTTCACTAAATTGAGTGTTTACTTATCACATTTTCCTTTAACATCCATAAGCCGCCATATTTTCTATCAATTCAGTACTTACTTCACTAAATTGATCCCCAAATTCTTGAATTTGCATATCCAAAACCGTGTAAAAAACCACAACTTCAAAATGATGTTGATTAGTAATATTAGTCGTACGGTTTCTTGAAGTAATAAATTTTTCGGAATTTCCACAATTGCAATATTATGTTTTTGACAAAAAGAACATACTTTCTTCAAAATTTGTGGAAACCCATCATTTCTTAAAACTAGTAATGCTTCATTTGTCCCATTTACCAATGAAGCCGTTTCCAAAATATCTTGATCTTTTCTTTGAATATGTTTTGACAAGGTTTCTGTAAGGCCTAGAATTTTCAGCAACAAATGTAAACAAACACGAAATCAAGTGTCTTGAAATATGCCAAAATACCCTTTGCTTGATTACGATTTGATAAAGTAGACCCGTCATTTTCAACATACTTAAGTACCTCAACAATTTCTGGAAACCAATTTATTAAACTTATGATGGTTTTATAATGTGAACGGTGAACCCCATCTTGAATCTCTAGCTCGGATAATAGAAATCTCTTGATTCAACCCACTTCTTACTACAAATTTCGACTTCCACTCTTTCTCACATGAGTCATACTCAACTTATTCTCAGTAAACCGTTCCTTCATAATTCCAATAACTCGTTCCTTCATAATTCCAAGTTTATCAACATATCTCAACAGTATTGTCATTTGTTCCTTTTTCGATAAATCACTAGACTCGTCAACTAATATACCAAACATATCATCACCTATTTCATAAAAAAATAGACATTATTATTTCTATTGAAAAGCTTTCAACAATGTCTTTTTGAATATTCAGAGATGTCAATTTTTCAACTTATAAAGATATAACGTAAATGTGATGTTTATATGGAACTAAAATGACACAAATATTGATGTGATGCTGTAATATGTATACTGTGCACCTTTTTTTTACCGGGTATACAAATTATTAGGTCGGAGGCAACCCCAGCTAACACACTCCACTTATTAAGAGATCCATGCATAATTTAAGGAGCCTTTTTTTAAAGTAAGGTTTATTGGAAGATATATATAGGTGGAGTGTCTTATGTAGGCGGATGGTTGGTGCACCTTTCTTCAATTAAATTAGTTTGGACATTTAATTTTAGACTAAATAATTTAGGGGTAGCACAATTTTTTTCCAGGGGTTGCACCTATATATAAAAAATAAAAAATCGAAATTTTTTCTACTACTCGAGAAAACTTCAGGGGTAGCCCGTGCTACCCCAGGCTACCACTAAGGTCCGCCAGCATATAGCAAATACATGTACAAAATTACATTTATTTTTTTTATCATTTTGAATACAGATCTAATAAGTTTTGTCAACACTTCCAAGTAATTTATCACAACAAAACTTCTATTACAAGTAGTTTTTGTTTGAATTTTGATAGCCAATTTTTATATATGGGTTTTGTCCAACATAGTAAGTGGAAGGAACCCTTATTGACTTTATAAGTCACCTCTCTTCAAACCAATTAAGTGGATCAAAATTGGTACTATGCGTTGGAGTTGGTTGTGGGCTGGTATTATGGTCGTTAGCTACTCAAATGGCTTGGATATATAGAGATATTTAATGGTCAAAGATGAGCTCTTGGGCTTTTCTTGACTAATCCTAGATTTATTTTTAATTTTATGAAATTAAATTAATTTTTAATTAATTATTTGTTTTCGTGACAGTTAGTTGGCAGTTGCAAACAGGCATATATATATATATATATATATATATATATATATATATATATATATATATATATATATATATATATATATATATATATATATATATATCCATTTGCGCCATTTTTCAGAGACAGATACAAAAAAATTCCTTCCAATTCGTTCTGCCACATATTCTTCATGGGGACTTAGTTTTAATTCGAAAAGTTCAAGATATAATCTTGAATAGATTGTTGTATTCTATAGACAGATCCATACCCTAGAAATTTCAGTCTTAAGACACTGCTTGCAGGTCTCAATCTTTAGATTTTCGTGTTTTCATCGTTGTATAAATATTCAAGTACGTTTTTCGTTGCAATTTCAAGTGTTTGATTGTGAGTAAATTACGTTTTATATAGACTTATTGTGTTAATTTCGTGATTTTTAACTTCTGTCGATAACAACTATCATTTTGTTTCATGAAGATTTATGATCATATATTCATGCATATACATAACCATACACGTGTATATAGTATACATACATGTTTTATATCATCAATTCATCATATCTTATACTATATATGTCTTTCATTATAATAAATATTATATAATTTAATCACAAATTCAAAATCGACAAAGGCAATAGTCTTTGCACAAGTGTGCCCTTTTAAACACGATGCTTTTTAAGTTGTTCTCCAATCTTCCTCATTCCTAGTTAGAAATTAGAATAGCCCCACATTTTCACATAGCCCACAAAGAAAGGCAATGTCTAAAAGTCTATGTCCGTTCCTAAATGCATAATAAAATTTGGTCTTCGAATATTTTACTTAATTTTAACGTGGTCGAAATTTTCTAATAGTTTGGTCATGTGTGGTCAGGTCTAGATCTAGGCATGGCCCGATATAGCTGTTTGAAAAGGGATTTTTGAACTTATGAAATAAGAGAACAACAATGGTCCCCTATCAATTAAAAAAGCAAAGAACAAGAATAAGGAAAATATACATCCACCATAGAAGCAAGCATAAACTTAAAAGTCTTGAAAGACCCATAAAGCCCCAATGTCCGGTTCATTCAATACTGTTATTAACTAAATATCATTAGTAGGTAAAATGTCAAATGTTCAGATGATTTATTCCGATCTATTATGTTTATTATTTATTATTTTCTTTTTTAGTGGGAAAACGTTATTGCTACATTTTGGATGTTGTAAAGATTTGTATTCATCTATTGCTTGGTTTTTTGGATAACTTAAATTCCTTGCTTGTGTAATTTGAAATGTAACAAGTTTTGACTCCATTTCAAATAATGAACTAATACCTAACTTTTTCGACTTCTCTATTCATTAAAGTTGAAATTAATAACTAATAAAGCTATTAAAATTAAACTAATAAAGACCATAGCTATATTAGATACAATAAATTTCAACCAAAAACAAGAGACAATTGTGCAAACACATTTAATCTTGAAGAGGGTCTTCCAACCGAAAAAGATATCCCTCTCAAATATCACATCAGATACTCCGCTTGCATAAAGTACGGTGAAAGTTATTCAATGATATTAGGTGCATAGATTTCTATCGGGATACTGATAGAAATTATTTATAAAATTTTGAATATCACTATAAATATCATTCATATAAAATGACCGACCTAAAATATCATTTACTTATCACAAACGTTAGAGTAATAGATAAAAAATTAGCAAGTATGTGGTTCTGTCTATTGATAGATTTAAATGTAATGACAAAAAAACCTTCTGTTACAAGGGAGAGGGTTGTTGAATGGGGTATTATGGAAAAATGGTGCATCATCCAATAATAACCACTTTAAGTCCTATGTAAATGTACTTGTAGGAAGTGGGAACTGTGGTAATGATGATGTTTCAAAAGAAGGTGGGAAATGGATTCTATTAGAGAATAAGGACCTTTACATTATTCATAATTCCACATGCACTTTCCTTGACAATGTGAGGGATGTACATGAAATCACTAACTTGTGTAAAATATGTCATAATAAGGGATTTAGTGACTTGGAGATAAGGTATATTGGCGGTGTGTAAGTTTGGATAGAGTTTGATAATCCTGAGGCTTGTGTGAAGTTCAAACAACATGAGGGGGTAAAGTCTTTCGTTAAAGAGTTTCAATATATTTCAAAAAACTTTGTGGTTAATGAACGAATGGTTTGGGTCGAGGTTGAAGGGTGACCTTTGTGTGCTTGGAGATCGATTGCATGTCAAAAAGTTACGGCTAAATGGGGTATAGTTGTAAGAACTAAAATTTTCATATTTTAATAAAGTTGGATTATGTGGGATTGAACTCTAATGTCAAAGTAATTCAATCATAAGGGTATTTTGGTCATCTTTGTGAATTTTATGATGTTTTAGCTTTAGGACCCGTGGTTGTGTGATTTGTATTTATAAACATTGGAATTGAATTCATTAGCCATTAGAACAAGGATGTAAAGAATTGATCCAATGTGAAAAATGTGTAGTTAAGTATGGAAAACTGATGACCATTACGTGATGCGTAAGTAAGGGATTACACGACGCATAAGTGGATGCAACCGAATACTTTGAGTATTTTGATGTAAACGTTAAGGTACGTTGTTATTTTGGAGAGTGATGTTTACGTGACACGTGATATAGAAAATACATGAAGGCTTGAAAGTTCTTTGCTAAATAAGGAAACTCAAGATTTCACTACGCGTCAAAGGAGAAAGCATACTCACGAAGAGAAGGAAATGTGACGCGTGACTAAGACCAACATAACGATTTATATGATTCGTGGAATGACGTCAAATGGAACATCGTTGAACACATGACGTGTAAAATGGAAATCACACATTGCATACAGGAAAGCGACGATCCTAAGTCCAAGATGATGCGTTAGTGCACAATTGGTGAGAGTTGTTACGTTTTTAAGTTGCCTAAGTGAATGGGTCAGGTTGACCCGATGGGTTGTCGTTTGATCTATCAGAAACATCAAATTTAATGGCTATTTTCACCCAAAAATTAGATTAAACGTCTCATCTCTCCCTCTCTCTCTCTCTCTCAAACTCGTTATCATGTGTGCTCTTGGTGTAATTAGTGTGTGTGAAGAAACTTTATTTTCAAGGAGTATTTCAAGGGGCTTGTTGGTACTAAGAGGCTAAACCAAGGAAATAGCTTACTCTCTATACTATTTTTGAATAAATTCCATCAATTAAACGAAATCTCATGAGCCCTAATTACTAGGGTTTGATCAAATCATGAACTTATTGATGGATAATTACCTCTTGATTTTGTTTAAGCTCATTACTAATGAAATTAATGTTTTTTTGATGAGATGACTTAATGGTACAATTGCTTAATACATAGCATGAGAATTTCAAGAAAAATGGGTGAATTATGAGAATTTAAAGCATGCTATGAAGTGATTAACATGTTTAATAGACGATTAAAGCAATGGAAAATGTTGATATATAACCCATGAAACTTACAATGGCCGGACTTGAATTAGTGAGATCATGCAATGCTTAATATGTGATTAATGGTGCTTAGCAGGTTTTCTATGGATTTACTTATGGGATTAATGAGTACTTACCACTCATTAAGAAAAGATAGTAAATTGGTTGACACTTCAAACACATAACGCTATGTGTAAATAAGAGGCGTGTGAAATCATACTTATAGGATTCCAAGAGGAAATGAAGGGCAAGGGAGACAATCAACACCGAGAGACTTGTCATAACTAGTGAATCAATTTCCAGATGAGTACATAATGATTCACTAAATTGGATACATGTCATTATTGCTATAAATTGTTGATACTTTCTCACATTATAACTCATTAAGTTTTGAGAATATAGAATACCATGCTTATGAATTGAAATGTTGAAATTGTCTTGGGTTGGAAAATAGCTTCCTAGATTGATAACTACCTAGAACTATTAAAATTGAGAGTATGTCGAGACATACATCCTATGTGGGGATGGGGCCAGCGACGCCCACGAATCCATGACAAGGTCTTTCCTTGGTGGATTTAGGAATTTGATTCCCATTGTTGTATCCATGAAAAGGACCGGTCTTAGGGAATCTTGAAGAAGACTCCCATTCTAAACACCATTGTAGAAAAGGTCGGGCCCGACCCAAATGGCAAATGATTGGAAGTCTAGCTTAATTAGGGAATATACTTCCCATACTTGTTGACAATATTGAAATGTTTGATATTTGTTTTTATGTACTCACAAGTCGATGGTCTTATTTCCTTTGAGATCTGATTTTGACATGTATCCAGAAATTAAGGACAAGGAGTCGTAAGGAGATTTAGTCTAACTTTTGCACTAAAAGACCTTTAGTGATTTAGAGACATGGATGCTAAAATAGTTGATGAATTTTGGTATAACCTTGTATATCTTTTGAATGGTTTTCCATGACTCTTTCATATCTTTTGTGACATCTAATGATACCAAATCATACCTTTTGTAAAAATTTAGTTGTAAATAGGATGTGATTCCATTAAACTCTAATTGTATTACTTGTTTAAATGGTGTATGAATTGGGGTGTTACAATAGTTCTGTTTAGGACGATGATCATAAGAGATGAAGGGTATTTTTAAAAGGTGTATCTAATAACTTTAATGATTAACAGATTCATAAGGAGAAGGAACATATGAGAAGTGGATTGCATAAAAAGATGATTCCATAGAAAATATATATGGTAAAATTGTGCTTGATTTTAATGAAAATGAAAGTATTTATAATGTTAATAGTGCTAATGACATTCCTATACGGGTTTGTCTTATTGCAACATAAGAAAGTTAGTACTCATAAATTACATGAATTGGCTGCCAATATTTTTGTGGATTCTTCAAGTGATGTTTCTGTTGTTGCTTTAGAAATGGGATCAAGGTGCCTGTTGTGGTTAGGTCTCACATGGTTGTTGTTGATCCCCAAGTCAACTAGGTGTTGATGTTGCTGACTTTATATCTCCTCACTACCAAAAGTGCTGAACAAAACTCAAGTTTCACTCCTAGCTACTGATAACGCCTAGTAATATCAAGTATTATAGTCGTTATTGAGCAGAGTTTTGAATGAATTACACTTCTGAAAATACGATATCACTTACGTTTTGTGCCGAGGGTGCTTGTTGCAAATTACAAAAAGTACAGGGTTAAAAGTGTAAGTTTTGGCAAAGTATTGAAAGAGCTACTTTAGGTCGAAGTAACATGCACGCTGCGTACCCAGAGGAGTGACACGACGCGGTGAGCTGCGTCACCGGGTGAGGATTTGAAATTCAAAGTGCAAAGAAACAGGGATTCAAGATAAGTCGCGCTGCATATAAGCCTATATACTGTGACGTTTGCAGGCAAAATTTGCACCTATAAATAGAGGGTCCCGGTTCATGATTCGGATGCGAATATCCGACCTTTGAGTGGAACTCATGCATCTTTGACTCAAAATTCGTAGCTTAATGATTTGTAGTTGGTAGCTTGGTTAGTTTTGTTATTATTTCATTTCATTTTCGGTTTTTGTTAGTATGTGTGATCAAGGGTTCTGGATTGTATAACACCGTTGACCATGTGGATCTTATTGTTGTTCCTGTTTTCAGAAGCATTCGGCTCTGATTCAGGGTTTTATTTGAATGCAAGTTTGGTTTAAAGTTATTTCATGTTCGTTTATAATTTCGGTTTCGAGAATCGTTGTCGTTTGGTTTGATTGTTTGGATTGTTTGGTTTCTGATTTCTGAGTTGGATCTCGAGATCAAATTGGATTGTTTTGATTGAGTGTGATTCAAATTTGAGTTTAGATCATTAGTTCGCTTTTCGCATTTTCGAGTTCTTTTCGGGTATTTAAGTGTATGAATGGAAACCGTCTATAGAGTGACACTATAGATCGGTCAAGTTTTGACACAGAGTGTCGATCACTGACTCCACGGTTCGACCCTTACTTACTACTAGCTAGTGGACTGGTAAGGTTAAATCTTGTATTTTTGACCGCATCAACGATTGCGACGTGTAAAATTTTGGCGCCGTTGCCGGAGAGTTGTGCGCTCGACATACTGTGTCATTCAGTTGTTTTCTTGATAATTTTTGGTAGTTTGATTGTTTTTGACGGTCGTTTGGATCCGGTGCATACGTACGTGTCGAGGTGTACAAACGTCACCTCTTTTTTTTTATTCTGAGATAGAAAGAACCGCGCGAAAGAATCGTGTTCACAAACGTTTATTTAATGAGTTCAAATGATGTTTTAGTTGAGGATGTTACCCATGAGCTACACAACAAGGTAACAGAAGGATAGCCGATTATGTCCCTATTTCCGGTAAATACCAATGGAGCTTCCATGAGTGTTGGTGGTGGCATAGTTTCAGCCCTGTGTCTCTTCCATCATGCATTCAGTATGCAGTTCCGCCAATTAGTCAACCCATTCCTAAATCTTGTGTGAATCCTACAGCAACAGTGCCGACGTGGGGAGTACCGAATCGTGATGGTGCTCCACGCCAACGCCAGCCACCGCAGATTCCACAACCTTAGAAACCTCAACAATCCATACCATAACAGCAACCGCAGCAATACTAGGCTCAGTTGCAAGACCTGGAATACGAAGATGGAGACGATGGTTGGATGCCAGACCATAACTACAACAATAACCCATACCACAGCAGCAACCGTAGCAATACTAGGCTAAATTGTGAGACCTGGAATACGAAGATGGAGACGATGGTTGGATTCCAGACCATAACTACAACAATAACCAATGGAATCAAGGTCGAGGACCTCCATGACAGTAGCAGTAGCATAGAAATCAATGGCGAGGACAACGATATTATAACAATGAGTTATACAATGTTGGTAATCTCGTTCCTCTGCTTTATTTTGCACAACCGATTGGACAGTCGGTTGCATCACACTTCCAACCACGGGAGTATGATGATGCTTCGCCTATATTTTTTTCCTGAAAATGTAGATTGTCATGTAGAGTTTAGGCCACAATTGTTAGGAGTATTTCCTGAATTTAGGGGTTATAAGCAGGATGATCCTTATAACCATCTTTATGAGTTCTTCTTAGCTATCACCAATACAAATATACCTAGGAATGCCAACAAAGATTTCTTTAGGCTTAGGTTAGTTCCATTTACACTCAAGGATAAGGCTAAGTATCACAACTTGGGAGCAGCTGTTGACAAGGTTCTTGTAAGAGTTTTATCCAACAAGTAAGACATCTGAAATAAGAAGGGCCATACAAGATTTTCAGCAAAAGCCTATGCTTTTGAGAGATTAAAGGAACTGTTACGCTCGTGTCCACACCATTAGTTCCCACGATGGAAACTGGTTAAGTTTTTCTATGATGGTGTCGACAGCATAAGTCAAGCCATGATCAACGCATCATCTGGAGGTACGATCATGATGCAAGACTCCGACATAGTATGGAGATTCCTGGAGCAGCTAAGCAACGGCTCCAAAACCAATTATTCGGAAAGGAAGCCCGTCAATACTTCATCAGCAGCAGCCGTTGGCACGGATAATGTTTGGAGGAAAGAAGTGAAGAAGGAGATCGGAGACCTTAACAGGAAGTTCGATCAATTATTAGCCACAATACAGCAAGGACCATCAAACTCACAGCAGCACGGTCAACAAGGACCAAGAACCCAAGAGGTCAACCAAGTGTATGGTCAAGGGTAATACCACAACAACAATAATGGACGACCATACAGGCCATATAATCAAGGTGCCAGAATTATGGTGGTAATTACAACAACAACAGCCAGTAATACAACAATAATCGATAGGGTAATCACCACGGGCCAGCGCAGAATCAGTCACGACAATATCAGCCTGTCAATAATAATAATGGTCCAAACAACAATAGCAATACAAGGTCAAGCAAAAGTAACACCAACCAGGTGACTGACTCTCAAAAGTGGGATAAGATATACGACTTTGTGATTTCAGTCGATTAATAGGATAAAACCAACGCAAAATCCATCACCAACATAGAACGTCAAATCGCTCAGTTTGCTGAGAACACAAGGAAGAGAGATGATGGAAAACTCCCTAGTAGTACTGAGGTTGATCCTAACCACACACAGCCAGCAAGAAAAGAACATGTAAACGCTTTAGAGAACTTTGAAGGAGAAAAAGTATGGATAAGTGTGAAGACAGAAGATCTCTTCAATTCAGAAGACAAGGATGAGGTTACCCGTGAAGGCGAGCAGCCAGCAGTAGCTGCAATTAGGAAAAAGAAGGCTGCTAAAGCAAAGAATCGAAACACATATGGAGAATCCCCTATCAACCACCCTCTACTAGATCAATTGAAGGACACACCGGGTGATTCCAAGATCCTGAAAGAAATTTGTAGGGAAAAGGAAAAGGAAAAGACAAAGATCCCGACACCTGAAAAACTTCGTCTCACTGTTAAGGCTAGTGAAGCAATGTTGGGCACATTACCCAAAAAAGAGAAAGACCCTGGTACACCTTACATCACCGTTACCATTGGTGATGTAGTCATAAGAGATGCCTTGTTGGATTTACGGGCAAGTGTAAATGTTTTGCCTAGTCACTTGTACAACCAATACAAAAATGAGGAATTAGAATAAGCTAAAACAGTCTTACAATTGGCCGACCAGTCAACTAAGGTCTCTAGAGGCAAAATGACCAACATGATCGTTAAAGTTGGGAATTCTTCTATCCAGTGGATTTCTTGGTAATAGAATATGAAAGCCAGCAAGATTCACCACCTGCCTTGATTTTAGGATGACCATTTCTAGCCACAACAGGAGCAATCATGGATTGCAAGACAAGTGACATGGATGTCATGTTCGGTACAAGGAAAATAAGATTAAATATGTTTAGATCTCCGCTATCTCTTCCACGTGGATATGATGATCCTCACAAGACAATTAGGCCTCCAATGATGCAAAGGACAGACATTAGAAAAAAACAGAAGAAGAAAACTCATGGGGTGACGAAGTGATCCTCTGGAAGGAATAAGGACATACACCTAATCTGATAGAAAAACTACACCTTTTAGCCATAATTGAGATGATGGAAAGAAAGAACCAAGCATTTCCAAGGTGGGATGTCATGAAGCAAAAGTAACACAAGTTCTGGAAGCACAACAGCAAATGATAAGCCAAATAGGGGACCGAATAACTCATTTAACGACATTGATGGAAACATTAGTCCATGACATCGCCCTAGGATGGACAAGCTTTTGCCTAAGGCAGGATGAGGATACCACTGTCTGGCTGAAGACGTTAAACTTGGCGCTTGGTGGGAGGCAACCCATTCATGGTAATTTAAGGTTTTTATGTTTCTTTTAGTTGTTTTTAGTAGTTAGGATTTTAGTACTACTATCATCATCTTGGAAGTTTGGCGTAAATCTAGTTACCAAGGAAAAAAAGGAAGAAAAAAAGATTTTTGGAACAGGCGTTGCGAGTAAGTTCTGCACACGACACAGGCAAATGGGAGAACCCGATGCGCAGGGGTTCTCACAAGAGCACGTGCTGCGGAAAGATGTCCTCCACGTCACGGATTTTGATCGGATGAAAAGGATTTAAGTGGTAATTCTTCTGTCACTTACACACACATACACTTACACGCCGCAGACAAATAGAGCTTTCAAATCAATTGGCATTTTCGTGATTTTCTTTGCATACCCGTGTTCTACTACTGAGATACGTCCATCTTAACTAGTTCAATCAAGTTGATGCATGCAATTAGTGCTAGAATTGGACCAAATAGGGCTATTTTTGCAAACTTAGAAAAATCATCAATGCTGACCTCTCGGGTTATATTTTTGCAAATTTCCACCCTTGGGAGCTTAGTCGGATAGTTAGGAACCCTTTACATGTGTTGGTGGAAACAAAAACAGGTGAAAATCAGGATTGAAAGGGACAGTCATACGATGCGCTACGGCGTACTCATGTGCCGCGCCACGTGGTTTGAACTGACACGGGGTTTTGTCCACGATGCGTAAAGGACTAATTTTGCAATTGTGTTTCTAGTATGTATTTTCACACAGATGACTCGACGACGTCCAACCAGAGCGGTGTATGTGTCGGAGCATAATTTTATAAGATTTCCAGAGGCACTGAAGGAGTCACAAAGATATTTGTCGCCACTGTAGGATGTCAGCACACAGGCGCTCCAACAGGCACTACATTTTAACCGGGAGTTTTGGCAAAGGTGGGGGTCTGGGATCAGCTGCTACCATTACTTTAATGCACCTGGACACATCCGGAGGGTGCACATACATTTACATGCCGAGGATGGGATAGACTGATGGCTCGGGAGGACGACATTTCATATAGAGAGCTCATGCGGGATTTCTTCTCCACTTGCCTATACGAGCCCAGATCTGATGAGCCTACTGCCTACCTCATTAGATTCTGACTTGGAGGGCAAAGCCGGTAGTGCACTATGCGCGAGTTCGCCTGACGCACGGAGATTTATACCCGGGCGGAGACAGAGAGCATCCATTTCCAGCCCTTCCTGGATGCTTGTTTGATCCAGTAGCCATATAGAGAGTCAGATGAGGTCATTTTGTCACGGATGTCCAAGGACTGGTTCGAGGCTGGGGGAGGGGGGCAGGGAGAGCCAGTTCCGCTCCCCGTTGCATCGCATCATGCACCGGATCATTTCCTCGACCATTGCACATTGGAAGGGGAGTGAGAAGGTGCCGCGAGAGGACATGTTCTACATGTGGGTCCTCACTGACCCGACCAGGTTTCTCAACCTGCCCCATGCTTTGGCTGTCTTCTTGACATCCAAAGCCAAGTGGAATAGGGAGGGGATCCCAAAGACTGGTGGGCATTACATTATGAGGCTGGCCCAGTCTTACGGCATCCTCACAGGTGACATCATAATCGACATGAGGCCGACGCTGCCCACCCTCATTCAGGGACAGTATTTGGAGGTGATAGGGGTGGTACGGACGAGGAGGCCGGGCGTATATAAGAATGCACCTGATATTCCAGCCCGACATCCCAGAGCCCAAGAGGCAGAGCCACAAGTTGAGGAGCAGCTGGAGAGACCCGCGAGGAGGAGGAGAGTTGCAGCAGCCTGTAGACGTCCAGGCTGCACTGCGAGATTTGATAGCCACGGTGACTGGAGGCACAAGTGTGATGGATTGTAGAGTCTCTGCGGGCACTCCTTCTCCAGGCCGGGTTGGAGCCGCCACCCTTTCCTGCCACGGATCATGACGAGGTTGGTCCATCTGGGACGCACCATGATGATGAGTGATAATATTTTGATTCTTTTTTAGAACATTGTATATAAACTGTTACATTAAGTTGTTTGTTTTTATTTATTTTAATCTTTATTTGAGTTTTTGTGTTGCAAGCTACCTACGGAATCAACCATGGAGTTGCATAACGCAAGTGTGGGGTCACTGTTCCCTTACACTTGTATTATGGCAGGCGTGTTCACTGCTACGCCCCAACTCCCTGAAAAATGTACCAAGATACGCAAACAATCGCCCTATTACATATGAACTCGACAATCGAGCAATTCACCGTTCAAAAGGGGTAACTCTTTTCTCCCTTGTTTTGAAGTTTTCTTTTGTACAATGGGGACATTTTACGGTTTAAAGTGTGGGGTGGAGACGGTTGAAAAGATTTTTGAATTTTTGCGAAAAAGTCATAATTTTTGAAATTTTTAGCAATTTTCTAAATTTTTAAGATGTTGTAACTTGGAAATGAATAGTTTTTGAATGTTTATAGCATTGTGGTATTTTTTTCAAAAAATAGTGTTTAGTTGTTACCATGCTAGTTTGAGTTAAAATAAGTTGAGTGTTTGGAAGTTAGAAAATTCTGGATTAGAGTATCTTAGGATTGGGATTCAGGAGATGATTGTCAATCAGTGGCCTTTGTTGTTTGAGTCAGCAAGTCTGAAAAGGGTGGCCCGTAGGGCATTTATGCACCTCACTACCTAAGATCGTCTGGTCTGGGATAGTATTTTCGAAAGCTTGTTACACGAACAACATCGAAAGTCATGGATAATTCCCTAACGGCCTTTAGAATCTGAATGAGTAAGTTTGCACGATTGTGAACCAAAATTTGTAATCAACGGTTCTTTAGAAAGTCGTGAATCCCAAAGGGTATTTTGGTCATTTTTTCAAAAATCATTTTCTGCTAACTTTTCGAATACAATAAACTTTGAAACTAAAGATATTCAAAAATGTTTGGATCATTGTTAAAAAACTCTACTTGCTTGGGGACAAGCAATGCACAAGTGTGGGATGTTTGATAATGCCTACTAATATCAAGTATTCTAGTCGTTATTAAGCCGAGTTTTGAATGAAATACACTTCTGAAAAATACGATATTACTCATGTTTTGTGTCGAGGGTGCTTGTTGCAAATTACATAAAATACAGGGTAAAAAGTGTAAGTTTTGGCAAATTATGGAAAGAAGCTACTTCAGGTCGAAGTAACACGCGCGCCGTGTACCTAGAGGAGCGACACGACGCGGTGAGTTGTGTCACCGGGTGAGGATATGAAATTCGAAGTGCGAAGAAACGGGGATTGAAGATATGCCGCACCACGTATAAGCCTATACCACGACGCGTGAAGGAAAAATTTGCAACTATAAATAGAGGGTCCCGGTTCGTGATTCAGGAGCGAAGATCCGACCTTTGAATGGAACTCAGACATCTTTGACTCAGAATTCGTAGCTTAATGATTCGTAGTTGGTAGCTTGGTTAGTTTCTTTATTATTTCATTTCATTTTCAGTTTTTGTTAGTACATGTGATCAAGGGTTCTGGATTGTAGAACACCGTTTACCACGTAGATCTTATTTTTGTTCCTGTTTTCAGAAGCATTAGACTCTGATTCAGGGTTTTATTTGAATGCAAGTTTGGTTTGAAGTTATTTCATGTTCGTTTATAATTTCGGTTTCGAGAATCGTTGTCGTTTGGTGTGATTGTTTGGATTGTTTGGTTTCTGATTTCTGAGTTGGATCTCGATATCAGATTGGATTGTTTTGATTCAGTGTAATTCGGATTTGAGTTTAGATCATTAGTTCCCTTTTCGCATTTTCAAGTTTTTTTGGGTATTTAAGTGTATGAATGGAAATCGTCTATAGAGTGACACTATAAATCGATCAAGTTTTGACACAGAGTGTCGACCACTGACTCCACGGTTCGACCCTTACTTACTACTAGCTAGTGGACTGGTAAGTTTAAATCTTGTATTTTTTACCGCATCAACGACTGCGACGTGTCAGCTGCCATAAGAGGTTTGAATGTATGAAACCCTCTTTGAGTCAAGCTATGGTTCATCATAAGAAACATATCACTTGATTGGGGTCAAATACCAGGCCTGTTAATTTTTGGAGGGTTTAGGTTTCTTCTAACTAGCTAAGTTGGGACTGCTTAACTATAGCATCACGACCCCATACTTGGTCTCATCACGACCCAAGAATATGAACAATATTGCGTCGTGACCTACACACAACCAGTGCCAATTCCGCCATTTTTCCAAGCCATTTCTTGGCTCCTTTTCAATTCATTTTAATATCAAAACAATACATATACTATAGAACTCGATGTAACAACAAGATAACACACCACATCTATCAATTCTTAACTTCTCCAATTCATCATTAAAAGAGCAAGATCTTACCTCAATCGCAAGCATCAGTTTGATATTTTTGAAGCTTTCTACAATTCTTCTTGATCCACTCCTTGATTTCTAGCCCCAAATTCCTTTTCTCCTTAGTTCTCTCTCAGAAAGACGAACCTAGTGGAGGACACACAAGAATGGCCAAATTAAATCCTAAGTTGTATTCAATTGAACACCCGTCGCGTCGCGTTTTAACAATCATTGTGTCACGACCTCATCGTGACATGATCCCACCTTCATCGTGCCTCGTTCTCGCCAACAATAACCTTGTACTTTCAAACTTCTTTCTATCATAATATATTACTTTCACGATAGCATCGTGAGCACCCATGTTTCGCGTCGTATTCCAAATCACACTCAATACCAACTATTGTACAATATTACTGTCAAAACATGGTGTTACATTATGGTTCTTTTAGATTGCTGTTTTTCGTCTGATATGGCACGAAACATTATTTCTATTCATGCACTTTACAGAGATGGTTTTTATTTTGGTTTTGAGCTTGGATGTATATTAGTTTATAAAAAAGATGCTCTTTACTTTAAAGCAAATCCTTGTCATGGTATTTATGAAACTGTTATTAACATAAGAAGAAATAATAATGCAATCTATAATGTTAATTCTAACTTATTCAAAGATATGGATAAAACTTATCTATGGCATTGTCGACTTGGTCATGTAAACAAGAGTCGCATCGCCAAACTCCAAACATATGGGATTTTGGAATCATTTGAGCAAAAGTTATATGATGAATGTGAATCTTTTTTGTTAAGAAAAATGAGAAAGGCTCAATTAATAGGAAACTGTGAAAGAGGAAGATATTTTTTGGATATTGTACATGCTGATGTATGTGGACCGTTCAGATCAGCCACAAGGCATGGTGAATGATACTTCGTTACATTTACTAATATCAGTAGATATGAATATGCTTATTCTAGATCAAACATAAGCTTGAAACCTTTGAGATGTTTAGGATTTTCCAAAATGAGGTAGAGGAATACAATTCAAAAAAGAATCAACATCCTCCGATCCGATATGGGTAGATAATATCTTTTGTCTTCTCGTAGTGTTTTCCAGTTACACAGAGCTCTTAAGCAATGTGACCCTTTATCACATTATCTTTTTCATATTTGTGATGAAAGGTTACATAATGGTATTCAATATGGTATTACTAACTATCTTATTCATGGTTCTCACGTTGGATATAACAATTTGGTTATTTCACATTTCTTTTATGCGGACAACTTTATTTTTGTTGTTAACTGGTTGCAAGACAATGTGAGAAGTATTATAAGGATTTTATGTTTGTTTTTTTCTAGATCCTTGGTTATAAATTGACCTTCACTAATATGCATGGTATCAGTTTTGATTAGCATGAATTCAAAAATATGACTTTGCTTACTATATGCTCTACAGCAAATTTGCATTATGTTTATGTTGGTTTACATGTAGGCTCTAATATGTCTTGGGTGGAAGGATGAAATGGGATTTTTGGTAGGTTTAAGAGTAAACTTTCCAAATGGAAAGTTTACATGTTGTATATTGGTGGTCGATCAATGCTTTCGGAGGTGGTTATTGGATGCTTGGTGATTTTCTCTATGTCTATTTTCAAAGCTACAAATAAAGTTATGTGGGTGTTGGAAGGGTGGAGGTGAAAATTTTTCTATGGTAACGAGGTGATAAAAGGAAGATCTTGTAGATTAAAGGGGATAAAGTATTGAAATTTAAAGAAAAATATGGAATTAGTATAGAAAGTTTATATGCATTTAATCAAGCTTATTTGCAAAAATGGACTTGGTGTCGTATAAATTCTGGCTCTTTGTATGGGTGAACGTCGTTGTACTCATCTATGGTGAGAATGGTGTTTTTGGTGAAGCTAGGCCGAATTCTCGAGGTGTGTGGTCTAAAAGTATTGTTTCCATTAATCTGCTTCATGAAAAAGGTGTTATCATGTATAATTCCTTGTCGGAAAATGTGGGTAATGGTTGTGCCACTAGATTTTGGAGTGAAGTATGGTTTGGTGAAAACACCCTTAAGAGTGTGTTTCCTACGTTGTTTCGGTTGGAAGTCGATACAAATTGTTGGATTATAGATCATTAGAAAGAATGGTAGTTGGTGTTGGAATTGATGGCGCATGATTGGGGCAGCAATCTAGCTTTCAATGCTATTGGACAGGCTACATTCGTTTATCCGTTTCGATTTCGGAAATAAATGGCAATGGGCATTAGATCACATATGCATGTTTACGCTTAGCAACACAAAAACCTATAATGATGATGTCATCCTTCCGATGTGAAATAGTCTTACTAGGTTGGTGCTAAAGAAAGTTAACATCTTTATTTGGAGAGCTTTACTTGATTGTCTTTCAACCCATGAAAAGTAGACTGATAGAGGAGTTAACTTGGAGACTTTGCTTTGCTCCAAATATGTCGAGGTCATTGATCATGTATTGATTCAATATTAATTGGCTTATCCTACTTGGATCAAGCTTGCTTGATGGTGAGACTTTTTTTGTTCCGGTGGCATGTTTTATGAGTAACTAGTTTATCGTGGGTTGATTCGTTTAAGGCGAATGTAGTCCAGAAGGCTTGTTTAGACGTGGTCTAAAATGACTACACTTTGTCGTGGAGATATCAAAACTTCGTGCTCTTTGATACTCCATGATACTCCAAAATATCGAAAAGAAGTTTTCTTTGATTGAAATTTCATGTCTTCTTTCCATTGGATAGTGAATAGAAATCGATAAATTAGCTATAAACTCTTTATAGCTTTTTTCCTTTGAAGTCTTACTAGTTTCAATATATTCAACGTATATCAAAATATTTACGATAAAACTCTATAATAAGAACCAACTTGAACGATATCTATTGTTGCAAAACCTAAACCTTTTCTTTTTATATTGTTGGCGATTGAATTAAAGCAAGTACACATGTCAAATCTTAGTAAAAAGTTTCCATATCAAGTGTTCAATCAAGATGTACTTAAAAGACCGACCAAGCATGTTTATTTCTTAAAAATGATACACCAATTATTTCTTGTATGACGGAGTTTGTTTAAAAGTAAATAATTTTAAAATAAAACATCAAACTAACTCATTTGCATTATAAAACAAAATAAAAGATACTTCTAGTAATAATAATATATAAAAAAAATACAACCATCAATTAAGTAATCGATACCAATTCATTGAGCCAACCGAACTAGGTTCCATCAAAGAAACATGACTTTTACCCAACTTTTTCTTTGTGCATTTGAAATTAAATAAATATTTTTTTATTAACAAAGCTTTCTTTTTTGTAAACGGCCCATGTGGGTTGGGGGGCCAATCAAAAATATAAAATGGACTCCACAAAAAAGAAATTGCTTTAGTTTCTTAATTAAATATATACCTTTCAACTATAAATAACAATTATGAATTATTGGCTTATGGCCTCCCCCCAACAAGAGGTTTTGTTTTGTACTTTGGGACCCCTCCCCCATCCCTATAGCTAATTTTACTACCAACTCTTTTGTTGATACTTCTACATCAATCTTGATTTAAAATAATCTTCATATTGTCTTCACGTATTAAACCATCCAACAAATTTATCCCTTTTAAAGTATGTTCAACTTAAAAACTTTTTAATTTTTAGTTTTAAAAAAACTCGAATTTAAAAAAATATATCCGTTTAGTAATACCGACTTAAAATTTTAATTTAAACAAACAATTTTTTGATACAAAATCTACTTCAAGTAGCTTTCAAGATGTTTTAGTTTTTCAGGGCTTTTGACTTTTATCTCTTATGTAACGTTACACATTGCAAAAGTTTACAGCTACATTTGTCATATATTTTTACACAAATAAAAAATACAACTTCCAGTTTTCGGATACCAGCTACTTTCTCTAAACATATTTTCAACGTCTATAGTCTCTGATCACCCGTTCTTAAAAAAAGCATTATCATTTGATTCTTTTAATGATTTACAATGTTTTAAATTCACATGAAACATGTTAAGGGTTTTCAACAACCTTTATCATAGGGAATACCCCAAATACTACCCTCTATCTCAAACTAGAAACATATAAATGATAGCCTAGAAAGGCTTTGGGAAGGAATGCCAATTTTGGCCATGTATTTGGTGAAACAAATTATCAATGTTGATGAGTTGTATAAAGTAGAGGCAATTCAATAGGCATTTTTTTGTTTCCTTTTCATTTGTAATTTTGTAATTTACTTTTTTCCATCCATCCAATCAATATATATATATATATATATATATATATATATATATATATATATATATATATATATATATATATATATATATATATATATATATATATATATATATATTAGGAACCAAAAGGAGCCCTATGAGGGATGCCTTTTCTTCTTCTAGTGGAGGAAGTTGAAGGGGGTGGAGGAGGTGTGGGCGGGTAAATGTCTTGTTGTGAGGCATCACGCAATTCTTCTTCTACTCTTCTTGTTGATGATGATGATATGTCCTCTAACATAAAGCTTGTGTTTCCATTTCTTTTTATTCCTACAACCTTTATGTCAAAAATAAATAAATAAAATAAATTATGAAATAATATGGGGATTTTCATTGGTGTTTGTGGATTTTAGAAAATAGAAAGTTTGATTTAGAATTGATAGTGATGGTGATTGCCATTATGTTATCATTAATGTCGGTTTTGAAGATAGTGTCATACGTATATTATGGTGTAACAATAAGATTATTAAATAAATAAAGTCGAGCTATAAAATAAAATGAGAAAATGAGAATGTATTAGTTTTTTGTAGATTTTAGAAAGTTTAATTTCTAATCAATCACGATGACGATTACCATTATATTAAAAGATATTGTTTATATTCATTTATATCATACATTTTTTTTTTCATTTTTCTTAATGATAAAAATATATTCGATTTGAAGTCACGAAATTAAACTAATACGAGTTTCTTTTTACTATACGTAATCATGATAAATATATCTGGCGAATAATATAATTAATAAATGGATAATATCATAATTATACGTTGTATGAAACTTTTTAATATTTAAACAATAAATTTGGATGCTATAAAATGTATTTTGCAGACAGTATTCAACATTTGAGTAAATCATTTTTCTATTTATTTATTTTTGAATAAGTGTACATATAAATGTCACCTAGAATAACCGTATTACATTTATTGTAATAGAAAAAGGCTTTATTGTTGAAATATTCTAGAAACACCCAAGAAAGCATGTCCAAAAAAGGAAAAACTTTTACTCTTGGTTTTACTGTAAAATTGATATCACATTATATCCATACTAATAAAAAATTTTAACATTATTTTTATCTTATTATTGGTGGATGATGGGTTGGTTTTTAATTTTTTTAATATGTTAATGATGTGCATGATGAGGTCATGAGCATATGGTACATGCCAATTCATATGGGGTGAGTTGTATTGTCAACATTGTGAAGCAAAGGCAACAATTAAAGCAAAATTAGGTATTAAATATTAAATGAGAGTAATTAATTAATGAAAGAGATTATGCTAACCTTACAGCCGAGTGAACAAAATCGAAGCGCATCCAATAAACTTCTTCCACAAATTTCACAAATGTGTGAAACTGCTTTTCCTGATTTAGGTTGCGGTCTTTCGTTTAGAAATAAAACTCTCGCACTGTTTATGACGTATGTTTGGACGCCATCGATGTTCAACACTTTTTCGATCTCAGAAACCCGAACGACATCGTGATATGATGATCTTCTGATCTGCATTATCAATTTATCATCATTTGTTGAATCTCAAAAAGTTGTTTGAGATTTGGAATAAAATATTGAAATTAAAGTTCATATAATGTAGATATAGAATTAACAATGTGAAAGTACTCGAGAATTTTGAGTTTCAAAAAGTTCCGAAAAAGCTTTTCGAATTGCACGTAAACAGAATTTAAAATGTTAATATAATGTTGAAAATGAAAACAATGTGATATATATAAAATTATAAATACACATGAAAGTTTAATCATGTAAACGTAATTAATGTCAATAATGTGAAAGTTTAATTGTAACGAAATTAACAAAAAAATGTTAAAAAGTATGACGAAACAACCGAATTTTGATAATGTCGATATGCTGTTATCAATTTCAAAGTCTTCATGAAATCAACGGAGTTGTACATTACAACATTGTATGTACAACCGATCAGAGCGTGAGATTATTATCAGTTATAATTGTGAACGAAAACACACACAAACACACACAAACCTGAATCACTTGATGTTCTTTATGGCGAGAAGATCGGCAATAGAAGCAGAATGCGTCGCCATTGCAATCCAAACAATACATATTACATTCACTTCTGGCGGCGGCGCCGTGCGTCCGGCAGACAGAGAAGAATGCCGTTCCGAGAAGCTTCTCTAGCCATGGCGGCACCAATTGCTGCTGCATTCAATTCGCCAAGCATTAGAATCAATTCATCGTCACCAAGAACAGATGCAATAAACACATAGTAAAACACAGACACATTTATGTTTCACAATCGATCAATTATTTGTTCTTACAAACATAGCATAATTACCATTGTGCATTCGAGTAAATGTGCAACGACGGAAATCGAACTCGAGAACTCGTCGTTGATGGAAATTGCCGATCAGAAGAATTCGCAGAGGGAATTCTTGAGAGAGAAAAAGTTTGTAGAGAGAGAAAGAAAGAGAGAGAGAGGAGGTGAAAACAATTTTGAGCTTAGAATTCATCAACATAACAACGCCTGAGCTAATGGACAAAAGCAAGCATTGTTAAAAAGGAATATATAATTATCTGGTCCTACAACTATACTTAAACGACACTTTTAGTCCCTGTATTATCATTTTAATATTTTTCATTGTAAAACTCGTGGTGGCTCTAAAATAACTAACATGTGTCGTTGTTCTTTTATGATTTTCAAAAAAATAATAATAATAAACTAATAAAATGTATTCCTTTGTAACAACACTTAAACTTTATTTGTAAAGTTTATTATTGTCTAAAACAACATAAAATCGATCTGAATGCAATAAGTGTTTTATCACACCAACTCTTTAAGATGTACCACTTAAAATTTATTGATAATTAAAAAGTTTTATTTCTTTGGGTCCAAAAATAAATTCATTTCGTCCTTATTGTTATCCTGATAACTTTGCAATACATGTCACCTACATAATAGAAACATAAACCCTATGAAAAAAGTACCTAACTGGAAATTTGCTTCTTACAATATATCAGATATATTTGGAAGTTGATGGTTGGATGTGAAGTCTTAACTTGCAAGATGTCACCATACACATGATACAAAAAATACCATAAATTTTGTCAAAATCTTATCGTTCATTCATTGACACATCACACGGTATGACCTGAATATAAAATGTTTAAGTTACCACAATAAAACTTGAATATTTCAAAAAATTAATGATAGGTCCAAGATTCATATTTTACAATGGGTAGTGACCCATACACAACAGTTTTTGGCCATATACAACTATTTATGCATAAAAGGGTTGTACATTATGCATAAAGTATATTAAATTGTTGTGTATGACTAAAAATTGTTGTGTAAATATCACTTTCCTTTTACAATGAAAGAAATAGAATACAACAAGACTACATACCATAGAAAATGAGAGTTTAAGGAATATATGATCTAACATATAAAAACAACATACTAGGGACAAATTAGATACTTTAACATAGTATAGGGGGGAAATGATAATATATTTTACTACGAATGTCGAATTCAACGGCCAAGATCTAAGCGATGGAGAAGCTTAAAGTTCATTGACAGCCATGGGATCACGATTCCGGTTTGGCACTTACGCCATTTTGGATGTCTTTTGCGTACGAACAGAGTTCGGGTCGGCCTCCGGGTTACGTTTGATCGCATCAGAAAGCTGTTAAGTAACGTCATCTAGTTGTGCCACGTGTGTGAAAGTACACGTGTCGTTATGTTGTTGGTCTGTCTTGTCTCGGGATTGCTAGTATATGTCACCCATGTAAGACGTCGACTTCCGAAAATATTGGTGATATGTCCTAAGTGCCCTTTGTATTTTGCGAGAATTACGTTAATGGCAATGATGTTCTCAATCATGTATTAAAAAGGTCATTTACTAAAGTGAACGAAACTACAAGTAAATAACTAAATATCATTTAATCATCACGCTATACATTTTTATCGTAAATTGATCTTGTGATTTAGTTAATTAGTGAAGTTCCTTTTGCCGACAAATAATTTTACAGCCAATCCGAGAAATGTATTGCATTTGTCAAATCCATTTATGTTATAATGTCTCGATCACTATCTTTATAGTTCACGAATTCCTCACAAAAATGTATATATTTCCTGAACTATATAAGATTAGTGTCATGATTTCTTTTGGGTGCAAGTTGTTGGTGATTTTAGTGTCACCAAGTCATTTTATGTAATTGGAACTAACATATGAGCTAATAGACTATTTAGTTTGTACTCTAATATATGTTCGGGTATGTGCGGAGTACACGCATGTATAAGATCGAATAAATATTGGGGTTCCAAGGGAATTTCCAAGTAGGTACATAGTGGAAAATCGTATTTCTTGAGGGAGATTATGGTAAAACTGACTAATTTCATCAGTTTTGGAAACCATCGATTCCCCATTAATTCGTGACTTGTTCCCAAAGAAATCGATGACGGCAACCCAAAAGCCCATGACGGCTAACCCTAGACAAAACCCTATCACTTATTTATTATATAAACGACTCTCTTCTTTGAGGTCAGACACACATTTTAGCTCTCGTTTTTCATACGAACTCAGATTCCATAGCAATTTGGCTTACGATTTCTGTGCCTAGATTCATAAGTGTCCCCTTGGGATTATCCTACGCTGAATTTCTTGTAACCCGGGGATAGGATAGAAATATCAGTTCGGAAAGTGTTCACACGATCCAATGGGTATCCAGATCTCCACTCAAACCCTACCCAATTTCTAACACAAGTGATAAAATTTTCACTCGATCAACAATTTCTAGAGTCTTCTGTTGGAATCGAATAGGAAATTGCTTGGTTTTTTATCGGGTTAATTTGGAGTTGTGGGATGAATTTTAAAGGAGAAGATCGAGAAGTGGAGTTTAGGAAGATTAATGGGCCAGTTTGGTCAACTTGATGATGTATATATTGATGGGGAATAGGCAAACAATCAACTTAAACTCTTAAGTTCTCATGCAACATGTAAGGATCTATGTTTTCTCTATTGAACCTATAACTAAGAACACAATAAAATCACTAAAGGTATAATCAAAATTTCATAAATAAAACATACCTTTTGATCTTTTGGAAGCAAGCACCACAAGTGTCGTGCCTCTAATGGCTCACACCCAAAACTTAGCAAGCAAGAATCCCCGACTAATTAACGATTAATCTGATTAATCTCATAACCCCACTCGACCGCCAAGCTACTGTCAAACGATTTATATATATATATATATATATATATATATATATATATATATATATATATATATATATATATATATATATATCGTCCAATATATATCACATATATATTTATTTATTGCTCAACTATTGAACAATTATAATTCAGCCCCTGCACTTTTAATTAATCCAATTAATCCTAAAATTAATTCTAATTAATCTCTGATTAATCATTAATTAAATATTACAATTTATAATTAATATATTATTCTCATAATATATTAACAAATTAAGTCTTACTATTTGAGATTTATATATTATCCTCATAATATATTAATCTCTCTCTCTATGAGTCATCTTGTTCTCTGCTAGGTTTTGAGGCAACCCAAACGGACTGTGTTGCTATCAATTCAAGTATATTCCTAAATTATAGTTAAGGCTTAGACACCTAATCCAACAGTCTCCCACTTGGATAAGTCTATAACGATAATTCAATATAGCTTATGAATTGACCAGTAAATTGTAGATTCCAAAAGCCGCTACCGAACTCTGACCCAGTCAGTTCTGTGTCCTAAGATAAGTGATCATATGATCCTCCGTTCTACTAGATATCATTCGGACTTGAGACATGGATTAGAATCAATCTCAGTCCGATACTCTATTTCCTGATTTCTGGTTTGTGATGATATACGACTTCTAATTGAACACTTCAATTTAGTCCTGGCCGAGTAGCACTATAAGTCAACACCAAATCACCGAGGGGCCTACATATATCGCTTTTCTCATTAAGGCAAAAGGAACGAATAAACTTCGACTCATATGCTTGTGTCTTTTACTCATCGAATCGTGCAGAACAATACGTTTTATAGCATCGAGTTACCGATGCGTTTACACATTATCAATGCACAACCGACTTGCAATTTTCAACTCATATGTCTCCGTTTCAAGATGATAAGATATTATCATCTCAGAATTACTTGTGATATAATCCATGAAGTAATTCTCTGAGCGTGAGTTTCTCCAATACTCAAATCTCCATTTCTAAGTACTCATGAACATTGCAGCAAAACTGTTGCTATGTCTAACTCCTTAGACAGTCTACAATTCAATTCATAACAGTCTTAATTCACTACTTAATTCCGAAAGTATGAACGACTATGGAACTTTGAATAATCAAATTATTCGGGAAGTAAAACATGCAAAGCAAAATGTAAGGATCTGATAGGTAGCTACTCTTGCTAATTACCAAGTCTCCACGAGGTCATCACCAAATCAGACCTTCACGAGGTCATTACCAAGGATCTGACAGGTAGCTACTGTTATATGTTTCTTGGTTTCTATTAAACTTTCAATTAAGGTTTTATATGTTTATATACCCAAAATGACCTTCACTCTGTCCATGTATTCAAAATGTCCCACATTGATGTACATCATTTCAGATAATCTGATCGGACACTCTTCCGATGATATCTCAATATGTCATCTTGTTTCTCTCTCCTAACTCCAATCCGGAAATGGTGTTGTATACTATGACTTCTCATGGTTCTCAGGATCTTTAGTCCTGGTGACTGCACGTTTTGGTGCCAAGAAGATTTCAAGGTGATAATGATGTGTTGTTGAACCACATGCGCTCCATCAAAATACCAATAAAACTCTTTAACCATGAAGTCCCTTAGTGCCACACACTGATATTAATAATTACATATTTGAAACTCATTTCAAATTATTATTATATTCACCCCAATCATCTCACAATGATTTCTTATGCGCTTAACTAATCTGTCCAGTATCCTCAGCCAAGTTGTGTCCCGAATTCAACTTACCATGCTCCAAGCATTAAGTTATCAGGATAAGTTCATGACACTTATGATCGATCCAAGAAGCTCATGGAATCCGATTTGTCCTATTCTGAACCTTTCAGAACCTAAGGATTACTCATTATCCCTATGTCATGACTTTTAGAAACCTTTTCTGTAGTGATGCATCTTGAGATTTAGATCATACATATATTGGTAGGGTCTTTACTGACGATTTTATCTATCTGATAGAAGCTGATAACCACTTGAGTACATTGTATCTCATTTAGATCTTTCATAGCGAATCATCTCTTAATTGCAAGTCATTACACTCTGTAATGAGAAGAGACGTTTCCTAGAAATAGTATGTAACCGACATACTTTGATATGTAGATTACAACGATACTCCCACTAGCTTCGACATAGTTTTGGAACCCTTTCAGACTATTCAAAAAATCCAAACCTTTTGCATATTTTGAGAATCCAAAGTCCAAACTTCTGACATAATCATTGGACTCTTTCAGACTATTCACAAAATCCAAACTTTTGACATATTTTGAGAAGCCGAAGATCCTTTCGTGCAAGGTGGCCGTTAGACAAATCTCCGGGGCTATGTACCTTTTATATCGGCATGTTCTAAACCCTTTTGGTTGTGTCTTACATGCAAACCTTGTGTTTTTCCATTTAAGGAAAACATTTCAGATCATCCAATCCTGCTATGACTCATGAAGTGCAGTTATAACAAACACTATCTTTTCAGATTTGTTTTAGTTCTGTTGAGAGTGTCTCTCTCAAATTCAATCATATGATTTTGAGTATCGCATCACTCAACCATTCTTGCTTAGAATTTAGGTACATTTTAATCTATGTTGCTATCCTTTGATGATTCAATTACTCCCACTAGCTCTTAGACTAGGTGTAAAATTAGTCAAATTATCACATAGACCGAGTCTCGCACTTAGGTTCTCTTATTAGTAAAGGGTTTTTAAGCAATCAATGAACAAACAAATTCCTAAGTTCACATGCAACCCTAGAAAGATCTATATTTTCTTCTATGAAGATATAAACTAAAAACCTAAGGCCAACATTTATTTCTAAAGATCAAATAAGAATTAACCAACCTTTTGATCTTATTCTTAAAGCTAGCAGCAAACAGATCCTGCCTCAAATGCAAGTCACACCCAAAGAAATGGAGAAGATAGTCCAGCAGAGTATCATTAGTTGAAGTTGGCGCAGGAAATTAGGGTGCCAGAGGGTTCCTTTTATAGCCTCCAAGGGTTACACCTGAAACCCTAAGGAGCCTCCAAAGTGGACAAGCCTGTTGACCACTTGGACCACATCCCTTAAACCCTAATTAGGGTTTTCACCAACCCTAGAGGGAGCCTCCAGGTTGGTGCCACTTTTGGCCCCTGACCACTGGCTTGCCAGTTATTCAACTATTGAATAAATACAAACGAGTCCCTGCACTTATAATTAATTAATTTAATCACAAAATTAAATCCCATTAATTCTAAATCTCAATTAATTATTATAGTTTCTAATTAATATATTAACACTTAAATATATTAATAAACTATTTATTTATTTCTATTGATTTATTAAACAATTAATAAATCAACCTTTCACTCTACTGAACTCTACACTAAACCTCCAGCTATGAGGGCAACCCAAATGGACTTCGCTTCAATTAACAAGATAAATACAATTATAAGTCATGGCTTAGACACCAAATCCAACAGTCTCCCACTTGGATAAGTCTGTGACTTTAATTGTCCATTTACCTTCTGATTAATTTCAGTTTCCTAGAAACTGTTCCTGAAGTCTGACCCAGTCAGTTCTGTCTAAAGATAAGTGATCAGATGATCCTCTGTCCAACAAGATATTTTTAGACTCAAGACATGGATTAATATCAATCTTGGTCTGATACTCTGTTTCTCGATTTCCGATTTGCTTATGACTTTAAAACTGCTAATTGAACACATCAATTCAGTCCCGGTTGGCCAACACTTTCAGTCAACTTCAATATCAACGAGAGGCCTACAGATATCTGTTTCCCCATTGGGTCAAGGGACGGATAAGTTTCGACTTATATGTCTATACCTTTTACCAGTCAGAATACTCACAACAATGCGTTTTATAACACTGAGTTACCGACGCGTTTTCGCATTATCAATGAGCAACTGTCTCGCAAATTACAGATCATATCTCTCCACTTAAAGATCAATGGATATTATCGTCTTAACATTGCTCGTGATGCAATCCATGAAGCAATCTGTTAAGCGCGTGCTTATATAATACTCAAATCTCTATTTTCTAAGTACTCATGAACGTTGTAGCAGTCTTACTGCAATGTCTAACTCCTTAGACAATCTACAACCGATTCATGACAGTCTTCGTTCATACTTACTTCCTAACAGTATGATTGACTGTGGAATTTCAAAAAGTCTTCGTTCATACTTAATAAACCATTTAATTAATTTTATTGATTTATTAAACAATTAATAAATCAACCTTTTACTCTACCGAACTCTATCCTAACCTCCAGCTATGAGGGCAACCCAAATGGACTTATGCTTTAATTAATAAGATAAACACAATTATAAGTCATGGCTTAGACACCTAATCCAACAGTCTCCCATTTGGATAAGTCTATGACTTTAATTGTCCTTTCACCTTCTGATTAATATCAGTTTCCTAGAAACTGTTTCTGAACTCTCACCCAGTCAGTTCTGTCCAAAGATAAGTGATCAGATGATCCTCCGTCCAATAAGATATTTTCAGACTCAAGACATGGATTAATATCAATCTTGGTCTGATACTCTGTTTCTCGATTTCCGATTTGTTTATGACTTTAAGACTGCTAATTGAACACATCAATTTAGTCCCGATTGGCCAACACTTTTAGTCAACTTCAATTCATCGAGAGGCCTACAGATATCTGTTTCCCGATCTGGTCAAGGGACGGATAAGTTTTGACTTATATGTCTGCATCTTTTACCAGTTAGAATACTCAAAACGGTGCGTTTTATAGCATCGAGTTACCGGCATGTTTTTGCACTATCAATGAGCAACCGACTTGCAAATTACAGATCATATCTCTCCACTTAAAGATCAAAAGATATTATCGTCTTAACATTGCTTATGATGTAATCCATGAAGCAATATGTTAAGCGTGGGTTTGTCCAATACTCAAATCTCTATTTCTTAAGTACTCATGAATGTTGTAGCAGTCTTACTGCAATGTCTAACTCCTTAGACAATCTACAACCGATTCATGACAGTCTTCGTTCACACTTACTCCCTAACAGTGTGATCGACTGTGGACATTTAAATAATCTAATTATTAAGGAAGTTAAACATGCAAATATAGAAACACAATAATAAACAATTGAAAAAGGCAGTAACAATACTTATTTATAAATCTCCATTATAAAATCACCAAGTCAATTACATTTATACTGTCACAAGTTTCAAAAATTCTATCTAATTACTAAAACTAATATCATCCTTCAGTCCAATGCTCTGAGCATGCTGATTGTGATTGATCCTACTCAGTGCCTTAGTCAAAGGATCTGCGGGATTGTCTTCTGATGATACTTTCTTAACCAGTAAGTGACCTTCTTCTACGCGATGTCGGATGTAATGGTACTTTCTGTCGATATGCCTAGACTTTCCATGATCTCGTGGTTCTTTTGTCAAAGCGACCGCTCCTTCATTATCGCAGAACAGTTCCATGGGCTCCTGAATGCTTAGGACAGCTCCAAGGTCACCGATAAAGTTTTTCAGCCAAGCCGCTTCTCTAGACGCTTCGCTCGCTGCAATGTACTCTGATTCGCATGTTGAATCAGCCACCGTTTCTTGCTTGGAACTTTTCCAAGTGACCGCTCCACCGTTCAAATGAAATACCCAGCCCGACTGGGACCGACCACTGCCCCTATCAGTATGGAAGCTAGCATCTGTATATCTACTCACTTTCAAGTCATCACTACCACCAAGGACTAATACCATATTCTTTGTCCTTCGCAGATACTTGAGTATGTTCTTAACCGCTATCCAGTCTGCATTTCCAGGATTACCCTGGTACCGACTAACCATGCTCAATGCGAAGGATACGTCGGGGCGAGTACATGTCATAGCATACATGATCGACCCTACTGCCGAAGCATAAGGTACCCGACTCATCTCAGCTAGTTCCTCATCGGTACTCGGACTTTGAGTCTTACTCAATTTGGCATTACTCTGGATTGGTAGCTCTCCCTTTTTGGAATTTTCCATGTTAAACCTTTTTAACACCTTTTCCAAATATGTACACTGGCTTATACCTATTAATTTTCTCTTTCTATCTCTCAGTATTCTTATCCCGAGAATATAAGCAGCTTCTCTAAGGTCTTTCATGGCGAAACACTTCCCGAGCCAAGCCTTGACATCTTGCAAGGTCGGAATGTCGTTTCCGATGAACAGTATGTCATCAACATACAGCACCAGAAAAGTGACTATACTCCCACTAGCCTTGACATATACATAGGACTCATCCTCACTTCTAGAGAAACCAAACTCTTTGACTTTCTCGTGGAAACAAAGATTCCAGCTGCGAGATGCTTATTTTAATCCGTAGATAGATCTCTCAAGCTTACACACTTTATCAGGGTGCTTTGTGTCTACAAAACCTTCTGGCAGATTCATGTAAACATCCTCAGTCAGTTTCCCGTTAAGGAAAGCGGTTTTGACATCTATCTGCCAAATTTCATAATCATGAAACGCAGCTATGGCAAGCATTATCCTGATTGACTTAATCTTGGATACTGGTGAGAAAGTTTCATCATAGTCAACCCCCAGGGTCTGAGTGAATCCCTTCGCAACCAGCCGAACTTTATAAGTATGTACTTTACCATCCATATCGGTCTTCTACTTGAAGATCCACTTGCACCCGACTGTCTTACGACCCGGTATATTGTCAACCAAGTTCCAAACTTGATTGTCATACATGGACTTAATCTCGCTGTCCATTGCCTCTTTCCATTTGGCAGACTCGGGGCCCGCCACTGCTTCACGGTAGTTAGATGGCTCATCCAAATTAGTCAATGTACGATCACTGACTAACGTGTCACCATCCGAAGTAATATGGAAACCATAAAACCCGGATGGCATGCTAACTCTACCCGAACGTCTAAGAGGTAATGAGATGTCGTTTGGTCCAATATGAACCTCTTCCTCATGTTGGTGGCTAGTTTCTCCTAAGGTTGGTTCATGGGGTGTCTCCTGAATTTCTTCGAGATCGATTGTACTCTCATTGTCCTCTTTGGAAATGAGTTCTCTCTCTCGAAAGAATCCTCGTCTTGCTACAAAGACCACGTCCTCGCTCGGTGTGACACCCCGTTTCTACTGTTTGCAAATAGTGTGGTTTTTCGTATAAATTCATGAATACAAAAATACGGTTTATCAAAAACCGATAATTTAAATGCTTAAAACAGTGGGTGTACAAATCCATATCAAACTAACCATAGAAAGCAAGAAAGGATTTAACCTTGAGTCCAAGACGGGAGCGAACTCGGGCTCCACTCCAGCTAAACTTCATTCAACTATAGTATATCATCTTAACCTGGAATACATGGCAAAACATAAAATACGTAAGACAATAATGTCTCGTGAGTTACATGAGTTTTAGACTCAAACTTTTAACTTCTTTTCCAACCTTTTTATAAAACTCATAACCTAAAACATTTTTCAAAGGTTTATAATAATATCATACCATAGCTCTTTACTTTTCAAAATCATTACATATCATGCCTTGCAAAAATATCTTCTTTAAAAACTTTATAATAGCAACGTACTATAACTCTTTACTTCTCAAAAATCATTTTATGACATACTTTACAACAATAACATCTTTCTTACTTTCTTTGACTGGTTTTATAAGCTTGCTGGATTTTTATACTTAGGGCTTTAATCACTATAAGTGATACCCCAAGTCTCTATGGCTAGAAAGAACGGATCAATCCTCACCATAGAAGTGCTGAGGCAATCTACTTCGCGATGGGGATTTTTCCCCAGTACACCCCTTACCTAACCCGGGTAGGTTGGAACATAGTTCCCTTGCTAACGCTGCTTGCTACAATTACCAGTCATACAAAAACTTGCTGCTTGCTTGAACATTTCTCATAAACATATAACTTGTGGCTAGGTGCCAAACTACATCATTTTATGTCTTTATGGCTAGATTCCAAATATAGCTTTCATCAAATAATAATCATATGTTTAAAACATATTTTTCTAACATGCTAAGCTTTATGCCAAATTATACTTTCCAACATCTTATGGCTATATGCCATTCATACTCGAAAACATATACAGTTTGTAACTAAAACATACTTCTTAAGCATCTTGTGGCTATATGTCATTCATACTTGAAAACATATATCACTTGTAATCAAAATATACTTTCACATAATAGATTCATAGACCAACATACCTTCCTTTAATTTAACTTGTAATTCAAAACATAACTTCAAATATAGCATTATACTTTCACAACATGTTAGAAATAATACTCTTGCATATAATTTCACATATAGAAATTTTATAAGAAATCCGAAAATACTTACTTGCCATGTACCCCAGAATGGGTAAAAATACTGCATGTACTCACCTCATGTATTGCTAGTGGATTGACTACTCGTTCTTTGTATTTATACTCTTTTGATCCATTAATCACTTGGCATGGACCTATATTTAACATGTTATACATTAACATTCATGCTAACTGACTCTATAACTTATTAGAGTCCTTATAATACTATCTTGGGTCATAAAAAGTCTATAACTTTTAAATGACCAACTTTAGTTAAATCGTATTTTATACGTATTTTGCTACAGTGCCCTCGAGGGGTCGTATTTCGGTTCCGACAATTTTCCATGAAGTTTCAGACTATAATGGACTTATGTTTAAAATTTGAGGCCAAACGGACAAGTCTAGCATCAAGTTCCAAAAAATGAACCAAGCTAACTTATTCTTAACAGAGGGCAGGAGAAGTTTGGCTATTTTTCCCCAGGCACAGGATCGCGACCCGACGGGGGTGCAGATCGCGTCCCGACCTGGCCTGCAGCAACCAGATTTGGCGATTTTTATGGTATAAATTCCCATTTTCCTCATTTTAAGCCCTTAATACACGACTTAATGACTAAGTTTTGTTCCATGACCAAAACCATTCATTTACTTCAAGTTTTTAACCATAAAAATCATAGATTTTAATTATTTTCCAAACATTCCCGTTTTTGCATTTTTGATTCAAAAACCGAAATTATCCAATGTTAAGCACTTCTACTGATTTATTTCAATAATTACCACATATGGAACTCATTAAAACCCCTTAGAATTAATTTGATCATGTAAACTTGAATTCTAAGGTTTTTGAACAAAATTCCAATTTTTCAACAATAGCAACATACTTTGATGATTTTAAGATATGTTCTTAATACTTGACTTAATTGGTTTAGGGTCATATCTAGGCCCTAAAGACCAACTTACACTTAGTTTTAAACTTCAAAATCATCAAACCTTCTTTAAAATCTTGAAAATTCTTCCGAAAACACCACTTTTCACCAAAAATCGTTTTATTGAATTTTACAAGTTTGAAACTGACTTCTTGCGTCATTTGTGTCATGTTTGACTTAATAAGACTATAAAAATTATATAAAATCAGTTTCATCTCTTTTACCCATTTCTAGGGTTCTTGAGATAAAAACTCATTTCACAATTGTTGCATCAAAACTTCATTTTTATCAAGTTGGCAACCACTACACATTCACTTCATCATTTCTAACATATTAGATTAATCAAAATCATATGGACTTTCAAACCCGTGACTTAGGGTTCTTGAGCAAAATCACCATTTTTCTTAATTTTCACATACTCGATGACTAGAACATGCTTTAATGGTGATTTTGAGCAAGATGAATTAGATGTTTACATTGGAACCATGATTTCTGGAAAAATCAGAAATCAAGACTTGATTCCCGATCACGAATTTGGAGCTTAGAGTTTGAAAATCTTACCTCAAATGCTTAGGAACTTCAATCTAAAGCTTGATCTTTGAACTCTTTCTTGATCTTTCCCGTGCTCTCTTCTCTGACTCTCTCTCTCTCTCGTTCTCTCTAGACTCTTCTGAATTTATGAGGATTAATGAGATATTTTCTCATTTTTATATTTTCCATATTTACAGTTTTAGTCCCTGAACTTTCATTCCTTGGACTTTTGGCACAAATATTAAATTTGGCCAGATGAAGCTAAAATTCTTACATTTTTGGTCCAAACTAGAATTATACTTTTATAATAATTCTTGTATATGGTCAAATGACAAAATTACCCTTCTCATGGTAAAATGACTAAATTACCCTTACAAACATACTCTCTCGTAAAAATATACATAAAACTTTAAATTACGCACACCTTGTTTTACATATTTATATTATTAGTTTGGGTCGTTACAACTACCTCCCCCTTATTGGGATTCTGTCCTCGGAATCATTGCACAATTACTAAATTAAGGAAATCACTTCCCCTTCCTTTTTAAATGTTCTCCGCCAAAGTTGATTTCTAGTAGATACTTTCTTTTTACCAATCACATAATAATATTTTTCATTATTTTATCTTTTAATCTTTTCTTCTTTGGTTGTTTTTGATTCTTTAATCAGCTCTTATCGGTTCCTGCTTTCAATCCTTTATAGAGGATTAACATAATCTCCTTAAAACTTTATATTTTCCCAGTTAACCAAAATATCATTTTGGTCATTTTATCTGTTTTCTCAACCTTTTAGTCATTCATTCATATTTCATACTCTACATTCTAGTTACTTTCCTTTCTACCTCATTTCATTTATATACAATCTCTAGTAAACTTATTTTACAAAATAGTTTCATACTTCAATACTTTTATCATAAATAGCAATCTACTTTATAATTCTTCTCATATCTTTATTAAAACATGTGAGATTATACTCATAGCATTCTTTACTTATAAAGATTCCAATATCATTAAACATAATTATATATGTTTCGTATTTTTACAAATTCATAAATACACCAAGATCTTTTCCTTGTATAAATTTTGTCCCTTAATGGACATTTTACTTAAGCAATCTTTTCATCTTCACTTAATATTGCTTATTTATTTTCACCCTTCTTTTCTTCTTATTTCTTTACTCATTCGTTATTTCCTAGACAATCCACTGTTATTTCTTCTTTACAGAAATTTTACAACATCTTATTTCTCTTACATTTGTTTTTAATTCTTTTAAACTTCAGTTTATTCTTCTTTATCTTTATTACCCACTACTGACTCATTATTATTTATAAAGGATTTATTTTCCTCCTTCTTGTTATACTTCACATTCTTACTTTTCTGATTGGGACAGAATCTGTCGAATCATCATATTGTTCACGAGAATCTACTTATCTCATTCTGAAAGTGTTGAAACGATGTTCCGCTTTTTATTTTAACAATTAGATATCATTAACTTTCTTTCTATGTATAATACACCATATTTAACCTTTCTAACTTGTACAGTTTTACTATTGAAGTTGTTCTATTATTTCAGTCACTTCCTTCTTAATTCACACTTTTAAGAAAATCATTTTTTTTTCACATACTGCTTACTCATTTCCGTACATTATATGTATTACCTTCTCTAATACTTGTCTTATATCAATCTTTACTTGTATTACTTTCATATTCAACATATAATCAACTTAGATATTTCTTTCATCTTCCTTTGTTATTTATAAGATTTCATCTTTTTGTGTACTCCGTGTACCATTCTCATATTATTATTTATGTTTTTATACTTCTTTGCCAATTCTTATTTCTCACATTAGTGCTTAGTTTAGCACCTGATCTTCTGCTTACTCTTTCCTCACGGTATTTAAATTGTTTACGATGATTGATCTGAAATTTATATTTCTTCAAGTCACTCATGGGACTTCATACATGTTGCATAATATACACATATATATACATACTTGATTCTCTTTTGGTTTAAGAACTCAGCTAGGTATTTTAAACATTTTCGTCCCATGACAAATTCTTGACATAATCCTCCACTTCCATTATCACTCATTACTCTTTACTTGTTGTACTAATGCCAAAAATTAATTTTCTTACTTTTACATCTTTTACCATCTTTGTTATGTGTTATAAGGTTACATGCCTAACACATCATATTATTCGTTCATTTAAACCCCACTTCTTTACACTATATATATCATTACAACATTATATATTTCATATAAAACTTACTTCTTATGTATCTTCAGGTGATACACAGCTGCCATTTATTTTCTCATCAATCTTTCGTTCTTTCGTATTTCGGGGCAGTATGCCCAATACATTGATTTACTCTTTTGCTTCATACTTATAGTATTCTAATTAGAATACCTATTTCATAACCACCTTTATACTTTTATACGTGTCTATCACAAACTTACTCATGCTTTTGTATTTATAATCACGCATAAATATATATACACTTCCTTGTATTTCATGGTTACTAGCTATGTACTAACCATTTCTCACAATCTTTGGAGTCTTTTACCCGTCATTCCCACTCGGAAGTAGTAACTTCCTGTCTGTTTAATATAGTTCTTATATTATCTTTAATTCTTCTTCTACTGCTTATTTAGACATTTACGCCTTTTCTTTTCTTCATATTGTTTATGACCTTTAGTCATTTTGCTTACACGTTTTTTTTTAATTAACATTCATCATTATACCCTTTCATTACTGGTATTTCTTCTTTTATTTCATTCATTTGGTTGCGGAATTTACTTCCTGGCAACCACTATCTCATCATCATTTGTTTCGTCTTTAATTTCTTGCCTAACATTTATTTAGGCATTCAACCTTTATTTCTCGATTCATATTTATTTAATCACTTTACATTAATGCAATTTACTTAAAATACCATAGTCTTTAACAATTTGCCATTCATCATTCTTTTCCCTATTTGGGTATCTTACTTTCTTTTTATTACTCATTATAGCACCGTACTTATGACTTATTCAATTGTTTAGTCTTTGGACACTTTCATACATCTTCTTTGTTCAATTTTTAAATTAGTCTTCCATTCCCTTTTAGCATTGACTTCTTCTATCTCTAGCTTTTCTCGTCGTTTTAATATGATCGTCTTGTGACAATATCTCGCTTCCTTTATGTATTTAATATTTTCACTACTTTTAGATGAGATTCTGAATTAAGTGGTTATGCCCGAAGCACACCACTTATTAGTATTAACCTTTTCCTTACTGCTTGACAACGCAACGGTCGTCGTGCGGACAAAAATAAAAGAAATACCTAACACACACTAGTATAGCGGTAGTCAGGGTCGATCCACAGGAGCTTCGTGGTTAGACTAGATGAGAGATTACCAACTAATAGTGTCACAGCTATAGTCGGAGGATCTGGTTTCTATTTTCCTATCACTAGCAAATGAGACAATAATCAAACACCAAAGCCAAGCTAAGCTATGTCCAAATGACCTAGTCACTTTCTGAAATCAGAAGTACATCTCTGAATCAGAAGCAATCAAAGGCATCCAAACTAGCTAAACCAAGCAAAGCATAAACTACCACTAGTTAAAGTCCTATCGAACAATTACTGGCCAAGGTTTAATGCTTACCAAATAACCTAATTAGCTACTGATTTCAGCTAAGAAAAACAGTCCTAACAAGGTCCAAAGCAATATCCAAAAACACAATCAAACAATCAATCAAACACAAATACTCAAAACACCGAAAAGCTAAGATTAAAAGTAACCAAATGCTTTTCATTCACCAAAAGGAATTCCAAATACAAAATCAGTAACCAAATGTTTCTAAAACAGAAACCTAATTGCTCAAAGTCAGTGGTTGTCACTCCCAAAGACTTTTAGCTACAAAACTACTTTCTACTAAAAAGAAATTAAATCAAAAACATAAAATACCAATTATGAGCTTGCTGAAATGGAATCCTGGAGTCAAAGAGCTTCTAGGTCGATCTTACACCCGGTTCTTTGCTAGGGTTTTCGGCTGGAAATGCATCTATTTATACTTGCAAATTTCCCGCACCCGCGCCGCGCAGAAGTGAAATCCGCGGCGCGCGTACTTATCTTTCCCCGTTTCTTCGGAATTTAAATGTGTTCCACCGCCTTAAGCCCGCGTCGCGCAAATCTCAAATCCGCGGCGCGCGCACGACTTCTCTTGATTTTCCATTCTTTCCATACTTTTTCCTTTTGTACACCTTTAGTCCCTGTTTTTACTCTTTTTCTCCAGACAAGTCCTGGCACGAAAAGTGAGAATACCCAGACATATTTGATATAATTTTATCAAGAACAGGGCTCAACAACGCCTAGAATACTTGATATCACTAGGCGTTGTCAAACACCCCACACTTGTGCCTTGCTTGTCCCCAAGCAAGAGAGTTTTTAACAAATTATAATAGAGAATCAAACAATTTTTGACTGCGTTTAGTTTCAAAGTTTATTGCTCTTTGAGTTAGAATGGAATAGTTCGTGAAAACATAATTGAGTTGTTCTTTGGAATTCATGGCTTTCTAAAGAACCCTTGATTACAAACTTTCTGTCTACAATGAAGTGTACTTACTCGTTCAGATTCTAAAGGCCATTAAGGAATTGTCCATGACTTTCGATGTTGTCCGTGTAGCGAGCTTTCAGAAATATCATCCCAGACCAGACGATCTTAGGTGATAAGGTGCATAAGGCCCACCCATTTTAGACCTACCGGCTTGACAACGCCTAGTGATATCAAGTATTTTAGGCGTTGTTGAGCCCTGTTCTTGGTGAAATTATATCAAATATGCATGGGTATTCTCACTTTTCGTGTCAGGACTTGTCTGGAGAAAAAGAACAGAAACAAGGACTAAAAGTGTACAAAAGGAAAAAGTATGGAAAGAATGCAAAATCAAAGAAACACGTACGCGCGCCGCGGATTTCTCCTCTGCGCGACGCGGACGTAAGGCGGTGGAACACATTTGAATGACGAAAAAACGGGGAACAGATAAGTACGCGCACCGCGTATTTCATTTATGCGCGGCGCGGTCACGGGAAATTTGCAACTATAAATAGAGGCATTTCTAGCCGAAAACCCTAGCAAAGACCAGGGGGTAAACATCGACCTAGAAGCTCTTTGACTCGAGAATTCCATTTCAGAAGCTATCATTTGGTATTTCCATGTTTTAGATTTTATTTCATTTTAATTAAGCATTTGTAAGCTTTGAGTTGAATCTTTGGGTGTGACAACCATTGATCTTCAGCTTAGGGTTCTGTTTTTAGTAGTGTTCGGTTACTGAATTAATGTTTGGATATTGGTTTGAGTAAATGAAATCATTCGGTTACATTAAATATTGATTTTTCGGTATTTTAGATGTTAGTTTGTGTTTTGGTTGTTTGTTTGTGTGTGGATTTTGTTTGTAACTTGGTTGGGACCGTTTCTCTTTGCTGAAAACAGTAGCTAACTCGGTTAGGTTAGGCATTAGACCTTGGCTATTAACTGTCTCATAGAACTGTTAGTTATTAGCTAGTTTATGCTATGCTTGGTTTTGCTAGTTTGGATGCCTTCAATTGCTTCTGATTCAGAGATGTACTTCTGAGTTCAGAAAGTAACTAGGTCATTTGGACATAGTTAAGCTTGGCTTGGGTGTTTGAATATTGTTTCAAGGTAGAAAGATAGAAATTAGTTCCTCCGACTATAGCCGTGACACTATTAGTTGGTAATCTCTCATCTAGGCTAACCACGTAGCTCCTGTGGATCGACCCTGACTCCATTATACTAGTGAATGTTAGGTTATTTCTTATTTTTGACCGCATGACGACCTCTGCGTGTACGTTAAATTTTGGCGCCGTTGCCGGGGAGCTGTGAGCTTAGAATAGGTGAGTAGTAGGAACTTGTTTCTTGCTTTTTGAAATTTCATTTTGGGTTAATTTCATTTTGGTTTTGATTTTTGTGGGCGTGTTGCATTAGTGCGTGCGTACCCGCAGGGGAGAGCAATTATCCCCATTGCAGTTTGATTCTGAGATCGAGCGTACTGCGCGCAAACTCCGTGCCCGTAGGCGTTTGAATATCATGAATTTCAGTCAAGTTAGTAGTAGTCCGGTTAGTGTTGCCCAGGAACCGTTAGGTGAGGCAACGGGGAGGTTTTCTATTCCCCCATTATCAGAATTCCAATTTGGAAGTTCGAGTGCGTCTGGTGGTGCAGTTTCAGCCCCTGCACTCATACCATCATGCACTCCGCCATCTATTCCACCATTTACACCCGCTTCTCAACCACAATCCACCAATCCCTTTACATCTGCTATGTCTTGGGGAGAGCCGACCCGAGATGGCACCCCAGCTCCTAGACAGCAGATACCGACATCTCAACCACAACCAGTCCTGTTTAAACCTCAACCCACATACCAACCAACACAACCTATACATTTCCAACAACCGCCTCAACCGCAATACCAATACCCAGAGACGGAGGAAGTGTATGACGAAGAAGATGAAGGATGGGTGCCACCAGCACCGCAACCTCAATGGAACCAAGGTCAGGGACCTCTCAGAAGAACACCACAATATCCACCACCAGGTCAGCAGGAGTACAATGATCATCTTTACGGTAACCCCGCTCAACCCTTACATTTTGCACAACCGAGACGGCAATCGGTTGCATCACATTTCCAACCGCGGGAATATGATGACTCATCGCCGATCTATATTCCTGTTAACATAGATTCACAGGTAGAAATCAAACCTCAGTTATTAGGAATATTGACTCAGTTTAGGGGATACAAGACTGACGACCCTTATAACCATTTGTATGAATTCTTAGCAATTGCCAACGCCAACACTCCTAGGAATACTGATAGAGATATTTTTAGGCTTAGATTGTTTCCATTTACCCTTAAGGATAAAGCCAAGTATTGGTTTACATCCTTACCATCAAATAGTATTACTAGTTGGGAACAACTCAAGGCGAAGTTTTTGCAAGAATTCTATGCAGTCAGTAAAACCATGGAGATTAGACGAGCGATACAAGATTTTCAGCAAAAGCCTGGAGAGGCTTTTCATGAAGCATTTGACAGACTAAAAGAGCTGCTGAGATCCTGTCCACATCATGACATTCCTAAGTGGCAGCTGGTCAAATTATTTTTCGAAGGAGTTAATGAAACACACCAGGTCATGATAAATGCCTCATCAAGCGGGACATTTATGTGGCAAGAGCCAGATGATGCCTGGAGATTTTTGGAGCAGCTGAGTTTAGGATCAAAAGTCAGTGGGTCAATGAAGGATAAGACTATATATGTAGCAAATGTCGAAGCAGAGAACAAATGGAAAGCTGAAATTCAAAAGGAGCTCATTGCTGTTACAAAAAGGTTCAATCAGATGCTCGAGAGATTTCAACAGGAAAAAGGAGCATACGTGTTGCATGGGCAAAGCATCTGCAATACATGTGGAAAAGTAGGACACAATCATAATGAGTGCTCAATGACTCATGAGGAAATAAGTCAAGTGCATGGATATGGTCGATTTCACAACGCACCAAGGCCATTCCGAAGCAATCAGCAACGAGAATCGAGACAACCATCTACAAGGCAGCAACAGGCGCAAACTCCACCTTCATCAAGAAGTACGAACATTGGTTTGCAAGAAATTTTTGGGCTATTAGTGCAACTTCAGGAGGTAGAGAAATCTAATTCAGAAGCAATCCTAAGATTAGGAGAGTCTCTTGGCAAAATAGAAAAACAAAAAGCAAGGGAACAGGAGCAATCACACAAAATGCAAGTCAATGAAGTCATCACACTTAGGAGTGGGAAGAAGGTAGATAACAAGGTTACAGCCCCGGTTAATGATGATGACAATGATGTGGAAATAGTTTTTGATGAAAAAGAAGAATTAGAAAAGAGAAAGAATAAAGAGGAGCAGGTGCAGAAGAAGAAGACGAGTACTTGGGAAAAAGGAGAATCAAGTGGAACAGTTCCTTTTCCTACAGCCTTGGAAAAGCCGGAAAAAGGACCATTTGGGAAGAAGGGACCACAAGCTGAAGATATGTGGGAATTGTTTAGCCAGATCAAAGTAAACATTCCTTTAGTCAAACTCATCAAGGAGGTTCCTGCATATGCTAAATTTCTCAAGGACATGTGTATACACAAGAAGCATATTCTGTCCCACCTGCCTAAGATGATTAGCTTACCCGAGAATGTAAGCTCTATCCTCATGGATGCACTTCCGCCAAAGATGAAAGATCCGGGAGTCTGTCTCATTTCCGTAGATTTAGGCAATGTGCACATTAAAAGAGCTCTGTTAGATTTAGGTGCTAGTGTAAATATATTGCCTGGACAGTTATTCGACAAGCATGAGTTCAGTACTATGAAATCTACTGATGTGATTTTGCAATTGGCCGATAAGTCCACCAAGGTTCCTAGGGGCATGTTAGTCGATGTAATCATCAGGGTAGGAAAATTTTACTACCCAACAGACTTTCTTGTTTTGGACACTCGTCAAGCAACAAATGGTGAGCAACCGACAATTATTCTAGGGCGACCATTCTTGGCTACAGCTAACGCTAATATTGCTTGTCGCACCGGCGAAATGGGGATATCTTTCGGACACCGACAGGCTAAGATCAACATTTTCAATACTGATCTTAGAGGAAGCAGCATAGAAGAAGAGGAATGTTATCAAGTGGACATCATAGATGAACTGGTGCAGCAATACGCCCCAGAGGTACTTCAAGCAGAAGAATTAGAAACTCAGGAAGAAGCAATTGTTGGAAGAACAGAAACACAAAATATGGAAGAGAAAAAAGGATTCAAGTCCGAGGAATGTGCGCATATAGAGAAGTTACCAACAGAAATTCCAAAGACATTAAAGCCCTCTTTACAAGAACCACCAAAGTTGGATCTGAAACCCTTACCAGAGCATCTGAAGTATGCCTTTCTAGGGGAGAAGGATACTTTACCAGTAATTGTAGCAGCCAACTTGACGGAGAAGCAAGAACTAGAATTGCTTAAGGTATTGTCCAAACACAAGGAGGCTATCGGCTGGACAATCGCGGACCTAAAAGGGATTAGTCCGACTACATGCATGCATCGCATTATCACAGAAGAAGGAGCTAAACCTGCCAGAGATACGCAAAGAAGGTTGAATCCCAACTTAAAAGAAGTTGTCAAAAAGGAGGTTCTTAAATGGTTGGACGCAGGAATCATTTACCCTATTTCTGACAGTGAATGGGTTAGCCCAACGCAGACTGTGCCGAAAAAGTCAGGAATCACTGTAGTAGATACTAAGGATGGTGACAAGATATCAACGATACCTGTGACCGGATGGCGAGTTTGTATTGACTACCGGAAACTTAATGCTGCCACGTCTAAAGATCATTTCCCATTACCCTTCATCGACCAAATCGTGGAAAAATTAGCAGGGCAAAAGTACTACTGTTTTTTGGATGGATACTCGGGATATAACCAGATCGCAATTCATCCAGAAGATCAGGCGAAGACAACGTTCACATGTCCTTATGGTACCTTTGCTTTTCGCAGAATGCCATTTGGATTATGTAACGCACCTGCGACATTTCAACGATGTATGATGGCAATTTTTTCTGACATGATTGGGGAGGCACTAGAAATCTTCATGGATGATTTCTCAATTTTTGGACCTACATTTGAAACTTGCTTAGATCAATTGGAAAAGGTGCTGAAAAGATGTGTGGAAACAAACCTGGTTCTTTCCTGGGAGAAAAGCCATTTTATGGTACGAGAAGGAATAGTATTAGGACATGTGGTTTCTGAAAGAGGATTCGAAGTCGATCGCGCTAAAGTTAAGGTCATATCCACATTGCCACCTCCAACATCGGTGAAAGGAGTTAGATCATTCTTGGGGCATGCAGGGTTTTATCGCAGATTCATTAAAGATTTTAGTGCTATCTCTAAGCCCCTCTGTGGTCTTCTGTTAAAGGACGCACCATTTATTTTTTGATGGCGAATGTACAAAGGCATTCAATATCCTTAAAAATAAATTGGTCGAGGCCCCCATCCTGAAGCCACCTGACTGGACACAACCTTTCGAGATAATGTGTGACGCTAGTGATTATGCCGCCGGTGCAGTGTTAGGACAGAAAATCGATAGGAAGCCTGTTGTCATCTGCTATGCTAGTAAAACTTTTTCTGAAACTCAATTGAATTACACAACCACTGAAAAAGAGTTATTAGCTGTAGTTTTTGCTTTAGATAAATTCAGATCTTATATCTGGGGATCCAAGGTGGTGGTTTACACTGACCACAGTGCAGTTCGACAATTGCTCACAAAAAAGGAATCCAAACCTCGATTAATTAGGTGGATTCTTCTGCTGCAAGAATTCGATATAGACATCAAAGATAAGAAGGGAGCTGAGAATGTGGTAGCAGATCATCTTTCAAGACTACCAGCTGAAGGACTGGAAACAGGAATTCGAGACTCATTTCCCGACGAACAGTTGTTAGAAGTTAATGGAGCTCCATGGTATGCAAATTATGTAAATTTCCTGGCCACAGGAGCAATACCAAAACATTGGACGAAACAACGGCAGAAGCAATTTCGCACGTACGCGAAGAGATTCATTTGGGATGATCCAGACCTTTTCAAGGTAGGTGAAGATCAGATAATTCGTCGATGTGTGCCGGACAATGAAATTGGTAAAGTGTTGGATCTCTGTCATGCGTCAGCATGTGGAGGACACTTCAGTGGAAGGAAAACCGGGTATAAAGTTCTCGAATCCGGATTGTATTGGCCGACTATCTTTCGGGACGCGCATAGGACTGCCAAAGAGTGCATCAATTGCCAGCAATTAGGAAATATATCAAAAAGGGATCAAATGCCCTTGAATCCAATTTTGGTGGTAGACATCTTTGATGTCTGGGGAATCGATTTTATGGGTCCATTCCCCACATCACATGGATACGTCTACATTTTGGTGGCAGTAGATTATGTCTCAAAATGGATTGAGGCTGAAGCAACTCGCACTAACGACCATCACATGGTTTGCAAATTTGTAAAGAAAAACATCTTCACCAGGCATGGAGTCCCAAGGGTAATCATTAGCGACGGAGGATCACATTTCAAGAATTTCAAGTTCGGAAGATTGCTGAAACATTATGGGGTAAATCATCGCATTGCAACGCCTTATCACCCACAGACCAGTGGCCAAGTCGAAGTATCCAATAGGCAAATCAAAGAGATCCTTCAGAAGACTGTCAAGACGGATAGAAAAGATTGGTCGTTAAGGTTAGATGACGCATTGTGGGCATACCAGACAGCATACAAAACACCGATCGGAACCACTCCATATCGGTTGGTTTATGGAAAGGGATGTCATCTACCAGTGGAAATCGCCAATCGTGCCTTATGGGCTGTCAAGAAAGTCAACATGGACTACACTGCTGCCGGGAAAGAAAGAAAATTTCAGTTGTCCGAGCTAGAAGAATTACGAGATGAGGCCTATGAGAATGCAGCCACTTATAAATAAAAAATGAAGCGATATCACAACGCAAAGCTGCGACTGAAAGTCTTTGAAGTCGGGCAAAAAGTTTGGTTGTATAACTCGAGACTGAAGATGTTTCCCGGAAAACTGAGAAGTAAGTGGAATGGTCTTTACAAAGTAATCGGCACTACAGATTATGGTGTAGTCGAAATCCAGGACTTAAAAGGTGGGCAACCATTTAAAGTCAATGGCCATAGACTCAAACCATACATTACTACAGGCACATTCCAGAACTTAGAAGTTGAGACAGTCGAGTTCATAACAGGAATTCCAACGTATACTACGTAAGCAGGTAAGTGTACGTCTGGCTGAAGACGTTAAACTTAGCGCTTGTCGGGAGGCAACCCGATCATCATTTGTATAATTTTGCATATCACTCTTAATTCCTTACATCCATGTTATCACGGTTTGAAAAAGGCAAGTGTGGGGTCATTTTGGTAATTTTGTAGCACCGCGACGCGGGATCTTTGATTCCGCGGCGCGCGTGTTCAATTTTTACGATTACGCTTGAAATCAGATTTTTTTTACGCGACGCGGATAGAAGCTTCCCGCGCCGCAGCCTTATCTTAATTTGAAATTAGAGATAATCCTAAAAACAGAGTTTGAATGCCATTCCAAAACCCCCATACTTGTATATAATCGGAACTTGATAATTCTTGCTTCTTTTCACCGTGGTAAAAATCTCTTCGTGCAAGTAATCCATCTGCATTGCCTGTTTCTTCACAGCAAATCAAGTAAGCATCCCCTCTTCATCTCTTTTCTCTCTTTCTTGAACTTAGAGTAAATACTTCTGTAATCCGCAATGTTGCAATAATCTGGTGAAATTGACAGTGAAATTAAGATTAGACTACTATGCTCTGCAAAACCCAATATTTAAAACTAGGAAAAAAATGGCTTAGTAAGGACGTAATCTGCGAATTTTTCACCCTAAACTCATTCTCCGCGCCGCGCCTGTTACAGTCTGCGACGCGTATCATGAATACTCTTATAGCGCGCCGCGGGACTATATACGCGCGACGCGCCGAGCGTCTAGACAGAACAGTAACTTCTAAATTTTGATTTTTGCAGAACCAATGTCTTCTTCGGCCAGTTCGGAATCAATCGATTGGAACTCCCTGGCTACGGGAGTGGGTAGAACACGAGCTTATAACTTTTACAACCGTCGAACTATTCAACAACAGAAGCGGATTCTCCCCGCGCGATCGGTCAACTGGGAGTTGACCACGGAGTCAGAGATTATGGCACATTTGCAGTACTGGCTGGTACAGACGGGTTATGACAAGGATGAGCTTATTTATACGTGCCGGGCTATCGAAAGCGCGGTCAACATGTCTGAACCAATCTACCGCGAGGTATACTTGCAGTTTCTTGCAAGTTACCACTTTGACCACCAACCGGTGGGGATGGATACAGAAGAGATGGTGCAGTTCCGGTTGGGCAACCACTACCGCAGCTGCAGCTTACGGGAGTTCGGGTATCGGATCGGGCTTTACACTGAGGAGGAGTCTGAGGCGCCAGGGTTTGACTTATTCCACCGGCGGGCTAACTATGCCGCCGACGACTCGTTTTCCCCTGGTGACTACTGGAGCACCATTTCATCCACACGGTATCATGAGAATACCGTGCGTGAGGGATTGATGCACCTGCCTTCTCACCGGATGCTACATCGGTTGATCACAACCATGATCTGGCTGCGTGCTGATGAGGAGCGAGTTACACCGCGTGAGCTGCACCTCATGTGGTGTTTGACCCGGATGTTGCAGACATGCAACATGCCATACTTCATTGCAGACTACTTCAGGCGGATCACCGACGCCCCGCTGCACCAGATTGCTCTCGGTGGAGGGCACTATGTTATGAGACTGGCCCAGTCTTATGGGTTGCTGACTGAGCACGCCACCCGGGGGCTGACAGTTATCCCGCCAGTTCCTTTCAGCCCGCCCACCACCTTATCGAGGGATATGATCTACATTGACGATGGGGTCACGACATCTGAACGATCCCCGTTTCCGGCCCTTCGGACCGAGCCATCTTCCTTAGCATCCAGGAAGCGTCAGCGAGTGACCGACAGTCTACCTCGCAGCCTCTCCCCTGCTACCATGGAGTCCCGGTACCTAGTTGACAAGATGCAGGCGATCCAGCAGACTCTGCAGACCCACCAGAGAGACCAGCAGACACAGGCGGTTGTCACTAAGGAGATGAATAGACGGACCGAGAACATGCAGGATCAGCTCTTATGGTTGGCCGAATGCATGATCACTTTCATGGCTAAAAACCGATGTGCCCAACCGAGACCACAACCAACAATCCGGGATGAAGATGAGGAGCCCATGGAGGAGGATCCAGAAGAAGACCCAGAGAAAGGAGAAGAAGATGACACCGCACACAACTGAGGGTGTATTTATGAGTGTCTTTTTGGCTTTTTGTTACTTTTTGTCTTTTAAAACATTTTGCATAGATTTTACATGTTTTTCTTAGGTAGGTAGGAATTAATTGTTCATAGTTGACAAAAATAAGCCATTGGGCATTAGTGAGTTGAATAAAACTAGTAGGTTTTGTGTTGAGTGCTTGTTTATGAGTGTTTGAATGTGGCTGAATTTTCTGCAATTACCGCGCTGCGGATCTCATATATGCGCGACGTGGTCATTTCCACTTCCACAACAGTTTCAACTCTCGTAATTACCGCGACGCGTATATCTTAATTGCGCGCCGCGGTCATCCGCAACACATACATTCATTTATTTGTTAAGTTGTGCATGATATACCAATCTGAGAGGGAGTTGTCTCAGACAAGTGTGGGGTCACCGTGCCCCCTCCACTTGTCTTGACCACCGGCGTGTCCTACTGTAGCGCTACAACTCCAGCATATGAATCGGGGATCTTTTTGTACGCATTATACCTGTGATATTGAGCACCAAGCAGTCTACCGCCCAAAAAGGGGTAACTCTTTCTCCCTTGTTTTGAATTAATTTTTGTACAACGGGGACGTTGTACGGTTTTAAGTGTGGGGTGTGGACGGTCGAAAAAGATATTTTTGAAATTTTTGCAGAAATGATCAATTTTTCAATTTTTAGCAATATTTTTCAAAATTTTAATGAATTGCAATTTTGAAATGAATGGTTTGTGATTGTGATAGCATTAGTATTTTTCAAGAAATACTGTTTAGTTGTGATCATGCTATTAGTTAGTCAAATAAGTTGAGTTTTACGAGTTTAGAAGATTGAGCCGTTTTAGGATTGGAATTTAGGAAGGAAAAGTCAATCTGTGGCCTTTGTTGTTCGAGCCGGTAGGTCTAAAATGGGTGGGCCTTACGCACCTTACCACCTAAGATCGTCTGGTCTGGGATGGTATTTCTGAAAGCTCGCTACACGGACAACATCGAAAGTCATGGACAATTCCTTAATGGCCTTTAGAATCTGAACGAGTAAGTACACATCATTGTGGACAGAAAGTTTGTAATCAAGGGTTCTTTAGAAAGCCATGAATTCCAAAGAACATCTCAATTATGTTTTCACGAACTATTCCATTCTAAGTCGAAGAGCAATAAACTTTGAAACTAAACACAGTCAAAAATTGTTCGATTCTCTATTACAATTTGTTAAAAACTCTCTTGCTTGGGGACAAGCAAGGCACAAGTGTGGGGTGTTTGACAACGCCTAGTGATATCAAGTATTTTAGGCGTTGTTGAGCCCTGTTCTTGGTGAAATTATATCAAATATGCATGGGTATTCTCACTTTTCGTGTCAGGACTTGTCTGGAGAAAAAGAACAGAAACAGAGACTAAAAGTGTACAAAAGGAAAAAGTATGGAAAGAATGCAAAATCAAAGAAACACGTACGCGCGCCGCGGATTTCTCCTCTGCGCGACGCGGACGTAAGGCGGTGGAACACATTTGAATGACGAAAAAACGGGGAACGGATAAGTACGCGCGCCGCGGATTTCATTTATGCGCGGCGCGGTCACGGGAAATTTGCAACTATAAATAGAGGCATTTCCAGCCGAAAACCCTAGCAAAGACCAGGGGGTAAACATCGACCTAGAAGCTCTTTGACTCGAGAATTCCATTTCAGAAGCTATCATTTGGTATTTCCATGTTTTAGATTTTATTTCATTTTAATTAAGCATTTGTAAGCTTTGAGTTGAATCTTTGGGTGTGACAACCATTGATCTTCAGCTTAGGGTTCTGTTTTTAGTAGTGTTCGGTTACTGAATTAATGTTTGGATATTGGTTTGAGTAAATGAAATCTTTCGGTTACATTAAATATTGATTTTTCGGTATTTTGGATGTTAGTTTGTGTTTTGGTTGTTTGTTTGTGTGTGGATTTTGTTTGTAACTTGGTTGGGACTGTTTCTCTTTGCTGAAAACAATAGCTAACTCGGTTAGGTTAAGCATTAGACCTTGGCTATTAACTGTCTCATACAACTGTTAGTTATTAGCTAGTTTATGCTATGCTTGGTTTTGCTAGTTTGGATGCCTTCAATTGCTTCTGATTCAGAGATGTACTTCTGAGTTCAGAAAGTAACTAGGTCATTTGGACATAGTTAAGCTTGGCTTGGGTGTTTGAATATTGTTTCAAGGTAGAAAGATAGAAATTAGTTCCTCCGACTATAGCTGTGACACTGTTAGTTGGTAATCTCTCATCTAGGCTAACCACGTAGCTCCTGTGGATCGACCCTGACTCCACTATACTAGTGAATGTTAGGTTATTTCTTATTTTTGACCGCATGACGACCTCTGCGTGCACGTCACGGCTCGAACAACAAAGGCCACTGACTGACTTTTCCTTCCTAAATTCCAATCCTAAAACAGCTCAATCTTCTAAACTCGTAAAACTCAACTTATTTGACTAACTAATAGCATGATCACAACTAAACAGTATTTCTTGAAAAATACTAATGCTATCACAATCACAAACCATTCATTTCAAAATTGCAATTTATTAAAAAATTTTGAAAAGTTGCTAAAATTTTGAAAAATCGATCATTTCTGCAAAATTTTCAAAAATTCTCTTTCGATCGTCCACACCCCACACTTAAAACCGTACAACGTCCCCATTGTACAAAAATTATTTCAAAGCAAGGGAGAAAGAGTTACCCCTTTTGGACGATGGACTGCTTGGTGCTCAATATCACAGGTATAATGCGTACAAATGGATCCTTGAGTTCGTATTCTGGAGTTGTAGCGCTACAGTGAACACGCCGGTGGTCGAGACAAGTGGAGGGGGCACGGTGACCCCACACTTGTCTGAGACAACTCCCTCTCAGATTGGTATATCATGCATAACTTAACAAACAAATTAAAAATACACATGACAGACATAAAATATACAAATAGAAGTGTATGTGTTGCGGACGACCGCGGCGCGTAATTGGAGGATGCGCGTCGCGGTAATTTCGTGAGATTAAAACAGCGTCAAATGAGAAATGACCGCGTCGCGCTATTTATGGATGCCGCGGCGCGGTAATTTCAGCAGATTATCCAAATTTCAAATCTCACAAGAAACAATTCAACACACAAAAACCATTGTTTTATTATTGAAATCTAGTGCCTGCAGGAGGCTTATTATCCTAAAAATCTCCAAAAAAATGAACTGTGCAACTAATCCTATCAAAATGTAAATCCAAAAGAAAATGTACTAAAAATCAAGCATAAGTACATCCAACCCATCAGCTATGTGCTGTATCGTCATACTCATCTTCTTCTTCTTCTGGGTCTTCTTCCATAGGCTCCTCTTCATCCTCCATAATTGTCGGTTGGGGTCGTGGCGGAACACACTTATTTTTGGCCATCAATGCAATCATGTAGTCTGCCAGCCAGAGGAGTTGCTTTTGTGTATTTTCGGTTCGTTTATCCACCTCACGAGCTGCGTACAACTGGATTTGATGTTCCTGTTCGTATGTGTCCATTGCTTCCTTTAATGCTTTTACCTCGTCTGCCAGAAAGCGGGATTCCATAGTAGCGGGGGGTAGACTGTGCGGTAAACCGGTAGCTGCTTTTAACCTTTTTCGAGAAGTCATCGGCTCGGACCGAAGCGCTGGGAAGGGCATACGGTCAATAGACGGGACGCCATCGTCCACATATATCACCTCCCGCGAGGAGGTCACGGGCGGAAAGAAGATAATAGGAGGGATAACCTCCAATCCATCAGTGGTGTACTCGGAGATGAGTCCGTATGAATTGGCTAATCTGGTGACAAAGTGGCCTCCCCCAAATGCGGTCATCATCATCGGGGCATCCGTAATTTCCTTGAAGTAGTCAGCGATGAAGTAAGGAATGTTGCAGGTTTCCAACATTCGTGTCACTGACCACATCAGATGTAGCTCCCGAGGCAACACTTTCTCTTCATCTGCATGTGGCCAAAGCGAAGTGGTGATCAATCGATGCAACATGCGGTGAGATGGCAGATGCATGTAGCACTCCCGGACCGTGTTCTCGTGGTACCGGGTGGAAGCTATCGTGACCCAATAGTCAGCTGGGGAAAAAGAATCCCCCATGGTTCGGCTGGCATGCCTGTGAAACACCCTGAATGCTGGCGAGTCCGACTCCTCCTCGGTGTATAGCCCGATGCGGTACCCAAATTCCCGCAAGGTACAACTACGGTCGTGATTTCCCAGACGAAATCTCACAGTCTCCTCGGTGTCCATCCCCTTCTGTTTGTGGTCAAAATAGTAGCTGGCAAGGAATTGGAGGTATACTTCACGGTAAACAGGTTCGTTCATGTTAGTTGCATTTTCTAACGCCCAGCAGGTGTAAGTTAGTTCTCCATCTTCATAACCTTCTTGCATCAACCAGTCTTTCAGATGGTCCCAAATTCCCGACTCCTTAGCCATGTCCCAATTGACCCTCCGGCACGACAATACCCTTTTATTTTTGTACAGGCCCCGACGATTAAAGAAGCTAGCCGCGCGGACCCGGTCAATCTGTGTAGTCACAGAGTTCCAATCGATGGTTTCAGAGCTACCTGAAGAAGACATCGTGCCTGCAAAAATCACAAAATCAGACAATTACTGCACTGTTTTAACGTTCGTCGCGGCGCGCACATAACAACCCGCGACGCGCTAGATGAATATTTATACTCCGCGTCGCGGACTGCACATGGCACGGCGCGGCGAACGATTTCAGTCAATAATGTTTAGCAATCTGTTGATTTAAGTTCAATTTTTCTGTTCGAATACTTGGATTTTATGGAATGTACTTCTTTAATCCTAATTCAACGATCAATTTCAACAATTGAGTACAGCATTGCAATTTACAGGATCATCTAGTGAATTTCAAGACTTCTAAAACTACGAGAAGGAGAGTAGATGCTTACTTGAATTTCTTGTGAAGGAAAGATGAATGTAGACGTCGGGTTGATTGAGAGTTTGAGACACAGTGAGAAGAATCGCAATTTACGTAATTTATTTAAATGTAGTGGGGAAATTTGAATGTCTTTCAAAAGCTCTGTTTTCGTGATTATCTTTAATTTCAAATTAAGATAAGACCGCGGCGCGGGAAGCTTCTATCCGCGTCGCGTATAAAATCTGATTTTAAATGTAATCGTGAAAACTCAACACGCGCGGCGCGGATCTAAAGATCCCGCGTCGCGATATTATAAAATTACCAATATGACCCCACACTTGCCTTTTTCTCACCGTGATAAAAAAGAATGCAATAAAAAATGTACAAATGGCGATCGGGTTGCCTCCCGACAAGCGCTAAGTTTAACGTCTTCAGCCGGACGTGCACCTACCTGCTTACGTAGTATACGTTGGAATTTCTGCTATGAACTCGACTGTCTCTACCTCTAATTTCTGGAATGTGCCTGTAGTAATGTATGGTTTGAGTCTATGGCCATTGACTTTAAATGGTTGCCCACCTTTTAAGTCCTGGATTTCGACTGCACCATAATCTGTAGTGCCGATTACTTTGTAAGGACCATTCCACTTGCTTCTCAGTTTCCCAGGGAACATCTTCAGTCTTGAGTTATACAGCCAAACTTTTTGCCCGACTTCAAAGACTTTCAGTCGTAGCTTTGCGTCATGATATCGCTTCATCTTTGATTTATAGGTGGCTGCATTCTCATATGCTTCATCTCGTAATTCTTCTAACTCAGACAACTGAAGTTTTCTTTCCTTCCCAGCAGCAGTGTAGTCCATGTTGACTTTCTTGACAGCCCATAAGGCACGATTGGCGATTTCCACCGGTAGATGACATCCTTTTCCATAAACCAACCGATATGGAGTAGTCCCGATTGGTGTTTTGTACGCAGTTCGATACGCCCACAATGCGTCATCTAGCCTTAGCGACCAATCCTTTCTATCCGTCTTGACAGTCTTCTGAAGGATCTCTTTGATTTGCCTATTGGATACTTCGACTTGGCCACTGGTCTGTGGGTGATAAGGTGTTGCAATGCGATGATTCACCCCATAATGTTTCAGTAGCCTTCCGAATTTGAAGTTCTTGAAATACGATCCTCCGTCACTTATGATTACCCTTGGGACTCCATGCCTGGTGAAGATATTTTTCTTCACAAATTTGCAAACCACGTGATGGTCATTTGTGCGAGTTGCTTCGGCCTCAATCCATTTTGAGACATAATCTACTGCCACCAAAATGTAGACATATCCATGTGATGTGGGGAATGGACCCATAAAATTGATTCCCCAGACATCAAAAATGTCTACTACCAGGATCGGATTCAAGGGCATTTGATCCCTTTTCGATATATTCCCTAGTTGCTGGCAATTAATGCACTCCTTGGCAGTCCTATGCGAATCCCGAAAGATAGTCGGCCAGTATAGTCCAGCTTCAAGAACTTTGTACCCAGTTTTCCTTCCACTGAAATGTCCTCCACATGCTGATGCATGACAGAGATCCAACACTTCACCAATTTCGTTGTCTGGCACACATCGACGAATTATCTGGTCCTCTCCTACCTTAAAAAGGTCTGGATCGTCCCAAATGAATCTCTTTGCGTATGTGCGAAATTGCTTCTGCCTTTGTTTCGTCCAATGTTTTGGTATTGCTCCTGTGGCTAGAAAATTTACATAGTTTGCATACCATGGAGCTCCGCTAACCTCTAACAACTGCTCGTCAGGAAATGAGTCTTGAATTCTTGCTTCCAATCCTTCAGATGGTAATCTAGAAAGGTGATCTGCCACTACATTCTCAGCTCCCTTCTTGTCTTTGATGGCCACGTCGAATTCTTGCAACAGGAGTATCCACCTAATTAAGCGAGGCTTAGACTCCTTCTTTGTGATCAGATGTCGAACAGCACTGTGGTCAGTGTAGACCACTACCTTAGATCCCCAGATATAAGATCGAAATTTATCTAGAGCAAATACTACAGCAAGCAATTCTTTTTCAGTAGTCGTGTAATTTAATTGCGCTACGAAAAAAGTTTTACCAGCATAACAGATAACAACAGGTTTCCTGTCGACTTTTTGCCCTAGTACTGCACCAGCAGCATAATCGCTAGCATCACACATTATCTCAAAAGGTTGTGTCCAGTCAGGCGGCTTCAGAATGGGAGCCTCAACCAGTTTATTTTTGAGAATGTTGAATGCTTTTACACATTCTTCGTCAAAAATAAATGGTGCGTCCTTCAAAAGAAGACCACAGAGGGGCTTAGAGATAGCACTAAAATCTTTAATGAATCTACGATAAAACCCTGCATGCCCCAAGAATGATCTAACCCCTTTTACTGATGTTGGAGGCGGCAATGTGGATATGACTTTAACTTTAGCGCGATTGACTTCAAATCCTCTTTCAGAGACCACATGTCCTAAGACTATTCCTTCTCGTACCATAAAATGGCTTTTCTCCCAGGAAAGAACCAGGTTTGTTTCCACACATCTTTTCAGCACCTTTTCCAATTGATCTAAGCAAGTTTCAAATATAGGTCCAAAAATTGAGAAATCATCCATGAAGATTTCTAAAGCTTCACCAATCATGTCAGAAAAGATTGCCATCATACATCGTTGAAATGTTGCAGGCGCATTACACAATCCAAATGGCATTCTGCGAAAGGCGAAAGTACCGTAAGGACAAGTGAACGTTGTCTTTGCCTGATCTTCTGGATGAATGGCGATTTGATTATACCCAGAATATCCATCCAAAAAACAGTAGTACTTTTGTCCTGCTAACTTCTCCACGATTTGATCGATAAAAGGTAATGGGAAATGATCGTTGGATGTGGCGGCATTAAGTTTCCGATAATCAATACATACTTGCCATCCGGTTACAGGTCTTGTGGATATCTTGTCACCATCCTTTGTGTCCACTACAGCTTCCTCCTGAGTTTCTACTTCCTCTTCCTTAAGTACTTCTGGAGTGTAATGCTGCACAAGCTCGTCTATAATATCTACTTGATAGCATTCCTCTTCTTCCATGTTACTTCCTTTGGGATCAGCATTAAAAATGTTGATCTTAGCTTGTCGGTGTCCAAAAGATATTCCCATTTCTCCAGTACGACAAGCAATATTTGCATTAGCCGTGGCCAAAAACGGCCGCCCTAAAATAATTGTAGGCTGCTCTCCATTCATCGCTTGACGGGTATCCAAAACAAGAAAATCTGCTGGGTAGTAAAATTCTCCTACCCTGATGATAACATCGACTAACATGCCTCTAGGAACCTTGGTGGACTTGTCAGCCAACTGCAGAATCACGTCAGTAGATCTCATTGCGCCAAACTCATGCTTGTCAAATAACTGCCCAAGCAATATATTCACACTTGCACCTAAATCTAAAAGAGCCCTTTTGATGTACACATTGCCTAAATCTACTGAAATGAGAGGAACTCCTGGATCTTTCAACTTTGGAGGAAGCGCATCCATGAGGATGGAGCTTACATTTTCAGGTAAGCTAATCATCTTAGGCAAGTGGGACAGAATATGTTTCTTGTGTATACACATGTCCTTGAGAAATTTAGCATATGCGGGAGCTTCCTTTATAAGTTTGACTAAAGGAATGTTAACTTTAATTTGGCTAAACAATTCCCACATGTCTTCAGCTTGTGGTCCCTTCTTTCCATATGGTCCTTTCTCCGGCTTTTCCAAAGCTGTCGGAAAAGGAACTGTTCCACTTGACTCTCCTTTTTCCCATGTACTCGTCTGCTTCGTCTTCTATACTTGTTCCTCTTTATCCTTTCTCTTCTTTCTTTCCAATTCTTCTTTTTCATCAAAGACTATTTCTATATCACTCTCATCATCATCTGCAACCGGAGCTGTAACCTTGTTGTCTACTTTCTTCCCACTCCTAAGTGTGATGACTTCATTAACTTGCATTTTTGGTGACTGTTCTTGCTCCCTCACTTGTGTTTCTTTCATTTTGACAAGTGATTCTCCTAATTTAGAAATTGCTTCCGAATTAGACTTCTCTACTTCTTGGAGTTGTACTAACAATCCAAAAATTTCTTGCAACCCAATGTTCGTACTTCCTGATAAAGATGGAGATTGCATCTGTTGCTGCCTTATAGGTGGTTGTCTCGATTCTCGTTGCTGATTACTTCGAAAAGGCCTTGGTGTGTTGTGAAACCGACCATATCCATGCACTTGACTTATTTCCTCATGAGTCATTGAGCACTCATTATGATCGTGTCCTACTTTTCCACATGTATTGCAAATACTCTGCCCATGCAACACGTATGCTCCTTTTTCCTGTTGAAATCTCTCGAGCATCTGATTGAACCTTTTTGTAACAGCACTGAGCTCCTTTTGAATTTCAGCTTTCCAGTTGTTCTCTGCTTCGACGTTTGCTACATATACAGTCTTATCCTTCATTGACCCACTGACTTTTGATCCTAAACTCAGCTGCTCCAAAAATCTCCAGGAATCATCTGGCTCTTGCCACATAAATGTCCAGCTTGATGAGGCATTTATCATGACCTGGTGTGTTTCATTAACTCCTTCGAAAAATAATTTGACCAGCTGCCACTTAGGAACTTCATGATGTGGACAGGATCGCAGCAGCTCTTTTAGTCTGTCAAATGCTTCATGAAAAGCCTCTCCAGGCTTTTGCTGAAAATCTTGTATCGCTCGTCTAATCTCCGTGGTTTTACTGACTGGATAGAATTCTTGCAAAAACTTTGCCTTGAGTTGTTCCCAACTAGTAATACTATTTGATGATAGGGATGTAAACCAATACTTGGCTTTATCCTTAAGGGTCAACGGAAACAATCTAAGCCTAAAAATATCTCTATCAGTATTCCTAGGAGTGTTGGCGTTGGCAATTGCTAAGAATTCATATAAATGGTTATAAGGGTCGTCAGTCTTGTATCCCCTAAACTGAGTCAATATTCCTAATAACTGAGGTTTGATTTCTACTTGCGAGTCAATGTTATCAGGAATATAGATTGGCGATGAGTCATCATATTCCCTAGGCTGGAAATGTGACGCAACCGCTTGCCATCTCGGTTGTGCAAAATGTAAAGGTTGAGCGGGGTTACCGTAAGGATGATCATTGTACTCCCGCTGACCTGGTGGTGGATATTGTGGTGTTCTTCTGAGAGGTCCCCGACCTCGGTTCCATTGAGGTTGCGGTGCTGGTGGCACCCATCCTTCATCTTCCTCGTCATACACTTCCTCCGTCTCTGGGTATTGGTATTGCGGTTGAGGCGGTTGTTGGAAATGTATAGGTTGTGTTGGTTGGTATGTGGGTTGAGGTTTAAATAGGACTGGTTGTGGTTGAGATGTTGGTGTTTGCTGTCTAGGAGCTGGGGTGCCATCTCGGGTCGGCTCTCCCCAAGACATAGCAGATGTAAAGGGATTGGTGGATTGTGGTTGAGAAGCGGGTGTAAATGGTGGAATAGATGGCGGAGTGCATGATGGTATGGGTGCAGGGGCTGAAACTACACCACCAGACACACTCGAACTTCCAAATTGGAATTCTGATAATGGGGAAATAGAAAACCTCCCCGTTGCCTCACCTAATGGTTCCTGGGCAACACTAACCGGATTACTACTACTTTGACTGAAATTCATGATATTCAAACGCCTACGGGCACGGAGTTTGCGCGCAGTACGCTCGATCTCAGAATCAAACTGCAATGGGGATACTTGCTCTCCCCTGCGGGTACGCATGCACTAGTGCAACATGCCCACACAAATCAAAAATCTAACTTACCCAAAATGAAATTTCAATGAACAAGTTTCTACTACTCACCTATTCTAAGCTCACAGCTCCCCGGCAACGGCGCCAAAATTTGACAACGCAGCGGTCGTCGTGCGGTCAAAAATAAAAGAAATACCTAACACACACTAGTATAGCGGTAGTCAGGGTCGATCCACAGGAGCTTCGTGGTTAGACTAGATGAGAGATTACCAACTAATAGTGTCACAGCTATAGTCGGAGGATCTGGTTTCTATTTTCCTATCACTAGCAAATGAGACAATAATCAAACACCAAAGCCAAGCTAAGCTATGTCCAAATGACCTAGTCACTTTCTGAAATCAGAAGTACATCTCTGAATCAGAAGCAATCAAAGGCATCCAAACTAGCTAAACCAAGCAAAGCATAAACTACCACTAGTTAAAGTCCTATCGAACAATTACTAGCCAAGGTTTAATGCTTACCAAATAACCTAATTAGCTACTGATTTCAGCTAAGAAAAACAGTCCTAACAAGGTCCAAAGCAATATCCAAAAACACAATCAAACAATCAATCAAACACAAATACTCAAAACACCGAAATGCTAAGATTAAAAGTAACCAAATGCTTTTCATTCACCAAAAGGAATTCCAAATACAAAATCAGTAACCAAATGTTTCTAAAACAGAAACCTAATTGCTCAAAGTCAGTGGTTGTCACTCCCAAAGACTTTTAGCTACAAAACTACTTTCTACTAAAAAGAAATTAAATCAAAAACATAAAATACCAATTATGAGCTTGCTGAAATGGAATCCTGGAGTCAAAGAGCTTCTAGGTCGATCTTACACCCGGTTCTTTGCTAGGGTTTTCGGCTGGAAATGCATCTATTTATACTTGCAAATTTCCCGCACCCGCGCCGCGCAGAAGTGAAATCCGCGGCGCGCGTACTTATCTTTCCCCGTTTCTTCAGAATTTAAATGTGTTCCACCGCCTTAAGCCCGCGTCGTGCACATCTCAAATCCGCGGCGGGCGCACGACTTCTCTTGATTTTCCATTCTTTCGATACTTTTTCCTTTTGTACACCTTTAGTCCCTGTTTTTACTTTTTTTCTCCAGACAAGTCCTGGCATGAAAAGTGAGAATACCCAGACATATTTTATATAATTTTATCAAGAACAGGGCTCAACAACGCCTAGAATACTTGATATCACTAGGCGTTGTCACTGCTCTTTTACTTTTACAAAATTTATGTACTATTAATACACTCCACTTATAATTTTCATTCTTCATGTAAGAGTCTTACAACTCTTATATAGGTAATGAATACCCATAATTCCTCTTATTCATACTTTCTCTCGCCTCGACTGGCATATACTTTAATATCTTTTAATCTGTCTAAAATATTAATTATCACATTATTTCTTTTACTTTACTATACTAAGTGGTATATATCCACTGCATTAACTTTTATTACTTATAATCTTTCTTATTCTTGTTACATAGGCATACAATTCCTATGTTATTCTTACTACTCTTTTCACAAATCTTACCCACCAGAGCGCCATAATTCCTTTGCGATTCCATCAGTCTCAATACATATCATGTGATTATGATAATACGGGCCCATATTACCATAATCACCTATATACATTGATTCCGTTGTTACCACAAGGTCTCATGGGGCTCTGGTTCCTTTAACATATAACACCATTATAAGTACATGGTGATCAATACTAGAAATCTTACTACTTTATAATCATAGCCTTTAATAAATTTAGACGGTTACGGAAAATATCATATAATTTTCCTAACGGTCAGATTTTTTGCTCACTTTAAACGTTAGCTTAACACTTCTTAGTGTTATATATCTACATATTTTAAATAATGCCTAATGTCTTAATCATTTAAGACATCATATAGCATACTTTCATAAACTAAAATTTCTATAGCATGAGTTTAAGCCTAGAAGTGGAACAAGCCAATCCTAATTCGCTTAAACTATGGCTCTGATACCAACTTGTGACACCCCGTTTCTGCTGTTTGCAAATAGTATGGTTTTTCGTATAAATTCATGAATACAAAAATACGGTTTATCAAAAACCGATAATTTAAATGCTTAAAACAGTGGGTGTACAAATCCATATCAAACTAACCATAGAAAGCAAGAAAGGATTTAACCTTGAGTCCAAGACGGGAGCGAACTCGGGCTCCACTCCAGCTAAACTTCATTCAACTATAGTATATCATCTTAACCTGGAATACATGGCAAAACATAAAATACGTAAGACAATAATGTCTCGTGAGTTACATGAGTTTTAGACTCAAACTTTTAACTTCTTTTCCAACCTTTTTATAAAACTCATAACCTAAAACATTTTTCAAAGTTTTATAATAATATCATACCATAGCTCTTTACTTTTCAAAATCATTACATATCATGCCTTGCAAAAATATCTTCTTTCAAAACTTTATAATAGCAACGTACTATAACTCTTTACTTCTCAAAAATCATTTTATGACATACTTTACAACAATAACATCTTTCTTACTTTCTTTGACTGGTTTTATAAGCTTGCTGGATTTTTATACTTAGGGCTTTAATCACTATAAGTGATACCCCAAGTCTCTATGGCTAGAAAGAACGGATCAATCCTCACCATAGAAGTGCTGAGGCAATCTACTTTGCGATGGGGATTTTCCCCAGTAGACCCCTTACCTAACCCGGGTAGGTTGGAACATAGTTCCCTTGCTAACGCTGCTTGCTACAATTACCAGTCATACAAAAACTTGCTGCTTGCTTGAACATTTCTCATAAACATATAACTTGTGGCTAGGTGCCAAACTATATCATTTTATGTCTTTATGGCTAGATGCCAAATATATCTTTCATCAAATAATAATCATATGTTTAAAACATATTTTTCTAACATGCTAAGCTTTATGCCAAATTATACTTTCCAACATCTTATGGCTATATGCCATTCATACTCGAAAACATATACAGTTTGTAACTAAAACATACTTCTTAAGCATCTTGTGGCTATATGCCATTCATACTTGAAAACATATATCACTTGTAATCAAAATATACTTTAACATAATAGATTCATAGACCAACATACCTTCCTTTAATTTAACTTGTAATTCAAAACATAACTTCAAATATAGCATTATACTTTCACAACATGTTAGAAATAATACTTTGCATATAATTTCACATATAGAAATTTTATAAGAAATCTTGAAAATACTTACTTGCCATGTACCCCAGAATGGGTAAAAATACTGCATGTACTCACCTCATGTATTGCTAGTGGATTGACTACTCGTTCTTTGTATTTATACTCTTTTGATCCATTAATCACTTGGCATGGACCTATATTTAACATGTTATACATTAACATTCATGCTAACTGACTCTATAACTTATTAGAGTCCTTATAATACTATCTTGGGTCATAACAAGTCTATAACTTTTAAATGACCAACTTTAGTTAAATCGTATTTTATACGTATTTTGCTACAGTGCCCTCGAGGGGTTATATTTCGGTTCCGACAATTTTCCATGAAGTTTCAGACTATAATGGACTTATGTTTAAAATTTGAGACCAAACGGACAAGTCTAGCATCAAGTTCCAAAAAATGAACCAAGCTAACTTATTCTTAACAGAGGGCAGGAGAAGTTTGGCTATTTTTCCCCAGGCACAGGATCGCGACCCGACGGGGGTGCAGATCGCGTCCCGACCTGGCCTGCAACAACCAGAAATGGCGATTTTTATGGTATAAATTCCCATTTTCCTCATTTTAAGCCCTTAATACACGACTTAATCACTAAGGTTTGTTCCATGACCAAAACCATTCATTTACTTCAAGTTTTTAACCATAAAAATCATAGATTTTAATTATTTTCCAAACATTCCCGTTTTTGCATTTTTGATTCAAAAACCGAAATTATCCAATGTTAAGCACTTCTACTGATTTATTTCAACAATTACCACATATGGAACTCATTAAAACCCCTTAGAATTAATTTGATCATGTAAACTTGAATTCTAAGGTTTTTGAACAAAATTCCAATTTTTCAACAATAGCAACATACTTTGATGATTTTAAGATAGGTTCTTAATACTTGACTTAATTGGTTTAGGGTCATATCTAGGCCCTAAATACCAACTTACACTTAGTTTTAAACTTCAAAATCATCAAACCTTCTTTAAAATCTTGAAAATTCTTCCGAAAACACCAATTTTAACCAAAAATCGTTTTATTGAATTTTACAAGTTTGAAACTGACTTCTTGCGTCATTTGTGTCATGTTTGACTTAACAAGACCATAAAAATCATATAAAATCAGTTTCATCTCTTTTACCCATTTCTAGGGTTCTTGAGATAAAAACCCATTTCACAATTGTTTCATCAAAACTTCATTTTTATCAAGTTGGCAACCACTACACATTCACTTCATCATTTCTAACATATTAGATTAATCAAAATCATCTGGACTTTCAAACCCATGACTTAGGGTTCTTGAGCAAAATCACCATTTTTCTTAATTTTCACATACTCGATGACTAGAACATGCTTTAATGGTGATTTTGAGCAAGATGAATTAGATGTTTACACTGGAACCATGATTTTTGGAAAAATCAGAAATCAAGACTTGATTCCCGATCACGAATTTGGAGCTTAGAGTTTGAAAACCTTACCTCAAATGCTTAGGAACTTCAATCTAAAGCTTGATCTTTGAACTCTTTCTTGATATTTCCCGTGCTCTCTTCTCTGACTCTCTCTCTCGTTCTCTCTAGACTCTTCTGAATTTATGAGGATTAATGAGATATTTTCTCATTTTTATATTTTCCATATTTACAGTTTTAATCCCTGAACTTTCATTCCTTGGACTTTTGGCACAAATATTAAATTTGGCCACATGAAGCTAAAATTCTTACATTTTTGGTCCAAACTAGAATTATACTTTTATAATAATTCTTGTATATGGTCAAATGACCAAATTACCCTTCTCATGGTAAAATGACTAAATTACCCTTACAAACATACTCTCTCGTAAAAATATACATAAAACTTTAAATTACGCACACCTTGTTTTACATATTTATATTATTAGTTTGGGTCGTTACACTCGGTCTGTAGAACAAGTATCCAAATGACTGTTTCGGGTATCTGATGAAGAAACACCTCACACTTCTTTCCGCGAGCTTGTCATGAGTCTCTCGTCTTACGAAAGCCTCACAGCCCCATACTTTGATGTGTGCCAACGTGGGAACTTTCCCTGTTCACATCTCGTGCGGTGCTTTTGCAACCTTCTTGGTTGGGACAAGGTTGAGGATATAGGCGGCAGTCTCTAAGGCATACCCCCAGAAATGGATCGGAAGCGAAGCTCGACTCATCATGGAACGAACCATGTCCAATAAGGTTCGGTTTCGCCTTTCAGCAACACCGTTCAACTGAGGTGTTCTTGGAGGCGACAACTGTGAAACAATTCCACATTCCTTAAGATAATCGAAAAAATCGATACTAAGATACTCACTGCCTCTGTCGGATCTAAGCTTCTTTATCTTTCTGCCTAATTGATTTTCTTCTTCATTTTTGAACTCTTTGAACTTTTCAAAGGTATCTGACTTATTCTTGATTAAGTAGATATACCCATATCTACTAAAATCGTCAGTAAAGGTCACATAGAAACGCGTGCCATCTTTTGTGGTTGTTCTGAAGAGACCACACACATCTGTGTGTATGATATCTAACAGACATTCACCTATTTCAAAGGAACCTTTGAATGGTGATTTTGTCATCTTGCCAAGCAAGCAAGATTTGCATACATCATCTGACCCGAGGTCGAATAATTCCAACATTCCATCCCTTTGGAGTTAGGCGATGCGTTTCTTGTTGATATGGCCAAGGCGACAGTGCCACAAACACGTCTTTTTCTATACCGCTTGAAGAATCAATAGTTAAAACATTTTTACCACAATTGTCAACACACATAATAGATTCATACACGCCATCACAAGGCATAGCATTAAATATAAAAACATCATTTTTGAAAACTGAAATTGAACCATTCAATTTATTAAACTCATAATAAAAACCTTGATTGAACAATGCATGAAAAGAAATTATGTTCTTTGCCATATCAGGCGAATAGCAACAATTATGTAAATCTAAACAAACTTCACTACTAAGCACTAGTCTATAGACACCGATCTTGGTAACAGGTGACGTTCGCCTATTGCTCATGACCAGGTTCAATCTACCGTGCTCTAGCTACCTACTTTTAGGCCCTGCAAATCAGAACAGATATGAAAACCACATCATGTATCAAGGACCCAAGAACAGGAAGAAGATGAGTTATTAGATATAGAATATGTACCTGCTTGTGATGGCTTTACTTTGCCATCATTGATATCCTGCAAGTACCTGGGGCAGCTCCCCTTCCAGTGACCTTTTTCTTTGCAGTAAAAGCAGTCAGGTTCTTTGGGGTTCGTGACGTGCGGAATGCCGGAAGACTTGACTCTCGGGGCACTACTAGATGTCCCGACATGAGTCTTTTCCCTCCAGTTCTACTTTGGAGGGCCCTTCCGTTTCTTTCCCTTGCCAGATCCAATAGCCAGGACAGGCGGGTTGACCGGGAGCACACTTTTCCCTTTCATCCCGTCTTCAGTAGTACGAAGCATGCACTGGAGTTCAGCCATAGTCGCCTGACTGTTGTTCAAATGATAAGCCAGTGTGAACTAGTCATAAGAACTGGGTAGAGAATTCAGCACTATGTCAACAGCCAAATCCTCATGCACAGGCATCTCCAGCTTTCTAAGCCTTTCCACATAACCCTGCATCCTTTGCACATGAGTGCAGATGGACTCTCCATCCTTAGGCTTGCCGTTAGTGAAAGCTTTAACCACCTCACGCCTTTCGATGCGCTCTTGCTTGCAGAACTTTTTCGCGAGCTCTTTGTGCATCTCGAAAGGCCAGTAGTCCTCATAAATACGCTGCAGTTCAGGGTTCATGGTAGCGATCATGATGCAGGACATACTCTTTGTTTTCCGCGAGCTCTTTGTGCATCCCGAGGCGATTTCCTCGGGAGTAGTGGTATCTGGGTCAACCTCAAATAGCTCGGTTTCCAGAACATACTCTTTGTGTTCAAACCTTAGAGCCATTTTGATGTTGCGGATCCAGTCATTGTAGTTAGTGTCGTCCAACGTCACTTTGGAGCACAATGACAGAATCGAGGTGACATTACCGGGATTCGCATGGGGAACGGATTGGTCAGAAGACATCTGAATAAGAAGAAGGTAGTTTTAATTAGACATTAATAATAATCATTATATTCACCCAAGAATGAATATAAGGCTAGGATCCTACAATAACAATCTACAACATCGAAGAGGGATGCCGTAATCTTTATTGTATATTTTATAAGGTAGGCGAATGACGATTCAGCCAATTCCACCGCGGAAACATAATATAATTATAATGGAATTTCAAGTTTCTTTTGAGATTTATTGAACTGTTCAATAACATGTTTTAATCTCGGGAATGCCCCACTATTTGTGACTGGGATACCGAGGATCACAAACCGGGTGTGAATAACCATGCGAATTAGCTCGGTACTCTCGAAGTCAATTACCATCTCTAATTGACGTGCCGGTCAACCACACACGCTCCGTCAATAATGGCAAAATCGAGAAACCCATTGCGACTCTTTGTGGACCCCAGTTGGCGTGCCGGTAAACCACACACGCTCCACCAACGTTCCACAAAGTGCAATGTAGAATTCCATGGATTAGCACCAATTCATATTTTTTAACCTAAAGTAACTAGATTGGGTTTTGTTCAAAGTTCTAGTTCTTTCAATTATAGCATTATAATTTTAAGAGGCTTAGCGGTTCTATCAAACCCGTTCAGCTAACGACACTCGATTGACCAGGAGAGCGGTGGGTAAGTGTAGATACCCATTAGACTACCATTTTATAGGCAGTCGCCTTATACCCTTTTTATAGGACAGTTTTGTGAATGAGGCCTACTAACGGTAAGACTAACCATTTAATCTTATATATAAATATTAACTTTTAATCATAAATATATAAGATATATTTTAATATTATTAAAATATTTTAGATTTAATTTATTACTAATTTTCGCAAATTATTAGGAATTTTTGAAAATTTAAATTAAATCTTTATGCTGATTTAATTTATCTTTTAATTAACAATTAATTAAACTAATTAAATCAAATAAGGGAATCACAAAAATTAATCAAATTAATTTTCCTAACCTTTATCCTAATCATCGAAAATTGCAAGCAAGTGATAAGGGGTTCCAGTTATTTAATTATCCAATAATTACCAAAATAACAACGAACTATCTAAGGCAGCAGGCAAAAATCGCAGAAAAGGAAAGGGAGCTAGGGTTTGCTTAACCCTAGCCGCTAACATGAAGTCTTGGCCTCCCAAGGGTTATTTTAGAAAACCCTTGATGAACATATAAACAGTTTATATCAATTCACAAGAAAACAAACCATAGCTCTGATACCACTGAAGGGTTTTTAAGCAATCAATGAACAAACAAATTCCTAAGTTCACATGCAACCCTAGAAAGATCTATGTTTTCTTCTATGAAGATATAAACTAAAAACCTAAGGCCAACATTTATTTCTAAAGATCAAATATGAATTAACCAACCTTTTGATCTTGTTCTTAAAGCTAGCAGCAAACAGATCCTGCCTCAAATACAAGTCACACCCAAAGCAATGGAGAAGAGAGTCCAGCAGAGTATCCTTAGTTGAAGTTGGTGCAGGAAATTAGGGTGCCAGAGGGTTCCTTTTATAGCCTCCAAGGGTTACACCTGAAACCCTAAGGAGCCTTCAAAGTGGGCAAGCCTGTTAACCACTTGGACCAGATCCCTTAAACCCTAATTAGGGTTTTCGCCAACCCTAGAGGGAGCCTCTAGGTTGGCGCCACTTTTGGCCCCTGGCCACTGGCTTGCCAGTTGTTCAACTATTGAATAAATACAAACCAGTCCCTGCACTTATAATTAATTAATTTAATCACTAAATTAAATCCAATTAATTCTAGATTAAATCTCAATTAATTATTATAGTTTCTAATTAATATATTAACACTTAAATATATTAATAAACTATTTATTTATTTTTGTTGATTTATTAAACAATTAATAAATCAACCTTTCACTCTACTGAACTCTACACTAAACCTCCAGCTATGAGGGCAACCCAAATGGACTTCGCTTCAATTAACAAGATAAATACAATTATAAGTCATGGCTTAGACACCAAATCCAACAATTAGGTAGCAATCGGGCTCACCAATGCTTCCAGGTAGTAGGATTACTTATCCGTACCATCTTTAGTGTTTTACCACTAATCGGTATGTTACCCAGATTATAATACCTTTTGACATTGACTAATCCTACTGGTCTGCGAAGAGAAGAGTATGTCAGGTTAAATAGGAATCTGATCCCTGGTCGAGTCCTAGTGATGACTAGAGGTTCTTTTACTTGCCTAATCCTTGAACTCCTTCAGGATTACTCTAGCTCCCATTGTTTCCTTAGAATGTGAGTTCCTTCTAAAGAGACTCTTCATTCAAAGGTACCTGTGGGATGACCAATGAAAATGACACTGCTGATCAGGCTCAGCCCAGTTGTGAGGTTCAGACGAACGCTACATGACCCTGAACTCTCTAAGTAGGGGGAACCCTGCCTTACACTTCAGACGGTGTCTGTACAACCTACTTAGTCTAGGATGTGGTCGGAAGTGTATCTAATACATTGTGGATCGAACTATTTCGATCAATGCTCGATCTTCTTCCCTAAGACACGTTACAACCATTAATGTTCTTGGAAGAGGAAGAACTGTGAAACATTTCTCATTTTATGTTTTCACTCAGATTTTGTTGATCTTATACTTCCTTTTGAAGTCCTTGAACAGTTCAAGGTTTCAATCAATCGCTTGTTCTAATAAGCGAAATTATATTTTTCATACTGATTGGCAAATATCATGAAGTATAATTAATTGCGTTTTGTTTATAGATTCGAGCAATTCATTAATGGACCGTTGCTCATAATCTTAATGTATTTTACATCTCCATGTAAATCTATAACTTTGTTAATTTGTTTAAGATATGCATTCATCAATTTACTCTAAGTTAACTGATTCAAAAATTCTATCCTTTGAATCTTTGGGCGATGCATTTCTTGTAACAATCAATTTTCTATCAAGAACTCTCTTCATCATGTGATTCTAAGTCAAATGATTCAAAAGTTCTGTCCACCTGGACCTTTGGTTGAAACGATTCTTCTTAAAAATTAATTTTAACAATCATAGAAAACACAATTCATAAATCCAATACATTTTGGATGCATCAACATTCAAGTTATTACCATTCATGCTATCAACACATTTATACAACATTTCACGGATAATTTTAAAACAACTATGTATTAAAAGAGAAATCAACATTTTATTAAATCAAAAATATCCTCAAACAATGTACTATATGATAACAATGTCATATGCATGTATAAGCTAATAACAAAATTAAATATCTAACTAAACTTCAAAACTGCACGAGCTCGTGATCCAATCCGAATGTGCTCTTATGCGTCAATGTCTCGCATCCTACTGAGTCCCTGCATACAAAGAAAATGTGATAATCACATCCTGTATCAAGGAATTAAGGATCACGAGTTTTGAGTTTTAGATATACCTGAGTTGCCAAACTGTTTGGCTTTGGAGCATCATCCAATCTTCCTGTGACTGTATCCCACCCTGTGGATTCCCAGTTTGAGACATCTCAAAACCGGTCTGGACGGTTTCCTGATACGTTTTATAACCGGACTCAATCCCAAACTATGTATCTCCATGAACGACTCGTACAGAGTCAACATCGAATGCATTTCCATGAGAGTCTTGTGCTGGTCCCCTTTCTTGTACATCTGTATGAACGGATCGTAGTGGCTAGTCAGAGAGGCGAGCAAGATGTTGACGCTCATCTCCTGATTAAGAGGGTGACCAAGTTTGCACAGCTCTTCCATGTATCCCTCAATCTTGAGAACATGCGGACCAACACTACTTCCTTCTTTCAGCCTGCCCATTCCAAGCTTTTTGAAGATCCTAGCTCGTTCCTCTCTAACTGGCTCTCAGAACGTTTCCTCAACCAGTAGTGTTAACTCATATGGCCCTAGGAATTCAAAATCCCTGCGGATGGCGGGGGCAATGGTTAACAGCATGAGGTTACGAACTTCTTCGAATTCATCAATCAAGAAGTCATGGTCATCACGAAGCTACTGTGTGATGCCATGTTTCAGTAGGCGGGGAAGTGGACACTCGATCAGATATGACTTGCTTTCATATATCATAACCAGTTTCCACTGGTGAAGCCAATCTACGTAGTTCAGTCCAGTCAGCTTATCCATATTCAATAGGTACTTTCTGAAGCTCTCAGAAATGGGTGCTGGAGGAGGAGGAGGAGGAGAGTTGACACTGGCTTCCGACATCTATAAAATCAAAATTTATTAGTTTAATATTTGTCATTTTAAATAATTACCCAATTATTATTTAACAAGGCTAGGACTTAAAATGTCACAACTATAATGTGAAGAGGGATGTCGTAATCACAACATAATGGTTATTAAGATAGATATACTTTTATCAATTTTAGTCTTATGAAATTCCTAGATCTGTGAGATTCATTGACTGAGGTCAATGGCATGTTTAATCTCGAATTATGCTCTTCTATTTGTGACTGGGATGCTGAGGATCACAAATAAGATGTGAATAACCATGCAAATTGCTTAGTAACCTCAATGTCGTTTATCATCTCGATTGATGTGCCGGTAAACCACATGTGCTCCATCAACAATGATAAATTATGAGATACCCATTACTACCCTTTATGAGTCTCTATTAGTATGCTGGTAAACCACACATGCTCCACTAACGACCTACAAAGTGCAATGTGCAATTTTATGGATTAGCATACTTTTCACATTTTCCTACAGTAACTAGATTGGGATTTTGTTAAAGGTTCTAGTACTTTTTCACTAATAGCATTATACTTTTAGTGAGATTAGGCTGTCCTATCAGATCCGTTCTGCTAATGACCCTCCACTGGTCAAGAGAGCGGTGGGTGAGAGTGGACACCCATTCAACTGCCAGTTTATAGGCAGTTTCCTTATACCCCCTTATAGACCAGCTTCGTGAATGAGGCATACTAGCGATCTGACTGACTTATTCTTATACATATAGGTATTAACTTTTAATAATAATATGTATAAGGTGTATTTTAAACATTTAAAATATTTGGTTTATCCTTTTAAATTTTCGAATTAAACAATTTAATTCAAATTAAAATTAAACCCAAATTAATTTAATGTGTGTCCTTTAATTAACTATTAATTAAGTTAATTAAATCATATAAGGATTAACAAATTAAACAATTAATTTTAATCATATTCCTTGCCCACTAAGCTTTTCCAAAAATAAGGCCAAGGTTTCCAGTTATTAAATAATCATATTTACCAAAAATAGAAAAACCCTAGGAGGCCTTCTAATTTTTGAAAAAGGGTGGGTGGAGGCTAGGGTTTCAGAAACCCTAGCCAAAATTCGATCCATATGAGGCTAAGGGTTTAATTTTATAAAACCCTAATAATAGTTCAACTATTATAGCTATTCAACAGAAAACAGATCATAGCACTGATACCACTGATGGGGAATAGGCAAACAATCAACTTAAACTCTTAAGTTCTCATGCAACCTATAAGGATCTATGTTTTCTCTATTGAACCTATAACTAAGAACATAATAAGAACATTAAAGGTATAATAAAAATTTCATAAAGAAAACATACCTTTTGATCTTTTGGAAGCAAGCACCACAAGTGTCGTGCCTCAAATGGGTCACACCCAAAACTTAGTAAGCAAGAAACAAGAGAGAAGGAGGAGAGACTCATTTTTGGCGTGAATATGAGGGGGTATGGGAGCCTCTATCTATAGCCTCAGAATGATAAGTCATATGACATATAACTGCCATATTTGAACTCCTGATATGATAACCCTTTTATCATACAATTCAACTTACTTATGTGCTGCTATGTGTTAGTCGTATGATTCATTCTTGCGGCTGGAGAATGACGGCGGATCGGGGCGATCCCGAGAGCCGGATGGATCGGGGTTAGCCCAAGAGTCCAACAATGTACCAGCACAGAGTGGAATGGGGTAAGTCCGCGAGTTCTTAGGCAGGCGGATCGGGGTGAGCCCGAGAGCCAGGTCGTTCCGGGTAAGCCCGGAGACCTTCTTCCTTGACGTATATTATGTGATGGAACGTGTGATATTTTGGAAAACTCACTAAGGCTTGTGCTTATACTCTTTCACATTAAATGTTTTTCAGGTACTTTTCAGATTGAGGTTTGGAGCGCGACGTGACTGTATTGCATTGATAATTTTGGTGTTCAAGTCTTCCGCTGGATAATGTTTTGTAATTGTTTGTTAACTATGGTTTAAATTGTTTTATACGAATGGTTCTATTTCTAACGTGTATTTATGTGTTGAACTTCTTTTAAAATTAAAATTTTATCCCAGAATTTGGGACGTTACACAAAAACGCTTTGCCTCTCAACTCTTTTTCTCTTGTTTCTAGGATTCCATATCAAAGGGCGATTCACAACTCTCTTTATCTTGTTTCTATGATTCTATCAAACTCTCTTTCTCTTGTTTCTACGATTCTACCCGACTCTAAATCAAAAAGCAATTCTCAATTCTTCGACTCTCGTTTCTACGATTCTATATCAAAGGGCGATTCACATATCACGATTTATGAGGTAAGTTTAATATTTAACCTAATTTTTGTTTGAAAATTTTCACCTATAATTATCTACAATTATAAAAATTATATTGCCAAATGTTTGAAGTTTAAGCCAGCAATTTATGTTTGTTAAAGTCGTAAATTTTAAGTCAATGGTTTATATAGTTATAAAGCCTTTGATATTACATTACCCGACCGAGGTATGCTAAAAAAATCCCATGATAGAACATATATCATATATGTGTGATGATCAACGCACACAACATACACTCATACATAGAGGTGGTTTTTTTTAAGATTGCCCTATTTGATAATGTTCAATCACAATAATATTTTATTGAATTTATAAAGTTTGAGAACGTTGGCTTAGAAATTTGTATGATTATTTAAGATTGGAAAGGACAATCTTGTGAATTTCTTTTTTATTAAACTTCAAAGTGAAGTTATATTATGTAATAATAATCGTAATATAAAGCCAAGTTGTGAATTTTGGATAAAATATTTTACGATTCTTTTATTTGTAATGGAACAAGTAGACCATTTTTATTAAAACAATTTAATTGGAATGGAAAACTAGACTATTGACCTGACCGATTATTTTGACAAATTGTACCCCATCATTTAGATAGTAGCAAGTCCCCCAAACAGAGAACATTCTTGAATCCGCCACTAATGATTATTCATAAGAAAACATTTTTATAAGTATATCATTGTTGGGATTGTCTCTACAAGTTTTCCATGAGCATAAGGCTGGGGGAGTGGCCTCGCCAAACCCCTCGCCAAACAATGTGCCAAGCTCGCTGAACCACTCCCTCCTCCCTCGCTTTCGCTGTCGCTGAACCACTCCTCGCCAATATATCAGCGAACTCGCTATAGCAACCATTAGCAATATGACTTGTACCTTTTAGCATGAGACTTGTACCTTTTAGCATGGTTAACATATGCTGACTACTCCCACCAAATTTGGTCAGCATGTGCTAAGCTGACGTGGCATAGTTTAGCATGTTCAGCACATGCTAACCACTCCCCCCAGCCTAAGGTTTTAGATATGTGTTTGTAATATCGTTTGTTTAATGATCAGCATCTTAGAATGAAGTTCAACAAAGATAAACAAGTAATGAACACGAATAATAATACCAATAATAGCAAAAGAGTCTTACTATGCCAGTAAAAGCATTTTAGTGCCGGTTGTGAATTTAGAAACATAATTTTCTAAAAGTTGTAGCGAACTATTTTAGTGCTTGGGATTTAAATAGCCGTTAAAGCTAAAATTAAACGTTTGTCTATATGAAAGTCAAGTAGTCATACAATATCTTATTTTAAGGGAAGTGATTCGTACATAACAATTTTTATCCATACACAACAATTTAATATTTTTATGCATAATGTACAATATTGCTAAAGCATATATTGTTGTGTATGGAGAAAACTTGTTGTCTACAAATCACTTCCCTTATTTTAATAATATGTTTAATTTTGACTAATAGTAGAAAGTCAAGCTACTGCTAATATGTGTTTGTAGAGGGACCTAATTTGTAATTAGGATTTATAAGATATTTTCCTGATTTTATTTTGCATCCTATCAAAGAATGATACAACTAAGTCTCTTAGGGTGGGCATATTCAAGAAAAATATGGTGATAGTTGGGATCGAGCAGTGACGGATTCATAACAAAATTTTGAGGGTAGCATGCCAAAAAATTTATACTACGTTTAGGTAACTATTCCGCAATTTTTGACCCATAGGTTCGTCTCTGACCTCAGTACACATATCACTATAAATCACTCATACCCTGCAATATGTAATAAAAAATATTAATGATTCAGGTAATCACACAAACCAAGATTACACCATTTTTAAGTTTTGTAGTTTTCCCTTTTTTAATAGGAAGGGTTAACCTCTAAACTCAAATATAGAGTTCAGTCCAAGTCTCAAATGAATCCAAACTCCCACAACTTCTTAATAGGCCTACATTTTCTAGATTTGATCCATAGAACTTCAGATATCAAAAATAGGTAATTCATTTATTCATTTTGACAATAGAAACATCAATTCTAAACTAATTTATTTATCTAAAAGTTCATGGATCAAAGCTCAAATTTGAATTTCACATAGAAGTTAATGTTTAGAACCCAAATATTCTCCCCAAGTGTTTTCTTACTAACCTTATTTTTCTTGAGAAAATTTTCACAAATGGTGTTAACAAAGTCTAATTTGATAATAAGCCCATATTTTTCTTACAGGAGGATTTGTAAATTTTGAAGGTGTAATTCTTTCCCAAACATACCGAGTGAGTGTGTGTGCTTGTGATGACGATTTCAAGTTCCAAATCATACGAGAAGAGAGATTCAAATAAAGATCAAAGGTTTTAAGCTTTACAGCTCTATTAAAGAGCTTTGGATGTAAACTAGTATTCAAATTTCAACAAAATAAGTAAATAACCCTAATAAATTACCTAGTTTTTTCATTCTTGCAGATGAATAATTGGGAATAAGACTAAGAGGTTGAGAGGTAGTTGGCAGACATCTGGAGCTAACAAACCGCCAACAGTGGCAGAGATGAGACAAATAGCAAAGAGCAGTAGCAGGAAGCTTCTCCTTTTCGTCGATGATGCTAGTCGATTTCCCAATTGAATAAATGAGACATTGAAATTGGGGTAATTCATTTTGGCCACTTTAATTTAAATTGGATTGGGCTAACTTTCACATGACACATCTAAATTGGACTATGAATTTTTGAGTTTGAACGTTAATTTTGAAATAAAGAATTTTTAAGGGTATCATAATTATTTTTCAGTACTGGTACAAATATATAAAAAAAATTTCAATTTTTTTCCTACTTTTGGCAAATATTTCAGGGGTAGCAAAGGCTACCCCAGACACCCACATAGGTCCGCCACTGGGTGGGAGCGTGATTGTTTCACCACTCCCAAAGGACAGGTTCACGACGGATGAATGTGAGGCGGGTTCGTGAAATGGGGTAAAATCACACAATCCTTTACTCTCAATTCTCTCTCTACTTTCTTTCATTTTAAAAATGAATTCTATCATCCTCTAACCATCGCATTCCTAAGAGGTGGACCCGATACGAGGAGGTGGCACTGACAACCGCCTACATTGACAATTTGAGAATCTGTAACTTTTGGAACTGATTTAAGAAAAAATTCAACTCAATGGCCGCCAAACCGTATCGAAGGGAACACCAACTTCATAGCAAGTGGAAGGATTTGAATTCAAAAGTGCCGAAATTTAGCAACATATTCAACAACCTATCAACGAATCGAGAAAATAGGGGAAAGCGACAATGACATCTTCAATAGAGTTCTTGACGAATATCATCTGACAAACACCGGGGTGCCGTGTAGCTAAATCAAAACTTGGAATATTATGAAGTGTTCACCGAAGTGGTGTGCCTTTGATGCCAACAACATTATCGTTTTATAGTTTTATTTAAGTTCTCTTATTTAAATTTTAAATTATCATATTTATATTTTTATTCTCGTCTATAGTTCTGTACTTTATTTAATGAGATAATATATTTTTTATTTATTACACTTTAAATTAGTTAATATTTTAAATCGAAAGTTATTTTCTATTTTTAAATTTATTTATCTATCTTAATATAGAAAAAATAATATGACCTTACGAGTTGAGAATGATGTGAAATATAAGTTTCTTGTGTTGTGGGGTGAGAATGATGAAATTGAAAGAAGGGAAAAAAACTGATATAACATTATGAATTGAGTAGATTTGATAAGATGAACTTACCACATTTAAAATTTTGTTTTGTGATTAACTGATTATAGCTTAATTTTCTATTAGAAAAACATTGTTTTTCATCAGCCAACCAATTCAACTAATATTGAGCATTAAATATTATTTTAGATTGCCGAACGACTTGGTTTAGGGGTTGTGATCAGTGGCGGATTTAACAAGATGCCCGGGTGTATCCGGGCATCTTACGATTTTTTTCGGAATAGTGCAAAAATTTTTGAATTTTTTTTATATATACGTGCCCATCTCGATAAAAAATAAGTGCCCCTTACAATTATTTTTAAATATACGTGCCCACCGCAACCGTTGAGAGATGCTTTTCGGCAATGAAGCTTTTGAAGACGGAGTTGCGGAATAAAATGAGCGACGAGTTCATGAACGACGCTTTGATTTGTAGTGTAGAACACGAAGCACTTACAAATGTTAAAACCGAAAACGTCATTAATCGGTTCCAAAAAATGAAAGATAGAAGAGGTCACATTTAAATGTAATTTCATAGGGTAGTTTTTCATATGTAATGTTTATCGTACTTTTTGTAGACTTTTTTTTATTATATATTGCCGGAAAAAAAAATTTGTGTCCCTCATGGTGATTTTTTCTGGCTCCGCCCCTAGTTGTGATTGTATTTTTCTATTTCTTTTTTGTATTAAACCATTTTAATACACCACAAATCGGTCGTGGAAAAGATTGATAAACATAGTCTTATCAGCTAGCGAGAGAGAGGGAGGGAGAGAGAGACCGGTTTGATGGGTTCCGAAGCAGCACTCCGGCAGCTGAATCCAGTAGCTTGAAATCTAGAAGCTGAGGGGTCGAGTATTTGAAGTCACAGTGAACATATATATATATATATATATATATATATATATATATATATATATATATATATATATATATATATATATATTGTCATCATGCTTTGCTTTGTGAAGTCACAGGTTGATTTTACAGGTCGAGTTTCCATGGGGAAAACGCCGAAGAATCTGATGTTAGAAGACCGTACCTTGAGTCCAGGTCAAGGAAAGCTCCTGATGCCGAAATATGTGGTCATAGGAGGACGTAAAGATCAAGTCGGACTGCAAAGTCCGGCTCCCGGAGTACCGGAGTCAAACTGATCAGTTGTGGCTTTAAAAAAGTTTTCAGGGTAACTCCACAATCATTGCTATTGAATATTTCGTTTTTTTATTCTTCTGATTGACTACTGAATGATCTGAATTAGGTTTTGCTGTTTGTCTTCTGAATTCAAGACCTGGGTGAATATTTGAGAAAGGTGCCGTTGGATCATTTGTTACCCGAACTGTTTACGCATAAAGCGAGGGGCAGAAGTGTCAGATTGGTGGTTGAAGTCCTAAAAGCGGTAAACTAGATATGAGGTTGGTGGTCAAGTGAAAATTTAGTACGGAGAGTGGTAAGTCGTAGTACAAAACTAGCAGGCTAAGGTAGAATGTCGAGAAGCTGGACATGAAGCTTTTTCGATTCTTTATGAAAGTTTAATAATGACGATATCTGCTGGTACTTTCTGCTAGGCCCCATACCTAAATGATTTTCCATCTTGTGAGTTGATTTCGTATTCTTGTTTGTATTATATAATATTTGTAAAATAAGATGGTAGTGTTTTAGCTACTCCCAATTTTTATTATATCCTTCTCATTTGACATATTGATTTGTTTTATCTAAATTTCGTATTTGATTGTCTTTTTCTTTATTATTATTATTATTAATAACTTAAATTTATTATTATTAGTTATTATTATTATTATTATTATTATAAAGAAACAGATTTGATGTTTTATTTTGGAATCTTATTACGTTATATTGTCTTTTTTATTATTATTATTATTATTAACTTAAATTTATTATTAATTATTATTATTATTATTATTATAAAGAAACAGATTTGATGTTTTGTTTTGGAATCTTATTACGTTTTATATATATATATATATATATATATATATATATATATATATATATATATATATATATATATATATATATATATATCGCATTGTACAACACCCAACCCCTACCAACTCAGTATCCTCGTAGACGTAGTTTTTCTACGTATACATCAGATAATATGGATACTAATTGGCATGATATAAATCGGGAACCAGAGAGGCATACCACGTATTCATTTCGAGAACCTCCGATGTCCAACTCATTCTTCAACCAAGATCTACCAACTATCTCTGATTAATAAGACAAACTTTGCTTTAGTATTATTATTTATTTTGTATTTTTTATGCAATCGTTCGAATTTGACATAACCGTTTTGATATAATTTTATAAATTTATAAACGTCGTTCGTTGTGTCGTAATTAATAAAAAACTATTGTTTTATTGTTATTAAAAATACAAATTATAAAAAGTAAATTTATTATTATTGTTTTTCTAATAATAATAATAATAATAATAATAATAATAATAAAACAAATCAAATATTATTTGTAAAAAAAAAAAATAAAAAAAAACAACAAAAAGAGAAAATAGTTAAAAAAAACACAACAAAACACAATTTTACATCAGGAGGTATAAACAGACTATAGGGGGTATGTATAGAATGACCCAATAAGATAAGATTGGTATATATTTTGTAGAGTAAATTACATTTTTGGTTCATGCGGTTGGAATATTTGTGCACTTTTGTTTATAATTTTTAAAATTTTGGATGATTGTTATTATGGTCGACAAATATCGCATGCTTGCTTACTTTAGTTGGCATATTCAGGTACGTAAAATATGACGAAAATACTCTTGTTTTTTGTCCTTTTTCGATTTTATCAATTTTCCATATTATTTTGTTATTATTAAAAGTTGAGGGACCATTTCAACTTATGTTCATTTTCATAAAGTACAAACCCTAGAATGTTGCAGGCATGTTTTCACCTCGTATTATATCGAGGTATAAGCCCGTCCCACTTAAACTATTATTATTTGAACAACTTTTGGTGGCTGATTTATCACAGTAGATTTTTAATAGCATTTCTATGAAATTAACAATCATGAGTCCTTTTATCAAATTCCTCAACGACATATGCCCCACAAGTTGAATAATCGACAATAACATAATCTACCATCATTGTTAGATTGTTGTCAACCTAAGACTCGTAGGCTCACCCCGTTTCGCTCGTTGTTGGCATCACTCTGATCCATCCAGCTCTCGGGCTCACCCCGATTTGCTATCGCATGTCAACCACCTTTATTACTATCGATATTAAGCATACATACCAATCACCGAAGCCTAAGCATTCAGATTGACCCAATGGGTCCATAAACTCGATCATAAAATCACATAGGTAGAGCACGCTCACCCTAAAGATATAGCACTGCACATTGTAAAGTAAAACTACTTACACATGTAACATCATCCATAGTATAGTTAAAAAAATCAGCTGATCCACGAAGCTAAAAACACTCCACGCACGTGTCCTCGGATCCCGACAACACGAACCTCCTAATAAGAACAATCTCAACTTAGCAAATTCTAAACCCCAAACATGATAAACCTCTAAGACCGGTTCCCAAATCTCCCAAGTTTGACCAAAAGTCAACGGTCAAAGGTCAAGGACAAAGTCAAAGGGCAACACCAAAGTCAACCTTCACTTAGCATCGCTATCTCCTATAGATAGCGTCGCTAGGTCACGAATTCCCTTTTTAAAGATAGTGTCACTATCTTCATAGATAGCAGCGCTATCTCCGCTTATTCAACCCAATTCTTTGTCCATCTCTTAATACGTTAAGTCATGGTCGAATACCTTCAAGAACACTTCCAAACAGTCAGTAGATCCATAAAAATGCAAACTTTCACGTCCAAACATGACCATGCAAGCACATGGTCAAGATCTATGTCCACAAAGAGAAAACCCAAGCTTGAACACTCAATGGAGCTTGACTTACTCCCAAGATCAGTCCAAAAGCTTCAAAGGAGGCTCTAGAGACATAAAGTTCAAACATTTATCACTCCAATTTAAAGACAACACCACAAGGAGGCCATTTCTCCATTCTAAGCCATAAAATACAACTCAAACTACAAGATGAAACCTTAAATCATTAAAAGGTGGAGACTTGCACTTACAATGGTCTAGAATCTATGCAGTCAATCACGCGAGATCTCGCCGAGATAGCGTTTCGCGGGGTTAGGCCGAGATAGAAATCAAAATCTCGGTCAGTAATTTCGCCAGCGAGAATCTCGTCGATAATGTCCGAGATTTGCCTAGATTTAGGAGCCCGAGATAGCGATATTGTCCGAGATTTGCCCGAGATAGCGGTCATGTCCGAGATTTGCCGAGATTTAGGAGATTTAGGAGCCCGAGATAGCGATATTGCGCGGGATCGTTATAGAGATTTGCCGAGACACGTTGAAACTTTTCATATTAGAATACTATCTATGTTTTATGTGACATTTTTATGCAACTTTTTGTGATATTAATTCTACGTAGTATTAATAGTCTTAAAGTAACAAAAAAAACCCCGCTATACCACCGCGATAAACGCTAAATCGAATCTCGATAGGTGACCGCTATAAGGTTTATGGCCGAGATAACTGCATAGTCTAGAACACAATATCTTTATTGATTCACTCGAAAGACTTCCTTGCACCGACACCACCATTTTCTTCTTCAATAATGTTCCAAGGGAGGTTATGGAACTTGAAACCACCAAAGAAGGCTATGGTTTGAAGAGAGAGAGAGCTCCAGGGACTGAAGAGGGTGATAATGACGGCTCTTAGGGTTTAGAGCACTTAAATATAGCCCAAAAACCAAAATCTAGTGTTTTGGTGCCAACTGCGGTGGATAGCGTCACTATCCCAGATAGTGGCCAGACACGATCTTGACATGGTTAGCATCGTCAACCCTCCCTACCTCAGCGTTGCTATGCCAAATAGCATCGCTATCTTCAGAGATAGCGACACTATCTCTAGTTTTCCTTAAAACTTAGTTCTTTTAAATCCAAACTTAATCATTCCGGAAACAGGGTCTTATATTATGCTAGTAATGTTATGAAATGAGACATTTTTTTGAAAAAGAAATTTTATTTTATGTAAATAGTATTTATTGTTTATTGAACTTTTGTATGTTTGAGTTTAACCCTATAATTTTATAAACAATAGCATCAAAAGATTTTGTTTGAAAATGGATTGTACATAGGCATTACAATATTAAAATTGCCGAATAAGAGACCAATATAATGAATTTATTTTGTTCTTACTACAAGATAGATATAATGATTTTATTAGTACATAATAAGAAGAATTAATTTATTAGATGTCATATAAAAGACATAAAGAATTCCTAAGGTCATGATTTGTTTTTTAGTATTGTGCTTGGCGTAAGACATTAGCTATACCGGCTGTAAATCCAATTATAAATTAAAAAAAAAATAAACAACCAATCTATATCAACATATCAAATGTGTATTTAATTTATATTTTAAGTAATGTTGTAAACTTCTTTATCTGTACTATGATACTATCAATATATCTCCACTATCAAACGAGTTTCGAAAATTGTTGAAAAAAACTAATATAATAATATTTGAAAATATTTGAAAGATTATAAACTAGTTTTTAATTTATTTACTAATTGAAAATATTTAAAAACCCTTTACTATGAATATAACCCGTAATCCATTTACTTTTAAATGTGCCCGATTGAATAATTAGGGCATATCCCTAATTGGCTTTTCCAGGAAAAAAAAAATACATGAGTGAGACCTTTAGAGTAAGACTATGTTTGGAGAGTGAGAAAAAAAGAATTTTTGATAGCATCTATGGAGCCTTACACAGTCCCTTATATATGAGATCTTTCAAAACTTTCTTACTTCCTTCTATGTCCATCTCTCATATCTACATGGAAGGGAATCAAAGTGCAAACACTTTAGCTACCCATGACCACTAACTGAAAAACTAGCTGATAACTGAAAAACTAACGGTAGTTAGAAAAGTAGCGGCTAATTGAAAAACTAGCTGATAGTAAATGACATTTGATAAAAACTAACTGATAAAACTAGCTGGAAATCGTAAAATGACATAAAAGGACATGCACAAAATTAATCCAATATTATAAGAAAAACCATAATACATTAAATTAAATTAAAGTAAATACTATAAAATATTACAGATTTTAAATAAATTTCTTACATCTCATATCATATTCACAATATTATCACGAAGTTCTCGCATCTCGTGACGTGACTCTCGAATGTTCGCATGATTAGATATTAAATGGTTGTTTTGTTCTTCTGAATATATGTAATCAAAATGTTATTCAACGATGTTGAAAATCATATCTATCGAGTCAATCCTTCGAATATAGTTATGAAGGGTAAAGGAAGCGTATATATATATATATATATATATATATATATATATATATATATATATATATATATATATATATATATATATATATATATATATGTATATATATATATATATATATATATATATATATATATATATATATATATATATATATATATATATATATATATATATATATATGTTAATTTGGGATAAAGAAAACATAGATAATATTTGGGATAAAGGAAGCATATCCATTGTGAAGGTAAAATGGGAACATTTTGAAACGGCTACTCAAAACGTTACTATTAGTAGCGTTTAAAAAACCTAGCTTGTTAGCTAGCTTATAAGTTAGTTTTTGGATTCCCAAACATGTCAAACTAAAAAAGCTCGAAAAAAACGTTAGTTTATATGCTAGCTGTGGCGCGCCAAACACAGCCTAAGCAGACTATAGATTCGATTATATAAGTAGAAAAAAATGCCCCAGGATTAGCAGTTCTACCCTAACGTTGTCGCAACCTTCGCTGAAGCGGGCATGGGTCATTGCCTCTTCAGGTGGAAGAACCCGCTGCCCTTTTTATTCGGGATTCATTTTCTTCATAACTCCAATAGGCAATATACTTGGGTAGTTTAATTTGAAATCATTTATCATCAATAACCAAAAACATAAATATTGGTGTAGGTCTCAAGAACTCTAATCATGTTGTTATCCAATTTTGAGGCATGAAATAAGGTATAATATCTATAAGGGGTTGTGTAAGAGCCGGTTCCTGAAACGACCGACTCGAATTCGAGGAAAAGTGATTTTGTGGAGGATTCAGAGTTAGCGCCACTATCGTTTATGCTATACATGGGAAGTTTGCAGTTAGCGTCGCTAACTGCTATAGTTAGCGACACTAACAGTCACAAAGGGAGCCGTCATTTCGACTTCTACAGCCTCCAGAAACGTTTCTATCGAAACCGTAGCCTCTTTTTGGTGATTTTGGCTCGTCTATCCACTTTTGAAGGTTGCTTGAGGAAGAAGGTGTGTGGTGGTGCTAAAAGGTGTTCTTCAAGAGAGAATCAACAAGATCTTCATGTTATGGACCTTTGTAAGTAGGAAAGCTTATGCCTTTTTATGTTCCATGCTTATTCTAGTAGTTTTAGTAGAGTTAAATGGATTATTGGTCCCTTGTTGTTTTGTCTTTGGAACTTGATGGAAAAGTTTAGACCTTTATGCTTCTTGTATCACCTCTGGAGCTTTTGAATCAGTTTTGAAGGTGAGAAAACTCTCTTGAGTGATTTACATGTTGGTTTTGGTTAGTTTCAAGCTTTTAGACTTATGTTTTAAGATTGGCCTTGCATGACCATAAAGGTGGTTTGCGTGGTGCTTTTTCTTTGTCTATGGTTGTTTTGGGTAAGTTCTGGAAAGGCTTGACCATTGTCTAAAAGAATTAAAAGCTTAATGAGGATTTTGAAGAATTCATAGTTAGCACCGGTAACTATCGCGAGTGCCCGTTCTAGATTGGGCTTAGCGACGCTAAGCATTGACTTTGAATTTGACCATTGACTGTTCACATTTGACCTTGACTAGTTGACTTTTGTGTCAACTTGGGTGGATTAGGGAGTTGGACCATAGGATAGGTTATGGGTCTTTCGGATTGGTGATTTACGACTTTATGATAAGTTAGGATTTTGTGCTACTTAGCGTGTAAGGATATTGGAAGCGTGGGTGTGCGTATCAGCTTTGTGGATCAGGTGAGTGTCCTTCCTATACTATATGTGAAGTTGCATGTGTAGGTAGTACGATATCGTAGAGAAAAAGAGAATGATTGTATGTTTGTTGTTAGGATTGTATGTGCTTATGTGTAGTCATATGATTTGTTCTTTCGACTTTGTTGATATCGGGATAGGCTAGTTCGGGTAAGGACTAAGTCAGGTCCTTGGTTTAGCATGATGCATGGCCGGTTGTGCTAGGCACCATGAAGATGTTGAATGATAGGACGATGCAGGACAGGTCATTCTAGGCATCACAAAGGTGTTGAATGATAGAAGGTGTAGTGTCATGTTAGGGCTACACCTAGATGTTGTATGTGCCTTATGTGTATGAATGTGATGGTGTATATGGTATCTTGGGGAACACACTTAGCTTTGTGCTTACTCTTTCACTCTAAATATTTTTCAAGTGCTTTGCAAATAAAAGATTAGGGTGCAGCGCGACTGTACTACATTCCACATTTTATGTTTGAAGTCTTCCGATGGTTAATGTTTTGTACCAGTTTGATAACTATGGGTTAAAATGTTTTAATTAATGAACTTGAAACGGATGGTTTATATTTCCAACCTGTTTTTACGTATTTAACCCACTTTTAAAAAAGGAAAATGTATTCCAGAATTTGGGACGTTACAGGTTGTTTGGTAGCATTTGAATGATTAAGAGGCTCTGAATGATTTAGAGGCTATAAAAATATCTCTTAATGACTTTAAAAACAAATATAATAGTGTTTTTCTTGTTTAGAGGTAAAAGTAGTATACTCTGACTTCTTAATGATTTAGAGGCTTGAACCTGGCGAATCAAACACTCTGAATGACAAAACCATTCAGAGGCTGCCTTCAAATGGAACCATTAAGAGGCTACCAAACAACCCCTAAGTTTAAACTAGTTTCTGATACCACATGATGATTTTACATGCATAATCAAGATCGGTGCACATGTAATTCATGAGAAATCAGTGGTACTTTGGAATTACAAGCTTTTAAGAAGATGATGTCATAGTTCTGATTCCTGCTCCTCCCGTAATAATGTATATGATGCTATTTCTGATGGAGAGATGGACGCCTTTGGCAAACATGATATTGTTGTTATATATGAGAGTCTCTAAACCTAATTGAAAACTCTTGAGTATCCAAAGTGATTGAACCACTTTTTTGAAAATAATTTCACCGTTTACATTTATTGGAAAGAGTTGGAACCATAGAAATACAATCTCTCAAGTTACAAACAATTGTCATATCCATTATACTACAAATATTTAAAGTCTAAGGATGTAATATGTCATTATGACAATGGTACATAACATAAATGTACCTAACATGTAATAAGCGTTACAAAATAGTCTTAAGCCCACAGTAATGTATTATTTTCCAACACGGAGCACTAACAATATGTTAGACGTATCAGGATTTAAATCCTAGACCTCCTTTGTGGAAGCAATTATGTACCTCGACCACTAGGCTATTATTGTGTGATTAAAACCGGGGAGCAATAATAGAACCTTGGTCTCTCTTTCTAGTTTGATAAGGGCTTTGCCATTAAGCCACGGGTTGTAATTCACAACTTAAGATCCTATTAATTAAGCTTTGAGCACATCTGGATACCCCTTAAAACCTAGATAAACATGGAATTTATAGTGACATACCGAAACAAAGAGGTTCAAGCCCGAAAGAAAAACAAGATTGTATGGACATGACGGAATCCACAACTAGATCAATGTATAAATAAAACGTAAACGGACAGGAAAAAGGTTTTGATTTATGCCGAATTTTTTTCTGATATTAATATAGAGAATATGATTTATTTTTATGAACAATAGTTATATTTTCATACTTATAATAATAATAATAATAATTAATTACGATACAATTTTTCTACCGTAAATAATAATCTATCGTTAAATTATATACTTTATGTCATTTCGAAAATAGCTATCTACGTACATCTTCTACCTATAATAAAAACATATCTAATACCACTTTACACAACAATAATATACTGAAGTCTTTCATCCTCGACACCTAGGAAGTAAGAGAGAGAACCAAGGTCTCTGAGAGAGAATTTTGCAGCAAGATGAGAAATAAAATTTGATACTTGATGTGAAGACGGGCCTGTGACAATTATGTCATCGACATAAACAAGAACGAGTATGAATGAAGACATGGTTTTGATGGTGAATAATGAGGAATCAGAAATGGTAGGTTTGAACTTGAGAGAGAGAGGAGACAAGTTTTTAATTCATCATATCAAGCACGAGATGCTTGGCGCAAGCCATAGATAGCTTTATTAAGCTTGCAGACATGATTAGGGAGAGATGGATTGACAAAACCTGGCGGTTAAGACATATATACGTCTTCATGAAGGTTTCCTTGGAGAAAGGCATTTTTTATGTCTAATTGTCTTAGAGACCAGTTGTGAGAAACATCAAGAGATAGGACAAGACGAAGAGTGGCAGGTTTTAAGACAGGGCTGAAGGTTTCACGATAATCTATGTCCGGGCGCTGGTGAAAATCTTTTGCCACTAGACGGGCTTTTAACCGTTCGATAGAACCATCGAGGTTATATTTAGTTCTATAAACCTATTTGCACCCAATAAGGTTTTGAGCATGAGAGGAGGGAACTAGAGACCAAGTTTTGTTTCGTTCGAGTGTATTGAATTCGTCTTGCATGGCATGATGCCAAGAAGGATGTTTTAAGGCTTCTGTGATGGTTGTAGGTTTAGATGGATAAGAAGGGGAGGTTGTATAAAGGTGAAAATCATAGTTGAAATAGCGGGTGTTAGGTTTAGGGTTTGGGCATGTGTTCATGTGGTTAGGATTGTTTTCAACGAAGGGAGGGGAAGGTGGGTTGTCATCATTGAAATTTGAGTGAGAGTCGGATGATGATGGAGAGGAGATAGGTGTATTATGGTTGAAAGGAGAGGAGTGACCTGAATGAGATGGAGTAGTGGGGGTACTCGGGGCTGAAGGCGGAGTATGACTTGATATAACATGGATAGAGAGGGGAAGCCAAGTGTTAATATTGACTGTGGATGGAGGGGGTGTAGTACCAGTGAGTTTGGAAAATGAGAAGTCGGTTTCAATGAAAACTACATGTCTAGAAGTGTATATTTTGGAGGTTGTGGGATCATATGCATAGTATGCGCTTTGTGTGGGAGAGTATCCCACGAAGATATAAGGGGTAGTCAGGGATGGAGTTTGTGAGGTGAGTATGGCCGTAACCAAGGGTAGCAGAGGCATCCGAAACTTTTTAATTTATTGTAGTTTGGGTCTTTCTGAAAGAGGCATCTATAGGGAGAAAGATTATGTAAAGTTGAAGTGGGTAATCGGTTTATAAGGTATACGGCTCTGATACCATATTTATAGATGGATCTTATCCAGCGCCACCACCAGCCGTTGCTGCTGATGGAAAAGTCACCCCACATGCCGACTACCAAAAGTGGTTCAGGCTGGATCGACTTTTGTTTGGTGCACTGGTCGGCAGTCTTTTTCCACAAATTGTCCCACTTGATACCAATGCTTCCTCATCTCGCGAAGCCTGGACAACCCTAGTAGGAAACTATGCCTCTCCCTCTCATGGCCACATCAAGCAGCTCCAGTACCGTCTCAAGCAACTCACCAAAACTTCTGATCAAACAATCATAGAATATATGTAAAACATCAAAACTGTGGTAGATGAATTTGCAATTCTTTGCAAGAAACTCGATCAAGAAGACATAATTGATGCAGTTCTCAATGGCTTGGATCAATCCACCTACAAACCAATTCTTGATGCCATTCATGCACGTGATTCTCCCAAACCTTTCAATGAACTACACGAAAAACTAATCAACCATGAACTTGCCCTTGCTCAACAGATCCCAGCTCCTGACATACACCAACCAGCCACTGCGTTCTATGCAAATCACCAACATAACAAAAAATACTGGCCCTCACGCCATAGCAACTCCCAGGCTGGTTTACTACCAAGTCCACCAAGTCAACCTTCTCAAACTCCAGGGCACCGACCCTTTCTTGGTAAATGTCAATGGTGCCATCAAAAGGGAAATTCCCTCAGTAACTGTTTTACCTTCAATAAATTTTTTCCAACAGTTTCTGTCCCTTCCCCTAACCGCAACATGCAGGCTACAAACGCACATGCTCACCTCATGATCCCCCAACCAAACTCATCTTCCACATCCGCAGATTAGCTATTTGACAGTGGCGCTAGTTTTCATGCAACCAACAACCTGAACAATCTCTCCATTCATGCACCTTATAATGGAACCGAAGAACTAGTTATTGGTGATGGTTCGTGTTTGCAAATCTCACGTATTGGCTCCGTTATTATTCACACATCATACACACCACTCATCCTAAAAAAATGTCCTTTATGTTCCTTCTTTGTATCGTAGTATCATCTCTATCTCTCGTCTATGTCTTGATAACAGTTTTCTAATTGAATTTTATTCTTTTGTGTTTGTCATAAACGATCTGCACTCCAAAGAACCCTATCTTCCGGGGAACAGCAACAAAGGGAATGTATGAGCTTCGATCATCCCTTTCTTTGCAGCTTTACTCCATGCATCGTTCTACTCCATCTACTTCGCACCATCGTTTAGGGCATCCCTAAAATAAAGTTTTCAAACAATTGTTATCTTTTCTTTCATTCAGTTCTAGTTCCATTGATAATTGTAATTCATGTCGTATCAATAAAAGTCACAAATTGCCATTCCATATTTCTTCCCTTACCTCTAATGCTCCTCTATAACTTATATTCTCATATGTATGGTGGTCAACCATTGAATCTTTCGATCATTACAAATACTACATTATATTTGTTGATCATTTCACTAAATACATTTGGTTCTATCCAATGAAAAAGAAGTCAGACTCCCGCAATATCTTTCTAAGATTTCAACTATTAGTTGAAAATTTTTTCAACACAAAAATAAAGCAATTTTTCTCTGACAATGGTGGTGAATACGCTAAACTCAGATCCCATCTTTCAGCCTCAGGTATCACTCACCTTACATCACCACCACACACTCCAGAGCATAATGGATATGCTGAAAGACGCCATAGACATATTGTTGAAACAAGGCTTTCCCTCCTCTCCCATGCTCAAATCCCAACTAATTTTTGGCCCTTTGCCTTTACACAGTCGTATACCTTATAAACCGATTACCCACTTCAACTTTACATAATCTTTCTCCCTATAGATGCCTCTTTCATAAATACCTAAACTACAATAAATTAAAAAGTTTTGGATATGTCTGCTACCCTGGGGTTACGGCCATACTCACCTCACAAACTCCATCCCCGATCTACCCCTTGTATCTTAGTGGGATACTCTCCCACACAAAGCGCATACTATGCATATGATCCTACAACTTCCAAAATATACACCTATAGACATGTAGTTTTCATTGAAATCGACTTCCCATTTACCAAACTCACTGGTACTACACCCCCTCCATCCACAGTCAACATTAACACTTGGCTTCCCCTCTCTATTCCTATTATATCAACTCCCACTCTGCCTTCAGCCCCGAGTACCCCTACTACTCCATCTCATTCAGGTCACTCATCTCCTTTCAACCATAATACACCTATCTCCTCTCCATCATCATCCGACTCTCACTCAGATTCCAATTATGACAACCCACCTTCCCCTCCCTCCGTTGAGAACAATCCTACCCACATGAACACATGCCCAAACCTAACACCCGTTATTTTAACTCTGATTTTCACCTTTATACAGCCTCCCTTTCTTATCCATCTGAACCTACAACCATCACACAAGCCTTAAAACATCCTTCTTGGTATCATGCCATGCAAGACGAATTCAACGCACTCGAACGAAACAAAACTTGGTCTCTAGTTCCCTCATCTCATGCTCAAAACCTTATAGGGTGCTGACGACGCCTAGTAATATCAAGTATTTAAGTCATCGTTAGGCCCTATTATGAGTGAAATTATATCGTATAAACTGTGGTATTACTCATTTTTCGTGTCTAGTGCTTGTATGTGAAAAAGGAGTAAAAAAGGGGTTAAACGCGTACAAAATGAAGAAGTTTGGGATAAAGACCACTTTCAGTCGAAAAGATACGCGCGCCGCTACCTGAGGAGCACGCGCGTCACAGAAAGTCAAGGATCAGATAACGACTTGAAATTCTAAGAGCGAGAAACGGGGTTAGAGATAAGGGTGCGCCACGGTTTTCACCCATACGCGGTGCAGATTGCTTGATTTTGCAACTATAAATAGAGGCATCTAGGTGAAGTTTCTGGAGCGAAGAACAGACCCAAAGGTTGAACCTAGGCTTCTTCGACTTGTGATTTCGAATTTCAGTAGGCATAAATTGGTATTTTCATGTTTTTAATTTATTTCTAGTATTTTATAGTTTTCGTTATCGCTTGATTCCATCGATTCTGGATTGTAGAATCTGTTGGGACGAGTTTGATTTGGATAATTTCAGAATTCAGAACATTTGGCTTCTAATTTTGGTTTTCTCTTAATATAATCATTCGGTTTGAAGTTATCTCGCGTTTTCGGTATTGAGTTATGTTTATTTGCTTGTTGAATGGTTTTGGATTATTGAATGCTTCTGATTTCTGGAATATACTTCTAGAATCAGAAAGTAACTTTGGTTTGGTTTGGAGTTTGGATGCAAGTTAGTTTGGTTAATGATAGTTTTAGTTTTCGGTATTTCATTTTATCAGTTTTCAGGAAGTGTATTGATCCGCCGTCTATAGAGTGGCATTATAGATCGGTTTATCGACACAGAATGCCAACCACTTGACTCCCACGGATCGACCATTACTGCTACTATACTAGTGTGTGTGTAAGGTTAAATTTTCTATTTTTGACCACATAACGGCCTAGGCGTGTCAAATTTTAGCGCCATTGCCGGGGAGTTATGCGCTTCACACTCTGTGTCAATTTTTTGATTTTTCCTTTTTGATATTTGATTTTTAGTTTTCAAGTTTCTGTATGTGTACGTCATCACAATGGGAGATTACATGTACCCGGGTCAATACACGTGTTATGGTGACTCGGTTTATTACGATAACAACAAGTGGAACCAAGGTCGAGGACCTCCACGACAGCAATAGCACAACAATCAGTGGAGAGGAAAACGATATAATAATGGGCTCTACAATAACGGTAATTTCGTTCCTCTGCTTTATTTTGCACAATCGAGTGGGCAGTCGATTGCATCGCAGTTCCAACCACGGGAGTACGATGAGGCATCGCCTATATATTTTCCTGAAAATGTATATTGCTAGGTAGAGATTGGGCCAGAGTTGTTAGGTGTGTTGCCTAAATTTAGGGGTCATACGCAGGATAATCCTTATAATCATCTTCATGAGTTTTTAGCTATAGCTAACGTGAACATACCTAGAAATGGGGATAGGAATTTCTTTAGGCTTATGTTGTTTACGTTCACACTAAAGGACAATGCTAAGTACTGGTTCATGTCACTGCTGGCCAATAGTATCACTACGTGGGAGCAGTTGAGGACATTGTTCTTGCAGGAGTTCTATCCCCCGAGCAAGACAATGGAAGTAAGAAGAGATATACATGAATTTCAGCAAAAGCCCAGGAAAGCATTCCATGATGCTTTCGAAAGATTGAAGGAGTTGTTAGGCTCATGTCCACACCACCAGTTTCCACGATGGCAGTTGGTCACGATATTCTACGACGGTGTCGACGGTATGAGCCAAGCCATGATTAATGCATCATTTGGAGGGACAATCATGATGCAATATAGCGAGACGGCATGGAGGTTCTTGGAGAAACTTAGCAATGGATCCAAGTTCAATCATTTAGCAAGGAAGACAAACGACACCTCATCGGCGGCAGCAGTAGATATCGATAACGACCGGAAGAAGGAGGTGAAGAATGAGATCGGTGCCCTTAGCAGGAAGCTCGATACAGTATTGGCCACCGTGCAACAAGAACCACCAATTCAACAGAAGCACGATCAACAAGAACAAAGACCACAAGAGGTTAGTCAAGCGTATGGTCAAGTGCAATACCACAAAAAAAACAACGGACGACCATATATGCCGAATAATCAGGGAGGGCAGAATTATAATGGTAACTACAACCATCAATACAATAGCAACCGTCAAGGTAATTGTGCTGAGTCGTGTTTTATGAACGACCAAAATTTGCGATTTCCACCATACTCGCCAGAAACCGAGGCGAGTGATTTTAATACCAATGATACTGTGTGTGAACCTGCATTACCTGAACATGTGATGGAAGGTCATACACCATGGGAAATTCAAGAGACTACTGAGATGGTCGAAATGGTTATTGAGAAGGAGGTTGTAGATGACAATACTATCCCTGACTCAACAACTTTTTATGTTTTTGAGAATGTTAATAATGTTGATCTGGTGATGAGAGAATCTATACCATCACCAGACAATTTGGTCGAAAAGGACATTAAGGAAGGGACCGTAATTGACAATACTAACCCCTACCCAACAACTCCTGAAATTGTTGAAATTGTTGATGCTTTTGAAATTCAAGATCTAGTGATGAGTGAATCCATACCATCACCATATAACGTGATCGAAATGGTTGTCGAGGAAGGGGGCGTAGATGACAATACCACCCCTGACCCAACAATTTTTGAAAATTTTGAAATTTTTTTTTGAAAGTAAAGATCTGGTGATGAGTGAATCTATACCATCACTAGAAAATGCCTGTTGCTCACTCTTCGCACCGATCCACCTGTTGGACGATGACCAAGATGATGATGATGACACTGTGGTTTTCAAAAACAAGAAACTTGATTTTCTCACCACTCATGACCCATTAATGAGTGAAAATTAGATGTGATTAATACCATCGATGAGGACATTCAGGAGCATACTCATATTATGCATCCCAATTCCATCCGATTGGAAAATTTTTATTGGTACTGCAGGCCAAAATCGCAAACTGCAGACGACACGCAAGATGCGAACAAACGCTTCGCAAAACAATTACTGGGAGCAGCACTGGGCGCGCTCCACGTCAAACCGGTGATCTTGAAAAGATATCGAAGGAAAGATTGACTTTGGAGGTTTAAAGCTACTTCTAAGCATTTGCGCGAAATAATCAGAAAACGGCAACCGGGCAGCAACAGCAGAACCGACAAACCATTTGACCCGGGAAAATTGGAGTGTGGGATCGATGAAGGAACTATGGTAACTAAAATTCAGTGGAGACAAATGGCGTACGATCCACTGTAGCCACAGAAAGACGGTCTAGCTAAAAGACCGAGCAAAGAAGAGCTTTCAGGATGCAACCCGATTTTCGATAAATATTTTCTTTTATTCTTAGTTTTTATTTTTGGTCAAAATATCATTGAAGATAATCATTTTGGTATGTCCTAAGTGTGTGATAAGATGAGTGACTAGCAAAGAAAATTCGAAATTCGCGCCGCCAAAACCACCAAACCCACCAAACCGCGACACGGACCGGGGAGAGACACGATGTACAGAGGCTTTTCGCGCATACTCACGATGCGGCACACTTCATTTGGCACCGCAGACCTTCAACCTTGATCGACAGACACTGGATCTCATAGCATCTACGCGTCGCGACCGTGGTACTTCTGCGTCGCGGAAACGGGGAATCCGCAAGGACAACAACTCGCAATGTATAATCTTCTTTTGTGTTTTGTAACTTGTATTTTTTTAATATGTTTGTTAGTGTGAATAGTATCTATGCAACCTGTTATTGTCGCACCAACCGTTGGGAGTTGCATAACGCAAGTGTGGGGTTACTGTACCCCTACACTCGTGTTATGCCGGCGTGTTTACTGTTACGCCCTGACTCCTGGATTTCATCGAGAATAACGCGAACGATCGACTCTGTTACAGTTGACTCCATCAAGCAAGCAGTTCACCGTTCAAAGGGGGTAACTCTTTCTCCCTTGTTGTAGGGTGTGGGACGGTCGAAAGAGTAATTTTTGAAATTTTTGAGAAAAAGAAGTAATTTTGAAATTTTTTTGGCAATTTTACAAAATTTTTAAGAGATTATAATTTTGAAACGAATAGCTTTTGAGTGTTATAGGATTATGGTATTTTTCAAGAAATACTATGTAGTTGTTATCATGGTATCGTTTTGTTCAAATAAATTGAGTATTTAGGAGTTAGAAAAATTTTAGAGTTAGAATATTTTAGGATTGGGATTCAGGAGGGAATATGTCAATCAGTGGCCTTTGTTGTTCGAGCCGGTAGATCCGAAAAGGGTGGCCCTGAAAAGGCATTTATGCACCTTACTACCTAAGATCATCTGGTCTGGGATAGTATTTTCGAAAGCTCGTTACATGAACAACATCGAAATTCATGGATAGTTCCTTCACGGCCTTTAGAATCTGTATAAGTAAGTTTGCAATTTGCATACCGAAAATTTGTAATCAATGATTCTTTAGAAAGTCGTGAATTCCAAAGGGTATTCTGGTCATGTTTTCAAAAATGTTTTTCATCTAACTTCTGAAAGAAATAAACTTTGAAACTGAAAGCATTCAAAAATGTTTGAGTCTTAGTTATAATTTGTTAAAAACTCACTTGCTTGAGGACAAGCATGGCACAAGTGTGGGGTGTTTGACGACGCCTAGTAATATCAAGTATTTTAGTCGTCTTTAGGACCTATTCTGAGTGAAATTATATCGTATAAACTGTGGTATTACTCACTTTTCGTGTCTAGTGCTTGTGTGTGAAAAAGGGTTAAAACAGGGGTTAAACGCGTACAAAATGAAGAAGTTTGGGATAAAGACCACTTTCAGTCGAAAAGACACGCGCGCCACGACCTGAGGAGCACGCACATCGTGGAAAGCCAAGGATCAGACGACGACTTGAAATTCAAAGAGCGAGAAACAGGGTTAGAGAAAAGGGCGCGCCATGGTTTTGTTGGATTAAGGTGTCTAAGCCTTAACTATAATTGAAACATATGTTTGAATTGATGGCAGTACAATCCTTTTGGGTTGCCCTCATGACCTGGCAGAGGACAAGAATGCATATGGAGAGAGAGAGAGAGAGAGAGATTGATATATTATGGAGATAATATATTAATCAGAAAAAGGAATATTTAATTTGTCAATATATTATGAGATTAATATATTCATTAGAAATTACATTATTTAATTAAGATTAATCAGAAATTAATTTGGAATTAAATTTGGGATTAATTGGATTAATTAAATACGAAAGAGAGTTGAATTATAATTATTCAAAAGGTTGGATAATGGATATATATATATATATATATATATATATATATATACACACACACAAACACACACACACACACATATATATATATATATATATATATATATATATATATATATATATATATATATATATATATATATATATATATATATAAATGATAATTAAGGAGCCTTTTATTATTTATGTTAATGATAAGTCAACCAACTTGTATGATAAGTCGATTATCATATTAGAATTTTAAACATGGCAGTTATTTGTCATAAGACTTATCAGCTTTGGACTATAAATAGAGGGTTCCCTGTAACGCCAAGGCATGATTTATCATGTTATTATAATAAAAAGGGCAAATTGGTCATTTTACCTTAGAAGGGTAATTTGGTCTTTTGGACAGAAAAGGATTTGTTTTGTAATAATATTTTGAGTTGTGGACTTAAAATGTTATAAAATCTGATTTTTGTCATAAATTGTGTAAATTGTGGCAAAAGTTCTAGAAATGCAACTTCAATGACCAAATTGCAATTTCTGGAGGTATAAATAGTTGGAAATTCTCCCATTTTGTGTAGATTTTTAGAGGCTTACGGGAGAGAGTTTTGTGACTGGATTTTCCAGAAACTTGAAGAATTCTTGAAGGTTTGAACTTGGAATTCGATTCTTGGCTTCAAAGGGTAGAATTGGAAGTTTTGGAGGTAAGTTTTCCAAGTTCTGGTTTATGTGTTCTCGATGAGTTTTGTAGAACTCAAAACTGCATTTACAGTTATGATTGGGTGATTAAAATGATGTAATACTTCCATTAAGTCATGCTAATAAGGGCTTAATTCAAGATAATGGAAGTAGATTGTTATTTATGATGAATTTGAAGTTTTGGGGTTTTTGGAACTAAGAACCCTAATTCTTCATATGATTGATTGAGTGGGTTTTGAGGGTTGAAAACCTTGTATTAATAGAAGGTTTTAGCCTAGGAATAAACCCCAAACGGTTAAGAACAGCATTAAGGACTTAAATATCAAAACTGCAAGCTACAGTGCACAATTCGCGACTGGTCTGACCTGCACTGGCGCTAGGCGCAGTGCGCCCTATTTCCAGGCGCAGTGCGCCCCTGGGACAGGGGATCAGAAACGCTAACTTTTGTTTGGCTTGTCCGATTTACCTCAAATTTGAACCATAAGTCCCTAATGGTTTGAAAAGTATGAGAAAATTTTTAAATTGAGTTTTCGACTCCTCGGGGGCACTGTAGAGCAACACGAATGCCTCAGTTAATAGTGAAACTCATGAAAAGTTAGTAAACGGAAAGTTTATTAACTAGACATTGTTTATAATGATATATTGTTGAACTCTTATGCATTAGAGTCAATTAGAATGGCTGTTAACCTATAATCATTGTAAAATGATTGATATTATAGGTACGGGACAAAGTCTTACGGATTACATTGGAAGGAAAGAAGCAACGAAAGCTAGCAGTAGCAGGCATTCAGGTGAGTAATCTCACTTATATCCGATGTGATATATATGGAATGAGCAGCTGCAGATGTAAATAAATTTTGGGGACGAAAATTGATAGATTTCATGATGAAATATATGACAATACCAGATAAGCCGTGAGTCTGATATAGACAAGAACGGAGCTGTGAGTCAACAATAATGATACGACAATACCAGATAAGCCGTGAGTCTACGATAGACAAGAACGGAGCTGTGAGTCAAACTTTGAAAAGACAATACCGGATAAGCCGTGAGTCATTGAGATGACAAGAACGGAGCCGTGAGTCTAGGAAAAAGCGGGACAAACCCCTGAGCCATACATGATCTTGTGTTATGAGATAATGCATGTTTATTTTGTATAGAGAATTTTATTCTTATACATGTTATAGTCTATTTGATTACTCATTGGGTTTTATAGCTCACAGTTTATTTGATATGTCCCTGCAGGTGAGCGTGATCCCGCCAAAGGGAAAGATAAAGTCCGAGACTGAGAACTTAGGATGTGAAGTGACTACCCGGCTTGAAGAATACACAATATTTATATGTATTGTACTTCGTGATACACTTGTACTCGTATTGTGTTAACTAATACCCCATACTTATGGTTTGATAAAAAAAAATTTGGGGTGGTTTGTTAATAAGTCGGGTGTTACAAGTTGGTATCAGAGCCGAGGTTTAAGTGAACTAGGTGTCTTAGATTAGATTCCTGGACTTAAACCTTGAGAGAAAAATGGACAAATGGACTGTTAGATATATATAAGTCTGTAATTATATATGTAATCTAACGGTTTGCTGAATTTTGAAGTATGAGAAATACAAGGAGTAATCCCACTAGTGCAAATTCGCGTGGAACCTCAAGAAGTGGACCAGCCCGTTCACGCGGTTCTGTGGGACGAAGAGCAAGAGCACCAGCAAGGGAACCGGTGGGAGAAAATCCACCTGATATTCGGGCAATAGTGGAAGAAGTGGTATGATGCCTACGTTAACGAATAACCCCAATCCGAGTGGCAATCCTAACCCGAGTGCCAATCCTAATCCTAGTGAAGAGGCTGCAAAAAGTATTCATGACAGGCAGCCGGAAGATGAAAGCCAGGGAGAAAGTCGTGCTCGGGCAATAAAAGAAACTCAAGGCGGGGAAGCTTCTACAAACAAAGTCGGATGTACTTACAAAGCTTTCCTTGGTTGTAAGCCAAAAGAGTTTTCAGGGACAGATAATCCAGTCCAAGCTATGGAGTGGATAATGCATATCGATAAGGTGTTTCGGGTTAGCAAATGTACGGATGAGGACAAGGTAGAATTTGCCACAAATCAACTCACAAGCAATGCATTACATTGGTGGCAAATTTACTACAAATCATTGGATCTTGATTCATCCTAATTGGTACCTTGGGAACAATTCAAGGCTAAGTTCAATGAAGAATACTGCTCAGAAGTAGCTATAAAGAAGTTGGAGGACGAATTTCTGCACATGGAACAAGGTTCCCAGTCTGTCCAAGAGTACACTTTAAGCTTTCTGGAGAAAGCAAGATTTGCAGAACACCATGTCAATACCGAAAAGAGGAAGATTGATAAATATGTTTGGGGGCTGACGACCCGAATCAGAGAAATTGTACAACCACTGAAACTGTCTACTTTCAGGCAAGTGGTGGATCGAGCCACAGAAAGAGAGACAGAGTTGAAGCGACAAGAAGACGAAAAGAAAGCTATTGAAACAAAAAGAAAGGCGGAAGACCAGGGTTGGACGCCTCAGAAAAAGTCGCAACAAACTGGGTCTAAGAGTAAAGGTCAGAAAGACGAAGGAAAGTGGTGTGAAAAGTGTAGAAAAAGACACACAGGGAGCTGTCGGATTGATACTGCATCAGTTAGCTGCCGAAACTGTAGAAAAACGGGTCACACTACACGGGAATGTCGGGAGGAGCGTAGGTGTTACCAATGTGGAGCTACGGATCACATTCGTCCGAACTGTCCCGAGTTGAAATCTGGAGCCTTCAGTGATAGATCCAGAATTGAGCAGGGTGGAAAGCAAGAGGAAGTGAAGAACCGAGGAAGACCGGTAGCCTCACGAGCTTTCCAAATGACTGTTGAGGAAGCCCGTGAGAAGACAGATGTGGTTACAGGTATCTTCACTCTCAACTCCATACCTGTATATGCTATATTTGATCCAGGGGCTACACACTGTTTTGTCTCGGAGTCTTTGTTGTCCCGCCTGAATGTACCGTTAACCCCAATGGATGAAAGCTTGGAAGTAGCCATAGCAGACGGCAGATATGTTTGGGTTACTGAACACTTGGAAGGTTGTCAGCTTAAAATCTACGGGACCATTTTCCCTATAGATTTGAAGCCGATGACTACCAATGAATTTGGTGTGATCGTGGGGATGGATTGGTTGGCAACGAATTATGCCAACATGGATTGTAGAAATAAAAACATCACGGTATTAACACCGGATGGGGAATGGATAAAGATTCAGGGTGAACCACCTCGGTTGAGAATGCCAGTTATCTCCTTTGCTCAAGCCAGAAGCTGTATTAGTAAAGGAGGGATGTCTTATTTGGCCTATGTAGCGGTGACTAAACCAGTTAAAGTGGTAGTAGCGAATGTAAACGTGGTAAATGAATTCCCAGATGTGTTTCCAGATGAACTTCCAGGGTTGCCACCAGATCGACAGGTTGAGTTCACGATTGAACTGATTCCAGGAGCTGCTCCTGTTGCCCGAGCTCTATACCGTTTAGCACCTTCAGAGATGGTGGAACTGCGGAAGCAACTGGAAGAACTTTTAGATAGGGGTTTCATCAGACCGAGTACCTCGCCGTGGGGAGCCCCTATTCTGTTTGTTAAAAAGAAAGATGGGTCAATGCGCATGTGTATTGACTATCGAGAATTAAACAAGATCACAGTGAAGAACAAATACCCGCTACCCAGAATAGATGACCTGTTTGACCAGCTACAGGGAGCATCTTATTTTTCCAAAATTGACCTGAGGTCGGGTTACCATCAGTTGAAGATACGGGAATCTGACGTTCCAAAGACAGCCTTTCGCACACGATACAGTCATTATGAGTTTTTAGTGATGCCTTTCGGGTTAACCAATGCTCCAGCCATATTCATGGATCTTATGAACCGGGTGTGTCGACCGTTCCTTGATACCTCGGTGATAGTATTTATAGATGATATTCTGGTGTATTCGCGAAGCCAAGCCGAGCATGAAGTGCACATACGACAAGTGTTGGAGTTACCTAATGAACTTCATGGTATACATGATGTATTTCATGTGTCCCATTTGAGAAAAACTTTGTTTGACAAGTCTCAACAAATACCTCTTGCTGAAATTGAGGTAGATGAAAAATTGAGATATCCGGAACAACCCGAGAGGGTGATAGACCGCAAGGTAAAACAGCTACGAAACAAGAAAATTAGCATGGTGAAAGTACTTTGGCGACATCACAGAGGTTCCGACATGACGTGGGAGACCGAAAGCGAAATGAGGGATAAATACCCTCAACTCTTTGCATGATTTCGGAAACGAAATCTCTTGAAGGAGGGGAGAATTTGTAACGCCAAGGCATGATTTATCATGTAATTATAATAAAAAGGGTAAATTGGTCATTTTACCTTAGAAGGGTAATTTGGTCTTTTGGACAGAAAAGGATTTGTTTTGTAATAATATTTTGAGTTGTGGACTTAAAATGTTATAAAATCTGATTTTTGTCATAAATTGTGTAAATTGTGGCAAAAGTTCTAGAAATGCAACTTCAAGGACCAAATTGCAATTTCTAGAGGTATAAATAGTTGGAAATTCTCCCATTTTGTGCAGATTTTTAGAGGCTTACGGGAGAGAGTTTTGTGACTGAATTTTCCAGAAACTTGAAGAATTCTTGAAGGTTTGAACTTGGAATTCGATTCTTGGCTTCAAAGGGTAGAATTGGATGTTTTGGAGGTAAGTTTTCCAAGTTCTGGTTTATGTGTTCTTGATGAGTTTTGTAGAACTCAAAACTGCATTTACAGTTATGATTGGGTGATTAAAATGATGTAATACTTCCATTAAGTCATGCTAATAAGGGCTTAATTCAAGATAATGGAAGTAGATTGTTATTTATGATGAATTTGAAGTTTTGGGGTTTTTGGAACTAAGAACCCTAATTCTTCATATGATTGATTGAGTGGGTTTTGAGGGTTGAAAACCTTGTATTAATAGAAGGTTTTAGCCTAGGAATAAACCCCAAACGGTTAAGAACAGCATTAAGGACTTAAATATCAAAACTGCAAGCTACAGTGCACAATTCGCGACTGGTCTGGAGACTTGCACTGGCGCTAGGCGCAGTGCGCCCTATTTCCAGGCGCAGTGTGCCCCTGGGACAGGGGATCAGAAACGCTAACTTTTGTTTGGCTTGTCCGATTTACCTCAAATTTGAACCATAAGTCCCTAATGGTTTGAAAAGTATGAGAAAATTTTTAAATTGAGTTTTCGACTCCTCGGGGGCACTGTAGAGCAACACGAATGCCTCGGTGAATAGTGAAACTCATGAAAAGTTAGTAAACGGAAAGTTTATTAACTAGACATTGTTTATAATGATATATTGTTGAACTCTTATGCATTAGAGTCAATTAGAATGACTGTTAACCTATAATCATTGTAAAAATGATTGATATTATAGGTACGGGACAAAGTCTTACGGATTACATTTGAAGGCAAGAAGCAACGAAAGCTAGCAGTAGCAGGCATTCAGGTGAGTAATCTCACTTATATCCGATGTGATATATATGGAATGAGCAGCTACAGATGTAAATAAATTTTGGGGACGAAAATTGATAGATTTCATGATGAAATATATGACAATACCAGATAAGCCGTGAGTCTGATATAGACAAGAACGGAGCTGTGAGTCAACAATAATGATACGACAATACCAGATAAGCCGTGAGTCTACGATAGACAAGAACGGAGCTGTGAGTCAAACTTTGAAAAGACAATACCGGATAAGCCGTGAGTCATTGAGATGACAAGAACGGAGCCGTGAGTCTAGGCAAAAGCGGGACAAACCCGTGAGCCATACATGATCTTGTGTTATGAGATAATGCATGTTTATTTTGTATAGAGAATTTTATTCTTATACATGTTATAGTCTATTTGATTACTCATTGGGCTTTATAGCTCACAGTTTATTTGATATGTCCCTGCAGGTGAGCGTGATCCCGCCAAAGGGAAAGATAAAGTCCGAGACTGAGAACTTAGGATGTGAAGTGACTACCCGGCTTGAAGAATGCACAATATTTATATGTATTGTACTTCGTGATACACTTGTACTCAACAGTTGATTGACCACCATAACTTCTTGATTAATGAGGACGAAGAGGTTCGCCTTCTCATACTTTTAACCATTGACCCTGCCATCCGCAAGGATTTTGAATTCCTGGGGCCACATGAGTTAATACAACTGGTTGAGGAAGGGTTCCATGAACCAGTTAGGCAGGAAAAGCTTAGGATCTACGAAAAAATTGGTGAGACTAGGCTGAGAAAGGGACACAATGTTAGTGCACACTTTCTCAAGATTGAAGGATACTTGGAAGAGTTGTACAAGCTTGGTCACCCTCTCAGTCAAGAAGCAAGCGACAATGGTTTTCTTGTATCTCTGACTGAGGAATACGAACCGTTCGTATAGATATACAGGGAAAGGGACCTACACAAGACCTTCATGGAAATGTATTCAACGTTGACTCTGTATGAGTCACTCATGGAGGTACATAGCTCGAGATTGAGTCCAGCTCTGAAGCACATCGGGAATCCATCCAGACGGGTCCTGAGATGTCTTAAGCTAGGAATCCACAGGGTGGGATAAAGTCACAGGATAATTGGAAAAACGCTCCAAAGCCAAACAGTTTGGCAACTCAGGTATATCTAAAAACCCAAAACTCCTAATCCTTAATTCCTTGATACAAGATGTGACAGTTACATTTTCTTTGTATGCAGGGTCTTAGTAGGACGCAGGACATTGTCGCATGGGAGGACGTTCAGATTGGATCTCGGGCTGGTGCAGTTTTGAAGTTTAGTTAGATATTTTGAGATTGTTATTAGATAGTATGATATTGGTTTTCACATAATGCATTGTTTGAGGATATTTTTGATTTAACAAAAGTTATTTTCTTTTAAAACATGATTGTTTAAGTTATCCTTGAAATGTTTTGTGAATAATAACTTGAATGTTGATTTGATTTATGAATTGTGTTTGTATGATTGTTAAATGAGTTTTATAAGAATAACTTCAACCAAAGATCCAATAGACAGGATTTTGGAATCAATTGGCTTGGAGTAATTTGATGAAGTTAGTTCTTGATAAAATTGGTTGTTACAAGAAATGAATCACCCAAAGGTCCGATAGGCAGGATCTTGGAATCATTTGACTTAGAGTTAAATGATGAATTCATATCTTGAACAATTAACAAAGTCATAAAATTTATATAAGAATGTAAAAGAAGATTATGAGCAAAGAACACAATGGTTATTGATAAATTGCTCAAAACATAAATTTTTTATACTTCCAAATATTTGCCATTCAGAATGACAAATACAACTTCGCTTATCAGAATAAGTGAATAGTTGAAACCTTGAACTGTTTAAGGACTTCAGAGGAAGTCTAAGATCAACAAAACCTGAGTAAAACATAACTGTGAAATTGTTTCACAGTTCATACTCTTCTAAGAACATTAAAGGGTTATAATGTGTCTTAGGAAAGATTAAGCATTGATCGAAACGGTTCGATCCTTGATGTATTAGATACACTTCCAATAAGTTTTCCGATACGTTAGATATTCAACCAGTCAGTCCATAAAACCATATTAGAACCACATCTTAGACTAAGTAGGTTGCACAGACACCATCTGAAGTGTAAAGTCGGGTTTACCCCACTTGTACACAAAAAAGGTTTAGGGTCATGGAGCTTTCGTCCAAAACTCATACCATGACTGAATCTGATCAGCAGTGTCATCATTGGCTATCCCAACTATGCCTGTGAATGTTCAGTTCCTTTTGGAAAGAACTCACATTCTAGGGAAACAGTGGGAGTGTGAGAATCCTGAATGAGTTCAGGAATTAGCCAAGTGAAAGAACCTTTAGTCATCACTAAGACTTAACCAGGAATCGGATTCCTGTTAAACCTGACATATCATTCTTTTAGCAAACCAGTAGTGTTAGTCACCGTCACAAGGAGTTATGATCTAGGTGACATACCGGTTAGTGGTAATACACTAAAGTTGGTACGGATAAGTGATCCTGCTACTCGGAAGCATTGGTGGTCATAGTTGTTGCCAATAAGAGAAACTAAAAGCGAGACTCGATCTGTATGATAATTTGATTGCTTTTACACCTGGCCTGAAACCAGTGGGAGCAGTTGAATCGTCAAAAGAAATATCATAGATAAATATGTACCTACATTCTAAGCAAGTATAGTTGAGTGATGCAATACTCATAGTCATGAGATTGACCTTGAGGGAAACGCTCTCAGAACTAAACCAAATCTGAAAGGATTTTGTTTGCTATTACTAGCAAGATCGGATGATATGAACCGCTTTCTAGAAATGGAAAACCACAGGGGTTGTGTGTAATACACAACTAGTAGGGTTTAGAACATGCTGATGCAAAAGGTACAAAGCCCCGAAGGTCATCAGACGGGCACCTTACATAGAAGGATCTTTGGATTCTCAAATATGCCAAAAGTTTGGATTTGGTGAATAGTCCGAAAGAATCCGATGATTACGTCAAAAGTTCTGAATTTTGTATTCTCAAAATATGCCAATAGGTTTGGGTTTTGTGAATAGTTTGAAAGAGTTCCAGAACTATGTCAAGGCTAGTGGGAGCATCATTAAGATCTATCCTTCAATGTATGTCGGTACATACTATTCTTGGAAAGATCTCTTGTCATTGCAAAGTGTAAAGACTCGACATGAGAGATGATTTCCATGAAAGACTTGAAGGAGATTCGATAATGTACTCAAGTGGTTACCAATATCTATCAGATAGATATAGTCATCAGTATTGGCCCTGCCAGTGTGTAAGAATGATCTTGATAAGATTCAAGATACGAGACTGCAAAAAGGGATTTTCTGGGAATCATGACACAAGGATTATGGATTCTGAAAGGATTCATAATAGAACTAATATTAGATTCAATGAGCTGTCGCGAATTGAATCGATCATGTGTGTCATGAAATGGTCCTGATAACTTGACACTTGGAGCATAACAAGTTGGATTCAAGACACCACCTGGCTTAGGATACTGAATTGGACAGTTAAACAAACATGAGAAATCGTGCTATATGAGGAATGTAATAATAAATTTTGAAATGAGTTTCAAATCTGTAATTATTAACATATATGACACTAAGAAACTTCATGGTTGGAAATTTTCGTTGGGATAATGATGGAGCGCGTCTGGTTCACCGACACATCAGTTATCGCCTGGAAAACTTCTTGACACCGTAGGGTGCAGTCCACTGTACTAAAGATGCCGATAACCATGAGAAGTCTCAAGACACAGCACCATTCGGAAATGGTAATAGGAGAGAAAACCAAAATGACACATTGAGATATCATCAAAAAGGTATTTGATGAGATTATCTGCAATGATATGTATCAATGCAGGACATTTTGGATACATAGAAATAGTGAAGGTCATTTTGAGTATAAAAGGACATATAAATATCTTAATTGAAAGTTTAATAGAAATCTAGAAACATATAATAGTATTATAATAAATTTGATATTATGATTACCTCGTGGTAATTAGCAGGAGTAGCTACCTATTAGATGATCGTTTCACTTTGCATGTTTTACTTCCCGAATAATTGGATTATTCAAAAAAAACATCCACAGTCGTTCATCCTTTCGGAAGTAAGTAGTGAACTAAGACTGTCATGAATTGGATTGTAGAATGTCTAAAGAGTTAGACATAGCAAAAGTATTGCTACAACATTCATGAGTACTCAGAAATGGAGATTTGAGTATTGGATCGACCCACGCTCAGAGGATTACTTCATGGATTATATCACGAGTTATACTGAGATGATAATATCTTATGATCTTGAAACCTAGACATATGAGTGAAATTTACAAGTCGGTTGCCCATTGATAATGCGTAAATGCATCGGTAACTCGATGTCAAACGTATTGTTGTGTGCGATTTGATGAGTAAAGGACACAAGCATATGAGTCAAAGTTTATTCGTTCCTTTTTCCATAATGGGAAAAGCGATATCTGTGGTCCCTCGATGGTTTGGTGTTGACTCAGTGCTGGCCAGCCAGGACTTGATTGATGTGTTCGATTAAAAGTCCTATGTCATTACAAATCATAGAACCGAGAAACTTAGTATCAGACTGAGATTGATTCTAATCCATGTCTCAAGTCTGAATGGTATCTTGAAAGAACGAAGGATCATATGATCACTTATCTTAGGACACGTGACTGATTGGATCAGAGTTCGACAGCAGCTCTTGGCAGCTACAATTTGCTGATCAATTCAGAAACAATATGCGTTATAGTTATAGACTTATCCAAGTGGGATACTGTTGGATTAAGGTGTCTAAGCCATAACTATAATAGAAACATATGTTTGAATTGATGGCAGCACAGTCCTTTTGTGTTGCCCTCATGACCTGGCAGAGAACAAGAATGCATATGGAGAGAGAGAGATAGATATATTATGGAGATAATATATTAATCAGAAAAGGGAATATTTAATTTGTCAATATATTATGAGATTAATATATTAATTAGAAATTACAATATTTAATTAAGATTAATCAGAAATTAATTTTGGGATTAATTGGATTAATTAAATATGAAAGGGAGTTGAATTATAATTATTCAAAAGGTTGGATTATATATATATATATATATATATATATATATATATATATATATATATATATATATATATATATATATATATGATAATTAAGGAGCCTTTTATTATTTATGGTAATGATAAGTCAACCAACTCGTATAATAAGTGGATTATCATATCAGAAGTTTAAACATGGCAGTTATCTGTGATAAGACTTATCAGCTTTAGACTATAAATAGAGGGTTCCCGCTCCCCATTCTTCATGCCAACTTCAAGGGTTCTCAAACTCGTCTCTCTTGCTTTCTTGCTTGCCAAGGTCTTGGGTGTGAGCCATTAGAGGCATTACACTTGTGGTGCTTGCTTCCAAGTGATCTAAGGATCAAAAGGTTAGTTTTCATATGAAATTTATTTTGATTCTTATCATGTTCATAGTTATAGGTTCAATAGATGAAAAACATAGATCCTTTAGGGTGCATGTGAACTTAAGATTATTTTGTTCATAGTTTGCTTAAAACCTAACAGGTTTTCACCCATACGCAGCACAAATTGGTCGATTTTGCAACTATAAATAGAGGCATCTAGGTCGAGTTTCTGGAGCGAAGAACAGAACCAAAGGTTAAATCTAGGCTTCTTCGACTCGTGATTTCGAATTTCAGTAGGCATACGTTGGTATTTTCATGTTTTTAATTTATTTCTAGTATTTTATAGTTTACGTTATCGCTTGATTCCATCGATTCTGGATTGTAGAATCTGTTGGGACGAGTTTGATTTGGATAATTTCAGAAGTCATAACCTTTGGCTTCTGGTTTTGGTTTTCGCTTAATTTAATCATTTGGTTTGAAGTTATCTCGCGTTTTCGGTATTGAGTTATGTTTATTTGCTTGTTGAATGGTTTTGGATTATTGAATGCTTCTGATTTCTGGAATATACTTATGGAATCAGAAAGTAAGTTTGGTTTGGTTTGGAGTTTGGATGCAAGTTAGTTTGGTTAATGATAGTTTTAGTTTTCAGTATTTCATTTTATCGGTTTCCGGGAAGTGTATTGATCCGCCGTCTATAGAGTGACACTATAGATCGTTTATCGACACAGAGCGCCAACCACATGACTCCCATGAATCGACCCTTACTGCTACTATACTAGTGTCGTGTAAGGTTAAATTTTCTATTTTTGACCGTATAACGACCTAGGCGTGTCAGGTGCAAATAGGTTTGTAGAACTAAATATACACCCGATGGTTTTATCGAACGGTTGAAAGCCCGTCTAGTGGCAAAAGGTTTTCTCCAGCGCCCCGGGCATAGATTATCGTGAAACCTTCAGCCCTGTCTTAAAACCTGCCACTCTCCGTCTTGTCCTATCTCTTGCTGTTTCTCAGAATTGGTCTCTAAGACAATTAGACATAAAAAATGCCTTTCTCCAAGGAAACCTTCGTGAAGACGTATATATGTCTCAACCGCCAGGTTTTGTCAATCCATCTCTTCCTAATTATGTCTGCAAGCTTAATAAAGCTATCTATGGCTTGCGCCAAGCATATCGTGCTTGGTATGATGAATTAAAAACTTATCTCCTCTCTCTCAAGTTCAAAACTACCATATCTGATTCCTCATTATTCACCCTCAAAACCATGTCTTGTTTCATACTCGTTCTTGTTTATGTCGATGACATAATTGTCACAGGCCCGTCTTCACATCAAATATCAAATTTTATTTCTCATCTTGCTGCAAAATTCTCTCTCAAAGACCTTGGTTCTCTCTCTTACTTCCTGGTGTCGAGGTTATACCTCATTCTCATGGTATCTTACTTTCCCAGCGCAAATACATTCTTGAGATAATAACTAGAGCCAACATGAGTGACTATAGACCAATATCAACACCAATTAGCACCTCAGCACCTCTCACATTGAAAGGTGGCGATCCCTATCCCTCTCCCACCGACTATCGCACATTGGTCGGAACATTGCAATACTTAGCACTCACCAGACCAGATATGTCTTTCATTGTCAACAGGTTATCTCAGTTCATGCATGCTCCAACAACACTTCATTTGATTGCCTTAAAACGTCTGCTAAGGTACTTACAAGGCACCCAACATCATGGCATTATACTACGGAAAAGGTCTCCTCTCACACTTCATGCCTTCACTGACGCAGACTAGGCTGGAGACAAATATAAATATCGTAGTACAACTGGATACATAGTCTACCTTGGATCTAATCCCATTTCCTGGAGCTCAAAACGCCAAAGCACTCTTGCACGTAGTTGTACAGAGGCTGAGTTTCGAGCAATTGCAGCTACCACCACAGAAGTCCAATGGCTCACGTCTCTTCTTAGTGAGCTTGGTTTTACTTCAAATACCACCCCACTATTTATTCTGATAATCTTAGTGCGACTTCTTACTCTGTCAATCCAGTTTTTCACTCTAGAATGAAACATCTCGCATTGGATTTTCATTTTGTTAGGGAAAAAGTGCAACAAGCTACTCTCAGAGTTCAACATATCTCCTGTGATGATCAACCCGCAGACCCCCTTACTAAACCTCTTTTAAGGCCACGTTTTCATTATCTGATTTCCAAGATCGGTCTTCTCTCAAGATCGTCCATCTTGCGGGGGAATATTAAAGTATAAGGCGCCAAATACAGAGTTATCTTTATATCTCAAATGTTGTTATACCAGATCCCATTTTATCTCGTTAGTTAGTTGTAAATGTATTATATATATTCCCATGTATTTGCCGTGTAAATCAATTAAACAAATTAAGCAAATATTTGCCATATCTTCTTCTCTCTCGTTTCTTTATAATGATGTCAGTTGGACTATACTAATTTATCTTTGGGTTGATACTAATTATATGGCCGCAAAGTCGTCCAAATGAGCCAAATCTCCTCCTATTCAACATGTTCCACATTATATTTCTAAAATCTCGAAAAAACAAATTAATTGTTGACTGTTTATTACAAAATTTGAGTAATGATCCAAATATAGATGTATTCATATAATACTAGAATATTCTCAAACAATAAAAAGGGGTGCTTTGGTAAATAGACAACTCAAAGTTGGTATCGATGTATTGACGTGAAACGGATTATATGAATCTTTTATGCCGTAATGTAAGATCTCACACCAAACTTTATTCCTAAACTCATCAAAAAGTAACTTCTAATACCATTCTACGTCAATTTTATTTATTTTTATAGTTATATTTCAATAAAATGCCTAATATTTAAAACATCATAAAATAATAGAATTTACATCGAGATAAAAAGAAAATAGACAACTGACTGCAGAGCATTACTTTTTTTACTAAAAAGATCTCGCTAATGCAGAACATTACATTTTCAATGGCCCCACACTCTTTAAGACAATTATTTTTTCGCGTTTTTTAATATAGTTAAGGGAAAAATTGGTGAAATTTTTAACGTTAGTTTTTATGGTTTTTGGGAATTCTCATGTTTCGTAAAAAGTTGCTAAATAGTTTATGTAACTCAAACGAACGAATACAAATAAAAATTTATTTATATTTGTTCATTCAAGTTAATCAAACAAACAAACAAACACAAACATATGAACAAATGAATTTTTTTATTCGTGTTCAGTCGTTTAACAAATTACATTGTTCATATTCGTTCATTTATGTTCATTAAGATGCTAAACGAACCAACATTAGTGACCATAAACGAAAGAACATAAAAAAACAAAAAAAAAACATAAATATTCAAGTAAAAAATCATTTGTAAATAAATGAACATAGCTATTCAAATCAAGAAGGAGCATGTGCGTACAACTCTTAAATAGATGTAAGATGTGCCTAGAAAGGAGTTGGGAAAAAATACTCACAAACATAAACGAACAATAGACAAACATAAACAAATATAAATGAACATACGTGATGAACATTAACGAACCAACATAAATGACATTCACAAACGTAAATGGATGAACAAGAACATTGTTCGTGTTCTTTTTTTAACTAAATGAACAAACAATATTAATCATATCTAAATAAACAAACATAAACGAACTTTCTTTGAAATGTTCACAAACGACTCGTTGAACATTGGATCTCAACTTTTTTTGGCTCGATGGCAAGATTCTATCGCGATGAAAAGAAACAATATCATGGTCAAAGTCGTGTTTCAAATCTTGTTTAAGAGGTGATGAAAATGGAAGTGCATGTATTGGGTGATAATACGAAAAAGAATTATTCTATAGTCATGGGTGGCAAACGTATTATTTGAATGCCTCAATTATTGGGTGATAATACGAAATGAAGTGTTATCAAGAACTGGAACCTTTAGCGAAGAATTTTCTGATGGAGTGATAGAAATGAATCGACCACCGTTGTTATGGACTCATATTTGGAGATATGAATTATGAGATAAGTATATGTGAAATATCGGTTATATAATGACTATTAATAAAGAAGATGTTTCTGATGATGGTGATAATGTTAACAAGGTATTATTTGAAGATGATTATTATGAAGAGTGGGAACTAAGTAATGAAAGTGTTGTGGTCGATGGGGGCCTTCATATTAAGATGGAAATGAGAATGATATAGGGTAGGGGTATAAATACGAAGATAAAAAGATCAGTATAAGTGAAATGAAATAGGATGATATGAGAAATCGTATTCATTCCTACCTAATATTCCTACAAATCTTCCTACCTATGTTAAATGGTGACTGTTGGTGATTTTAGTGTCACCAACTACATTTTGTGTAATGGAATTAATAAGTGTATCAAGGGTGACAATTTTAGTTTTGATACAAGTTAGGAGGTGCGGGAGTGCACAATTGTATCAACAAAATGCCGCTGATACGCAGAATTAACGGGGGTTTCAAGGGGGCTTGCCCCCTTGAGCAAGGGTTCAAAGGGGGTTGCGCCCCCTTTGCGGGGTCCTAAGGGCAGCGCCCCTGGCGGGGTTCCACGGGCAGCGTTAGTGATTCTATGAAGTCCAGGGTAGATTCTATCAATTTTATATCCTGTAAACTCCTAGTAGACTGCCCTAATTTGAATCCTACGGTATACGCTCCTGATACACTGAGAGAACGAAAATCTCCTTCCTTCCTTCATCTTCTACATTCGAATTTCTTTCTGGTGCGTAAGATCGAAATTGTGTTCTTCAGAAATATCCTAAGTTTGGAATTCGTGAACCCAAGGAATTAGGGTCGAATTATCAAACAAGGAAAGTGTTAAACACATTTCCTGAATCAGTCCAGATTTCCGAAAGCCTTTCTTTTCACATAATTCCCCAACAGTGACAAGTGTCTTAAAATATTATTAATTTTATTAAATATGATATTTTTCACTATTTAACATGGGTAGGAAGATGGGTAGGAATATAAAGTAGGAATGAATACAATTTCTCGGATGATATTTATGGTCAACTCGTGGAGGTCACTTCCAATAAAGGTGATCATCTGAAAAAAGAAGGTGGCCATTATTTGGAAACTAGAGATCACATAATTGAACCAATGTATGCAGATGTGTTAGGAGTGAAAGATAATTGTGAGGCTAATTGCAATTAGTTATCATCAATGTCCAAAACCTTAATATTTGGAGGTACTCGATTTCATAGCCCCATTGGGCCACTGCCATTGCCTAGCGAAGCTGCCACCACTAGTTCCAAAGCTATTGTCTTAGTTGAGGATCAATGGAATCAACATCCATTTTAGCCAGTTCCAAGGCTACTTTCTAATATTGTAATCGGGGAAATTCATCTTGTTTTTCATCTACGTCGAGTATGTTCAACAAGCTAAACCCTAACTTTAAAGTGTTTTTAAAAAGGAAAAATGGTGTCTATTTTATTAATCAACATATTTATAATATAGAAGTTGGAGGAATATTGAGGTATGACATGAATAGAAGAAATATGGATTTCATGAATTTAATAAATAGTATTTGTATAAAGATTTTCCATAAATTATTACAATGTCTCTTACTGCTTGTGGGATTGGAAACAAATTGAAAAAGGTAATTAATTATAAATGTTTGTTCTAAGAATAGAATACACTTTTTGGGTAAATAGACATACATGATTAGAATGGATTTTTCTAATTTAAAAGTGTAAGGGGTAATCACCAATTTGATTACATGTATGGTAGTGCTCGGGATGTGTGATAACGTGCTTTAATATTAGTTTATTTACGCGTTATTTGACTATGTTTTAATTATTTTATCTTTATGAAATGACTATATACGCTCACTTTTTGTTGGAAGTTGCTTTGTGTGGAATTTGTGTTAAAGTACAATGTTTAAAGTGGAAAATGGACAAGATAAGAACAAAAAGACGAAAAGATAATATCAGGTGAAGTTAGCATCACTATTTACAAATAAAGTCAATCCAGTCATATTCAAATTTCAAAACGCGAGAATCGGGAATTAGCGCCGCTATCCTCCATAGATAGCGACATTATCTCGAAAATTTTCAACTATAAATATCTGCTCCTAGTCCGACTTTTGAAGCATCTCGAGGCATCATCAGGGGATCAGAAGGCTTGATTTTTGTTTCTTTTCAGTTCCATTAAGTAGTTTTGGTTAGATATCAATTTTGTTAGTTTTATAGCAACTCGATATCGAGGTATTGTGCATTCAGGAATTTCCTTAATTACTCGATGTTGAGTTTGGACTCTGGAAGAATCATTCGACTCCTGTAGTTTTTTCGGTTTGGTTAAGATTAGTCATTTTGGTTTCAAACGATTGTTTCAATTGTTGATTTTGGTAAAGGAAGTTATTTGTTTTCATGGTGTTCTCGATCTATTATGAGATTTGTGTTGGATTTATTTTGCAATTGTTTCATTTGAGTTTTGGTTTGTTTGAAGTGTTAAGTAATATTCCCTGCTATAGAGTGACACTATAGTCAGGTAGTTATCGTCACAAAGTGTCAAGCACAAACTCCTTGCTTCGACCTTTGCTTACCCTAACTAGTGGATAGTAAAGTTATTATTTATTATTTTTTACTAAATCAACGACAGTGACGTTTCAAATTTTGACACTTTTACTGGGGAGTTGTGCGCTTGACACATTGTGTCAATTCAAATTTCTTCCAATTTTGTTATTTTTAAATTTTGGTACATGTACATTCTCAAATGGACGACTACATATACACGAGTCAATATATGTGCTGGTAGTACGACAGCCTGGTTTATGACCATTACGAGGATGATTCATACAACGAGTCATTCAATGATAATGGTGTGTAGACTCAAGTGTTAGATTAGGTGTCTAAGCCATAACCATCATTGATATGCATACTAGAATTGATAGCAGCACAGTCCTTTTGGGTTGCCCTCAAACCTAGCAATTGGATATGATGACTTATAGAGAGAGAGAAAGATAGATTTATTAATAGATTATGATGATAATATATTAATTAGAAATAGTAATATCTGATTAATGATTAGTCATAAATTAATTAGAATTAATTTTGGGATTAATTGGATTTATTAAAAGTACAGGGGCTGAATTGTAATTGTTCAATAGTTGAGCAATAGATAATTATGGTATATGCATTGGACGAAAATTAAAGGATTTAATCCTTGTAATTTTCGAAAATACATATATGGACATAATAGTTATATATGTCAATGATAAGGGTTTTGAGTTATATGATAAAAGGCTTATCATATCTAAATTCAAATAAGGCATATCTTGAACATGGTGAGCCGGTATCAAGATAATCCTAGTGAAAGTCATTGGACGGCAGTGAAAAAATTCGTAAGTATCTGAGAAGAACTACAGACATGTTCCTAGTATATGGAGAAAGAGATGAGCTAAGAGTAACTGGGTTCAGTGGCACAAGTTTCCAAACAAACAAAGATGACTCTTGCGCGCAGTCAGGGTGGGTGTTCTTGTTGAAAGGAGGTGTAGTTACATGGAAAAGTTCAACGAAAAAGTCGATGGCTGACTCACCGAGTGAGTCCGAGTATATAGCAGCTGGTAAAGCTAAAAAAGAGGCTACATGGTTGAAGAACTTCATCGGTGATCTTGGCGTTGTTTGCAGCACCGGTGATCCCTTTAAAATATTCTATGACAACGAGGGTGCAGTCACATTGACTAAAGAAACCAAGGACCATGGGAGATAAATACATATACTTAGAAAGTACCACTATGTTTGAAACCGAGTTGAAGACGGGACACCGTGGTGAGTACGGTTCCATCAGACGAGAATCTGGCTGATCCCTTCACCAAGGCATTGTCGCGGACCAAGCATGATGAGCATACTAGGTCTGTAGACATTAGAGTTGCTAGTGAAATGTCATAAATGTTTAGTTAATAGTTGAAAATCAAAACATATAACAGTATTAATTGTATTTGACTTGGTTTTTATTTCGGGGAGACTTAATAAAAGGTTGTGTTCAATCAGTAGTCTGATGGAGTCATCATAAATCACTATCAAGAAACAGAATCTTGAACGCTTTGGATTAACCTTATCCATGACCCAGGTTCATTAAGATATCTTGATGAATGGAGGAATAATTGATCACTTATCTAAGGGTCGTCTTTTATCTTTGATCAGAGTTCAGCAGTTGTATTGGATGACATACTCTCTGCTGATTATCAGATAATATTCAGCCCACACAGAGTTGATGACCCATCCAAGTGAGAGACTGTTGGAAATAGTTTCCAACGTCATTAACTGTTGGTAATATTTATAATAATAGTAGGGTCCTTTTCGATTTCCCTCATGACCCAGAAAAACAAATAGTGACAAAAAATAAAAAAGGAGATATTGATTTATTAATTTATCAAGGACATGATAAATTAATTAGAAATTAATTAACAAGTGAGCCGCCAATATCCCTCCAAGTGAGCCGCCAATATCCCTCCTCCCTCTCCCTTCTGCGAAAATTCATCCCTATCTAAGGTTTGAGTTATTTGCCTCCTTTCCCAAGTGGGAACTTTGTCTATCTAGTTTTCTGGAGATCTGACACGTCGCAGTCGTTGATACGGTCAAAAATATAAGATTTATATCTTACGAGCCCACTAGCTAAGTGGAAGTAAGGGTCGAATCGTGGAGTCAGTGGTTGGCGCTTTGTGTCGATAAACCAGACTATAGTGTCACTCTATAGACGACGGATCAATAACACGTAGGAAACACACCAAACTCAAACAAACACCAAAAGAAACTCAGATCTGATTGCAGATCTAGAAAACGATAAATAAACGAACAATAACCGAATGATTACCTTATAATTCAAAACCAAACTCAAACCAATCTCCAAACAGTAAACTAACCAGATCTAAACTACCAAATATTCATAAAACTATTCAACGGATCCAAACAAACATCGAGTAATTGACGAAAATCCAATCACGGAATACCTCGATACCGAGTTGATAAAACAACAAAAAAACTAAATATAAACCAAACCTACTGATTGCCACTGAAAAACTGACGAAATTATGCGAAATCAGGGTTCCCGTGCCGCGGCATAGCTCTTTCCGCAATGCGCACCTCTTCCAAACCCCGATATCTCGAAGTTTGAAATTCAAAAAACGACGATTTTATCTTTATCGCGAGATAGCGGCGCTATCTAAGAGAGATAGCGCCTCTATCTCTGCCAGATCCGTCTTCTTGCCCTTTTTGCTTCATAACTTCTCCGAATTTGCACTAAAATCCCTGCATTTACACTAAAAACATTTCCAAGCACTTTGGCACAAAAGTAAGTGATATTAGCCAATTTAAAAGGATAAATTAACTAAAACATGACTAAACAACGACTATAATACTTGATATTACTAGGCGTTGTCAAGATCCTAGGTGTGAATCATAAGAAGGATTCTACTTTAGATGAATTTAACCAGAAATCAAAGAAGGAGATTAGCTGAGGTACATTCTGATTACGATTTAAAGTTGCTACAACTAATATAAACTGCATGATCCTGGACTATGTTCATGGATATTTATGTGATTTGATCTTGTTAAGATTTCCGCTACATAAATATTATGTTTATGTGATCAAATCCCAACACTTTCCACGTAATATTCAACCTAACACCTTTAAAATTTGGTCGAAAACGAATTTTCTTTTGAAGATCCTTTAAGAAAATCCTTAAACCCTTATTTTAAGTTTGGAATCACATTCTTGTTCATCCAAATCCCTCAAACCAAGGCTCTGATGCCAACTTATAACGTCCCAAATTTCGTAATAAAATTTTCATTTTTAAAATCGGTTCAATTGCATAAAACGGATTGAAAATAAATCCATTTGATCCAAGTTCAGTATTCAAAACATTTAAAATCATAAATATTAAATCAATACAAAACATTAATAAGCGGAAGACTTGAACACCAAAATGTTAGATGCGATACAGTCGTGCCGTGCTCCAAAGCTCAATTCGAAAAATACCTGAAAACATTTAGGTTGAAAGAGTAAGCATAAAGCTTAGTGAGTTCCCCAAAATACCACAAGATCCATCACATAAGGAACATCAACAATGGTCTTTGGGTTCACCCCGAACAACTTGGCTCTCGGGCTCACCCTAATCTGCCACAACTAAGAACTCGCAGGCCTAACCCGTTCCATCCCTCGCTCGTGCATCTTTAGACTCTCAGGCTTGCCCCGATCCGTCCTACTCTCGGGCTCACCCGATCTGCCACCAATCCTTAATCGCAAGAACGAATCCAACAACTAACACATAGCATCCCGCAAGCCTAAGCAAACAGTTTGACCCAGCGGGTCCCTAATCTCAATAATACAGTCAAATACGTAAGGCACGCCCAACTTAAACACACGTTGCTATACATAGTAAAATAAAGCTACCCACGCATGTAACATCACCCATAGTCTAGTGAGAAAACTCAACTAGGAGGATTTTGATGGAAGAGTTGATGTCTAGAAGTGCATTCAAATGGATCAACCTTGTATGGAGTTAGTGTTGACCCGTCAGTTGACCTTGGGTGAGTTTACCGCGAGTACACATTCCTACTATTATCTTTTGTGTGTGTTGTCAAATATATTCATGCATGCTTTTATGTTCTAATTGTTATATGAGTACTATGTGTGCATTGCATGAAATTAATCTTTTTAAAGATGTTTTCAAACAAAGACTATTATGATGTTTTGAAAGATGTTTTGAGCATCCTATTTGTGCATTACATTGCATATATGATGGGAATGACTGAGTGAACCTTATGACGAAGATGAGATGATTGTCCCGGATTTAGGGAAATCATGGGCAAAATGCCCAAAATGAGATATTTGGCCTGGATTTAGGGAAAACTGTTCCCGACAATAAGGAACTGCATAAAGGAATTGCTAACCCTCATGGGGCTAGTGTGATGGCCACTAGTCCTAGTTTTGCCTATACGGGGATCGAATGACATGCTTTGTGCACGTCATTTGTGAACTTAGGTAGGTGCCATTGTGGTGAGTTGGACTTTTATGAGATGAACATGGGTTGAGATAGTTGCATCATGCATTGCATTGCATAACATAACTATCCATTTTTGTAAACCTTTATGACGTACTAAGATTTATACATAACTTTTGAGATGATGAATCGTATAACTTTTGAGTGTGTCAAAACTATTTTTGGAAGTTTGGCCCGAGTGTGGTAGTTTACTTCCCACTCCGAATAGGACAGCCTCGGGTAAGCTCACTAGTCGTTTCAATTGCCTAACTGATTTTGATGTGTACTCAGGTTGAGGAGTTTAGATGACCTTAGAAGAGCTGGATGTTTAGAAGACCATGGGTTGTGTGGTTTCCATTTAAGCTGTGTAATGATATTTGAATTTTAACAACCTCGCTACTTTATAAACTAAAATGTTTTATCTAAAGTGGGACCAAATGATGTTTTCCGTAACTTAAACCCTGAATTATTTCTCATTAAATCTCATGTGTTAAAATGATTTTGAACGAAAACATGACTTATTTTGAAGATGTTGAAAGTAAAGTTTTTACTTAAGGACGATTTTTTGAATAATGATGATAAATCATGGGTTAAAATGATGTTTTTATGAAAAGCCCTAAGCGAGGGTGTTTCACTGTAGAAGTCGAAATGTCGGTTACCTAGGGTTTTGTGTCATTTAAATAGGGCCCATGTCCTGAAATCTAGGGATTTGGGCGTCTGGCTGCAGCGCGTAGCAATCTATAGCTGGTCGCGTCTCGACCAGCAGTATTCTGTGCTCATACGCGATTATCCTTCATCGCATCACGACCATCTCCTCGTGGCGTCGCGATCTATGTTTTCTTCCAATCTTTGATATTTGAACCTTTAAATCCTTGACTCGTTTATACTTGGAACTAGGGTCTAACAACTAAAAATTTTGTATAAATAAAAATTAAGTGTAAGTATATTTGATGATAATAAGGGTTAATGTCACATTTATTAACTGTTTTGTGAAATGGCAAAATTGTCAAAAATGGTGAATATATATGGAATTTTATGTATTAAGACCATTTATTAAATCACTATGAGATATTGCCTCAATTAGAATTTGTCATAAAGACAAAAAGCACAAAAAGGGAATAAAGCAAAAAAAGTGAAGTCTTTATTGTCAAATTTTCAAAAATTAATATCTCAAAATCTAGAAGAAATTGGGAAAAAGTCCTTAAGGTAACTTTTGTAATATTTGAGATTACAAGAATATATGATAAAAATTCAGGTCATTTGAAGTTATAGTGAAGAAGTTATGAAGGTTTCAAAATAGCCAAAAAGTAGTAAACATAACCAAATGCCCATGTTTGCGGGCCTGAAATGAAAAATCTGATGAGAATAAGATTTATGTCAGTAACAAAATGTTGTAAAGCTCATTCCAACTTTTCTACAAATATAACGTTTGCAAAAATCGGACATCACATGAAGAAGTTATCCCCGTGTAAATTTGGGAAAAATATGGTGAAAAATTTGGAAATTTCACAAAAGTCTAGCGCATTTTCTGTATTTTACATTTAATAACCCAGCACCACGATTCTTATTTTCTTGTGGGCTTCGCTTATACTTGACATTTTCGATATTTTACATTTTTCTGTGGGTTTCGCTTTGTGGTTGAGTTTTATGTCAAAGATAATATGTTTTGAGTTAGATTTGTGCTAAAACTAGATATGATGAAGATTTGATGCATATTGCTATTAGACATTTGGAATCAGAAAGTATGAGATGGAATTGGTATATGTTGAACTTGTAAACTTCTAAATATCAAAGGTTATGTGAAGGAAGTGTCGTGTCAAAAGTTCAAATTTTATGTTACACTGTCATGGGCATTATATATATATATATATATATATATATATATATATATATATATATATATATATATATATATATATATATATATATATATATATATATATATAACGAAGAAAATATATTTATCTAATGCCTTGACAATGACCTCTATACAATGTATAAAAAAATAAACTAATATATATATATATATATATATATATATATATATATATATATATATATATATATATATATATATATATATATATATATATATATATATATATATATATATATATATATATATATATATATATATATATAGGGGTGGGTTCAACATAGAACCATTTTTATGCATAGAACCATAGAACCATCTCCTTGACCGCTAGATCAAATTAGGGTGATAAGGGTATGATGGTAAATTGCACTTATATGTTCATTGATGAACATATACGTATGTGTTAAATAATGTTTTTATGTTTTTATGTTTTTATGTGACCATCACTGAAATAAGTCGAAATGTTTTTTAACAAATATTATCAGTATTTCAGGTTGCATGGATTCAAGATTGAACTAGATAAAAAGAAAATATTCTTAAAATGCAAAAATGTCACCCAGCTACAGCAATCACGACGCGACAGAAGCCATGGTCGCGACGTGAAGAAGAGCAAAGACAGAAGTCCAAATCGCCACAGCGATCGCGACGCGACGGCAAGGGTGGTCGCGACGCGAAGGCTCCAACGCGACACCACCTACTTCTTGATCGCGAGACTACCAACCCAACGCACTAACCAGTGGCCGACCAAAAGCAACCCGACACACGCACCTTCGCGACGCGACGGACCCTATGGTCGCGACGCGAACGCTGTTCATCAGCACTATAAATAAGAAGCTAATCTCTTGCCATTCACAACAACACATAATCATACTCATACACTCTCAAAGGAACCCACGACCAGACACCTCAAGACACTCAAATTTCTGAATTTGTCAACAAAAACCAGACCATATAACCACAAGAAACAAAACCTCCTCCCGACACCAAAGCTTCAAACCTCTAAACAACCTCTACCCGACACCAAACAAAACCTCCACCGACATCAAACCCATACAGCACCAATACAACTACAATACACACACTCAATCAAACCCACGTCCAAACCAATACAAAACCGAAGAAATACCATTCAGCAAGGACAACCGAGCAAAGAACAAGAATCGACGCTTCAAAGAAAATCACCATCTTCATCTGCTATCGATAAGTTCTATTGAAATTATAATTCCAATAATTTACCTGTGTTGTTATTGATTTATTTAAACCTTTATAAATCAATTGTACTAAAAATCCAAGACATACAAATTGAACCGTGACAACGAAAACATATGTGGACTGTATTTAACCGAGACATCTAACTTCTAACTTCTAACTTCTAACCTTTTTATTTATTGTAAAAACACTTTATCGTTGATAATGTCGTTTATTACATCTAACCTCTAACTTCTAACATTTACTTTATTTACCGTTTTCTGTCCTTTTAAATACTGTCTAGATTAAATTTACCGCTTTATTTTATTTATTTACAGCTTTCAGTAACTTAGTTTTAGTTTATATTTATTCCTCAACTCTTATTTATTCCGCATATTATAGACAAAGTACATATCTGTCACACATTAACCGGCTTAAAAACCCTTATTCGTGGAGATCGATTATCGTATTTTCAACAATTGGTATCAGAGCTTGTGTGATTTACTTTGAAATTTTTGTCGAGAACTTTTGTGTAGCGTTTTTATAAACCACCAATAAGTTTCCTTTAAAAATTTCATCTTAATATCACTTGTTCAACAAAAAAAAATTAATTAAAAACAAACAAAAACATTTAAAAATTACTTGTGTGATTTATTTTGAAGATTTTTGTCGAAAACTTTTGTGTAGCGTTTTTATAAACCACCAATAAGTTTTCTTTAAAAATTTCATTTTAACATCACATCTTCGTTAACAAAAAAAAAAAAAAAACCAAAAATGTCTTCCGCAAACTACTCAAACATAAATTCTGTATCTATTGCTAACAGTATAGGTTCAGGTACTCGAGCACCAATTCTTATTCCCGAAGAATATAAATCATGGGTAGGTCGTATGAATCTTCATCTCAACTCTATAAGTGAAGATGTGTGGAAATGTGTAGACGGATCTCTACCAGATAACATGACCTCTCTTACGAGTAACTTGGATATACTTAATGAAAGGAAGAAACTTGAACTTCAAGCCAAAAAGGAACTTGTGTCTGGAATACCCCACAGTATTCTAAGCCAAATGAATGACATAATCCTTTTAACTGCAAACCAAATTTGGCAAACTTTGAAAAATCGTTTTGAAGGAAATGAGAGAATTATTGGAAACAAGAAAACATCGGTTTTAAATGAATTTGACAACTTCAAAATGTTTTCACATGAGACCATCCATGATGCTCATGACAGGTTCAATCTCATTACCATCAAAATGAATAATTTGGGCATCAAAAAGTCACAGCATGAGATAAACCTCAAATTTTTAAACAACCTTTATGAAAGCTGGAAAATGGTAAAACTCATCATTCAGGGAAATCCAGCAATTCATACTGAATCTTTGTACAATCTGTACGGAGAATTACAATCGTATGAATCCTCGATTGACCCACCAACGTCTACTTCTTTTGGAGGACCACTTGCTCTTTTGACAACTTCCTCTCAAAACCAAACACATTTTCCTGATCAAAGTCAAATTGATTTAAATCAAAACCAAGCTTTCTTAAGTAATTCTTGTGACTTGTCTGATCCAAATAATGAAGCTGACTACCAAAAATTGTGTGCTTTGGTAGCAAACACTAATCTCGAAAGATTTTCGCCACATCATAGACCAAATTTTCAACAAAGATCCACTTTTAGACAAAACTTTCAGAATCGTGGATTTCAAAATAATCACAACTCTTATAATCAAAACAATGGTTTTCAAAATAACCAAAATTCTGGATTTCAGCAAAATCATTCAAAACCATCTCAACAGAAACAAACTCAAACATCTGAAAGACCACCCGTTAAGAGCCAAAAGACTGACAATAACGACGATGATGATGACGTAATCATTTGTCACAAATGCAAAGGACTAAATCATTACGCCCGAGATTGTCGAGCCAAAATCAAGGTCAAAGACTCAGCTTACTATGCTCAAAAAGCGGAAGAGCTGAAGAAACAAGAAAAGAAAGCAAAGCAAAAAAGCTTTGATGGCATTCTACGAACCTAGCGTGGAACACTGGCCAACTTCTGATGATGAAACAGATACTGAACCAGCTCAGTCAAACTTCTGCTTCATGGCTGACAATGAACCGACCACAAGAGCTCCATATGTCATCGATCAGGTATGGTCTATGATCTCAGATCTCGGTCTTTCAAGAACACCATTTGAGTCCCACATGACTAAGATTGAGAACAGTCTAAAAGCTGATCTCAGACTATATCATGACACAATAGTCAAATCTGATATCTACAAATCTGAATTACAAACCTTGCAACTCAGATTTGGAGAATCTACAAGGACTAGAGAAAACTTGAAAGAGACATTGAACGAAAATCTGAAGAAAATAATCACGTTCTAGAACAATTAAATGAAGCTCTAAAACAAAAAAGGGACTTAGAAATAAAAAATCAATCTGTTATTTCATCTGAAATAAAAGATACCTTAGAAAATGAAGTCCTTCAGTTAAAACAAAAAATTCAAGATTTAACTGACAAAAACACTAGTTTAATTCTAAAACTAGATGATTCTTCAAAGCAAATCAAATTTCTTGAATCCGAAAATCAAAGATTTCAAGGAAAACTGGATTCTATCAATATTGCCAGAAAATTGAGTGATGATGTTTTCACTAAAGCAAACAACTTAGGAACTGGCAAAATTGATACGAATTATAAACCAGGAATTGGAAGAGAATCTTTTGAAAATGAAAAGACTGAAAATGAAAATGGGAAAATTAGTGAAAACTCTAAATCGCCTCAACCAGATTTTTTCTCATCTGCTAATGAGGATGATTCAGATGATGAAACAGTTATCAACTGCAGCCCAGATGATACTTTTTTCAACAAGTCATACAAAAGAGTTGTAAAATCTGAATCAGACTCTGCTAGTTCAGTAACTCATCAATTGAGATCTACTAAACTAACAAAGAATGATGGCACAATCAAACTTGAAAATTTCTTAAATGGAGAAAATTCTGATCATCAAAATGGTAGTACTTCTATTTCAACTGTCTTTCCCTCTTTAAACTCAACCTTTATTGGAAAGAACAGTCTGGGACAAAAGTATTCAAAGAAACAACAGACAAATAAACAACCCATTCAAACTGTCTTTAAACCAAAAGAACAAAGCAAGCCCAAAGTTTTCAAAGAAACCCAAGAGAAACCTTTGAAACCAGTTTCTGTGTCACAAAAACAAACCTTTAATCCAAAACAAAAACCGTTTCAAAAACCAATTCAAAATCGCTTTCAAGAGATAAACTTCAATCTCTCAAGAAACTTTCAGAAACCATCATTTCACCAAATTCCATTCCATCATCATAATGTTTTTCAAAAACATCAAAATTCCAGATACAACGAAAGGTTATCAAACAGAACTTCACATATAGGATACTTTTCACAAAATCAGAAATCGTTTCAAATGACAGGTTTTCAAAAACAAATTTCACTTTGGGAAAATCTAATAAATCAACTTAAACCTCAACCATTCAGTCCAATCAATAAATATTACAATAATTTCAAATTATCAAAAACCATTAACAAATCAGGACCCACCATGGTTTGGGTACCTAAACTTTCTGTCTAATTGCAGGCACTTTGTGCTGGAGAGCCCAAGGATGGCACATGGTATATCGATAGTGGCTGCTCCAAGCATATGACAGGAAACCAAAGCTTTCTACGAGACTTCAAACCCACAGAATCCAAACAAGATGTTACTTTTGGAAATAACATGACTGCAAGAATCAAAGGTTATGGAAACATAACAAATGGTCACTTCACCATCAAGAAAGTAGCCTATGTTGACGGCCTGAAACACAACCTAATCAGCGTATCACAACTCTGTGACAACAATCATGAAGTTCTTTTCACCAAACAACGAAGCATAATCACGGATGCCAAGACCAAAGCCATTCTAGTTAATTCTGATCGTCTAGGCAACATGTATCCACTAGATATGGACCTTATCTATGGAAAACCAGACATCTGTCTCTTGTCCAAAGCTTCTGCTGATATTAGTTGGTTGTGGCATCGTCGTCTTTCCCATCTCAACTTCGGCTACATCAACAAGTTGATTGCAAATGATCTTGTTCGCGGACTGCCACTTCTGAAACTTGATAATGAAAGTCTTTGTGCAGATTGTGAAGGAGGAAAACTGTCCAAATCCTCTCATAAAAGTATTTCTGAATCTAGTGTTTCCAAACCACTAGAATTACTGCACATTGATCTTTGTGGCCCTGCAAAAACCCAAAGCATAAAAGGGAAGAAATACATCCTTGTTATTATTGATGGATACTAACGCTTTACTTGGGTTTTCTTTTTAAGGCTAAAGTCAAAAGCACCTGAAGAAATGATCAACTTCATCAAACAGATTGAATTAAAGCTCAAACGACCAGTTCGAAGAATCAGAAGCGATAATGGTTTAGAGTTCAAAAACATAACTCTAGACTCATTTCTCAAAAACAAAGGCATCGAACACAACTTCTCAGCCCCTTACACTCCTCAACAAAACGGCGTTGTTGAAAGAAGGAACCGAACTCTGTGCGAAGCTGCAAGATCAATGCTTATCTTTGCTGATCTGCCACAATACTTCTGGGCAGAAGCAATAGCCACAGCTTGCTACACTCAAAATCGTTCTTTAATCCATAAACATCTTCATAAAACACCATATGAAGTCATTAACAACCGAAAACCAAACATCAAATTCTTTCATATTTTTGGTTGTCGATGCTTCATAAAGAATAACAAAGATCACCTTTCAAAATTTGAATCAAGATCAGACGAAGGAATTTTTCTTGGTTACTCTTTTACCTCAGCTGCTTATCGAGTACTGAACAAACGTACTAGAGTAATTGAAGAAAGTACTGATGTTCATTTCGATGAATTTTATGTCAGGAAGTTGGATCGTAAACATTTTGGTTCTAAAATGATTGATAATATTTTTCAAAATCCAATTCAACAAATACCTTCTACGGACATAGAAATCGATCTTGATTTACTTTTTGAACAACCCAAAACCGCTTATAATTCTGAGGTTCTAACATCTTCTACTATTCCTACAGGAAACTACGATGCAGAAACTTCACAATCAAACCAAGAAAATGCAGATCAAGTTGAGGGGGAATTACCAACTCTAAATCCCTCTTTGAACACTCCCAATCCACCTGTTCAAAATGATCCCAGTGCATCATCTATGGGGGAACCTTCTTTACCCCATACTCACCCTATAATCCAAAAAGACATATCTGACAACAACCAAAATCTATTCCCAACAGAATCACCTGACCAAGAAGAACAATGGGACATAGAAACACCAATCGAAATACCTGAAAAAACTCGCCTAAACAAATGGACCAGAAATCATCCTGTAGAACAAATCATAGAAGATCCCAATTTTGGTATTCAAACAAGAGCCGCTACCTCAAATGAATGTTTATACGGAGCATTCTTATCCATGACTGAACCCAAAACCATCCATTCAGCTCTCAAAGATCCAGACTGGGTCAAAGCCATGCAAGAAGAACTAGCTGAATTCGAAAGAAACCAAGTATGGGATCTTGTTCCTACTCCTCCCGATGTTACTGTAGTAGGTTCAAGATGGGTTTTCAGAAACAAAACTGATGATCAAGGCATAGTTTGTCGAAACAAAGCAAGACTTGTCGTCAAGGGCTATTCACAACAAGAAGGAATCGACTACGATGAAACTTATGCTCCAGTTTCGAGACTCGAAGCCATTCGTATCTTTCTAGCATATGCAGCACACAAGAACTTCAAAGTATTCCAGATGGATGTAAAATGTGCATTTTTACATGGAGAGATTGATCGTGATGTGTATATTCAACAACCTCCAGGTTTTGAAGATCCACAGTTCCCAAATCACAGTTTTAAGTTACAAAAAGCAGTTTATGGCTTAAAACAAGCACCTCGAGCCTGGTATTCAACTTTGTCAACATTTCTAGAAGAATCAGGATTCAAAAGAGGTTCAATTGATCAAACTCTCTTTTGTAAAATTTTTAATAAACATCTGTTAATCGTTCAAATATATGTCGATGACATTATTTTCGGTTCTACTGATGAATCTTTGAGTATCAAGTTTGCAGATTTAATGAAGAGCAAATTTGAGATGAGCATGATAGGAGAAATGACTACTTTTCTTGGACTTCAAGTCAAACAATCATCAGATGGAATTTTCATCAATCAAGAAAATTATGTCAAAAATCTTCTAACTCGTTTTTCTCTTGACAAATCCAATACAGCAAAAACCCCAATGGCCCTTGGTTACAAATTAGATGCAGACTTAAATGGCAAGCCTGTTGATCAAAAGAAATATCGAGGAATGATAGGATCACTCCTATATCTCACAGCCAGCAGACCCGACATCATGTTTTCTACATGTGTCTGTGCCAGATACCAAGCCAATCCTATGGAATCTCATGCTATAGCTGTGAAAAGAATTTTCAAATATCTTAAAGGAACTCCATCTCTTGGCCTTTGGTATCCAGCTAACTCTGATTTTCAGCTTAACGCCTTCACCGACTCCGACTATGGAGGATGCAGACTAGACAGGAAAAGCACATCTGGTTCTTGCCAATTTCTAGGAGGCAGACTGGTAAGTTGGACTTCAAAGAAACAATCATGCGTGTCCACTTCAACCGCAAAAGCTGAATATGTAGCTGCCGCAAGCTGCTGTTCACAAGTCATGTGGATGCAAACTCAATTACGTGACTATGGCTACAAAGTCTCACAAATTCCAATATTTTGTGACTCAACCAGCGCTATTGCCATTTCTCACAATCCCGTGCACCATTCCATGACAAAGCACATCGACATTCGATATCATTTCCTCAAAGACAACATTCAAAAGGGTTATATCGAATTACACTTCATAAACACCGAAGATCAAATTGCCGAGGTCTTTACTAAGGCTCTAGACGAAACCAAGTTTCAATACTTCCTAGGCCGTCTAGGAATGTTGAATCCAGATAACATTCATCCCTAATCTCTTACTTTTTGTTTGTACAAAAGAGTGTTTACTTTCAGTCAAATAACCAAAATTTTCCAAAAACATTCAAATAACCAAAACTTTCCAAAAACATTCAAATAACCAAAATTTTCCAAAAACATTCAAATAACCAAAATTTCCCAAAAACATTCAAATAACCAAAATTTTCCAAAAACATTCAAATAACCAAATTTTCCAAAAACATCCACATAATCAAAAATCACAAAAAAAATTAGGATAAAATTTTATCTTTTAAAGTCCTTATAAAACCATGTGATTAAACATCTTCTTGACTAAATTTTCAGATACTTATGCTCGATGAATGTTCTCAGTCATATTGATTCTTAAATTAAAGTGAAGGTTCAAATCTCAAAATTTTCGTTATGAACATTCTCCTATTCCCTTTGAATTTATTTCAATTATAACGATTTTATACATTAAGGGACATAAGATCAGGAGATTCAGATGAAAACCAAACCCATGTGAGAATTTGTGCCTCGTCTTCAATTGCTAAAAGAAATTCATTTCTGTGAGCAAAGGTGTTTTCATTATGACTTATAGGATTTATACTCTTATACCGTGATGCTAGTCTCATTTTTGCTTAGATATCAAAATGACCAGGGACGATACAATCATTTTCTTATATATTAGACAAATTGTCTTTTATATCACATATCCCTATCCTCAATCAAGCCACTTCAAAGAAAAGATTCATCATCTGGCATAACAAATCTGACAATTGAAGAAACGACAAAGTCATATCCAAGAAAACCAGAAGAAAACTCAAAATCTCAAAACGCAAAGTCATATCCAACAAAAGATGTCAACAAATCACAACTGGTAACCACATTAGATATCTTTTACACAAAAGGTATTCGCGAAAATCAAGAAAAGATAAAACAAAGGTGAACACTTCACCAAAGAAAAGGAAGATTTACAACAACAATCCATCAAGACAGACATCTCTCGAAATTTCCAAACAACAGATTCTCAAATGCTTTATCAAATATAACTGTTAAAACCGAAGATTTACCGGGATACTTTAGCCTTCATAATTGAATATTCTTAGTTGCAAACTGCACTATGAATATTTCTAAACCCCTCTACATGTATTTCCCGACGGAGAGAGAGTGAACATCAATGGCATGAATGAAGAAACCCTCTGAGTAATGTCGAAACCAGTCTTATATGATTGATTATCTAATATGAAGACCAAGTGACTAAAGTATATAGGTATAAATCCATATTAAGCATAAGTCAACACCTTCAAACTGAGAGATATCACTCATCTTTAGTGATTATACACCAGTTCTGCACCCAGAACAACCGAAACACCTCAGTCAAGTGTGAGCTATACCTATGAGAGTTCATCTGAATCGACCTATTAAGATCACTTGTCGTCTTTATAAATGTTATAAAATCTTAAGGAATATTATGAAAGTACATATACAAAAACCCTTTGATTATTGAACATGAAACCTTGATTCAGAAACAAATATTCTTGACAAACATTTTTCAAAACATAAGTAAAATCTAGTCACACTTTTTCAAAACAAGTGATATGGTTTTATAAATGTCTTATCCAAATTTCAAGAATTTTCAATCAAACTTTTTTCTCCTCATTTCATTAATGATCACATAGGGGAAATTGTTAAATAATGTTTTTATGTTTTTATGTTTTTATGTGACCATCACTGAAATAAGTCGAAATGTTTTTTAACAAATATTATCAGTATTTCAGGTTGCATGGATTCAAGATTGAACTAGATAAAAAGAAAATATTCTTAAAATGCAAAAATGTCACCCAGCTACAGCAATCACGACGCGACAGAAGCCATGGTCGCGACGTGAAGAAGAGCAAAGACAGAAGTCCAAATCGCCACAGCGATCGCGACGCGACGGCAAGGGTGGTCGCGACGCGAAGGCTCCAACGCGACACCACCTACTTCTTGATCGCGAGACTACCAACCCAACGCACTAACCAGTGGCCGACCAAAAGCAACCCGACACACGCACCTTCACGACGCGACGGACCCTATAGTCGCGACGCGAACGCTGTTCATCAGCACTATAAATAAGAAGCTAATCTCTTGCCATTCACAACAACACATAATCATACTCATACACTCTCAAAGGAACCCACGACCAGACACCTCAAGACACTCAAATTTCTGAATTTGTCAACAAAAACCAGACCATATAACCGCAAGAAACAAAACCTCCTCCCGACACCAAAGCTTCAAACCTCTAAACAACCTCTACCCGACACCAAACAAAACCTCCACCGACATCAAACCCATACAGCACCAATACAACTACAATACACACACTCAAGCAAACCCACGTCCAAACCAATACAAAACCGAAGAAATACCATTCAGCAAGGACAACCGAGCAAAGAACAAGAATCGACGCTTCAAAGAAAATCACCATCTTCATCTGCTATCGATAAGTTCTATTGAAATTATAATTCCAATAATTTACCTGTGTTGTTATTGATTTATTTAAACCTTTATAAATCAATTGTACTAAAAATCCAAGACATACAAATTGAACCGTGACAACAAAAACATATGTGGACTGTATTTAACCGAGACATCTAACTTCTAACTTCTAACTTCTAACCTTTTTATTTATTGTAAAAACACTTTATCGTTGATAATGGCGTTTATTACATCTAACCTCTAACTTCTAACATTTACTTTATTTACCGCTTTCTGTCCTTTTAAATACTGTCTAGATTAAATTTACCGCTTTATTTTATTTATTTACAGCTTTCAGTAACTTAGTTTTAGTTTATATTTATTCCGCAACTCTTATTTATTCCGCATATTATAGACAAAGTACATATTTGTCACACAGTAACCGGCTTAAAAACCCTTATTCGTGGAGATCGATTATCGTATTTGTTAAATAACGTTTTTATGTTTTTATGTTTTTATGTGACCATCACTGAAATAAGTCGAAATGTTTTTTAACAAATATTATCAGTATTTCAGGTTGCATGGATTCAAGATTGAACTAGATAAAAAGAAAATATTCTTAAAATGCAAAAATGTCACCCAGCTACAGCAATCACGACGCGACAGAAGCCATGGTCGCGACGTGAAGAAGAGCAAAGACAGAAGTCCAAATCGCCACAGCAATCGGGACGCGACGGCAAGGGTGGTCGCGACGCGAAGGCTCCAACGCGACACCACCTACTTCTTGATCGCGAGACTACCAACCCAACGCACTAACCAGTGGCCGACCAAAAGCAACCCGACACACGCACCTTCGCGACGCGACGGACCCTATGGTCGCGACGCGAACGCTGTTCATCAGCACTATAAATAAAAAGCTAATCTCTTGCCATTCACAACAACACATAATCATACTCATACACTCTCAAAGGAACCCACGACCAGACACCTCAAGACACTCAAATTTCTGAATTTGTCAACAAAAACCAGACCATATAACCGCAAGAAACAAAACCTCCTCCCGACACCAAAGCTTCAAACCTCTAAACAACCTCTACCCGACACCAAACAAAACCTCCACCGACATCAAACCCATACAGCACCAATACAACTACAATACACACACTCAAGCAAACCCACGTCCAAACCAATACAAAACCGAAGAAATACCATTCAGCAAGGACAACCGAGCAAAGAACAAGAATCGACGCTTCAAAGAAAATCATCATCTTCATCTGCTATCGATAAGTTCTATTGAAATTATAATTCCAATAATTTACCTGTGTTGTTATTGATTTATTTAAACCTTTATAAATCAATTGTACTAAAAATCCAAGACATACAAATTGAACCGTGACAACGAAAACATATGTGGACTGTATTTAACCGAGACATCTAACTTCTAACTTCTAACTTCTAACCTTTTTATTTATTGTAAAAACACTTTATCGTTGATAATGGCGTTTATTACATCTAACCTCTAACTTCTAACATTTACTTTATTTACCGCTTTCTGTCCTTTTAAATACTGTCTAGATTAAATTTACCGCTTTATTTTATTTATTTACAGCTTTCAGTAACTTAGTTTTAGTTTATATTTATTCCGCAACTCTTATTTATTCCGCATATTATAGACAAAGTACATATCTGTCACACAGTAACCGGCTTAAAAACCCTTATTCGTGGAGATCGATTATCGTATTTTCAACAGTATGTTCATTGATGAAAATACGTATATGTTCATTAATGAACGTTATCTTCAAAATCCCAAAAATAGCCTTGTTTAGAAATATTCATACACACACGTTCATAGATGAACATTAATACAAAAATCAAGATTTTAGTCATGTTCATAACTGAACATGTATGAGTATTATGGTCAAACATAAATATCACCTATATACATTTTCTCATGTTCACTTATGAACATATGTTCATCAATGAACATTGATACAAAACCAATATTTTAGCCATGTTAATAAATATACATAACAGAACATGTATAAATGTTATGAACAGACATAGATATCAGCTATATGTTCATTGATGAACATTTATACAAAAAAGGTAATTCCAAGCATCGTATAGCTCCAACTCTAATCTCTCTTTCTCATATTCCTTCTTCGTTTTTTTTCTCTTCTGCTGCAATCTATACTTGTGTTCTGTAATGAACATAATTAAAAAATGTTAATTATTGAACAAAAAACAATCGTGTCAATAACTAACGTTGTTTTCATAAATGTTCATTACTGAACATCGAGATGATCATTACTGAATATTGGAATGTTCATTACTGAACATTCGTATTTGAATAACATTCAATGAGACGATCCGTTCATTCATTTGTTTCCTCAGATTCGATTTAACAAAAGTGTTCAACAGAAAAGTGTTCAATACTGAACAATCATATGTTCATTAATGAAATTAACATTGTTAAAAAGCTTTAAAAATGTAAGACTAAAACATCGATTGGAATCAGATCATTGATTTAACAAAAGTGTTCAACAAATCATCAATTGGAATCAGATCTGTATTCGTTATCTGCACATCGATTGGAATCAGCTCAATATTGTTGATTTAAGTCAACAATAGAGAAGTGTTCATAAATGTTCAGTAATGAACATTCAAGATAAATTCTCAAGAATTGTTCAAACCTGTTAAGATAATCTGAAATAAGGACATGAGAGTTGTTCTAACAAGGAATCCGACCAAGAGTCACCGTCTCTGGCCAACTAGTGAAGCAGCAACAGATGGAGGCGATGGGGGCGAGCTAGCGGAGAAGCAATAGATGGTGGCGATCAACGGCGATGGTGGCAATTAGCGGCGATGGTGGCGATTCTCAACTGTGGTGGCGATCGGCGGTGATGATGGTGGCAGTTTACGGTGGTAGTGAGCATCGCAGGAGGTTCAAATCAAAGAGAATGGTTTTTGGTTGTTGAACTTTGTGAGAGGAGAAAAACTCAGATCTAGATCTGAAACTAGATCTGAAATTAGATCTGGTAAGTATTTATGAAAAGGTGAATACCAATTTTACCCTTCCAGATCTAGTTTAAGAAAAATATCAATTTCATTTAAATCAAAAATCATCTTTTAATCATAGCCATTGATTGCTTGATCCAAGGGTTAGAAAATTGGTTCTATGGTTCTATGTATAAAATGGGGTTCTATGTTGATCCTCTCCCTATATATATATATATATATATATATATATATATATATATATATATATATATATATATATATATATATATATATATATATATATATATATATATATATATATATATATATATAAAAGTTTATTTTTTTATACATTGTATAGAGGTCATTGTCAAGGCATTAGATAAATATATTTTCTTCGTTATTTTTGACCTACTAGAGAGTGTTTTCAGTTAATTTAATTCACCAAATTAATATTTTATTTTTGTATTTTTCAAATGCAACAGTTCTAAATACTAATAATTAGCAACATTTTTCTATTTTCTTGTTGAAATTAACAATAAAACTACGTTCAAACAGTAATTCAGCAGAAAGTTTCAAACTATAATTGTTTATGTGAATTGTAACCCTTCATTCCTTTTCCTTGTGTTCATCATCCAGCTATATATGTTTTATTTCTTGTACGTTCTTTCAGCCATAAACAAAGAGGAGAAGCTTCTTATGTTGCATTTTCATGTTATTTATATCAACCTTCTCTGCAAAGTATTTCAGTTTTGAACAAGAAGACAGTCCCCATGCAATATCTTTGTGTGCTTTTTCTATGTGTTTTAGGTTGTATTACTTCGGTCACTTCAATCGGGAATAGTTCTGGTGGAACCACTGATGGTTCTGAACATGGGTATTTCAGTTTTGAACAAGAAGACAGTCCCCATGCAATATCTTTGTGTGCTTTTTCTATGTGTTTTAGGTTGTATTACTTCGGTCACTTCAATCGGGAATAGTTCTGGTGGAACCACTGATGGTTCTGAACATGGGGATATGTTGAAGTTCGGCCACGTAAGTGTTTAGGTATACTTGGATTCAATACCACCGAGAGCCCATTTTTAATATTTGTTGTTTTCGTTATAGGTGCACATATGTTTTGGTGGTTGTACAAGAGTCCTAATAAACCCAAACATCCAACCAAACCGTGGCCTACGATTCTATGGCTTCAAGGAGGGCCAGTAAGCATCCATACGTTACTGAAGCTTGATAGTAACCAGACTGACAATTTGCATATCCAAAAAATCAAGTAGTTGGTTTTACGTACTAGGGTCAACTAATAAAAGGACCAATATTGGCTAACTTTTCATATCGTTTTCTCTCCCCATGAAGATCATGTTGACGTACCTAAATAATAAGATGTCCGTTTTTTACTTATTTGAATTTAGTGACATGTCTGTGGTAAGTTATGCATGTTGTTTTTTTTACTAAATGCAAAAAGGAACAATGTCGGGACAATAATATACTTCCAACATTAAACCCTGATATTTTACAAATTTTCTATTGTTTGATATTTCTTTTCGTTTCCCAAAGTGTGCCGTAGGCAGCCGTCATTTTTCTCAGATATTAATGACCACTTTAGTTCGATTGCTACTAATTTGGTCTCTAATTATACGTTTTTGTGTTAGGGTGCTTCTGGAGTTGGGTTCGGAAATTTTGGAGAAATCGGGCGTTTGGATATCGACTTAAAATCACGAAACTCAACATGGCTTCAGAAGGCAGATCTCTTGTTTGTGGTATGTTTGGAGCTTCTTATTCAACACTATAATCATGATGTGTCTGAAACTCATACAGTTTATCTGATAAGTCATTTCGTTTCTGATTCCAGGATAGCCCGGTTGGGACCGGGTTTAGTTATGTTGAAGACGAGAGCTTGTTTGTCAAAACCGATGTTGAAGCAGCAACAGATGTAACGACATTGTTGAAGGCGGTTTACAATAACAACGAGAACGAGATAACTGTAAGGCGTCCACTTTACATTTTTGCAGAATCTTATGGAGGTAAATTTGCCGTCACTGTTGGACTTGCCGCCCTACAAGCAATTGAAAAGGGAGAACTCAAGGTTCAATTAGGAGGTACTAGTTTTTCACAAAATATCCTATTGTGGCGATTGTGTTGAAAAAGGATTTGGCCACTACAAGAAAATTCTAAAATACGCTTAAATGTTGTAGCTATAGCCGAATAGCTATCCCATAGCTAAACCCTTCCGATTTCGTTACAATCTATCACTCATTTTTCTAGAATGTTTCAAAAAGGTCATATGGCATATTGAGGACACTTTTGCTCATCACTTGTTTCTATAGAATTTCTGTCTGTTCTTTTATGAAAGAATGGGCAACAAAAAGTGGTGTAAACTGCTTAAAAAGCCAATTAAATGAAGCTTATGTTTCTGGATTGAGGATACAGGTGTTGCATTAGGCGACAGTTGGATTTCTCCTGAAGATTTTGTGGTAATTCGTGCTCATTTTTGTCGCAAATAAGCATGTAGTCATTCTAGTTATGCATATGAACCTAACCGACCAATGTTTGCAGCTTTCATGGGGTCCTTTACTCAAAGATGTGTCCAGGATCGACGATGTTGGTTTGAACCAATCGAACAGGTTCGACTTAAAATTGATTAATGTTGAAAGCAACAAACCTTGAAATGTGTCGCGAAATGTATCTCATCTATGTGTTGGTTGTTCTCGTGCAGTTTAGCTCTAAAGATTCAGCAGCAGATAACGGACGGACAGTACACAGACGCGACAGGTTCATGGTTCGATCTTGAACAGACCATTTCGGATAGCAGCAACGATGTGGTATGATAGGGGATTTAATATTATTTGATTGTTACACGACACGCTATATTTCACGACTAAATGTTGGTTTCTTTTAGGATTTCTACAACTTTATGTTGGATGACGGAAACGATCCAACTTCTCCGACAACAAAAGCATCAACAAGATTTGAAAAGAAACCTTATACCATGGTTTCACAAACCAACCTAAACGACCTTGGTTCCATCATGAATGGTCCAATCAGGCAGAAACTCAAGATCATTCCCACAGACGTACAGTAAGCTCTTAAAACCGCTAAATAGGGTTTTTTGTATGATTTTCGTACTTATACGTATTATATTAATCCCGTAGATGGGGAGGTCAAAAGGTCGGTGTGTTTTCTGCAATGGAAGGCGAGTTCATGAGACCGAGAATCGCAGAGGTAAAGCTTCTAACCTATTCAAAAGTTTTATTATGTTTGTTGCAAATCTTAATCAGCCTCGATGGTTCATCAATTCTTCAATATTAACTAATTTCGTACACTTTTTATCTTTGTGGTGTTACAGGTTGATGAACTTTTGTCAAAGGGCGTAAATGTGACCGTATACAACGGGCAGGTGCGAAAATCTTGCCACATGATTCGAATTAACTTAAGAGACATAACAAATAACATTTACTTTTTGTGACAGATTGATCTAATATGTGCAACCACGGGGACAGAAGCATGGGTTAAAAAGCTCAAGTAATTATCTATATAACATTTTCTTGTTTTACGATTTGATTGTACGTTAATATTCAACAAGCTAGTGAGTGCTAAAATGATGGTTTGTTTAATTTGTGGTACAGGTGGGATGGTTTGTCGACGTACTTGAACCTTCGTCGGACTCCACTCTACTGTGGCGAAGATAAGAGCACCACTAAAGGATTCTTCAAGTCATATCAGAACTTCGCTTTTTACTGGATTCTAGGAGCCGGACATTTTGTAAGTCTTTTTCTTAAAGCTTTTTCCTGTCTATAATGTTTAATCTATAAAGTGTCGCTGAAAATACTGATGAAGGACCGATGGTTTTTCTCTAAAATAGACTTTTAAATCCAGCCCGGTACACGTACAGATCCATTTGGTCCAGTGTGGTACACGCCCAAGTCAATTAGGTTCAGTGTAGTCTAATCGACTGATTCATTCCTTTAAATATGAACATTATTTTACATGTTATTAACTTGTAAACATCTTAATAAATACAGACAAAAAATAGATATAATTATGAAACTACAGAAAGTGGATAGTATATACTAACTATTTGATTGTCAATGACTTCCAGCCTAGCTGGTTTGAGGCATCGGGTTATATACCCATGTGAGGTGAAGGTCAGGGGTTCAACTCCTGACTAAAACACATGTGGAGGATTTTCCCTAGACGAAGCCAACAGGTGAATAAGGGGAAAGATGCGTGCTTCCGGGCCGCTGGTTAAACCGACCTGGTTTACCATGCCCGAGTACGCTCCATATAAATTATTGGCCAGTCCAAAAAAAAAAAAACTATTTGATTATATTAATATTTGACTAAAAAGGTCATATAACTAAAATATAAAAATAAAAAGCCAAATTGGTTCCAAAGAAAAACCCTTAACAAAGCCGGTCTATACTCTATACCAGCCCATATATATGATGTCCTGGTTGAGTCGAAATTTGGCTAGGTGGGACCGGTCTAATTGTGGATTGTATTGCCAATGTCATTTCGAACTTATACTCGTCACACATTGTAATTTATTGTCCCTATAGTGTCACTAATTGCTATTGACGGTTCAGGTTCCTGTGGATCAGCCTTGTGTTTCTCTAGAGATGGTGGGTAGTGTCGTGAATACGCCTGACGTGTAAGCAGCGATTATTTGCATAGAGGGGAGATCATATTCTTGCATTCATTGGGAAACTTACATTGCGTCATAATTGTTTATTTTGTCACCAAAAACAAGGTTGTTCACGAATGTGTAGCAACACTACTATGTCAAAAAGTCACTTTATTACTAACATGTAAAAAAGTCACTTTATTTCTTGTGTTGCTCTTCGAATTTCTTTGTTCTCAAACTTATATGTATGAATAAATAGAAATTATTGTTACATTATAATTATATTTTGAAAATGATTATACTTTTAACAAAGGTTGTTCTTTATTGACTCGGGATACGCTCGTGGCAAGTTAGATGGCGGTTTCATTAAGGAGGTGGGTCTTTGGATGGGAACGATAATAAATAATACTGAATCAATTCGAACATATGTAAACGGGTCTTCGAGGTCATGCGGTTCAAGGATGGGTTCGAGGCTAGGTGTTATAGTTGGAACGATGGCATCATCCACCAAAAAAAAAAAAAAAAAAAAAAAAAAGAAGGTAGTACGACGTAATACGACATGCATTTCATAATGGTGACTTTAGTGAAGATGGTTCATTCCTCAACCAGAGAGTTTATGGATCATGGATGGGGGATCGTATGTATCAAGTTTGCGAGTCTATAATTAGGTTGGAACATTCGTCACGGTGGCGGAGCCAAGAATTTTGATACAAGATACATAGATGGTCAAAATATAAAATAATATTTATATAAAGTTGTTTAATAGTAAAGTCTCAAATTGCAAAAAAAAAAAAAAAAAAAAAAAAAATAATAATAATAATAATATAAACAAAAATTACAATTGAATCCGCCGAGTTCGCATGTCTTGAAATCAATCGATGATATCGTCATCCAGAACTTGTAGAAACACATCTTTTTCAATAAAAGTGATCAAACAATCATTTAGAAATTGATCACACATGCTATTGCGTAACTTATTTTTTACATAGGTCATACCGAAAAAAACCTTTCTACACTTGTCGTAGCAACCGAAAGAATTAACATTAACTTGATAAGCAAGAACACTAGTGGATAATGTTGGAATCTCTAGCACATGGGGGGACAAAATACAACTAAGCCTCATGTGTTAAAGAAGCAAGATCCAATCTGAATCTGAACCAAGTGATTGTCATCATATTTCTCAATGTGATATGTTTCTATGAAGCATATAAATTGATGGTCTAAGTAGTTTACAAATCACACAATTGTATAAGCTTCTAATCAGTTTGGTTAATTTCTGTTTTATACATTGTTGGTCTTTAATTGGTATCAGAGCGGTGATCGTTTGAAGGGCGGGTTTGAGAGTCGGTTTCAAGAAAAGGGCGTAGCCGTTGGCTGCGGGATGGTAAATGCAGCAGCAGGAACCGGGTTTTTGTTTGAAGGGGTTGTGATGCTCTGATCACAGGTTGAAGACAGCAAAAAGCGGAGATGTTGAGGTGGTTCGTGTTGGTCGTTGTCGTGGAGGAGTACAGTTTGAAACGACAGTAGTGACCGGTAATAAACATCGGTGTTCCGTGGCTGTTAGAGGTGATCAAAGAGGTGGTTATTGGCAATTAACTCCTGTATGTTTGTAAGTTTTTTTTTTTGTATTGATATTCAAGTGGAGATCGGCATAGATGCGTGAAAACGAACGGAAAAGATTCGTCAAAGCAGGTGGCTTTAGATTTGGTTCATGTTGCGGGTGAAAGAAAATGGTAGAAGCGGGTAGCTTTGTTTTCTTGGTCGGTAGAGATGTCTCCTTGAACGAGGGTGATCCGAAAATAAAGAAGTCAGAGAAACAACACGGTGTGAACATTATGGCGGTGGCGGTTCAAATCGGGTGACTTTGGGTGTGGCCGGGGAAGAGGCCGTCGGTCCGGGAAAAGTTGTGATGTTAATGAACGTGTCCAACGGTATGCCATATTATAAGTGTTGTGAACAATTAAAATTTGTTGAGCTAAAGAAGACTTTGGATGTGACCGAGGTGGAGGTCGGGTGTCCGGAAAAAGTCGAGAATCAAGTTCAAAGAAATACGGAACTTGATCGGGAACAAAGACGTCTCTAGAAGGACGTAGAGATTCGGGGGTGATTGTTGGAATCTCTAGCACATGGGGGGACAAAATACAACTAAGCCTCATGTGTTAAAGAAGCAAGATCCAATCTGAATCTGAACCAAGTGATTGTCATCATATTTCTCAATGGTCTAAGTAGTTTACAAATCACACAATTGTATAAGCTTCTAATCAGTTTGGTTAATTTCTGTTTTATACATTGTTGGTCTTTAGATAAGTCACGTGCCTATTTGTTTCGATCATCTTCATTGAAAGGGAACTAACTTCATGCATATCTTGAAACTCAATATCTTTTTGCACATCGTTTATGAATATATCAATTTGACAATCAAGAGTAAATGAGTAAGTAAATCGATGCTTGAAAATTCGAAATGATAGAGAGTAGCAAGTTTAAGTGCTTTTTCCTTGTCAAAAGAAGAGAAGCCATCTTTAGGACATAAACAAGCCATACATATAAGCAACTCCATATTCATTTTCTCAAACTGATTATCAAGTTCTTGACGTAGTAAGTCAATTACTCCAAAATTTTAAAAATCAATATTCAATAATCTAATCTAACAAAACATCAAATTTATTATACATATGCTATATCAAACCCTAACGTCTAATTAGAATTCAAGTATTCAACTATCAAATGCTATAATTCTAAATGAATAAAAACATAATACAATCATTTATTAGAAGTATAAAAAATTATTAGAAAACTTACATGTCAAAACTCAAAAATCGAATTGTATTCTTCCGGCGGCACTTTGACGTCTTTAGCGTCACTTTGAAAGTCTCGTTGACTCGTTGTGTTATTAAAGTTTAATATCCTTTTTTAATTTAATTTGTGGGCCTCTTTTTGGATCCTAAAAAAACATATATTAAACATTATTGAATTGAGTCCATCACAGTGGGCATTGGTGCTGTCGTTCTAATTTATGTATATATATATACAATCTTCTTAATATATATATATATATATATATATATATATATATATATATATATATATATATATATATATATATATATATATATATATATATATATATATATATATATATATATATATATATTTATTTATTTATTATATATAATATACATATAAAGTATTTTTTTGGGTATGCAGTTGTACCCCACAACCCCTTAGGATGGGGCCGTAGGGGGAGTAATAGATTTTGAACTCACTCATCCCACTTTTCACACCAGCTTTTTTTCTCTCCTCTCAGTTCCATCTTTCCACATCACACTCCATCTCACACCTATGGAAGCAGTTCCGAAAGAACTTACTGCACCCGCGATGCCACATCATATTTTTTTATTATAAAATTAATTAATTAATTACACAAGTTAATTTAACATTAACTTTAATATTCAAATTAATATTAAATACAATAAAATATTAAAAAAAACCCAAATAACATTAAATTTAAAAGCACACGGTTACAATATAGAAAAAAAACATAAATATAAAAAAAACAACCTAAAAACGATAAAAAAAATCCTAAATACGAAAAAAAAAACTTAAAATTCCCACCCGTACATCTGTGCAATTTGCTGTTTTTTTTTTCCAAAAATCAATGCCAGTTGAGGTCCGGTCAAATGGTCATGGGGGCGAAGGAAGAATTTTAAATCTTTTTGTTCATGTGCTCATTTGAGCATTGCTATCTCTTGCTCAATGATGGCTGATTTCCTCTTCGATTCCTCCTCCTATGTAGCCAGAACAGCCATTTTCTTTGCACGAAGGGTGTCCTTCTTCTTCAATTCAACCTCAATAGTCTTTGCCAGTTCGGCTATCTTACCCACGATGGTCTGATATCCCTCAGGCATTGATGAAGATCCAACCATATTTTTCGTTTTTCTTTGCCGGGAATGTGTTGATGGTTATGGGGAAGGTTCATTGCCTTCATCAACATCGACTAGATGAGGTGAAAAGAGTGCATTGGAAAGAGAGTTAATGAAGTGGTTGGAGTCGGATGTCTTGGTTCGTTTGGCGGAATGATGTGGGGGAATGCATCCCCATTTCATTGACCGTTTGCCATTTAGCATGGTCTCTTAGTATTTCCCATGCCCCCATATGTGGAAAAGAAGCCCGATGGATTTTCCGGTACTCTGAATGGGTGGCCTGTAAAACATCCACATCCCCCTTCCACTGGCACGCATATTCAATTATTGTTGTATATACAATTGAACTTATTTACCTTCGTTTTGCATGTCTTTATACTTGGAGTTGACATGATGCTTGGTGCGATCGAAACCTTCGATTTGCGCACAGAAATGTTCCAACACTTTCTGCCAAAAAGAGTCAGATCGTTGGGTGTTTCCGCGTTCTTGGTCCTCAGAATAACTAATGTACGCCTTCGCCAAGGCGATCTCCTCCTTCTCCTCCCACGTTTTACGTTTCACTCGGTGAGTGTAATTTTGTTTACGCATAGGGGGTGTTGTTCCTGTTGTGTCTCCAGGACGGCCTCCTCGTCTTGATCATCCTCTTGCTGCTCATCCTCTTGCCTCTCTTGCTCATCCTCTTGACCCTCTTGCTCCTCCTCATTATTCGAGGGTGGAATGGTCTCATCACTGGACTCGTCTTGGTTATGAAAATGAGAAGTGTCGAGGACGTAGCATTGGTTGGGGCTTAGAGGGAATGGGTTGGGGCTTTGTAGGAACTGGTTGGGGTATTGTTAGAACTGGGTTGGATATTGTTGGAACTGGTTTGGGTATTGTGAAAATTTTTGTTGGTATTGGGGATATTGTGTGTAATTTTGAAAGTGTGGGGGTGGGGTTAGTGGAACATCTTGACAGTTTCTGCTTTGTGAGAAACCGCGTCACTTCGATTTACCATGATTTGAATCTATTTTATAGAAAAAGTGTTTTTTATAAAATAGAGAGCAAAGGGTTTTTTAGAGAGAAAATGAGAGTAAGAAAGAAGGGTGAAGGTGTGATTTTTGAAGGAGTGAAGAGGTGGTATTTATAAGGATGATGGTAGGGTAATATTTGATAGATTAAAAGTTTTTTTTTAATATTGAGTGGGTTCACCCAGCTTCACCACCCCATTCTCCAACCCGCCTGCTCGAACCCGCTGGAAACCGCAAGGCTGGGGGTAGCGGTACCGGAGGTACCGACGGTACCGCCCCATCCCGAAGCTGATCTATCGCGAACACGAGTGTTACTCTGCCTGGCCTAATGCATCCGCCACTGATTCGACAAACTATTTGTACAAATAGTCTATATTGGTTCTAATAATTATGTGTCATTCAAAGGGTTGGTGTTAGGGATAAGCAAAAGTGAACCGAAAAAAAATCGTGAAACTGAACTGATTTGTTGTGAATGCTTATATATATATATATATATATATATATATATATCTATTACCACTTATAAAGCATTTATACCAAAACTCTTAAAGACAACTGATAATGCATAATGTACTATCATTTTATGCATAATTGAAACAAAACTCTTAAACTGGTACTGATGTGCAGCGGATGTACATGGGTAATGGGTTCGTGCTTTCTGTGCTTAGTTCCGGATTGCCAGCGTGGATAACGGATCGCCAACTTGGAATATTTTTTAGCCGTAGGATTACCTTTCATATTCTCATCTGAAACTCGCCAAGCAATATATATACTCCTCTCTTCCCTTCCGGTGTTCTCAAATCTATTTTCTCAGTTTTTGCCCTGGACACTGTCGATTTGTACAAGTGGTTGCTATCCTTTTTCCCATGAACTTCACCACCATCTCCGTATTTTATTTCTCTTCAAGAAAACCCTAAACACCCACATTCTATTTCTATTAGCAAATATATTTTGGATCTGTTTGTGGATTTGAATCAAGATCTATAAAGCATTAGGATCATATATTCGAGTCTTGATTTGTTCGTAGATGTGGATATGTATGGTTGGTTGCTGATATTTTGAGCATCACCTCCTACTTCCGTCGCCACCACGATAGTCGGCTGCCACTTATTATGCAGTCACCACCATACTCGGCCTCCACCGCCACCCATACCACCACCACATCGCTACAACAACCACCATCCATCGCCTTCTTCCCTTCATCTGTAAACCTAATCTGCCGCCAAAATACCACTACTTATGTCTGTGTTCGGCTCCTATCGGATGCTATGAGACCCATTTGTTACGATGTATGAAATTTAGCTAGCAAAATAGTATATCTTAAACTGAAAAAAACACGTACGCAACAAATCTAGAGATTCAAACAACCAACAACCAATATATGATAGAGAATGGTGAACTATTTCAAAAAAAGTTACGTTACCAGTTTCTTTCCATTATAATTACTCACATAAAGATTATGATGTGCCTTATCAAACGATTATCTATTTTTGCGTTTATACTTATCATCTTCTAACAGTGAGATGGTGATAGGAACAACTACAAGGGGCTATTCGATGTTGGAATAAGAAAGCACCTGGTTATTTGAGCAACTTCATTTGTGGTAGAGCTTTTTATAATAAAAAGAAACAAAATAGCCTTTCAAATTTCAAAATAGGATACCACGTGCATATTTCCCCCATATGTCTCAAGAAAGTCGAACTGCCTCGTGTTGGGGTTGCAGGTCCTAAGAAAGAAGGCAGTGCAGGTTCCAGAAAAGTATAATGAATAAATATGTGGAATAATATGCTTCAAAATAATTGACGAGAAAGATTAATATAATATTAATACAAAACAATATGCTTCAAAACAGTTGGTGGGAAGCAAAGTTTACTATTTATAATCATAAAATTTGGTTAATATTTATTCAAATTCAAGGTACCAATATAGAAAATCTATCAAAATTGGTTTTACTCAATGACTTACTAAACAACAATGGTAAAACAAATCAATTAAATAATAATACGTTTAATTCAACAATAAGTTTTTCTTTATAAAAAAACTTCTATCAAGTTATAATTATGGTTGATGGTGTTATATATTGGTGATTCATGCTGATTTTCATTTACTTGATAACTCACCAGCTCAAATGTGTGACAGTGGCGCTTTACGTTGTTTTTTGAGATGAAATGAAATTGTTCAAATATTCTTAAAAAAGACAAAATTGTTAGTTGTATCCACATAGTTTGTAACGACTTACGGGTAAACCACATGGGTAAGTAGTACAACCAAAACACAATTGTAAAATGAATGTGGACCATTCAAATATCACGTTAAAATATAATTCTATTTTTAAAACTTAATCTATTAAAATTAATCGTAAAAATATTATATGTTTGATCATTTATATCATTAACATGGATCAAAATCGATGACTAAATTATAGGTTTTATTACACATCTACCCTTAGTTGATCGAGGCTATCGGCCAAGGAAATATTATAACAATCTTATATAAATACAAAGTACATCTTAGTAAATCTTAAATCTCAAACCGTAAGCTACAAACCCCCAAAACCTACACCTTAAACATTAAACTATAAACGACAAACCAAAAACTGCAAGTCGCAACCTCATACCTGTAAATATATGTGGAGCCCAAGAATGTCTCTCCAAAAGAGCCCTTGTGGAGAGAGGGGAGACTCCAACATATATACAAACTTATAGGACCGTGTCGCACCAATGTGGGATACACTAACACTCCCCCTCAGAGACGTAGGCTCGATGAGGTTCGGGGGTGCGGGACACCGGCTCTGATACCATGTAAATATATGTGGAGCCCAAGAATGTCTCTCCAAAAGAGCCCTTGTGGAGAGAGGGGAGACTCCAACATATATACAAACTTATAGGACCGTGTCGCACCAATGTGGGATACACTAACAATACCCAAAACCCTAAACATAAAACCTACTCTTGAAACTTTTAACACTAAAACCTATTGATGTATTACGTGTTATTGGTAATATGACGTGTTCTTGAAAGGAAAAAACTATTCATCGACTGCTGAAAGGAAATAATTATGACATCTACATATTCACCGTCCGTTGCATTACATGTTCTTTGAATAAAATTTTCGAAAGAAAATCAACATTCAAAACAAAACAATTTGACGACAAATAACCGCACCACATTTGCTCAAAAAACTATTATACCCGCCTTCTCACATTTACCTCCCGCCGGTCAGACATTGATTGTCGACCATTCAAAAAAAACTGTTCACCTCCTTGAATCCCCCCCCCCCTTACACACACACACAATTCTCGCCCGCCGCATTGCGCGGGTAACCACTAGTATATATATATATATATATATATATATATATATATATATATATATATATATATATATATATATATATATATATATATATATATATATATATAACCTGCTACAAGGGAGTTCAATACGTTTTGTATATTATGTTGGATTAAGGTGTCTAAGTTATAACTATAATTAATACATATGTTTGAATTGATGGCAGCACAATCCATTTGGATTGTCCTCATAACCTATCAGAGGAGAAGATTGCTTGTAGAGAGAGGGATTAATATATTATGAGGATTATATATTAATCAGAAAAAGGAATATTTAATTTGTTAATATATTATGAGAATAATATATCAATTAGATATTATAATATTTCAATTAAGTATTTCTCACGTATGTACAAAATCCATTAAGTATTTCCCACACGCGCTCCATCGGAATGCCAATGAAAATCTTTAACCATTAAGTCCTTTTACATATTTGAAACTCCTTTCAGATTATTATTAACATTCACCCCAATGATTTCTCACGTATGTACAAAATCCATTAAGTATTTCTAGCCATGTCATATCCTGAAACTGACTCACTATGCTGTAAGCATTAACTCATCAGAACATGTTCATGACACTTCTGATCGATCCAAGAAACTCGTTGGATTCGATCAAGTCCTATTCCAAACTCTTTTGGAGTCATAGGATTATTTATAATCCCTATGTCACGATTTTCAGTAACTATTTCCTTTCGGAGACCTTTCTCAAGCATCTTGATTCTTATTAAGATCATGCTTAATATGGCTAGGTCTATACTGACTGCAACATCTATCTGATAGATGTCTATGGATTATGTGAGTATGTTGCACCTTCTTTATATCTCTCATGCCAAATCATTACACTTTGCAATGATGGAAAACTCTTTTTCCGGGGCTATGAATCTTAAATCTTATCAAGATTATCTTGGCAGAGTTTCGATCTATCTTATAGACGTTTATAACCACCTGAGTATGTCGTATCTCTATTAAGTCTTTCATAGCGATCTGTCTCTTAACACCAAGTCATTACACTTTGTAATGAAAAGAGACGTTTCCTAGAAACAGTATGTAACTCACATATGGAAATAGAGATAACAGTGACACTCCCACTGGCTTTGACATGGTTATGGACTATTCACAAAATCCAGAACTTATGGCACATTTTGAGAATCCAAACCTTTCTGACATCTTAATGAAATCTTTCAGCTCTTTCTCAAAATACAATCCTTTGGCATATTTTGAGAATCTGAATATCCTTTCTTACGAGATGCCCACGGGGTGTAATCCCGGGCTTATGTACCTTTGTATTGGCATACCCTTTCTGAGTCCCGATTAGTGTGCCGGTTATCCACACACGCTCGACTAACGACTCACAATGTGCCATGCAGTATCCTTTCGGATTTCATCTTCTATTGAGAGTGCTTCTCCCGGAATCAATTACTTGACTCTGGGTATCGTCTCACTCAACCAGATGTTCTGAAGGTACGTTTCTGTCCATGCTGCTTTCTTTTGATGATTCAATTACTCCCACTGGTTTTCAGACCACGTGTAAAAATCAATCAAAATGCCACATAGACTGTATCTCGTCCTAAGGTTCTCTTAATTGACAGCAACCGGGCTCACCAATGCTTCCAAGTAGTCGAATTGTAAATCCGTACCAACTATAGTGTTTCACCACTATTCGGTATGTCACCCCAATCATAACTACTTATGATGGCGATCAGTACTACTGGTCAAGAGAAGATTATGTCAGTGTTGAAACAAAAATCTGATTTCTGCTCTAAGCCTAGTGATGACTAAAGGTTCTTTCACTTGGCTAATCTTGAACTCATTCAGGATTGTCCCAACTCCCACTGTTTCCTTTGAACATGAGTTCTTTCTAAAAGAGCTCTTTCTTTTCCAGGTACAGCGGGATAGCCAGTGAAATGACATTTCTGATCAGGTTCAGGCTAGTCATGAGTTTCGGACGAACACTACAAGACCCTGGACTTTCAATGTACATGTGGGACAATCCCAACTTTACATTTCAGACAGTGTCTGCAAAACCTACTTAGTCGAAGGATGTGGTTGGAATATGGTTTATATGGTCTGAATGGTATAGTATTTAATTCATCGGAAACTAATTGACAATGTATCTCATACGTCGAGGATCGAACTGTTTCGACCAATGCTCCATCATCTTACCTAAGACACATCATAGCTATTAATTTTCTTGGAAGAGAATGAACTGTGAAACATTTTTCTCAGTTTATGTTATCACTCGGGTTCTGTGGATCTTGTACTTCCTTTGAAGTCCTTGAACTGTTCAAGGTTTCAATTCAATCGCTTATTCTGATAAGCAAAGCCATATTTGTCATATCGAATGACAAATATCGTGAAGTACAAACAATTTTGTTTTGTTTGAAGATTCGAGCAATAAACAACAACTGATGTGTCCGTTGCTCCTAATCTCAATGCCTTTTACATATCTATGTAAACTTATGACTTTGTTAATTCTGTTCAAGACTTGCAATCTTTAGTTGACTCTAAGTCAACTGATTCCAAAATCCTATCCTCTGGATCTTTGGGTGATTCATTTCTTGCCATATGCGCTTAATAAAGAACTTAATCATCATCTGACTCTAAGTCAAATGATTCCAAAGTCCTGTCCAACAGGATCTTTGGGTGATTCATTTCTTGACACATTAAGAACTCAATTTATCATGAGACTCTAAGTCAAATGATTCCAAAGTCCTGTCCAACTGGACCTTTGGTTGAATTGATTCTTACAACATTTATCTTAACAATCATAAGGGGCACAATTCCTAAATTCAAACACTTTTGATGTATCAATATTCAAGTTATTACTAATCATGCATTCAACACAATCATACAACATTTCAAGGATATTTCAAACAACATGTGTTAAAAGAAAATTGACAATTTTATTAAAACAAAATCCTTGAACAATGTATTATATGATAGACAATGTCATATGCAGCTAATAATCTAATAACATGATTTCAATATCTAACTAAACTCTAAAACTGCATGAGCTTCAGATCCAATCTAAATATGCTCCTATGCAACAACATCCCACATCCTACAGAGTCCATGCATACAGAGCAAATTGTGAGAAACACATCCTGTATCAAGGAATTAAGGATCAGGGGTTCTGAGTTTTAAGATATTCCTGAGTTGCCAAACTGTTCGGCTTCGGAGCATTTTCCAATCTTTCCGTGACTGTGTCCCACCCTGTGGATTCCTAGTTTGAAACATTGAGGAACCGGTCCAAACGATCTGGATCATTTCTTGATGTGTCCTATTACTGGACTCAATCCCGAAGCAGCTGAATCAATGGAACTATGCTTCTCTATGAACGACTCATACAGAGTCAACATTGAATGCATATCCATGATTGTCTTATCTGGTTTCCCTTCCTGTACATCAGGATGAACGGATCAGCGAGTCGAGGTAATGCTTTAACTCCCGATCAAAAAGGGGACCAAATTTATATAGTTCACCTATGTGTCTCTCAGTCTTGAGAACATGTGAACTGGTGCTACTTCCTGCACACTTCAAACTCTTTGAAGATCTTAGCTCGTCCTTTCTCAATCAGTTCATGGAACTTTTCCACAACTAGCTGTGTTAACTTATCTGACCCCAGGAATTCTAAATTCCTGCGGAACTCGGGGTCAATGATCAATAGTATTAGGCAACGAACTTTCCTTGACTTAACAATCAAGGAGTCATGCTCATCACAAGTTACTGTGTGATGTCATGCTTTGGGGAGCGTACACTCAGTCAGATATGGCTTGCCAGCAAAACAGAGAAGTATTCTCTATTTATGAAGTCATACCATATAGTTCAGGCCAGTCAGCCTTACCATATATAGCAGGTGCATTCTGAAGCTCTCAGGAATGGGTGAAGCAGTATAAGGAGGAGAATAGACACTTGTTTCAGACATCTACAATAAACAGAATTTATTAGTTTAATTAATCCTTTTAAATAATTACCCAATATATTATTTATTAAGGCTAGGACCCAAAATACCCCAACTATGATGTGAAGAGGGATGCCGTAATCACAACATAATGGTCATTAAGGTAGATAATACACTTATCAATTTCATCTTATGAAATTCCTAGATCTGTTGAGACACATTGAACTATTCAATGGCATGTTTAGTCTCGGATGTGCCCCACTGTTTGTGACTGGGATGCCGAGGATCACAAACCGGGTGTGAATAACCATGCAAATTCGCTCGGGACTCTCGAAGTCAATTGTCATCTCTGATTAACGTGCCGGTTAACCACACACGCTCCGTTAATAATGACAAAATCGAGAAACCCATTGCAAGTCTTTGTGAACCCCTATTGGTGTGCCGGTTAACCACACACGCTCCACCAATGTTTCACAAATTGCAATGTGCAATTTCATGGATTAGCACCAATTCACATTTTTAAACCTAAAGTAACTAGATTGGGAATTGTTTAAAGTTCTAGTACTTTCAATTATAGCATTATACTTTTAAGAGGCTTTAGCGATTCTATCAAACCCGTTCGGCTAACGACACTCGACTGACCAGGAGAGCGGTCGGTAAGACTAGATACCCATTAGACTGTCATTTTATAGACAGTCGCCTTATACCCTCTTTATAGGACAGTTTTGTGAATGAGGCCTACTAGCGGTAAGACTAACCATTTAATCTTATATATAAGTATTAACTTTTAATCATAAATATATAAGATATATTTTAATCTTATTAAAATATTTTAGAATTAATTTTCTCATAATTTTCGAGAATTTCTATCTAATTTTCGAGAATTTTAATTAATTCTTTAAGCTGATTTAATTGATCTTTTAATTAACAATTAATTAAACTAATTAAATCAAGTGAGGGCAAGCACAAAATTAATCCAATTAATTTCCTAACCTTTCCCATTAAAATCGAAATCTAGCATGAAAGGGAAAAGGGTTCCAGTTATTTAATTAGGCAGCAGTTACCAAAAATAACAACCTACTTCCAAACAAGGCATGTAAATCGCAAATAAGGGAAGGGGAGCTAGGGTTTGCTTAACCCTAGCCGCCAACAAGGTCTCATGGGCTCCCAAAGGGTTATTTTCGAAAACCCTCTCAAGAACACATAAACAGTTTATGCAGTTTATATCAAACACAAGAAAACAAGCCTATGCTCTGATACCACTGAAGGGTTTTTTAGGAATCAATGAACAAATAATCCTTATGGTTCACATGCAACCCTAGAAAGATCTATGTTTTCTTCTATGAAGTTAATAAACTAAAACCTAAAGGCCAACATTTATTTCTAAAGATCAAAATAAGAATTAACCAACCTTTTGATCTTGTTCTTGAAGCCAGCAGCACAAATGTCCTGCCTCAAATAGAAGTCACACCCAAAGCAATGGAGAAGAGATTCTAGCAGAGTAACACAGAGAGAGAGGAGGCGTGATTTTTAGGAAGCCAATAGGTTCCTTATATAACCTTCTAGGGTTACACTTGAAACCCTAGAGGAGCCTCCAAAGTGGGCAAGCCTGTTGACCACTTGGATCAGACTTCTCTAACCCTAAATAGGGTTTTCGCCCCATATGGAGATCCCTCCATAGTTGGCGCCATTTTGGTCCCTGGCCACTGGCTTGCCAGTTATTCAACTATTGAATAAATACAAACCAGTCCATGCACTTATAATTAATTAATTTAATCACTAAATTAAATCCAATTAATTCTAGATTAAATCTCAATTAATTATTATAGTTTCTAATTAATATATTAACACTTAAATATATTAATAAACCATTTAGTTATTTTCTATTGATTTATTAAACAATTAATAAATCAACCTTTCTCTCTACTGAACTCTACATCAATCCTCCAGCTATGAGGGCAACTCAAATGGACTTTGCTTCAATTAACAAGATAAATATAAATACAAAGTCATGGCTTAGACACCTAATCCAACAGTTCTGTCAACATCGCCATCACTGTGAGAATTTTTAAACTGCCGCCTCAATAAATCTGTAGGAATAAGATCTTTACACCAACGCCTAACTATATAATGATTTGGAATTTCATCATAGTCGTAGAACTTCATTACACAAAATATGTGTCTGCATTGCAAGTTGTATTGTTCAAAGTTCATACACTCACATGATAACAACTGATCCTTTTTTAAATGTTGACATGAAAAAATCCCCACAATAAAACATACAGTATAACAGTAAAATGACAATTTAAATTGCATTTAATTCAATATAACAAAATTTACCTTATATGCAGAATCCTTGTACAAAGAATCATAATGATATTCTTGAAAATTTGAATTGTCATTTGCATTTAAAGGTTTCCTTAAGGTCATATTCTTCTTCTTCTCCAGGACATCAAAATTCTCAATATCTTCATCCAAACTGAAGCTCTTAATCAAACAAGTATTTTCAGATTGAGAAAGCTCCTCCTGCACTTGGTAAGAAATTTCCTTGTGTATACTTTTGAAGCATGCCTTTCATATGGAAGATATGTGACCATAGGAGGGTACGTTGAAGAAGTGTTAAAATCAGCCACATTTTGGTTATGCCTTTGTCTCTCCATTGAAGAATCAAATGTCATCATAAAATTGATTAGGTAAGACCCATTAAGTGTACTGTTTTGAAAAGACCAATTTTGACTCTCAGAAAAGGATGTTGTTCTCATTAACCTACACATAGGAATATTCCTAAAGAATGCTGGAATCCAACACCTACGCATACCATATATCTTCTTCAATCACCTATTATTATCTGAAAGTTTGACTTCATTTATCATCCCCTCCCATCCAGCTTCAAATTCTAAACAATCTATCTTAGAATTCCAAATCAATGAATTAAATCGTTCCTTGAATTGTTTGTTATTAAAAACTTTTGTCGGTAACTACAAAACCAAAATATTAAAAAAATCAGGTTACTCATAACCATCTCAATTAAATGTAAATAACTACAATAGTTGAAAACATTACCTTCCATCCTAACTTTGTGGTTATATGCCACATAGATAAGCGGTGATGTGACTCAGGGAAAACTTGTTCAATTGCTTTTTTCATTGCTACATCTTGATCAGACAACACAATAGTAGGATGTTTACCAAAGGCTTTTCAGAAACATGTAAGTAACCATACATAAGAATCAGTGTCCTCCCTAATAAGCAATCCAGCACCGAATGTCACACATTTTTTATGATTGTCTACACCTATGAATGAAACAAATACCATGTGGTACCTAAAAACGAAAACCAATTGATGATTCCACAATCTTCACAATATTATTCTCAGAGAATAGTCGCATACCCAAAACAAATATAAAGACTATTCTCAAATTATAAACTATTGCAAAAACATAAATCAGAATAAACAACTGCATAGACAACAAATTATAAACTCTATTATCAAACAATCAAACACCAATAACAAAAATAAATATAAACTTTATTGTTAGAGAATCAAGATTTTCCAAAAACCAATCATTTATTCCATAGTAAAAACAATAATATTCTCTAAGAATATTCAAATACCAATAACAAAATTCATAATAAAAAATGACCAAAACCCAATGAAATTGCTAACCTGTTTGTATTGAAAGTTGCATCAAATGAAACTACATCACCGAACTCCTTATAGTTGTATTTCATAGTCTCATCAGCCAAAATCATTGCATTCAGTTGCTTGTCCTCAACCCTATATTCAAAAGAAAAGTTTGGAGAATATTTGAGTCTATCCTCCATAACATTCACAATCATTTGAGAATCATTCCCACCAATGAAACAATTCAGGTTACGCATGTTATTCTTATAGTCAATAGCCAATCCACCACGACCGGAACACCACTCATGTTGAACGCCAGTCATTAATCTATATGCCTTTGCTCCACCAACATTCTGCTTTGTCATGTTATAAATATAACTTTTCTGTAAAAAATCAAGTTCTCGGCTAGCACGTGACAGATGCATGTTTACCTTAATAATAAGCCTATGGTTGTGTCTCTCCATAAATTCAGGCACGTAGTAACCCTCACCACCTGCTATAATCTTAATAACAATGTGTGCCATGCATTCTGTTCTATGTAAATCTTTCCTTCTTTTAGTTTTCTTAAATTGAACGTCAATACTATCCACATTATTAGTGTTAGGTTTGCCTTCTCGATTACATAATAGATGACGATTAGTAACCACACCATGAGGCGTCTTCTTAAGTAAACCATTCCTTACATCAAAACCTGCTTTAAATTAATATTCCTTGTATATTTTAACAACATCACTGTATGAAGGATATTCATCTCCTTTTTGGGCTTCATATGTTCATATGTTCTTGGTATCCAATATGGTGTACACCAGGGGAAACATAGTCATTACTGAAAACTGAATCTTCATCATCTCCTAATAGAAAAACAAACGAAAAAAATGTAACTAACCATACAAAACCATCAACAATACAACACTCAATACATTCATTTACTTACCAATTCTCGGAGAATGTACCCCTGTATCAAGTTCCCTGTAGTATCGATTGAAAAATTATCAAAATCTTCCAAATCTTGAGAGTTTACAGACGGTTCCCTCCAACTTGCTTGATCATCCTCCATCTGATTATCGAATTATCTTACTTTCTGGATATTTCAAAGAATGTAATATAGATTGGAAAAATTGAGGAATCTAAGAAGTAATTCTCGAAATTACAAACAATTCATAACCATATAACCACGATTTGATATGCCTACCATAAATACTAGATATAATTACAAAAAAGCGACTATCTAATAATTATTCTTGTAAATAACTAACCCACAATCACATCCATAATAATAGGATATAAATGCGATTAAATTGGTTTCCGAAAAATAAAATAATTTCTTCAAAAAAAATCAGCTTATTTAAAACCATATCACAAAACATCATGTACACACATTACATTAACTTCAAATTCTCGAAGAATTGGAAAACTATTCATCGTATCATAATCGAATCATTCTAAGAGAATTAAACTACATATTCCAAAAAAACGTACCATAACTCATACTAGTTCTTAGAGAATGATACAATAAACACCAACCCAAACATCTAATACCATGCTAATTATAAAATCCACATCCGATTAGAAAAACACAAAATCCTTCAGAACATAAGGCTACGAACATTTGAATGAATAAAAAATCTAAAAGGATTTAAACAGGCAATTTCTGCTATCATGATCACCAAACTTATTACATATTTTGCAATATCTCTTATTCTGACAGCATACAACTTCAAATTCGTAAACATAATCATCAAAAAGATACTCCAAAAAGAATTCCACTTCTCCAACTATCAAAACGCAAACACACATCCAAGAATACATATCCTCATGAAAAAAACACCTTATTAGTTAACAAACTCTAGCATATGTGTTAATTCTCTTAGAATGGCAAAAAACAACCAAAACTAACAACCATTCTCAGAGAATGGTCTTCGCCATAACAACACATACGCAACACAAAAGATTTGTTATACTTATATACCTTTTAATGTTCGCACATCCAAATTACAATAAAAAAATTTTAAAAACCATTTAAAACATAATACATCTTGGTTTATACTTGGGTATAATTCAGATACGAACAGTTACTGTGAATCCCAGAATACAATTCTTCAAAATTTATCGATCTAACGATTAAAAAGAACAAAATCGGAATTTAAGAACGAACTATTGACTATGAAATCAAATGTGCATTTACGATGATACCATTATCAGTTACAATAATCAATTCAAAAGCTAAATTGTCGTAAATCAATTTTAAATTCAAATTCGGAAATCTAATGAAGTTCCAATCGTAGCATTATGAAATCAATGGATGTGATTCATGAAAGGTTTTAAGAAATCTATGAACTAAAACCCTAAGTTCACATGTAACCTATAAGGATCTATGTTTTCTTCTATTTGAACATATAATAAATTCCTAAAGGCCACAAGAAAATTAACTAAAAGAATAAAACAGAAAAACTAACCTTTAGGTTTTCTTGGAAGCCAAGCAGCACAAGTGTCCTGCCTCAAATAAGATCACACCCAAGAGCTAGGGAGGTAAGCCACGAAATTTAAAGAGGGAATAGGTCAAAATTGGCGCCGAAAACAATAGGTATGAGGCTCCCTATTTATAGCCTCTAGCAGATAACCAGATAAACCTTTTGAATTCAAATCAAGATAAACCTTTATCTTTAATTCAAATCTATTTATCCTAACTTATTATAATCGAAATTATATATTATTATATATATAATTTCGCTGGTTATTATCCTGCCAAAATTGTCACTAACTCAACTATTGAATAATTACAATTTCAGTCCCTGCACCTTTAATTAAGTAAATTAATCACCAAATTAAATCCAATTAATTCCATATTAATTTCTAATTAATTAATATAGTTTCTAATTAATATATTATTACTTTAATATATTAATAAACTATTTATTTTATTTCTATTGATTTATTAATCATATAATAAATCAATCTTTCTCTCTCCTGGAATTTCTGCCAAACCTCTAGCTATGAGGGCAACCCAAATGGACTTTGCTTCTATTAATTAGGTAAATAAAAATTATTAGTCTTGGCTTAGACACCTAATCCAACAGTCTCCCACTTGGATAAGTCTATGACTATAATTACCAATTTAACCTCTAATTAATCAACAAACTGTAGCTTCCTTGAAACTGCTGCCGAACTCTGACCCAGTCAGTTCTGTCCATAGATAAGTGATAATATGATCATTCGTCCAACATGATATTTTCAGACACGAGACATGGATTGAGATCAATCTCTGTCCGATACTCTGTTTCCCGATTTCCGATTCTGCTTATGACTTTAGGACTTCTAATTGAACACATCAATTTAGTCCAGGCTGGCCAGCACTTTAGTCAACTTCAAAATCATCTAGAGGCCTACAGATAGCTGTTTCCCATCAGGGTCAAGGAACGAATAGGCTTCGACTCATATGCTTATATCTTTTACCAATCAAATCATTCACAACAACACGTTTTATAACATCGAGTTACCGATGCGTTTTCATATTATCAATGAACAACTGGCTTGTAAATTATAACTCATATCTCTCCACTTCAAGATCATAAGATATTATCGTCTCAAGATTGCTCGTGATGTAATCCATGAAGCAATTCTTTGAGCGGGGGTTTATCCAATACTCAAATCTCTATTTCTAAGTACTCATGAATGTTGTAGCAATCCTATTGCTATGTCTAACTCCTTAGACAGTCTACAAACCAGTTCATGACAGTCTTGATTCAATACTCACTTCCCAAAGTATGAGCGACTGTGGACCTTTCTAAATAATTAAATTATTCGGGAAGTAAAACATGCGAAAGCGAAACATAAAGATCTGACTGGCAGCTACTCCTGCTTATTACCAAGTCTCCACAAAGTAATCACCAAGTCGGATCTTGTCATAAACTATTATCAGTTTCAAGATTTCTTTTAAACTTTCAATTCTAGTTTTATAACTATATCGTTATGAACCTTTCACTCTTTCTATGTATCCAAAGTGTCTTATACTGATACACTTTATTGCAGATGATCCAATCGGATGCTCTTCCGATGACATCTAAATATGTTATCCTGTCTATTTTTCTCTCTTAACTCCATTATGGTAATGTGTACTACGACTTCCTATGATTCTCGGGGTCTTTAGTCTACTTGACTGCACCCTAAGACTATTTCGAGGTGCTATGATGTGCCGGTGAACCACACGCGCTCCATCATAATACCAACGAGATTCTTTAACCATGAAGTCCTTTAACATCATGTCCTGACGTTAATAATTACCACTTTGGAAAATCTTTCAAATTATTACTATTACTTTCACCCCAATCATTTCTCAACGAATTCTCACGTGAGTTCAAACAAACCATCCAGTATTCCCAGCCAGACAATGTCCTGAATCTAACTTACTATGTCCGAAGCATCAAGTCATCAGGATATGTTCATGACATTTTGATCGATCCAAGAAACTTGTGGAACCCGATCTAATCTTATTCCAAACCTTCTGAATATATATATATATATATATATATATATATATATATATATATATATATATATATATATATATATATATATATATATATATATATATATATATATATATACATATAAATATAAGCGATCGGGTGAGGACTCTTCTTAAAGTGAGGACTCGTGATGACACCTTAAAAAATAAACAAAAAATAAACAAAAAATATAAATAATAAAATGGATCATAGTACTATATTAGAGAAAAAAATTCGAAAAAAAAACTATTGGATCATTATTTTTTTTATAATGAAACAATGATCCACAAAATAAAAAAAATTGTGGATCATTGCTGTTTTTCAATGATCTAAATTTTTTTTCCAATTTTTTTTGATAATGATATGGTACTATTCTCGATTTTATGATTTGTATTTTTTTTCAATTTTTTTAAGGTGTCCTTACGAGTCCTCACCGGAACGGGACCCTATATATATATATATATATATATATATATATATATATATATATATATATATATATATATATATATATATATATATATATATATATATATATATATATATATATATATATATATATATATATATATATATATATATATATATAGTTGTGAGACCCGTGTATTACACGGGATGATACAAAAAAGTTATTAATTAAGAATGTCTAAACATTAATAATTTTACATAAGAAATTTGTTTGTGTATCATGACATCTTGCTTTTGATTTTTACTATTACGACTTTGTATTTTGATAAATATAATTGATTATGAGAATGTCACCAGTACTAAAATCAAACTCACTATTATGATTGGAATCGTTCTTCAAAATATTATGACTTGAATTGTCTCTGTATTGTTTCCCAAATCATTCTACACATTAAAAAATTATATGATATTAAAAAATAATTAATTTTGAAATTGAATGATAACAATTAATTTTGAAATTGAATGATAATTAAACCGATTATTAAGGAGTTAGAAACGTTTCAAACCAATTAGTTTTTTTAAGAAATTTAAAATTATGAAAAAATGACATGTGGCAAATTCAATAAGGAGATGACATGTGGGTTTGAGTTACTTATTTATTATGATAGAATATCAACAATAGAATATTTATACAAATACTGTTATTCATTCAGTATTATTTATTACTTCAGGACTTAATATGTAAAAAAAATTCTAACTTTTTTAGTTTTACAAAAATCATCAAAAGACATACAATAATACATATTTTCGGTTACATTGTCTTTTAGCAAAATTCACCAAGTAAATACTTTTTGTTTATATTTTATATTATTTATTTGATTTATTAGTGATGATTAAGAAATATGGACGGCTATATTTTTAATGTGCTACGAATAATGTTGATCTCGATTTATAAACATATAATAGATGGTTTATTACTTTATCGTCGCTAGTTGTTTAGAAAATTATTATTTTATAGATCGTATATTCGTTTGGTTCTAGTTGAATAGTTCGAAAATGAAGTACTAATATAATTATCCGAATATATGTATGTAACTCGTAAATGTAATTTTCAAATTTATAATTTGATATACATAACTACAATGATGTCTTATTTGTTTATTTTGTTGTAAGAATCCCGAAAAAGACATAACTGAGATTAGGCTGTAAACGAACCAGACGTTCGGCGAACCATTCGTAAAATGTTTGGCAGGAAGTTCGTTTATGTTCCTTTATTTAGTAAATGAACGAACATGAACACAAGTTCTCGTTCGTTTAGTTAAACGAACGAACATGAACAATTGCCTCGTTCGTTCAATTATGTTCATGAACGTTCGTTTATGATGTTCGTTTACGTTCGTTTATGTTTGTTCATTTTATATTCATATATGTTTAAGTGTCTTTCATTACATTACAATTTTATATGTTTGTTTATCTTCATATATATTTAATTGTGTTAGTTTATCTCTGTTCATTTATGTTTGGTTGTATATGTTTGTTTAGCATGTTCACGAACATAAACGAACAAACATGAACAATATAATTATTAAACGCACGAACATGAACAAGAAAACTCGTTCGTTTAACCGTTCGTGTTCGTTCATTTTTTGGTTAACTTAAATGAACGAACATGAACAAGCCCTCGTTCGTGTTTGTTCGGTTCGTTTACAGCCCTAACTGGGATATCTCTCATTACAAAAATTTATTTGGCCAAATATTTTATTTTCGTATTCTAAGGGACAAGTTTTTATTTGTTTGTTTAAATATTCAATAAAAATACGTTCAAACAAATAATACACCAAAACCTTTCAAAACTTAATTAATTACTTATGTGGACTATACCACTTCATTTCTTGTGTTTATCATCCAACTTTGTTTTATTTGTTTTTTTAGTCATAAACAAAGAGGATAAGCTTCTTATGATATTTCGTGTTATTTATATCAAATTTGTCTACAACTTCATTTCATTTTGAACATGAATATTGTCTCCATGAAATATCTTTGTGTTCTTGTTCTATGTGCTTGTGCTTCAGGTTTTGTTTCTTCGGTTACTTCAATCAGGAATAGTTCCGGAGGGACAGCCGATGGTTCTGAAACATGGGGATACATTGAAGTTCGCCCACGTACGTGTTTAGATTTACTTGGATTCATTACTAGTAAAAGTTCATGTTTTAATTTTTGTTGCTTTTGTTATAGGTGCACATATGTTTTGGTGGTTATATAAGAGTCCTAACAAACCCAAACATCCGACCAAACCATGGCCTACGATTCTATGGCTGCAAGGAGGTCCTGTAAGTATCTATATACTAAGAAAACTTAACAGTGGCATGTGGCTTGCAGCCATGCTACATAGGACATGCTTATGCAAGATCACTTGCAATGTGAAGTGTACTCTTGAGCACTGGCGGATGTAGAGGGGTCGTCGGGGGTACTGTTGTACCCTCAAAATATCTTGTTATAAATCTTTCAAGTTCATAATTTTGTATTTTTTTTATTATAGTTTTGTGTTTATTTTCCTAAATTTAATATGATTTTGAGTCATACAGAGAAAGAAAGCTTTTTGCCTTAAATGGACTAGATGGTCAGGTGGGGTGCCGGCACATGAAATTTCACAATTAACTTGATTATTTGTCTCTAGGAAAACTTCTTTCGAGTATTACACATTACCATATAGTTTAAAAATGAACAGATATTATAGAAGCATTGGTGGGGTGGGGAGGGGGGTTTAACGGGGTGTTTGGGTTCGCGCTTTGTTCTTCGCCCACGTGGTTTTTCTTTTGACGTGTTCCATCGACTTGCACGCCTCTGAATTTCCTCTCTCAAAAACTCTGAATTTCCTCTCTCAAAAACCATTTCCCCATTTCCAAATGCTGAATTTACTAATGAACTCACAAGCTTTGACCAGGGTGTTGCCGCCTCCACGTGTAACCCTAGCCGTCAACAACACCACGACCACCATCGTTTCCAAATTTTTGGTTAACGTTAATTGAAGATTTATTTTATTTTTTTGTGAAATTATCTTTTATCGATTTTATATTACAAGCAATTATATAAATTAAGATATAACCACATAGAGCATTGTTTAATATTGTTAAATATATTTTAAGTGGTAGCAAATAAGTATTTGAGTGACCAAAATTTAAATGGTAGTTTGGTCATTTCTATTTAAAAGTTGTATCTATGCTAGTCTCTTATAAGATTTTCATCGTCTAATTTCAACAAACCGAGGATTAACAGATTTAATTGTAGTTTTTGCTAATATTACACCTTTAAATATCTAGCAACTTTATGTAAATGTTATTTTGAATTTTGATTATATTTGTATCCTCATATACTAATTCCTAGCTCCGCCATTGCTCTTGAGCCCATAATTTAATAAAAAAACACGTTAACGTTTAGTATTTAGTTATTGCTTTTAATAAATATATTATATTAATAATTATATAAATATATTTTGTATTTAAAAGTATTTAGTTTATATCTTATTGATATTTGTGTAACTAACTTCTATATTACAAAACAAAATAGTAGAAATTGCCATAATATATATTTAAAAAACTTTATCGAACGTACATAAGAAAACTAATACTAAGATAATATTCATTTCTTAAAAACGTCAACTTTATATCCTTTTAATATTTCTTACGTTATTTATATAAAAAGATAAAATATAATTGTTAATGTGTGTAATAAGAAACAACTTCTGAAAAAGTATCGACGTTACACCCATGTGAGAGTAATTACACAAGCTGATGCGACGAGTAATTATAAAAAACTGATGTAACACAATTAAAAACTCAATATATTCGGTAAATTTGGATAATCTTAACCTTGCCAAAAAAAATCTACCATGCATTTGGATTTTGTAGGGTATACCGATATTCGCTAATTTTTTGCGTTTAAATTATACTTTTTTTAAATTAATGAGAGATGATTTTATATCTAAGATATACAAGGTTCTTTTATTTCATGTAAAAAAACACTTAATAAAAATTTTAAAAACGAGGTTATTTTCTCTCATTAACTTTGAGTTTTTACGGTTGTACCGCATTATTTGTTTTAGTATTTTCTTGAAGATCATTCATTAAGACAAAAAATAACAGGAAAAAAGAAAAAAGAAAATAATAACATAGCTTTGTTATAGGGCTATTAACGACCAAGTAAGTTAATTGCGACGAGTTCTGGTCGCTAATGGTGCTTTTCCGTATCAGGGTGGTTCCGGAGTTGGCTTTGGAAATTTTGGAGAACTCGGACCCTTAGATGTTGATTTGAAGCCACGAAACTCGACATGGCTCCAGAAGGCAGATCTCTTGTTTGTGGTATTTTTCGAGCTTTCTATTCAACACTATGATCAATATAATGTGTCTGTAAACCGACAATCTTATCAGATTAAGTGACGTCGTTTCTGATTCCAGGATTGCCCGGTTGGGACCGGGTATAGTTATGTCGAAGATGATAGCTTGTTTGTCAAAACCGACGTAGAAGCAGCAATAGATGTGACAACATTGTTAAAGGCGATCTACAACGGAAACGTGACCACCGTAACTTCTCCACTTTACATTTTTGCGGAATCTTATGGAGGTAAATTCGCTGTCACCCTTGCACTTGCTGCTCTACAAGCTATCGAAAAGGGAGAACTCAAGCTTCAACTTGGAGGTATTACATTTTTCAAGAAATATATGATTCCGGTGGTTTTCCTTTTTAACTATCGTATTTGAGTATTTGGTCACTACAAGAATACATGTTCCATAGATGGACAGCTGAATAGCTATCTAAGTGCTAAAAAAAATTTGAGGTTGGAGATTCTTTAGCTAAATCCTTCGGGTTTTTATTAGAAGATATCAATCGTCTTTGTAAACGGTTCTGAAAAAGGAACATATGGTGAATTTTGAATGCTAAAAGCATCTATTAGAACCATTTTGTGTGAATGTAAACACAAACTTGCAGCCACCACCAACCACACCTACACCACCAACCACACCTAACTTTGTTGAATTTCTCATATGAACTCATTTTTAGGTTGCAGTTATTGTAGAAATTAAGGACACTACCATCACTATAAATAGATGTTCTAACATCCATTGTAATGCACCACAAAAACATAGAGTGTTTTAGAGTTAGTAGTTCTTTCTTGTATTACAGTTTGAGTTCTGAATAAAATAACATTTGAGTTCCAACAAGTGGTATCAGAGCTTGGTTAAGCTCCCGGGGTAATTCTCTAAACACCCTCGTTTTTTTTTGTCGAAATTTTTTTGTCTCAAAATCGATTTCCGGGCACACCATTGTAAAGTTCGCTTTCCCACGATTCCGAATATATATTTTTTGGAATTTTTCGACCACCGGAAGACCTCCAAAAGTCCGGTCAACGGTTCGCCGGAATAGTTGCCGGAAAAACCAGTTCGCCGGAGATCTCGCCGGAGAAGACGACCGGAGAATACGTCACTGTAGCGTCACTGTAGCGGTTCACTGTAGCGACACTGTAGCAGGTTTCAGAAAATTGCAATTTGGTACCTGAAGTTTCGAAAAGTTACGTTTTCGTCCCTGTATTTCCTAAATATTTCAGATTGGTCCCTATTTTTCAGAAAAACTTCAGAATAGCCCCTATACTTCAAAAAGTTTCAAACAAGCCCCTGAACTTCTGAAAATTACATTTTAATCCTTGTAATTTTCATAAATTACACGTAATTTTTTTTATAAATTACACGTAATTCTCGTATACGCCAAGAATGTCCACACCAAGCTCGTCGTCTCATCCCGAAGTTGAGAACGTCCAAAGGACGGGGAAGGAAGGAAGTGTGACGTTACACTATCCACTACTTACAAAGTCCAATTATTCGGTGTGGGCTTTAAAAATGCGGGTAAACATGCAAGCGCAAGGAGTATGGGAAGCGGTGCAAAATCAAGTAGTCGAAGAACGTTTGGATCGCATGGCATTGGCTGCGATTTACCAAGCAGTTCCGGAGGACGTGTTGCTCATGTTAGCGGAGAAGGATACAGCAAAAGAGGCGTGGGAGACGCTTCGAACAATGTATATGGGTGCCGAACGCGTCAAGGATGCGAAAGTTCAAACCTTGAAAAGTGAATTCGAGGTGATTCGCATGAAGGATAGCGAATCAATTGATGAGTTCGCCATGAAATTGACAACAATCGTTACAGGCATTCGTTCACTTGGAGAAAAAATCGATGAAACTTCGGTGGTGAAAAAGTTTCTTCGAGCCGTTCCGATACGATTCATGCAAATCGTAACCTCCATCGAGTAATTCGGTGATTTGAAGAACATGTCGATTGAAGAAGTCGTAGGCCGACTCAAGGCCCACGAAGAAAGACTTCGCGGATATGGAGAGAAAGACAGAGAGCAAGGGTTGTTGCTCACACACGCCGAGTGGGTGTCCCGCTCGAAACAACACAATGGGAAAGAATCATCCTCTAGCTCGAAAGGAAGAGGTGGAGGCCATGCCGGGAGAGGGCGTGGTAGAGGTCGAGGTCAAGGACGCGGCCGAGGAAGAGATTCAAATCAGCCCCGAAATGAATCTAACAAGCCGAAAAAGGATAAAAGCAAGGTAAAATGTTATTCTTGTGATGAATTTGGTCATTATGCATCGGAATGCCCCAAAAAGAACCATGGTGAGGAGGCAAACCTCACTCAAGCCAATGAAGAAGAGCCCATCTTGATGATGGCAATCTCACAAGAAGTCACATCCGGAAAGGTATCGCTGGAAGAGAAGATTTGTGTTAATCTTCTTACATCGGGAGAAACTCGAGTGAATTCCGAGGTATGGTATCTCGACAATGGTGCTAGCAACCATATGACCGGAGACCGCTTAAAGTTTCATGAGCTAGATGAAAACATTACCGGTCACGTGAGATTTGGCGATGGTTCAACGGTCGCTATTTTGGGAAAAGGGTCGATTTTATTTGATTGCAAAAATGGTGATCAGAGACTCCTTAACGAGGTATATTTCATTCCAAGTCTTAAAAATAACATAATTAGTCTTGGACAAATGACGGAAGAAGGGAGTCAAGTTATTATGGACGGGTCAATTCTATCATTGTTTGATAGAAACAAAACTCTACTTTTGAGAGTTAAAAGATCTCCAAACCGGTTGTATAAAACTCTTTTAAAAACTGGTAGACCAATTTGTCTTTTAGCAACAAAAGACGAACCAGCTTGGACCTGGCACTCTAGACTTGGTCACGTTAACTTTCCTGCCTTAAAAAAGATGTCAGAAAAGAATATGGCAACCGGAGTACCGAAGATTGAACACCCAAATCAAGTGTGTGAAGGGTGTGTTATTGCCAAACAAACTAGAACTTCGTTCCCGAACCAAGCGGTTTTTCTGGCACAAAAACCGCTACAACTTGTTCATGCGGACTTATGTGGTCCGATTACACCCACCTCTATTGGAGGAAGCAAGTATTTTCTTCTTCTGATAGATGACTTTAGTCGGTGGATGTGGGTGTACACATTATCTGAGAAACTTGAAGCATTTAGTGTTTTCAAACGCTTCAAATTGATGGTTGAGAAAAGTTCGAGTTATAAAATAAAGGCACTTCGTACAGATCGGGGAGGAGAGTTCACTTCTAAAGACTTCACAAGTTTTTGTGAAGAAAATGGCGTTAAAAGACATCTAATGACACCGTATTTGCCTCAACAAAATGGAGTTGTAGAGAGGCGAAATCGAACCGTTATGGACATGGCAAGAAGTCTTCTTAAAGGAAGAAATGTCCCTGGGGAGTTTTGGGGAGAAGCCGTTAGACATGCCGTTTATCTACTTAACCGCCTACCTACAAAAGCACTTCCCGACATCACACCTTATGAAGCCTGGTTTGGCAGAAAGCCAAGCCTTGGACACCTAAAGGTATTTGGGTGTGTTGCTTTTTCTAAAATTGTAGGTGGTCACCTAAAAAAGCTTGATGATCGAAGCAAAAAGATTGTGTATTTAGGTGTGGAGGATGGAACGAAAGGCAACCGTTTATTTGATCTGCAAGATCGAAAGTTGCGGGTTACTCGAGATGTTGTCTTTGATGAAGAAGAAGGATGGAATTGGTACAAAAATAAGGAAGAAGAAAAGGTGACTCCTAAAACCTTTACTATCATTGAACCACAGACCCAAATACATCCTGAAATACCCCAAAACATCCCTGAAATCAACCCAGGTCAATTAGAAAACCCATATTTTGAACCTATTCAGTCTGAAACAACCCCATACTCTCCAATTTCTTCAAACTCATCTGATACAGAAAGTGATCCAAAAGAAGTTGGGCCTCAAGGATATCGTTCGCTAGCTGATGTGTATGAAAATGCTGAAAGTGTGATCCTTGAGCCTGGAGAATTGTTGATGATAGCTGCAGATCAACCCTTGAATTTCAAAGAGGCGGTAACCTCTAAAGCCTGGCAGGAGGCTATGCAAACAGAGTTGGATGCTATCAAGAAAAACAAGATGTGGCAACTCACTGATTTGCCGCCGGGTCATAAAGCAATCGGTTTGAAATGGGTATTCAAAGTGAAGAAAGACAACTTTGGAAACGTGGTGACACATAAAGCTAGACTCGTCGCAAAAGGCTTTGTGCAAAAGCAAGGAATCGACTTTGATGAAGTTTTTGCACCGGTAGCACGACTTGAGACCATAAGGCTTATCCTTGCCTTAGCAGCTCAACATGGGTGGGTTCTCCACCACCTTGATGTCAAGTCAGCCTTTCTTAATGGAGATCTCAAGGAGGAGGTCTATGTCACCCAACCGGAAGGATATGTTGATAAAATCCATAGTCACAAGGTGTACAAGCTCTTTAAAGCTCTATATGGTTTAAGACAAGCTCCACGAGCATGAAACATTCGCTTAGATAAAAGCTTAAAAGGGCTCGGTTTTTCAAAATGTTCACAAGACTCGGCGGTTTACATAAAGAAAACAAATGGCAAAACTCTTATTGTTGGTGTCTATGTTGATGACTTAATCATCACCGGGTCGAACACCGAAGACATTGTCAAATTCAAAGATCAAATGAAAAAAGAATTTGAAATGAGTGACTTGGGTTTGCTTTCTTACTACCTTGGAATCGAAGTGTCGCAAGAGAAGTGGGGAATATCTTTGTGTCAAACGGCTTATGCAAAGAAGATTTTAGAGCAATTTGGGATGCTAGATTGCAACCTAGCGAAATCACCAATGGAACCAAAGTTAAAGGTCAAGAAGGATGAAGATGGTGAAAAAGTTGACCCGACCGAATATAGGCGAGTAGTGGGATGTTTAAGGTACTTGACACATACTCGACCAGACTTATCATATTCGGTTGGAATTGCAAGTTGTTTCATGGAAAAACCAACAACTTTGCACTTCCAAGTAGTAAAGCATATTTTACGGTATGTAAAAGGAACCGTCGATTATGGACTCAACTATGGAAAGGGTCGTGAAATTGAAGACTTGGTTGGGTTCACCGATAGTGATCTCGGAGGTGACACTGTTGATAGCAAAAGCACGAGTGGGATGGTTTTCTATCTTGGTAGAAATGTAGTAACTTGGAAATCTCAAAAGCAAAAGACTGTTGCTTTATCCACATGTGAAGCAGAGTTCATGGCAGCCACGGCGGCAGCATGTCAAGCCATTTGGCTTGCAAATCTCATGAAGGAACTCACCAGACATCATGTTATGCTTATCACTTTGTATGTTGATAACAAATCTGCTATTGCCTTGATGAAAAACCCTGTGTTTCATGGTCGAAGCAAACACGTTGACATTCGTTTTCACTTCATACAAGAATGTGTTGAGCGTGGGCAAATTATTATGTAGCCTCGAAGGATCAAAGGGCAGACATCTTTACCAAGGCTTTGACATATGTGAGGCACATTGAAATGCGCAACATGATCGGCGTAACGAATCTCGAGCCAAGTTTGGTTTAAGGGGGAGAATGTGAATGTAAACACAAACTTGCAGCCACCACCAACCACACCTACACCACCAACCACACCTAACTTTGTTGAATTTCTCATATGAACTCATTTTTAGGTTGCAGTTATTGTAGAAATTAAGGACACTACCATCACTATAAATAGATGTTCTAACATCCATTGTAATGCACCACAAAAACATAGAGTGTTTTAGAGTTAGTAGTTCTTTCTTGTATTTCAGTTTGAGTTCTGAATAAAAGAACATTTGAGTTCCAACATTTTGCTCAAAATTTGTTTATTATAACATTTCCGTCTTTGTTTTTTATGAAACAATGGTTTGTTTACAGCAAAAAAGTTGAGTATAATCATTTGAAAAGTTAATTAAATGAAATTGTGGTTATTGTTTGACGATATAGGTGTTGCTTTGGGCGATAGTTGGATTTCTCCTGAAGATTATGTGGTAAGTTGTTATCTTTTTGTCGCGGAAATAACGTTTTAGCGACTTTTTAACTATTTCGAATAGCATAACCGACCAAATTTTGCAGCTTTCATGGGGCCCGTTACTTAAAGACGTGTCAAGGATCGATGATGTTGGTTTGAACAAATCAAATAGGTTCGACCAAAACTTACTTATGTTGGAAGCGACAACTTTCAAATACTGTCGCGAAAAGTATCTGATTTTTGCATTGTTCATGCAGCTTAGCTCTAAAGATTCAGCAGCAGATAGCAGACGGACAGTACGTAAATGCCACAGATTCCTGGAACGATCTTGAGGAAGTCATCTCTGATAGCAGCAACAATGTGGTATGATAGGGATCCAATATCCTTTGATTATTTTTTCAACGACACAAAAGATTAGCAACAAAATTTTAATTTTAGGATTTCTACAACTTCATGTTGGACGTGGATAATGATCCGGGTTTTCTTTCAAAGAAATCATCTAGACGATTTGGAAAGAAACCTTATGCCATGGTCTCGAAAGACGGAAACGACCTTGATTCTCTCATGAATGGTCCAATTAGACAAAAGCTCAAGATTATTCCTATTAACGTGCAGTAAGCACTAAAATGGCTTTTTGTATGGTTTGTTTACTTATACGTATCATATTAATGATAATAAATGTCTTGTAGATGGGGAGGACAAAGTTACGGTGTGTTTACGACCATGGAAGGAGACTTTATGAGACCAAGAATCGCAGAGGTAAAATTTTCGAACCATTCAACTTTTAGCGACATTCCTTTTTTGTCGCTTCATCCAAGGCGTTGCTTACCACAACAGAAACACCAAAAGATTCAGCCTCAATTGCACTTTTAACAGGTCGATGAGCTTTTGTCAAAGGGCGTAAATGTGACGATTTACAATGGACAGGTGCGAATTATCTTTGCCAAGTGATTGGATTTAATTTGGTAGATGCAATGAATCAAATTTTTGTATTTTTTTTTTTTTTGTGTGATAGATTGATCTAATATGTGCAACCAAGGGGACAGAAGCATGGATCAATAAACTCAAGTAATTAATTATATACCACTTCTCTTGTGTTTTAATTTAATGTGACATAAATATTCAACTAGTGGTTGCTAAAATGTTGGTTCGTATTATGGGTCAGGTGGGATGGTTTATCGGCATACTTGAACCTTGCTCGGACTCCACTATACTGTAGTAAAGATAAGAGCACCACTAAAGGATTCTTCAAGTCATATGAGAACTTTGCCTTCTATTGGATTCTTGGAGCTGGCCATTTAGTAAGTCTTTCTTTTCAGCTTTAATTTCTTGACTTCTGAACGAAAAAGCGTCGCTATATATCAACACTGTCGATTAGAGTTGCCACAGACTGTCGGGGGCCAATCCCGACCTGGTTCTATGGATGGTCTACAGGGACTTTATCCGATTTTGTCTATTTCGTCGGGTCGTGCCATATTCTTTTTTTTTTCTGAAAATAAACATTAATTTACAAACGTTGTAATTTATAAACACGTTCTAGTAAATATAAATAACATAATTGTTCGAATCACAAAAAGACAGAAAAATAAATATTCTTGTAAACACTATGCATGACAGAAGTATCATTTATATTTATCATTATAAATTAACAAACGCGATACCAAAATAACTAGAAAACAAACGAAGTGGATAGAATCATAAAAAAATACAATAAACACATCATATGTTACTTTTATAGATAATTAAAATTTTCAAAGAAAAATGAAATTTCAATATTTTCAAAACACTTGACGATTTAAAGAAAGCTATGTAATTGTAAAGGAGAAAAACAAAGCAAAGTCAAACTTGTCTAACCAGTACGGGTATAGAACAAACTAGACCTGGCAAACGTATCATGTCGTGTAAAAACATTAAACGGGTTGAAAGTGATCGACCATAACCCAACCCGTTTAATAATCGTGTCGTGTCGTATCAACCCGTTTATTTTCGTGTCGAGTTTCGGGTTTGGGGTCTATACCTTGTAAATATATCATGTCACTTTTCGAGTTGAAACAATAAGTATGTTGAAAGAATACGAGTTTGAGGCGAAAATGAAAACATGAAAAACTAGTAGTAGAAGCATTCACACTAAGTTTATAGAGCAACATTAAAAGATTAGGAGTCGGGGAGATGAATGACGAGGTTGCAAGGAGGAGAGAGAGGCCGAGTGAAATTGTGGAGTATCAGTGAGAAAATAGAAAAGTGAAAATGAATTCATGACCTAGGTGGCTAAGCGACTTCCACATTATAAAACACATTAATCAGAAGTTTTTTTTTTAAATATGGTATTAGTTTTTGACATGTCCAATTTACATAAGAATTAGAAAAACTTAAATATAAATAAACGGGTCATTTTCAAGTTGAAAGTTTCAACCCTGACCGTACCCGTTTAATTATCATGTCGTGTCGTGTCAACCTGTTTAATTAAACGGGTTCAAATCTCTTACCAAAACTCGTTTATTCCGTGTCGAGTTCGTGTCGAGTTGTCGTGTCGTGTCAGGTTTTGCCACCTCTAGAACAAATTCATGTTATATAAAAGCCAGAATAAGACCCAGTGTGAGTAGAGGTGCACAAACCCAAACCAATTTTTTTTAAAACCGAAACCGATTTTTTAATAACCGGTTTTTTAATAGGTTTTTTTATCACAAACTGAACCAGTTTTTATCCTAATTTTTCTTCTGATTAGCCAAACCGAACTGGTTAAAAACCGATTTAGAACTCAATTTCGTTTAAAAAAACCGTCCAAAATCGATTAGATTTTAACCAAAACCGGTTGGACTATAACCGGTTTTTTAGAAAACCGGTTCTGAAAAAAACCGAACAATAAGTTCAATGAGTTGTGTCTTGTCAGTTCTACTTGTACACATTGTTCCTACTCTAAAAGAGACGACCCACTCAAAGTTCCGGTCCAATGGAAGTCAGATCTGGTCTGAATCTGTAAAACCCGGATGAATATTGCAGCTATACACGTTAGCTTCACATTAGATTAGAAACTTATCACAACTTTATTTTTATTGCGATGCATATTTTGTCACTAATATGTTTTGGTGGTCCAGGTTCCGGTGGATCAACCTTGTGTGTCTCTAGAGATGGTGGGTAGTGTTGCGAATACGCCTAGCATGTAACCATCGATCATCTAAGCATCTCGAGTAGACTAATTGCCTTTTTGGATTCATGAGGAAACTTACATTGTGTCGTATTTGTTTATGTTGTTATAGAAAAAAAAAAGATAAAGAAAAAGAATAAGGTTGTTCACGAAGTGTAGCATGTTGGTTAATTTTGATAACCAAAACAGAAAACAAAATGCAGAAGCATAATCTCAGATCTATAATCTCGAATCTAGTTAAAAAGAAATTTAAATAACAAAAGATTTCATACCTGCTTCCATGGGGATTTTTGGATCCGAGGAAAAAGGTTGGTTTTCCAGTTGATCTCATAAAAACCCTCTCTAAAACCCTCAGCAATAGACCCATGAATTTTGTGTGTATTTTCGTATATATGAATATGCTCCTCATCATGTGTATATATAGATGGAGATGTACCCTAATATGAGAGATGGAAGGGATCTGGAGGATCTTGAGTCAAACCGGGAACTCAACCCACAATGACAAGTGTATATCCTTATAAAATCGGTCCATTAACAATTTTAAATAGCATTTTATATTAAATCCGAATTTTAATGATAACATAATGTACATTTAATTTTAGTGGTCCTAAAATATCTAACAATCTCCCATTGGACAACGAATATCTAAATGTACACATAACAATATAAGCGCTTTAACACATGTTATCATAACATTGATATCCTTAAACAAACTCGTCTATTAATCATAACAATATAGGATCAAAGCAGTCTTTGTTACAATTTACGTAACTAAACCCATCAATGGTCACATATACACATATGACTAAACAACATAGATTAAACATAATTGTGTGGTTTTGAAATCAAATTAGATTTCCAATGAGTCCCTATTTAGCTTGAAGTGAGATCAACCTTCAAATAAGTGTAAATAATAATGAATAAACTGGATCCTTAATTCTGTATAGAAATAAATGATTGTTCTTAGACAAAACATAAAGCACCAAAATAACACGCAAAACTCCCACTAAAACAAAATATCATCAATCCTTATCACACCCATGTGTGTAGTATGCTCGTGAAAGACCTTGGAAGGTAATCCCTTCGTGAGCGGATCCACTATCATGGAGTTTGTCCTGATGTGCTCTATTAAAATCTTTTCATTTTGGACTATTTCTTTAACAACTAGAATCTTAATGTACATACACTTTTACTTAGTAAAACTTCAGTTGTTGTTGGAATATAACATTACTGCCTTATTGTCACAATACAACTTTAGTGGTCTTTCAATACCAACATTACGCTGCCACATGACAAAATTCTGTAATCATATCCCGAGATTTGATGCCTCAAAGCATGGAACAAATTCTATCACCATAATGGATCAAGTTACCAAAGGGTGCTTAAACCTCTTCCATAAATAGCTCATCCTGCTACCAGGTAAATGTAGCCCGATGTGGATATGTAACTATCTTGGCATAAAGTAAAATTAAAATCAGAATACTCAATAATCTCCAAAATATATGATTTTCTATATGTGAGCATATAACCTTTTTCCCGTATGATCATTTTGTTCTCAAAATCATCGTATAAAACTAGAGAGGTATATTTACTCCTACTATACTTTTGATACACAAATCATATTTTGCATTTATCTCAAAACCAAACGAGATAATGATATGATGAAACTCATAATACTATAGATGGGATCTCATAAGTTGAGGTTGTTGAGTTTGTTCATTACAAATAAGGGAATGAATAACATTGTCAGTCCTTGTTCATGAATTACTACCTCGTGAGTAGGTACTTAAAATCCAGTCATAAACAGAAACAATAATATGAATCATGATCTATTTCTCCTTAATGACAATGTTTTTAACCTTATTTCTCCTCCAAACTCAACATCCTCAAAGAACGTTGCTCTATCCAAATTGCATTGTCAAGATTCATGCAACAGAGAACTAACATAATGTTCTCATTTCATTCCTTAAAGGTGGCCACGTGGAGCGCATAAATAGCATTCATGTTGCAAATATTATGGCTGGATTAAAATTTGATGTTTTGAGAACATAAATAGCATTGTCAAGATTCATGCAACAGAGAACTAACATAATGTTCTCATTTCATTCCTTAAAGGTGGCCACGTGGAGCGCATAAATAGCATTCATGTTGCAAATATTATGGCTGGATTCAAATTTGATATTTTGAGAACATAAATAACATATTCCTTCTTTATGCTCATTAATCCATAAACTTTAATCAATAAATTCAATTATGACAACATGACAAGGTATCGACACAACCTTAATATTAAGTCTTTGGACAATGATATTAACTTGTAAGTGATAGCTTGTTTTAGTGATAAAACATTGACAATAAATCATGTCAATCAATAAGCCCCTCTTTGGATTAACTTATTAATCACATTGAACCGAATAATCGTCATATGTTTACCACCATATATGCGTTTATCCGACTAAATATCAAACCTACCTTTGGATCGGTTAATACCTGCATTGATAAACACATAAGCCATAATATTTAAATACTTTGTAAATTAATTTGAATAAACGAGATGGCTTTGGCGATATAGTGTGTCAATAAATTAACAAGTAAATAAATAATGTCATAATTGAAATTATTGACAACCGAAAGTATTTATAAATTTACATAAACATTATTACAAAATTTCATAAAAGAAAAAATTGCTTTTAGTATTTAAATCCAAAATTATGATCGACTCCATTCAAATTTTATAGCCGACTCTCACACATAAAGATTTCTCTTATATTAACAAAAATTATGATCGACTCACTCCACAAATTAGAATATAACAAGTCTTTAACGTTTGAACAAATTTAAATTCAATCGTAACAATATTTTATTGAAAGGCTGCCATATTTACCAAAAATTTAACAATTCACATGAGTTTTCATAACAACATCGGGAGAATACACATAATATAAATTGATCCTTTATCAGAAAACATAAACAGCCCCAAAATGAATAGAAACATATTCATAAAGAATTGACATAAATTTTCCACCACAACCGAATCTCTAATGTCAAACAAATCGCATAATATTATATCAAGGAAAATGTCAATTAGATTGCACCATAAAAGTCTTTTTGTCAATTATTAAATATAGACATGACCAAAAAAAAATCCCGCAGCTATTGACCAAAGGACAAAAGTCATATTTGAGAACCAAAATCTCAATATTTCATTTGGGGTTCTTTACACATAATATAAAGTGGTCATTTATTAAACAATTTTATATATAATCAGCCCATAAAATAAATTAATTAGCAAATGTAATGCAATCTTAACTTTGTGGTTTGACCGGCAAAAAAAAGGTTTCACATATCTAAAAATTATCCAATGGATAAAATTATATGATTATAAATTGTAACAAAGCATGGATAGGAAATCTTTTACAGAGGAATTCTAACTACGGTTGTCCTTTTGTCAAATTCAAGTTCAGAAAAAGACAAAGTAATAGAACTAATGTGTTGTTAAACATAAAACGTTTATAAAACATACATAAACACAACCAAAGGCACAAAGAATCAGTACACCTACAATGACTATATTTTTTTCATTGTCGAATAGAAAAAAAAATATGCAGTCTTCACACCCCAACCAAAGAAACACAGGTAAAACAGGTATGTTTTAATTCAAAGACTTTTTTTCAGATCTTAAACTAACCAAAAGTTTTAGCGATTTTAAAGCTTTCAAAAAACATATTTTCTGGTAACAGATTCGAGTAGGCTCTGATACCAATTGTTGGTTAATTTTGATAACCAAAACATAAAACAAAATGTGGAAGCATGATCTCATATTTATAATCTCGAATCTAGTTAAAAAGAAATTTAAATAACAAAAGATTTCATACCTGCTTCCATGGGGATTTTCGGATCTGAGGAAAATGGTTGGTTTTCCAGTTGATCTCATAAAAACCCTCTCTAAATCCCTGAGCAATAGACCCATGGATTTTGTGTGTATTTTCGTATATATGAATATGCTCCTCATCATGTGTATATATAGATGGAGATATACCCTAATATGAGAGATGAAAGGATATAGAGGATCTTGAGTCAAACCGGTAACTCAACCCACAATGACAATTGTATATCCTTATAAAATCGGTCCAACATAATGTACATTTAATTTTAGTTGTCCCAAAATATCTAACAATCTCCCACTGGATCACGAATATCTAAATATACACATAACAATATAAGCGCTTTAACACGTAGCAACCCTAATGTGTCAAACGAGTCACTTTAGTACTTGTATTGCGAGAAAACTGCAAAAATGGTCCCTGTGGTTTGGTGTTTATTGTGGTTTTGGCCCAAACCTTTGCGTTTTTATATGGATAATCCTTTTTGCATGGTTTCTTTGTGGAAAAGGCCCTTCTGCCTAACGGACGTTACTTTAATGTTGTTAACCACATCAGGTGCTTTGCACACGAGGGCATAAATGTCATTTTGCTTTGGGGACCATTTTTGCAAAATCTTATTCTATAAATTAGAAGCCCTTTTGCGAATCATCTCAACGTCTCTTTGCAACTACTCGTTCCAGACGAAATTGAGATACGACTGCTTGGGCAAAATTCATTCACGATGGTGCTCTGTTATTGTGGAAAATTTGCAGTTGTCAAAACTTCTTGGACAGCGACTAACCCAGGAAGACGATTCTATGCTTGCCCTCAAAAGGTAAACTCGTTCATTAGCATGAGTGTCGATACCGATACCATCATGATCTAACTACCTAATTTCTTTCCCTTTTAAAGGATTCGGTTTGTGGGTTTATTGGATGGGTGGATCATTCCATGTGTGCACGTGCGAAAGTGATAATACCTGGACTACTAAGAAGCATCAACAAGCTGCAAGAATCATGTCGGGGATTAGAAAATCAGGTTGTCAAGTTGAAGACGTTGTTGTTATGTAGTTGGGTTCTATTTGTTGTGGTTTTTATATGCTATGTTTAGGTATTAGGGGTAGTAGTTGGTGGAAGATGTTATGAAGCCATCTTTGGTCTGTTAGAGTGGTTTTTGGGTAGTTTGGAGTCATTTTGGCAAGTATTGGTTGTTTGTAACTCCAAATTAAAAGGGTTATGTTATTAAAAAGTTGTTGTTTGGGTAGTTTGACTTATTTTGGAAAGAATACATGTATTAAATCATATGTTAAAAGAAGACTATCATATTGGATCCAACTCATTCATTAAGTCAAAAATTAAGACATATGACAATGTCATTTTGGAAGAAATATAATGGTAAACAACATTGTCAAATTGGAACAAATATAAAGTTAAGACATACCAATACAACCATTATTAACATACAAGGTAAACAACAATGTCACTTTTGAACTAAATAAGCTATTAAACAACAACATTTAATCCAACAAACATAATCTAAGTTAAACAACATTTAATCCAACAACATTCAACAAACGCAGTGCAGCTTACATAACATTAATCCAAGTTCAGATAATACTAACAAGACACTAACATAGTTCAAAACAGTATCATGACAACCAAACACAACAAAAGTTCACAAAAGTCAGATACCAAGTTCACAAAAGTCGATTGGAACTCTCATTTACCACCTTGCCCTTTGCAGGTCCTAGAGTTATGGCCCTTGTTTTTGCATTTGGCACATGCGACGGTCACAAATTTTCTTGTCAGTTTAGTAACACCATCCGGACCAACAGTTGCACCTGCTTCCTGACTAACATCTTGACTACTCTTCTGGCTTTCTCTTCCTCGTTTCTTTTGACTTTCTCTTTGACTTTGACTTAACCTTTCATCCTCACTTGGCCTTCTCTTTTTCTTAGGTCTACCTGGCTGGTTGTGATGTGGGGGTGGAATTAGCTTAGTTGGACATAAACTTTTAGGCCACATTATCCTTCCTTTTATGGGCTCCACCTTGTATGAATAAACTTTCTTCCACGTGTCCAGCCAATAAACCTTATGCACCCACCTGTAAATGTCTCCAACATCCTCTGAATTTGCAGTCATTTCATTAAGGGTTGCAATGGCATGTTTGCAAGGGATGCCAACTAATTCCCACTTTCTGCACGTACAAGTTTGATTCTTAACATCCACTACATGTTGAAAATAAATACATAATAGTATTAGTAAAATTACAATTGTTACTTTTAAATGCATACGTATCATAAAGTAAGTACCTGTGAAGTGGCTTCTTGCCCAATGTTTAGCTGGAATCTTCCTTAGCCATTCGCATGCCTTATTATCATAAAAACTAAACTCAATCATGTAATGTTCAAACTCAGGTATTGTTGTCGCAGTAGCACATTTCCACAGATGTTCCTTGTACTCACTCAGTTTCCAAGTCTTCCTCATGTTTTCGTGAATGTGTCTAAGACAGTACCTATGTTCAGCACTTGGGAACACCTCTGATAATGCTGGTATCAAACCCTATAGGAATAATTACATTTTATTAGATTATATGAAAGTCAAGCTTAATATGTTGCAAGTAAATGTTACCTTTTGTCGATCTGAGATAAAGGTGAAGATTGAATTTCTTTCAAGGTCCAAGTCATCTCCTAGGCATCTTAGAAACCATTTCCAGCTATTGGCATTTTCTGTTTCAACAATAGCATATGCTAAGGGGTAAATCCCATTGTTCGAGTCCTGACTTACAGCTGTAAGAACCTGTCCAGGGAATGGTCCTTTCATAAAGGCACCATCGAAACCCAAAAGATCTCTAAGCCCAGCCTTAAAACCCTTTTTCAGAGGACCCAAGCATATGTATATCCGTTTAAACATTCTTGTTGGATTTGAGGGGTTGGGTTTACTGTATACTTCAATCTTGACCGTTGTGTCAGGATTTGTTGATTGTAGTTCAAGCCCATAGTCTCTCAACATCTCATATTGCTTGGTGTAATCTCCGACAATCATTTTAGTCGCAGCAGCCTTCGCCCTGAAGATCTTGTCAATCGAAACCCCTACATCAAACTTCTTTTGAATTTGATCTTGGAAAGCTCGAAGGGGAACCTCCGGATTCGATTCAACTTGTTCCATAATTTGTTTAGATAAAAATGTAGCGGTACAAGCCCTAATTTCTCTAGCTTGCAAACAAATGTGGTTGGGATTTAAAGTCTTGACAATCCAGTCGGATTCCAAGTCTGGCCTAGAAGCAAGAAGGGCCCACTTGCATGCATCTTTCTTTGATTTTACCTGTTTACCCTTGCCTTTACTTGATTCACCTACCCCACTGGCATTGATAACAGGGACATTACCTTTACACTTTGCACGAAATCTAAGCTTTTCATTCTTTTTAACGTACAGATTCCTTCTAGTTTGTACTGAATGAATGTCGAGTTTGGTTTTCAACTCGGCCTTTGTTTTAAATTTTTGACCAACATAAAAGCTAGCCTTATGAACACTACCAAGACTGCATGTTTTTTCCTTAGCTAAGTTCTTAAGTACACATCGTCTTCTTCTGTCTTCATTGGATTGATCATCTAAAGAGTCCCACGTATCGTTGTCTATTACCTCTACCTCACCTTCTGTAACGACCCAAAAATCTCGAATTTATATTCGAGAAAATACATAAGGAAAAGACCAAAAATATTTTGAAAGTCTTAAAATAATTTACTTAGAAATGTGGTAAAATACCAAAAGCTTGGAGAAAGATGATGAAAAAGGGCAAAATGGTCATTTGACATCCAAATGACTTTTAAGTAAGGAAAAATATGATTTTTGGAGCTAATATGTAATGAAATAAAAAAAATTTGACACCAAATAATGGTGATAAGTATTTGAAAGTTAATTCTAGTAAAAAGGGTAATTTGGTCAATTTGCCATAAAAGGGTAATTTGGTCAATTTGCCATAAAAGGGTAATTTGGACACTAGACCATGTGAAGGACCAAATATTTAAAAATAGTGTTTACTTGTGGCAAAAAAATAAGAAAAGAAGGTTTTATGTGATAAAAATTGATTATAGTGGTCAAAGTCCAAGGAATGAAAGTTCAGGGACTAAAATTGAAAATATGGAAAATATAAAAATGAGAAAATATCTCATAAATTCAGAGGAGAGTTCTAGAGGTTACGGGAGAGAGCTTGAAGATCTGATTTCTGCAAACTTACAAGATCGAAGCAAGAATTGAAGTTTCAAAGGTTAGTAATCAAGGTTCTAACTTCAATTGTTGAGTTGGTTCTTCACGGGATGAACTGAAATCTCATTTTCAGTCATGATTCCAAGTGATTAACATGGTTCTTATGTTCTGCACATGATGGTGTGTTAAGAACATACCAATTAATCCAAGAGTTTTGTTGATTTCGTGGATTTGGGGATTCTTGGTTCAAGAACCCTAATTTTTACATTTTGGGATTTGGAATGATTTCATGGATTAAAACTTGTTATAAACTGAAGGTTTTAGTCATGGAATGATTCAATAAGTATTAAGTCAAGTATCAAGTACTTAATAAGCCAAATCAAAAAGTTATAGTGTAAAAATCGGACTGCTACAGTGCAAAACCGAAGCAAGAACAAGTTGCCCAGAAAGAGCACGGGTCGTGCTCATTTAGCACGAGTCGTGCTCCCCCTGCACTTCAAAGTAGGTTGTCATTTAATGCATGCACGAGTCGTGCTCCCTCAAGGCTTAATTTTGCACGAGTCGTGTGTTTATTCAGGGACTTTTAAAGTTTGAATTTGATGCTAGACATGTCCAAATGACTTCAAACTTTAACTACAAGTCCATGATGGTATGAAAAGTCCTGGAAAAATATAAAATTTAGAATATGACCCTCCGACGACACTGTAGAACAATACGTGTACACCGGAGATGTATAAAATGAATATAAAGTTGTTTTTAAGGATTCTATCTAGCTATGATCTATATTGGTATCATAAGGACTCTAATGAGTTGTAGAATTAGTTATAATGAATGTTAATGTATAACATGTAATTATAGGTTCATGAAAAGTGATCATTGGATCAAAAGAGTATAAATACAAGGAACGTGTAGTCAATCCACTAGCAACACATGAGGTGAGTACATGCAGTATTTTTACCCATTCTGGGGTACATGGCAAGTAAGTATTTTCAAGATTTCTTATAAAATTTCTATATGTGAAATTATATGGAAGAGTATTATTTCTAACTTGTTTGTGAAAGTATAATACTATATTTGAAAGTATGTTTTGGTCTATTAGACAATTATGTGAAAATATGTTTTGGTCTATGAACCAATTATGTGAAAGTAAGTTTTGGTCTATGAACCAATTATGTGAAAGTATATTTTGAATACAAGTTATATATGTTTGGAAGTATGGATAGGCATATAGCCACAATATGTTTAAGAAGTATGTTTTGGTTACAAATTGTATATGTTTTCAAGTATGAAAGGGCATATAGCCATAAGATGTTGGAAAGTATGTTTTGGCATAAAGCTTAGCATGTAAGAAAAATATGTTTTAAACATATGAAAATTATGTGATGAAAGCTATATTTGGCATCTAGCCATAAAGACATAAAATGTTGTAGTTTGGCACCTACCCACAAGTTATATGTTTATGAGAAATGTTCAAGCAAGCAGCAAGTTTTTGTATGACTGGTAATTGTAGCAAGCAGCGTTAGTAAGTGAACTATGTTCCAACCTACCCGGGTTAGGTAAGGGATCTACTGGGGAAAATCCCCATCGCGAAGTAGATTGCCTCAGCAATTCTATGGTGAGGAATGATCCGTTCTTTCTAGCCATAGAGACTTGGGGTATCACTTATAGTGATTAAAGCCCTAAGTATAAAAATCCAGCAAGCTTATAAAACCAGTCAAAGAAAGTAAGAAAGATGTTATTTTTGTAAAGTAAATCATAAAATGATTTTTGAGAAGTAAAGAGTTATATTATACTGTCAATATAAAGTTTTGAAAGAAGATATTTTTGCAAGGCATGATATGTAATGATTTTGAAAAAGTAAAGAGATATGGCATGATATTATTATAAAACTTGAAAGATGTTTTATGATATAAGTTTTTATATAAAGGTTGGAAAAGAAGTTAAAGGTTTGAGTCTAAAACTCATGTAACTCACGAGACAATTTTTGTCTTACGTATTCTATGTTTTGCCATGTATTCCAGGTTAAAATAAGTTGCTATAAAAGGGATGAAGTTTAGCTGGAGTGGAGCTTGAATTAGCTCCTAACTTGGACACAAGGTTTAATCCTCTTCTTGCTTACTATGGTTAGATTTGGTATGGATTTGTAACACCCACAGTTTTAAAAAAAAATGTAAATTATCGGTTTTTGATAAACCGTATTTTTTTTGTATTCATGTATTTATACGAAAAACCATGGTATTTGAAGTCAGTAGAAATGGGGTGTCACAAGTTGGAATCAGAGCCATAGTTTAAGCGAATTAGGATTGGCTTGTTCCACTCCTAGGCTTAAACTCATGCTATAGAAGTGTTAGTTTATGAAAGTATGCTATATGATGTCTTAAATGATTAAGACATTTTGCATTATTTAAAATATGTAGATATATAACACTAAGAAGTGTTAAGTTAACGTTCAAAGTGAGCAAAAATCTGACCGTTAGGAAAACTATATAATATTTTCCGTAACCGTCCAAATTTAATAAAGGCTATGTTTATAAAGTAGTAAGATTTCTAGTATTGATCACTGTGTACTATTAATGGTGTTATATGTTAAAGGAACAAGTGTCCTGACAACGCCTAGTGATATCAAGTATTTTAGGCGTTGTTGAGCCCTGTTCTTGGTAAAATTACATCATATATGCATGGGTATTCTCACTTTTCGTGTCAGGACTTGTCTGGAGAAAAAGAACAGAAACAGGGACTAAAAGTGTACAAAAAGGAAAAAGTATGGAAAGAATGAAAAATCAAGAGAAGACGCACGCGCGCCGCGGGTTTTGGATTTGCGCGACGCGGATGTAAGGCGGTGGAACATATTTAAATGCCGAAGAAACGGGGAACGGATAAGTACGCGCGCCGCGGAGTTCACATTTGCGCGGCGCGGTCACGGGAAAATTGCAACTATAAATAGAGGCAATTCCGGCCGAAAACGGGAGCAAAGACTTGGTGTAAACATCGACCTAGAAGCTCTTTGACTCGAGGATTCATTTCAGCAAGCTCATATTTGGTATTTTCATGTTTTTCGATTTTATTTTACTTTAGTTAAACACTTGTAATCTTGAGTTGAATCTTTGGGTGTGACAACCATTGATCTCAGGCTTAGGGTTCTGTTTTAGTAGCGCTTAGCTACTGATTTTGATGTTTGGACATTTGTTTTGATAAATGCAATCATTAGATTAATGTTGATATTGGTTTTTCGGTGTTTTGAATGTTAGTTTGTTATTTGGTTGTTGATTGTGATTGAACTTGTTTGTGACTTGGTTGGGACTGTTTTTCCTTGCTGAAAACAGTGGCTAACTTGGTTAGGTTAGGCATTAAACTTTGGCTATTAACTGTCTCTTAGAACTGTTAGTTATTAGCTAGTTTATGTTATGCTCGGTTTGCTAGTTTGGATGCCTTCAATTGCTCCTGATTCAGAGATGCACTTCTGAGTTCAGAAAGTAACTAGGTTATTTGGACATAGCTAAGCTTGGCTTGGGTGTTTGAATATTGCTTTGAGTTAGACAGATAGAAATTAATTCCTCCGACTATAGCTGTGACACTATTAGTTGGTAATCTCTCATCTAGGCTGACCACGTAGCTCCTGTGGATCGACCCTGACTCCACTATACTAGTGAATGTTAGGTTTTTCTTATTTTTGACCGCATGACGACCTCTGCGTGCACGTCAAATTTTGGCGCCGTTGCCGGGGAGCTGTGCGCTTAGGTTAGGTGAGTTGTAGGACTTAGTTTCTGATTTTTGATGTTTGATTTTAGTTTGCTGAATTTTGGTATGTGTACATCCTTATAATGGGTGATTACATGTACTCGGATCAATATTATGAAGATTATGAAAATCCGGCAGACACCTATTACGAGGATGGTTGTTATAATGGATCATTCGATGACAATGGATGGCGGACCGAGGAGTCATCTCAGCTTGAGAATTCTGTAACTTGGGCCCAACTTTGGGTATTCATGTATAACAACTACCATGAGCAGAAGGACCAGGCTGAAGCTCTTGAAAAAGTGCAAGCTTCTTTAGATAGGTTAGAGGAAAGTTGGAATTGTTCACCACCTTCGCCAGAACCGGAGGCGAGTGATTTTCATACCAATGATAATGTGTGTGAACTTGCATCACCTGAATATGTGATGGAAGGGCATACACCGTGGGAAAGTCAAGAGACCACTGAGATGGTCGAAAATGTTGTTGAAGAAGAGGTTGTAGGTGACAATGCTACCTCTGACTCAACAGCTTTTGATATGTTTGATGTTTTTGAAAATGTTAATAATGTTGATCTGGTGGTGGGTGAATCCATACCATCACCAGAAAATTTGGTTGATGAGGATGTTGTGGAGGGGACTGTAAGTGACAGTACAGATTCCAACCCAACAATTCCCGAATTTTTTGAAGTTGTCGATATTTTTGGGGAAGGGGGTGTAGATGACAATACTACCCCTGACCCTGTAATTTTTGAAAATTTTGAGAAATTTGAAGGAAAGGATCTGATGATGGGTGACTTTGTACCATCATCAGATCAAACAAGTCGTTCACTCTTGGTTCCGATCCACCTGTTGGACGATGATCAAGAAGTTGATGTTGACGAATTGAAATTTGAAAACAATAATAAACATGATTGTAGCACCACTCATGATCCATTCATGAATGGAAAATTAGATGTGATAAACACCATCGATGAGGACGTATGGAAGCATCCTAATATGTTGCCTTCCGATCCCATTCGATTGGAAAATTTTTATTGGTACTGCAAGCCAAAATTGCAACCTGAAGATAACACGCAATATGAGAGCAACAAACGAGGCACAGCACAACTACTGGGAGCAGCACTGGGTGCGCTCCACGTCAAGCTTGTGATCTTGAAGAGATATAGAAGGAAGGACCGAGCTTGGAGGTTTAAAACTACCTCCAAGCATTTACGGGACTTAACTAGAAAGCAGCAACTGGGCAGCAACAAGAGAACCAACAAGCCATTCGACCCAGGGAAGTTTGAGGAGCATGTGGGCAACGACGGGACGGTGGTGACTGAAAAGCAGCAAGGAAAGAAGGCATACGATCCACCGTAGCTGGAGTAGGAGTACCACGTCTGGCTGAAGACGTTAAACTTAGCGCTTGTTGGGAGGCAACCCATCATGTCATAAGTAGGTTTTATATTTCTTAGGATTAATTTAGAAAATACGTCAATCGTTGCAGGTATTAGTGGTTTGAAGCAAGTGTGGGGTCGTGTGACAAAGTTTTTTTTTTTTTTGAAATTTTCAAGACCGCGCCGCGGATTCTTGTATTGCGCGACGCGGGGTCGGAACTCAACTCGATGCGCAGGGGTTGAATTGGCGACACGCGCGCCACGGAACAGGGAAATGCGCGCCGCGGGAAACGATCAGACAGTTTTCGCCTTTATCCGGTGAGCCGCGGCTCACAACTCAAATCACACGACTCGGAGCTCTGGTGATCAAAAATTTCTCGCAATTTTTCTTGCTTATTGTGTTGCTACTACCAAGGTACACTCTTTTAACTATCTATTAGCTGTTTAAACTAGTTATTAGGTAGTTAATTTTAGGGTTTAGTCCAAAAAAGTTCAAAAACTTAGAATCACTAATGCTAGCCCATAGGGTGTTTGTTTTGCCAAATGGACACCCTAGATGAGCTAATCGGAACCTAGGCTACCTTGTGGTATCATTAAATTGAGATTTAGCAGGTTAAAATGGGGATTTGATCCCGGGTTTTCAAACAGGCGTACGCCGCGCCGCGCCCTTGCTCTTGGGCCGCGCCGCGGTACGGTGGGGAAGGAAAAGGACTGATTTTGCAAAAATTTTGGTTTTGTATCTATATTTTCTTTTGCAGATGATGTTCAGATTAGAACATGCCTTCCTTCAGTTTCCCGCAGAGCTTGACACTTCGGTGGAGTATACCTCGCGGAGGGACGCCTTGATTCACCGCCGGGTCCTTGAGGCAACTGTTATAGATCGGGACATCCTGAGGGATGCTGGGCTCTGGGAGGCGATTGAGCCATTCTTACATCGCACCTGGACCCACGAGGAGGCATCATTCACATGCCGTGGCTGGGACAGGATCATGGCCACGGACGAGGACGTGGTCTACACGGAGCTGCTACTGGAGTTTATCTCCACTGTCCATTTCGCTCCCAGGGCGGGAGATCCGCGCTCCAGGATGGTACGTTTTCGCTTGGGGGGTGTGCACCGGGAGTGCAACCTCCGGGAGTTCGGGAGGCGCACAGGCATCTACACGCCAGCGGACCTCCAGCACCGTTTCTTCACCCGGTTCTTCGGGTCATGCATTCAGGGGGAGCCGGAGCGCCCCCCCAATATGGAGGTTTGGGCGCCGCTGTCCAACGTCAGGTATGAGGCGGGGGCCTCGAGGGAGAGCCACTTGCGTGATCCTCTTCACCGCCTCATGCACCGTATCGTCTCCACCTCCATCATGCATCGGGAGGGGGGCGAGAAGGTGTCGGGTGATGATATGACATTCTTATGGGTTCTCCTCGACCCGTCCCGATTCCTTCATCTTCCCTTTGCCCTCGCGATTGCCTTCTCTACCCACGCGACCGGCGCCTCCTCCAGCAGCCCTCTAGCCAGGGGGTACTTCATTACCCGCCTGGCCCGCTCCTATGGCATTCTCACTGCCCCAGTAGCTGCCTCTCTGACAGCTCTGCCTCCATCGCGCACGCCAGCACGCACTTTGGAGAGGATGTTGCTCATTGAGCAGCATCGACCAGGGCAGTACATTCGGGCTCCGATCGAGCCTCCTCAGGCACCTCAGCCTGCATACGCCCAGCCCGGCAGGAGACACCGGAGGCCAGAGCCTGCACAGCCGCACCCACAGCAGGATGACTCACCAGCCCTTAGCCGGCTGGAGGCCAGAGTCACGCGGATTGAGGGTCAGCTCACGAGAGTCTCGGACCAGCTCGAGTGGATTGGGGAGATACTTATTCAGACTGCATCTGCGCAGGGTCAGCGCCCCCGACCATTCCCAGCCAGGGCCCACGATCATGAGGCTGGATCCTCCAGACCACCGGGTAGTGATTGATTTGTATTTTTCTTTTATTTTCTTTTTCTTTCTTTCTTTCTTTTTATTATTTTTTTTTTTTGGGATATATGTATAAACTTATGACACATCTATCTGTATATTATTTTTTTTCTGTCATGTGTGTTTTAATTTGTTAAGTGACGCATGATATATCAAATTGAGAGGGAGTTGTCTCAGGCAAGTGTGGGGTCACCGTGCCCCCTTCACTTGTCTTGACCACCGGCGTGTCCTACTGTAGCGCTACAACTCCAGCAGATGAATCGAGGATCTTTTTGTATGCATTATACCTGTGATATTGAGCACCAAGCAGTCCATCGTCCAAAAAGGGGTAACTCTTTCTCCCTTGTTTTGAAACTAATTTTGTACAACAGGGACGTTGTACGGTTTTAAGTGTGGGGTGTAGACGGTCGAAAGAGATATTTTTGAAAATTTTTGCAGAACTGATCAATTTTTCAATTTTTAGCAATATTTTTCAAAAAATTTTTTAATGAATTGCAATTTTGAAATGAAGGGTTTGTGACTGTGATAGCATCAGTATTTTTCAAGAAATACTGTTTAGTAGTGATCATGCTATTAGTTAGTCAAATAGGTTGAGTTTTACGAGTTTAGAAGATTGAGCCGTTTTAGAATTGGAATTTAGGAAGGAAATGTCAATCTGTGGCCTTTGTTGTTCGAGCCGGTAGGTCTAAAATGGGTGGGCCTTATGCACCTTACCACCTAAGATCGTCTGGTCTGGGATGGTATTTCTGAAAGCTCGCTACACGGACAACATCGAAAGTCATGGACGATTCCTTAATGGCCTTTAGAATCTGAACGAGTAAGTACACTCCATTGTGGACAGAAAGTTTGTAGTCAAGGGTTCTCTAGAAAGCCATGAATTCCAAAGAACAACTCAATTATGTTTTCACAAACTATTCCATTCTAACTCGAAGAGCAATAAGCTTTGAAACTAAACACATTCAAAAACTGTTCGAGTCTCTATTACAATTTGTTAAAAACTCTCTTGCTTGGGGACAAGCAAGGCACAAGTGTGGGGTGTTTGACAACGCCTAGTGATATCAAGTATTTTAGGCGTTGTTGAGCCCTGTTCTTGGTAAAATTACATCATATATGCATGGGTATTCTCACTTTTCGTGTCAGGACTTGTCTGGAGAAAAAGAACAGAAACAGGGACTAAAAGTGTACAAAAAGGAAAAAGTATGGAAAGAATTAAAAATCAAGAGAAGACGCACGCGCGCCGCGGGTTTTGGATTTGCGCGACGCGGATGTAAGGCGGTGGAACATATTTAAATGCCGAAGAAACGGGGAACGGATAAGTACGCGCGCCGCGGAGTTCACATTTGCGCGGCGCGGTCACGGGAAAATTGCAACTATAAATAGAGGCAATTCCGGCCGAAAACGGGAGCAAAGACTTGGTGTAAACATCGACCTAGAAGCTCTTTGACTCGAGGATTCATTTCAGCAAGCTCATATTTGGTATTTTCATGTTTTTAGATTTTATTTCACTTTAGTTAAACACTTGTAATCTTGAGTTGAATCTTTGGGTGTGACAACCATTGATCTCAGGCTTAGGGTTCTGTTTTAGTAGCGCTTAGCTACTGATTTTGATGTTTGGACATTTGTTTTGATAAATGCAATCATTAGATTAATGTTGATATTGGTTTTTCGGTGTTTTGAATGTTAGTTTGTTATTTGGTTGTTGATTGTGATTGAACTTGTTTGTGACTTGGTTGGGACTGTTTTTCCTTGCTGAAAACAGTGGCTAACTTGGTTAGGTTAGGCATTAAACTTTGGCTATTAACTGTCTCTTAGAACTGTTAGTTATTAGCTAGTTTATGTTATGCTCGGTTTGCTAGTTTGGATGCCTTCAATTGCTCCTGATTCAGAGATGCACTTCTGAGTTCAGAAAGTAACTAGGTTATTTGGACATAGCTAAGCTTGGCTTGGGTGTTTGAATATTGCTTTGAGTTAGACAGATAGAAATTAATTCCTCCGACTATAGCTGTGACACTATTAGTTGGTAATCTCTCATCTAGGCTGACCACGTAGCTCCTGTGGATCGACCCTGACTCCACTATACTAGTGAATGTTAGGTTTTTCTTATTTTTGACCGCATGACGACCTCTGCGTGCACGTCATGTCCTATGAGACCTTGTGGTAACAGCAGAATCAATATGTATAGGTGATTATGGTAATATGGGCCTGTATTATCATAATCACAGGATATGTATTGAGACTGGTGGAATCGCAAAGGAATTATGGTATTCTGGTGGGTAAGGTTTTGAAGAGAGTAATAAGTAAAACATATGAATTATATACCTATGTAATAACAACCAGTAAGTTTATGAGTATTAAAAGTTAATGCTATGGATATATACCACTTAGTATGATAAAGTAAAAGAAATAATGTGATAATTAATATTTTTAGACAGATTGAAAGATATTAAAGTATATGCCTGTCGAGGCGAAAGAAAATATGAATAAGAGCAACCTAAAGAGGAATTATGGGTATTGATTACCTATATAAGAGTTGTAAGACTCTTACATGAAGAATGAAAATTTTAAGCAGAGTATATTGATAATACATAAATTTGTAAAAATAAAAGAGTGGTGAAAAAGAGTTTAATGTTGATCAGTACTATGCTTTGGGCATAACCATTAAATTCAGAATATTATCTAAAAGTCGTGTGAATATTAAATATATCAAGGAAGTAAGATATCGTTGCAAAACGATAAGAGTAAAATGATGGGGTAGTGGTTGCCAGGAAATAAATTCCGCAACCAAATGAACGAAATAAAAGAAGAAATACCATAAATGAAAGAGTATAATGATGAATGTTAACTAAAGAAAACCAAAAGTATGTAAGCAAAATGACTAAAGGTCATATATGATATGAAGTAAAGAACAAGAGTAAACGTCTAAATAAGTATCAGACAAAGAATCAAAGACAATATAAGAACTAAAATAAAGAGACAGGAAGTTATTACTTCTAAATGGAAGTGACGGGTGAAAGTATTCAAAGATCGTGAGTAATGATTAGTACATGGGTAGTAACTATGAAATGCAAAAAAATATACATATGGCGATATGAGATTATAGATATAAATGAATGAGTAAGTTTTAGAACTTATACAAGGTATAAGAGTGATTATGAAATAGGTATTCTAAATAGAATACTATAAAGTATGAAGCAAATGAGTAAAAAAAATGTGTTGGTGTATAGTCTTAAAAACATGAAAGAATGAAATATAACGAGAAAATAAATGACCGATGTGTATCACCTAGAGATACATAAGAAGTAAGTTCCATATAATATATAGAGTGTAAAAAGTGGAGATTAAATGAAATAACAATGTAATGTGTTAGGCATGTAGCCTTATAACACATAGAAAAGATAGTAAAAGATATAATGGAAGAAAAGTTGGGCCTAAGGCCTAGAAAGTTATAAGTAAAAGTATGTAAGATAAAAACGAAAGAAAAGAAGAGTACAAGATAAAAGTAAGAAATTAAACATGAGAATAAAAATCTTTGTATATATGTTAAAAAAGTGTTTTGAGACCATGGTTAGCACCACAGTGATAAGTTGGAACCAAAATATGATCAAAAGTATATAAAGTTGAAAATTAAATTCTTTACAGCTTTGGCAATCTATAAGAGTCAAACTTAGAAAGTAATCATGAAACCATTTGAAGTATGCAAAAGGTATAAAGAAATTGAGAATTTGGAATTTTATAATAACATATTTGATAAAAGAGTAGGATTACCAAGTAGTAATCAAGAGATAAAAGAGAGCAACAAAGTCTATTTGTAAAAGTCTAAAGTGGGACAAGAGTATGAGAGTTGACATTTGTGATTAAGAAGTTAATAAATATGATTTGTGAAACCTAATTACACCATAAGATGATAATATCATAAAAAGTGTAATAAGATGAGAATGCTACCCGGGGTACCTTAGAAGATAAAAAAGGTACTCATAAGAGTACTGTAAGAAAGCTAAGAAATAAAAAAGAGAGAATTGTATTAGTAAGTGTAATGAGTAAATGAGACTAAAATCTCATAATTAATAAAAGAAGATGAAAGAAGTACTTAGATTGTTATTATGTTGAGATGTGGAAAGAATATGAGTAAAAGGTGATATGTTACATATGTATTAATGAAAGTAATACATATATAATATAAGAGATGAGTAAGAAGTATATGAGAATGACATTTTATTAAAGACGAATTCAAAATGAAAGTAATAAGTATGGTGGTGTAATAGTAGCATATATATATATATATATATATATATATATATATATATATATATATATATATATATATATATATATATATATATATATATATATATATATATATATATATATATATATATATATATATATATATATATATATACGAAATGAAAAGAAATATGTATTTAAAGAAAATAATACATATAGATTACAAAGTGGAACTTATAGAAGGGGATTGCGGAAGTATAGAAGCGAACAAGAAGTATACCATTAGTAGTATAAAAGTCAAGAGTAGAAAATAAGAAAGTTGACAGAAATAATGAGTCAACTTCAACAGTAAAACTGTACAAATCTATAAGGCCAAAAAAATTATGAATTATACACAGAAAGAAAGCTAATGATGTCTAGTTTCTAAAACGAAAAGCGGTACGTCATTTCGACACTTTTAGAATAAGATATGCATATTTTTATGGAAGGTACACTGTTTTGACAGATTCTGTCTCAAATAGAAAAGTAACGGTGTGAAATAAAACGAAAGGAATGCATTCCTTATGAGTGGTAATAAGTCGAAAATTGTTAGTAGATGTAAAGAATAATAAAGTGAAGTTTAAAAGATCTAAAGAACAACTATGTAAAGATAAGATGTAAGAACCCGCGAAAAAAAATTTGTAATAAAATAATTATGCGTAATAGTAAATTTAAGGAAAAGGGAAAATTCGTCATTTGCCATGTTTTGGACCATAATGTAAAATATTTCGTGTATGTGGGCAATAATGTAAAATATGTAAAGTATTATGTAATAAAAACTTGATTTAAGTGCTAAATTATAAAAACTGGAACTTGAGGGTAGTAATTGAAAATTTGGGAACTATAAATAGTGGGGAAAGCTCTCTTAATTCCCAGAAACTTATAGAAACATCGGGAGAGAGCTAGGATTGAGCAGATTCACGAAGGGGTTGGAGAGTTTGAGCAGTAATCAGCAACTAGCTTGAAGATTTTGAATTCCAAGCTATTCAAGGTGAGAATTCCACCCTTATAACTCAATTTAAGCATTTTGGGATTTTGGGAATATGCAAAAACGGGTTACAGAAGTGGTGTGGGGTTTGTATGAAGTTTCTAACTCTGCAAACCTGTTCTAAACATCATTAGAAACTCAATTCCACTTCTGGAATCGGTTGAGAATAAGAGGAATTGATAATTTTCCTCAAGAAACCTAAATTAAGAACTTGTGTGATTAAGTTGTTTCTATGGGTTAAAATCTAATGTAAACTGAAGGTTTTAGTCATAGAATGATATAAATTGATTAGGTTAAGTATTAAGGACCTAATGGACCAAAACAGTGGGTTACAGCACAAAAATCGGGCAAAAACCCGTCTCTGCAGCACAGACACGAGTCGTGCTCTTTTTACCTGGCATGAGCACGGGTCGTGCTCCACTGTTTAAGCCAGAAATAGCATCACTGTATGAGCACCAGTCGTGCTCTTTCATGAGGAAAAATGCACGAGTCGTGCCAACAATCTGGCAGCTTTCTGTCCATTTTTGAGTTTTGAACTTGGCTCTAGACTTGTCCGTTTGGTCTATAATTCATACCATAGGCCTAAAATGGTGTGAAAACATGTGGAAAATTGTCGAAACAGAAATACGACCTCCCGAGGGTACTGTATCAAAATACGTGTATTCCGAGGAGGTTACAAATTGAAGGAAGTTAGTTAATAACGGTTGTAGCCTAATTAATGAATTGTAGTTGCACGATATGGTACTTCTGTACTGTAAAGTTAGTTATTGTAAATATATGAACCGAGTATAAATGTATAATTCGTATATAATAGGTGGTGGTTCAAACAAGATTGGTCAAGATAAAAAGAAAGGAGTCCAAGAAGATAACTAACTCCTAGGGGACCGAGGTGAGTGTTATGTGGATTTTCGGGTACATAGCAAAATGAATTTTATTAAAGAATGTTTTGGGAGTCAAAATGGTTTTATGGAAATTGAAATGATTTAACGGATATGAAAATGATTTAATGGAACTGGAAATGGTTTTGTGAAATTGGAAATGATTCCAATGAAATAGGAAGTATAAGGTATACAAAAGATAAATGAGAAATACAAGAAAGTAATAAAGTGATTGAGCCCTGTTGATAAATTGAGAAGTATCCGGATAAAGACCACGGCCTGCTGCGGTAGGGGTGGCAAAAAGACACTACTGGGATGGTACCTCCCGTCGCGAAGTAGTTGTCTTACCTTGATAGATGAATCCGTTTCATGCTATTGGGGAAGTAGTTATACGGGTGCGTCTCGTATAAAACCTACGGGTGCGCTCGTAGGAATTTACCAACACATAATAAGGAATACCTATGGGTGCGCTCATAGGATAAGAAATATTGGAAATTTAAAGAATCATGTATTAATGGGAAACTGTTTTGGGTCTAAACCCATAATGCTTACGAGACATTATGTCTCACGTATTTTTTTTTAAAATGCCATGTACTCAGGTAAACAGGAAGGGCGTTGAATGAGTCGGGTGGGACCGTAGCTTCTGTTGTACAAAAATGTAAAATAAACAGGTTTGAACTATGGCTATGATATGTATTTGTGATACCCCGTTTGTAAAAAAAATTTAAATGGTTTGTATAATTAAATATTTGTGAAATAAGTTTGTAAAAAAATGTTATAAAAGTTGGGGTGTTACAATTTGGTATCAGAGCCATGGTTTAAGCGAATTAGGTTGGGTAACCATCCTAGGCTTAAACTAGTGGACTAATAATAAGTAAAGTAGTAGTACTAGGTACTAACTAACGGGGTAGAGTCGGTAAATTATAACGTTGGAATCCACAGAAACCAAGGAATCAGGAAATCTTGCGATAACATCAGAGCCAAAGTATATAGGTGGTTAAAAAAATATTGGGCCCGTATTATGGTAACCACAGGATATGCTTTGGAAATGGTGAAGTCACGAGGGAACCTGAGGGATTTGGTTGTGGAAATCAGTAAAGAGATAACTGGGAATACTAGTTCCATAGAAAGATTACATGCTACAGTTTTCGTATATATATTGATAAATATACTTATGTGGAATAATAAACGTAAACCTTATTCATTTTATATAGTACATGGAGAGTGGAGATCAGAATCTTTCGAGTGAAGGACGGGCAGCAAGTTATACCCCGTCCATGAAGATAACCCTGTCGATGATGCGGTTAACATGGGTCCTAACCCAAATCCAATACCGCAACCTCCACCTGTGACTTTGGAGGCCATACAAAATCTTATTAGTAATCTGAAGACGGAGATGAGGGAAGATATATGTCAAATGTTGAATACACGGCTGGGGGACCCACATCCTAATCCTTCTACTGATGATGCCTCTTGGAGACCCACTAACGGAGATTCAGTTACAGAGGAAGATAGTGTGGGGACAGAAGACAAGAAGAGATGTTCTTTCAAAACTTTTCTAGCATGTAAACCAACGGAATACTATGGTAGCTACGAGCCTAAAGTCACGATGCGGTGGATACGGGAGACAGAGCAAGTACTGGAGGTCAACAAGTGTCATGAGAAAGATAAAGTCTACTATGCCTCACGAATGTTGAAAGACGACGCGTTGGTTTGGTGGAATACCTTATACGAACTGGTTAGAAAGGATGTAATTTATAAATGGTCGTGGACCGAATTCACCACCCGCTTGAAGAACAAATATTGTTCCCTTCGGGACATAGAAAAACTTGAAGATGAGTTCCTTACACTAAAGAAGGGTAGTTTGACCGTGGCCGAGTATACTAAAAAGTTCAGTGATATGCTACCATTTGTGGGAAACATTTATACCACGGAGCGGGCACGAATCAACCGTTATGTGAAAGGCCTACCTTGGGAGTATGAATTGGAAGTAAAACGGGCGGTAACAATGGATGCGGCGTTTGAGGCAGCAAGAAATGTTGAAGATGTGTGGAAACGAAGAACAATGGAGAGGCAAGTTACTGGGGATAAACGTAAATTCAGTGGCAGGAGTAGTAGCTGGAATAAGAAGGGAAAGTCGGTAGTGATGTCAACCAAGCAGGGCAGCCGGAAGACGTGTGAGAAATGTGGGAAAGAGCATACGGGCGAATGTAAGATGGGAAGTGCAGCTTGTTTTAACTGCGGAAGAACGGGCCACAGGGCTAGGGAGTGTACCTATCCGAAGCTCAGCGAAGTCGAGTGTTTCTCATGTCACGAAAAGGGGCACTATAGTTTCAACTGTCCAAAGAAGGGTGGCGAGACAATGGTATCAACTGCGCAGAAAAAGACGGAGCCTCAAAAGGTGAAGACTCGCGCCTTCCAGCTCACCCGGGAAGAAGCAAAGGAGACACAAGACGTGGTCTCAGGTACTCTACTAATTAACCAGATGCCTGCCTACGTATTATTTGATTCTGGTGCTACGTGTTCGTTTGTGTCCCATGAGTTTGGTCTAAAATTCAATATACCGCTAGAACCATTAGAACATGTATGTGAGGTCGAATTGGCAAGTGGTAAGAAGGTGGAGATAAAGCATGTGTACCGTGGTTGCGAACTCAGCATAGATGACCAGAAATTTTCGTTGAACCTTCTTCCGATTGGAGTGAAGACTTTTGATGTTGTCATTGGTATGGATTGGCTTGGGGCCAATGATGAAAAAATCGCATGTGGGAAAAAGATAGTGTCGGTGAAAATTCCAGGTGGCAGCAAAGTGTATGTGTACGGTGAAAAACCCAGGAGGATGTCCAATTTGATTAGCGCAGCGAAAGTCAGGAGATGTTTGATGAAAGGATGTTTATCCTATGTGGCGTATGTAATAATGGAAGATAAAGTAAAGAAAACGGTACATGATATTGACGTGGTGAAAGAATATCCTGAAGTGTTTCCAGACGATTTACCCGGTTTGCCACCAGAGAGACAAGTTGAATTTCGGATTGATCTTGTACCCGGAGCTTCTCCTATCGCCCGTGCTCCATACCGCTTAGCCCCGACCGAAATGCGGGAGTTGATGTCACAATTACAGGAATTGCTTGATAAAGGTTTCATACGCCCCAGTGTATCGCCTTGGGGTGCACCGGTACTGTTTGTCAAAAAGAAGGATGGCACGATGCGAATGTGCATTGACTACCGCGAGCTCAATAAAATTACCATCAAGAATCGTTACCCGCTACCACGAATAGACGATCTGTTTGATCAGTTGTAAGGCGCTGATTATTTCTCCAAGATTGATCTTCGGTCTGGTTATCATCAGGTGCGCGTAAGAAACGAAGATATTGAGAAGACTGCTTTCCGTACTCGCTATGGGCATTATGAATTCCTGGTCATGCCTTTTGGTCTGACGAATGCCCCGGCAATTTTCATGGATTTGATGAATAGGGTGTGCAAGCCGTTCCTTGATAAGTTTGTTATTGTTTTTATTGATGACATTCTTATCTACTCGAAGAATGCAGAAGAACACAAGAATCATCTGAGAACGATACTGGAAGTTTTAAAGAAAGAGAAGTTATATGCGAAATTCTCGAAGTGCGAATTTTGGCTGAGGGAAGTGCAATTCCTTGGACATGTCGTCTCAATCCAAGGTATTAAAGTAGATCCAGCAAAAGTGGAAGCGGTGATGAAATGGGAAATACCAAAGACCCCGACAGAAGTAAGAAGTTTTCTTGGACTCGTCGGGTACTACCGACTGTTCATCCAAGATTTTTCACGAATTGCAGTACCTCTTACGAAGCTAACAAGAAAAGGGGTAAAATTTGAATGGGGGGCGGAACAAGAGAAAGCATTTGAGACACTGAAAGAGAAGTTATGTAATGCGCCGGTTCTTACCCTACCAGAGGGAACTGAAGACTTCGTGGTGTATAGTGATGCCTCGAACCGAGGGTTGGGTTGCGTACTAATGCAGCGGGGAAAAGTGATAGCATACGCTTCTCGTCAATTAAAAGAACCAGAAACAAGGTATGCAACGCACGATTTGGAACTGGCAGCAATTGTGTTTGCATTAAAAATCTGGAGGCATTACTTATACGGAACAAAGTGTACCCTGTACACCGATCATAAAAGCCTGCAATACGTATTTTCACAGAAAGATCTCAATATGAGGCAAAGTAGGTGGTTGGAGCTAATAAATGATTATGAATTTGAAATCGCCTACCACCCTGGGAAAGCAAATGTAGTAGCGGACGCTTTAAGCAGAAAATTTCACGAAAAGAAAAGTCAAGAGAGGTTGATGAAGATCGAATTGAAATCAAGTCTAATAGAAAGCATCAAAGACGCGCAAAAACAAGTATTGGAAAGAGGTGACTTAAAGAAGGAAAAGCTGGGAAAAGATTTGGTGTTTAGGGAAAATACCCAGGGATTGAAGACAGTCAGAAACCGCGTGTGGGTACCAAAAGCAGGTGGAATCCGAAAGTTGATTCTAGAAGAATCCCATAAGTCAAAATATTCCATTCACCCAGGAAGCACAAAAACTTATCGGGATCTCAAAGAACAGTATTGGTGGCCGGGAATGAAGAAAAGAATTGTCAAATATATTTCTAAATGTGCAACCTGTGCACAGGTGAAGGCGGAACACCAAGCCCCGTATGGAAATACTCAACCACTGCAAATTCCAGCAGGAAAATGGGAAGACATAACTATGGATTTCATATTTGGGTTGCCAAGAACTAGAAGAGGTCATAATGGTATATGGGTCATTGTTGACCGTTTAACCAAGAGTGCAATGTTTTTGGCAATTAACGAAAATACGCCGTTGGAAACATTGGCGCAGATATACAAAGATGAAGTTATAAGACTTCATGGAGCTCCCTTGTCTATTGTGTCTGATAGAGACCCACGATTTACCTCAAAATTGTGGGAAGCACTACAGGAACGAATGGGGACAAAAATTAAAATGAGTACAGCTTATCATCCCCAGACAGACGGGCAAAGTGAACGAACTATTCAGACCGTAGAAGATATGCTGTGATCGTGTGTTTTAGATTTTGGTGGGAATTGGGACGAACACTTGCCATTGGTAGAGTTTTCTTATAACAACAGCTATCATTCCAGTATTGGGATGCCACCATTCGAGGCTCTATATGGCAGGAAGTGTAGAACCCCTTTGTGTTGGTTGGAAGCAGGGGAGACTAAAATAACTGGGCCAGAAATCGTAAGGATAACAAACAAAAAGATCAAAATAATTCAAGCTAATATGAAAGCTGCTCAAGATAGGCAGAAGAGCTATGCAGACTTGAAGAAGAGACCTTATAATTTAAAAGAAGGTGATCTGGTGATGCTCAAGGTATCACCGTGGAAAGGTGTGGTAAGATTTGGAAAGAAGGGTAAACTGAGTCCAAGATACATTGGACCTTTCAAGATCTTAAAGCGAATTGGTGAACAAGCTTTCAAGCTAGAGTTACCGCGTGAACTGAGTGGTATACATGACACGTTCTATGTGTGCTATTTGAAAAAGTATTTCGGGAAGAGTGAACTCGTCATTCCGTTGGAAGACTTAAAAGTAGAAGCCCCGAATAAGCTGGTAGAAGAACCAGAAGCGATGTTGGAAGTGAGAACCAAAAAGCTAAGGAATAAAGAAATTGATCTAGTTTTGGTCAAATGAAAGCACTCATCGGGTTCAGATTTGACCTGGGAGACTTTGGAAGACATGAAGAGAAGATATCCCAATTTTACGAATTATGAGAAGATTCCGAGGACGGAATCCTCTTAAGGGGGAGAGGTTGCAAGATCCCGCGAAAAAAAAAATTGTAATAAAATAATTATGCGTAATAGTAAAGTTAAGGAAAAGGGCAAATTCGTCATTTGCGATGTTTTGGACCATAATGTAAAATATTTCGTGTATGTGGGCAATAATGTAAAATATGTAAAATATTATGTAATAAAAACTTGATTTAAGTGCCAAATTATAAAAACTGGAACTTGAGGGTAGTAATTGAAAATTTGGGAACTATAAATAGTGGGGAAAGCTCTCTTAATTCCCAGAAACTTATAGAAACATCGGGAGAGAGCTAGGATTGAGCAGATTCACGAAGGTGTTGGAGAGTTTGAGCAGTAATCAGCAACTAGCTTGAAGATTTTGAATTCCAAGCTATTCAAGGTGAGAATTCCACCCTTATAACTCAATTTAAGCATTTTGGGATTTTGGGAATATGCAAAAACGGGTTACAGAAGTGGTGTGGGGTTTGTATGAAGTTTCTAACTCTGCAAACCTGTTCTAAACATCATTAGAAACTCAATTCCACTTCTGGAATCGGTTGAGAATAAGAGGAATTGATAATTTTCCTCAAGAACCCTAAATTAAGAACTTGTGTGATTAAGTTGTTTCTATGGGTTAAAACCTGATGTAAACTGAAGGTTTTAGTCATAGAATGATATAAATTGATTAGGTTAAGTATTAAGGACTTAATGGACCAAAACAGTGGGTTACAGCACAAAAATCGGGCAAAAACCCGTCTCTGCAGCACAGACACGAGTCGTGCTCTTTTTACCTGGCATGAGCACGGGTCGTGCTCCACTATTTAAGCCAGAAATAGCATCACAGTATGAGCACGAGTCGTGCTCTTTCATGAGGAAAAATGCACGAGTCGTGCCAACAGTCTGGCAGCTTTCTGTCCATTTTTTAGTTTTGAACTTGGCTCTAGACTTGTCCGTTTGGTCTATAATTCATACCATAGGCCTAAAATGGTGTGAAAACATGTGGAAAATTGTCGGAACAGAAATACGACCTCCCGAGGGTACTGTAGCAAAATACGTGTATTCCGAGGAGGTTACAAATTGAAGGAAGTTAGTTAATAACGGTTGTAGCCTAATTAATGAATTGTAGTTGCACAATATGGTACTTCTGTACTGTAAAGTTAGTTATTGTAAATATATGAACTGAGTATAAATGTATAATTCGTATATAATAGGTGGTGGTTCAAACAAGATTGGTCAAGATAAAAAGAAAGGAGTCCAAGAAGATAACTAACTCCTAGGGGACCGAGGTTAGTGTTATGTGGATTTTCGGGTACATAGCAAAATGAATTTTATTAAAGAATGTTTTGGGAGTCAAAATGGCTTTATGGAAATTGAAATGATTTAACGGATATGAAAATGATTTAATGGAACTGGAAATGGTTTTGTGAAATTGGAAATGCTTCCTATGAAATAGGAAGTATAAGGTATACAAAAGATAAATGAGAAATACAAGAAAGTAATAAAGTGATTGAGCCCTGTTGATAAATTGAGAAGTATCCGGATAAAGACCACGGCCTACTGCGGTAGGGGTGGCAAAAAGACACTACTGGGATGGTACCTCCCGTCGCGAAGTAGTTGTCTTACCTTGATAGATGAATCCGTTTCATGCTATTGGGGAAGTAGTTATACGGGTGCGTCTCGTATAAAACCTACGGGTGCGCTCGTAGGAATTTACCAACACATAATAAGGAATACCTATGGGTGCGCTCATAGGATAAGAAATATTGGAAATTTAAAGAATCATGTATTAATGGGAAACTGTTTTGGGTCTAAACCCATAATGCTCACGAGACATTATGTCTCACGTATTTTTTTTTAAAATGCTATGTACTCAGGTAAACAGGAAGGGCGTTGAATGAGTCGGGTGGGACCGTAGCTTCTGTTGTACAAAAATGTAAAATAAACAGGTTTGAACTATGGCTATGATATGTATTTGTGATACCCCGTTTGTAAAAAAAAAATTTTAATGGTTTGTATAATTAAATATTTGTGAAATAAGTTTGTAAAAAAAATGTTATAAAAGTTGGGGTGTTACATAAGAAGTTGTAAAACTTCTAAAAAGAAAGAAGAAGTTATGTTCGAGTAAAATGTCCATTAAGGGACAAAATTTATACAAGGAAAAGATTTTTGTGTATCTATGAAATTGTATATATATAATTATGTTTAATGGTATTGGGAATCTTTATAAATAAAGAATGCTGTGAGTAAAATCTCACATGTTTTAGTAAAGATATGAGAAAAATTATAAAGTAGATTGCTATTTATGATAAAAAAAAGTATTGAAGTATGAAACTATTTTGTAAAATAAGTTTACTAAGAGAATGTATATAAATGAAATGAGGTAGAAAGAAAAGTAACTAGAATGAAGAGTATGAAACATGAATGAATGACTAAAAAGTTGAGAAAAATGATAAATGACTAAAAGAGTATCTTGGTCATTTATAAAAGAATTATATATGTTATGATATGAATTCTGAATAATAAAAAGGAAAAGAGGATAAATTAACCAAAAATGTATTTTAGTTAAATGGATAAATGTAAATTACTAAAAGGATATTCGGATGAATATACCTGCCATAAAAAAAAATTAGAAGTGGGATAATCTGTAAAGCACAAGTTTCTGAAAATTATTTAGCAAGTTATGCATCTTAAATAAAAGATTTATAAGTCGAGGAAGTAAAAGGTTATTTCCTCCAAGATAAAAGTGTAAGTAAAGAACAGAAAATCATACCATGTAAAAGCCGAAAAGATTCCGAGGACGGAATCCCAATAAGGGGGCCCAAAAATCTCGAATTTATATTCGAGAAAATACATAAGGAAAATACCAAAAATATTTTGAAAGTGTTAAAATAATTTACTTAGAAATGTGGTAAAATACCAAAAGCTTGGAGAAAGATGATGAAAAAGGGCAAAATGGTCATTTGACATCCAAATGACTTTTAAGTAAGGAAAAATATGATTTTTGGAGCTAATATGTAATGAAATAAAAAAATTTTGACACCAAATAATGGTGATAAGTATTTGAAAGTTAATTCTAGTAAAAAGGGTAATTTGGTCAATTTGCCATAAAAGGGTAATTTGGTCAATTTGCCATAAAAGGGTAATTTGGACACTAGACCATGTGAAGGACCAAATATGTAAAAATATTGTTTACTTGTGGCAAAAAAATAAGAAAAGAAGGTTTTATGTGATAAAAATTGATTATAGTGGTCAAAGTCCAAGGAATGAAAGTTCAGGGACTAAAATTGAAAATATGGAAAATATAAAAATGAGAAAATATCTCATAAATTCAGAGGAGAGTTCTAGAGGTTACGGGAGAGAGCTTGAAGATCTGATTTCTGCAAACTTACAAGATCGAAGCAAGAATTGAAGTTTCAAAGGTTAGTAATCAAGGTTCAAACTTCAATTCTTGAGTTGGTTCTTCACAGGATGAACTGAAATCTCATTTTCAGTCATGATTCCAAGTGATTAACATGGTTCTTATGTTCTGCACATGATGGTGTGTTAAGAACATACCAATTAATCCAAGAGTTTTGTTGATTTCGTGGATTTGGGGATTCTTGGTTCAAGAACCCTAATTTTTACATTTTGGGATTTGGAATGATTTCATGGATTAAAACTTGTTATAAACTGAAGGTTTTAGTCATGGAATGATTCAATAAGTATTAAGTCAAGTATCAAGTACTTAACAAGCCAAATCAAAAAGTTATAGTGTAAAAATCGGACTGCTACAGTGCAAAACCGAAGCAAGAACAAGTTGCCCAGAAAGAGCACGGGTCGTGCTCATTTAGTACGAGTCGTGCTCCCCCTGCACTTCAAAGTAGGTTGTCATTTAATGCATGCATGAGTCGTGCTCCCTCAAGGCTTAATTTTGCACGAGTCGTGTGTTTATTCAGGGACTTTTAAAGTTTGAATTTGATGCTAGACATGTCCAAATGACTTCAAACTTTAACTACAAGTCCATGATGGTATGAAAAGTCCTGGAAAAATATAAAATTTAGAATATGACCCTCCGACGACACTGTAGAACAATACGTGTACACCGGAGATGTATAAAATGAATATAAAGTTGTTTTTAAGGATTCTATCTAGCTATGATCTATATTGGTATCATAAGGACTCTAATGAGTTGTAGAATCAGTTATAATGAATGTTAATGTATAACATGTAATTATAGGTTCATGAAAAATGATCATTGGATCAAAAGAGTATAAATACAAGGAACGTGTAGTCAATCCACTAGCAACACATGAGGTGAGTACATGCAGTATTTTTACCCATTCTGGGGTACATGGCAAGTAAGTATTTTCAAGATTTCTTATAAAATTTCTATATGTGAAATTATATGCAAGAGTATTATTTCTAACTTGTTTGTGAAAGTATAATACTATATTTGAAAGTATGTTTTGGTCTATGAGACAATTATGTGAAAATATGTTTTGGTCTATGAACCAATTATGTGAAAGTAAGTTTTGGTCTATGAACCAATTATGTGAAAGTATATTTTGAATACAAGTTATATATGTTTGGAAGTATGGATAGGCATATAGCCACAATATGTTTAAGAAGTATGTTTTGGTTACAAATTGTATATGTTTTCAAGTATGAAAGGGCATATAGCCATAAGATGTTGGAAAGTATGTTTTGGCATAAAGCTTAGCATGTTAGAAAAATATGTTTTAAACATATGAAAATTATGTGATGAAAGCTATATTTGGCATCTAGCCATAAAGACATAAAATGTTGTAGTTTGGCACCTAGCCACAAGTTATATGTTTATGAGAAATGTTCAAGCAAGCAGCAAGTTTTTGTATGACTGGTAATTGTAGCAAGCAGCGTTAGTAAGGGAACTATGTTCCAACCTACCCGGGTTAGGTAAGGGATCTACTGGGGAAAATCCTCATCGCGAAGTAGATTGCCTCAGCAATTCTATGGTGAGGAATGATCCGTTCTTTCTAGCCATAGAGACTTGGGGTATCACTTATAGTGATTAAAGCCCTAAGTATAAAAATCCAGCAAGCTTATAAAACCAGTCAAAGAAAGTAAGAAAGATGTTATTTTTGTAAAGTAAATCATAAAATGATTTTTGAGAAGTAAAGAGTTATATTATACTGTCAATATAAAGTTTTGAAAGAAGATATTTTTGCAATGCATGATATGTAATGATTTTGAAAAAGTAAAGAGCTATGGCATGATATTATTATAAAACTTGAAAGATGTTTTATGATATAAATTTTTATATAAAGGTTGGAAAAGAAGTTAAAGGTTTGAGTCTAAAACTCATGTAACTCACGAGACAATTTTTGTCTTATGTATTCTATGTTTTGCCATGTATTCCAGGTTAAAATAAGTTGCTATAAAAGGGATGAAGTTTAGCTGGAGTGGAGCTTGAGTTAGCTCCTAACTTGGACACAAGGTTTAATCCTCTTCTTGCTTACAATGGTTAGATTTGGTATGGATTTGTAACACCCACAGTTTAAAAAAATGTAAATTATCGGTTTTTGATAAACCGTACTTTTTTGTATTCATGTATTTATACGAAAAACCATGGTATTTGAAGTCAGTAGAAATGGGGTGTCACACCTTCTACAACCATAAAATCTGTATTGAATTCTGTTCCAATTCCATCATCAATTGTTTGAAGAATGTCTTGAAAATCTGTCATGTCAACTTCCATTTCTGGTACATTATTCTCCTCATCAACCAGTTCTACGTTGTCTTCTTCTACTTGAAGGCCTTTCTCAACCTCTACCTCATTTTGTTCATTCTGATGTTGTTCTTCGTATTGATCTCCAAAGAATGGATCAAAAAACTCAAAATCATCGAGTGTGTTCTCATCATACACAACTTCTTCTTCATTCTGATGTTCTTCATTCTGATGGTGTAGCCATCACTTCATCCACACCTGCTTCTTTGTCTTTATCTTCAACCATCACTTCATCCACACCTACTTCTTTGTCTTTATCTTCAATCATCACTTCATCCATAGTTTCTTTATCTTCAACCAGAGTTTCTGCATTTCCCTCATCTATATTTGTTTGTTCAACAACAACTTCTTCCCCACTTGCATTCTTAGCAGAATGTTCTGAAAGGTTTTCCGCAACCATAAACTAAATAACCTAAGTTCACAGGCAACCTAGAAAAGATCTATGTTTTCTTACTTTGAACATGTAACTAATTCCTAAAGGCCAAACAAAAATAACTAAAATAAATAAATCAGAAAAACTAACCTTTAGTTTTAATCTTGAAGCTAAGCAGCACAAGTGTCCTGCCTCAAATGAGATCACACCCAGGGAGCCAGAGGAAGATCACGAAAATTCCAGAGAGAATAATAGAATGAGCACCAAATAATGAGGTCTAGGGGTCCCTATTTATAGGGAAACAAATGACCCTTAGAGATAAACCTCGTTTGACTTTCAAACAGAGATAAATCCTATCTCTAAGCCATTTTCCGGATTATTTGTACGCGCGTCGCGGCTTTTACATTTGCGCGCCGCGCGCCGCAATTCAACTATTGAATTTGTACGACTTTAACCCCTGTCCTCTTGATTAATCTAATTAATGCCACAGAAATTAATCCAATTAATTTCTGATTAATTATTAATCAATTAATATAGTTTCTAATTAATATATTATCACTTTAATATATTAACAAACCATATCTTTTATTTCTATTGATTTATTAATCCCATAATGAACCAACCTTTCTCTTTACAGAACTTTCTACCAAACCTCCAGCTATGAGGGCAACCCAAATGGACTTTGCTTCTATTAATTATGTAAATACAAATTATAAGTCATGGCTTAGACACCTAATCCAACATGTTCATCAACCAAAACCAGCTTCTTGCTACAAGAACTTTGACCTTTACTTGATTTTCCCCTTCTGTCTCTTTTAAACTCTGGTGAAATTGTTTGAGGTATACTTCCGTAGAGTATTAATGACATATATTCTCCCAATTGTTCTTGATCATCACCCCCATTTCTGATAGAGCTTCTAGATGGTGGTGGTAATGCATGTATAGTTCCTACATTTGGAAGATCCTCCTTATCAATTTCTTCAATAATAACCCTTTGCTTCCCTTTAGGAGACATGAAATAGGTTAACAAATTTGTTTTCCCATGCTCCGTATATACATGTATTAGCTTGTTATCTCCAATATATTGAGCCAAATTCAATATATCATCATCGTTACCCAAAGCTCGAATACCGAAATCTAAACCTTCATGTGGAATCCTAAAGTGGTAATATATAACAGGAGGGACAGAGTAACCCAATTCTAGCATCATTCCATCTAGTTCATGGATTGAGAACTCATCAATATCCACTGCGTCAATATAACGAACTTCCCCATCAACATACCTCGTGTTTGGAGGCTTCGTGAACTTCCCACCATGATGTAGCTTAATGGTAAACATTGCCGGCACATCATCTGCAAAAAACAAAAAGATCTCTTAGAAGTTTGCATTGCAACCCTAGTTACTCTGATCATCAAGAAAATTTTTTAATATTTTTGAATAACCAGAGGAACTTACCATATATTCTTGAGGTGTCGACATCTATCTGGTCTTTTGGTCTAATCGACCACATTACGAGTACCATTTCTTTGGACCAACTAACGTACAATCGTAAACTAATTAGGGTTTTCTCGTCGTTCACCTAGGAGCGACGAATGAAGAAGATGAAGCGATTAAGCGACTAACTGAAATTTGGGGATTACAAATACGAAAGTATGTGAATATCGTACTTCATATTGGCGCTAAGAAAGGTTTTGCAAAAATGGTCCCCAAAGCAAAATGACATTTATGCCCTCGTGTGCAAAGCACCTGATGTGGTTAACAACATTAAAGTAACGTCCGTTAGGCAGAAGGGCCTTTTCCACAAAGAAACCATACAAAAAGGACTATCCATACAAAAACGCAAAGGTTTAGGCCAAAACCACAATAAACACCAAACCACAGGGACCATTTTTGCAGTTTTCTCCTTGCTCACTAATTTTTTGTACTCAAACTTGGAGAATGATATAAATAAATAAATAAGCTTGGAAATGATAAAATGCTTCTGGCGATTGAGATATTAACTATTAAATAATCAATTTGTTTAAATACGTGAATTTTTTTATCATTTAAAAAATCTCGAAATAAATTGATCAAAACGAACATTATTGTTATAAAAAGGAAATATCCTGCGTGATGAAAACAAAAATCCTAACTTCCTAAGTAGGTTAAAAGAATTAATAAATATACAGTGAATTTTGTATAAACATCGAAACAAATTTTTAAATATTATATTTACATTTAATAAACTTTCAAAATATCATATTTGTTGGGCGTAATTTTTAAATATCATATTTACTTTTTATAAACTTTAAAAATAACATATTTTCTCAAATCCTCATTTTTAGCATTTTATAATCTTTTCAAATCCATATTTTTATTAATTGGCTATTATACTCTCTCATAAATCTAAGTTTAAAATACATAAAATCGTTTTTTTAAACCCTAGTTGCTGGTCTACCCTAATTTCTATCGTCTCTTCTTTGACACGTAGATTCATCGCATTGTCTTCAACATTTTGTTCATGTATGTCATTTCCAACCATCGCTTTAGAAGAGCATTCGAGAAGGGGATGACCCAATATGAAATTGATGAACAAGATGTCGGAGATGACACGGCCAACCCAAGTGTCGGAGAATAGACGATATGGTTAGGGGAGACAGGAAACGAGAGTTTAATAAATCAAATTTAAATACTTTAAACTTAAATCTATAAGAGATGTATAATATTCAATTGATTAAATAACGATTTAAAATTATAATAAAATGTTAAAAATAAGAATTTAATCAAATACGATATTTTGAAAGTTTATGAATGGTAAATATAAATAATTAGAAATAAGGTCATACAAATATTATATTTAGAATGTTTATGAATATTAAATATAAATGTTAGGGATATTGTACCGGAGTTTGGATGTTATGATAATGACTAAAGCTCGTGCTTTCCCGAAGTCCTATTTTGAAGCTGTTGTGAGGATGCTTTGTTAGCGAAGACATAGAGCTTACGAAGCTATTTCATTACTCTTGTGTATATGTGTTGCTTAAGCTATTATGCTTCTAACTTACGGTCTATGTTACTGTGAGCGGTCAGTTGTATGCCTAGGTGTCATGTTTGTATTGATTAAAGGATGCACCGTATATATCAAGCATAAATATGGAGTTATTCTTAGGCTTTATGTAGCAATTCATATGTTGATCTTTGTGTCATTGTAAATTCGACATTATATTTATAACTTGCCCTTTATAATCATACAACATATTGCATTGTTGAAAATTACATCTGATTGTTTGTTATTTCACCTTGATTTCATAGTTTATTGAATCATTTACTTATCGAGTGGTATCAAAGAAGGTTGTTGTTTTATTGAGTGGAAAATTTTATTCTCATATCTAATTTGCTCTTAGATCTAATTTTATATGTATTGAAACTTATTTTCATTCGCTTCGATTGTTAGTTCCTATTTTTAAATCATCTAATGGTCAATTTAACGAACAATGTGATGATGCAAAATTATGCAAATGGGTTGGATCTGTAACCAAGGCCCCTATGTTGCTGCATAAACACTACAACCAGTGAACGGGCAGGATGGAAGATTATCATATGGGGATGATGAAGATTCGTAAAGATCTATCATAGGACGACCTTTTGCGAATGTTCAAGGATTTTTTTTCTCTCGATGTTGATATTGGAGCCATGATTGCTTCTAATAAGAAGAAGATAGACAATGATAAAGAAAGTGCATGTGTGAATTGCGTAGTAGTCTGCCACCGAATGTTTACAATCATGTTAGGGAGTGCAAAAATGCCATAGATATCTTGGATAAAGTGAAGATTTGTTACAAAGGAACAGAGAAATTGAAGAAAAGCGTGATCACCAATACTCTCTCATACTTGACCGAGTTCAGACAAAATGATGGTGAATCGATACATCAAGCTTTTGATGCTTTAACTCGCTAATGTGTAGACAGGAGAAGTACAAAGTTGAGAAGAACACTCATGAAATCAACATCAAGTTTATGGAGAGTTTAAGGAAGGAGTTGAAGAACATAACGGTTATGATCAAATCTCATAAGAATATTGACTCTTATTATCTTGGTAAGTTGTTCAACTTACTCAGATCTCATGAAGACAACATGACGGATCTAACAGACAAAAAGCCCTCTGATGGATCTTTGGATGTAATATCAAAGACATCCCAAGCTCAGTCAACAGAAAAAGAGGTGTATACATAAAAAGAAGATGTTGAGTATGAGTATAATGTTGATGGAGAAGTAGTTGCACTATATTCCAGCAACAACAATGCGAAAAAGTTTTATAAAACGCTAGATGTTAATTGTAGCAACTTGAATAGTAACTCATCAAATACATTCAGCAAACCAACAGAATCACTAGTGAATGTGAAGTATGATTCTGAAACCAAGCCTAAGAAAAAACTATTGGGTGACTCGAGTTATGACTGTGACTTCTGTAACGGGAAAAATCACCTCTCTCGTGACTTCATGCTAAAGAAACAGAAGGAAAAAAGCAAGAAAGAGTGAAAGATGAGGCATATTACGTTCAGAAGTGTGAAGAGGTTAACACAAAGGCACAAAATCTATCATTAATGGCTACTAGCGAAGAAGGTGATGATTCATATCAGGTATGTTCATCCAGATCTGACGATGAAGAGATAAGAAAGCCATCACATGGTGTGATGTTTATTGTTCACAAGCCTTATTCCTTAGTTGATGTCGAACCTCACGATTTTTTTGAGTTCTCACCTATAATACCCTTCGCTAAACTTTATTTATAAAAACATCATTTTAAACCCACAAGTTATCATCAATATTTACAGATCATCATAGTAGAAGTTCATCCCAAAATGTCTCAAAATATATTTACTTGTATCAATCACTCTTTTAAAATCAGTCGAATTTCATCTCAAAACATTTTAGAGATTAATGTCACTCGCGCATATCAAGGTCTGGGGTTGTCAGGTTTTCGTTCGGCACGAAATCCAAGGTAAACTTGAAGTCAGAACCGAGAAATGTCTGCTCATTGGTTACCTAGAGAAGTCCTTTTGATATTTGGTTTACAGATCCAGTGAAAACGTGGTGTTTGTAGCTCGAAGAGGTGTCTTTCGAGAAAGAGAAATTATATCCAAAGATGACAGTGGGAACACAATTGACCTTGAGGAGATTCAAGAGTCAGCCAATGAGGAACCTGTAGTTGACACTAGCACTTAACCAGAGGCTGAAACACCTGTTGTGCCTGTTGACAATTCATTACCTCTTCGTAGATCTAGTAGAGTTAGCATGCCTCCCGAGTTCTATGGTTTCCATATTATTATGGAAAGGGACACGTTTATCAGTGATAAAACACTGGCGAATTTAGAAGAGCCAACTAAGTACAAGGAAGCGATGACATGTCATGAGGCAACCAAATGGAAAGAGGTAATGAATAGTGAGATTTGGTCCGTGTGCGACAACCAAGTTTGGAATTTGGTTGATCATACATCCGATCAAAGACTGTGGGTTGTAAATGAATCTTCAAGAAGAAGACCGACATGGAAGGAAATGTACACAAGTTCAAAGTTAGGTTGGTTGTAAATAGTTTTAATTTTTTTAGGCTGAGGTTTTAATAATATAGATAGTATTAGTCACAAATATTTCATAATACACGATATTCTTTTTTGTAATACATGAAATTCCGGTAGAAACATAAATAAATTCAAAGTAAATTTGTATTGATCAGCAATAGTATCGACATTCACTACATTACTACTAGATATCTGTTGAAGAATATTACTGTTGTATTTGGTGTCTAAGCCATGACTTATAATTGTATTTATCTTGTTAATTGAAGCAAAGTCTATTTGGGTTGCCATCATAGCTGGAGGATTCATGTAGGGTTCGGTAGAGAGAAATGTTGATTTATTAATTGTTTAATAAATCAATAAAAATAAATAAATAGTTTATTAATATATTTAAGTGTTAATATATTAATTAGAAACTATAATAATTAATTGGAAATTAATATAGAATTAATTGGATTTAATTTGGGGATTAAATTAATTAATTAAAAGTGCAGGGACTGCTTTGTATTTATTCAAAAGTTGAATAACTGGCAAGCCAGTTGCCAGCGGCCAAAAGTGGCGCCAACTATGGAGGCTTCTCCATATGTAGCGAAACCCTAATTAGGGTTTAGGGGATCTGGTCCAAGTGGTCAACAGGCTTGCCCACTTTGGAGGCTCATCTAGGGTTTCAACTGTAACCCTAGGAGGCTATAAAAGAAACCCCTGGCACCCCTAAAACCTGCACCTCCCATAACTCTATGGAATTCTGCTGGACTCTCTCCTCACTTGCTGTAGGTGTGACTTCATTTGAGGCAGGATCTGTTTGCTGCTAGCTTCAATAATAAGATCAAAAGCTTGGTAATTCTTATTTTGATATTTAGAAATAAATGTTGGCCTTAGGTTTTATTATTGTATGTTCATAGAAGAAAACATAGATATCTTTTAGGGTTGCATGTGAACTTAGGAATTTTATAGTTCATAGATTGTAGAAAACCCTTCAGTGGTATTAGAGCTATGGCTTGTTTTCTTGTGAATTTGATATAAACTGTTTATGTGAACATGAGGGTGATCGAAAATCATCCCTTGTGTGGCCAAGAAACCTGTTTGGCGGCTAGGGTTTAGAAAACCCTAGCCTCCCTTCCCTTTCTGCGATTCTGCTTGCTGTCTTATAAGTAGGTTGTTATTTTTGGTAATTATTGGATAATTAAAATAACTGGAACCCCTTATCTTTGCTTGCAATTTTTGATGACTAGGGATAAGGGTTAGGAAATTAATTTGATTAATTTTGTGATTCCCTTACTTGATTTAATTAGTTTAATTAAATTGTTTAATTAAAAGACCAATTAAATCACTTAAAGAATTAATTTAAATTTCCGAAAAAATAAGAATTAATTAGCGAAAATTCGAATAAATTAATTCCAAAATATTTTAATAAGATTAAAATATATCTTATATATTTATGATTAAAAGTTAATATTTATATGTAAGATAAAATGGTTAGTCTTACCGTTAGTAGGCCTCATTTACAAAACTATCCTATAAAGATGATATAAGGCGACTGCCTATAAAATGGCAGTCTAATGGGTGTCTACTCTCATCCACCGCTCTCCTGGTCAGTCGAGTGTCGTTAGCCGAACGGGTTTGATAGAATCGCTAAGCCTCTTAAAAGTATAATGCTATAATTGAAAGTACTAAAACTTTGAACAAAAACCCAATCTAGTTACTTTAGGTCAAAAATGTGAATTGGTGCTAATCCATGGAATTGCACATTGCATTTTGTGGAACATTGGTGGAGCGTGTGTGGTTTACCGGCACGCCAACTGGGGTCCACAAAGAGTCGCAATGGGTTTTTCGATATTGCCATTATTGACGGAGCGTGTATGGTTAACTGGCACGTCAATTAGATATAGTAATTGATTTCAAGAGTACCGAGCTAATTCGCATGGTTATTCACACCCGGTTTGTGATCCTCGGTATCCCAGTCACAAACAGTGGGACATTCCCGAGATTGAAACATGCTATTGAACAGTTCAATAAATCTCAAAAGAAACTAGGAATTCCATTATAATTTGATTATGTTTCCGCGGTGGAATTGGTTGAATCGTCATTCGCCTACCTTATAAAATTTACAATAAATATTACGGCATCCTTCTTCGATATTGTGGATTGTTATTGTAGGATCCTAGCCTTATATTTATTCTTGGGTGAATATAAGGATTATTTATTAATGTCTAATTAAAACTACCTTCTTCTTATTCAGATGTCTTCTGACCAATCCGTTCCCCACTTAAACTCTGGTAATGTCACCTCAATTCTGTCATTGTGCTCCAAAGTGACGTTGGACGGCACTAACTACAATGACTGGATCTGTAACATCAAAATGGCTCTAAGGTTTGAACACAAAGAGTATGTTCTAGAAACCGAGCTTGTTGAGGTTGACCCAGATACCGCTACTCCCGAGGAACTCGCCTTGTACACAAAACATTCTGATGATGCTACCAAAGTGGCTTGCATCATGATCGCCACCATGAACCCTGAACTGCAAAGGATTTATGAGGACTATTGGCCTTACGAAATGCATAAAGAGCTCGCAGAAAAGTTCCGTAAGCAAGAGCGCATCGAAAGGCGTGAGGTTGTAAAAGCGTTCACTAACGGCAAGCCTAAGGATGGAGAGTCCATCTGCACTCATGTGCAAAGGATGCAAGGTTATGTGGAAAGGCTTAGAAAGCTAGAAATGCATGTTCATGTGGATTTGGCAGTTGACATTGTGCTGAATTCTCTACCCAGTTCTTATGACCAGTTCACACTGGCATATCATTTGAACAATAGTCAGACAACTTTGGCTGAGTTACACCGCATGCTTCGTACTGCTGAAGACGGGATGAAAGGGAAAAGTGTACTCCTAATTAACCCGTCTGTCCTAGCTATTGGCTCTGGCAAAGGAAAGAAAAGGAAGGGCCCTCCGAAGAAGAATTGGAGGGAAAAGGTTCATGTCGGGTCATCTAGCAATGCCCCGAGAGCCAAGTCTTCTGGCATTCCGCATGTCACGAATCCCAAGGAAGCCAACTGTTTTTATTTCAAAGAAAAGGGTCACTGGAGGAGGAGCTGCCCCAGGTACTTGCAGAATATCAAGGATGGCAAAGTGAAGCCATCACAAGCAGGTACATATTCTATATCTAATAACTCATCTTCTTCCTGTTCTTGGGTCCTTGACACTGGATGTGGTTTTCATATTTGTTCTAATTTGCAGGGCCTAGAGGAAAGTAGGGAGCTGGAGCATGGTAGATTGAACCTAGTCATGGGCAATAGGCAAACGTCACCTGTTACCAAGATCGGTGTCTATAGAATAGTGCTTAGTAGTGGAGTTATATTATATTTACATAATTGTTGCTATTCGCCTGATATGGCAAAGAACATAATTTCTTTTCATGCATTGTTCAAACAGGGCTTTTATTATGATTTTAATAAATTGAATGGTTCAATTTCAGTTTTCAAAAATGATGTTTTTATTTTCAATGATATGCCTTGTGATGGAGTGTATGAGACTGTTATGTGTGTTGATAATTATGGTAAAAATGTATTACATATTGATTCTTCGGACGGTATAGAAAAGGCGTGTTTGTGGCACTGTCGCCTTGGCCATATTAATAAGAAACGGATCGCCCAACTCCAAAAGGATGGAGTGTTGGAATCGTTCGACCTCAAATCGGACGATGTATGCGAATCTTGTTTACTTGGCAAGATGACAAAATCACCATTCAAAGGTTCCTTTGAAAGAGGTAAAGGTCTGTTGGATATCATACACACAGATGTGTGTGGTCGCTTAAGAACAACCACAAAAGATGGCACACGGTTCTATGTGACCTTTACTGATGATTTTAGTAGATATAGGTATATCTACTTGATCAAGCATAAATCAGATACCTTTGAAAAGTTCAAATAGTTTAAAAACGAAGTAGAAAATCAACTGGGTAGAAAGATAAAGATGCTTAGATCCGACAGAGGCGGTGAGTATCTTATTATCGAGTTTCTCGATTATCTTAAGGAATGTGGAATTGTTTCATAGTTTTCGCCTCCAAGAGAACCATAGTTGAACGGTGTTGCTGAAAGGCGAAACCGAACCTTGTTGGACATGGTTCGTTCCATGAAGAATCGAGCTTCGCTTCCAATTCATTTCTAGGGATATGCCTTAGAGACTGCCACCCATATCCTTAACCTTGTCCCAACCAAGAAGGTTGCTAAAACACCGCATGAGATGTGGACGTGGAAAGTTCCCACGTTGGCACACATCAAAGTCTGGGGTTGTGAGGCTTTCGTAAGAGACGAGAGACTCAAGACAAACTCGCAGAAAGAAGTGAAAGGTGTTATTTCATCGGATACCCGAAACAGTCATTTGGATACTTGTTCTACAGACCGAGCGAGGACGTGGTCGTTGTAGCTAGATGAGGAGTCTTTCGAGAGAAAGAGCTTATTTCCAAAGAGGACAGTGGGAATACAATCGATCTCAAAGAAATTCAGGAGACGCCCGATGAAACAACCTTAGGAGAAACTAGCCACCAACATAAGGAAGGGGTTCCTGTTGGACCGAATGACATCTCATTGCCCCTTAGGCGTTCGGTTAGAGTTAGCATGCCACCCGAGTTTTATGGTTTCCATATAACTACGGATGGTGATACGTTTGTCAGTGATCGTACACTGACAAATTTGGATGAACCAGCTAACTACCACGAAGCAGTGGTGGGCCACGAGTCTGCCAAATGGAAAGAGGCAATGGACAGCGAGATTAAGTCCATGTATGACAATCAAGTTTGGAACTTGGTTGATAATGTGCCGGGTCGTAAGACAGTCGGGTGCAAGTGGATCTTCACGAAGAAGACCGACATGTATGGTAAAGTACACACTTACAAAGCTCGGCTGATTGCGAAGGGATTCACTCAAACCCCGGGGGTTGACTATGATGAAACCTTCTCACCAGTAGCCAAGATTAAGTCAATTAGGATAATGCTTCCCATAGCTACATTTCATGATTATGAAATTTCGCAGATGTATGTCAAAACCGCTTTCCTTAATGGGAAACTGACTGAGGATGTTTACATGAATCAGCCAGAAGGTTTTGTAGACACAAAGCATCTTGATAAAGTGTGTAAGCTTGAGAGATCAATCTATGCATTGAAAAAAGCGTCTCGCAGCTGGAATCTTTGCTTCCATGAGAAAGTCAAAGAGTTTGGAATCTCTAGGAGTGAGGATGAGTCCTGCGTATATGTCAAGGCTAGTGGGAGTATAGTCATTTTTCTGGTGTTGTATGTTGATGACATACTGCTCATGGGAAACGACATTCCGACCTTGCAAGAAGTTAAGGGTTGGCTCAGGAAGTGTTTCCCCATGAAAGACCTTGGAGAAGCTGCTTATATTCTCGGGATAAGGATACTAAGAGATAGAAAGAGAAAATTAATAGGTCTGAGTCAGTGTACATACTTGGAAAAAGTACTAAAGAGATTTAGTATGGAAAATTCCAAAAAGGGAGAGCTGCCTATCCAAAGTAATGCCAAGTTGAGTAAGACTCAAAGCCCGAGTACCGATGAGGAAATAGCTGAGATGAGTCGAGTACCTTATGCTTCGGCAGTAGGATCGATCATGTATGCTATGACATGTACTCGCCCCGACGTATCCTTTGCCTTGAGCATGGTTAGTCGATACCAGGGTAATCCTGGAAAGACACACTAGATAGCGGTCAAGAACATACTTAGGTATCTGCGAAGGACAAAGAACATGGTGTTAGTCCTTGGTGGCAATGATGACTTAAAAGTGAGTGGATATACAGACGCCAGTTTCCTGACAGATAGAGACAGCGGTCGGTCTCAGTCGGGCTGGGTGTTTCTTCTGAACGGTGGAGCGGTCACTTGGAAAAGTTCCAAGCAAGAAACGGTGGCTGATTCAACATGCAAATCAGAGTACATTGCAGCAAGTGAAGCGTCTAAGGAAGCGGCTTGGCTGAAGAACTTTATCGGTGACCTTGGAGTTGTCCCGAGCATTCAGGAGCCGATGGAACTATTCTGCGATAATGAAGGAGCGGTCGCTTTAACAAAGGAACCGCGAGATCATGGAAAGTCCAGACATATCGACAGAAAGTACCATTACATTTGACATCGTGTAGAAGAAGGTCACTTACTGGTTAAGAGAGTATCATCAGAAGACAATCCTGCAGATCCTTTGACTAAGGCACTGAGCAGGATCAAGCACAATCAGCATGCTCGGAGCATTGGACTGAAGGATGATATTAGTTTTAGTAATTAGATAGATTTTGAAACTTGTAACAGTATAAATGTAATTGACTTGGTGATTTTATAATGGAGATTTATAAATGAGTATTGTTACTACCTCTAACAATTGTTTATTATTATAGTGTTTCAATATTTGCATGTTTAACTTCCTAAAAAATTAGATTGTTTAAAGTTCCACAGTCGATCATACTATTAGGGAGTAAGTATGAACGAAGACTATCATGAATCGGTTGTAAACTGTCTAAGGAGTTAGACATTGCAGTAACACTGCTACAACGTTCATGAGTACTTAGAAAATGGAGATTTGAGTATTGGATAAACCCGCGCTTAACAGATTGCTTCTTGGATTACATCACGAGCAATGTTAAGACGATAACATCTTCTGATCTTTGAGTGGAGAGATATGATCTATAGTTTGCGAGGCAGTTACTCATTGATAATGCGAAAACACATTGGTAACTCGGTGTTATAAAACGCATCATTGTGAGTATTTTGACTGGTAAAGATATAGTCATATAAGTCAAAACTTATCCGTCCCCTGACCCGATGGGAAACAGATATCTGTGGGCCTCTCGATGATTTTGAAGTTGACTGAAAGTGTTGGCCAACCGGGACTGAATTGATGTGTTCAATTAGCAGTCTTAAAGTTATAAGCAAATCAGAAATCAAGAAACAGAGTATTGGACCGAGATTGATCTTAATCCATGTCTTGAGTCTGAAAATATCTTGTTGGACGGAGGATCATCTGATCACTTATCTTTGGACAGAACTGACTGGGTCAGAGTTCAGGAATAGTTTCTAGGAAACTGATATTAATTAGAAGGTAAATGGACAATTAAAGTCATAGAGTTATCCAAGTGGGAGACTGTTGGATTTGGTGTCTAAGCCATGACTTATAATTGTATTTATCTTGTTAATTGAAGCAAAGTCCATTTGGGTTGCCCTCATAGCTGGAGGATTCATGTAGGGTTCAGTAGAGAGAAATATTGATTTATTAATTGTTTAATAAATCAATAAAAATAAATAAATAGTTTATTAATATATTTAAGTGTTAATATATTAATTAGAAACTATAATAATTAATTGGAAATTAATCTCGAATTAATTAGATTTAATTTGGCGATTAAATTAATTAATTAAAAGTGCAGGGACTGGTTTGTATTTATTCAATAGTTGAATAACTGGCAAGCCAGTTGCCAGGGGCCAAAAGTGGCGCCAACTATGGAGGCTTCTCCATATGTGGCGAAACCCTAATTAGGGTTTAGGGGATCTGGTCCAAGTGGTCAACAGGCTTGCCCACTTTGGAGGCTCCTTTAGGATTTCAGCTGTAACCCTAGGAGGCTATAAAAGAAACCCCAGGCACCCCTAAAACCTGCGCCTCCCATAACTCTATGGAATTCTGCTGGACTCTCTCCTCACTTGCTTTGGGTGTGACTTCATTTGAGGCAGGATCTGTTTGCTGCTAGCTTCAAGAACAAGATCAAAAGCTTGGTAATTCTTATTTTGATCTTTAGAAATAAATGTTGGCCTTAGGTTTTATTATTGTATGTTCATAGAATAAAACATAGATCTCTTTTAGGGTTGCATGTGAACTTAGGAATTTTATAGTTCATAGATTGTAGAAAACCCTTCAATTACAACATGGTAACAACTAACAAATAACAATTTACCAAAATAGTAAATAGTATTACTTATCCATTACGATAACCTTAATTAAAGCATGGACGCTTGCTTCGTCTTTTTTTAAATCCTCAGTCATATGTATCAGTGCGAAAAGGTAATCATTACAAGTAAAAACGTTTCCTTTTTAATTGTCACTAATTTTATATAATTTTTTTAAATCCCTTTAATTTTAAAGACTACATAATCGTGCATATTATTAGGGTAATGGCAATTATATTTCCTAGAAGACGTTTAGTATTATGCCTTTCTATATCATCACATGATCTGACGTTTACTTTTTCGAGAGTAACCGCAACCAATATCTGCCATAAGGGGTTGACTCGGGGGACGAGCCGTGAAAATAGCATCTGACTTAAACGGGCCATGATGTCAGTAGCCAATTCACACCAGGTCGTATTCATCCTCTGGATGAACGTTTTTTTCATTCGCTATGCGCTGACTGGATGCGTACTCGCGTGATCAATCGATGGACGGGGGAATTGCTTGAATGACGAGACCGGCCTAACCTAAAGTGGGTCCTCCCCCCTTGATGGTGAATCTTGATTGACTGACACTAGGAACCGATTCGGAGAAAGAAGAAGCAGGAGATAGGCGGCGGAAGAATTTCCGATAGCGAATTACTTGACTCGATGGATGGAGGTAGAGCCCTCCAACTCAAGCATGAAATCAATGTTGAGTCAACAATAATCCAGAGGGGCACCACCAAGCGGGATCGAGACCAGCCCCTTGTATATAGGGTTCCAAACCTGTGCTTCTTCAAAGGTCCCATCCCAGTAGGGGCTTCAAAGCTTGACTAAGAGAAAGTGGAAGGAAAAGGGGCGCGCTAGCTGCAATCAAACTGAAGCACGCATCTCTTCATTTCTCATATTTTTAAAGACAGAGAACTAAAACGTAGAACTTCATCTTGCAGCAAACCCTTTTGATACCAATGTGCCATATCCATATATATTTCTCGAAAGTTATTATGGTTCAAACATGGTTGGTACCGACACAAATAATGTCTCTCGTTTCTATCCTTCTCGATGTCTACTCTTCATTTCTCATCTTTGTTGAAAGCAGAGAACAAAAACCTAAAACCATAACTGATGTTGTTTGATCACAGTTGCCAGATCTGATTGCAAGAGTTGGGTCGTCTTTAGACGGCATCTTTATAAACTAACAATGGTAAGTTTGTACTATTTTGACACTTTTATCAAGTACTTTCACATTTTGATATTGTTATGATTTTCATAGATAAAACAGTTTCTAAAGTTCTGTAGATGGAATTTGATAATTTATTAGAAAAATCAATTTTTTATAACAAAATATCTATTATGGTGGTGGCACGTAATATTACACCAAAACTGATGATTGATTTATTATTTGGTTAATGGCAATTATATTCTTTAGAAGACGTGTAGTATTATGCGTATCTACATCATCACATGATCTGACGTTTATTTGATAAAGTTTTAAATCCTAAAAAGATTCAGGGTCCCAAAAGTCGTTTTCGTAAAACTGAGAGTCCCATCTGAAAACATAGCACAGCGGATAAAAAGGTAAACACTATGGGGCTGTTTGTTTTTTCTGAAAAATGCTTCTAACCTCTTTTGTCTGCAGGTTTGCAGACACGCATAGACATTTTTTTATTGCAGATCATTTGTTTTTTCGCAGCCCACAGACCTTAAAAGGTCTGCGCGTCTTCTTTTACCAGAAGTGATTTACTAGCCTCTTTTTACCTCTTTTAAACTTCTGGGGACGTATTTTTGCCCTAAAAATTGAACTCCTCCCTCCCATTCCCGATTACGACTGCTGCTTATTTCTCCTTCCCATTCCCAATTAGCGAGCAACTGCTTTATTCCTCCCGCTCCGATTACCGATTGTCGCTCGTTCCTTCCTCCTCCCTCCGGCGCTGCAACCTTCCATTTGAAACAATTTCATACGCATCGATTCACTTCAACAGGTGGTGTCGTATCTAAAGACGACATAAACATTTCCCCCCTCCTCATCACTTTCTCCCTCGCACAATAAGACACAAAACACTGAGAGAATTTTCGAGCCCGAAGAACGGAGATGGGGAAAGGTCCAGGTCTATACCCTGATATCGGGAAAAAAGCCAGAGGTAACAAGCAGTCATCAATCAATTTTTGCGTTTCTTTTGTTTTGATTTTACGCATGGATACACTTGTTTATATTGCGGTTATGTCCGTTTCCGCGTTTGTTTTCTAATTGATTGATGTTGTTGCATTTGATGGTTCCGATAATCATGTTAAAAAATAAAACGTGTGTTTGTTTTTGCTTTGCGTCTGTTTGTGGTGTTTGTTTTTGCTTTGCGTCTGAAATGGTGAAATTTTGGTGGCTGTTTCTTGATATTGATAAGTAGTTGAAAGAAACGTCGAAGTTTTGAGATTTGTTATGCTGAAATTTGACGCTGTTAATCCGATTTGCTTCATCCCCTTTCCAGAAAATGTGTTTTTTTTTCTGTTCTTTGCGGAAATTATTGCCTAAAATTCTTAGGGTTGAAATGGTGACTTGTTTCTGAAATTATTTATGTTTTTTGCTGATTTCTTGGTGTTTTTTGCTAATATGGTTCGATTTTGCTTCTAAGGTTCAATCTAGTTTTCTGATTTCTACATATATGGTTCGGTTTGTGCATATATGTTGGATTTTTTTGCTGGTGAAATTGTATTTGATTTTTTGGTTATTAGAAATGGGAGAAAAAACTACAATGGTCCACCGAGCAACAAAAACGCTTGTTGGAAACATGTATCGATATTCAAAAAGTTGTACAACATTTGATCAACAATAAGGATGAGCCAACAACTGACAAATGTTATGAGAAGTTGAAGCTTGTTGGTTTACAACCAATTGATCCTCTATTTTTAGCTGCTTTTAACATTTTTGGAAAGTTCGTGCTTATGAGACAAGCATGGATGTCACTGCCAGCTATTCCCGATGTCTTAAAAGCGTGGATCAAGATGACCACTACTGGTTTAGGAATATTAGATTAGGGAAGCATTGTTTGGGTTTTTGGGTTGTTGGGACCTTATATGGTTTTTTGATGATGTTTGATATATTGTTTGGATTATTTTGCTTATTTGGAAACATTATATGACTTTTTTGCTAAAGTTTGACGCATTGTTTGGGTTATTGTGGTTGTATGATTTATATTTTGGTGTTCTAAAACTAGACTTGTTTAAATTTCAGTTTATTTAAATTTTAGTTTATTTTACAGTTTGCAGACTTTAAAAAACAAACAGTCTTTCCTTTGCAGAATGCAGACATTTGGTCCACCTCTTCTGCTACAGATGTCTGCAGATGTAGTCCGCATACTGCAGACCTTTTACCTCTTCAAAAACAAATAGCACCTATGTGTATTGGTCATCTTTCTCCCTCGACTGCTTGCTAGGTTTTCATCGTGAGCTTCGAAAAACATTCCCTGTTTTATGTTTATTTCAATCCCGAGAGGCCGAAATGCTTACGTTACGATGAAATAGTTTATTAATCTGAATTTTTTGGTAACATTATGCATTTTTTAATCTGATTTATTATATATGTTCTAGATCCGCACCTTTCATAAGTTTATCTCGATATGCCTATGAGATCATTTCTAGAACCGATTATTTTGTGATATTGAGCGTTTATTTATCGTTTTTATGATGAGTATTATGAAATAATTTCCTATATGCATGTTTTGTAGTATTTGCGTTTATTGATGGGTTTTTCTGGCCTTAATAACCGTGATTGATGAGATGTTATGTTTTAACTGGTATGGAGAACGAAAACACTGAGCATAATAAGCAGATCAGTAACCCCCAAGTTCGCAAAGCAAGTAAGAATGTTATGTTTCAACCCTTTAAAGCATTTTATAGTTAATATTAAGATATTCGTTAAATGAGGTGCTATGTTTGAACAGAATTGGAGAAGGAAACATCTGGAAACCCTAAGTAGATCCGTAAACCTCGTGTTCACAAAGGAAGTAAGGATTTCTTTCCAAATTTATCAAGATACTTCACATTACTCAAATATTATTGTTCTGTTAGATTATATGTTACTTGAAGCAATAGCAATATTACAAATTTATATTCTAAAACCCTAGAGCAAATCATCTTAATCTTACGTATAGTGCTTAAACAAAGTTTGTTTTCAAACTTTTGTTAATTCTTTATCAGTCTTACATCATCAATTTTAGTGACTCATTCATTTTTCATGTTTCATTAGCAGCAACATCAACAAGTAAATTTGGAAAAGGTGCCCTATGGTGCAGTTTTTTAGTGTAACTGGCAAGGACAAAGTATGCAAGCATTACAAACGATACAGCGTACTCAGTTCTGGAGGTACAGTAAGATCCAAATTGAAAATTATATATGATATATATTAATAATTTAATCTAATACATATGTCTCCTTCTTTGAAGCAACGATGGATTCAAAGCAACGATGGATTCGCACCTTGTGAATGACCATCTAGATCTATTGGTTGCATTATATCTAGCAATCGTCAAAAAAGGGACTACAAGATGCCAAAGTAAGGATGCATAAGCTCGTGGGGGATTGTGGCAGATTTGAGGAAGACGGTTTCATTAACCATACAATTTTGGGTGAACTTCTGTCACACCCTCAAACCGTATTGGCGGAATAGTTCAAGGGTGGATGACTTCATGAACAATATCATAACAAAGTTGAATAGTAGTGAAATCCAAGCACACAACCATCGTTTAAATCAATTACAAATGTTACAAAGTTTACTTATTACATGTCTCAAGTACAATTGAAATGATAACAAAATAGATAAAAATGACGTCGTAACGTCATTACTTGTAGCGCTTGCATTTACCTTGTCAGTTTTCTGAGAATGCAAGTAGTTGAAAAAGTGTCAACAATTAAGTTGGTGAGTTCATAAGATTTTGTAATAGAAAAGCCCTTTGTTTGTAAACGGTAGTAATTGAGAACCAAGAAAATCCTATATTTTCTTATAAAATGACCAAGTCTTTAACTCCCAACGACTAAAATGTAATATGTATAATTGTAGTGTAATAAATTGGTTTTACTCTTTATTAATTCCAATATAATATTTCATGACTATCAAATAAAGAACGGCCAGGTAGAAGATCAAATGGGGAGGCAGGACCCTTTCAGCGTATACGCCTTTCGGAAATCCAACAACCTAGCTCAATTGATCGGCCTAGACACCGCTCTCGTAAGTAGATCAATCGGTATTATATTTTTGGACTTATAATTGAATTGTTATAATAATAACGTAAATAATTTATAAAAAAAATTATTAAGTTGATATTTTTCCCCGTGAGATACCCTATAACCATACTGTGACTAGTTGGCCTGTTGCGACGTTCTTCAAGCGTCGAAATGGTAGACATTTGGACACCTCAGACCTGCCGGTCTAGCTGTAGCGAGCAGCTCAGGTGCGGGGTTGTCAAGCCCCGTATAGATCTATACTCAAATATCGCGCTCTCTTACCGAGACTCTGGTTATAAATGTACAGGACTTATAGTAGGTACTTATAAAAGTACTGTGAAGATTCATCTCACAAAATGTATGTATTTCAATCAACTTGTTTACGTACGATTTGTATATAAAAACTCTTGTAATTGTCCATTATCATTTTTCCCATGATAATATAGTGTTGTTAAATAATTATATAATTTTATATAATTATTTTTGTCATGTTTAAGCGTCAATATAACATTATGTTCGTAAACTATTCCAATAATAGTCTATTTTTAGTAATTCCGTTGTAACAATCATATTTTGCGAATATTAACGAAGTAACTTGTTCAAATGTTTATGAATATCATCTTTTAAGATATTTCTCACAAAAATGGTGTAATAACTTGGTTATAACCATTTTTGTTGGAAAATAATATTTTTGTTTATAAAAACGTAGTTTTTACTAGTCTTCATTTTTATAACGTTCTTACCCAAGATCTAGTATTTTTTTGTACGCTTTATTTGTGGATTTGTAATTTTTATATAACTTAATATGTCAAAGTGTTCATAATACATGGATCTATTCATATTTTATGTCAAGTTCATCTTTATAATATTTTGTCCAAGATCTAGTATTTTTGTATGGTTTATTTGTAGTTTTGTAATTTTTACATAACTTAATATGTCAAAGTGTTCATAATTAGACCTGGCAATGGAGCGGGTTTTGACCCTGATCCGCTCCAAACCCGTGCAAAATATATGGGTTTGGATCGTTATTTATGATCCGTTAACCCGCTAACGACCCATACCCGTTAACCCTTTAAGTAAAAGGGTTGGGTTTGGATCACTATCGATCCGCTCCGTTAATAACCCGCCCCGTATAAAATTATATTAAAATAAATTTATTATATATAAATTAATTACTTTACAATTACGGGACATAGAGGTATAGCCGATAGCATATAGGAAGTCACACGCAAACACAATACTCGAGAGTCAGGTCCTCGAGGAGTCGTTCCAAATCCTGATTCGTGAATCTTGAATATCATTCGACTCCAAGTGGAATAAAGATCAACGATGGCTTCGATCTTAACAACTTCCATCGACAATCATCAGACAATAATCGATTTTCTCATGCATGTTTCCAATAGTAGACGTATGTTTTGTTTTGGAATTGTTATTTTAAGTATTAGGCTATATTAGACGTTTGTTTTATTATGAAAAAATTATTTTATAAGTATCAAGCAAAAATGCGATTCATGTTATATTTGTTACAATGCGGGTTACGGATCGGGTTTGGGTATCCGTTGATCCGGTGGATAAGGGTATGGGTTTGATTATTCAAAACCCTGCGGATTACGGATCGGGTTTGGGTTAACTTTTGAAATTTGATAAACGGGTTTGGATCAATGCCGATCCGCTCCAAACCCGCTCCATTGCCAGGTCTATTCATAATACATGGATCTATTCATATTTTATGTCAAGAGCATTTTTACACAAATATTAACTTTATAAACTTGTGTAAATCAACATGTATAAAAATAAAACACATATAAACTTGAATAAAACAACATTTATAGTAAAAGAACTTGTATTCTCCCCCAAAAGGTTTGAAAAGATGAAAATGAGGGGTATGAACTCACCTTGAGTGGTAGATCTTAAGGTTTCTTGGTAGAAGGTTGAAAAGTTTGGTTCTAGGACATGGATGACTCTTGGACAAAGCTAATATCCAATAGATTTTGATGGATGTTAGTGTGTAAAAAGGTGTAGAACTTGTGTTATGTATATTAGAATCAAAAGAGGAATGAAACTTACTACTTAATCTTGTGAAGAGAGCTTGAAATTGAAACTTGAAAGTGAAGATGGTGCTGATGGTCTTGGAGCCGTGAGCAAGAGGGAGAGGAGAGAAAGAAGAAGTTTGGTTGGATACAAATGAATTTGGCTAGTCTCTCTTGGAAGATTTATACTTAGATATTTCCTATTATAAAATTACTAGCTTCATAAGTGCCTTAGGTTTTAAATATTTACCACTAAGGTCTTAATGGAGCACTTGTTTCAGCCAAATGAGTGTAGGGTGGGGGGTGGGGTAGGGTAGGGTTAGTTTTTATAAAAATAGCAATGTACTTATAAAAATGGGTGATTTTTATAAAATCGTAAGTCGTTTTAGTAAATTTTTATGCGTTTTTAACGAAACGAAGTTCTAAATAATTATTTTGTATAAAAACATTGTCAAACTTTTATTTTGATTGAAACATAACTCGTTGGATGTCGGAATACGCGTTTAAGCGCGGTATTCTTCCGATTTCGCGATTTTTGACGTTTTACCGTAAATTGTATTTAGCTTTGGAATTAAATACTAGATACTATTACGTTACTTATCATATAAGTTTTTATTCCATATGTGATGTTTAAGGAACCACATTTTGAAATTTGAGTCCAAACCCTGTGTACATTTATCCGTTCACAGCGGTTTAATCGTTATAACTTTCACATTTGAACTCCGTTTTCGACGTTCTATATATCCACAGTTTCGTATTTACGAGTAGATCACTTTATGAATATTATTATTCTCAAAATAATAATTGTACGATTATCGAATTTTTACGCTACAGTAGTTTGCTGTCCGTATTGTCGACTTTTAATCGTTATTTGTTTGATTTAGCATACGTAATACTATAACATTAATAATTCATTGCAAGAGTTATGGAAAATAACTTTTCAACATATATATTAACGTACGCTTCATTTGACTATAGTTGACTTTTGTTGACCAAAATTTACAATTGTCACATCAACTACCCGTTAGAAAGAATTTTGTCCCGAAATTTAGCTCTTGAGTGGATCCTCAAGGGTTTGGGAAGAGATGTGGGTATTTCTGCTTCATTTGGTCTTCACGCTCCCAAGTAAACTCAGGTCCTCGCTTGGCACTCCAACGGACCTTAACTATTGGTATGTGGCTCTGTTTCGTCCTCTTGATTTCTCTGTCCATGATCTCTACGGGTTCTTCCACAAAAAGAAGGTTCTCGTTCACCTCGATCTCGTCGAGCGGAATGACAAGAGTTTCATCGGACAGGCATTTCTTCAAGTTGGACACGTGAAAGGTGGGATGGACATTGCTGAGCTCCTGCGGTAATCGAAGTCTGTAGGCTATTGGGCCGATCCTAGCGAGGATCTCAAAGGGCCCAATGTATCTGGGGTTCAGCTTCCCACGCTTTCCAAAGCGTATCATTCCTTTCCATGGCGAGACCTTCAACAACACTCGGTCACCGACCTGGAATTCCAAAGGCTTTCGTCGGTTGTCTGCGTAGCTCTTTTGTCGGTCACGAGATGCTTTCAATCGTTCACGGATTTGAACGATTTTCTCAGTTGTCTCTCGTATGATTTCCGGACCGGTGAGAGCGCTGTTAGGTGTTTGGCCTCTGGCTAGTTGAGTATCACCCACTTCGGCCCAGCACAGAGGGGATCTACACTTGCGTCCATATAGAGCTTCAAATGGAGCAGCTTTGATGCTAGTGTGGTAGCTGTTGTTGTATGAGAATTCAATGAGCGGTAAGTGGGTGTCCCATGCCTTACCGAAGTCTATCACACAGGCTCTCAACATATCTTCCAGCGTTTGGATGGTTCTTTCACTTTGGCTATCCGTCTGCGGATGGTAAGCTGTGCTTATGTCAAGCCTGGTTCCCATAACCTTTTGTAATGATTGCCAAAAGTTTGAAGTGAACCGGCTATCTCTATCCGAGATGATTGATCTCGGCACACCGTGCAATTTTACAATCTCCTTGAGGTAGAGCCTTGCTAGCTTATCCGTCCTATCACTCTCCTTGATTAGCAGGAAGTGAGCGGATTTGGTTAACCTATCGACAATTACCCATATAGTATCTAACCCACCGGTTGTCTTTGGTAATTTGGTTATGAAGTCCATTATTATCCGCTCCCACTTCCACTCGGATATTGGTGGTTGAACTAGCAAACCCGAGGGCTTTTGGTATTCTACTTTAACTTTGGCGCAAGTCAGGCACTTGCCCACGTAAGTAGCAATTTCTGCCTTCATGTTTGGCCACCAATACAGTTTCTTGAGGTCCTGGTACATTTTGTCGGACCCGGGATGAACGGAGTATCTAGTCTTGTGAGCTTCATTCATGATAATGTCTCTGTATCCGCCGAATTTCGGTGTCCAGATTCGGTTCATGAGGTAACGAGCTCCGTCATCCTTAACTTCAAGGTTTTTATCCATCCCTCGCAAGGCTGCGACGTTTTCAGGTTTTAAGGCTTCTAGCTGCGCCTCTTTAATTTGAGTGGGTAACTGGGAATGGATCGTCATTGTTAATGATTTCACTCGGTGGCCCGTGTATTCCTTTCGACTGAGGGCATCAGCTACGACGTTGGCCTTCCCTGGGTGATAATGAATTTCACATTCATAGTCACTTAGTAGCTCCACCCATCGTCGTTGCCTCATATTGAGTTCTTTTTGGTTGAGGATATGCTGGAGACTCTTATGGTCGGTGTATACCGTACATTCTGTGCCGTACAGGTAGTGTCTCCAGATTTTCAATGCGAACACTACTGCTCCCAACTCGAGGTCATGTGTAGTGTAGTTGACCTCGTGAGTTTTAAGCTGCCTTGAAGCGTAAGCAATGACCTTTCCTCTCTGCATGAGTACACAGCCCAGACCCTGGTTCGATGCATCGCAATAGACCACAAAGTCTTCTGTTCCTTCTGGAAGGGACAGAATAGGAGCGCTGCATAAAGCTTTCTTTAGGGTCTGGAAGGCGGCGTCTTGGTTATCTCCCCACTTGAATGTCACACCCTCCTGTGTCAGGGTGGTAAGTAGCTTTGCAATTTTTGAGAAATTCTGTATGAATCTTCGGTAATAGCCAGCATGGCGCAAAAACTGTCGGAGTTCTTAGTGCTTTCCAGTTTTCGATGGCTTTGATTTTGGAAGGATCCACATGTATTCCTTCCTTGCTGACTACGTGGCCTAGAAAGTCCACCTTTTGAATCCAAAATTCGCATTTCGAAAATTTCGCACACAGCTTCTCTGCTCTTAATGTCTCCAAAACCTGTCGTAAGTGTTGACTATGTTCCTCCTTACTTCGTGAATAGATAAGTATGTCGTCGATGAACACTATCACGAATTTATCTAGGTAAGGTCGGCATACTCGGTTCATTAGATTCATAAACACTGCGGGCGCATTAGTCAATCCGAAGGGCATCACAACGAATTCATAATGGCCATAGCGAGTTCTGAATGCCGTTTTAGGAACATCTTCCTCTTGAACCTTGAGTTGGTGATATCCCGACCTCAGATCGATTTTTGAGAAATAGCTCGCTCCTTGGAGTTGATCGAACAGGTCGTCGATTCGGGGTAGCGGGTATCGATTTTTGATAGTGAGCTTGTTCAACTCCCGATAGTCAATGCACATACGGAATGATCCATCCTTCTTCTTCACGAACAATACCGGCGCTCCCCAAGGTAAGAAGCTCGGCCTGATGAACCCTTTACTTAGCAGTTCGTTTAGTTGGCTGGATAATTCTTGCATTTCTGCCGGGGCTAATCGGTAAGGTGCTTTTGCTACCGGGGTGGCTCCTGGAATCAAATCGATTCTGAACTCGACTTGCCGTGCGGGTGGTACTCCTGGAAGATCTTCTGGGAACACATCGGAAAAGTCGCAGACTTCGGGGATCTCTTTGATGCTTTTTACTTCTTTCTTTTCGTCAACAACGTGGGCTAGGAAGGCATGGTATCTTTTCTGTAGGTACTTTCGGGCTTTGATGCAAGACCCGATTCAGAGGCTGGTACTGGGTTTATCACCGTAGACAACAAAGGTCTTGTCATCCGGCAGATGAAGTCGGATTCCTCGTTCGTAACACATGATGTCGGCATGATGGGGAATTAGTCAATCCATACCAACAATCACGTCAAAACTTCCTATTTTAACAGGCATTAAATCGATTTGAAAGGAGTGATCGTCCAGAGTAAGTGTACAGCCTATGTATATGTCGTTTGTGCTTTCAGTTTTTCCATTTGCCATCTCTACTGTAAATGTTTCATTGAGTGGTTGTGGTTTTTGTTTTAATAAGTATTTAAACTCGTGGCTTACAAAACTCCTCTCCGCACCGCTATCGAATAGTACACAAGCATATGAATTATTGACGAGGAACGTACCGGTAACCACGGTGGGATCCTCTACTGCTTCCGCGCGTCCCATGGCTAGGACTCTTCCATTTCTCCCCACGTTCTTTGTCTTTGGGCAATCACGCTTAAAATGCCCTGTCTCACCGCAACCATAGCAAGCTTGACTCACCCCAGCATTAGAGGCTTGGGTGGTTTGTGGAACTGGCGCCTTGCAGAAACGGACGGTATGCCCCTTTTTGTTACAGTTCGAGCAGTGCATCTCCCTACATGCTCCGGTGTGGTGGAAATTACACTTGTTGCACTTGGGTAGTGTCCCATTATACTGCTTGGTTGTTGTAGGGGTAGTCGGGACAGTGGCTGCACGGACTGCCACAATCTGTTGTCTCTTGGTATTTTCTTGGTTAGGCTGACCCCTCCCCCTGTTCCAGGGTTTCCTTTTGTGGTCCTTCTCCTTTGGTTGTTCAGTTCTTGGGGTCATGGTTCCCTGGCGAACCCTATGGTCAACTAGTCGTTGGGCTAGTCGTTTGGCGCTGTCGAAGGTAGCGGGGCTTGCTGATTCTACATTCCCCTGGATCTGAGGAGATAGCCCCCAGATATAGCGCTCCACTTTAACAGATTCTGGCGTGACCATAGTAGGGCAGAGGGTTGCCAGGTCATTGAATCGGTTCGTGTAGGAGGTCAGATCTGAACCTTTCATAGTAAGGTTCCACATTTCTTGTTCTAATTTCTGGATCTCCCCTCTGGGACAGTACTCTTTCATCAGCATGGTCTTCAGTTCCTCCCAACTCATTGAGTTGGCCACAGGAAGTGTCAGAGCCTTAACATGGCCCTTCCACCAGGACATGGCCGTATCAACAAAGGTACCAGCGGCGAATTTGACTTTAGATTCCTCGGAGCATGCGGAGATTTCAAAGATTGATTCTGTTTTCTCAATCCATCTCGTGAGAGCAAGGAAACCACCAGTACCGTGGAAAGCCACTGGTTTACAATTAACAAAGTCTTTGTATGTGTATACTCGCGAGTGGTTTGATGTTTCTACGTTTGTGGAGTCGTTGGTGGCGTTTCTGCTCCCACTTCCATTCGTCTCATTGTTGTTAATCTGGGCAATAGCGGCTGTCACGGCGGCTTGGAAAGTCGCTGAGTTCATCATGTGTGGATCGGGTGTTCCGGCTGGTGTGCTCCTAGTGTTTCTCCTTTTGGGTGGCATATTTCTGCCATAATGATCCAAGATTGAACGATGGTAAGCTCTTGGTAAAAGTGATCAAAGTACGGCGTTTCTATTATACGTTTATGTCGACTATGTAGTGATAGGGGTATAAGAGGTGCATAAAGAGTCTAGATGTATGGTTTTATAGTATCACAAAATACTCGTATAGTATTTTGTTTTATGTTTTGTTCTAGTGTTTTTCTTTGTATATGGTTCTTGGTAAGTCTTTAGAAGTTGTTATAAGTAAGGTGGTTTCAAAGGGGTATGAGAGGTATGTAAGAGAAAATTCTAAGTGTACGACTTCGTAGTATTCATAAAATACTCACGTAGTATTTTAACTCTATGTTTAGTTCTATAGCGTCTTAAAATACTCCCATAGTATTTTAAATTTTTTTTTGTTTAGTTTTTTTTTTTTTTTTTTGATCATTGGTAAGTGTTCGGACTTGTTGTTCACCACGACTATCCCTAAGTACCCGTTAATTATATCTTGGACCATATTTATCCAAGACATAATTACCAAAGCACTTAGGTCTATCCGTAGTATTTCAACTCATCCTAATATTTTTGTATATCTTCGTTATAATATCGTTCTAGTATGTATGTATGTAGGTATTTACACTTTTATGAAAATTACCGTTGTAATTTTAAAAGTATACTTGTATGAAAATATTTTCGAGAGTTTTAGTCCTATTGTATTTATAGTTGTATATCTTTTAATGGATTGATATACTTAGTTCACTATAAACAATGCTCTGATACCAATCTGTCACACCCTCAAACCGTATTGGCGGAATAGTTCAAGGGTGGATGACTTCATGAACAATATCATAACAAAGTTGAATAGTAGTGAAATCCAAGCACACAACCATCGTTTAAATCAATTACAAATGTTACAAAGTTTACTTATTACATGTCTCAAGTACAATTGAAATGATAACAAAATAGATAAAAATGACGTCGTAACGTCATTACTTGTAGCGCTTGCATTTACCTTGTCAGTTTCCTGAGAATGCAAGTAGTTGAAAAAGTGTCAACAATTAAGTTGGTGAGTTCATAAAATTTTGTAATAGAAAAGCCCTTTGTTTGTAAACGGTAGTAATTGAGAACCAAGAAAATCCTATATTTTCTTATAAAATGACCAAGTCTTTAACTCGCAACGACTAAAATGTAATATGTATAATTGTAGTGTAATAAACTGGTTTTACTCTTTATTAATTCCAATATAATATTTCATGACTATCAAATAAAGAACGGCCAGGTAGAAGATCAAATGGGGAGGCAGGACCCTTTCAGCGTATACGCCTTTCGGAAATCCAACAACCTAGCTCAATTGATCGGCCTAGACACCGCTCTCGTAAGTAGATCAATCGGTATTATATTTTTGGACTTATAATTGAATTGTTATAATAATAACGTAAATAATTTATAAAAAAAATTATTAAGTTGATATTTTTCCCCGTGAGATACCCTATAACCATACTGTGACTAGTTGGCCTGTTGCGACGTTCTTCAAGCGTCGAAATGGTAGACATTTGGACACCTCAGACCTGCCGGTCTAGCTGTAGCGAGCAGCTCAGGTGCGGGGTTGTCAAGCCCCGTATAGATCTATACTCAAATATCGCGCTCTCTTACCGAGACTCTGGTTATAAATGTACAGGACTTATAGTAGGTACTTATAAAAGTACTGTGAAGATTCATCTCACAAAATGTATGTATTTCAATCAACTTGTTTACGTACGATTTGTATATAAAAACTCTTGTAATTGTCCATTATCATTTTTCCCATGATAATATAGTGTTGTTAAATAATTATATAATTTTATATAATTATTTTTGTCATGTTTAAGCGTCAATATAACCTTATGTTCGTAAACTATTCCAATAATAGTCTATTTTTAGTAATTCCGTTGTAACAATCATATTTTGCGAATATTAACGAAGTAACTTGTTCAAATGTTTATAAATATCATCTTTTAAGATATTTCTCACAAAAATGGTGTAATAACTTGGTTATAACCATTTTTGTTGGAAAATAATATTTTTGTTTATAAAAACGTAGTTTTTACTAGTCTTCATTTTTATAACGTTCTTACCCAAGATCTAGTATTTTTTTGTACGCTTTATTTGTGAATTTGTAATTTTTACATAACTTAATATGTCAAAGTGTTCATAATACATGGATCTATTCATATTTTATGTCAAGTTCATCTTTATAATATTTTGTCCAAGATCTAGTATTTTTGTATGGTTTATTTGTAGTTTTGTAATTTTTACATAACTTAATATGTCAAAGTGTTCATAATACATGGATCTATTCATATTTTATGTCAAGAGCATTTTTACACAAATATTAACTTTATAAACTTGTGTAAATCAACATGTATAAAAATAAAACACATATAAACTTGAATAAAACAACATTTATAGTAAAAGAACTTGTATTCTCCCCCAAAAGGTTTGAAAAGATGAAAATGAGGGGTATGAACTCACCTTGAGTGGTAGATCTTAAGGTTTCTTGGTAGAAGGTTGAAAAGTTTGGTTCTAGGACATGGATGACTCTTGGACAAAGCTAATATCCAATAGATTTTGATGGATGTTAGTGTGTAAAAAGGTGTAGAACTTGTGTTATGTATATTAGAATCAAAAGAGGAATGAAACTTACTACTTAATCTTGTGAAGAGAGCTTGAAATTGAAACTTGAAAGTGAAGATGGTGCTGATGGTCTTGGAGCCGTGAGCAAGAGGGAGAGGAGAGAAAGAAGAAGTTTGGTTGGATACAAATGAATTTGGCTAGTCTCTCTTGGAAGATTTATACTTAGATATTTCCTATTATAAAATTACTAGCTTCATAAGTGCCTTAGGTTTTAAATATTTACCACTAAGGTCTTAATGGAGCACTTGTTTCAGCCAAATGAGTGTAGGGTGGGGGGTGGGGTAGGGTAGGGTTAGTTTTTATAAAAATAGCAATGTACTTATAAAAATGGGTGATTTTTATAAAATCGTAAGTCGTTTTAGTAAATTTTTATGCGTTTTTAACGAAACGAAGTTCTAAATAATTATTTTGTATAAAAACATTGTCAAACTTTTATTTTGATTGAAACATAACTCGTTGGATGTCGGAATACGCGTTTAAGCGCGGTATTCTTCCGATTTCGCGATTTTTGATGTTTTACCGTAAATTGTATTTAGCTTTGGAATTAAATACTAGATACTATTACGTTACTTATCATATAAGTTTTTATTCCATATGTGATGTTTAAGGAACCACATTTTGAAATTTGAGTCCAAACCCTGAGTACATTTATCCGTTCACAGCGGTTTAATCGTTATAACTTTCACATTTGAACTCCGTTTTCGACGTTCTATATATCCACAGTTTCGTATTTACGAGTAGATCACTTTATGAATATTATTATTCTCAAAATAATAATTGTACGATTATCGAATTTTTACGCTACAGTAGTTTGCTGTCCGTATTGTCGACTTTTAATCGTTATTTGTTTGATTTAGCATACGTAATACTATAACATTAATAATTCATTGCAAGAGTTATGGAAAATAACTTTTCAACATATAGATTAACGTACGCTTCGTTTGACTATAGTTGACTTTTGTTGACCAAAATTTACAATTGTCACAACTTCCAAGGCGAGGACCTTATGAGTACAGAAATGCATTTCATTAATGATAATTGCAGGAAAGACCAAGTTCTAATTGATGTCACCCGGCTTCCATACAAGTCAAGTGGGGAAGACATTTATGTTACCATTGTCAACGTTGTTGATAAGTTTGGGTTTACAGGCAAAGTGTGTGGATGTACATATCCGGCAACACGAAATGGCATCAACTCGGTGTTGGAGTATTCTGAATCTAGGAATTTCCCTAATTACTTGGTGTTGAGTTTTAAATATTAGGAGATTCAATTGGCTCATGTAGTTCTTTGGTTCGTAGTTTGGTAGTGATAGTTAGTTTGAATGTTTTGTTACGGTTTTTTTGTTTTAATAAATGAAGTTTTTTTAGTTTCATGTTGTCTTTGTTCTGTTATCAGATCTGAAGTTTTTATTTTATTTGCATTTGATTTTGTTTAAGTATTGGTTTTCTTCCAAGTGTTAACAATTGTCCGGCTATAGAGTGACACTATAGTTGGGTTATTATAGACACAAAATAACTACGGATTCATTGGTTCGACCCTTACTTACCTTAGCTAATAGAGTTTGTGAGGTTTATTATTTTTGACCGAATCAACAACTGCGCATGTCACATGCCAATATAAAAGACTTTTGGGAACCGTAAGCTTTAAACTAGAAGTTTTTAGCTTGTAGCTTTTATATAATTTTACATGTTTTAAAATATAATAAAACTACTTTTTTCCAAACATTTCTACAAAATAAAAACTACAACTATCAATTATGTTTGCTAAACATACCATGTATCTTTTTATTTTGCCTCTAAATGGCAAAAATGGGACATCAAGTGTCTTCTCTTCACAATATTCTGCTACCAACCAGATCTTATGTACACTTAATTTAATTCATCAAAATATTTTATTTTGGTATTGTATTGGTGCATTATTTCCAAATATTAATAATTTATGCAGACAATTTTTTGTTTTCTTGTTGAAATAGTGTATAAAATTACGTTCAAACATGTAATGCACCAAAAACTCTCAAAACTTAATTGTTTATGTGGATTGTAACTCTTCATTTCCTTTGTCAATCATCCAAGTTTGTTTTATTTCTTGTTTTTTAGCCATAAACAAAGATGAGAAGCTTCTTGTGTTATATTTGCATGTTATTTATATCAAATTTCTTTTCAACTTTATTTCATTCTCAACATGAAGATGGTCTCCATGAAAAATCTTTGTATTCATTTTCTATGTGTTTTAGGTTGCATTTCTTCGATTACCTCAATCGGGAATAGTTCTGATGGAACCACTGATGGTTCTGAAACATGGGGATACATTGAAGTTCGCCCACGTAAATGTTTGGATTTATTAGAAATCATTACTAGCGAGAGTTCATGTTCTGATTTTTGTTGTTTTTATTTTAGGTGCGCATATGTTTTGGTGGCTGTATAAGAGTCCTAATAAACCCAAACATTCAACCAAACCATGGCCTACGATTCTATGGCTGCAAGGAGGCCCGGTAAGTATCCATACTTACTGAAACCTAATAGCTACCAGAGTGCCAATATGACAATCTGGTTCTAACCGTTGACGTTGCCAAAAAAAATCTAATAGTTGGTTTTACTAGGGTTGTCAACTAGTTTAACTACTAATATTTTTCATTTTTTTACCTCTTTTTTTCTTTACTTTCATTTTCCAAGTGTCCCGCCGTTATTTCTTGAACATTATTTATCTAGGAAACCATCAATGGGACAAAAGAAAACTTGTCCTTGTCGTGGGCTATTTGTGACTCATAGTGAGTTAGTGACCAAATTGTTTGATCGCTACCAATTTTAGTCGCTAATGGTCTCTTTTCGTACCAGGGTAGTTCCGGAGTTGGCTTTGGAAATTTTGGAGAACTCGGACCCTTAGATGTTGATTTGAAGCCACGAAACTCGACATGGCTTCAGAAGGCAGATCTCTTGTTTGTGGTATGTTTTGAGCTTCATATTCATGACACAACTTATCATATTAAGTCATGTCTTTTTTTATTCTAGGATAGCCCAGTTGGGACCGGGTATAGTTACGTGGAAGACGAGAGCTTGTTTGTCAAAACCGACGTAGAAGCAGCAAAAGATGCAGTGACATTGTTGAAAGCAATCTACAGTAGAAACGAGAACATTGTAAAGAATCCACTTTACATTTTCGCAGAATCTTATGGAGGTAAATTTGCGGTCACCCTTGCACTTGCCGCTCTAAAAGCTATCAAGAAAGGGGAACTCAAGCTTCAACTTGGAGGTACAAAATATCTGATGCGTGTGATTCTCCGTTCGTCACATCAATGTTTAGGATTTTTTATTCAAAATCAATTGTATATATGTTTGCAACAAAAAGTCATGTATAACAGTTTTAAAAACTCGATTAAATGAAGCTAGTGTAACTCTTGTGATGGTACAGGTGTTGCATTGGGCGATAGTTGGATTTCTCCGGAAGATTATGTGGTATGTCTCGCTCATTTTGGTCGCAAAATAATCATCTTGTGAATTATGATCTGCTGACTGTCTATGTAAACATAACGACCAAATTTTGCAGCTTTCATGGGGCCCACTACTTAAAGATTTGTCAAGAATTGGTGATGTTGCTTTGAACCAATCAAATAGGTTCGATCTAACAAAAGCTCATTCATGTTGGAAGCGACAAACCATGAAAAGTGTCACGAAAAGCATCTGATCGTTGTGTTTCTCGTGCAGTTTAGCTCTAAAGATTCAGCAACAAATAGCAGAAGGACAGTACGTTAACGCGACAGATTCATGGGCCGATCTCGAGAGTTACATTTTTGATAGCAGCAACGGTGTGGTACGTTTGGGATCTAATATAGTAATATTGTTTAATTGCTCTTACGACACGTAACGTTTAGCAACCAAATATTGGTTTTTTAGGATTTTTACAACTTTATGTTGGATGAGGGAAACGATCCAAATATTCTGACAACAAAAGCATCGAGAACATTTGGAAAGAAGCCTTATGCCATGGTTTCGGAAACCGATGGAAATGACTTGGATTCTGTCATGAATGGTCCAATTAGACAAAAGCTCAATATTATTCCCAGTGACATCGAGTAAGCTCTTAAAACTGCTAAAAATGTTTTTCTATGAGTTCTATACTTATATGAGCATCCACATCGGTTAACTTCTTCTATAGTGTTTTTTCTATTTTATGCTTTGGAGTATCAAATTTTTACTCACTTTATTTAACAAAAATCTATTACGGTTGACCCTTAACTAAATATTTATCTTTATTTTTGTAAGATGATTTATAAACATCCACCATGTCATTTGTCCTTTTTATGCGTTATTTTATTTGACAATAACATTTAGTGTCACAAACAAACAAAATTAAAAAGAGAACTATGTCGGATGTTTTTTTTATGTATAAAACATAATAAAGTTATCATATAATAGTTATAAAAATAAAACCAGAAAATATGAAGGTTATGAATTTAATATTCTGTATTAGAGATTAAATTAATGAATTAATTACGCAAAAAGTTTATGAAGTTTAAATATAATTAGTGGTAGTAAAATAAAATATTATCGAATGAAGGAGATTGACATCATCTTTTCATGTTGAAGACACTAGTATTATTAACCTTTAAAAACTCCAAAGAGATATGCTCAATATATATCATAATGACTATTATTGAACTCTTGTAGATGGGGAGGACAAAGTGGTGGCGTGTTTACGGCCATGGAAGGAGATTTTATGAGACCGAGAATCGCAGAGGTAAAGTTTTTACCCTATTCAAATTTAGTGTCGTTGTTTTTGTCACAACAATATTATGATATGGCCGGACATTACAAATATTAAAAAGCGTCAATTTTTATATGCCTAAAATGTTTATTGTTGAGTTGTGAAGTCTGATCTCCTATTGTGGCTATGGTGATCAAGCATGGGAAAGAGAAGTAGTTCATATATTAGTGTCACCATCAAAATTCCTTTGACCTCATTGAGTTGTGGAATCTGGTCTCCCTTTGATATTTGTTTGGCCTCTTTGAAGGCAGTTTGGATACCAAGGTCAACACATCAAAATTCTGAACTTTAGTGTTTAGACAATAGTTGTAGACGAGAAGCTTGAAGAGCAGTTATGGGGTTGAAGAGAAGTAAAGTTACAGAGGAGATCAAAAGTGGACCTTGGAAGAGGAGCTTTGGACGAAGTAGAGAAGAAAAGACTAAACATCGGCAGCAAAGCCAAACATGGAAGTGTAGCTGGGGCTACAGAACTCATCACTTTGAGCTTCGTCTTTAGTATACATCATGCTTCGGCTTCTAAGTGATTAGGAGCAGCTCCGGACTTCTGAGTTGTCGATTGACCTAGTAACTTGGGGACCAAGTTTGTTATATACGATCATTGGTTAGCTTATGTCGACGTCATGAGCTCATGGGCTTCAGTCCAGAAGAAATTAGGTCAAATGATTGTTATAAATAGATCTCTATGATTTCAACCCTAGTATGTCAATATAATGAGTGAAGCCAAAAAAACTGCAATTTAGCATGCTCTACAAGATTATCGATAAAATCTTTCTATAGTTCAACAACGGATGTAGCTTGATTAATCTGGTCAAGCGAACCACTTTAAATCCTTGTGTTCTTATTGTTATTTTCCTCTTTATTATCATGTTTTTGTTTGTCGAAGTCCTCTTAACTCTAACAACCATAGACATGGTTTTACAGGTTGATAAGCTTTTGTCGAAGGGTGTTAATGTGACGGTATACAACGGGCAGGTGAGAAAACCTTGCCAAATTGAAATTAAATTGGTAGATGCAATGAATCACTTTTTTTGTAACTTTTGTGACAGATTGATCTAATTTGTTCAACCAAGGGGACAGAAGCATGGATCAAAAAACTCAAGTAATAAATTACATACCATTTTCCTTGTGTTTCAAACTATGGTGTTGCTAAGATGTTGGTTTGTTTTATTGGTCAGGTGGGATGGTTTGTCATCATACTTGAACATGTATAGGACTCCACTTTACTGCGATGGAGATGAGAGTACAACAAAAGGATACTTTAAATCATACAAGAACTTTGCTTTTTACTGGATTCTTGGAGCCGGTCATTTTGTAAGTCTGTCTTAAGTTTTTTTAGTTTCGTTCATGTTTAATCGAAAAAATGCCACTAACTATCTACTATAGTTTCACAAATGCTTTTTCATGGTTGAGAAAAGCTCGATCCGGACCTTGGTGGTTTGAAATTTAAGACTGATGGTCAGATCTTTCCGGAGAGAATTGGGCTTTATCCAACTGTGTTGTGGCATGGCATAAAAAGTGGTTTGAGAAAAAAATAAGTGGCCGAATAAAATAACAAAAACTGAAAAAAGTTCATCATGATATTAGCCTTAACAAAAATTTATTGTAAGAGTAACAAGCTATCAAATAATCTTTTACCGTATGTTCTTACTAATTTATAAATGTTATGATATATAAGTTCATTAAGAAAACAAAAATAAAAATGGATATTACAAGATTATGAGAAATAAAAAATTAAACAATACAATTTGCAAAGATTGAAAAAAAGTGCTTTTTATATTTATCATTATAAGTTTACTAACTAGAATATAGAAAAAACAAATTGGGTATATTTATAAAATTATAAAAAGAAAACATTGTATGTATTAACAATTATATGTTGGAAAATTACAACAAGTTAAAATCCAATAATTAAATAAAACCAAAACATGTCAATAAAGAGGTTATATCATGATTCATGTATGCTTAGAAACGAAAAAAAACAAAAGAAAAAAAACACACGGGCCGAGTTGGTCCAAACCATCGAGGGATTGGATCATTGGAATGTAGGACTGGTGAACACATTGCCCGGTCCTGTTCGAGCTTTGCCCGGCCCATTTGGTCTTGTATGACATATGATCCTTTTTTTCAAAATAAACATCATCGATATGTAAAGTTATTTCCAGACATTATAACAAAATATAATGGAAACCAAATGGAATTAAGAAAATGCAAAAATTATATTATTATATAATTAAAATACAAAAATTAAGATGTATGACATGTACTAATATAGCCATTAATTTGTTTTGGCGGTCCAGGTTCCTGTGGATCAACCTTGTGTTTCGCTGGAGATGGTGGGTAGCATCGTGAACACGCCAAACACATAACCAATGATTCGTTGAGAAACTTAAGATTGATCATGAGCGAGTAGCAACACTAATTTGTCAAAGAAATCACTTTAGTAATTGTATTGCCCCTCCAATTTTTTTCTCGAATTTAGATTTATGAATAAATGGTGGATTAAGTATTAGAATTATTCATCTTGATAATTATTATATGAAGCCTTTTGAAATATACTTAAACTATTATAATCTCAAGTTCTTTGAATACTTATAATGCAAAGAAAAGGTTATTTATTTTTTGGATATAAAGTTTTGTGCTTAAGCTAAGGAAAGAAGGAATAAAAAAAACTTAGTAGTGTTTGGTATATGAGACCCGACGAAACATAACGGAACAAAAGCACTTACAGTGGTGTTTGGCATTGACGAAACAATGGCAACATGGTACAAAGACCAAGTCAAATCTAAATTTATGATTTTTGGTCTCACTCATAAAAGTGAGACCTAAAATTCCCTTTGATTTACAAACTCATTAAGACCTAGAATTTTTTTGTAAAAGTCACAACTACAAATTAATTTTCATGTAAGATTTTTTTAAGTCATTGTAACTTATGATCTACCCATTCAGCTTGCATGTAATAATTTTTTATTTTTTTTTAAATTAGAATAACCAATCCTTTCACATTCACCAAGATTTCAACAAAAAGTATTTCATATCATCTTGTTAGTCCACGTTCAACCCGTCTTAAGACATGTCATGTAAGGGTAAATCATAGAGTATTAACAATATTTTAGACTTAGAATGTTTGAACATTAAAATTTCTTTATATAATTTTACACTTCATGTAACACCACGATACTTTTGTTAAGTATTAATATGTTAATCATAGTGTATTTATGATTTAATATGGTGTTCTAAGTATTAGAAAGTTAATACTAGTAAAAGGGTAAATTGGTCATTTTACCATAAAAGGGTAATTTGGTCATTTGACCAAGTGAAGGACCAATCATGTAAAAAAATATTGTTTGCTTGTAGCAAAAGTATAAAGAATGAAAGTTTTATTGTAATAAAATGTGAGAAAAGTGCCATAAGTTCAAGAAATGGGACTTAGGGACTAAATTTGAAAAACTGGAAAATAAAAAAGGAGAATTATCTCCATAATTGTGGCTGATCATTGGAGAAGCTACGGGAAGGATTTTGATGATGCGATTTCAGCAAGTTCATAAAGAATTGAACTAGAAATTTGAAGCAAGTTTGGAGATTGAAGAATTCTTGAGCTAAAAGGTTAGTAAGAAACTTCTAACCTAAGTTTTTGTGTGTTCTTCATGGGAGAACTTTTGTGACTGAAATTTCAGTCAAGAATCATGAAGTTTATGGTTCTAAACTTCTAATAAGTCATATGTTAAGAACATATCTCAAAAATTGAAAGTATGTTGTTATTGTTGAAAATTTGGAACTTTGCTCAAGAACCCTAGAATACATGTTTATATGATCTAGTGGATTCTAATGGGTTCTAATGAGTTCCAGATGTTGCTAGAGATGAGAATAATCAGTAGAAGTGAGTATAACTTGATAATTTCGGTTTTGGACCAAAATTGTTAAAAACGGGAAATTCTTGAAATGGATTGGAATTACCAATTCCATTGTTTAAAACTTGAAGTAAATGAAGGGTTATGGTCTTGGAACAAACCCCTACCGATTAAGCAGAGTATTAAGCACTTAATATGAGAAAATGGGATTTTACAGCTTGAAAATCGGGAGTTCTGGTCTGCTGTGCAGCAGTCGCGACGCGACCACCATGAGGCTCGCGACGCGAGCCTGCGGTAGACAGGTCTCTGTTAACTTTGGTCCAATTTTGGGACTTGGTGCTAGACTTGTCCGTTTGACCTGAAATTTTGAACATAGGTCTAATATGGTATGAAACTTCGTAGAAAATTGTCGGAATACGTATACGACCTCCCGAAGGTACTGTAGTAAAATACATGTATTTTGGGAAAATGTATAATTTAAAGAAAGATGGTAATTGAAAGTTATCATCTAGGAATGGTCCCCAATTATGTAATATTGGACTCTCGTGTATTAGAGTCAATTGAAATGATTGTTAACCTATTATCATTTGGTATATAAATGAATATATAGGTACGGACGTATAAAACGGCAAGAAATATCGGGATACAATCGCAGCAAGTATCCAGGTGAGTAATCTCACTTATATCATATATGATATGTATTGATTGGATTGTTACAGATTGAAACAGATTTGGGGGACGAAATTTGACAGTTTACAGATGCATTAATATGACAATACTAGATAAGCCGTGAGTCTGCGAAAGACAAGAACGGAGCTGTGAGTCAATGATATGACAATACCAGATAAGCCGTGAGTCTGTGATAGACAAGAACGGAGCTGTGAGTCAACTTTATAAAGATAATAACGGGTAAGCCGTGAGTCAATGAAATGACAAGAACGGAGCCGTGAGTCTAGGCAAAAGCGGGGCAAAGTCGTGAGCCATAAATGATTATGATATTGTTATATGAAAATGGTGCGGCCTTATGGCTATGATATTGGATGTATATCCAACTGGTGCGGCCTAGTTGGCTATGATAATAATGATGAAACTGTTTGGTGCGGCTTGATAGCCATGAAATACGATGCGGTCAATTGTGACTAAGAAATATGGGACAGAAATATATGCAAATAACAACCCGTAAGACTATGCGGTAGGATGTGCAATCCTAAGAGATATACGGTCAGCCAGAATGGCTAGGAGTTTGGATCCGATATCCAGATAAAGATATACGGTTATGAGATTTATCGTATATAGGAAATTATATATGAATGTATTTCTTATACATGTTATTTGCAGATATGATTACTCACTGAGCTTTATAGCTCACGTTATTTGTTAAATGTCCCTGCAGGTTAGCATGATCCTGATAAGGGAAAAGATAGAGTCCATGACTAAAGAAGTAGGACTCATAGATGCTGTCAGTAGCAGCCCGGCTTCAAAGGAAATTATGGTATTTTATACTCTCCTTGATACACTTGTACCCGTTTTAATAAAATATACCCCATTTGTTATGGTTTTACGTATTGAAACCTTTGTTTTAAATGAAAAATTTTCAGGGGTGTTTTTGTTTTAAAAGTCGGGTGTTACACTTCAATTGTTAGGCTCTTATCATAAGGACAAGATTTCATACCACAAACTCCTTTATTGAAAGCAATTTTTGACTTTCCCTCACATTTCTATTGAAACCAAATTTTGTAATCAATTATCATCTCTCATCTCTTTGTTATGAATGTGGAGTCTAATTCGAACCGAAGAAGATATTGTTGTCGAAGAAGATCAGCGGTCTTATAACAACCAGGAACAGAGGCGAGACAGTCAATGCGGTTGGAAGGGTTGCTCCTCAGACGGATCAGTGTCCTCGTCCAATAAATGTTCTTCGCTTTGATTGGGCGACCCAAGCGAGACTGACAGATGTAAAGTAGTATCACGAGTCTGGAGCATTTAGCTCATTCCCTCATACTACTTTAAGGATGTCAGCAGTTCGATCAGAACGGAGGTCGGCAGTTTGGTCCAAACCAAAGTCAACAGGAATGGGAAAGCAGCCTCGATCCAGTCCGGACATTACAGTAGTGACTTCGCATGGGTTAGATGTGGAGAGTAAAGATGTTGATAAAACGAAGAAGCTACTTGAGAAGCGAAGTGTCCCCTTGGCATAAGTTCCCAGTCTATTGATGTCAGAGAGTTGGTCTACCCAGCATGTTTCATGACTTGTCTCATCAGCTGCCCTATTGTAGAAAGTAAAAAGCTAGAAAATTTTCATCATATTAAGAAAATATCATTGCCCGATATAAATAGCAATATTGGTTGTAACTATGAGAATGTCAAGAGCGTGAGCTAGAGAGAGTTTGTGTGTGCAGTAAATATTTATATAGATTGTTCAGCATTCAAACTCAGAAATATATATTTTTAGTTCCTACAGTGGACATAGCTCGATCAGTCTAGATCGAGTGAACCACTTAAATCCTCGTGTTTTTTGCTTTGTTGTGTTTTCTTCTTGTCATTTCCTTTAGTCGTCATCAAATTGTGTAGAGTGTGCACCTATCGAATTCCTTAGTCCTAACACTCTTTCAGAGTTAAAATAAATGTAACATTGTTTAAACATTATATTTTCAGTCACACCTTTCAACGACTTTTTATGTTAAGGACACAAAAAATATTATGTATGATTATTTACTAAGATTACTAAAATAGCACCATTTATAAATATCATATAGCAAAATAAATATTAAAAAAATCTATGTAAGATTTAGCAAATCTTAATGATAATTCAATTAATTTTAATGTCTTGTACTATCATGTCTTAGTCTAGCAAACATTATACATACAATTTCCAATCCACTTTGGTTTAATCTTGTCCTATCAGTTTTTTCCGTGTACCAAATGTTATATTAAAGTAAAACAGTGGAAGAATGTGTAAGGTGGTAGAGTGAAGAACAAAAAATATGAAGGATTATAGTTGAACACATATATATTGGCCTTACTTAGAAAAACAATCTAGATGCTTTAATATCTTCAAGAAATATTAGTGAAACTTGAGGGAGGTGCAATGTGATTTAGAGTTCTTTGTATTTGTATTACATCATTTCCTTGTATTGTATGTCTATGTTATTTTATGATCTGCTTCGTGGCATTTGATTTTTATTCTTTCATATATTTGATGTATGTACAAATCCTCTAGTAACAAATTTTCTGGAGTGATTGAAATGTTATGAACAACACACCAACAACAACTCCTTTAATCTCGTTAAGATGAAGTAGGGGGAGGTGGATGTCGGTAGTTATACGTCCACAAGTGTAAAGGGACTTGGGTTTGGCCTCCGTGCATCTTTCATATTCTCGTCTCATCTAACTCGATCATTCCATCATTATACTTAGGTTGTGGGGTGTGGTGCTCCCAAATCTTGTAGGCAAACATGTCACGTAAGCGTCATATAGGATTTTAAAAACGTTTTCAAAGTGTGTTCCTAACACGGGATGATGTTAGAAATGTTTTTATGTATTAAGAGAGAGAGAGAGAGAGAGAGAGAGAGAGAGAGAGAGAGAGAGATAATCGATAAGGGTGCGTTTAGTTGCGGAAAACTGCTCCGTTCTCCGGAAAAATTTTCCAAGAAAAATGAGAATTTGGAAAACGCGATTATTTCATCAATTTTTCCAAAGTTTTCCAAGAAAATGAAAAATTTTCATTTTTCTAAAATTACAAAGAATTTGGAAAATTTTGGAAAACCAAAAATTATTGTTTTCTAAATTTTTCTATTTCCAAAATTTTTCTAAAATATAAAAAAAACACACACACACACTCATTCTCATCTACGCCCCCAAAATTAAATCTACACCCATCCTACCTACCCTTACCCAACCCCACCCACCCCACCCCCACCCCCACCCCACCCACCCTGACCTACCCCACCCCCACCCTACCCCCTACCACAACACCCACTCCTACCCCCACCCCACCCAACCCATTCCACCCACCACCCTTCCTACCCTACCACCCACCCACCCCACCAACCCACCCAACCTCACCCACCTCCACCTACCCCACCCCACCCACCTCCACCCCACCCCATCCACCCCCACCTCCTCCCACGCCATCCCACCCACCCCCCATCCCCCACCTCTACCTACCCGCACCCCACTCACCCCAAATCAAAAATTGGAAAATGAAAATTGATAAAAAATAGATATCTAAACACGTTTTCTGTTTTTCTAAAATAGAAAATGAAAACGGAATCGGTTTTATCTAAACGCGTTTTCTAAATTTTCAATAGAAAACTGAAAATGAAAACTCATTTCGTTTTTCTGAAAATGAAAAATGGAAAACGGAAAATAATTTTCCGCAACTAAACGCAACCTAAGCATTTGCTGAAAATCGATGTTTCTGAAAAATGTTTCTATCACAGAACGGTGTTTGCTACAAACATCACTCATCCACGTTCGATGTTGACGGCAAAACCTTTTTTACACCGTATAATCTTATTGGCAATGTTCTAAAGGCTAAAACTTATAGGCATCGATCACAAAGGAGCCAGAAAAATTAAATAAAATAAATAATAACTACAATTATAAGATTCAGCGACTGATCTCCGAGTTAACTCATGGAGCACATCTCGCCACGACGCCACGTAGAAAACAGAGTCCAACTCAGCTCGTTTCAACAGATTATTTATTATCAACCGTACGCTGAACACAAAACACTCCGACACCGGTGTCCGGTGGCCGCCAACACCGTTCATCCATGGCGACTCGACTCCGTAAGGGGATAGCCATCGCATCTTCTTCATCACCACTCTCTATTTCCAAACAAATTCTAGACGAAGCCTCGCCTCTGATCGCCATCCTTTGTCCTAGCTTGTCCAAGGTTAGGTGCGCTTCATCTTCGTCGGAAGGCGGGTCACCGACCACTGTAAACCCGAAGAAGAAGACACAGGACCGTCTCTCCGGTGTAATAGACGCTGTTAATGACCGGAAGCTCCCTCCTGAACTCCGTGGCCAGCGTAACAACATTAGGTATCATCTCTTCTCTCTCAATTCTCATGTACAGAGCTCTAAAATCGTAAATCATCCTCTGCTTCTCAACATTCTACATACAATTAATCGAAATTCGATTAACATTCAAACACTAAACCATTAAATTACGAAATCCCTGTTTCAATTAGGGTTTTCAATCAGTTAATCTCCCGTCTAATTATCAGGTCAGAAACAGATATTATCAACGTCGTGGAGCAAAGGATCTGGCATTCAATGGAAGAGGGACATTTCGAGAACCTACCGGGAAAGGGCAAACCGTTAAACCTGAATAGCAATCCTCACGCCGATCCGGCTGAAGACACGTTGTATAGGATACTGTCGAGGAACAAATGTGCGCCGGAGTGGGTTGAACTCAACAAAGAAATCAGGGCCGGCGTTGCTGAATGGCGATTAAGCTTGAAGAAAGCATGGGATCGTAAGGAAAATGGAGATAGTTCTAAATGGATTGAACATTCAGATTCATTGAAACTTCAACTGCGCAGTATCAATGATAAGGTCAGTAATTTAACACTGTTAAATAAACATAAATAACCAATTTTCTGAATAAAACATTTTAGGAGGTGATGAAGGTTTATGTAATTATGTACTTATTAGTATATTTTTAAATCATTCAATGTGTATAATATACACACACCACAAACAGAATACAGAAGTAAAATCTAAGTATATAAACTACAACAGAAATACAGAAGTAAATATACACACACCACAAACAGAATACAGAAGTAAATGCACACCAGCAAAATGACTATAAACAAAGATACACAAGAAACACACACACCACAGTCCGCAGGAGACGAGATTTTGAAACTATGTATGGTTTTGAAACAATGTATCTCAGGTTATAGTCAGAAATCGAAATAAACAGAAGAGATATTGAACATTAGATACATACCGTACACCACAGGGGACGAGACTGATACACCGGTGTCAAATTGACGACTACCGGTACCGAAATTCCGATGCAACGAAGAAGGAAGAGCGACGAGTGAGGCAGACGTCGTCGAGATGCACTGAAAACCGATGACCAGTCGACCAGACAACCACAATAGTTCGACGAGAGGAGGGAGACGACGACTCGAAGAGACGAACAGTCGAAGTCTTCTACTCGAAGACGAGAGCGTAAAGTGGAACAAAATTGACGGGGTAGCTTTCCAGCCCTAATTTCGGATTTAGGTTTAATATATATATATATATATATATATATATATATATATATATATATATAGGCTCGTTTAAAGCTCGCGAGCCTAATCGAGTTTAACCATACAGGCTCGAGCTCGGCTCGTTTAATAAACAAGCTTTTTTTTTGGGCTCGAGCTCGGCTCGAACTCGTTTAATTCGATCTCGATTCGAGCTTTTTCCGAGTCGATCCCGAGTAGCTCGCGAGTAGCTTGGCTCACTTACACCCCTATTTATGTACTTATTAGTATATTTTTAAATCATTCAATGTGTATAATACCCATTATCTTTTCTAGGCATCATTTAAAATTTGAGCTAGATACAAGAATTATCAATGTACTTTTATTATTTGTTTATTACAGCATCTTACTTTTATTTTTTAATTATAGCATTGTACTTGTGTTTTTCGAACTCTAAATTATACATTGCTATTTTCAGCATTTAACCCTAAATTATAATTTAAATTGTTCAATTCACATAAATAGATTAAATTTCTCATTTTGCTTGACTGTGTTCTATGTGTAATATACATTATGCTATAATTGACTGATCAATGAAACTATATTGCTATTTCTTGTAGGTTTTCAAGTATAACTTGATTGTCCCATTCGGACGTCAGATGAATGGGTTAAAATGGGAGAAAGAAATCGCACGCCTCAATGAAGTAAAACCAAGCACGTGAACATGACGTCATTTTATACTTATTTAGCTTTCTAGAACTCTTTTTTAGAGGCATAAATAGAACACGTGTATTAATCTTGGTTATGGATAAGTTAAATTATAGTGAGAACGTTCTTTTATATTAGACTGCACGGTATGGTGAGGAAAATGCTCATCGGCATCTGTATGACAAAGTGATGCCGCCAGCATCATCATCCAGTGATGTCGGCATCGGTTTTCATTGAACACTACACCACCACCTCACATTGTAGGCATCTAAAAGCATTTTCGTAGGCATCCTACGTGGCGTCTATGTGGCGGCCGATGGCGATGGTTTCATAGGCATCCATACCGTTTAGCTTATTACTGCTTTTTGAAGGATGTGGGAGTTAAAGAGAGTTTGGAATCCATGATATATGAAGTTTGGGATCAGATAAAAGGGATGTATTTTTTAGTTTAGGTGTTTTTTCTTGGGTTGATGTCAATCAATTGTGTCAACAGTTAATTTTGTTGTTTCAAATAATTTATATAATGAAATTTTCAATAAAGTCTTATTATTTTGAGTTAATTCATGAAAAAGTCATAAAATTAATTTTTTTTTATAAAAAAAAAAACAAAATACCGGTTAGCATATTCATTTTAGCCATTTTATCCGGTTTATTAGGTTTCTTAGATTGGAAAATTTTAGTAAAGTTCCATTATTTTTTATCAGATTATGAAAAAGTTTTCAATGTTGAATTTTTTTTAGACAAAATAATAGGATTTTTTTATAAACAGATTCAAAATAATTAGACTTTATTGGAGATTTCCAATCGTTTAAAGAACTTAGTAAACTGGAAGAAATAGTTAAACTGAATACGTTAATCGGTATGTTGTTTTTTTCTATTTTTAAAATATCTTTATAAATTGACAAAATAATTAGATTTTATTAGAGATTTTTTGTTTTAATATTTTAGAAGTCCCTCAAACTACCTTCTTTAAAAGCATCCATTATGTCCACTGTGCAAAGGTTCATAAATTTATGAGTAAATTACAGATATGGTCCTATACCAAAACTAACAGAGAGAACTCAAGTATTCGATTTTCACTATGGGCGTGTTCGGCACGCAGCGTTTGAGAGCTTTTGGGAGCGTTTAGCATTTAGCTTTTAGGAAAACGCTCGAAAAAAATGAAAAAACATCGTTCGGCAACAAGAGCTTTTAGCTTTTACTTTTAACAAAACGCTCAAAATCCAAAAGCTATTTCATGTAGCTTTTGAGAGCGTTTAGCGTTTGGCTTCTGATTTTTATATTATTTTACACTTCTAAATGCTAACAGCTGCTTTTCCGAACACTTCTGCAGAAATAAAAGTCACAGCTACCAGCTAACAGCTAACCGGTATCAGCTTCCAGCTAACCACTAACCGCTTACAGCTAACCACTACCAGCTACCAGCTAATTTTGCCGAACACACCCTATATAAGTCACCAAGGTTTGCAAAAATCCTACAAATTGGTCCCTGGTCCATATAAAAACACTTTTTTGCCCTTTTCATTTTATTTTTTCTTTTTCTTTTTACTCTTTTGTTTTTTTTAATAAATAGAAAATAAAAGACCACCACACGCCCACCCCCACGTCTCTCTCTCTCTCTCTCTCTCTCTCTCTCTCTCTCTCTCTCTCTCTCTCTCTCTCTCTCTCTCTCTCTCTCTCTCTCTCTCTCTCTCTCTCTCTCCGGTTATCATCCCCATTCTTTTATAATAAGCTCTATTAATCATCCATCAATGGTATCGCCGCCGGACACCAGCAAAACAACCAAGCTCGAACGCTACAACAGCTACATAAGGAAAGTCAATAGCACAAAGCTTTTAGCTGCTTCCTCGAAGCTTCTCTTTCGTCCAAACGGATTCTTTGTGCTTGTCACCGGCGTCGGAGGGTTTGTAGGTACACACTATTCGCTTTCTTTGAAGAAACCTAGTGATTGTCTCTTGGGTCTCGATAATTTCAATTCTTACTACGATCCGTTGTGAAACGCGCCAGACAGAAGGTTTTGAAGCAACACGAGATAATTTCAATTCTTGGGTCTCGATAATTTCAATTGAGAGAAATAATAGATAAAAGACGTGGTTACCGTAGATGAATCGACTTCATTAATCACAACCTATCGAAGATCAAAACAATTATAACAGATGAAATAGAACAACAATTGAGAGAATTAATAGATAGAAGAAGACGACGAATATACCTTGTGTTTGGCCCAATAAATTGAAAAGATGGGAGTAGGTAGCCGGAAATTGAATCCACAGGGTGCAGAGGAGTCTGATTTGTTGGAATCGGTGGTGGTCGGGCAGAGAAGAGGGTGATCGTGTTTATTGGAAGCGTGATCGAGATTGGGTTGAGGGGTTTTGAAGATAACTCTTTGATCTGTGAATCCTTTTACGATGCAAAGGTTGATCTAGCTGGAATACATGTTGATTGTTGGAGTTTCATATAAATGGAGGAGAATGACAGTAGGCATGATAATAAATGGAGTATGCCGGAAGTTGGTGGTGGCGCTGGTGATTAGATAACCTAAAAGAAGAAGCCCCCAACGTCCCTTTTTCTTATCGACCCATCTCAGGAAACAAATCGTGAACAAGAAAATAAGGAAAAAAAATTGGTCTACTGGTCTTTTCGTTCTCCCTGTTCAACCTCGAGTCACCGAGCAAAATACTTGTATCAATGTGAAGGGCAAACACAGCTTTGATGAACACGATCCATCATCATGCTAAATTCAACCCTATTTATTCCACATCTTCATTCAATCACCGTTCACCACCATTTTCAACATTCGTAGCTGCTGATTGCTTCTTCTGTTTGGGTTTTTCTAGGGCCTGATTCCGTCCACAGGAAGAAAATTGCGACCGGAGGAAAGAGAGAGAGAGAGAGAGAGAGGTGGGTGGGGTGGGGTGGGTAGGTGGGTTTTTTTATTTTTTATTTTTTAATTATAAAAAGAATATAAATAAAAAGATAAAAGAAATAAGAAAAGGTAAGAAAGTCATTTCATATGGACCTATAAACTATTTCGATACATTAGGGACCGATTTGTAGGATTTTGCAAACCTTAGTGACCCATATAGTAAAAATCGAATACTTGGGTTCTTTCTGTTAGTTTTGGTAAACCTCAGGGACCATATCTGTAATTTACTCTAAATTTATACACCGGTCCATGTTTTGAGAAAGTATACATTTTTTTGGCTCGAATTTTCATTTCTTTTCCGTCTTATAGTATATTTCCAGTTTTTACCTTACTCAAATTACATATATTAACTAAACACTTAAAACATTCTATGTTTGAATTATACAAGGAACAAATGGAAGATGGAATTTGTACACCTCTTCTGATCAGCGCTTCCGCAGTATACACCTCTTCTGATCAGCGCTTCCGCGTTCATATTATCAATTATCGACCTAATTGTACCGACTGAGTATACACAATTCCTGTCCAAATCACACCACCATGAGTCAGGGAGGCTGTTCATCGAATTGAGCTTATACAGTCCGTTAGTTGATTAAGCTCATCCACATCCAAGCTCGCAATCAGCGGACTCTTCCAATCCCATTCAATGCCACTCGATGTTATTCTTTTCACCACGGAACATTTTTTTCTTCTTGTGCTTATACACAATCCATCCAATCATCAAGCCAAAACATCGTATTGTCGTCGGTTCCTACTTTTCGTTTAAGTACGTCATTAAGATTTATATCCATCTCTTGTAAGCAACGCCTTGTGCCTGCAATATTGTTCCAAACACCTAGAAAACTTTTGTTAGATAAATAATAATGCGGTTTAGAGTTAAGCCAATGGATGCCGAAATAGTCCAACACCACAGCTCCCCGTGGCTCGTTTTCAATCTCCACCACCACTTAATCATGAGACCAATATCAAGCGACCTCAAGGAACTCAAACCAAGGTCACCATTCTCTTTAGAGGCAGTAACTTTTTCCCACCCGACCCAACTTATCTTGTTCTTGTTTTCATCGCCGCCCCAAACAAAATCTCCTACGTGTTTTCTCTAAACATTCCAGCACCCCATTAGGGGCCTTGAAAAGTGGTCCTCGCTAGTTGTAAGTTTGCGAAAAAGGTGTGGAGAATGATTTTCCAATGGTGTGATGTTCAAGCTCCCGACTTGGATATGGTGGATGACGTGCTAAGTTTTGTGGCCCGGTGGGGGAGGTGTCAAAGAAGAAGGAGACTGCTTACAGTGATCTCGTATGGTACGTTTTGGCACTTATGGAAAGCTCGTACCTTGTACTTTCGTCTCCCTTCAATTGTATGTAACTGACTCAATACCTTGTACTTTCGTTCTGTTCCAATTTTGGCATCTCGCCGGTGTTGGGCAGTGTTTGTTTATTTTATATATGTTGTCGGTTCCAAAAAAACTAAACACTTAAAAAATACGTAATAATAAATAAATAAATTATATCATCAAAAGGATATCATCGATATTCGATATGATCAACACAAAGACTAATAATGAATATATTTCGACAAAAAAGAATTATTTTTAGCTTTATAGAAATAGATATGGGCTATTTGTTGTTAAAAATGTAAAAGAAAACCACAATTTTGTGTATTATGTTCTTTGACATCAAAATTATATATTAAATATGTAAATAAGTACGTGGGACTAATTTATTAACTTATAAAAGATTTATGCATGTTGGAGGAAAGTAAAAATGATGTAGTACGATTATGAATCTCTAAATGAGGTTCAATGCTGCATTCGAGATATTCTAAATCTTGATGTTGGAAAACTTGTGTCTTGGTTTTAGTTTTGTTGTTATGGGGTTTATTAATCCTATATTTTGGATACTATTTATGTGATGGTATTTTCTATAAGGTCATTTTTGTAATTTATATGAAAGATGGGGACCATGTCTGTAAATTTGCGACGGTATCTTGTATAAGGTCATGTTTGTAATTTTATGTGAAAGATGGGGACCATGTCTGTAAATTTGCTATTATGAAGGGATAATCTATGTAATTTTATGAAACATGAGCACCAACTCTGTAGTTTCGCTATTAGATAGGGATCATTACTGAAACTTTATCAAAAATAAAGACAATTTTTGTAATTTTGCTATTAGATAGGGAACTTCTTTGAAAATCTATTATATGCAGGGACTATTTTGTAATTTTATGAAACAGATGGACAAATTTTATAAATTCACTATTAGGCCATAAGCATTTCTTAACTTTATAAAACACAAAACAAGTTTTGTAAATTCATTATTAGGAAGTCATCATTTTTATAATTTTATGAAACACGATGACTATTTTTATAATTTTTCAGGGATCACTTTATAAATATTTCATAACTTTCTAAGTTTGCCTTGTAATGGATATATGTGATAATTACTATTACGGATGTTTCATCTAAGTGATATAAATACAAACGTGTGAAGTTCTGTTTACATAAAACAATAAAGTTATGGTGCATACTTTCATACAATTGTCACATCAGCACCGCGTCAAGTTTATATGCCTAAAATTATAAAGTTATGATGCATACTTTCATACACTTGCCACATGAGCAACCCTTAATCTTTCATACCATTTCATTTTAAATGCGTATTAAAACTTCAAGCTTTCAAATACTTTTTTTAACTAGGATTGATGTCATCACGTTGTTGCGATTATCTATTCACAATTGATAATACATATTTTATAGTAAAATCATATTTAATTATATATAATTATTCATTATTGGTTTGTGAATATAAGTATAAAAAAAAAACTAAAAAAATGTATATGTTTTTACAACCGTATATACAAGAAAACAAATACATAATTTGGAAAACAAAATTGTACAAAAATATGTCTATAAAAATGGAAATATATTTAAAAAAACACATGCAAATAACCAATATCTAGAAAGAAAAACTTAGAAAACATATATAAAAATGAAAAACGTACACAAGTTACAAAAAATGATTGTCTTGAGAAAACTAGTTTTAATCACCGTCTTATTTCTTTTACCAAATTGGATGCGCATGTCAATTTATTTCTCCTATTTGATTGTACGATAATTCACTTTTTTATTCTAGAAGTGTTGACTTCGCTTAACGAGGTGTAAGCCTCGAGGTAGAATAGGCGAAAAAATGACTTTTATATTGAAGATTATTTATATAACATTTTTTTGAAAAAAAAATATCGTTTTTAGCATGAACTTTGTAAAAAAATCATTAAATGAAATGTTTTTATTATTATATAAATTTTATTTGTCAATCGTGTAGCACATAGGTTAAGAAATACTGGTTTTTTTTCTTGATTTAATTTCCTTACGAATGGCTCGAACCTAATTCAACTTTAATTTGCCAACTATTTTTGTTTCTTTTAGGTCTACGAATTGCCAAGAAATTGGCTACGCTAAACGTTGTAAGACCAATTCGGATACAAAAAGTAAACCCTCGTTGCGAGATAAATTGGATGAACATATAGTTCAAACTGGAATCAACAGTAATGATGCTAGAGCAAAATTGAGACCCATCACAAAACTTGAAGCTTCAAAACCTGAGGAAGATGAGATTCCAAAAGCGTATACAACTACAGCAATTCGTTGAAAGTAACACGGTAACTCAACTGCACTCCTCCACCATCTCAAACAGCGCTCCGGTAACTCCACCGCTCTCCTCCACCATCGATTCCTGTCAATGGGTGAGCCGACCCAGTTCTCCTGCATTTCACTTAGTGGTACCAATGGCTCCGGCGAGTTCCACCATGGATGGAATCTCGGGGAAAGGGAAAGGAATAGAAATTGAGTTTGGGAATGGAGTGAAGGCGTGGGAAGGTGAGAGGATTCACGATTACAGAACATCCAAATCGTTTCCATGTTCTCTCTCTCTCTCTCTTGCTCTGTTACGAGTTGCGAATGTTCATCTAGTTCTGTTTCTGAAAATTTTGATATAATTTATAAGAGATGACTTTTTTACTTCTAATTCATTGACTTTCCACTCTTCATTTTCCTGAAAAATCGGATATTAAGTTATTATTCGAGCTTGCTTGGTTCGAAAATTGAACATGAGATTGAAGGGTTTTTTTCACTTTTAAGCGACGATCTCGTATATATTATATTTGGAAACCAACGTGAATCATTCGTTGTACAATTCCTCTTATATCTTTTATCATACTTTTTGATATTGAAATTCTTTTGAACGATTCGTTGATGATCATGGAGTCGACCTGCAAGACTTTTGGGATGTCCTGTCGCATGATCTCCAGTGGTGCACAGAGCAACCGACACAAACTTCGGCAAGCTCGTTATGTTTTCCGGCGACCCCGACTTCTTCTTTCTGTTCTTATGGTTTTCGGATTCAAGCTTTAATGGGTATTAAACCCAGCTTCCTTCTTCATCTTCATCTGGGTATCACGATTTACAGTTCAAGCTTTATGAAGGGTTTTCTAGCAAACAATGAACACAAATAAATCTTATGGTTCACATGCAACCCTAGAAAGATCTATGTTTTCTTCTATGAAGATAATAAACTAATATCTAAAGGCCAATAATAATTTCTAAAGTTTAAAACAAGAATTACCAACCTTTGAATCTTGTTCTTGAAGCTAGCAGCACAAGTGTCCTGCCTCAAATGCAAGTCACACCCAAAGCAATGGAGAAGACAGTCCAGCAGAGTATTCTTGATGTAAAATGGCGCAGAGAATGAGGGTGCCAGGTGCCTCCTTTTATAGCCTCCAAGGGTTACAGCTGAAACCCTAAGGAGCCTCCTTAATGGGCAAGCCTGTTGACCATTTGGACAATGCTTTCCATAACCCTAATTAGGGTTTCGAAATATGAGTGTATCCACTCATAATTTTGCCAACTTAGGCCCCTGGCTACTGGCTTGCCAGTTATTCAACTATTGAATAAATACAAACCAGTCCCTGTACTTTTAATTAATTAATTTAATCACTGAATTAAATCCAATTAATTCTAGATTAAATCTTAATTAATTATTATAGTTTCTAATTAATATATTAACACTTAAATATATTAATAAACCATTTAATTAATTCTATTTATTTATTACACAATTAATAAATCAACCTTTTACTCTACTGAACTCTATCCTAACCTCCAGCTATGAGGGCAACCCAAACGGACTTTGCTTCAATTAACAAGACAAATATAAATATAAAGTCATGGCTTAGACACCTAATCCAACAGTCTCCCACTTGGATAAGTCTACGACATTAATTTATCTTCTGATTAATAAACAACCTGCAGCTTTCTAAAAACTGATGCTGAACTCTGACCCAGTCAGTTCTGTCCATAGATAAGTGATCATACGACCCTTCGTCCAACAAGATATTTTCAGACACGAGACATGGATTGAGATATGAAACGACCGAAAATTTGTAATATATATATATATATATATATAAATATGTAAACTAAAATGTGTGTAATTTAAGCGTTATATGTAAAAAATTTGAGAAATTATGGTCGGAGGGGTAAAACGGTCTTTCGACAATTATACGACCATTATGTAAAATCATATGTATATGTGAGATAATAAAATAAACAATAAGAGTTTGTGCGAAATTTAGACTTTTTACCGCGTGAATAGTGAATTTTGACCAAAAAGGGTAAATTGGTCATTTGACCAAATGCAGAAATTATTATAAAAATTTATTATATTTTAGGACTAAAAATGTAAAAGAAATGATTCCATGGAAAGATAGTTATTTTTGGTGGCCAAAATTCAAGAAAGTTAACTTTAGGGACCAAAACTGAAAATATAGAAAATATAAAAATGAGAAAATATCTCATAAATCTTCATAAAATCAGAAACATTCTCTGGAGAGTTCTTGAGCTACGGGTCTTGATAGTCCAAGAGAAATTGAAGTAAGGAATTGAAGAGGAACAATTGGAATTGGTGATTCCATCCTTCCAAGGTAAGAAATCAAAGCTTTAGTTCAAATTCTTGATGGGTGTTCTTAGAGAAACTGAAATTCTGTAATTTCAGTAATGAAACATGAAGTTATGAGGTTTAACACTTCCATTAAACCATGGTATAAGTACTTAATCAAATAATATGGAAGTAGGATGCTATTTTTCAAGAATTGGGATTTTGATCAAGAACCCTAGAATTTGAGTTCTTGTGATTAATTCGATTTTAATGGTGTAAAACTTGAAGAAATTGAAGGGTTTTAGTCTTGGGATAAACCCCTATCGATTAAGTGATGAATTCAGCCCTTAATATGAGAAATTGGCAAATTGTAGCATAAAATCGGGGAAAAATCTGGGCTTCTGCTCGATAGGCGCAGTGCGCCCTTACCAGGCGCGGTGCGCCCTAACGCCAGGCTGCAAATGCAGTTTCAGTTCAAGAATCCCCTGTCAAGTGATATCCATTTTTAAGAAATGGATCAAAACTTATCCAATTGACCTCAAATTTTAAACATAGGTCTAATATGGTCCAAAACTTTATAAAATTTTATCGGAATTAAAATACGACCCTCCGAGGGTACTGTAGTAAAATACGTATAAAATACAATTTATCTAAAGTTGAGTTTTACCCTTGCTTTGACTATTTATGGTATAATAAGGACTCTAACATGTTATAGAGTCAACTAAAATATAAATTAATGTATCATATAAAATATATAGGTGCAAGTCAAATAATCGGACACCGAAAGGGTAAAGAACCGAGGGACGCCTAAACGACGCTTCAAGAATTATTTGGTGAGTACATGTAGCATTTTACCCATTTTGGGATACATGGCAAGTAAGTAAGTATTTTGCAGATTTCATATATTATTTTTATATGTGAAAAATATTTGCAAAAATGGTCCTTTTTCTAGTTTAAATAGAAAGTTAACTACTATATTTGAAAGTATGATTCTTGATGATAGCCTAAATTATGATAGAGATATGTTTGAATCAAAAGCTTGGCATTTAGCCATTTCTTGTGCAAGTAATGTTTTGCTTTCAGAAAAGTATTTTATGTTTGACTGGTATTGTGACTAGCATTGTTAGTAAGGGAACTATGTTCCAACCTACCCGGGTTAGGTAAGGAGTCTACTGGGGACAACCCCTTCGCGAAGTAGACTGCCTCAGCAATTCTACCGTTAGTATTGATCCGTTCTTTCTAATTGTAGAGACTTGGGGTATCACTTATAGTGATTAATGCCCTAAGTATAAAAATCCCAGCAAGTTTATAAAACCAGTCAAAGAAAGTATAAAAGACATTATTTTGCAAAGTTTGATATATGATGCTTTTGAAAAGTAAAAAGGTATAATATGTGTATATTATGTAGTTTTGACAAAGATTTATGTTACGAATGTTTATACAAGTTAGTAAAAGAAATTTAAAGTTTGAGTCTAAAACTCATGTAACTCACTAGACAATTTGTCTTACGTATTTTTTTTTTATGCCATGTATTCCAGGTTCAGGTATAAAGCTATGAGATAATTTGAAGTTGCTAAATAAGCACTAAGTGCAAAGGAGTGGAGCTGGATACAGCTTCCAAATTTGGTATTGGTTAAATCCGTTTCTCTTAAGCTTATGGTTTGATATGTATTGTAACTCCCCTTTTGATTGTATTTAAACAAATAACATGGTTTTTGTTAAACCATACTTTGTAAAATATGTTTTTATGTATTAAAAATGGTTTGAAAAGTTGGGGCGTTACAGTTGGTATCAGAGCCATAGTTTAAGCGAATTAGGATTGGATCATTCCACTCCTAGGCTTAGACTAGTAAAATAGTTAGTTAAAGTGAATTACATAAATGGATATGTCTTAAAGAAATAAGACACTATTTGCTAATGGTATTTTATGAATATATTTATGAGTTAAAAGTAGCTAATTGATACTAGTGAACAGTGGAACCGAGCGGAAACATCGGGAACAACATGTGTAGGTGATTATGGTAATATGGGCCCGTATTATCATAATCACAGGACGCGTATTGTGACTAGTGTAACCGCGAGGGAATATTGGGAAACTAGTGGAAAAGTAGTAATCTAATATTTTAACATATTATGAAAGACTAAAGTATTTGAAATTTTATAGCAAAATGCGAACTAGAAGTGGTCAAGGATCGCACGCAGGAAATCCGGATCCTAATGCAAGGCCTCCTATTCCTCCCCGACAGCCCCAAGCCGTTGACGATAACAATTCTAGGGGTGAGGCCAACCCACCTCCATTGACTTTGGAGGCGATTCAGAAGTTGTTACATGATTCACAAGTGCAAAACAGACAGGAAATGACTCGTCTTTTGGATGAGCGACTGGGCGAAAGATCAAAGTCACAACATGAAGATAGCGAGAAAAGCGTGGCTCCTGAAGGCACTAATCCGAGACAAACTTCTTCTCAGGGAGATTCATCTTCCAAATCACAGCCTCAGTTCAAGACTAAAGGAGCCTGTACTTTCAAGGACTTTATGTCCTGTCGACCAAAAGAGTTCAATGGGGAGATGGATCCACGAATAACAATACGGTGGTTAACTGAAATGGAACAAGTTCTTCACATATGTCGTTGTGAAGAGGATTTGAAGGTTGGATTCGCATCTCAAATGTTAAAGGCGAGTGCTCTTGACTGGTGGAATACTCTCCGCCGAACCAAGGGAAGTGATTATGTTGATGCTTTATCTTGGAAAGAGTTTGTTCAGCGGTTAAAAGGCAAATTCTGTTCGGCTAGACATCGGGAGAATTTGGTTAATGAGTTCTTTGCTCTTGCAAAGGATAAGCAGACGGTCGATGAATATACTAAAAAGTTCTGTGAGATGCTACCATTTCTAGAAGATACATTACCGACCGAGGCTGGCAGGATAAACCGATACGTTAATGGTTTGCCGGCGGATTACTCGCTAGAAGTTAGCAAAGCTACAACTCTTGACGAAGCCATTGAATCTGCGGCCAGGGTCGAGAGTATGATAGAGAAAAAAACTAAAGAACGACAAGCATTTGTGGAAAAGCGAAAGTCTTCAGGAATCTCTGGAGCAAACAAGAAAAGTCGTGTTTCATCGGGGTTTTCTAGGCAAGGAGAGGTTAAAGAATGCAAGAAGTGTGGTAAGAAGCATAGTGGAGAATGCAGGAAGGGCACTAGTGGGTGCTACAAATGTGGTCTTCCAGGCCACCAAGCTAAAGACTGCAAGGTGAAAGATATCAGTGAAGTGGAATGTTTCAATTGTCATGAAAAGGGTCATTACAGCACCAACTGTCCCAAGAAGAAGAATGAGACGTTAGTCTCTACTGCAAGCAATAAGAAGACAGAACCAGCGAAGACGAAGGGAAGAGCGTTTCAGATGACTCTTGATGAGGCCAAAGAAGACCAGGATGTGGTGGCAGGTACACTTATTGTAAATTCACAGCCTGCTTATGTCCTTTTTGATTCTGGGGCACATTTCTCTTTTGTGTCTCATGATTTTAGTAAGCGTCTAAACATACCGATGAAACCATTAGATGATACTTGTGTCATAGAAGTCGCTAACGGAGAGTTAGTTACGGTACATCATGTGTACGAGAAATGTCCGGTGGAGATTAATGGACGAATTTTAAAGGCCGACTTGTTACCTATCGGGATTAAAGGATTTGACATTGTTATTGGAATGGATTGGCTTGGAACTCATAATGCTAAAATCCTATGCGGAAAGCGAATGGTGTCGATTAAATTTCCTGATAATAGCAAAGTATACATATATGGGGAACGACGGAAGAATATGCAGAGTCTCATTACTGCTATTAAAGCCCGTAAATGCATCCAAAAAGGGTGTGAATCATTCATTGCTTATATGATGAATGGGAAGAAAGAGAAGCAGAAGATGGAGGATATAAAAGTAGTTAATGAGTTCCCTGAAGTCTTTCCCGATGACTTACCTGGGTTACCACCCGTTAGGCAAGTCGAATTTCGTATCGATCTTGTCCCGGGAGCAAGTCCCATTGCCCGTGCACCGTACCGTCTTGCTCCTACAGAAATGAGAGAACTTATGTCTCAACTGCAAGAACTTCTTGACAAGGGGTTTATTCGTCCCAGCTCTTCTCCTTGGGGAGCTCCAGTGTTGTTTGTCAAGAAGAAGGACGGTACTATGCGCATGTGTATAGATTATCGCGAGCTCAATAAAGTGACAATCAAGAATCGGTATCCTTTGCCGAGAATTGATGATTTGTTTGATCAGTTGCAGGGAGCTAGTTACTTCTCTAAAATTGATCTTCGTTCTGGATATCATCAAGTCCGAGTGAAGGATGAAGACGTATGCAAGACTGCATTCCGAACTCGATATGGTCACTATGAATTTTTAGTGATGCCATTCGGTCTCACTAATGCTCCAGCCGTGTTTATGGACCTCATGAATAGGGTCTGTAAACCTTTCCTTGACAGATTTGTCATCGTTTTCATTGATGATATTCTAGTCTATTCGAAAAGTGAAGCAGAACATGAAGTGCACCTACGAGAAGTGTTACGTACTTTGAAGAACGAACAGTTATACGCGAAGTTGTCAAAGTGCGATTTTTGGCTGCGGGAAGTTCAGTTTCTGGGTCATATTGTTTCAGCTGAAGGTATTAAAGTAGACCCAGCAAAAATAGAAGCGGTAATGAAATGGGAACCACCGAAGACACCTACCGAAGTTAGAAGTTTTCTTGGGTTAGCTGGTTATTACCGACGGTTTATCCAAGATTTTTCTAAAATAGCGGTGCCACTTACCCAGTTAACTCGGAAAGAAGTAAAGTTTGTCTGGGGAGAAAAACAGCAAGAAGCCTTTGAAATACTGAAAAAGAAACTGTGTGAAGCTCCAGTATTATCCTTACCAGAAGGCACAGAAGAGTTTGTAGTATACAGCGATGCATCTAATAGAGGTCTTGGTTGTGTACTTATGCAACGAGGCAAAGTTATTGCCTATGCTTCCAGACAGCTAAAAGATGCAGAGACACGTTATACTACTCATGATCTAGAATTGGCTGCAATTGTATTTGCGTTGAAGATTTGGAGGCACTATCTATATGGGACGAAATGCAAGATATATACAGATCATAAAAGTCTGCAATATCTTTTTACTCAAAAAGAATTAAATCTAAGACAGACACGATGGATTGAGTTGGTGAACGATTATGACTGTGAAATAATTTATCACGAAGGAAAAGCTAATGTAGTAGCCGATGCTTTAAGCCGCAAAGTTCGTGAAAAAGTTATTAAAGGAAGATCCATGCGAATTGAAGTGGTCTCAACTTTAATTCAAAAGATTAAAGAAGCTCAAGAAAGTGCCTTAACTGAAGAAAATTTAAAGAAAGAAAAACTTGGAAAGAAGGTGGTGTTTGAAGTAAATACACAAGGATTACGTACTTTTAAAGGACGTATTTGGGTTCCCAAATATGGAAAAACCAGAAAGATAATCTTGGATGATTCTCACAAATCCAAGTATTCTATACATCCTGGAAGTACAAAAACATATCAAGATTTGAAGCAACATTACTGGTGGCCGGGGATGAAAAAGAGAATAGCAAAGTACATATCCCACTGTGATACCTGTGCACAAGTAAAAGCAGAACATCAGGTGCCGAATGGTTCTGCGCAGTCATTACAGATACCAGCAGGGAAGTGGGAAGAATTGACCATGGATTTTGTCATGGGGTTGCCGAGAACACGAAGAGGACACGATAGTATATGGGTCATTGTTGACAGATTGACCAAAAGTGCCCTATTTCTCGCATATAAAGAAACTGCCTCACTTGAAGAATTGGCTCAGTTGTACATCGATGAAGTGATCAGACGTTATGGAGCACCTTTGTCCATAGTCTCAGATAGAGATCCTCGATTCACGTCTAATTTTTGGGATGCTCTACAAGAAAAGATGGGAACTCGAATTAAAATGAGTACAGCCTATCACCCTCAAACTGATGGGCAAAGTGAACGTACTATTCAGACCTTGGAGGATATGTTGAGATCGTGTGCTATCGATTTTGGAGGTAATTGGGACCAGCATCTACCATTAGTAGAATTCTCGTATAACAACAGTTACCACTCAAGCATAAAGATGCCACCTTTTGAAGCCTTATATGGTAGGAAGTGTAGAACCCCAGTGTGTTGGTTAGAAGCTGGTGAAGCACAACTCACTGGGCCAGACATTGTAAGAATGACAAATGAAAAGATTGGGGTGATACAGACCAATATGAAAGCTGCACAAGATCGCCAAAGAAGCTACTCAAATTTGAAGAAAAGACCTTATGATCTAAAAGAAGGCGATTTGGTGATGATAAAAGTATCACCTTGGAAGGGAGTGATAAGGTTTGGTAAGAGAGGGAAGTTGAGTCCAAGATATATTGGACCCTTTAAGATTTTGAAGAGAGTCGGTTTACAAGCATTCAAGTTGGAGTTACCACAGGAACTCAGAGGAATACATGATACATTTCATGTATGTTATCTCAAGAAATACTTTGGAAAGAAGGAATTAACCATTCCTTTAGAAGAAGTAAGAGTGGAAGCACCCAACAGACTAGTAGAAGAACCTGAAGCGATGTTAGAGGTGAAAACCAAGAAGCTAAGGAACAGAGAAATTGACCTAGTGTTGGTCAAATGGAAGCATTCACTGGGAACGGATTTAACTTGGGAAACATTAGAAAGCATGAAGAAGAGATACCCTAATTTTATAGATTATGAAGCGATTCCGAGGACGGAATCCTAATTAGGGGGAGGTAGTTGAAACGACCGAAAATTTGTAATATATATATATATATAAATATGTAAACTAAAATGTGTGTAATTTAAGCGTTATATGTAAAAAATTTGAGAAATTATGGTCGGAGGGGTAAAACGGTCTTTCGACAATTATACGACCATTATGTAAAATCATATGTATATGTGAGATAATAAAATAAACAATAAGAGTTTGTGCGAAATTTAGACTTTTTACCGCGTGAATAGTGAATTTTGACCAAAAAGGGTAAATTGGTCATTTGACCAAATGCAGAAATTATTATAAAAATTTATTATATTTTAGGACTAAAAATGTAAAAGAAATGATTCCATGGAAAGATAGTTAGTTTTGGTGGCCAAAATTCAAGAAAGTTAACTTTAGGGACCAAAACTGAAAATATAGAAAATATAAAAATGAGAAAATATCTCATAAATCTTCATAAAATCAGAAACATTCTCTGGAGAGTTCTTGAGCTACGGGTCTTGATAGTCCAAGAGAAATTGAAGTAAGGAATTGAAGAGGAACAATTGGAATTGGTGATTCCATCCTTCCAAGGTAAGAAATCAAAGCTTTAGTTCAAATTCTTGATGGGTGTTCTTAGAGAAACTGAAATTCTGTAATTTCAGTAATGAAACATGAAGTTATGAGGTTTAACACTTCCATTAAACCATGGTATAAGTACTTAATCAAATAATATGGAAGTAGGATGCTATTTTTCAAGAATTGGGATTTTGATCAAGAACCCTAGAATTTGAGTTCTTGTGATTAATTCGATTTTAATGGTGTAAAACTTGAAGAAATTGAAGGGTTTTAGTCTTGGGATAAACCCCTATCGATTAAGTGATGAATTCAGCCCTTAATATGAGAAATTGGCAAATTGTAGCATAAAATCGGGGAAAAATCTGGGCTTCTGCTCGATAGGCGCAGTGCGCCCTTACCAGGCGCGGTGCGCCCTAACGCCAGGCTGCAAATGCAGTTTCAGTTCAAGAATCCCCTGTCAAGTGATATCCATTTTTAAGAAATGGATCAAAACTTATCCAATTGACCTCAAATTTTAAACATAGGTCTAATATGGTCCAAAACTTTATAAAATTTTATCGGAATTAAAATACGACCCTCCGAGGGTACTGTAGTAAAATACGTATAAAATACAATTTATCTAAAGTTGAGTTTTACCCTTGCTTTGACTATTTATGGTATAATAAGGACTCTAACATGTTATAGAGTCAACTAAAATATAAATTAATGTATCATATAAAATATATAGGTGCAAGTCAAATAATCGGACACCGAAAGGGTAAAGAACCGAGGGACGCCTAAACGACGCTTCAAGAATTATTTGGTGAGTACATGTAGCATTTTACCCATTTTGGGATACATGGCAAGTAAGTAAGTATTTTGCAGATTTCATATATTATTTTTATATGTGAAAAATATTTGCAAAAATGGTCCTTTTTCTAGTTTAAATAGAAAGTTAACTACTATATTTGAAAGTATGATTCTTGATGATAGCCTAAATTATGATAGAGATATGTTTGAATCAAAAGCTTGGCATTTAGCCATTTCTTGTGCAAGTAATGTTTTGCTTTCAGAAAAGTATTTTATGTTTGACTGGTATTGTGACTAGCATTGTTAGTAAGGGAACTATGTTCCAACCTACCCGGGTTAGGTAAGGAGTCTACTGGGGACAACCCCTTCGCGAAGTAGACTGCCTCAGCAATTCTACCGTTAGTATTGATCCGTTCTTTCTAATTGTAGAGACTTGGGGTATCACTTATAGTGATTAATGCCCTAAGTATAAAAATCCCAGCAAGTTTATAAAACCAGTCAAAGAAAGTATAAAAGACATTATTTTGCAAAGTTTGATATATGATGCTTTTGAAAAGTAAAAAGGTATAATATGTGTATATTATGTAGTTTTGACAAAGATTTATGTTACGAATGTTTATACAAGTTAGTAAAAGAAATTTAAAGTTTGAGTCTAAAACTCATGTAACTCACGAGACAATTTGTCTTACGTATTTTTTTTTATGCCATGTATTCCAGGTTCAGGTATAAAGCTATGAGATAATTTGAAGTTGCTAAATAAGCACTAAGTGCAAAGGAGTGGAGCTGGATACAGCTTCCAAATTTGGTATTGGTTAAATCCGTTTCTCTTAAGCTTATGGTTTGATATGTATTGTAACTCCCCTTTTGATTGTATTTAAACAAATAACATGGTTTTTGTTAAACCATACTTTGTAAAATATGTTTTTATGTATTAAAAATGGTTTGAAAAGTTGGGGCGTTACAAGATAAATCTCTGTCCGATACTCTGTTTCCCGATTTCCGATTCTGCTTATGACTTTCAGACTTCTAATTGAACACATCAATTCAGTCCAGGCTGGCCAGCACTTTAGTCAACTTCAAAATCATCGAGCGGCCTACAGATATCTATTTCCCATCAGGGTCATGGGACGAATAAGCTTTGACTCATATGGTTGTGTCTTTTACTTATCAAATCGTACACAACAATGCGTTTTGTAACATCGAGTTACCGATGCGTTTCGCATTATCAATGCACAACCGACTCGTAAATTTCAACTCATATGTCTCCGCTTCAAGATCATACGATATTATCGTCTCAACATTGCTCGTGATGTAATCCATGAAGCAATCTATTGAGCGTGGGTTTATCCAATACTCAAATCTCTATTTCTAAGTACTCATGAACGTTGTAACAGTCTTACTGCAATGTCTAACTCCTTAGACAATCTACAAACCAATTCACGACAGTCTTCGTTCATACTTACTCCCGAAAAGTATGAGCGACTGTGGACCTTTTGAATAATCAAATTATTCGGGAAGTGAAACATGCAAAATTTAAACTTAAAATCTGACCGGTGGCTACTATTACCTAATTACCCAGTCTCCACGAGGTAATCACCAAGTCGGATTTTACATAAACCTATTATCGGTTTCTAGATTCCTTTTAAACTATTTAATTCATGTTATGTATGAAAGGTTTTAAGCAATCCATGAACTAAATAACCTAAGTTCACATGCAACCTATAAGGATCTATGTTTTCTTCTAATTGAACATATAACAAAAACCTAGAGGCCAGAAAAAGAAACTAAAGATCAAAACAGAAAAACCAACCTTTAATTCTTGGAAGCTGAGCAGCAAAATTATCCTGCCTCAAATGAAAGTCACACCTAAGCCAGAGGAGAGAGGTCACGAAATCCAGAGAGAGTCTTATGAGAATTGGCGAATTCATATGTGGTGCCAGGGATCCCTATTTATAGTTTCCAGATGATTAACTGATAAGCCTTAGAGATAAACCTTTTTGAATTCAAATAAGATAAACCTTTTATCTTATAATTCAAACTCCTATTTATCCTCTATTATCAATTTCGAAATTCATATATTTCCATATATGGATTTCGACTTCCACTGGTCACTGTCACACTGCCACTTACTCAACTATTGAATAATTACAGTTTTAGTCCCTGCACCTTTAATTAATTAATTTAATCCCCAAATTAAATCCAATTAATTCTGGATTAATTCTTAATTAATTAATATAGTTTCTAATTAATATATTATCACTTTAATATATTAATAAACCATATATTTAATTCCTGTTGATTTATTAAACCCATAATAAATCAACCTTTCTCTCTACCGAATTTTCTACCAAACCTCTAGCCATGAGGGCAACCCAAATAGACTGTGCTTCTATTAATTTAGGTAAATACTAATTATTAGTCATGGCTTAGACACCTAATCCAACAGTCTCCCACTTGGATAAGTCTATGACTATAATTACCAATTTAGCATCTAATTAACCAGCACTTGTAGCTTCCTAGAAACCAATGCCAAACTCTGATCTAATCAGTCCTGTCCATAGATAAGTGATCAGATGATCCTCCGTCCAACAAGATATTTTTCAGACTCAAGACATGGATAAAATCAATCTGGTCTGAATCACTGTTCCTCGATTTCCGATTTGCATATGACTCTTAGACTACCAATTTAGTCCCGGTTGGCCAACCATTTTAGTCAACTTCAAAATCATCGAGAGGCCTACAGATATCTGTTCCCCGTTAGGGTCAAGGGACGAATAAACTTCGACTCATATATTTATGTCTTTTACCAAACAAATTACTCACAACAATACGTTTTATAACACCGAGTTACCGATGCGTTTTCGTATTATCAATGAACAACTGTCTTAGTAAATCATAACTCATATGTCTTAGCTTAAAGATCAAAAGATATTATCGTCTCAATATTGCTCGTGATGTAATCCATGAAGCAATCCATTGAGCGCGGGTTTATCCAATACTCAAATCTCCATTTCCAAGTACTCACGAATGGTTCAGCAATCCAATTGCAATGTCTAACTCCTTAGACAATCTATTACCAATTCATGACAGTCTTACTTCACACTTACTCCCTTAAAGTGTAATTGACTGTGGATATTTGAATAATCCAATTATTGAGGAAGTAAAACATGCAAAAATGAAACACAATGATAAAGTATTGACAAGAGTAGTAAACTATAATAAATCTCTATTATTAAATCACAAGAGTCAAATACAATACATTGTTACAAGTTTCGATTCCTATCTAATTATTAAAACTTATATCATCTCTTAATCCTATGCTCCTAGCATGCTGATTATGCTTAATCCTACTCAGAGCCTTTGTCAAGGGATCTGCAGGATTATCTTCCGATGACACCCTCTTTACAAGGAGGTGACCTTCTTCTACCCTATGTCTGATGTAGTGGTACTTTCTGTCGATATGCCTGGACTTTCCATGGTCTCGCGGTTCCTTTGTCAAGGCGACCGCACCTTCATTATCGCAGAACAGTTCCAAGGGCTCCTGAATACTCGGGACTACTCCAAGGTCACCGATAAAGTTCTTCAGCCAAGCCGCTTCCTTTGACGCTTCACTTGCTGCTATGTACTCTGATTCGCACGTAGAATCAGCCACTGTTTCTTGCTTGGAACTTTTCCAAGTCACTGCTCCACCGTTCAAAAGGAATACCCAGCCCGACTGAGACCGACCACTGTCTCTATCCGTCTGAAAGCTGGCATCTGTGTATCCTTCAACTCTCAAGGTATCACTGCCACCGAGGACTAACACCATGTTCTTTGTCCTTTGCAGATATTTGAGTATATTTTTCACAGCTATCCAATGCGCCCTTCCAGGGTTACCCTGGTACCGACTGACCATGCTCAAGGCAAAAGCCACGTCAGGGTGAGTACACGTCATAGCGTACATGATCGATCCCACAGCCGAAGCGTATGGTACTCGACTCATCTCAGCTATTTCCTCGTCTGTACTCGGACTTTGAGTCTTACTCAGCTTCACATTACTTTGGATAGGTAGCTCTCCCTTCTTGGAATTTTCCATACTAAACCTCTTTAGTACCTTTTCCAAGTATGTACCCTGACTAAGTCCAATTAGTCTTTTCTTCCTATCTCTCAATATTCTAATCCCAAGAATATAGGCAGCCTCTCCTAGGTCTTTCATGGCGAAACATTTCCCAAGCCAAGCCTTGACATCTTGCAAGGTTGGAATATCGTTTCCCATGAGCAGTATGTCATCGACATACAGCACCAGAAAGGTGACTATACTCCCACTAGCCTTGACATATACGCAGGACTCATCCTCGCTCCTAGAGAAACCAAACTCTTTGACTTTCTCATGGAAACAAAGATTCCAGCTGCGAGAAGCTTGCTTCAATTCGTAGATTGATCTCTCAAGCTTACACACCTTATTAGGATACTTTGCATCGACAAAACCCTCTGGCTGATTCATGTAAACATCCTCAGTCAACTTCCCATTAAGGAAGGCAGTTTTGACGTCCATCTGCCAAATTTCATAGTCATGAAATGCAGCTATGGCCAGCATAATCCTAATAGACTTTATCTTAGCTACTGGTGAGAAGGTCTCGTCATAGTCAACCCCTGGGGTTTGAGTAAAGCCCTTCGCAACCAGTCTTGCCTTGAAAGTGTGTACCTTTCCGTCCATGTCGGTCTTCTTCTTGAAGATCCATTTGCACCCGACTGTCTTTCGACCCGGTACATTGTCAACCAAGTTCCAAACTTGATTGTCATACATGGACTTGATCTCGCTATCCATGGCCTCTTTCCACTTGGCAAACTCAGGGCCCGCTACGGCTTCCTGGTAGTTAGCTGGTTCATCCAAATTTATCAGTGTCCTATCACTGACAAACGTGTCCCCATCCGAAGTTATATGGAACCCATAAAACTCGGGTGGCATGCTAACCCTACCAGAACGCCTAAGAGGTAAGGATACATCTGTCGGACCAACAGGAACTTCTTCCTCATGTTGGTTGCTAGTTTCTCCTAAGGTTGCGTCATCTGATGACTCTTGAATTTCTTCCAGATCAATGGTACTCCCACTGTCCTCTTTGAATACGAGCTCTCTCTCTCGAAAGACCGCTCGTCTAGCTACAAAGACCACGTCCTCGCTCGGTCTGTAGAATTGATATCCAAAGGACTGTTTGGGATAACCAATGAAGAAACACCTTTCGCTTCTGTCTGCGAGTTTGTCTTGAGTCTCTCGTCTAACGAAAGCCTCACAACCCCAGACCTTGATGTGTGCCAACGAGGGAGCTTTCCCCGTCCACATCTCATGAGGTGTTTTTGCAACCTTCTTAGTTGGGACAAGATTGAGGATATGGGCGGCAGTCTCTAAGGCATACCCCCAGAAGTGAATGGGAAGTGAAGCTCGACTCATCATGGAACGAACCATGTCCAACAGGGTTCGGTTGCGCCTCTCTGCAACACCGTTCAATTGTGGTGTCCTGGGAGGTGTCAACTGCGAAACTATTCCGCATTCCTTTAGATAGTCTAGGAACTCGATACTTAGATACACTCCGCCTCTGTCGGATCTGAGCATCTTTATCTTCCTGCCTAATTGATTTTCTACTTCGTTCTTAAACTCTTTGAACTTTTCAAAGGTGTCCGACTTGTGCTTGATTAAGTAGATATAACCGTATCTACTAAAATCGTCGGTAAAGGTCACGTAGAACCGCGTGCCATCCTTTGTGGTTGATCTGAATGGACCACACACATCCGTGTGAATGATGTCCAATAGACCCTCACCTCTTTCAAAAGACCCTTTGAAAGGTGATTTAGTCATCTTGCCCAACAGACAAGATTCGCATACATCATCCGACTTGAGGTCGAATGATTCCAACACTCCATCCTTTTGGAGTTGGGCGATGCGTTTCTTGCTGATGTGCCCGAGCCGACTATGCCACAGACATGCCTTTTCCACATCACTAGTAGAATCAATGTAATTTACACTTTGTCCTAGATTGTCAACACATTTCACAGTTTCATACACACCATCACAAGGATAAGCAGTAAAATTCAAAATACCATTTTTGAAAACAGAAATAGATCCAATATTATTATCAAAAGAAAAATGAAATCCTTGTCTGAATAATGCGTGAAATGAAATAATATTTCTTGCCATTTCTGGCGAATAGCAACAATCTAATAAATCTATACAAACTTCACTACTAAGCACTAAACTATAAACTCCAATCTTGGTAACAGGGGACGATCTCCTATTGCCCATGATCAAGTTCAGTCTACCGTGCTCCACCTCCCTGCTTTCCTTTAGGCCCTGCATATCAGAACAAATGTGAAAACCACATCCTGTATCAAGGACCCAAGAATTAGAAGATGGTGAGTTTTTAAAGATAGTGTATATACCTGCTGTCGATGGCTTTACTTTCCCATCCTTGACATCCTGCAAGTATTTGGGGCAGCTTCTCTTCCAATGGCCCTTCTCTTTGCAGTAAAAACAGTTGGCTTCATCGGGGTTGGCCACACAAGGAATATGGGAAGTCTTGGTTCTCGAGCCATTGCTGGATGACCCGACCTGAACCTTTTCCCTCCAATTTTGCTTAGGAGGGCCCTTCCTTTTCTTTCCTTTGCCACTTCCAATGGCTAGGACGGGCTGATTAACCGAGGGTACACTTTTACCCTTCATCCCGTCTTCAGCAACTCGAAGCATGCGATGCAACTCAGTCAGGTTAGCCTGATTGTTGTTCAAATGATAAGCCAGCCTGAACTGGTCATAAGAACTCGGTAGGGAGTTAAGCACTATGTCAACGGCCAACTCCTCCGGTACAGGCATCGCAAGCTTTCTAAGCCGCTCCACGTAACCTTGCATTCTTTGCACATGGGCACAGATGGACTCTCCATCTTTAGGTTTGCTGTTCGTGAAGTCCTTGACCACTTCGCACCTTTCGATGCGCTCTTGCTTACGGAACTTTTCCGCAAGCTCACGGTGCATCTCATAGGGCCAGTAGTCTTCCTATATTCTCTGCAATTCGGGGTTCATTGTGGCAATCATGATGCAGGCCACTTTGGTCGCATCATCAGAATGTTTTTGGTACGAGGCAATTTCCTCGGGAGTAGCAGTTTCGGGGTCGACATCGACAAGCTCGGTCTCGAGAACATACTCTTTGTTCTCATACCTCAGAGCCATCTTGATGTTTCTAATCCAGTCATTGTAGTTTGTCCCGTTCAATTGAACCTTGGAACACAGTGAGAGGATTGAGGGAACACTGGAGTTTGATTGGGGAGCGGATTGATCAGCAGAAGACATCTATAAAAGAAGGTAAGTTTAATTAGATACTTGTCGGTCCTTATAATAACCCAATATAAAATAAGGCTAGGATCCAACTATAACAATTTGCAACATAGAAGAGGGATGCCGTAATCTATAAGCAAATTTTATAAAGGTAGGCGAATGACGATTCAGCCGATTCCACCGCGGAAAAATAATCTTATTATAAATGGAATTCCTAGTTTCTTTTGAGATATATTGAACTGTTCAATAGCATGTTTAATCTCGAATATGCCCCACCGTTTGTGACTGGGATGCCGAGGATCACAAACCGGGTGTGAATAACCATGCAAATTAGCTTGGTGCTCTCGGGATCCATTATCATCTCAAATTGATGTGCCGGTAAACCACACACGCTCCATCAACAATGATAACACCCGAGACACCCATTGCCACTCTTTATGAACCCCCATTGGTGTGCCGGTAAACCACACACGCTCCACCAACGTTTCAGAAAGTGCAATGTGCAATTTCATGGGTTAGCATCAAATTCACATTTTTCCTAAAGTAACTAGATTGGGATTTTGTGTAAGTTCTAGTACTTTGATCATTATACTTTTAATGATTTAGTGGTTCTGTCAAACCCGTTCGGCTAACGACCCTCCACTGATCAGGCGAGCGGTGGGTGAGAGTGTTCACCCATTAGACTACCATTTTATAGGCAGTCTCCTTATACCCACTTTATAGACCAGCTTCGTGAATGAGGCCTACTATTGATTTGACTAACCAATTTTATCTCATATATATAATATTAATTTTTAATAACATATATAAGACGTATTTTAAAACCCTTTAAAATATTCAAGGTTTATCTTTTAATTTTACCAAATTTAACAATTAAATTTTAAATTAAATTAAACCTTAAATTTCGATTTAATCAATTTTAATTACCAATTAATTAAATCTAAATATTTTAAACATTTTAAAATATTTTTCTGGATTTTTCTATTAATTTTCGAAAATTTAAAATTAATTAAATCCCTTTTGAATTATCTTTTAATTAACAATTAATTAAATTAATTCAAATGAAGATAGGTTTATCCAAATTAATCAAATTAATTAAAACCTATCCTTAAACCCCTAAAAATCGAATTCAAATAATGGGGTTTAAGGTTATCCATTTAATTAACAAATAAAGTTACCAAAAATAGAAAACCTTCTAAAACCCTAATTCCAGATTTCGCAATTTAGCAAGGGGGGGATTAGGGTTTCCAAAACCCTAATCCTAGAAATCGATTTTGATATATATTAGGGTTTATAGGCTTTAAACCCTAAAACAGTTATAGCAATTCAACAAGAAAACAAAACAGGCTCTGATACCACTGAAAGGTTTTAAGCAATCCATGAACTAAATAACCTAAGTTCACATGCAACCTATAAGGATCTATGTTTTCTTCTAATTGAACATATAACAAAAACCTAGAGGCCAGAAAAAGAAACTAAAGATCAAAACAGAAAAACCAACCTTTAATTCTTGGAAGCTGAGCAGCAAAATTATCCTGCCTCAAATGAAAGTCACACCCAAGCCAGAGGAGAGAGGTCACGAAATCCAGAGAGAGTCTTATGAGAATTGGCGAATTCATATGTGGTGCCAGGGATCCCTATTTATAGTTTCCAGATGATTAACTGATAAGCCTTAGAGATAAACCTTTTTGAATTCAAATAAGATAAACCTTTTATCTTATAATTCAAACTCCTATTTATCCTCTATTATCAATTTCGAAATTCATATATTTCCATATATGGATTTCGACCTCCACTGGTCACTGTCACACTGCCACTTACTCAACTATTGAATAATTACAGTTTTAGTCCCTGCACCTTTAATTAATTAATTTAATCCCCAAATTAAATCCAATTAATTCTGGATTAATTCCTAATTAATTAATATAGTTTCTAATTAATATATTATCACTTTAATATATTAATAAACCATATATTTAATTCCTGTTGATTTATTAAACCCATAATAAATCAACCTTTCTCTCTACCGAATTTTCTACCAAACCTCTAGCCATGAGGGCAACCCAAATGGACTGTGCTTCTATTAATTTAGGTAAATACTAATTATTAGTCATGGCTTAGACACCTAATCCAACAATGTATCTATGTCTACTTGACCTTTCACTCTTTCTATGTATTCAAATGTTACACATTTATACACTTTATCCGATCGGATATCCTTCCGATGATATTTCAATTTTGGTCATACTGTCATTCTCACTAACAACTCCATTCTATGTACTGTGACTTTCCATGGTTCTATGGATCTTTAGTCCACATGACTGCACCCTAAGACTATTTCGAGGTGTTACGATGTGCCGGTGAGCCACACGCGCTCCATCGGAATGCCAACGAAATTCTTTAACCATTAAGTCCTTATTTTAAAAACTTTTTTTCAAATTGTTATCAACATTCACCCCTAATCATTTTCCAACGATTTCTCACGTATGTACAAAATCCATTAAGTATTCCCAGCCAGGTCATATCCTGAATCTGATTCACTATGCTCTAAGCATTAAGTCATCAAGACATGTTCATGACACTTCTGATCGATCCAAGAAACTTGTTGGATTCGATCTAGTCTTATTCCAAACTCTTTTGGAATCTAAGGATTACTTATAATCCTTCTGTCATGATTTTCAATAATTATTTCCTTTCGGAGACTCTTTTCCATGCATCTTGAATCTTATCAAGATCATGCTTACTATGGCTACATCTATACTGATGAAAACATCTATCTGATAGATGTCTATGGATTATGTGAGTGCGTTGCACCTTTCATACCTCTCATGCCAAGTCATCACACTTTGCAATGACAGGAAACTCCTTTCCTGAGCTATGCATCTTGAGTCTCATCAAGATCATCTTGGCAGAGTTTCGATCTATCTCATAGACGTTTGTAACCACCCGAGCATGTCGTATCCTTATTAAGTCTTTCATAGTGATCCGTCTCTTAACACCAAGTCATTACACTTTGTAATGAAAAAAGATGTTTCCTAGAAACATTATGTAACACACATATGGAGATAGAGATAACAGCGACACTCCCACTGGCTTTAGCACGGTTATGGACTATTCACAAAATCCAGAGCTTATGGCACATTTTGAGAATCCAAACCTTTCTGACATCTTAATGGATATCTTTCAGCCCTTTCTCAAAATCCAATCCTTTGGCATATTTTGAGAATCTGATTATCCTTTCTTGCGAGATGCCTGCGGGGAAATCCCGGGCCCATGTACCTTTATACTGGCATATTCTTTGTGAGTCCTTATTAGTGTGCCGGTGATCCACATGCGCTCCACTAATGACTTACATTATGCAGTATCCTTTCGGATTTCATCTTCTATTGAGAGTGCTTCTCTCGGAGTCAATTACTTGACTCTGAGTATCGTCTCACTCAACCAGATGTTTTGAAGGTACATTTCTGTCCATGCTGCTTTCGTTTGATGATTCAATTACTCCAACTGGTTTTTAGACCAGGTGTAAAATCAATCAAACCATCACATAGACTGTATCTCGTCCTAAGGTTCTCTTTATTGGCAGCAACCGGGCTCACCAATGCTTCCAAGTAGTCGGATTGAAAATCCGTACCAACTATAGTGTTTTACCACTAATCGGTATGTCACCCTGATCATAACTACTTATGATGGTGATCAGTACTACTGGTCAAGAGAAGATTATGTCAGAATTAAAAAAAATCTGATTTCTGCTCTAAGCCTAGTGATGACTAAAGGTTATTTCACTTGGCTAATCCTGAACTCATTCAGGATTGTCCCAAACTCCCAATGTTTCCTTAGAAACTGAGTTCTTTCTAAAATAGCTCTTTCTCTTCCAGGTATAGCGGGATAGCCAGTGAAACGACATTTCTGATTAGGTTCAGGCTAGTCATGAGGTTCGGACGAACACTACAAGACCCTGGACCGTTAATGTACAATTGGGACAATCCCAACTTTACATTTCAGACAGTGTCTGCAAAACCTACTTAGTCGAACGATGTGGTTGGAATATGGTCTGACTGGTTTAGTATTCAATGTATCGGAAACTAATTGGCAATGTATCTCATACATTGAGGATCAAACTGTTTCGACCAATGCTCCATCATCTTCCCTAAGACACATTATAACTATTAATGTTCTCGGAAGAGAATAACTGTGAAACATTTTCCCAGTTTATGTTGTCACTCCGGTTCTGCGGATCTTGTACTTCCTTTGAAGTCCTTGAACGATTCAAGGTTTCAATTCAATCGCTTATTCTGATAAGCGAAGCCATATTCGTCATACTGATTTACAAATATCGCAGAGTACAACCAATTGTGTTCTATTTGAAGATTCGAGCAATACACAGCAACTGATGTGTTCGTTGCTCCTAATCTCAATCTCTTTTACATCTCTATGTAAACTTATGACTTTGTTAATTCTGTTCAAGACTTGCAATCTTCATTTGACTCTAAGTCAACTGATTCCAAAATCCTATCCTTTGGATCTTTGGGTGATTCATTTCTTGCCACATGTGCTTTATAAAGAACTTAATCATCATCTGACTCTAAGTCAAAAGATTTCAAAGTCCTGTCCAACTGGATCTTTGGTTGATTCATTTCTTAACACATTAAGAACTCAATTCATCATGTGACTCTAAGTCAAATGATTCCAAAGTCATGTCCAACTGGACCTTTGGTTGAATTGATTCTGATAATATTCTCTTTAACAATCATAAGGAGACACAATTCCTAAATCCAAACACTTTGGATGTATCAATATTCAAATTATTACTAATCATGCATTCAACACAATCATACAACATTTCAAGGATATTTCAAACAACATGTGTTAAAAGAAAATTGACAATTTTATTAAAACAGAATCCTTGAACAATGTATTATATGGTAGACAATGTCATACGCATCTGATGAGCTAATAACATGATTTCAACATCTAACTAAACTCTAAAACTGCATGAGCTTCAGATCCAATCTGAATATGCTCCTATGCAACAACATCCCACATCCTACAAAGTCCATACATACAGAGCAAATGTGTGAAACATATCCTATATCAAGGAACTAAGGATCAGGTGTTCTGAGTTTTAAGATATTCCTGAGTTGCCAAACTGTTCGGCTTCGGAGCATTTTCCAATCTTTCCGTGACTGTGTCCCACCCTGTGGATTCCCAGTTTGAACCATCGAGGAACCGGTCCAGACTATCTGGATCATTTCTTGATGTGTCCTATTACTGGACTCAATCTCGAAGCAGCTGAATCAATGGAACTATGCTTCTCTATGAACGACTCATACAGAGTCAACATTGAATGCATATCCACGATTGTCTTATCTGGTTTCCCTTCCTGTACATCAGGATGAACGGATCAGCGAGTCGAGCTAATGCTTTAACTCCCGATCAAAAGGGGACCAAATTTATACAGTTCACCTGTGTGTCTCTCAGTCTTGAGAACATGTGAACTGGTGCTACTTCCTGCACACTTCAAACTCTTTGAAGATCTTAGCTCGTCCTTTCTCAACCAGTTCATGGAAACTTTCCACAACTAGCTGTGTTAGCTTATCTGACCCCAGGAATTCTAAATTCCTACGGAACTCGGGGTCAATGATCAATAGTATTAGGCAACGAACTTTCCTTGACTTGACAATCAAGGAGTCATGCTCATCACAGGCTACTGTGTGATGTCATGTTTTGGGTAGCGGACACTCAGTCAGATATGGCTTGCCAGCAAAACAGAGAACTATTCTCTATTTATGAAGCCATACCATATAGTTAAGGTCAGTCAGCCTTTCCATATGTAGCAGGTGCATTCTAAAGCTCTCAGAAATGGGTGAAGGAGGAGAGGGAGGAGAATAGACACTTGATTCAGACATCTACAATAAACAGAATTTTATAAGTTTAATTAATCCTTTTAAATAATTACCTAATATATTATTTATTAAGGCTAGGACCCAAAATGCCCCAACTATGATGTGAAGAGGGATGCCGTAATCACAACATAATGGTCATTAAGGTAGATAATACACTTATCAATTTCATCTTATGAAATTCCTAGATCTGTTGAGACACGTTGAACTGTTCAATGGCATGTTTAGTCTCGGATGTGCCCCACTGTTTGTGACTGGGATGCCGAGGATCACAAACCGGGTGTGAATAACCATGCAAATTCGCTCGGTACTCTCGAAGTCAATTGTCATCTCTAATTAACATGCCGGTTAACCACACACGCTCCGTTAATAATGACAAAATCGAGAAACCCATTGCAAGTCTTTGTGAACCCCTATTGGTGTGCCGGTTAACCACACACGCTCCACCAATGTTTCACAAATTGCAAAGTGCAATTTCATGGATTAGCACCAATTCACATTTTTAACCTAAAGTAACTAGATTGGGTTTTGTTCAAAGTTCTAGTACTTTCAATTATAGCATTATACTTTTAAGAGGCTTAGCGGTTCTATCAAACCCGTTCGGCTAACGACACTCGATTGACCAAGAGAGCGGTGGGTAAGAGTGGATACCCATTAGACTAACATTTTATAGTGAGTCGCCTTATACCCTCTTTATAGGACAGTTTTCTGAATGAGGCCTACTTGCGGTAAGACTAACCAATTTTCTTATATATAAATAATTAACTTTTAATCATAAATATATAAGATATATTTTAATCTTATTAAAATATTTTAGAATTAATTTAATCATAATTTGCACAAATTTTAAACAATTTTTTGAAAATTTAAATTAATTCTTTAAGCTGATTTAATTGATCTTTTAATTAAACAATCAATTAAACTAATTAAATCAAATATAGGCATCACAAAATTAATCAAACTAATTACCTATATTAATCCCTAGATTTCAAAATCTACCAGATATGGATAAGGATTCTAGTTATTTTAATTAATCAGCAATTACCAAAAATAACAATCCTAATCAAGGCAGCAAATCAAGCAAATCAAGGGGGAATAAAGGGGTGGCGGCTAGGGTTAGGAAACCCTAGCCTAGGCCACGAAATTTACCTCTTCTAAGGGTTTAATTTTCACACAAAACCCTTAGGCACAAACAGTTCATGCAGTTTATATCAATTCATAAGAAAACAGTCTAAGCTCTGATACCACTGAAGGGTTTTCTAGCAAACAATGAACACAAATAAATCCTATGGTTCACATGCAACCCTAGAAAAATCTATGTTTTCTTCTATGAATATAATAAACTAATATCTAAAGGCCAATAATAATTTCTAAAGTTTAAAACAAGAATTACCAACCTTTGAATCTTGTTCTTGAAGCTAGCAGCACAAGTGTCCTGCCTCAAATGCAAGTCACACCCAAAGCAATGGAGAAGACAGTCCAGCAGAGTATTCTTGATGTAAAATGGCGCAGAGAATGAGGGTGCCAGGTGCCTCCTTTTATAGCCTCCAAGGGTTACAGCTGAAACCCTAAGGAGCCTCCTTAATGGGCAAGCCTGTTGACTATTTGGACAAGGCTTTCCATAACCCTAATTAGGGTTTCGAAATATGAGTGTATCCACTCATAATTTCGCCAACTTAGGCCCCTGGCTACTGGCTTGCCAGTTATTCAACTATTGAATAAATACAAACCAGTCCCTGCACTTTTAATTAATTAATTTAATCACTGAATTAAATCCAATTAATTCTAGATTAAATCTTAATTAATTATTATAGTTTCTAATTAATATATTAACACTTAAATATATTAATAAACCATTTAATTAATTCTATTGATTTATTACACAATTAATAAATCAACCATTTACTCTACTGAACTCTATCCTAACCTCCAGCTATGAGGGCAACCCAAATGGACTTTGCTTCAATTAACAAGATAAATATAAATATAAAGTCATGGCTTAGACATCTAATCCAACACTTTAATGGGTATTAATGAACGAGAGAGAGAGAGAGAGAGACGTGGGGTGGGGGTGGGGTGGGTGGGGTATTTTCTTTTATTTATTAATAAAATAAATAAGAAATTCAAAGAAAAAGAAAAAGAAAAAAGAAATTAAAAAGGGTATTTTAGTCTTTTTACTTTACTCAGTGACCGATTTGTAGGATTTTGCAAACCTTAGTGACTCATATATTGAAAATCGGATACTTGGTTTCTCTTTGTTAATTTTAGTATACTTCAGGGACTGTATCTGTAATTTACTCTAGAAATTGAGACAACTCCTTTGGAATATTTTCCGTGCAATCCCTATTCGATGTGTAGTGTCCAACTCTCCATTGTTTTTGCAAATCGTACTCATTTCTAACATCTTTTAATGTTATATAAAATAAAAGAAGCATTTTTCTTCCACTATATTATATCTAATTTATTAAGTAAAATATGTTATTATGCTTAAATATTATCATACTAATGGTAGACTTTTTAAATTATCAAAAAAATATACTTAATTGTTAATTTAAATATAATGTTAATATCAAATATCAAATAACTTAAAATAGGCTTTCTAAAAAATAGTTCAAAAATGTTAAATGTTTTACATATGAAATCTAAATCATCATATTAAATTAACTAAAAGGTTTTCAAAAACTAAATTTTATAATAATTGAAAATTTTCTAACTAATTGGTTCTTAAAAACATAAAATTGTAAATTATATTACATTAAATTACAAACAATGATTAATATTATAAATAATCATTGTATAATCGAAATGAAAATATGACCAAATAAGTAATTTTTTAATTAATTAATCATAACGCTAAAAAATAATAAATTGAAAACCATATTTAGTTTTATTCTAACACAAGTTGTGAGTAAAGACTATTGAATGATATGATTCTAATACATTCAAAATAATTATTATTTTATATATTAACTTAACATACGAATTACTATATCATAACTGATATCAATAACGTATTTATTATTAACATGTATTTTCCAATATTTTAAATATATTATTTTATTCTGTGAAATGTGCCGGCATTTGCCTACTATTATATAAGCATTGCATATTTTTTTCATAACATTTCCTTGCTAGCATTACATCAATTTATGAAAAATGCAAAAAAAACACTTAGAGTGCGTTTGGTTGCGGAAAATTTTCTAGCTTTCCCAGAAAATTTTCCAAGAAAAATGAAAAGTTGGAAAACGCGTTTGGTTAATCATAGCCCGAAGGCCGCATCGGAGACATAGCCCGAAGGCCGCACCGGAGTCATCGCCCGAAGGCCACATCGGAGACATAGCCCGAAGGCCGCACCGGAGTCATAGCCAACATGCCGCATCAAATCATAGCCCGAAGGCTGCATCGGAGACATAGCCCGAAGGCCGCACCGGTTGGATATACAATCCAAAAATCATAGCCATCTAGGCCGTACCCATTGGATATAAAAATCCAGAAATCATTGCCCGTAGGCTGCACCCATTGGATGTAAAATCCAGAATTTGTTATGGCTCACGGATTAGCTGCTATTGCCTAGACTCACGGTTCCGTTCTTGTCATCGCAATGACTCACGGCTTATCCGGTCTTGTCTCTTCAAACGTATCTTTGAACTATCAATTTCGTCCCACAATCAGTTTCAACCTGTAACAACTCAATCATCATATATCACATATGGTATCAGTGAGATTACTCACCTGGATGCTAGCTGCATTAAATTCCCGGTTGTTTCTTGCCTTTACGTGCACCACAACCATTTTGTCCCATACCTATTTATCCATTTATATACCAAATGATAATAGGTTAATAATCATCTACATTGACTCTAATACACTAGAGTTCAATACAATATCATTACAAACAATGCCTAGTTAATAAACTTTCCGTTTACTAACTTTTTATGAATTTTACTATTCACCGAGGCATTGGAATCGATCTACAGTGCCCCCGAGGGGTCGGAAACTCAATCTAAAAATTTTCCCAAACTTTTCAGACCATAACGAGCCTATGGTCCAAATTTGAGCTAAAACGGACAAGCCAAACGAAAGATAGCATTTCAAAGTTCCTGTCCGGAAACTGACTATAGGCGCGCCGCGCCTAGATGGGGGCGCACCGCGCCCAGCGCCTGCACATGCTCCTGTCCAGTCGCGAATTATGCACTGTAGCAAGCAGTTTTGGCTCATTAAGTCCTTAATCCAGTCCTTAATCGATTGGGGTTTGTTTCTAGGCTAAAACCTTATACTTTAACAAGGTTTTCAACCATCCAAAACAACCAAATCAATCAAAATGAAGAATTAGGGTTCTTAGTTCCAAAACCCCAAAACTTCAAATTCATCACTAATAGCAATCTACTTCCACTTTATTTAGTTAAGTCCTTATTAGCATGACTTAAGGGAAGTATTACATCAACTTAACAACATAATCATCACTGCAAATGCAGTTTTGAGTTGCTACAAAACCCATCAAGAAATAACAAGCTAGAGCTTGAAGAACTAACCTTTCAAGCTTAGGAATCATCAATTCCAAGCCATAGTTCCAATTCCAATCTTCAATTCTTCAAGATTTCTCTAAGTATTGCAGAATTTGTGCAGAGAAATCTTCTCCCGTAGCTGCACACAATGGCCAGTCAAAGAGAGTCAACTCTCTCTATATATATATCACAAATTTTTACAATTTGGTCCCTAAGTTCATTTTCTTGAACTTTGACCACCAAAATCAAGTTTTATTACAATAAAACTTCCATTTCTTACATTTTTGCCACAACCAACAATATTTTTACATAATTGGTCGTTGACTTGGTCAAATGACCAAAATACCCTTTTTCGGTAAAACGACCAAAAATCAGTTTTTATAACATTTTAAGTCCAAAACTCAAAATATTATTTCAAACCAAATACTTTTCTGTCCAAAAGACCATTTTACCCTTACAAGGTAAAATGACCAATTTACCCTTTTATTTTAATAATAAAAAGAGTATATTGGCGTTACACTACCCCACCCTAGCTCACCCCACCCCAGCTCACCCCACCCCCACCTACCTAAATATGTTATATATTGTATTATTTGAAATAAAAAAAGAAAATGATAACTTATAGAAAATACACATCCAAACATGTTTTTTTAATTTTCTAAAACGGAAAACAAAAACTCAATTAGTTTAACCAAACGCGTTTTTTATTGAAAATGAAAATGAAAACAGAACTCCATTTTCCGGTAATGTTTTCTAGAAATCTGAAAATAGTTTTCCGCAACGAAACGCACCCTTAAGAGTTTTTGCAAAGCATACTCAATTCTAACCGCAGTTCCTTGCTCCTATTGCATTTTACATAGATGTTTATTTGAAAACCACTATCGGTATTTACAGTTACATCTTTTTCTTTTTTATTTCTACTCTTTTATTATAAATAGTACTAAATACCCAAGACTATGATTAATGTAAATGAGACATAATACAAAAACATAGAATAAACATGATTCATGTGTATAAAAGACGTTAATACCCTTTTGATCATCGTCCTATTATCCCATGCAACAAACATAGCCCATAAAAGCGAACAAAATTTAGGACAAATATACCCATGCGACCAAACAAGTACAAGTAGCCACAAGCTCTAGCAAAAATACTAACCTATCACACTCTTTAGTACTCAATGTTGCAAAAGTCATTAGGCATTGTCAGTTCGGTCGACTAGCGGATAGCTAGTACTCGGTCTAGGCGAAGAGTACTTGGATAGGTAAATATGTACATATTATATGATTATATATACAGTCATAGTTACAGCAAATTTGATTTAAATTAAACAACAAAATGTTTATTAAATAAGTAAATATATGATATGTTTTAAACTAATTACAAAAAAGTTATAATTAGCTTGCTGTCTGAGCTGCATTGGTCGATCACCTCTAGTAACAGAGGGCACCTCAGAAGTGACCCGAGTACTCGCCCCATGGTTATTAACATGAGCTTTGTTGTTCTTCTTAGTAACAAGAGTAAAACCGTCTTCATCCTGAACAGCAGGAGTAGCGCCAGACGGAAGACGAGATTTAGTGGGGACCACCAAGGGACAGACAGGTGATTTGGAGGAGATTATAGCAGGGCATATCGAATCAGCGTGCCCGAACACTTTGCAATGGCTGCAATTTGGGGGTTTCCAAGCATATTCAATTGGAAGAGTTAGGGTTATAGGAATATTTCTAACAAAATCCCAGGTATTCAATTCAAGAGTATCCCGCCAAGCATTTTCAACAAAAATCTCGATAAGGATCCTAGCATAAGCATTACAACCCTTGTGATCAAGACACATATCCTCCGTGTATGTATCAAAGGCAAGAGGGACTCCCTATTTGCTTGCGATCAAACTTAAATTCTCTCCTGAACACGCTTCAAGAGGGAGATCAAAAATTTTAACCCAAACTGGAACACTTGTGAGGTTTTCTTTGTTGAGAACGAGTCCAGGACGCCATCTTTGCAAGGAGAGGGGGGAATCATAAACCGACCAAGGACCCTCCTCCATGGCCTGACGCAAGCCTTGTTCCGAGCTGAATTTAAAGAAGAAAAACTTTTGGTTGTTCATAAAAACATCTTGAAGCCCAAACTTGTTCCATAAGCCCCTAATCTTGTATCTAGCCGTGGGGAAAGAGATGGGTTTGCCCAAGAATTTTCCGACAAGGGTAGTGGCAAAGGGCATACTCGCCTTCTTGAGGTTCTCAATGGGGATGCACACCGGTTTATCACGCTGATCAGCAGGTGAAGGGAAGAACTGCACCGGGACTCTCCTTTTGGATGCAGTTCCAATGACTAAACTAGCAAAAGAAATCGGGTTATGACATGGGGGAGGGGTGAATATGTCGTAGATAGGGTTATCTATAATTGGTTGCGAAGGGGGATTTACAGGGGTAATCAAAAATTGGGGTTGAGATTTACTTGGGTTTAGCTGCACAGGGGAGGAAAGGGATTGATTAGCTTGAGGAAGAGCAAGAGCTTCACTGCCAAAAAATGGGTTAGAAAGGGGAATCAAATTCACAGGGGGTGGGGGGAGTGCCCGGCAAACAATTCACAGAGGGCAAGGGGGGAGCACCTAAACTCGAATCTAACGAATTAGACTGCATCACAGCCGAATTTGACTTCAACAAGTGGTGTTTCCTTTGAGTCGGCTCACATGATGGGGCACCATCCACACTCAGAGGTTCAACACTTGCGCTTTGCGGTATCAAACCATTGCCACTGGTTCCATTAGAGACCTCACCCATCCGACCTAATTCAGCAAGCGCAGCCCCTGGAAGCTCAGTACAAGGACTTGCCTTATGTGATTCAAGGATGGGAAACTCGAGAGAAGATTCAAGACATGGGACCAGTTGGTTATGAATCGGACTTGCATTGTGACTAGACGACCCAATCGGGCAGAAATCATCCTCAAGAGAAAGAATATCTTCATCGGACTCAGTGATATCGCACATAACCCCATCTTTCCGTTGCTTGGTTACTTTCTTGGATCCAATTTTGCGATTTCCAACACTAATCGATTTCTTTGCCACACTACGTGCACTGAGTTTGAAAGCAGACGAGTTCAACGACTTCTCTCTTCGTGCCCTTCCAAGAATCGAGGGGGAAGGATTCGATACTGGCGGCGGCTCCAAATCAGGAGGTACATCAGGAGGACGAGAGTCCATAGCAACGACTGAGGAATTTCCAAGGCCGACTAGAGCAAGTCAGCGCCGGAAAAAGGAAAGAAACGGCGGCAAAAACGATCCAAAACTGAGAGAACCCTAGTGTTTTTACACCACGAAACCTTAGTTAAAATAGGACCCAATTTTAGGGAGGGATTAGAAACAAAGCTTCCAACTCTGTTGCCCCGTATCAGGTGGGTAAGAAACACTCGTCCGCCCAATCGTCCAATAGTATTGGGTCTAAAAAGTCTCCTATGGTCTCTTCCGAGTGCCTCCCGCCTCATTTAACTATCAAACCGGTGCTTGCCGCTAAGAAGTCAACCCCCAGTGGAAGCCGGGTCAAACCATGCTCTATATATGATATTAATCCAGAAGACATTTCTGAATGCAATCGCTTTGATATCCTCAATGCTTTAGATGACTCATTCATTGTTCTTTGTGACGAATCTGGTCATGTCTCACCGATCATTCCCGCTCCGCCTCCTTCCGACATTTTTGACAAGCAGCCCCCCCTCCCTCATGTCATCTCCCCCTTTCTTGACCTCTTCGGTTGATTTTTCGGCCTGTGACCACTCATGTGAGATGGACCTGATGCATACTCAGTTGCTAGAGAAGAGTAGCAACAATCCTGTCACAAGTTCCCTATGACTAGTATCGCCTCCTGGAATGTTAGGGGGATGAATAAACCCGTCAAACAGCGAGAAATAAAAGATGTTATTTCCAAAAACAAGATTGAGCTTTGCGGTATCCTCGAATCTCATGTTCGGTTCCCAAAGCTTAAAAAATTGTGCGAAAATGTTCTGATGAATTGGAGCTGGATAAACAATGCGAGCTTTTGTATCAAGGGAACTAGAATTATAATTGGGTGGAATCCTAATATCTACAGGGTCTCGATCATAGACACTTGCTTCCAGGTTATCCACTGTGAGGTTACCCATATTGCAAACAACCAATCCTTTTTATGTTCCTTTGTTTATGCCGACAACAAACATGTGAAAAGGCGTGATTTATGGGAAACCCTTAGCTACCATAAGGCTTTTGTCAACAATTGGCCTTGGGTCATTCTCGGGGACTTTAATGTGGCCCTTCACCCGGATGAGAGTTCTGCCGGATCTTCGGGTACTACTAGAGGCATGAATGAATTTCAAGACTGCATCAATTCCATTGAAGTTGTGGACATTAATTGTGCTGGGCAGAAGTTTACATGGGCTCAAGCTCGTAAAGACAACAGGGGATCCTTAAAAAACTTGACAGGGTGATGGGTAATTTGGAATTTATTTCCAAATTCTCGCGGGCTTCGGCTGTTTTTAAACCCCATAGCTTATCAGATCAGTGTCCTGCTATTCTCCATATCCCGTCTCTGCTCCCCAAAAAAATATCGGTCTTTAAGTTTGCAAATTTTCTTGTTGACCACCCTGATTTCCTGCCCACGGTTGCTAGTATTTGGAAAAAAACTATTCCGGGATTTGCTATGTTTCAAGTTTCTAAAGAACTCAAACTTCTGAAAAAACCGCTACGCCGCCTTCTCTTCTCCAAAGGCAATCTCTCTAAGATTGTCGACCAATCTCGCACATGCCTCCATGCGGCTCAGGAGGCTGTTTTCCAAAACCCCGCCAATCTCTCTTTAAGGAACAATGAAGCTCTTGCCCTTGATGCTTTTAACAAGGCGCTCTTGGATGAAGAGCGTTTTTTGATTCAAAAGTCGAAAATTAATTGGTTGAAGGAGGGTGATCGTAACTCTAAATTCTTCCATAAATCTCTTAAAGAATTTTCTAACAAAAGGCGTATCGAGCACATTGTTGATTCCAGTGGTCAGTGGTTTGAGGGTATTTCTGTCCCCTAAAAATTTGTTGAGCATTACGCTAACTTCTTGGGTTATTCCATCTCGGTTGCCCCGATTAATGATCCGTCTTCGCTTTTCATTAACAAAATCCCAGCTAATGCGGCTCTTAATATGGTGCGTTCCGTGACTAAAGATGAGATCAAATTGGCTCTGTTCAATATTGACGATAATCGCGCCCCGGTCCCTGATGGGTATTCTTCTTGTTTTTTTTAAAAAGGCATGGAATGTAATTGGGGATGATGTTTGTGCTGCCATCTCTGAATTCTTTGAAAGTGGTTCTCTTCTCAAGGAAATTAACGCCACGAACCTCGCTCTTATTCCCAACATTAGCTCGCCAAGCAAGTTACTGACTTTCGTCCTATCTCGTACTGCAATGTCATGTTAAAATGCATTAGTAAGGTTATTGTCGCGAGAATCCGTAACCATCTGGAACTAATTGTGTCTGATAACCAATCCGCTTTCATCCCGGGTAGATCCATATTGGATAATATCCTTCTCGCTCAAGAATTGATGAATCAATATCACCTTAAGAAGGGAAGCCCCAGGTGCGCGCTAAAAGTTGATATCCAGAAGGCGTATGACACCGTTAACTGGAACTTTCTTCGCGACACTTTAGGCTATTTTGGGTTCCACCCGGTGATGATCTATTGGATCATGACCTGTGTCTCTCGACTACTTCTTTCTCTATCAGCATGAATGGGGACAACCATGGTTTTTTCAAAGGAAAGAGGGGTTTAAGACAGGGTGATCCTCTCTCCCCGTACTTGTTCGCCATTGTCATGGAGGTCTTCAATTTATGCCTTAAAAGAAAAATCAACAATTCCGATTTGTTCAAATTTCACTGGAAGTGCGAGCAAGATGGCATTACCCACCTTTGTTTTGCAAATGATCTCCTTATTTTCTGTCATGCAGATCGCCATTCGGTGCAAACCATAAAAGAAGCCATAAGTGAATTTTCTATGATGTCGGGTTTGGTGCCTAGTCACGAGAAGAGTCGTATCTTTTTTGGAAACGTTAAACCCATCACCCGGGGCATCATCCAAAGCATCTTGTCGTTTGATGTGGGCAAACTCCCGGTTAAGTACCTTGGAGTCCCGCTCAATTCCACACGCCTGCTCACGCGTGACTGTAAAATTCTGGTTGAAAAAGTTAAAAGCCGAATCCTTAACTGGAAAAATAAAAGTTTATCGTTTGCGGGGCGTATTCAACTTATTAATTCGGTTCTTGCCTCCCTTCACATCTATTGGGCGTCGGTCTTTATGCTTCCCGTCTCTATCACTAATGACATCGAGAAAATTTGCCGGGGTTTTCTTTGGTGTAGCCGGAAAATGAAAAAGGGAAAAGCGAAGGTTGCGTGGTCTGATGTTTGCATTCCCAAAAGCCAAGGTGGTCTCGGCATCCGTAAGCTCTCGAGATGGAACATTGCACTCATTTCTGTTCACGTTTGGAAGATTTTATCGGTCAATGATTGTCTGTGGGTTCGGTGGGGGTATACACACCACATTAAAGACAGAAACTTGTGGGATGTGCAACCCAAAGCGCACGACTGTTGGGGATGGCGGAAAATTCTTCTCACTAGGGGTTGGCTCCGGGATAAGTTCATTTCATGCATCGGAAATGGGTACAACACCTCAGCTTGGTTTGACAATTGGCACCCGCTGGGCCCGCTCTGTAAAGTTTTTACCAGGAGAATGTTAGTGGGTGCGGGGTTCTCGTCGAAAGAGTGTGTTGCGAACCTCTGGTCCAACGGTACATGGAGGTGGCCCCAGACTGGACTGTCCGGTTTCATTGCCTTAATGCCACTCCCCCCCCCCCTTGTGAGCTGGATAACGCTCCCGACTCCATTCACTGGCGGACTCGAAAGGGATCCCTCGTTCGGTTCTCTGTTGGCGAGACGTGGGAGAGTATTCGGGATAACAGAGACGATGTCCCCTGGGCTAAGTTAGTTTGGTTTCACAATTCCATACCGAGCCATTCGTTCATCCTTTGGTTGGTGTTGTTACGCAAATTGAAAACCCAAGATAAAGTGCAGAAGTGGGAACACGCGGGCAATCTCTCCTGTGGCTTCTGTAATGAAGTGGGGGACAGCCATGACCACTTGTTTTTCAGTTGCAATTTCCCTAAAACTGTTTGGTTTGAAGTTAGAAAACTAGCCCTTATGGAGAATTACCCGAGTTCGTGGCAACCTCTGATACGTATTCTGGAAAAAAACGCGTTAAATAAGTCCATTTTAAGCACTATTCGCCGCCTTGTGCTTGCTGCTACCGTGTACCACATTTGGCAAGAACGGAACCACCGCATTTTCAGGAAAAAACAAAAAACCATTGCTGATGTTGTCAACGCAATTGTGACCGAAATCCGGCTCAAGCTTGTTGGGATGCCGATTACGGTTAATCATTTTCCAATGAGATTCGTGATTTGTGGAAACTCTCGCAACCTTTGCAAGGAGATGGAATGACTTGTAACCCCCCCCCCCCCCCGCCACTTCCCAATGATCATGTTGTCCATTATTTTCTTAGCTTGTATCGCTTTTTACCTGGCCGGGCCTTAGATGTATGTCGAGTGGATGTGTTATTTTAAAGGAATTGACGGTACCTTTGATCCCGGGGGCACGAATAAACCTACGGGTTTAGTTCATGCTACTGGCGATCCCGTTCGCGCGGGATGCACTTGCACTGGTAGTGTTGAAAAACATTATTTGTGTTTCTTTTGTGAATTGACGGTTACTAATTTTCATACCATGAAGGAGTACTTCACTGTTACAATTTTAAGGTGGTTCTGCAATCATTCTTGGTCGTATGTGGGGCTGCCCCTTTCTACTCGTTGGATTTTCTGGTTTCTTAGGAGTACCCATGGTCGAAGACCCTCTGGGGATTTTTGGAAGTTCAAGATTTTTGCTTCTTCTTTCAAATTAATTTTAATAGCTAATTTAAAGAGCAACTTTGTTGATTCTAGTGGTAGCCTTGGTATGGGCTCCATGTGCGAAGCGATGGTCAACATTTGTTTTTAATATCTAATTTGGATATTTTGAGAATCTCCACTTTTTCAAAATTTGGAAATTTGGTCTTCTTTCGCATGTGTTGGAAGCTTTCTACGCTTAATTTCCCTGAAATATGGTGGACCTTCATTGCTTTTAATACCCACTTGAGGAGCATTGATGGTTGGAAAAATTATGAAAGTTTGGTTAAGGTTGGAATTTCAAAATTTGCGCATTCGGTCTCTTTTTGGTTTATGTAGACTGTAGAGCAAACACACGCATTGTTAAGCAAGAGGTGGGCCTCTTTTAATGATGGCAAGCGGATCAATTTGGGGGGGAACTCCTAGACCCGGATTTTTAAAGAATTTTGTTGTTGTCCATTCCGTCATATGGGCTTCTCATTTTGATATCTCGCTCACGTGGATGCGGCCTAGCATTGAGAATGAGAACTTAGTTATTTTTGGGCTGTTATATAGATTGTACTCGTGGGTTTTGATGTGCTTAGGGATGATTTTTGGGCTCCGTGTTTTTTCCCTTAGCACTAGGTTCCTTTGGTACCTTTTTTATGTTTGGTTAGATTATACTTTGGGGCATGTCCCAAAGTTTTAGTTTCGTTTTGCTTTCTGTTCGTCCTGTAGCTGTTTCGCTTTTCGTTTCTTTTTAATAAATTTGCCGAGGGGCCTGTGTTTGGCGCCTTCTCTTTTCCAAAAAAAAAAAAAAAAAAATTATAATTATTTATTTTATAAAAAATTCAAAATTCTCGAGTTTAACCTTTTTTCCGAGTTCGTTTGAGTTTGATCAATTTCAAGGTTGATCGAGTTGCACTGACGTTGACCGAGTTTCACCGAGTAGCACCAAGGTTGACTGATTCCACCCGAGGTTGACCAAGTCCGAGTGTTTTTGACCGGTTCCCATAAAAGCACATAGGACAATACCCGATTCTAAGTACTCGCCCTAGTAAACCGAGTTTTACAACACTGCTAGTACCCCTCGGACCAAAAGAGACTAATGCATAAAGCATATCCATCGTTAGGGTCTATCCAAATATATTTTGGACATTAACAAAAAAAATAATAAATAAATAAATAACATTCAAAGACGTAAAAGTTGAACTTATATTAGAAGTAGCCTCCAAAATCCATTTATATACCACCGAGCTGTCATAATGCAAACATTTTTAACTAGACGGAAACAAAACTCAATTTCTTGCAAAACCTCTCGCTAAAAATATCAAGGACATGAATGTAAATTTACATCAATCCAGCTTTCTTCAAAGCATCCTCAAAGTCTTCATCACTTTTCCATGATGGTACCTACAAATGCACGCAACATAAGCAAATTTGTTTTTTTACTTAATACAAGAAAGAATCTTGAAATTTATTTTTCAAATTGAACCTTTACTCTTTACAAATTTGTCGACATCTATATTCTCTTTCTATTTATTTCAAATATTTTTTAATCATCATTTATCCAAAATAGTACCTCGGTAACGTAATGATTGAAGTGGTGTTCGATTTTTTTCATGATCATTTCGTCGGTATCACCACACAACAAGTTAAAAACAGCACCTGTTACATAAAAATAAAGTTTTTTTTTTGGAAATAATTAAATAATTTAGTAATGATAATAATAAAATTGAATGAATAATAAAAATGTAAAAAGATTCTTACCCTTGCGGCCAAACCGTCCTGCTCTACCTATCCGATGCAAGTACACCTCATTGTCGGGCTTTGTATCACATTCATGATTTACAGGAAGATCATAATTCACCACCAAATTAACCTGAAAAAAGGGAAAATGTAATTAATTAATAATTATAATTAATCAACACCCATTAAAGGCTAAAATATAGTTGATGAATTAATTTCTTTTTGCAAATAAAGAGATTTATAAGATGTAAAATTGTTTTATAGAAAATATAATCAAAATCAAATTATCTTAATTTTCAATTTTACTTACTTCATTATTTAGAATAAGATATATGTGGAATAAACTTAATTATAGGTAAATAAATTGAAATTATCATCCACAAAATTGTTAGTTCATTTTTTCAATAAAAATAAAATAAATAAATGCACATTGCCATAATATGAAAGTTGAATTCCAGCACAAGTGGAATTTTCTTAATTCCAATATAATTCAATTCCATACTTATTTGCAACCAAACGCCCAAATGGAATGGAATTGGATTCCAATTCTAGCCAAATCCCACACGAACCAAACGCCAAAATGGAGTGGAGTTGAATTCTGAATCCCACAGAATCCGGCAAATGAAATGCTAGAATGGAATGGAATTGGATTCCAATTCCTGCCAAATCCCACATAATCCCGCGAACCAAACGCCAAAATGGAGTGGAATTGAATCCCAAATCCCACGGAATCCAATAAATGAAATGCATTATGGAATGGAATTGGATTCCAATTCCTGCCAACCCACATAATCCCCCGAACCAAACACCAAAATGGAGCGGAATTGAATTCCAACTCCCAAGAAATCCGGCAAATGAAAATACAAGAATGGAATGGAATTGGAATCCAATTCCCGCAAACAAAACAAACACCCTTAAAGAAAAAAAAAAGTAAAATACAAACCTTTGACTGGTCAAACCCTCGAGTAAGAAGGTCAGTCGATATGAGAACTTGAGTCAACCCATCTTTAAATTCTTTGACAATTTTATCCCTGTGTTCTAATGTAAGACTCCCTTGTATAGTAGTTACCTCATACCCATATTTCACAAGTGCTTCATGCAAAATTTCAGCACTTCTTCTTGTTCGCACAAATATTATTGTTTGCCCCACTTTTTCTGCTATTTCCATTATCTTGTCTTTTATTACTATAATTTTTGATAATTCATCAGGTACTTTCACTTTAAATTGCTTCAAAGATTCCAAAGAAAGTTCTTCTTTTTTTACGAATAATTCATTGTATTCTTCTTTAAAGATAACTTTTATGTTGTTTGATATGAAATCCTTCACTTTGTCGTTGAAGGTAGCCGAAAATAGTAGCACCTGTGCATAATTTATGACAATAATCTTTTTATTAGAATTTTCTATAAATAACTATATATAAAAATGTAATGTTATTTGGGTTTTAATGAGCTTTATTAAATAAAAGTAAAGACTGTATATTTTATTTACATATCATACAACAAAGAGTCATGGAAAAATTCATTCCATTATCTTATTCATTTCATAAAATCGATCAAAAAATACAAAATATAAAAATAATAATAATAAATGTACCTGGCAATTGGGGCATTCCTTGACTATTTCCTTCATTGCCCTCACAGAATCCTCTCTAAACCCGCTCTATAACAAAACGAATATCATGATATTTTCTAATATTTATCAAATTTCTCTATCATAAAGATGCTTTTTTTTTTTACTTTATGGACATGACAATATGACATAATCACATAATCAAGCTAGCTATAGATGATTGTTCCTTTTTCTCATATATATACAAAAAGACTAAAGTGTCCTGTTCATCCACTTTATTGAAAATAGACCTAGAAAGTGATGGATATATCAGAATCTGAAGATTACCTCAGCAAGCATATGATCTGCTTCATCAAACACAAGAATCTTCATTTGACTTGTCCCAAGTTTCTTAGCTTTAATCCATTTATTTATTGTTCCAGGTGTCCCGATAATCACTTGTGCTATCACTGGTGCTCTTTTGGAGACTGAAATATAATCCTTTTTATTATCAGTTGGAAGTGCCAATTCTGATGTTATACCAGTATATTTCCCCATTTTCAGCAATACTTCCATATTCTGCAACATTAGTAAACTATCATAAGATCAATATGCATGGATAAAAGAGTTTTATGCCGTAAGTTTGATCTTCATTCTTGTTTTCATGTCTTTAAATCAATATGTAAACATGTGTTTAAGTTGTGAAAAAAGCATTATAAGGTTAATATTACCTGTATTGCTAATTCTCTGGTTGGGCATATACAAAGTGCCTGAGGAGCAATTAGCTTCGGATCAACGCGACTCAACATACCTAGAACGAAACAAGTTGTCTTCCCAGACCCATTGTGTGCCTGAGCAATCAGATTTTTGAACGGTGGCGTCAAAATCATCTGCAAACTTATAGACTGGATCTTACTCGGCTTCTCAAAGTTCATCTGAATGTATAACCCCTTCAATAATTCCGGCGACAGATTCAAGTCCTCAAACTTCACGGCAGACGTATACGGCGTGTCTCCGGTTGTAACCTAAATCACCAATTTCAGAAAACCCTAACTCAATCACACATGTTACGAAAACAGAAAACTACAACAACGGAACGTAAGTACGTAACACGGTAAAATGATAGGATTAATGTATATGCGTTTTAGTGTTTTACGGCTTGGATATTAGAATCGTCAGGATCCTCTAGGAAGTTGTTTAACTTTTTTGACTCGTCGATTGAGATAGAGTCGAAGTTCACTTCATTGGCGGCGGTGGAGGAAGCGGTTGAAGCTTCGGGATCGTCAGCCCGTCGTCGGACTGGCGAGGATTCAACAGGGGGGTTTACTGTGGCGGTTGAGTCCATGGCGGTGGTGGAGTCCGTGTCAGACATTGTAGGGCGGAGTTGAAGATGCGGCAAATGCGTTTCTGCTTAGGATCTAAGCAGCTGTAAATGCGGATGGGGGAGACGACGGATTATATGTGGCGGTCAGGTGTATATGATATGACTACCGGACTTATAGGAGTTGGATAGCCTATAAAGACAAAAAGAATCGTTATAAAAAGGTAAAAGAGGAAATAAAAATGAGCAATCTTGGAGAACAAGGTGTGACATGGCTTCGGGCCCAATATTATGGCGCGTCATTAATTGGTTGTACTTTTTTATGTTTTTATTTTTAGAGTAAATTACAGAGTTGGTCCTTTATAGTTTGTATGGTTTACCATAAATTACAGCCAAGTCTACTTTTTTTTCATGTTGAAAGTTTCGCAAAATGATAACAGATTTGGTAATTGGTTCAGTTAAAAGATCAATTTATCTTTTTTCATTTTTTTTCAGTTTTTTTAATCTATTATTAATTATATTAACTAAAAAAAAGTAAATCACCCTTCACCCCTCCCCGCGTCTCTCTCACACTCACACACACACACACTCTCTTTTTCTCTCTCAATCTTTAGAGCATCCCGTAAGTGTTACTCGCACATATTACTTAAAATTCTCATGAAAGGATCACTGGTACCCTATTTCCCTAATTGAATAGCTCGAGCTCACCTGCTTCTGTGATCAACTTGGCTAACAACAAGCTTACCGACGACATCTTCCTTGAATATGATGCAGTTGTGGTTAGAGCCAATATAGGATTAACGCTTTCATACACACATGCATGCATACAAGAATCCTCATTTTCAACTAGTGAGAAATCGGATTGAAAAAGTTTTAGGGTTCAATGGTTGTACAAAATTAATGATCTCCTCTTTTAATCCTTCCAATAACATCCCAATGAACGGATCTCGTGATTGATCAAGAATTAAACTCGATGATACTTTGCATCGGCTGATAGGAGCATTAATCTGGAATTTGTTCTCGAAACTAACATCTTCCTTGAATCTGAATTCCAACGCCTTAGCCCCAGTGTGTCCAAACGCTTCTCAAGGATCATATTAATTCGAATCATTTCTCCACATACAATTATACTGTCATTAATAATCAAACATATTAGAGTTAAAGCATTACTGAAAGACAAGCATGCTGCAATTGAATGATTTGGTACTTATGTTGAGGTTAGCAGATTCACTTTATTAAATGTCATGTTTGTTGTTTGCATCCTTAATTCTTGATTCTGGTTATCTTGAAGTCAATAACCGGTGATCCAAAGGATTCTTCATTTTCATCTCAACTTTCATGATGAAGCAGTACATATTCTAATTTATGTATCACCTAAAGTTATCTAGTGCATCAGTTACATTGCTGAAAGCTCAAGAACTTGTTGCACTTTATTCAAAAGAAACCCACAACGATGGAGGTGGGCATCGAGAGAGAGAGAGAGAGAGAGTGTGTGTGTGTGTGTGTGAGTGTGTGTGTGTGTGTGTGTGTGTGTGTGATGCATGGGAGGGTAGGGCCGTAGGGGGTAGGGGTGATCTTCTTTTTATTTTTTTAATTAATATAATAAATAGTACATTAAAAATGAAAAAGAAATAAGAAAGGGGAAATAAGAAAGGGTAAATTGGTCTTTTTAACTTGGACTAGAGACCAAATATGTTACCATTTTGCCACCACAGAGACCTTCAGCGTGAAAAACTAAACGTGGACTTGGAATGCAAATTATGGTAAACCACAGGGACCAATTCTGTAATTTACTCTTATTTTTATAATAATAATAATAATAATAATAATAATAATAGTAAATTACACAAATGGTCCTGTGGTTTGCGGTAACTTGCGCGTTTGGTCCCAAATTCTTTTTTTTTTTTAACTCGGACGGTCCCTATTTTGTGTTTTTATTGCATGTTTGGTCCCTGACAGACTTGAAATGACCATCTTACCCTTATACATTTCTTTTTTGATTTGGTTTATTTTTTAGTTTAATTAACTTTAATCTATTATAAATTATTAAATAAAATTACCTATTAATCTATTAAAATAAGTTACATATATTTCTTTTTTTTGATGGGCTGAATTCTCACCACAAAGCAACACATGAAATACACCGTCTCCGGTTATGCTTGACTAAATTTAGTCGCCGGCAGGGTTAATTTGGCACACCAAAACCACAGCTTCGAAAATCAAACTAGAAACCACCACCACAACCACTACACTCCCTACCTACTCCTTTCTTCACCGCCAGCAACCACCACCACCACCAATCCCAAACAGTAACAACTCAAAATCAAACCTCAAATCATAGATGTTCAAATCCAAGGATTCACTAACGATGTTCAAATCAAACAAGAGATACTAAATTAGAAATCAAACCCAAAAATCAAACTATAGATCGAAACTGAAATCAAACAGAAATATCGAATCAAAAATCAAACCAAAAAATCAAACCAGAAATCAAATAAATAACTCCAGTCTTGCAGAAACCAAACTTGAAATCCACTAGAAATCAAACACAGAAATCGAACCACAAATCAAACCCAGGAATCAAACCAGAAATCAGAACATAAAGCTTAAGGAGGCCGAGATCGAGATGATCGGAAGGAGAGGAGTAGCGGCAATGTGAAAACGAGAGCTTTTCAGTTGACTGTCGATGAGGCATGCGATAAAACTGATGTTATTACATGTATTTTTAGCTTGAACTCTTCTCAAACTCGAGTACTTTTTGATTATGGTGCTAGTGCGTCTTTTATGTCGGCGTCTTTTGCATCAAAATTGTGTGTTTCGTTGGTTGATTTATATGAGAAAGTGATAGTAGATGTAGCGGATGGGAGGTGTGTCCTTGTAAATAATCAATATGAACAGTGTCGGCTTGAGATCTACGAGGTCACATTTCGTATTGATCTGAAGCCGATCACTAATCATGAGTTTGATGTCATAGTCGGGATGGATTGGTTAGATGATAACAGAGGTCAAATGGATTGTCACAAGAAGACAATCTCAGTAAAAACAGTTAAACACGAGTGGTTCCCGAATATTGATACAAGGTAAGCGGCGTTCTCGAAAAGTACTAATAATGTCCTTCGTAAGAGCTTGAAGATATATTGAAAAAGGGGGCCAGTTAATTATGACACATGTGATTCGTCCTGAGTCAAAACACCCCCAAATTGAGGAAGTAGAAGTGGTTCGCGATTATCTCGACGTATTTCTTGATGATCTTTCAGGCTTACCACCGGATCGACAAGTTGAGTTTGGGTTTGATATAATATCAGGGGCGAAGCCAGTAGCTCGACCACTTTACCGATTGGCACCTTCTGAGATGGAAAAATTAAAGAAACACTTGCAAGAGTTGCTAGAGCTTGGGTTTATCCGTCCGAGTTCGTCTCCGTGGGGTGCGCCTATACTATTTATGAAAAAAAAAAGATGGCTCAATGAGAATGTGTATAGATTACCGAGAACTCAACAAGATCACGATAAAGAATCGTTACCCGTTGCTGCGGATTGACGATTTATTCGATCAATTACACGGAGCAACGTATTTTTCTAATATTTATTGGAGATCCGGTTATCATCAATTGAGAGTGCAAGAAGTTGATGTTCCGAAGATGGCTTTCCGTACGAGATATGGCCACTACGAGTTCTTAGTAATGCCGTTTGGTTTGACTAATGCCCCGGCTACTTTTATGGATTTAATGAATCGGATTTGTCGTCCCTTTCTTGATAAATTCGTGATTGTATTTATCGACGACATCTTGATTTATTCAAATAGTCGAGATGAGCACATATTTCATTTGCAACAGATGCTAGATCTTCTTCATGACGAAAAGTTGTATGCAAAATTTTCGAAATGCTAGTTTTGGTTACGAGAAATTCAATTTCTCGGCCATGTGATAAATGAAGAAGCTATAAAAGTGGATCCAGTAAAGATCGAGGCCGTAATGAGTTGAGAGCTGCCAAAGAGTCCGATGGAGGTTCGTAGTTTCTTGAGGTTAGCGGGTTACTATCGACGGTTCGTTGAGAATTTTTCTGATATAGCTACACCTCTAACCAAGTTGACCAAGAAGGCGAAAAAGTTTAGCTGACTGAGGTGCAACAGTCAGTTTTGGAACAATTGAGAGACGGTTTGTGTAAAGCTCCGGTGTTGGCCTTACCGCAATGAGGGGAAGACTTTGTTCTTTATAGCGATGCCTCCCTAAGTGGTATTGGATGTGTGTTAATGCAAAGAGGGTGTGTATTGACTATTCCTCTCGGCAACTAAAACCGCATGAGCGAGCTTATCGATGCATGATTTAGAGTTGGCGGCAATAGTCTTTGTATTGAAGATGTGGCGACACTATCTTTATGGTGTGCGGTTCCAAATTTACACAGACCATAAAAGCCTGAAGTATATATTCGATCAAAAAGAGTTAAATATGTGGCAGAGACGGTGGATGGATCTGCTAAAATATTATTACTGTGAAATACTTTACCATCCCGGTAAAGCTAACGTGGTGGTGGATGCACTGAGTCGTAAAGAGCCGCCTATTCGAGTCGTATCGGCTCGAATGGGAGTTGCGAGTTGATTGCCGGAAGTGATACGCCGATGCCAAAGTGAGGCTAATGATTTGAAGAAAGAGAGGGTGGTTAGTTATATGGAGAAACTGGTGGAAAATACACAAGGAATAAAAACTTTCCAAGGGCGAGTATGGGTTCCGAAACATGGTGAGGCGCGACAGTTGTGGCTAGAGGATGCTCACTGTACCAGATATTCGGTTCACCCTGGTAGCACGCGGATGTATCACAATCTAAAGTTGTACTACTGGTGGCCCGGTATGAAACGAGATGTAGGGCGATTTGTGGATAATTGTTTGACGTGTCTTCAAGTGAAAGCTAATCATCAAAAGTCGTATGGAACAGTGCAACCATTGCCAGTGCCAATGAAGAAGTGGGATGAAATCACTATGGATTTCATCACAAAGTTGCCTCGAACTATACAAGGATATGATTCGATATGAGTAATTGTTGATAGGCTGACAAAGTCAGCTCATTTCATTCCGATTCGAGAAGATTACCAAGTGGCAAAGCTAGCTGAGATCTATACCAGAGAAGTGGTGAGACGACATGGAGTGCCGACTTCAATAGTCTCGGATAGAGATTGCCGTTTCACTTCACATTTCTGGTAGAGTTTTCGGAAGCATTTTGGCTCTAAAGCCTTGATGAGTACTACTTATCATCCTCAGACAGACGGGTAGTCAGAGAGGAGGATACAAACATTAGAATATATGCTCTGAGCTTGCATTATTGATTTCGGGGGCAGTTGGGAGGATTATCTGCCTTTAGTGGGGTTTGCCTACAACAACACTTATCATTCTACCATACAGATGGCACCTTTTGAAGCATTGTATGGTGTACCGTGCCGAACACCGACTTGTTGGATGGAGACAAGAGAGAAACCATCGGCGGGGCCAGAGATTATAGCCGAGACCGAGGAGAAAACACAAAGTATCCGTGAGCATATGCGAGTAGCCCAAAACCGCCAAAAACAACATGTAGATAAGAGAATAAAGTCGTTAGAGTATCATGTCGGAGACATGGTAATGTTGAAGGTGTCTCCATGGAAGGGAATAATCCGATTTGGCAAAAGAGGCAAGTTGAGCCCGCGATTCATTGAACCCTTCCGAGTCGTGGAGAGAATTGGAGCAGTTACATACCGGCTTGAGCTTCCTGATGAGTTGAGAGGTATCCACAATGTGTTTCATGTATCGCACCTCCGAAAGACCTTGTATGATAAATCCACTCGAGTACCTTTGGCCGGAGTCCAATTAGATGAGAAATTGAGATATCAAGAGATACCGGAGCGGGATTTTGGATAGAAAGGTCAAGAAGTTACAAAACAAAGAGGTGGGATTAGTAACTGTGTAGTGGCGACATCATAGAGGTACATGTGTTACTTGAGAAGCTGAGGAAGAGTTGCGGTCAAAGTATCCCTTTTTGTTTCAAGAGATTTTGAGGACAAATATTTGGAATGGGGTAAGAACTTGTAATACCATATTACTAATTAGTAGTGAAATTGTGTTAATCTTAGTGTAATTAATATTAAGTAGGTTGTTATATGAGATAGGGTGGTTAGAAACCCATTTGGAAGAAGTTTTTCCCTTGAAAAATGTTAAAAGAGGTTACACGGGTCGTGTAGGAGACTGAGTAAACACAACAGTTTGAAGCAGAAAGGTTACACGGGTCGTGTAAAATTACAGATGTCATTTCAGGAGTGACACGGGTTGTGTAAAATTACACGGGTCGCGTCAGGATACTCAGTTTTGCAGTAGACAAGAAGCAGATTTACACGGGGTGTGTAAAATGACACAGGTTGTGTGCCGACTGAAAATTAAAAAGTTAAGTTGCAAAAATTACAGGATTTTGGGGAAATTTCTTTTGGAAACTCAACCAAAAACCCTAGAAAAGATGCGGAATAACCAAGGATCAAATTGGAAGGTTAGAACCAGAAGATTTGGTTTAGGAATCGTCATATTGAGTTTACAAGGTAAGATTTTCGTGTTCTAACTTCAATTCAAGAGTTGTGTGGTTTGAGGTGAGTTAATTCCAGGTTGGGTTGCTAAACCACCTGTAACTATATAGTTGAAATGATCAATCCTTGAGATTAAGAGTCATCATCTGAAGCCCTATCCATGGGTGTAGTAGCTATTTCATTTTTGTGATTAATTTAGTAGGATATTGCGGGATTAAGAGATGTAACATAGATATTGTTGTTATCTATTGTTATAGTTTCTTTCCACCCAATTTATTTGCTCTTTTGAGATGTATTGAGATTGAGTATTGATATGGAGCTGTTGTGATACAGCTAAGGCTAGACATGAGCACAATACACACGGTTCAGGAGTTCCACAGATTGACCTGACATAATGTGAGTAGTTAGTTATTGATTCTATTGATGAATTGTATAGTGGTTGAGTTGTTTATTGCAGAAAATGAAGTGTTCCATAAGTTTATTATTATGTATTGGTTTTGTTTGACATAACCAAGTGTTGAGTTTGGTGTAAGAGCTAAGTTTGTTGATTTTACTGAGGGACTGAGATAGTCTATCGAGATTGAGTTCAATGAGATATCGGGATTTACAATCCAATTAACCAGTGATTACTCACTGAGCTCACGTAGCTCATAAATTGTTGTTATTGTTGTTGTGTTTTAGGTTCAGGCAGGGGCGATCGTGGGAACCGCATCACGGAGGGTTGGCTGAAGATGGACTTGGATCAGACTGTTGAGTTATACTTTGGATTGTAGTTTGTGTAAATCATTTTTTGATAAAAACAAGTGTGTAACTTTTGATATACTTAAACTAAGCTTTTGATGTAACTTTGTAAACTTGTTACTCACTTTTGAGGTTACACCACTAATTATGTGTTTATCTTATTAACATTTTTGGTGTATCTTAAATTGAGAAACTGGGTGTTACATTTCTGCAATTTAACACGTTTCATACCACAAACAACTTCCAAGGAAAATTGAGTGTATTCATTTGGTTTATAACCTTTATTAGACTAAAATACAACAAATAACGCGTAATTTAATCGAAGTAAAAGTGTGTTATCAATTATATAGGCCGTGTATGTGTTGTGTTTATCTAACCCGCCACCCTAACACGATACGATTGCCAACCCTCTGTGTTATGGGTGTATAAACATTTGCCTTGCATTGTATTTTGATGTTACGGTTTGTTTTTTGATGTTTTGATGAAATTGTGCAATGTTATTTTTGAAAATTTCCTTTTTCCTTAATTGATGACTACTTACCATAGTCTTGATGTTTTATAACCTTTTGGAGGCCTTGCCTTTGGGATTAAATTGTTGCTATTATTCAATACCTTTATAAGTTGAACCTCACTAATACTAGTATGCTTTTCCAAACTTAACATATTATTTTGATATGTACTTAGATTATATGATTTATGAAAGACGGAAAATAGAGAAGCTTGGACATTTTAAAATATCTTTAGTTATGTAATAAAAAAACTACTTTTATTCTTTTGCTTTTATATTGGTTAATACTTCCTTATAACTTAACAAAGTGCATTTAAAATTAATAATTTTGATCAAATTCTACAATTATGAGTGTTTGAATGCTTAAAACTTAAAAATTAGCTATTGTTAAACAATTTTTCAAATAACTATATGATGGATGTTTCAATCCCCACATCAATCCACATAAGGCATATGTAATATTACTAATATGTAAACTCATAACAAGTACCGCCATCATTGCATTTCTATACATCTACATCTCACAGTATAATATGAACTTGTTACACACAACTCATAATATTTATCGGAATAACATCACATTAACCTTCAAGAAGGGCTTCAGTTGTTGTGTAAGCTTATCAATATCATTTACCTAACCCTCATTCCCATTTCAAATATTTACTTCAGTTTCAATATATATATATATATATATATATATATATATATATATATATATATATATATATATATATATATATATATATATATATATATACACACACACACACACACATACACACCATTTCACAAAAAAATGTGCTACTTTAAAAGTCCATCGAAACTACATAAAAGGTGTTTAAGATTGATTTTCTTAACTTAAAAAGTGATTTTTAACAAAAATGCTTATTGACTTATGATGATGGTAAAATAAGTATTTAAAAATAGTTTGAATTAGCTTTTGTGGTGACGTGTGTGTGTGTGTGTATGTATATATATATATATATATATATATATATATATATATATATATATACACACACACACATACATACTAGTTTATAAACCCGTGTGTTACACAGTTGACAAATTAAAAAAGTTTTACAATAAGAAGATCCTTGGGAATATCGATGATTGCATCGTTATCATTGGAACCACCAAGTTTGCCCTCTCCAATATCCAGTAGCCAATTTGCAAACAACATCGTTTGTTCAATAAGAGATCGATTACTTGCAACAGTCACCTTCATGTTCTTTGTTAACAATTTTCTATATTGTGGAGTGTGCATGTAGAACGCACTTCAAACACACACATACACCATTACACACACATTGAAATCCTGCAATTCAAAATAAAAAACACAAGTACTGATAATTAAACTCATCGGCTAGATAAAACTTTTAGCATGCTTTTTAGGTTTTAATTAATCGATTTGGATTTTAACAAAATATAGATCCATATTGTTTTTTATAATTTTTTGCCTTAGATTAAAAAGCTCAAGGACCATGGTGGTTAAATATACGAGTTCCTGTATTTTTCTTTTTTGACCAAAATGCCCATTTCATCCAAAAAAAATTCAGAACCACATCAAGCTAATTTAAAGTTTCAAAACCCAACTATCCTATTTAAAAATAAATTTTGTAGTTCTAGAAAATCATAGTATCAAAAGTACATTGTTATTACACTTATAATTTTGAACGAGATTCTTCAATTTTGCGGAGGTGGTGTGGTATCATGGCTGAAATGCTTGACTAAAAAAACTCAAACTGAATCACCTAACATGCATAAAAACCAAAAGGTTTTCAAAATGTCACATACGATCGAGAAATACACACAAAATGTCTTGGTTGCTACTTACTATATTAGTCAAAATAACAAAAAGTATAATGATTTAAGAGAAAGAACTAAACGTAACATGCTATATTACAAAAATAAATGAAAGCACATTACTATTTCTTGCATTTAGCCATTAAAAGACTCAAATATGATGTTTTTATCTGTTGTTTGTCATTTTATTTACTTCACAATTTGTGAAATTCGTGCATTCATTGGTATGAGTCGTACTTTATGAAATTTAACAATAAAATTGTAAGAACCCGAAAATAATGGTAAAACCTATAAAATAAAAATATGTAAAATTTGGGTTTGAACGATGCCGTAATGGTAGAAATTGGTAAAAAGGGCAAAATGGTCATTTGGCATACAAATGACTTCTATGTAATGAAAATATAATTTTTGGGGCAAGAATGAAATAAAATAAAACTTATAATGTTATGAAATGAGTTTTTGTGCCATTTTGGAAAAAATGGAACTTGAGGGGCTAGATTGTCATTAGTGCAAAGTGAGGAGGTATAAATAGGAAAGAAAATCTACACTCTCCTCACTGTGAACTCATTTCAGCTACGGGAGAGTTCTAGAGGGTGCCAAGAGATCGATCTTTGAGGGAGTTGGAGGAATTGGAAGAAATTAACTTGGAATTGAAGAATTCCAAGCCATATAAGGTTAGTAATATTGTTTTTAGGGTTGTTTAACCCATTCCCCATGAGTGTGTCACTGTAGCTTCATGATTCAAGGATTTCATGAAGAAAGACGAGAAAGAACAAAGAAGAAGAAGGAGTGAAGAATGAAATCAAAGGTTTGATTTTCGGATGGGAATCTGTCATATGTTGTATAATTCGTAGAAAAATCATACGATGTCCAAATCAGGCGATTCCAGTGCCCATGGTTTCGTCTCGATGTCTTTTTCAGTTAATCAGTTGGGGTCCAGACCTCATTCGGTCGTTTTCCAGGGTTTTGAACCCGATTTCCATGAGTATGATTTCTGTGTCCAATTGTGTTGTGAAATTCTTGTAAAATCGTGTATTCATTGGATTGTTTTGAAATTTTGTGTGGAGAAGAACCTTGTCATGAGCCATACTCGACCAAAAGGGATTGACTCAGCTCATTGTCAATCTTGTTACTTATTTTCTATGGTCTTAGAGTGTGATTCAAGTCTTGGTACCTTCTCGAGACTTGTCATGTATTGTGTCTACTTTTCTGAATGTTTGAGTTTGTGCCATTCGGGTTTCTGAGTTGGGAGTTATGGTCAATTCTTTGACCATGCGTCTTAGATGTCAAAATCTAAAAATGAGTTAATAATGTGATATTAATCTATTAAGATGTAGATTAAGAGGTCTTTAATTATTACTAATGCCTAGCTTGTATTAATTAGATTGTTAAATGAACTCCTTAGGTATTAATGAGTAAAGTTGAAGGAAAGGGAAACACAACGGGAAGAAGTGATTCTAGTTAGACTTCTCTAACTAGACAAGGTGAGTATGTGTGGATTTTTCTAGTACATAGCAAAATGATATTTTCAGAAAATGAGATTTCCAAATACTTTTAAATACTAAAGTTTGGAAATAGTTTTGAAAGTAGCTCTAAGAGCTAAGTGTTTTAAAAGAGATTTTGAAGAGGTTCAGTTTTTAAAGCTATTTTGAAAGAAGCTCCATATGTGGGCTTAAGATGTTGAGATTAGTATTTAAAGAGATTTTGAAAGTGAGTCAAAAGTTTATAACTTTGAGTTTGTTATGAATTGTGTTCATGTTTGACCAATTTGAGATGAAGTGAAGAAAGTAATGAAACAATAAAGTAATGAAAGTGATAAGAGTCAGTTGTCCGGACTAGGATCACCCACATAATCGGGAGATCTGAAGACACTACTGGGATGGTACCTCCTGTCGCGAAGTAGTTGTCTAGCTTAGCATAACCTTATGGTTGGATTTGTTCCAAGCCATGAAGGGGAGACAGAAGTAGCACAACCTTGCGGGTGGATCTGTTCCGTCCCGTGAAGGGGAGTTGGTAAAAATGAGTTAAACTAATTCATGAGTTTCAGTTGGTCTTGAGAAATGAGAAAATAGCGGTTTTAAGAATTATTTATGAAAAGCAGTTTTTAGCAGTTTTGAGATTTATTATAAAAATCAGTTTTGAGTATTCTACTCGTTTTGTATTACAAGTTTTAAGTAAGAAAGTTTTGGGTCTAAAACCCATATTACTCACGAGGCTTTATGTCTCACGTATTATTTGTTTTAAAATGCTATGTACTTAGGTAATAAGAGCAGGAGCTTGACTACTACATAAGCTCTGAGGTTGGGACCAGTGTAAAATACATATAAGTTTAAATTATGGCTTTTGTATGCAGTCTGTAATACCCCTTAAGAATAAGTTTTTAAAAAAAAATTAGCGACTTTTTGCAAGTCGCGTAGTGTAATATATATTGTTTAATAAATGGTATTGAGAAAAGCGGTGTTACAGTTTTGGTATCAGAGCCATAGTTTAAGCGAACTAGGTGTCAATACTTGAACCTAGACTTAAACTATGTGGGAGTTAAGTAAAGTACATACTTGAATATGATATTGAAAGTAAGTAGAGATGGGGATAAATCCGTAACAGTGGAACATGAGTCCTAGTGGTAAAACTGGAAGCAAATATGTATAGGTGGTTATAATAATATGGGCCCGTACTATCATAATCACAGGATATATATTTGAGTTTGGTGGAACCACACAGGAATCGTGTGAATCTGTAAGTGATGGGTGTAGAAGGTTTGAGGGGCATAGGTTTGATATACCTATGTAATAAAATCAAGTATGACTGAAAATACTAAAGTATAAAAGAAAAGTGTTAAAGATGAAGTAACAAATATGAAGTATGTAGTGGGGAAAACCCCATATCCTATACGAATCAGTATAAAGTATATGTAATAAAGCATAAGAAAGTATGAGTGAAGAGTATTGAAAATAAGATGACAAGTATAAAAAGGTAATGACGGAGAAAAGTTCAAATATGTGGTTGTGATAACCACTGTATAATGTGAGAAATAATGTAAAGTATATGTAATGGAACATGAGACAGTATGAAAGGAACCAGTAAAAGAGACATGGCCAGAAGGTATAAATATATTGAAAATTTTAATGGGAGTAATGGAGTATATAGTACAAATATAAAAGAAAGAGTATAACTGAAAATTCCGTTGTCTAACGGAAACGAATTATGATTATGGAATAAAAATAAAAGTAATGTCACTACAGTGACCAAAGAAAGAAAGATTTGAAAAGAATATGAATACAGATATACGAATGAAATTCATATAAGAAAGAAGAATGAAAACATTTAATCGGGAAAAGAAAAAGGAAATGAACTGGGTTTGTAATTGTAGACAAACCCAAAAGAGGTATAAAAAGAGTACAGAATAAATATTGAGAAGTAGTATGATGTGTTGTCCATGGACAACCAAGAGATTAAGGTATGTATATAAAAAGTTGTGATTAAATATGTTAATATAAAACGAAAGCAAAATACTTAATCAAGTATTAGATAAGGAATCAATGACAGAAATGAAAGTGTAAGAAATGGGAAGTCGTGACTTCCAAACTCGAAAGTAATATGACAAGTGAAGACATCTAATAGTTGGAGAAAATAACTAAGTCTGAAGTGTACTATAATGAGTAACATAACAAAGTAAGTTACCTGAATGAGAAAGTAATAAAAAAATGAAAAATTATTAAAGACTATGAGTAAGTTGCATTGTTATAATGCAAGAAAATGAATTGAGAAATGGAGATTGAATGCCTAATCAAGTGTTAGGCGAGAAGTTAAAGATAAGACAGACAATGATGATAATGAGAAGAATATAAAGACAGTTATCAAAGAAATGGTCATTGGAATCAGATTTAGTGACCATATAAACTACATATAAGAAGAACTGTGAATGATAAAAGGATAACTGAAAGAATGTGAGAAAAATGACTGAGAGTCATAAATAATATGAGATAAAGAATAAAAGCGAATATCTAGATAAGTATTAGACAAAGAGTCAAAGATGAGATAAGAACTAAAATAAAGAGACAGGAAGTTACTACTTCTAAATGGAAGTGACGGGTAAAAGTATTCAAAGATTGTGAATAATGGTTAGTACATGGGTAGTAACTATGAAATACAAAGAAATATATATATGGTGATATGAGATTATAGATATAAAAGAATGAGTAAGTTTTGGGACTTATACAAGGTATAAAAGTATAAAAGTGATTACGAAATAGGTATTCTAAATAGAATACTATAAAGTATGAAGCAAATGAGTACAATAATGTGTTTGGTGTATAGCCTTAAAACATAAAAGAATGAAATATAATGAGAAAATAAATGACCATTGTGTATCACCTAAAGATACATAAGAAGTAAGTCTTATATGAAATATAGAGTGTAAAGAAGTGGAGTTTAAATGAAAGAACAATGTAATGTGTTAGGCATGTAGCCTTAAAACACGTAGAAAAGATGGTAAAAGATATAATGGAAGAAAATTTGGGCCTAAAGCCTAGAAAGTTATAAGTAAAAGTATGTGAGATAAAGTTTTTTTTTAAAATGTCTAAAAACAAAAGAAAAGAAGAACACAATATAAAAGTAAGAAGATCGAAGGGATGAAAATTTATCAATAAGTGATATTGGTAAATTGAGTATTGAGTTAGATAATTGTCATGGGACAAAAATAGATGAAGTACTTAATTAGAATTATTAAAATAAAAGGGAATCAGGTATATGTGTACGAGTATATTATATAATTAAAAACTTGTAAATGTATGTTAAAAAGTGGTTTGAGACCATGGTTTGCATCTTAGTGTTAAGTTGGAACCATAATATGACCAAAAGTATATAAAGTTGGTAATTGAATTCTTGACAGCTTTGACTATCTATAAGAGTCAAACTTAGAAAGTAATCATGAAACCACTTGAAGCGTGTAGAAGGTACATAGAAATTGAGATTGGGATTATAAAATGATATATGTGATAAAAGAGTCGGATTACCAAGTAGTAATCAAGAGATAAAAGAGCGAAACAAAGTTTAGTTGTAAAAGTCTAAAGTGGGACAAGAGTTTGAAAAAAAAATTTTGACATTTGTAATCAAGAAGTTAATAAATATGATTTGTGAAACCCAATTACACCACAAGATGATAACATCATAAAAGTGTAATAAGATGAGAATAATACATGAGGTACCTCAGAAGATAAGAAGTGTACTCATAGGAGTACTGCAAGAAAGCTGGGAAATGAAAAGAGATGATTATATTAGTAAGTGTAATGAGTAAATGAGACTGAAATCTCATAAATAATAAAGGAAGATGAAAGAAGTATTTAGATTGCTAAAATGTAAAATGTGAAAGTGAAATTTCATAAATTATGAAATAAGAAGAAAAATGATAATTGAGTCAATAGTAAAACTCAAGATGTGAAAGAAATATATGTACAGGATAAAATAAGACATGTATTTATAGAAAGTAATACATGTAAGTTACAGAGTAGAAAAGATAATAATTTATTGTGAACGTATGGAAACTAGTAAGGAGTAAAAAGAGAAGTATATAACTAATAGTACAAATATCAAGAGTAGAAAATAAGGAAGTTGACAGAACTAATAGATCAACTTCAACAACGAAACTGTACAAATTTATAGAACAAAGAAATTATGTGTTATACATAGAAAAAATCTACTGATGTCTAGTTTCTAAAATAAAAAGCGGTAGGTCGTTTTATACCCTTGTTGTGTAAGATATGTAGATTTTCATGTAAAGTATACTGTTTTGACAGATTCTGTCCCAGACAGAAAATGAGAAGGTAAAGTGTAACGAAAAGAGGAAAATACATTCCTTATGAAAGGTAATAAGTCGACAGTTGTTAATAGAAATAAAGGAAATTAGATGATAGTTTAAAAGATTTGGAAATGAAGAATATAAAAGATGAGATATGGTAAAGCCTATAGAAGAAAGAAAATAGTAGGAGACAATTCTTTTGTAAAAAAAAAGAATTATAGAAATTGTAAAATTTTCATCAAGAAGAAATAACAACAAAATATGTATTCAAGAGTAAAAGAGTAGAGAAATGAGGAAGAGAAAGGATTGTGAATAAATAAACAAATCATATGATAAGTGAAGAATGAAAAAAATATGGAATTAAAATTTTTTTTAGTAAAATGTCCACTAATGGACAAAATTATACAAGAAAAGATTTAGCATATTTATGAAATTTTGTATAAATATAAATAATATAAAAAGGTATTTGGAAAAGGTATAAGTAAAGAATATGAATAGTATGATCTCATGAGTTTTAGTAAAGATATGAGAAGAATTACAAAGTAGACTGCTATTTTTGATAAAAGTATAAAAGTACGAAACCACCTTGTAAAATATGTTTTACTAAGAGATTTGTATATGAATGAAATGAGGTAAAAGGAATATAATTAGAACATAGAGTGTGAAGTATGAGCAATCAACTAAAAGTTGAGGAAACGGATACAAATGACTGAAAGGGTATTTTGGTCATTTAATAAAAGTATTAAATATGTTATAAGTATTTTGAAATATTATAAAGAAAGTAGAGTAAAATGACGAAAAAGGTATTTCGGTTATTTATGCAAATGTAAGGTTTTAAAGAGATACTTGTATATCTCTTATAAGGAAGAAGTCTAGAAGAGGGATAACCTCTAAGAGTATAAACTTCTAGAAATGTAATTAAAAGATTGAAAGTTGAGGGAAATGAATGATCAATCCCCTAAGAAAAAAAAAGCATACCTATAGAAAATATATACATACCATGTATAGTACGAAAAGATTCCGGGGACGGAATCCTCTTAAGGAGGGGAGATTGTAAGAACCCGAAAATAATGGTAAAACCTATAAAATAAAAATATGTAAAATTTGGGTTTGAACGATGTCGTAATGGTAGAAATTGGTAAAAAGGGCAAAATGGTCATTTGGCATACAAATGACTTCTATGTAATGAAAATATAATTTTTGGGGCAAGAATGAAATAAAATAAAACTTATAATGTTATGAAATGAGTTTTTGTGCCATTTTGGAAAAAATGGAACTTGAGGGGCTAGACTGTCATTAGTGCAAAGTGAGGAGGTATAAATAGGAAAGAAAATCTGCACTCTCCTCACTGTGAACTCATTTCAGCTACGGGAGAGTTCTAGAGGGTGCCAAGAGATCGATCCTTGAGGGAGTTGGAGGAATTGGAAGAAATTAACTTGGAATTGAAGAATTCCAAGCCATATAAGGTTAGTAATATTGTTTTTAGGGTTGTTTAACCCATTCCCCATGAGTGTGTCACTGTAGCTTCATGATTCAAGGATTTCATGAAGAAAGACGAGAAAGAACAAAGAAGAAGAAGGAGTGAAGAATGAAATCAAAGGTTTGATTTTCGGATGGGAATCTGTCATATGTTGTATAATTCGTAGAAAAATCATACGATGTCCAAATCAGGCGATTCCAGTGCCCATGGTTTCGTCTCGATGTCTTTTTCAGTTAATCAGTTGGGGTCCAGACCTCCTTCAGTCGTTTTCCAGGGTTTTGAACCCGATTTCCATGAGTATGATTTCTGTGTCCAATTGTGTTGTGAAATTCTTGTAAAATCGTGTATTCATTGGATTGTTCTGACATTTTGTGTGGAGAAGAACCTTGTCATGAGCCATACTCGACCAAAAGGTATTGACTCAGTTCATTGTTTTGGTTTGGACTTTGGTGTGTGCAATCCGACCTCCACAGATTGGTTGCTGCACACCTAGGTCAAATTGTGGGATTTTTAATTCCCAAATGATTCATATTTTTGGTCTGAAAATTTGAGGGGAAGTCCATCCTCATGTCTAGTGTGTTCCATCCATAGGGCTTGATCAAATTCAATTCGGAAGCTAGGGTTCCAATGCCTTCTCTTTGACTGAACCAGAATTGTCGCTGTGCACATTGTCCTTGTTGCACGATTTTTAATTCTCAGTTGGCTTATGCTTTGAGTTTGATTTTTGGATGAGAGCTTTATCTACATGTCTAGTGTAACTCATCCAAAAGGCTTGACTTATTTCCTTTCAGAAGTCAGGTTGTTGGACAAATCTTGTCAACCTATGCTGAGTTGTGACAGAAATGTTGCTACTCATTCCCTTCATATTGTATGATTTTTAATTCTTAATTGGTTTGTCTTTTGGGTCTGAATTTCGGAGGGTAGTCTCTTGGTTATATCTAGTATGCCTATGTAAGAGGGTTTCCCTTGATTCCATTCCCAAGTGGAATGGAATTGGTGATTTCTCCGTTAAGCCAGATTTGTGACAGATTGCACTGTCAATCTTGTTACTTATTTTCTAAGGTCTTAGAGTGTGATTCAAGTCTCGGTACCTTCTCGAGACTTGTCATGTATTGTGTCTACTTTTCTGAATGTTTGAGTTTGTGCCATTCGGGTTTCTGAGTTGGGAGTTATGGTCAATTATTTGACCATGCGTCTTAGATGTCAAAATCTAAAAATGAGTTAATAATGTGATATTAATCTATTAAGATGTAGATTAAGAGGTCTTTAATTATTACTAAGGCCTAGCTTGTATTAATTAGATTGTTAAATGAACTCCTTAGGTATTAAGGAGTAAAGTTGAAGGAAAGGGAAACACAACGGGAAGAAGTGATTCTAGTTAGACTTCTCTAACTAGACAAGGTGAGTATGTGTGGATTTTTCTAGTACATAGCAAAATGATATTTTCAGAAAATGAGATTTCCAAATACTTTTAAATACTAAAGTTTGGAAATAGTTTTGAAAGTAGCTCTAAGAGCTAAGTGTTTTAAAAGAGATTTTGAAGAGGTTCAGTTTTTAAAGCTATTTTGAAAGAAGCTCCATATGTGGGCTTAAGATGTTGAGATTAGTATTTAAAGAGATTTTGAAAGTGAGTCAAAAGTTTATAACTTTGAGTTTGTTATGAATTATGTTCATCTTTGACCAATTTGAGATGAAGTGAAGAAAGTAATGAAACAAGAAAGTAATGAAAGTGATAAGAGTCAGTTGTCCGGACTAGGATCACCCACATAATCGGGAGATCTGAAGACACTACTTGGATGGTACCTCATGTCGCGAAGTAGTTGTCTAGCTTAGCATAACCTTATGGTTGGATTTGTTCCAAGCCATGAAGGAGAGACAGAAGTAGCACAACCTTGCAGGTGGATCTGTTCCGTCCCGTGAAGGGGAGTTGGTAAAAATGAGTTAAACTAATTCATGAGTTTCAGTTGGTCTTAAGAAATGAGAAAAGAGCAGTTTTAATAATTATTTATGAAAACCAGTTTTTAGCAGTTTTGAGATTTATTATAAAAATCAGTTTTGAGTATTCTACTCGTTTTGTATTACAAGTTTTAAGTAAGAAAATTTTGGGTCTAAAACCCATATTACTCACGAGGCTTTATGTCTCACGTATTATTTGTTTTAAAATGCTATGTACTTAGGTAAGAAGAGCAGGAGCTTGACTACTACATAAGTTTTGAGGTTGGGACCAGTGTAAATTATTATAAAACTAATCTTATCAAGTTAGTTTGGAGCTGCCTCCTATAAGTCAATGGCTATCTATTTTATACCATAGGATAGGACATCCGAATCTATTGGATGTCAAATAGGAATTGATTAAGATATCTTTAAAACCTATTGGGATTTGTTTTGAATTTATATTGAAGTAAATTTAGAGTGCCATTTGGCAAATTAAGGCCTTAATACGGAAATGACTTATCAAAAACTGCTTAAATAAGTCAATAAGTAAGGACGCAGTAACTTATCAGAAACTGCTTATTTAAGCAAAATAAGTGCTTATAAAATATGTTCATCCAAACACTTAAAACTGCTTATTACCGGTGTCAAACCGCAATAAGTCAATAAGCATCTCAAATAAGCAATCCCAAACACCCCCTTAATCATCATTAAAAAATAATCATATCCATATCTACATATTTACAAGTACTTACAAATAGCCATCATTATTTGTGACACTATAAAATCTGCCTTTGAGCTTTTGGTCTAACGATACAAATGTATTTATGTAATTAAGGTCGAGGGCTTAAATCTTAGTAAAAAAATTGATGGTTTAGGATAGAAATTAGAATAGTATTTGCCTTTAAAAGAAAAAAAAATCTTTTTTTTTTTATAGAATATCATGAATTAAATTTTAATTTAATTGCAGCGTATGTAGAAAAAACGCGGTCGTAGAAACAGAAACCCTAACCCCTAAAACCCTGCAGTCTCTCTTCCTGTATTCGTGTCTTGCCGTTCCTACTTGCGACTTTATTCGACTCTCCGACGAGCTCCTCCACCGCTCCGCCAGCGACGAGCTGAACGCTGCACTGGTCCTATTCAGCGACCTTCCTTTGCTACTTGAATCCGCCTGTTTGCTTGTATTGTATTGATTTTCTCTGCAGCAAGGTAAGCCGCCTTTTGCTTTGCCCAAAAGTCGAAAATTTATTCCCCACTTGGTATTGATATTGAAGTTCTGGTGGTGAGATTTTCTTATTGAAATTGAAGTTTTTGCACACTTGTGACTGATAAATTGAATATTGCAACTTCACTGTTAAAATCTGCCTCATTTATGAATTTGCCGCCGCGTATTTGTGAAAGTTCCATACCTTTTCAGTTGAAAATCCATGTATCTAGAGCAATGAATCTATTACATCTGTACAAGTCTATGTATTTAGTTTTACAAGACTGACGTCACGCTTTTAGAATCCAGGTTGCGGCTCTCAGTATACCCTAACAATGGTGGATTCAGAGTTTGCATTTGAACCTCCAAGCGATGAAGAATATGACTATGAAGATCTCAACAGTGATGAAGAAAACGATGATGAAAATAGCGATGTAGAAGAAAAAGGAAAAAATCACAACAAAAAAACACAATCTCCATGGGACTTCTCTTCCTACACCGAATCAGTTGCAGAAGAACACGCCCGTAGAAGCACAACCTCCATTGATGATAAAATCTCAAAGTTTATCCAACAACGCGAACCTACAGATTCAATACCAGAACAAGATGAAGAAGATGATGATAACTCTACTGATTCTGAACCAGACCGCCAGGTAAGCATTCTGATTTCTATTTACTGTCAGAAAGTCCAACATCTAACTAACTGACTACAATTTCTAGGAAGATTTTAAACCTGAAGAAGAAGATGAAATTCCAACCACAACAAATGGTGGAGATAACAAACAGTTCTTTTCAAAAGCAGATGGCGTTTCTTTTCACGCGAATTCATTCATGGATCTTCATCTTTCTAGACCATTGCTCAGAGCTTGTGAAGCTTTGGGATACACCAAGCCAACACCTATCCAGGTTATAATCATCCACTGATCCACTGCCACCTGGCATTTTCTTCTTTCATATGTTCTTTGTTAAATGTTTTGAGGTTTGAATTTCAGGCAGCTTGTATACCATTGGCTCTAACTGGACGCGATATATGTGGTAGTGCAGTTACAGGTTCTGGGAAGGTATGTTATAAAATTAGACTTATTTTTTACTTTTTTTTGCATAAATAAAACTTTCCCACTTCATTTATTCAAGTGAATATTAACAAACTAGTTGTAAGACCCGTGTATTACACGGGATGATTAAAAATAAAGAATATAAATTATGAATAAGTAAATGTTAATGTTCATAAAAAAATATTTTCAAAAAAAATAATAATAATGGAAAGTAGTAAACTTTACATGAGGTAGAGAAAAAAATGAGAGTACAATGTTATAATTCGGCAAAATAATCAATGTAGCAGCGACACAATAAAATAGTGTCACTATATACTTTTAGTCGCAACGCTTTTGGTGGCACTTTCTTGGTATTTAGTGGTATTTTTTTCGTGTCATTAAATGTCATTTTGTTTGTAGTGATACCACTGTCGATGTGTAAATTCCAGCTTGTTTAAAAAAATGTAATATTACAAAGAGCATGCAACTTATATGCAAAAGGTTTCTTTTGGTAAGTAGTTTCTTTTAGAGTTTAGGTTTAGGTTTTCAGATTTACAATTTAGAGATTTTGTTTAAGGTTCATAGCATTGAATCGTTAATGGTTTCCTTTCAGCAAATAGTTTTATGCCGGCTAATAGTTTGGTTTCTATGACTAATATTTTTTTTTTCAAAAACATGTCATGTTTCATACAAAATTCAATGTATCTGCAAATCATTTTTATCTTAGTTGGTTGGCGAATTTAAAAAATTATATATTAAGAAAATCATTTTATTCTAAATATATGACGTTATTAATGAATTTTTTTTTACAAAGTTCAATGCTATTTCTTTCATTGACATTAACTTAGATTGGTTAATCCTATTTTAAAATAACTAAAAAATCCGAAAGCCTTATTTACTCTTTCTCAAATCAATCAATTTTTTCTCTCACACTTAATTGATTATTCATAATATGCTATTATAGTCATTAATTATCCACACTTAATTGAGGAGTTACAAGATAATTAAGGACTTTATAGTAATTGACAAATAAATTTTTATTTTAAGAAAATCAAAAATTCTATAAAAATGACATATGTACAAGAGGGCTTAGAAGATGACATGTGGCACTTTGAGTTACTTATTTATTAGGATAGGGTCATTAGAATATATACATAAACTCACCAATTATTATTATGTTTTTTAAAGATTTTCTGTTTAAACATTGCAGACAGCTGCATTTGCATTACCAACACTAGAAAGATTGTTGTTTCGTCCAAAACATAGGCCTGCAATAAGGGTTCTCATTCTTACACCTACAAGAGAGTTAGCTGTCCAGTAAGTCTTAAATTTTTATTCAAGAAATAGCAATGTACTTTCTTTTGTTGTTGTATTACTTGTAATATCTAATTTAACTCGTGTTGAATATCTTTTCTAACTTATTTCATGTAACACTCATTCACTCTTTTGTTTTTGATGATGGAATTGAATTTTATAAAATTGTGTTTTGATTATACAGGATTCATAGCATGATTGGAAAACTTGCACAGTTTATTACAGACATCAGATGTTGTCTTGTTCTTGGTGGGCTTTCAACAAAGGTTTGTTTTTGTAATTTTGTTCACTGTCTCGTATCTTTATATCAGTTTGATGATATCTTATTGTTTATTTATTTAATTTTTTTCAGGCTCAAGAATCAGCATTGAGATCATTGCCAGATATAGTGGTGGCTACCCCTGGAAGAATGATAGATCATTTAAGGAACTCTATGTCTGTAGATTTGGATGACCTGGCAGTTTTAATTCTTGATGAAGCAGATCGTCTTCTTGAACTTGGATTTGATGCTGAGATTCGTGAGCTGGTAATTTTAAATTCTTGAAGTTTCTTCTTTTTTGTTACATGCAAGAAAGAGTAATGTACTTTCATATATTTGTGTATTATAGCATCCTACTTCCATTTCTTTCCATTACAACTTTATACCTTCAATTCTTTTCTTATTAAGACATTGTACTCATCAAATTGTATATTGTAGCTTTGTATTTAGAAGACATTGCTATATTATTATTATTATTATATACATACAATTCTGACCATTTTGGCATTAAAGGATGCTAACATGCACCAATAAAGTTTGCTAACTTGCACCAAATAGATTTAATTTATAAAAATGACACCTAAATTATTCTTTCTACATAAATCATTCCTATATTTTTCTCCATTATTCACAAATTACCCATCTTTCATTTCTTTTCAAATTTTGTTGTTTTGATAAGTTACAGGTTTGATCCCTACAGTTTCATTATTTATATATATTTCACTTCTATTTGAATTATGTTTCTTTTTTTAATTTTTTTAAGTATGTTTTCTTTTTATTTAGATATATAAAAAATAAAGTAACAAACCGCGGCAAAGCGCGGATATTCTTACTAGTTATATACAATTGTGGCCACTTTTAGCAAAGTGGCCATAAAGTTGAGAAAAACTACAATATCACCATTAAAACTTAGAAAAAGTTAATTACAAGTTTAGTCCCTGTGTTTATAATTTCAATAATTATAATTTAAGTCCTTATAATTTAAAGTTTATAATTATTATAATTTTGGTCCCTATGATTTTTAATTTGCCATTAAAACTTAGAAAGTTTATAATTAATACAATTTTGTTCCTATGATTTTTACTTTGCCATTAAAACCTAGAATAAGTTAATTACAAATTTAGCCCTTGTATTTATAATTTCAATATTTACAATTGCAGTACTTATAATTTAAAATTTATAATTATTACAATTTTGGTCCCTATAAATTTTAATTTGGGATAATTATAGTTTACGTCATTGTAATTTTTAATTTGCAAATTTAGAATAACCCCAGTTTTTTTTTTTTTTTTTTTTTTTTAATTTGTATAATTACAGCTTTGATTCTCTATAATAAAGCATACGTTATTTTCTCTTAAACCTCATACCGTAAATATGATCTTATTTTAAAACTAATTACATTGTTGTAATCGTTATAAATTCCTGACTTTAATGATAAGTTCTTTATAATTTATCTCAATACAAATACAAAAATACATAATTTGTATAATTTTTTTATATTTAATTATTCCTAAAATTACCATACAACGCTAGTTTGAGTATATTTTCCAAAGTACAATGCTATATTAAAACACGATGCTATAATAACCATTAACAAAATCAACAAAAGTACATTGTTATTTCTTGCATTCAACCCTCGTTACAATTTACAAAATTTAAATCTTTTCTCACTTTTCTTTTTGGTTCCCATTTCAGGTGAGACTTTGTCCTAAACGAAGACAAACTATGCTATTTTCAGCTACCATGACCGAACAAGTTGATGAACTTATTAAACTATTATTAAATAAACCCTTGCGTTTATCTGCTGATCCAACTACAAAACGTCCATCAACTTTAACAGAAGAGTAAGTCCCATTTTTATAAAAGTACATTGCTATTTCTTGCACTTTTTGCTAATTCTTTTGAGTTTGTTGTTTACAGGGTTGTTAGGATTCGAAGAATGCGTGAGGGAAATCAAGAGGCTGTTCTTCTTGCATTGTGTTCCAAAACATTTACATCTAAAGTTATCATATTCAGGTAGCTATGTGTTAAATGCAAGAAATGACAATGTACTTTTGTTGATTTCTTTATTATAGCATCCTACTTTCATTTCTTCCTATTACTCCATTCTACTTTAGAAGTTTATCAAAATAAAAATTAGTTTTCTTTGATATATTTGAGTAGATTTTTTAAAGTACATTGCTCTATTAAGAAAAAAAGTGAAAGTACAATGTTATAATTAGGAACATTTTTTTAAGTTAATATGAAAAAATTGGAAGTTTGGTGTTTTGGTAGAAAGAAATGGAGTAGAATGCTGTAATGCACAAATAAATGAAAGTACATTGCTATTTCTTGGATTTAGCTGTTTTTCTTATTATTTTGTTTATGAAAGTAAAGCTCAAGTAATTCTTTAGAACTTTTATGAAAGTACAATATTATAAATAGGTAGTTTTTTAAACTACAATGCTTCATTTAGAAAAAAACTGGAAGTACAATTCTATAACAGAAAGAAATGAAAGTAGGATGATATAACTATAATGCACAAATATAGAAAGTATGTTGCTATTTCTTGCACTTGAGGTCTTTAAGCGATAATTCTTTGTACTAATATTTAATTGATTAATTAATTTAATAATAGTGGGACAAAACAAGCAGCACATAGGCTCAAGATTCTATTTGGTTTAGCTGGCTTCAAAGCTGCTGAGCTTCATGGAAATCTAACACAGGCACAACGTCTTGATGTGAGTTTTTGAATCTTTAATTCATACCCTTTAAAATAAAAAAACAAAAATAGAAAAGTAATTAATGTGATTTGTATGGCGTAATTACCTTGTTGTCCCTACAGGCCTTGGAACTTTTCAGAAGGCAGGAAGTGGATTTTTTGATAGCAACTAATGTTGCTGCTCGTGTGAGTTGTCATTCTTTTAATTAGTTTGAGTTTTATATTTTTATATTTGTTGCATAAAGGAGTTAATTTGGTTAATATTTTTAATGGTTTTAACAGGGGCTTGATATTATTGGAGTCAAAACAGTTATTAACTATGAATGCCCACGTGATCTTACTAGGCAAGCTTTCTCTTTGTTGGTTTCCAGATTCTGATTTCCGACGGAATTGGAATTTCAGATTCCATTCCATTGAGTGTTTGGTTGCCAAATAGACGGAGTTTAATTCCATGTTTGATGGATTTCACTGTTTCTAGAGGAGGGTGGAAGGAATCCAATTTCATTTTCCCTCTTTTATTATAAGACCAAAATACCCTCATAGGGTAAATTACATTTTTTGTCCCTAGTCTTGTTTTTTTCATTTTTAATTTTTTTCGTCCCTGAAAAAGCTTTTTTGTCATGCTTTTTGTCCATGAAATGGACACCATTTATTAAGAGCTAAATGGTGTAAAATAATCATTGTCCATTTGAGGGACTAAAAGCGCAACAAAAATACTTTTCAGGGGTGAAAAAGGTTAAAAAAGAAAAAAAGGACCATATCCCGTAAAAATCAACAAACCACTGGGACGAAATGTAGTTTACCCGAAATAAAATTAAAAATTCTTACTTTTATATTTAAAATAAACAAATAGTTATCAGAAAGAATTCAAATAAAAATTTACAAATTATATAATATTTATCGGTATTGTTTTTTTTTTTTATATAGCTATGTTCATCGAGTGGGAAGAACTGCTAGAGCTGGTAGAGAAGGGTATGCAGTTACTTTTGTCACAGATAATGACCGATCTCTCCTCAAAGCCATTGTGAGTACACTTTTACTCATAACATTAAAAGACCAAATTACCCTCAACAAGTCTGTTACCAGAAATTTGACTTCACTTTTTGTGACAGGTGAAAAGAGCTGGTTCAAAGCTGAAGAGTCGTATTGTTGCTGAGCAATCTATAAATAAATGGTGTGAAATGATTGAGAAAATGGAAGATCAAGTAGCATCAATTCTTAGAGAAGAGAGGTTTATATCATCTTTTATTTTAATTTTTTTTGTTATTTTTATTCCTTTAATTTAATTAGTAATGTGTAAATTAATCCAGGGAAGAGATGGCTTTAAGAAAGGCTGAAATGGAAGCAGACAAGGTAATGTGAACGAATTTAAATTCCTTTCTTTTGTATATTTCTTGTATTTTACCAATAATAAAATGAAGAAACCATTCAAACCAACATATTACAATGTTAATAATGTCGTTTCAAAAGTCTATTTCAGTATTTTATTATAAATATCTTGAGTTAATGGACGTAAAGTTCGTTTTCCATCGTTGTAGGATTTTGTGAATTTCAATGGAAACGAAACACCGGAATGGAATTGGATTCCAATTCCGGCCAATTCCTAATTTATATATTTATGATTTGCAGGCAGAGAATTTGATTACACATAGGGATGAAATATTTTCTCGTCCCAAAAGGACTTGGTTTGTTACAGAAAAAGAGAAAAAACTTGTTGCTAATGCTGGAAAGGTAATATTTTCATTTATATTTAATTTCTTATAAAACAATATTGAAATTAATCTCATAATTTATATTTCAGGAAAAGGAAAAAGGTTCTAAAAGGAAGGTCATGAGTGCTGAAGAAGCTGAAGAACGTAAACAGAAAGCAAAGAAAAAACGAGAATACGAGGTTTTTTTTTAATTATTTTTATCCTTTCTTTTGTAATATATAAAAATAAGAAAACACGATAAACATATAAAGAAGCCGAACCAAACTATCAAGAGATAGCAACGTACTTTCGTTGATTTGTTTATTATAGCATTTAATCTTTTAAATAAATTAGGATGATATAAATTATAATAAACAAATAAGTGAAAGTATGTTGCATTTAATCTTTTAAATATACTGATAATTCTTGACTACTTTTGTTGACAGAAAAATCTTCCTAGAAAGAAAAGAAGAAAGCTTGAAGCTTCTAGAGAAATGTTGGAAGATGAAGCAGAAAATGGGGTACTGATTTTAATTGTTTATAATTTTTTCAATGAAACAAATCTTTTTAAGTTTTTCATGATCTCAATCATATTATAATTTTTCTCCTACATTTAACTAGAAAATAAAAAAATTCGGTTAAGTTATAATTTTGTTTCGGTTATAATTAGCTTTTATCATCTCTATTTTTATTATTTCGGTAAATAAAAAAAATTCAATAATCATTATTAAATGATGTAAAAAGCAGGTTTAAACTTAAAACTATACTTAGTATCTATAAATAATATTTGAAATTCACATAAAAGTCCATTCATTTCAACTAAAGATAAAGTATCATAGAGATTATTATTTCTTTATTCTTCCAAATTGTTTTTGTAACTCATTACAAAAAAAACGTATAGCGCTTTTTTAAAACCAAAAACAAACTTACAGTTTATTTTTGAAAATAAAAACGAACTTGCAGTGGTTAAACTGAAAAAACACCAAACTATAGTGGTTTTTTTATGAAATTAACTCAAAATAATTCTGTATTAATAATATACTTATATACTAATATAATAATTTTTCAGGGAAATGCTAAAAACAACAAAGAAAAACCTGGAATTTCTCTTGTTGATTTGGCTTATAGGCGTGCAAAAGCAGCAAAAGGTGCTAAAAAAGCAGCTGATAATGGAAAAGTTGTCAGAAAAAATAATAAAAAACCAAATAAATCTTCTTCTTCTTTACATTTAAATAAATCAAGACCTGAAGAAATGAAAGAACTTTTCCAAAGTGATATGAGTGAAAAGAAGCAAAAAAGAAACGCTCATGGAGGCGGGAAAAAGTCATCATCGTTCAAGAGCAAGTCAAGGTACAAGGGCATTTTCGTCTTTTTGCATAAATGGGAGGTTGTCGTGTTTCACCTTTTTGGGTGGGATAAAAAGTTGCTATTTGTGTTGGTTGGGGTGAAAATATTTTAAATAATGCAGGACTGTTTTTACTATTTCAAAGTGAAAAAGATTTTAGAGTGAATTACATGTTTAGTCCCTGAGTATATCTGATTTTTGCAATTTTGGTCTCAAAAAGTTATTGTTATGTTTTGGGTCTGCTATTTCAAGTAAAATAACTAAGTTTTGGGTCCAAAATTGCAAATATTAGATATAAGCAAGGACCAAAATTAGTCATTTTACTTGGAACAAGGACCAAAAATGTTACAAGACCTCAGTTAATGACCAAATTTGCAGACATTAACTATACTCAAGGACCAAAATGTAATTTTAGTCAAGATTTTAAAATACTGCAAGACTAGTATTTATATATCCAGAATGATGTTTTTAAAGCGTAATATGAATTTAAAGTAAGTTGCATTTTTTTTCAGTTTATGTCCGAAAAGTGCTCTTGCAGTTTTCATTCTTATTTGAGGTTTTTGTAACATTTTTGGTCCTTGTTTTATTACCAAAATTGAAAATATCAGCTATACGTGAGGACAAAAAATAGTCATTTTACTTGGAACATAGACCAAAAACGTTACAAGAACCTTAGACAAGGACCAAAATTGCAAGAGGAAACTTTTTGGGACCACATTTGTTAAAATCAGTTATATTCAAGGGGCAAAATGTAATTTAAGATCTAAAATAACTATTACCTATTCTATTTAGACTTGGACTTGGACATTAATTCGAGTCGTTTTATTCTGTCATGTATTATTGTATTGTTATGCTCTTTGGTTTCATATGTTATTGTTTTTATATTTTTGGTTTTCTTTTATTATTAATATTAATTTTGTGTTACAGGTACAAGAGGAGGTGATCAAGATGATGAGCTCATTTTGTAACAAGTTTTTGGTGTTAATTTATTAAAATTGTGATCGATAAATGATGATACAATATGCAATGAGCGAAAGTCCTTGTTTTTGTAGGGTAGAAAAAGGGGATATTGTTAAAGAAATTGAACTTGTACTCCATGAACAAGACCTTACATTTGTTATGCGAATTAATTATTATTTTTCTTAGAAACTTTTTATTTATTTTTAGAGTAAATTACAATTTTGGTCCCTGTGGTTGTCCCGAAATTGCATATTTGGTCATCCTTTTGGTTTTTCACGCTCATGGTCCCTGAATTGCATTTTTGCTTATACTATTGGTCCCTTAGCCAGATAAAAAGACCAATATACCCTTTTAATTTCCTTTTCTTTTTTCTTTTGAAATATTATTGTTTTGGTAAATTAAAAAAAAAAGAAAAATTCAACCCCCACCCCTAACCCTACCCCACTACGTCTCTATCTCTCTCGTCTTCAATCTTCACAGCATCACTATCTACATTACCAGAAAATCCATCGACTGAGCTTGTTAGGTCTAATTTATTTGTGCACAAATTGTAGAAAAGGGAAATAAATTAAGCTGCCTTTTGTCAAAACCAAAGAACTTCCATTAATCACCGGTCTGCGCAGATGATAGTAGCCATGGAGCAGCTTGCTGGCAAACACATGCGCATACACACACTGTTCACATAATTGTTTCCAATTCCTGCTTGATATTCCGACTTGGCTAGGAATAGCGACCACCTCACCTACCGTCGTATACTTAACGTTCACCTCCTCTTCCTCCTGCATCTGACGACGGTTGTTGGTGGCGGACCAATAGCATTCTCCTTAACACTTCAACCATCCACCAGATCATCAACAGTAGCAGCGATTGTTTGGCCTCTGATAAGGTACCACCGAGGCAATTCGAAGATGAGGGGAGGATTCAAAACACGAAAAGAAGAGAATGGATGACAACAGGGGCCACGCATCATTCACAAACTGAAATGCGTGATCGGAGTAAGGGAACCGGTTTTAGAGAGAGGTACAGAAGAGTGTTTAGAGAGAGAAAGTAATACCCGAAAAAAGAGGGGAAGAACGAGAAAGAAGAAGAAGTCCTCGACGGCCATGGCGGATTCCGGTTTTAGAGAGAGGTATATAAGCGTTTCTGGGGATGACTCCTTCATTCCCAATTTAGAATACCCTCTTCTTGATTTTTAGGTTTTATGTTTTGACCCTCTTTGTTGACTATACAAATAACTCGGAATTAAGCTGTAAATTTGTGACTTTCGAATCACGTATGCAATCAACAATTCAACATAAAATCCAAATTCCAGAAATTTATATGAAGATGACGTTCTGGTTCTAATTACATCAAAAAAATTTCCCCTTATTTACATACACCCAAAAAAATAATGGTTTGTAATTTTTTGTGTTCTTGAATCTAAAATACAGTTGAAGAAGATGATGATGATTTAGGGGTAAAGTTTTATTTTTATTTTTTTCAATTGATTTAATAAATAACATCTTGAAAGAAAAATGAAAAAGAAATTAAAAGGGTAAATTTGTCTTTTTACCTGGCCAAGGGACCAAAAGTGCAAGATTTTGGCCACCACAAGGACCATTAACGTGAATTTTCAAAAGGATGACTAAATGTGAAAGTATGGGTAAACCACAGGGACCAAAACTGTAAATTACTCTTATTTTTATTTTTTTAACGGCAGTCATAGATATATAAAAAAGCAAACTAGTAAGCAACTAAAAATACAAAGAGCAATTCAATAGCTATACGAGTCATTATCAACATTGGTATTTTTAATAAAGCTAAAATCTCTTCTATTTATTCTTTGTTTTGGAGTAACAACTTGTTTTTGATTCTTTAGGTCTTATAGTGATTAAGAAAAGAAGTTGAGGAATTTATTTGGAGTTTTGGACACGTAATGGGTATCAAAGGTTATAAACACATGGAATTTTCTGATAATTACATCAAAATTTATAAGAATTATTAAAAAAATTGATGATTACATTAAATTGTTTATTGTAATTGTCCCAATGATCCGGAACTCATATATCTTACTGATAGGGCAAACAATTATCCATGGTCAAGGAGGTGGGGTATGCTTTTTCTATTAATTATGAGAATATTTTTTATTGTTAATCTTCGTAAATCATACATTCAGTGTTCGATAATATGGAATCTTTTGCCGAAAACACAAAATTTAAGCAAATATTTTATTGTTCAGTTATGTAAATCAGAAAATTTGTGTTAAAGAATCACAGATTACAATGCTTGAATATCATTCTTGTATACATAAGCAAAATTTATGTGGTTTTATAATAAAACATGAGCTAAATTGTGTGAAATTTGATACAGAAGTATTTGAAATAAGCTCAATAATAGTTAAGGTTGATGAGCTTGAGAAATAAATATATAAAAGAACAAAAAGTTGTAGTGAATTTTCTATTAATGGGTAAATGCAAGAAATAATAGAGTATTTTCATTTATTTGCCTATTATTAGCTATCTAGTTTCATTTCTTGTAGACATTCTAGTTTCAAAATTTTTATTTCTTATTAAAGCATTTTACTTCTAATTTTTTCTTTATTTACGACATCATAATTTGAAAAATCTATCTACCTATAGTAGCGAAAGTTGTTTTGTGAATCGATCATATTGCTATAATTTGGTAGATTTCTCAAAATATGATGCTATGATTGTAGAAATAATGAAAGTATAATGATATAATAAACAAATTAATGAAAGTGTGTTGCTATTTCTTTTTCTTTGGCCATTAGATCAAAGAAGTGAGCCAAAGCAGGAGTCATTATTCTAAAAAAGGAAGAAATAAAAATATGAGAACAAGGAGTAGTAAAAGGAGTTTAGAAACCGCCTAAATTTATTTCACTGATAGTGAAATAAATAAGAGATTATAATCATTTGCCACATTGTCAAAAGAATGATGACACATGTCTTCCCAAGATAGGGGACATGATGAGCATTTAGAGTCTGTTCATATGATAGAATGAGATCATGAATGAATGGAATGAACAACGTAATTGAACGAGCAAGGTAATATAATGAATCATTACATTCCATTGTGACATTTGATTGGATCGAAAAAATGAAATAAGTCATTTAAACATACGATTTGTTATTGATATATAAAAAACTAAATAAAGTAAAATTGATAAATAAATAAAATAATATTATTTTTAAAATAATATTTTATTAAATAAAGATATATACCATTAAATAAGATACATGCATCCCATTTCATTCAAAATACGTATTATATGCTATGCAATTATCTATAATTTAAAAAAGTTACAAAATAAAAAAAAAAACTAGATACCACAAATCTTAGAATATAAATACAATAATTTTTTATTTAAAATTATATTTAAATGATGTTTAAAATGTTTATTTATTGAACATTATACAAATAAAAGCAATTTAATGAAGGGTTTTATGCAAATCAATGAACTAATAACCTAAGTTCACATGCAACCTATAAGGATCTATGTTTTCTTCTAATTGAACATATAAAAAATTCCTAAAGGCCACAAGAAAATTACTAAAAGAAATAAATCAGAAAAACTAACCTTTTAGGATTTTTTGAAAGCAAAGCAGCACAAGTGTCCTGCCTCAAATGAAGTCACACCCAAGAGCTAGGGAGGGGAGAATGAAATTCTAGAGAGATTAGGTCAAAGTTGGCGCAGGTTTATGGTCTCTGGGGCTCCCTATTTATAGCCTCCAGCAGATGACTAGATAAACCTTTAGAGATAAACCTTTTTGAATTCAAATTAAGATAAACCTTTATCTTAATAATTCAAACTTATTTATCTATATATATTAAAATCGAAAATTATATATTTCCATATATAAATTTCGCCACTTTTAATACTGCTATAATTGTCACTTACTCAACTATTGAATAATTACAATTCTAGTCCCTGCACCTTTAATTAATTAAATTAATCACCAAATTAATTTCAATTAATTCCAGATTAATTTCTAATTAATTAATATAGTTTCTAATTAATATATTATCACTTTAATATATTAATAAACTATTTATTTTATTTCTATTGATTTATTAATCATATAATAAATCAATCTTTCTCTCTACTGAACTTTCTACCAAACCTCCAGCTATGAGGGCAACCCAAATGGACTTTGCTTCTATTAATTAAGTAAATACTAATTATTAGTCATGGCTTAGACATCTAATCCAACAGTCTCCCACTTGGATAAGTCTATGACTATAATTACTAATTTACCCTCTAATTAATCAGCAAACTGTAGCTTCCTAGAAACTGCTGCCGAACTCTGACCCTGTCAGTTCTGTCCATAGATAAGTGATCATATGATCCTTCGTCCAACAAGATATTTTCAGACACGAGACATGGATTGAGATCAATCTCTGTCCGATACTCTGTTTCCCGATTTTCGATTCTGCTTATGACTTTAGAACTTCTAATTGAACACATCAATTTAGTCCAGGCTGGCCAGCACTTTAGTCAACTTCAAAATCATCGAGAGGCCTACAGATATCTGTTACCCATCAGGGTCAAGGAACGAATACGCTTTGACTCATATGCTTATATCTTTTACCAGTCAAATCATTCACAACAACACGTTTTATAACATCGAGTTACCGATGCGATTTCGTACTATCAATCAACAACTGCCTTTGTAAATTATAACTCATATCTCTCCACTTCAAGATCATAGGATATTATCGTCTCAACATTGCTTGTGATATAATCCATGAAGCAATCTATTGAGCGTGGGTCTATCCAATACTCAAATCTCTATTTCTAAGTACTCATGAATGTTGCAGCAATCCTATTGCTATGTCTAACTCCTTAGACAGTCTACAAACCAATTCATGACAGTCTTGATTCAATACTTATTTCCCAAAGTATGAGCGACTGTGGACCTTTCTAAATAATTAAATTATTCGGGAAGTAAACATGCGAAAGTGAAACATAAAGATCTGACTGGCAGCTACTCCTGCTTATTACCAAGTCTCCACAAGGTAATCACCAAGTCGGACCTTGTCATAACTATTATCGGTTTCAAGATTTCTTTTAAACTTTCAATTCTAATTTTACAGCTATGTCTTTATGAACCTTACACTCTTTCTATGTTTCCAAAGTATCTTATACTTATACACTTTATTGCAGATGATCCAATCGGATGTTCATCCAATGACATCTTAATATGTTATCTTATCAATTTCTCTCTTAACTCCATTCTGGTAATGTGTGCTGTGACTTCCTATGGTTCTGGGGTCTTTAGTCTACTCGACTGCACTCTAAGACTATTTCGAGGTGTTATGATGTGCCGGTGAACCACACACGCTCCATCAGAATACCATCGAGATTCTTTAACCATCATGTCCTTTAACATCATGTCCTGACGTTAATAATTACTAATTTGAAAATCTTTCAAATTAACACTATCACCCCAATCATTTCCTAATGAATTCTCACTTGAGTTCAAACAATCCATCCAGTATTCCTAGCCAGACAATGTCCTGAATCCAACTTACTATGCCCTAAGCATCAAGTCATCAGGACATGTTCATGACATTTTGATCGATCCAAAGATTATTTATAATCCTTTCGGAATCCAAAGATTATTTATAATCCTTGTGTCATGATTTTCGAAAAACTATTTCCTTTCGGAGACTCTTCTCATGCATCTTGAATCTTATCAAGATCATGTTTACAATGGCTAGGTCTAGGCTGGTGATTTCATCTATCCAATAGATGACTGTGAATCACGTGAGTATGTTGCACCTTCTTAATTTCTTTCATGCCAAGTCATCACACTTTGCAATGATAAGAAAACCATTTTCCTGGGTCTATGCATCTTGAATCTCATCAAGATCATTTTGGCAGAGTCTAGATCTATCTCATAGACGTTTGCAACCACCTGAGTATGCCGTATTTCTATTAAGGCTTTCATAGCGATCCGTCTCTTAACACCAAGTCATGACACTTTGTAATGAAAAGAGACGTTTCCTAGAAACAGTATGTATCTCACGTATGGAGATGGTAGACAACAGCGACACTCCCACTGGCTTTGACATGGTTATGGACTATTCATAAAATCCAGGACTTTTGGTACCTTTTGAGATTCCAAACCTTCTAACATCTTAATGGAAATCTTTCAGCCCTTTCTCAAAAATCCAATCCCTTGGCATATTTTTTTGAGAATCTGAATATCCTATCTTGCGAGATGCCCATGGGGTAATCTCGGGCTCATGTACTTTTGTACTGGGACACTATTTGTGAGTCCCTATTAGTGTGCCGGTGATCCACACGTGCTCCACTAACGATTCACAATGTGCCATACAGTATCCTTTCGGATTCCATCCTCTATTGAGATTGCTTCTCCCGGAATCAATTGCTTGAATCTGAGTATCGTCTCACTCAACCAGATGTTCTGAAGGTATGTATCTGTCCATGTTGCTTTCTTTTGATGATTCAGTTACTCCCACTGGTTTTTAGACCAGGTGTAAAATCAATCAAATTTTCACATAGACTGTCTCTCGCCCTAAGGTTCTCTTGTTTGGCAGCAACCGGGCTCACCAATGCTTCCAAGTAGTCAGATTGTAAATCCGTACCAACTATAGTGTTTTACCACCAATCAGTATGTCACCCCAATCATAACTACTTATGATGGTGATCAATACTACTGGTCAAGAGAAGATTATGTCAGTTGTAAAACAGAAATCCAATTTTTGTTTCAAGCCTAGTGATGACTAAAGGTTCTTTCACTTGGCTAATCCTGAACACATTCAGGACTGCACTAACTCCCACTGTTTCCTTAGACCATGAGTTCTTTCTAAAGGAGCTCCTCTCATACAGTTACAGTGGGATAGCCAATGAAATGACAATGCTGATCATGTTCAGGCTAGTCATGAGGTTCGGATGAACACTACAAGACCCTGGACTTTTCTATGTACAAGTGGGATAATCCCAGTTTTACATTTCAGACAGTGTCTGCAGGACCTAGTTAGTCTAGGATGTGGTCGGAATATGGTTTATATGGACTGACTGGTATAGTATTCAAATTATTGGAAACTAATTGGCAATGTATCTCATACATAGATTATCGAACTGTTTCGACCAATGCTCCATTATCTTCCCTAAGACACATTATAACCATTAATGTTCTTGGAAGAGAATGAACTTTGAAACATTTGTCTCAGTTTATGTTATTGCTCAGGTTCTGTGAAACTTGTACTTTCTTTGAAGTTCTTGAACTGTTCAAGGTTTCAATTCAATCGCTTATCCAATAAGTCAAGTCATATTCGTCATGCCGAATGATGAATATCGTGAAGTACAAACATTTGTGTTCAATATCAAGATTCAAGCAATACACAGCAACAGGTGTGTCTGTTGCTCTTAATCTCAATGTCTTTTACATATCTATGTAAACTTATGACTTTGTTAACTTTGTTCAAGACTTGCAATCTTCAGTTGACTCTAAGTCAACTGATTCCAAAATCCTATCCTCTGGATCTTTTGGGTGATTCATTTCTTGCCACATGTGCTTTATAAAGAACTTAATCATCATCTGACTCTAAGTCAGATGATTCCAAAGTCCTGTCCAACTGGACCTTTGGTTGATTCATTTCTTGACATATTAAGAACTCAATTCATCAAGTGACTCTAAGTCAAATGATTCCAAAGTCCTGTCCAACTGGACCTTTGGTTGAATTGATTCTTATAACATTTGTATTAACAATCATAAATGACACAATTCTTGAATCCAAACATTTTGGATGCATAAACATTCAAGTTATTACTAATCATACATTTAACACATTCATATAACATTTCAAGGACAATTTCAGACAACAGGTGTTAAAAGAAAATTGAAAATTTTATTAAAAACAAAAAACCCTTGAACAATGTAATATATGATAGACAATGTCAAAACGCATCTAAAGGCTAATAACAATATTTTAATATCTATCTAAACTTCAAAACTGCACGAGCTGAAGATCCAATCCAAATGTGCTCCTATGCGCCAGAGTCCCGTGCCTTCTTGATTCCCTGCATACAAACCAAAATGCGACTATCACATTATGTATCAAGAAATATTGGAACAGGAGTTTTGAGGTTTTTAGATATACCTGAGCTTTCAAAAGAGTTGGAGCGTCTTCCAATCTTTCCGTGACTGTATCCGATTTAGTGGATTCCCAGTTTGAGACATGTCCAGACGATCTGGACCGTTTCTTGTTACGTCTCTTCACTGGACTTAATCTAGAAGTAGCTAAGCCATTGGAGCTATGCCTGTCCAAGAGTGACTCGTATAAAGTCAGCAGTGGACGCATTTCCATTAAAGTTTTTTTCGGGTCTTCTTTTCTATACGTCTGAATGAACATATCGTACTCACTAGTCAGCGAGGCGAGTAAAATGTCAATACTCATCTCCTGACTCATGGAATAACCAAGTTTGTACAATTTTCCTATGTACGCTTCAATCTGAAGAACATGCAAATTGATGCTACTTCCCTCTTTTAGCTTGCACTCTGCAAGTCTTTTGAGGATCCTAGCTCGTTCCTCTAAAATGGTTTTTGGAACCTTTCCTCAACCAGTTGTATTAACTCATATGGCCCCAAGGATTCAAAATCCTTGCGGAACTCGGGGTCAATGATTAACAGCATGAGGTCACGAATCTTTTCGGATTCTTCAACTAAGAGGTTATGCTTATCATAGGAACCTTTTATGATGACTTGTTCCGGTGGGACCGGGATCGGATACTTGGTGAGATGTAGCTTGCCAGCAATGTCGAGAACCAGTCTCCAATTGCGAAGCCATTCCTTACATTTGAGGCCAGTCAGCCTTTCCATATTTAGCAGGTGCATTCTGATGCTTTTAGAAATGGGTGAAGGAGGAGAAGGAGGAGAATTGACACTTGACATCTATAAAATAAACATAATTTATTAGTTTAATTGATCCTTTTAAATAATTACCCAATATGTTATTTAATAAGGCTAGGATCCAAAATACCCCAACTATGGTGTGAAGAGGGATGCCGTAATCACAACATAATGGTCATTGCGGTAGATAAGCACTTATCAATTTCATCTTATGAAATTCCTAGATCTGTTGAGATTCATTGAACTTTTCAATGGCATGTTTAATCTCGGATGTGCTCCACTGTTTGTGACTGGGATGCCGAGGATCACAAACTGGATGTGAATAACCATGCAAATTAGCTTGGTACTCTCGGGTTAATTATCATCTCTAATTGATGTGCCGGTAAACCACACACGCTCCATCAACAATGATAACACCCGGGAAACCCATTGCAACTCTTTATGAACCTCTATTGGTGTGCCGGTAAACCACACACGCTCCACCAATGTTTCATAAAGTGCAATGTGCAATTTCATGGATTAGCACCAATTCACATTTTTCCTAAAGTAACTAGATTTGGGTTTTATCAAGCTGTTCCAGTACTTTGAATAATATCATTATACTTTTAATGAGATTAAGTTGGTCCTATCAAACCCGTTCGGCTAACGACCCTCCACTGATCAGGCGAGCGGTGGGTGAGAGTGGACACCCATTAGACTGCCATTTTATAGGCAATCTCCTTATACCCACTTTATAGATCAGCTTCGTGAATGAGGCCTACTATTGATTTGACTAACCATTAAATCTTATACATATAATATTAACTTTTAATTATAATATATATAAGATGAATTTTAAACCTTTTAAAATGTTTTTGGTTTATCTTTTAATTTATTGGAATTTAAACTATTAAATTTAAAATTAAATTAAACCTTTTAAAATCGATTTAATTATCTTTTAATTAAGCCATTAATTAAATTAATTAAATTTTGATATTTTAAACCTTTTAAAATATTTTAGGATTTATCTTTTAATTTTCGCCAATTTAAAAAACAATTAAATTAAATTAAATTAAATCCTTGAATTATCTTTTAATTACCAATTAATTAAATTAATTCAAATGTAGATAGGTTTTACCAAATTAATCAAATTAATTTAAACCTATCTTAAACCCCCTAATTTTCGATTTCAAATAATGGGTTTAAGGTTATCCATTTAATTAATCAAATTAAAGTTACCAAAAATAGAATACCTTCTAAAACCCTAATCAAATTTTCGAAAATCAAAAGGGGGAGGGGTTAGGATTTTCAAAACCCTAACCCTAAATCGATTTTAATATAATTAGGGTTTATAAGCTTTAAACCCTAAAATTTAGGAAAACTATTATAGCAATTCAACAAGAAAACAGCCAAAATGCTCTGATACCACTGAAGGGTTTTATGCAAATCAATGAACTAATAACCTAAGTTCACATGCAACCTATAAGGATCTATGTTTTCTTCTAATTTAACATATAAAAAATTCCTAAAGGCCACAAGAAAATAACTAAAAGAAATAAATCAGAAAAACTAACCTTTTAGGATTTCTTGGAAGCAAAGCATCACAAGTGTCCTGCCTCAAATGAAGTCACACCCAAGAGCTAGGGAGGGGAGAACGAAATTCTAGAGAGATTAGGTCAAAGTTGGCGCAGGTTTATGGTCTCTAGGGCTCCCTATTTATAGCCTCCAGCAGATGACCAGATAAACCTTTAGAGATAACCCTTTTTGAATTCAAATTAAGATAAACCTTTATCTTAATAATTCAAACCTATTTATCTATATATATTAAAATCGAAAATTATATATTTCCATATATAAATTTCGCCACTTTTAATACTGCTATAATTGTCACTTACTCAACTATTGAATAATTACAATTCTAGTCCCTGCACCTTTAATTAATTAAATTAATCACCAAATTAATTCCAATTAGTTCCAGATTAATTTCTAATTAATTAATATAGTTTCTAATTAATATATTATCACTTTAATATATTAATAAACTATTTATTTTATTTCTATTGATTTATTAATCATATAATAAATCAATCTTTCTCTCTATTGAACTTTCTACCAAACCTCTAGTTATGAGGGCAACCCAAATGGACTTTGCTTCTATTAATTAAGTAAATACTAATTATTATTCATGGCTTAGACACCTAATCCAACATTTAATTCTACTATATATCATTTCATTCCCTGAAGGAATGAAAAATAGAATGAATCAAAAGAAGAAATCACATTTTGCGAGGAATGCTCCATTCTATTCATTCGTACGTGCAACCAAAAATGATTTTTTTATTCCACCATAATGCTCAATTTCATTCCCTCTTCGAATATTGTATTCCTAATGCCACATTAATAATTTGTCCGTGGACGTGCATTGCCAAGTCTAATAGCCGCCAAACATCATGAACTAGAGTTTGAGCTAAAGGTCCGGTGCACCGAACCTTACGTCCGAACGATGGGGACTTAATGATGCATAATAGTCTGACTATGCACGATACTCGGAAATCGGAACCGCCAGAATACCTAAACCAGAATGTCAGAGCCGCCAAAATAGAGTCTGAAATACCAAAACAATGAGAAATCTGTCTGGACTACTAAAGTTATTGGGAGTACGGTTTAACATCACAAATAAGGCAGAAAAAGCATCCCCTACTCTTATTCCAATAAAAACCTTCCGTACAAAAGCCATTAAATGAAGCTGACGTATTTATGACTATCAGTCTATCAATACGAGCAACCAAAATACGATATGTAGTCAAAGGTGACATAAATATACTATAATGCGTCAGACATTAACGAAGAAACGACACAAATATGATCATGATCGTTTATGGACCACATTGAAAATTCAACTAAAACTTAGACTAGTAACTATATATGCCACCTATGAACATGATCTCTCAAGAGAGCCATGTTTGAATAGCATGCTGCACGACCTCTTACAGGCAGACTAGATTTCTCTCGACATCTCAAAACACACTTACACCCCTATTCATATTCATATCGGTTGCTCTCTCATCACAAACTAGCTTGACTGCCAAAGCGATCTTTTAAGCCATTTGCTTATGATTCGTCTAATGATTTATGATGTTGTTTCAAGACCATTCTACATATACGATTCCTTGACACTCTTAAGTTTCTAGCTCAACCCCAAGGTCCTAGTAGCAACAATATTAAAGCAGTCGCCAATCGCCCTTCCCCCCGAGGATGCATGACTTGCAGACATCTACCTCATCTTTACTACACTTCAATGTGATCATAAGTTATGTTGTTGTATTTCCAAAATCTAAAATATATTGACACATGTTATTAATAAACCAGCTTTTAATGAAACCACGTGTGCAAAAACCCTATTTATTCAAGAAGATCGCGGTTTATCCTTGATTATTACATAAAACTGCACCAAAAATATGTTCTAATTAAACTTGGTCAAAGTCTCTTATCGTTATATGTTAAGTCCTTAAATGATTCCTTGTGTTTCAACCATATACATCGATTTTCTTTTGTTGAGGGCGGCATTTTCATTTACATTTTTTTTATAAATTGTACAAAAATAAAATGTATTAGGGATAGAAGTAATAAAAAGTGAGTTAAGTGGTCGAATTATGAAAAATAGAAGTTTGTGGTAACTTTATTTATTTGTCTGTTGTTTTCGATAATACGAGTTCTTCTTGACTTTAATAATCAAAATCTCCCGTCGAATTCAACATCCACCCCTCTCTCTCATCCAAATCTGTGACGGCGATAAAGCAGCGATCACTGGTAAAATCTTTCACTCAATCACTCATGCTATATTTGGATCTGATGATTTAGGGTTTCGTTTTCCCCCTTTTGCCGTTTCTAGGGTTTCATCATTATCTTCCATGTGAAATTTAAGCCACATAATTTGCTTAATCAGTTTGTAATGTAAAAGCGGAACTGTTGTTTGTAGGTTGAACTTTTTCATTTAACTTCTGATGTTAATAGTTGCAAATGTAAAACAGCTGTTCTTTTGTAGTACATAAACTGTTCACGATCAAAATTTTATAACCGTGCTTACTATTCTAGTTAAATTGGCGAATACATTCGTTCGGTAGGTAGTTCTATCATCGAGAGTCTGAATGAACGATTATGGAGCCTAAGCCCTCTGAATGACGGTTGAAATCGAGTTTTCTACTGTACTTTCTGGTATTATCTGTACGCACGACATAATATGAAGATATAATGAACATCGCTTGAAATTCAGCATTAGAGATGGATTGAAACTTGTGAATTGGTTATAATTTTTGTTTTCTTGGAGCAGAATTTCTTTAATTATCATTGTATGCTAAATTTGTTGTAACATCTCTTTTAACTACAAAATTTGGAGGCATGAATGCAATCTGCTTGCCCTTTCTCCCTCATTGCTTGAACACAAATATGCCTTTTGAATAGTAATGTTTACAGGGATTATAGCAACTGCTAAAAGTCAAATGTCTCTTTTTCAAACAAATAACAGACTCCATATTTGCAAGTTTATATGAAACATAGGATCCTTTATTATATAAGTATGTCAGTTTTCTCAAAATTATGAAGATATCTAACAAACATATGAATTACAGGGATTATAGCAACTTCTATTCATTGTTCATAATAGCATCCTACTTTCATTTCTCCTATTACAACATTGTACTTTGAAAATCTTCCCAATAAAACGAAAGCACATTGTTATTTTTATACATTATTTTGCATTTTTGCTTTATTAACGTTTTAAACTTAACTAATTTTTAATTTTTTTTTACAGAAAATGATCGGAAAACCCGCAACAGCAATTCTATACTCCCTACTCAAAGATGGCGAAAAACGACCCGTTGATGACATCATCCTCGATTTCTCCCAAAAAATCCCGAAATCAATGCACATTGAAATCTGTTCATCTCTCATAATCCTTCTAGAAGATACCCCAAAATTCCTAAAACCCACCGAAAGATTAGTCGCGTTTTCAGTACTCCACCACTCATATTCCACCCCTAAATCACCTCCCAACAACCCCTACCTTTCGTTCCTCCTAAACCACGCAAATGACCAAAATACCCCTCCCTTCGAACGCGCGTTCATCCACCACCTCGTATCCGCTCCAACCGCCCCAAAACTTTCCCCGGCGGACTTCATCAACAAATTCGACCCCGCCACCCACCGCTTCCCCGACCCACCACCCCCCGAAAAGTCAAACCCCGACGGTTTGACTTTCCTCTTCAAAAACGTCGCGATAAAAAACGCGATTCCCGACCCCGACACCCCGGTCAACACCACCCCGGAGTTCGACACCCGCGACGAGGCCGTCACCGGAGTCCTGCAAACTTTATCCCTAGACGGTCTGTACCCGCGGTGGGCCCGCCCGGCCCCACCGCGTCTCCCCGTCCTAGACGGCGAGTTAGTCTGGGTCAACCCAGACTCGACCCACGAACCGCTCTGGGACACCGCGATGTGTGCCGACACGAGCCGCGGTGCCGCGGTTCGTGACCTTATCCTGAAGGCGCTAAAAGGTCCTTTAGCGCCTTCACAACAAGAGCAAGTCTTGTTGGAGTTAACTTCCGACCCGAAACTCGTCTACCACTGCGGGTTGACCCCCAAGAAGCTTCCGGAACTCGTAGAAAACAACCCGTTGATCGCGGTCGAGGTTTTGATAAAACTAATGAACTCTCCTGAAATCTCGGATTACTTCACGGTTTTGGTCAACATGGACATGAGTTTGCATTCGATGGAGGTGGTCAACCGGTTGACCACCGCGGTTGAACTACCAACCGAGTTTGTACACATGTACATAACGAATTGTATATCGAGTTGCGAGAATATTAAGGATAAGTACATGCAAAATCGGTTGGTGCGGTTGGTGTGCGTGTTTTTACAGAGTTTGATTCGGAACAAGATTATTAACGTGCAAGATTTGTTTATCGAGGTTCAAGCGTTTTGTATCGAGTTTTCGAGGATTCGGGAGGCTGCGGGGTTGTTTCGGCTACTTAAGACTTTGGAGTGATTGATGATGTTTTTTTTTTTGTTTTTATGGATGTTTTTGGACTGTTTTAGATTTGCATAAAGATTTGATTTTGGTTTTGTGGTTTAGGGGAAAATGGATGGTTTGGGAATGGATTTTAGGGTTTTGAACTTGGTATTAGTATATGATCAACAAGTATTTTAGTTATTTTACATTTTTATTGCAAATCTACAATTCAATTATTGAGAAAAAACCGTTACATTTATAGCAAAGAAAATCGGTTTGTATTTGAACATTGGATTTACAAGCTTACATTTCTTAATGTGCGTATCCAAAACAAAATAGGCTAAAAAAAATTAGTTCAAAAACAACCCGACAATTAAAAATTAAAACAAGATCTTGATCACACGAGTGGAGTCCATGATCCTACATGTGCTGCCCTTGGAAGCCATGTGGCGGTGGCGGCATTGGCGGACGAGGAGTGAAGTTTGGCATACCGCCGCCAACCGGAGGAGGAGGTGGTGCGGGGAGGTTGCCACCGGGCGGCATAGGTCTCGGTCCGGGTGGAGGAGGAGGTGGTGGCATGGCGACACCGCCTTGTGATGCCGGCGGAGGTGGTGGCGGTGGTGGTGCACCGGGAGCTGATGTTCCGTTAGTTGGTGGGCCTGGTGGAGGTTTATTTGCTATCTTGAAGTATAATTGCAACTGTAGAATTTTACCACCATATTAACATTAGAAAATAATCGTAACAAAAATTTGTAAAGTTTAATGAATTATGAGTTTATTAGTTAGTTATTACCGTAAACATTTTGGAATCTGGATCCCAGTGAGAGAAGAACTTGGGGGTAGATTTGTCAATTTCCGTACTAGGAACCTACAAAACAAAATAGCAAACTTAACATTGTACTTTTGTTTCTTTCACAGGTATAATAAAAAAAAAAAGTAGATTACATTTTTGGTCCTTGAGCAGAACTTATTTTTGCAATTTTAGTCCTAACTAGTTTTGGACTGTCCGCGCGATGCTGCGGAAGCCCGGTATATTGAAAAACGTAGCTCGACAAAAAACAAATTATATAAGGGACGAAAAATGTAACTTTAAAATATAATAAGGGACCGGAATCGTAACTTACGAAATACCAATAATATAATTTTATAATAAATAGGATGAAAAGAATTAATTCGAAATTAGTTGAGGGGAAAAAACGTAAATACAAAAGTTTGCTATAAGAAGAATCAAAATTGCTATTTCCAAATAGAAGCTTATTTGGAACTTGTATCAAATGTTTTATGAATAATACTATGATCTGAATTTAGTAGTTATGGTTCTGAAAAAGTAAAACCAAATGAATAGTAAAACTCTCTCACAAACTAAACTTGGTAATTAATATATATATAATTTTAAGTTTTTATAACGTTTTTGGTCCCTGTTCCAAGTAAAATGACTATATTACCCTTTTTGATTTTTTTATAAACTTTTGTTACTAAAACTTTGAAAGATATATATTAATAATTTGAAATTAAAATAAATAACAAATATCTATAATGAAATCAGAAATATAACATAGTCAATTTACTTGCAACAGGGACCAATAACATGACAAAAATCTCAAATAAGGACCTAAATTGCAAGAGAGAACTCTTTGGGACTAAAATTGCAAAAATCAGCTATACTCAAGGACCAAAAATGAAAGAAATGAAAGTAAATGGTGTAAGGGGATAAAAAAATATACCGTGAAACCAATTGTCTCATAAGGTTCAGCAGCAAACAGAAGATACTGGTATCTCTTGTCAAAAGATTGTACTCTCTGTACATGAAATATAAAATAAATATAAATTATTTAATGGGCTAATGTACTTTCATTAATCTGTGTATTATAGCATCCTACTTTTGTTTCTTTCTATTAAGCATTGTACTTTCAAATTCTTTTTTTCTTATTATAGCAGAAAATTTTCTTTGTATTTGGATGATATTATAAATGGTGGATTTTTCAAAGTACAATGGTGTAATAGGAAGAAATGAATGTAGGATGCTATAATGAACAAATCAATGAAAGTATATTGCTATATTTTTCATTTAACCCCTATTAAACAATAACTATATAAAGTCGTACCTGCTCAAAGGATGACATAAATCTATGTCTTGGTTTTGTAAGATCTTCAATTTCAGGATATTCAATCTGCAAATTAAACGAAAAATAGCTAAATATATCACTTTTGTTGACAATAAGTAGCTCAATTTAGTTATGTGAAAACAGAAAAAATTAGTATGTAAATGCAATGAATCAAGTACCTGAAACAGTAAAGACCTCTGCTTTGTGTCTGGATCAAACTGCTTTGTCACTCGATAACCAGGTCGACCAATCTTAACTGTACATCAATTACAATTGATGTTAGACAACTTCACCTCACAAAATGGAAGAAAATTGGATAAAATTCATGTTCGAAACTGGGAGAAAGTTAACAATTTACAGAAACGAAGTTTAGATCTTAGTACAAAGCATGTCAATTGCAAGAGATGAAGAGACGTTACCTGTTTTGCGGAGACTAACTGTACGCTTATGCGGCTGTGGTTGTGCAGGTGCATCCTTCGCCTCGCGAGCAGCTCTTTTAGCCAAATTAGTCTGATGTCGTTTCCCCTGTGTGTGCGCCAAGTAATTTCCTTCGTTATTGTGCAGTGTTAAGCATAGTTTGCACTCATAGCTGTAAGAACAATTCACAGTTACAGAAAAACATTCATTGTAAGCAAAAATGAGAGTCTAGGGTTTTACCTTCCGAGATGGTTGCGCATGAAATAGGGGTCTTTGGCGAGATCGATAGTCTCAAGAGCTAGCCTTCGCAGCCGCTCACGGCGGTCGATGGCCTCGTTTTGGGCAGAGGCTGCGCCACCGCCCCCAGGTTTCGAACCCCAATCTCGATCCATGTCTTCGGGTTTTTGCTTGTGTAGAGGGTCGGCGCTCTGAGATTTTTGTTCGGGAGCTGATAAGCAGAGTTCTTTGTTTTTTCTTTTTTTGGAAAAACACAAATGGTCCTTAAAGTATAGATATATTCCATTATAGTCCCTAACATTTTTTCTAATAACCGCACAAACCAAATGAGTGAATAGGTTCATATACACCATCACTTGTCGATTCTATATGGAGGAACCACCCCAAATACATTAATCAGGAACCGGCTAAAGTAATAAACCTCCTCATGCGTGTGTACCTTAGACGGTAGCGACATAGCGGTATGTCGTGCTCCCTTCCCCTCGTTTCCAAGGCAGAGACACTCACGGACACATTGAAGATCGAACAGTCAATAAAATTAAAACATCATACTCATCATCAGTAGAGTAGATAGTGGTTGATCGGTTCCATGGAAACTCCAAAAACTACCACTATGATTAGGACTTTAGGATTCTCAATTTCTTATTCATTCTCTTGAGAAATTATGATTGCCATTCTATTTTTGAAACACGTTGATGTTCTCCTACATATTTATGAGTTTGAATGTCTAATTATGATTCCTGGAGTTGTATCTTAGGCGTTGTTTGTTTTTTAAGAGGTAAAATGCCAGTAGTCTTCGGACCACATCTGTAGAAGAAGAGATTGACCAAACGTCTTCAGTCTGCAAGAAAAAGATTGTTTTTTAAAACTTACAAATTGTAAAAATAAACTGAAAGTTAAATAAACTGGTATTTTTAAAAGTAAAACACATGAGTCAGTTCGATCAACCACTCGATATTATTAGAGCAAAAACATATGACATATTTTTGTTACTTTTCATCTACCTTTTAATATTTTTCAACAATTTATTAATCTATTACAATATTACATATAAACCTCTGATCTTAATTATATTTTTATTTTAAATGTTTGATTATTTGAAATAGTTTTAAAAGAACTTATACACTAAAAAAGATAATTTAAAAATAGATCATTTTTTTTGTTTGAAAACCGGTGGTTGTCGAGGCCAACAAAAATAAACCCTAATTCTCTAACACAAAATAATGTATTGCGGTAAAGGGATCGTATCCACGGAGATTGGTTCAATTTTAAAAGCTATGCAATCAATTCGAAATGATATATATTTTGAACATTATAAAGTAAAAAAGGGGGTCTAGTTTGTGTGAGTTAAAACCATAAAACAAGAGTAAGTAATCAAAAATTGGCAAAGTGAGTTAAGAAGAATAAGCAAACTTAAGAAATGAAATTCAACAATTGTTGAAAGATGAATATTGGGATTCTAATCTAAGCACAACTAGTTCATTTATCAGCATAGTTTATGGTGCAATGTTTAAGTACAACCACATTGGCTATAACAACTCAAAAGCTTGAGTTATCTAGATCCTCTTAATTCATATAGACATTAGAAAAGCTCTTAATATCCATCTTAATCAAAATCGTGACTAAAATAAGCATTTGGTTCAAATAGTTTAACTAGTAATAAGTTCCTAAAGGATCACCAATTCTAAACAAAAGTTACAAAAGCTTGCACTTTAATTTTTAGAGAATAAAACCTTATGATTATTTATGAAATAATAAGCATCCATACAAACCATTTGTTACTAAATTACTTCCAATATCGATTACGTAAGCTAAGAGGTAAATAACAATAATCATTCAAGTATGTAAATCATGGATAGAAACACAAGAACAATCATAGAAATTCAAACAAAGGCTTTATTCACTGAAGAACATTAAAACTCATAAACCATTCAAAATGTTCTAATTGTTAAAGATTAACACCCAATATTGAAATGAGATTTCTAGCCAAGCATGACTAGAAAAACAAGCAACAAAGTGTAGAGAATTGCACCAAACATAAGTTGTAGCAAAATTACAAATTCAAGTAAAGAGAAATGTTGAAGAATTCTCCAAGAGGTTCCAAGCGCTAGTTCTTGCTCTCCCCAAATCGTCTCTGATGGAAAAAGATCTGAAAACCCCTTGTCAAAAGTCTCAAAATAGCAGCACATGTAACACCACGATTTTTCAAATTTTTTTTAAAGCACATTAACACCAAAAGCGCATTAACAGCAAAAGCACAATAGCTGGTGTAGTATTTTATAAAACTCGGTATTATAAAATCTCATATTTTGAAAACCGTGTTTCTTTATAGAACAAATTGTCAAGCTTTAAAAACCTTTCTCACGACCTCGTGTCATGTCTTAAAAATTTGGTCCCAACATAAACCATTAAGTTGTACAAATGTTTGAACAACTACGGGGGTTACAACTTCATATCAAACTAAACCATAGAAAGCAAGTTAGGATTACAAACCAGGATATCAGCTAAGGTTCACTCCATCTAAGATCCCAATTTCTTCGGGTCATCTACTTGCTTCTATCTCTCATGTCTAGAACCTGGGATACATGGCATAAAATAAAATACATAAGACAAAAATGTCTCGTGAGCTACATGGGTTTGGACACAAAACATTTATAAACTTAACATATATCATTTTCAAAACCATTGTAATCAAATCATTTCATAACACTTGCTTTTAAAATCATTATAACTGAAACGTATCATCGTTTTGCTTTTAAAACCTATCATAAGAAGTTTGTCATCTTCAAAACCTTTGTAATCAAATCATGTCAAAATACTTGCTATTAAAAACATAATAACTGAAACATATCATCATTTTGCTATTAAAGCCTTTCATAATAAGTTTGTCATCATAAAACTTTCATTACTTAAACTTGAGTGGTAATCAATCATAAATGTGTTTTATACTTAGGGCTTTAATCACTTAAAGTGATACCCCAAGTCTAGGCTAAGATGGAAAGAACAAAATTAGTCCATCATAGCATCATAAGCTTTAGGACATCTACTTCACGACGGGGTTGGTACCACCCCAGTAGATTCCTCTAGGTTCCGTTACGGGAACATCATGGCCCGGGCACAAAGAATCATGTTATTTGTTCATACTGTCTTGCATAGCTGCACTCATTCATATCTTAAATGCCAGTCATTCATAAACATATCGTTGCTTATCATCAAAACATTCATTCACAAATACATTATGGCTAGGTGCCAAAACTTTCTTTCATAAACATTCGTAAGGCTAGATGCCAAAACTTTCTTTCATAAACATTTGTGGCCTAATGCCAAAACTTGCTTTCAAATTGTTGTGGTTAGATTGCCAAAACATACTTTTCAAATAGCGTTCAAATCGTTATGGCTTGATTGCCAAAACATACTTTTCAAATAGCTTTCAAATTGTTATGGCTTGATTGCCAAAACATGCTTTCAAATCATAGTATAAGACTTTTATAATCATGTCATAGGTAAATAAACTTGCATATCATTTCATATTTGAAATTCACATAAACTATAAAACATTTTGCCATGTACCCCAAAGAGGGAAAATGCCACATCTACTCACCTTAGTAGCGATGTACGTCTAGCTACACTAATCCACATAACTCTATCCTTTCGTTGCTTCCAAGCGTCCTTCAATCTCTATTAATCTAATAGAAGATTAGAACTTATTAGACAACTGAACATATAGTAATTGTCTAATCATTCTTGAACTACTTCTAGTCATCATCTAGTTTCATTCCAATGATTAAGTATGATTCCTAAAACATAATAACCATTTTGGACAATTTTACCCTTTTGTCCCGCTTTAACCAAAAGTGATATTTTCGGGTTCCACAATGCTATTTCAACAACTTTCTAGTTTTTACATCTCTACAACTTCATTAGAATTGTTATATGTCAAAACATCTATCATTTTACCAATTTATATCATTTTGACAAAAGTCAACTATTAAAGTTTCTAAAAATAGAAACCGTAAAAAACATTGATACTTTCCTTCCATGTATCACCGAGATGCTCTTAACATTTCATAAGTTCCATTAGAGTTCGATTTTATGATCATGAGTTTCCATTTAGGCTAAAATAGGAACTTTTATTCTTAACCGCGACCATTTTAGTCGTTATAGACTTTAGTATTCCTACCATTTTCTTAACTAGCTTTTGATTATACATAATAGTACATTGGTATATATTTGATTCCAATATTCCAATAACATCAAACATATTGAAAAATCCCATTTCATGGTCAAGTTTGACCAAAACAGAAAATCGACGATATTTACTTTGTTTAACTATTTCAAAACCCAAAAACCATCACTTTAGATGTTATAGTTTGGAATGATGCAATAACACCAAAAGTTTAGCTTTGACATGATCCAATATTCACATAATACTTGGTTCTTAATACCAAAACTCATTTTATACGAAATTCATGTAAATCTTTGGGTTTGACTAACATAAAAGTCAAACTTGTCCAATTTCAAACCATCAAGAATATCAACCAAATGTTATCCATGAATTCACGAAATATCCATGAATCTTACAAGCTTCTTTCATGCATGGATGGTCCCAAGAAATTTCATGTTTCTAAAACTCGTTGCTTTACCACAATAACATCAAACTTTCAACTCATATGTATTCTTGAAACCAAAACAAGATATAAACAGGAAAAACAATCCCCAAATCCATCATGCATCGAGTATTTTCAAGCTAAATAAACTAGAGTTTCAAGATCAAACTTTTACCTTTCACTTTTTTGCCTAAAATATGAATTTATGGATGTTCTTGCCCCTCTTTCATGAATTCCCTGTTTCAATTCAGGTTCAGAACTACAAATCATTACATGTTTTTGACACGCATTACAAAACTTCCAACCCATCCCGTAATCTGAAGCTAAGTTTTCGAGATTAACTTTAACTTGGCCCTAAATCAGAAAAATTCTGAAGTTCTTGAACATTTCAGTAAGAATCAGATCTGATGATTATTACAGATGCTAGAATCGGACCAAAACTCTCATTTTTCGACCACCATTCACCGCCGGCAAATTCCTAAGCTCCTCCGACACCAAATGGCGTCGGGGTCCACCACCAGCAGCCTCCCGCTGCATGATTTCATTCGCTCTATCCACACTAAATCGCGAACACCAAGGATCCATGGTGTCCGTCGTCGTTCCAGACCACGACCACCGCCGGTCATCTCTTGCCGCCGCACACCAGCGGCGCCGCCACCTTCTTCTTCACGCAGCCGGCAACAGCAGCGAGAAGGTGCTCATTCTTCTCCATCAATCGATCTCTCAGTCCCCTGATCTTTCTTCTCTCTCTTGTGCTCGATCTCAATCTGTCTCTCTATTCTCTGATTTGTACACGCATACATACACGAGAGTGTGTGTGTAATTTCTCGATTTTTGTCTGAATACGGGAACCCCACTCGTTCTCCTTTTCTCTTTTACGCAAACCAGTTTTTGACGCCCACAGAAAAAGATATACGCGACCTTGGTTTTCACTGATGTTGACTTGGTCAAATGCATAATGACCAAAATGCCCCTGGCCCATGCCTTAGACAAATTTTTCCAACATTTCTCTTGATTTTTCTGAAACTTTATAGTAACACAACTTCTACATACAATATCGGGTCTTTGCAAACTTTATATCAATAGAAAGGTCAGAATGAGATTTACAACTTTCCCGTGCCGACTTATGTCCCAATCTTTCTATATTTTTTGTTATAAGTCATTGAACATGATCATTTGACAAATTTTGTCACTTTTGGACCATTTTCAATCTGTCATAACTTCTTCGTTATAACTCCAAATGATCTAAATCTTTTTCCTATATTTTTGTTATCTCAAATATTACAAAAGTCATCTTGATGACTTTTGCCCAATTCCTCTAGATTTTTGAGATAATAATTTCCAAAGTTTGCACGATAAAATTTTCACTTTTAGTCATTAAATTCACATTTTGCCCTTATGTCGTTTTCAAATGAAGTTACAACTTCATTATGACTTAATAAAAGGTCTTAAGCATAAGCTTACATATTTTTACCTTCTTGAACCATTTTGCCCTTACATTGTACATTTTAAAATCATGAATATCAGTCCTTCTCAACGTCAAATATACTTATATTAAATTTTCATTTATATAAAATTTTATTTGTCACAGCACAAAACGGAAAATGACGAAAATCTCCCTAAGACCCATTTGCACGGGCCGCGCAAATGTAGTGCAAATGACCACGCGGGCCGCATGGGTACAAAGAGAGAGAGAGAGCCCATAATCTCCTTCTTCTTTTGTGTAAACCCGACTTTGACTCCTTTTTACCGTTATTTGGGCTAGAAAACTGCACTTTGGCCCATGTCTTCTCTCTTGATCCATTGCTATCTTCCAAATCCAAAGCCCAAAAAATATCGTCCAAGCATCCCGAAATTTCCGCCGCTCTGCCTCCGCAAAATATCTCCGCTCACGCGCTATTCTTCAAATTATCAGTATTTAAACACAACAGACTAGAATGTTTTCTTGAGTGATAAAAAATATAAAAATAGAAAATATGCATGAGAATTTAATTAAAAATGAATTAAAACATGCTAAATAAATTATCAAAAGAAGAAATAAAAGCGAAGTGTAAAAAACTAATGTGTGTGCATACCTTATTTTGTAAAGTTTATATTTTTCTGTTTAGGATCAAATGCTATAAATACTAAAATATATTTATTATTTATTGATTATAATTTTTTATTTATGTAATTCAAATAATAAAGAATAAATAAACTTACATCTATCTATTTGTTATAGTATTGTATCTTGGAAAGATACTCCTTTAAAACAAAATTATTCAAATCCAAAACAATTTGTATGGATAAGCGATCAAAATCTTTTAACGTATAGCATCATAAATAAGGAAATTGAAGATGTCATAATGTGGTAAATTAGATTTTTCTGATTACAATGAGATAATTAGATAAAAAAAATTAAATATAATGCCATAAAAAAAAAATAAAAAGTGCTATAACACATTAAAAATAATATATGTTATTTTTTATTTTGTAAAAGTTTGCAAAGCAAAGTTGGATTTACAAAAAGTCTGTAAAGCTAAAAATTTACGTAAAATTGTAAACCAGAGCTATTATTTTAAAGTATATTCTATATTTCAAATAGTTTATGAGTACGATTTACAAGGAAAAAACGTCTATTATATGACATTAACGAATTTAAGGATCAAAGCAAATGTTTTCTTAAGTTTGTCACATTTCTGTAAGAGTTTACGAATTTATCTTCATTTTAATTGTTTAAAAACCTACAAAAACAAATATTGCTTAGGTAATGAAAAGTAATTAAACCAAAGATAAGATATGAAAAAAAAAGAACTTAAAAGTGTGATATTTTCGCTTAGAAGAGGTTAAGACACAAGAAGTGGTTGGTCCAAGTCTACTCCAAGAAGAGGACACATACGTTTCTAGGTCTACAATATTCTAAAAAACAAATGGTCTATGAGGGCTAATGTCTGTGTGTCGTTTGCTCGATGCAGACAAAAGAGCCCAAGAAGATCTGCAGAAGAAAACAAATAACACCTTAATTTTTTTGATTTTTGAAGTTGAGTATGACCGTACGATTCACAGAGACATAGACAGAATTCTAATTTGGTTATGAAGTTTGAGATTGAAACACAGTTCTGATTTGTGAGGTGAATTTTCTATATCCGTTATCATTTCTTTCTGATTCTAAACCGAAGTTGTGAAACAATAAACCATTTATTAAAATTTTCCACCTTTCAGATTTGGTTATGAGTTCTGAGATTGAAACCATGTTTTGTCTGTTTGGATTCTTTCTGATATGATTTCTGAAGTTGGATACTTGGATAGTTGGATTCTTTATGAATTCTAAAGTTCTAAAAGTATTTAATGTATGTGTAAGAAATCTTTAATATTATACTAATGTGAAAGATAATTGCACATTGTTAAAAAGTTACTAAAATTAAGGCGGTTTAGGTTGAAAATATCTTTCAACTTTTTAACTTATATTGCAATGACACTTCATCCCTTTTGACTTGCATATTATAAAAGCAATTATCGTTTATCAACCTTAGTAGTATTTTAATTACTAACTTATGCGATATATTAATAGGCAAAATACACTAAAACACAACCTATTATGAAGTAATATACAAAAAAAATCCTTCAATAATTTGTAAGTTAAAAAAACAACCTAAAATATTTTACCTTTTAAAATAAACCATTTTACAGGTTTTTGACAATAAGACTATACGGTATGCCTCAGAATGCGGGGGTGCGTTCCGCCACCTCAGCATCCGGGACACGGTGAACACCGCCCCATGGAACGACTTGGAATGCTGGTTTGAACTTTGAACGTTGAAGGTGGACGTTGGCCAACAAAAAAGAACAATTTTTTTTAATTACCAAAAAATATGACGTGGAAATTAAAAGGATGCCTAGGACTGTAGACCATTTCCTTTGGGTGTGTCCTCGAGATGTCTTGGTGACGTGACACTGATGTGGCGGTGGTCTTGGATGTCCTGGGGTTATCCCCACCCTATAGCCTAAGTGACCAAGAAAATGTCGACTAAAATAAAACATTTTATGCATACGTGGAAACAAATTTAACTGGAATGTCTTTAACGAACCCTCTTCATACAAAATCTATAGAACGTCGAAAACGGAGTTCGTATGAGAAAGTTACAACAGTTAAATCGCTGTGAACGAATAAATGTACACAAGGTTTGGACCCAAAATACAAAACGTGGCACCTTAAACATCAAAAATGGGATAAAAAATCATATATTATGAAGCGTAATGTGGTTTAGTATTAAATTTCACAGCCAAATATATTTTTCGGTAAAATGCTGAAAATCGCATATTCGGAAGAATACTGCGCTTAAATGCGTATATCATCATCTAACGAGTTATGAGCCAATCTGAATAAATATTTACCAATATTTTTATACGTAATATTTATTTACAAGAGCATTTCTCTGAAAACTCATAAAAATACGATAAAACGTTTTACGTATTTTATAAAAACACTTATTTTAATAAGTAAATTGTATTATTTCTAAAAACCAACCCAACCCAACCCCCCACCTCCCCATCGGCAGCCAAAGGACCATCCAACATCATTCCATGATCTTAAGTCACTATTCCATATCCTAGCCATATGGTCTAGATGTGATTTCTTTTTATTAAACAATTAAACTAAAAAGCTCCTAAAATCTAATAAAAGCACATAAGTCTCCTCATTTGCTAGCAAGACTCTCTCTACACTCTTTCTTTCTCTCTAATTCTCGACCCACCACCACCATAAAATACCACCAACCACCACCCTCCACCACCACAAACAACCGCCGGCCACCACCCTCCACCACCACCGGTCACCATTTTTCAAGAGTTTTCCAAATCAACTTGGTAAGTTATGTTTACCTAGTGATTTTAAGACTTATAGTACTACTTTCATCTCTTTTACACACACTAACATTCACGAAAATCTATTGGATCTTAGCTTTGTCCAACAGTCCTCCAAGCTCCAAGGCTTGAATCCTCATTTCTTCCGTTAATCTCTCGAGACCAAGCTTGTTTTTAGTCAAAGCACGCTTCAATGGTGAGTTCATACCCCTCTTTTTCATCTTTATTCAAGTTTTAGGGGGAGAATACAATGTTTCCACCGTAAAAACGACTATTTACACAAGTTTTTAACTAGTTTTTGTGTAAAAAGGTTTTTAACATGAAATAATGCTAGATCTAAGTGTTATGAACAATATTATGTGATATGTTTAAATAAAAACACAAATCTATAAACATAATGTGTATAAATATGCTAGATCTTCAAGAGAAAAGTCATAAAAAAAACTAGTATAAACTATGTTTTTGTGACCGGAAATACGACTTTCTAGCAAAAATGGTTATAACCAAGTTATTACACCATTTTTGTGGGAAATATCTTAAAAGATGTTATTTAGGAACATCTAAACAAGTTATTTCATATATTCGTAAATATATGCTTTGTACAACGAAATACTAAAAATAAGCTATTATAGGAATGACACAAGTATTACTATGACTTTTTGAACAAGACAAAATAATTATATAAAAATATATAATTATTATACACTATTATATTATCATGGGAAAAATGATAATGTTAAATACAAGGGTTTTTCTTATACAAATATATGTAAACGAGTTGATACATACATTTTTGTGAGATGAGTCTTCACTGTACTTATTTAAGTATACATACTAAAAGTCCTGAATTTATAACCAAAGTCTCGGTAAGAGAGCGTGATATTTGTGTATTGATCTATACGAGCTTGACAAACCCGCACATGAGCTGTTAGCTACAGCTAGACAGGCAGGTCTGAGGTGACAAATGTCTAACATTCCGATGCATGAAGAACGTTGCGACAGGCTTACATGGTCGCAGTATGGTTATAGGGTGTCTCACATGGGAAAAATCAACTATATATTTTGTTTACGTGGAAATATGTATTTTTAAATAGTTTTATACTATATTAAAAACTACGTCATACATTTTTAGTCTTTGGGTTTTTAAGACTTAAACACTTTTATAAGAAAATATTGGATTTTCTTGGGTTACGATACTATCTTTTACAAAGAAACGGATTTTTCTCATATAAAATACTTATGAACTCACCAACTTAATTGTTGACACTTTTCCAAACTACTTGTATTCTCAGGAAATTGATAAGGTAACCTACAAGCATTGACGAAGGGATGCTACGATGCCATACTATGTATTTTTGAATCATATTGTAATTGTAATTGAAACATACAACTTTGAACTCATGTAACTTTTACAATTATATTATGATGAATGTGTTTGCTTTGATCACTATTGTTCAACATTATTATGATATTGTTCATGAAGTTATCCACCCTCGAACGTTTCCGCCAATCCGGTTTGGGGGTGTGATAATCTAATATAGGTTCCTTTCCCAGATCTTCCATCGATGCCCTCGACAGATCTTCAAGATCGAATGTATGCACACTCCCATCGAAGAAAATGAACTTATCTTCTCCGTCTCCTGTACTCCACTCCCAAAGTCATCGGATTTGCAGATCCAATCTTTTTCCTATTCAAAGCTCAGCCCTTTGTCTCTGTGTTTTCACATCGAGAATTATTTAATCCGAAAGTTTTTTTCTTTCTAGAGTTTATGATACTTTATTATAAATATAAAGTGAAACCTTGGTTTAGGGTGTTCTAGTGCGTTGTAGATTATTATCCAAGACTTGTACCATATGCCCTCTGTGTGGCGACATGGGGGCTAAAAAAAGGAAATAGAGGGATGGGTTTCTCTCGCTTTTACGGCAGTTACCGCTTGGACTTTCAACACACTAATCAAATCTTTGCTTTTCTTCTTTAAATAACAAAACAAGAAGAAAAAAAAGTAAACGTAATGCCAAGAAGCCTCCTATCACTATACTGACTATATCACGGTACTACATTTTCTATGTTTCGTTGGAGATGGGGTATTGATTGGAGAAGACGAACATGAAAGTCTAAAAAATGAACAGCGACATGATGGTCCACATAAGAATGTATTCCATTTGAATGAAGAAGCTAGAAATTTCTGAAGGGATTCGAGAATTGAGTCGTTTAGCGTGTTGTAGCTAACGTTCAAGGGTCCTAATCTAGTTAGGTTAAGTTCAAAAATGGTGTCGGAAAACAAATTGAACAGGAGGTTCAATGAGGTGCGACGGCTGAGATATATTATTGTCACCGATATGTCTCCTAAGAAGGAACTGAAAGAGAGATGTAGAACACTTATTTGAGGGGGAAAGGGAAGAGGAATGTTACTGATACGAGCCCGACACGTATTAGCCAGTTACATGCTACCAGGCCCAAACGGGGGGACCTGCAAACGATGCCGATTTAGAGATTAAAGAAAGAGTCCTGCATCAAGAATTGGTAAAATGAAGAATTAGTCTTTTTCAGTAGACTGTTGCTTAAGTTTAGCTCAGGTGCATAAGGTCCATGACCATTAGTAGTTCCTTTACCTTCTTGCTTATTTATTTGGTTGTAATTTGCATTTGAGATTGGAAATTAATAAGAGAAAATCACTCCAACTTTCATGTCTTTCTCTTGGAGATTTGCCATCTCAAATAGTCATACACCAATTGGTGCTTTATCTTCTTTACCATGCCTCCTAAACCAGAAGACCCCTTCTCCATACACGATCAACTTCAGGCTCTACTACATCTCACACCACCAAAAACAACAACAGGCTCGATACCATTGCCACTAACATGACAAACCTTGTAAACCTCATCACCAACCAACACATCAACCAACCACCTCCACCACCAACCCCACCACCACTACCACCCAACCAACCCCCTATTCCCCAAAAATCTCTCTACCCAACTTTGATGGCTCTTGTTGAAACAGAAACTAAGAAAAAAGGATGCAGAAATGAAGGGACAATTCGAAAGACTTGAATAATTACTTAGACGGATCGAGCTCAACAATAAATACAAACAGTTTATAGGGCGGAATGAGTAAGTCTTAAAGATTAAAGTGCAAGAATTAGAAGAAAGCAAGTAAGAACATAAGCATAAGTAAGAAGAACAAGGATTGATGGAATGAGAGAAGTTTTATATCATATGAAGATAATTACAGATCAGTTCTCCAAACCATGAAGATACAAGTTGGTGGAACTCTCCTTTTATAGTGCAAGGAGAGTTCCAAATAGACAAAGACCTAATGGTGGAATGAACTACAGACCAGTTCATTCCGTTTTACATTAAGGATATTAGTACAAAGTCAGGCTAGACTGCCTAAGTTGATTGTTCTCTATCTAACAGTACACGCGCCTCTACAACTTTAGGGAACATTATTGGACAGGTCTGATTATACTTTATAAACGGATCTTCTTATCTTTGTCGTATCTTCAAATCTCTTGATCGCTTATCTCTGATCTGAATACTTCTGATTGGTACCGAAGTTTAAGGATAAACTTCGGTATGGATGATTGTTGAACATTTGAACATCTGAAGTAACTTGAATTGTTGAACCGAAATCCAAGAGTGGATTTCGGTGTCTTGACTTCTGAGCTTGAATACTTCCGAACACTGACTTCCGAACATAGTCTTCTGATCTTGTGATGCTTCCGAACTTGACTTCCGAACTTACGACGTATTCCGAATGTAACTTTGTTGCACAGTTCTGAAATCCAACATTGGATTTCGGTATAACATATTTCGGTTTCACGTTAAGAATATAAACACAAGTATTAAAGGTGAAAGCATGTTCATTTATGACTAAAGGACTATTCAGAAGTTACATCAAAGCTAATTGTTCAGAAAGGGTTACAGACAAAACACCGGGTTGCTCAACGACCCAATTACAAGCTCAACTATTATAGCTATTCAACAGAAAATAGACATAACTCTGATACCATTGATGGGCAATAGGCAAACAATCAACTTAAACTCTTAAGTTCACATGCAACCTATAAGGATCTATGTTTTCTCTATTGAACCTATAACTAAGAACATAGTAAGAACACTAAAGGTATAATCGAAAATTTCTTAAAGAATACATACCTTTTGATCTTTTGGAAGCAAGCACCACAAGTGTCATGCCTCTAATGGCTCACACCCAATACTTAGCAAGCAAGAAAAACTAGAGAGAGGGAGGAAAGTCCCTTGAAGTTGGCGTGAATTATGAGGGCCTGGGGCTCTCTATTTATAGCCCCAGAATGATAAGTCATACGTCATATAACTGTCATATTTAAACTCTTGATATAATAAGCCTTTTATCATACAATTCAACTTGGTTATCATTACCATAATTACCCAATATACCCATATACATTTCGAAATTATATATATATATATATATATATATATATATATATATATATATATATATATATATATATATATATATATATCGTCCAATATATATGTATATATATTTATCCATTGCTCAACTATTGAACAATTATAATTCAGCCCGTGCACTTTTAGTTAATCCAATTAATCCAAAAATTAAATCTAATTAATTTCTGATTAATCATTAATTAAATATTACAATTTCTAATTAATATATTATTCTCATAATATATTAACAAATTAAATCTTACTATTTCTGATTAATATATTATCCTCATAATATATTAATATATATATCTCTCTCTCTATTAGTTATCTTGTCCTCTACTAGGTTTGAGGGCAATCCAAAAGGACTGTGCTGCTATCAATTGAAGTATATGTATCAATTATAGTTATGACTTAGACACCTAATCCAACAGTCTCCCACTTGGATAAGTCTATAATTATAATACAATATATCTTTCGAATTGATCAGCAAATTGTAGCTTCCAAAAGCCGTTGCCGAACTCTGACCAGTCAGTGGCCTGTCCTAAGATAAGTGATCATATGATCCTCCGCTCTACTAGATATCATTCGAACTTGAGACATGTATTAGAATCAATCTCAATCCGATACTCGGTTTCCCGATTCCTGATTTGTGATGATATATGACTTCTAATTAAACACATCAATTCAGTCCTGGCTAGGCCTAGCATTATAAGTCAACAACAAATCACCGAGGGGCCCAAAGATATTGCTTTTCCCGTTAGGGCAAAAGGAACGAATAAACTTTGACTTATATGCTTGTGTCTTTTACTCATCAAATCACTCACAACAATACGTTTTATAACATCGAGTTACCGATGCGTTTACGTATTATCAATGTACAACCGACTTGTAAATTTCAACTCATTTGTCTCCGTTTCAAGACCATAAGATATTAGTGTCTCAGAATTACTCGTGATATAATCCATGAAGTAATCCTCTGAGCGCGGGTTGATCTAATACTCAAATCTCCATTTCTAAGTACTCATGAACATTGTAGCAACACCATTGCTATGTCTAAGTCCTTAAACAATTTACAATTCAATTCATGACAGTCTTAATTCACTACTTACTTCCAAAAGTATGAGCGACTGTGGATTTTTGAATAATCATATTATCCAGGAAGTAAAACATGCAAAATGAAACAAATGATCTGATAGACAGCCACTCCTGCTTATTACCAAGTCTCCACGAGGTAATCACCAAATCAGATCTGACACAATACTGTTGTGTGTTTCTCGGCTTCTTTTAAACTTTCAATTAATATTTTATATGTCTATATACCCAAAATGACCTTCACTCTTTCCATGTATCCAAAATGTCATACGTTGATACACATCATTGCGGATAATCCGATCGGACACCTTTCATGTCATATGTTAATGTGTCATATTGGTCTTTCTCTCCTAACACCATTTCGGAAATGGTGGTGTGTACTTTAACTTCTCATGGTTCTCGGGTTCTTTAGTCTAGGGGACTGCACCCTACAGTGTCTAGAAGATTTCAAGGTGATAATGATGTTTAGGACAACCATCAATATACCGACGAAACTCTTTAACCATGAAGTTCCTTAGTGCCACACACTGATGTTAATAATTACAGATTTGAAACCCTTTTCAAATTATTATTACATTCACCCCAATCATTTGTCAATGATTTCTCATGTGTGTTCAAATAATCTGTCCAGTATCCTTAGCCAAGTCGTGTCCCGAATCCAACTTACTATGCTTTAAACATTAAGTCATCAGTGCAAGTTCATGACGCTTGTGATCGATCCAATTAGCAGAAGCTCATTGAATCCGATTTGTCCCATTATGAACCTTTTCAAAACCTAAGGATTACTTATTATCCTTGTGTCATGACTTTCAGAAACCTTTTCTGTAGTCATGCATCTTGAGTCTTATCAAGATCATACATATACTGGCAGGGTCTTTACTGACGATTTTATCTATCTGATAGATGCTGGTAACCACTTGAGCACATTGTATCTCCTTTAGATATTTCATAGCGAATCATCTCTTAATGTCAAATCATTATACTTTGTAATGATAAGGGATGTTCCCTAGAAACAGTACGTAACTGACATACATTGATAGGCAGATCACAATGATATTCCCACTAGCATCGACATAGTTTTGGAACTCTTTCAGACTTTTCACAAAATTCAAACTGTTGAAAATACAAGATAACCGATCTCCACGAGTAAGGTTTTTAATCCGATTACTGTGTGACAAATATGTATTTTATCTATAATATGCGGAATAAATAAGAGTTGCGGAATAAAATAAAACGGTAAATCTAAACTAGACAGTATTTAAATAGACAGAAAGCGGTAAATAAAGTAAATGTTAGAAGTTAGAGGTTAGATGTAATAAACGCCATTATCAACGATAAAGTGTTTTTACAATGAATAAAAAGGTTAGAAGTTAGAAGTTAGAAGTTAGAAGTTAGATGTCTCGGTTAAATACAGTCCATATATGTTTTCGTTGTCAAGGTTCAATTCGGATGTATTGGATATTTGGTACAGTTGATTTATAACAGTTTAAATAAATCAATAACGACACAAATAATTTCAAAAGAACTTATCGATAGCTGATGAAGATGGCGTTTTCTTTGAAGCGTCGATTCTCGTTCTTTACGGTAGGATGAGGTTTGGTAGTTTTTGGTGTTTGGTGAAATGGGTTTTTGGTGTCGGTTTAATTGAGATGCACGAGGTTTTTGTGGTTTAGTTTTCGTGTATGTATTTGGTAGTGGGTGTGTAGGTTTTGTAGTTTGGTATTCGGGTTGAGGTTGTTTAGAGGTTTGAAGTTTGGTGTCGGGTAGAGGTTTTGTTTGGTGTCGGGTAGAGGTTTTGTATGGTGTTGGGTAGAGGTTTTGTTTGGTGTCGGGTAGAGTATGGGTGTAGCGGTTTTGTTTGGATGTGGATTTTCTTTGTTTAAAAAGAGTTTTCTTGAGAGTTTTGGTAGGTTTTTTGCTCTTTGGACGTAGGGTAATATTGGTGCTTGAAGGGTATGGTGTGGTGTATGATTTTCTGCACAAGAATGGCAAGAGGTTTGCATCTTATTTATAGTAGCTGAACACAGCGTTCGCGTCGCGACCATATGGTCCGTCGCGTCGCGAAGGGGCGTGTGTCGGGTTGCTTTTGGTCGGCCACTGGTTAGTGCGTTGGGTTGGTAGTCTCGCGTTCAAGAAGTAGGTGGTGTCGCGATGGAGGTCTTCGCGTCGCGACCAGACATCCCGTCGCGTCGCGATCGCTGAAGGATTTTGGTCTTTTGTCTTGCTTCTCTTAACGTCTCGACAAATGTGCTGTCGGGTCGCGATGGGGCTTCGCGTCGCGACCGGGCCTTCCGTCGCGTCGCGATTGCTGAAGCAATCTTGATTTCTGTGTTTTGTTTTTCTTCACGTTCAATCTTGAATCCATGCAACCTGAAATACTGATAATATTTGTTAAAAAACATTTCGACTTATTTCAGTGATGGTCACATAAAAACATAAAAACATTATTCAACAATTTCCCCCTATGTGATCATTAATGAAATGAGGAGAAAAATGTTTGATTGAAAATTCTTGAAGTTTGGATAAGACATTTATAAAACCATATCACTTGTTTTGAAAAAGTGTGACTAGATTTTACTTATGTTTTGAAAAATGTTTGTCAAGAATATTTGTTTCTGAATCAAGGTTTCGAGTTCGATTATCAAAAGGTTTTTGTATATGCATTTTCATAATATTCCTTAAGATTTTATAACATTTATAAAGACGACAAGTGATCTTAATAGGTCGATTCAGATGAACGTTCATAGGTATAGCTCACACTTGACTGAGGTGTTTGTTTGTTCTGGGTGCAGAACTGGTGTATAATCACTAAAGATGAGTGATATCTCTCAGTTTGAAGGTGTTGACTTATGCTTAATGTGGATTTATACCTATATACTTTAGTCACTTGGTCTTCATATTAGATAATCAATCACATAAGACTGGTTTCGGCATTACTCAGAGGGTTTCTTCATTCATGCCATTGATGTTCACTCTCTCTCCGTCAGGAAATACATGTAGAGGGGTTTAGAAATATTCATAGTGCAGTTTGCAAATAAGAATATTCAATTATGAAGGCTACAGTATCCTGGTAAATCTTTGGTTTTAACAGTTGAATTTGATAAAGCATTTGAGAATCTGTTTGTTTGGAAAAATTTGAGAGATGTCTGTCTTGATGGATTGTTGTTGTAAATTTTCCTTTTCTTTGGTGAAGCGTTCACCTTTGTCTTTATCTTTTCTTGATTTGTGTGAATACACATTGTGTAAAAGATATCTGATGTGGTTACCAATTGTGATTTGTTGACAGCATTTGTTGGATGTGACTTTGTCGTTTCTTCATTTGTCAGATTTGTTATGCTAGATGATGAAGCTTTTCTTTGAAGTGGTTTGATTGAGGATAGGGATAGGTAATATAATAGACAGTTTGTCTAATATATAAGAAAATGAATGTATCGTCCCTGGTCATTTTGATATCTAAGCAAAAATGAGACTAGCATCACGGTATAAGAGTATAAATCCTATAAGTCACAATGAAAACACCTTTGCTCACAGAAATGAATTCCACTTAGCATTTAAAGACGAGGCACAATTTCTCACATGGGTTTGGTTTTCATCTGAATCTCCTGATCTTATGTCCCTTAATAGATAAAATCGTTATAATTGAAATAAATTCAAAGGGAATAGGAGAATGTACATAACACAAATGTTTGAAATTTTGAACCTTCTCTTTAATTAAGAATCAATATAACTGAGAACATTCATCGAGCATCAGTATCTGAAATTTTAGTCAAGAAGATGTTAATCACATGGTTTTATAAAAACTTTTAAAAGATAAAACTTTATTCAATTTTTTTGATTTTTGATTATGTGGATGTTTTTGAAAAATTTGGTTATTTGAATGTTTTTGGTAAATTTTGGTTTGGGGGTGGGAATGGGGTAACGAGAGTTCCCCCATAAATGATGCACTGGGATCATTTTGGATAGGTAGTTTGGGATTGTTTAAAGAGGAATTTGGTTTTGGTGGTTCTCCCATAAATTATGCATTGGGATTATTTGGACAGGTGGATTGGGGTGTTTTAGAAGGGTTCTGGTTTTGGTGGTTCCCCCTCGACTGGATCCGCATCATTTTGGTTTGATTGTGAAGTTTCTGCATCGGAGGTAGTGTGGGTTTGAAGTCTTGTAGAAGGCTTTGGTTTCCTGTCATATGCTTGGAACGGCCACTATCGATATACCATGTATCATCCTTGGGCTCTCCAGCACAAAGTACCTGCAATTAGACAGAAAGTTTAGGTACCCAAACCATGGTGGGTCCTGATTTGTTAATGGTTTTCGGTGATTTGAAATCATTATGGTTTCTGTTATTTGGACGAAGTGGTTGAGGCTTGATTTGACTTATCAGATTTTCCCAATTTAAGATTTGTTTTTGAAAACCTGTCATTTGAAATGGTCTTTGATTTTGTGAAAGGTATCTTATATGTGAAGATCTGTTTGATAACCTTTCTTTGTATCTGGGATTTTGATGATTTTGGAAAACATTATGATGATGGAATGGAGTTTTGTGAAATGATGGTTTCTGAGAGTTCCCTGAGAGATTGAAGTTTATCTCTTGAAAGCGATTTTGAATTGGTTTTTGAAACGGTTTTTGTTTTTGATTAAAGGTTTGTTTTTGTGGCAAGAAGGCTGGTTTCAATGGTTTCTTTTGGGTTTGGTGGGTTGAAGACCTATTAGTGAAAGATCTTTTGGAAACAGTGAAATCAGTATCATCTGGATTACAGTTGATAACTGTTTCGTCGTCTGAATTTTCCTCATTAACAGATGTGGATATATCTATTAGAGTTGATTCAGAGTTTTCACTGTTAGTCCTGGTTTCTTGTTTGGCTTGTTCGATTTCGAAGGATTCTCTTCCTAATCCAGGTCTGTAATTCGTATCGATTTTGCCAGATCCTAAGGATGTTGCTTTGATGAAAATATCATCACTTAGTTTTCTAGCAAGATTGATAGAATCCAGTTTTCCTTGAAATCTTTGATTCTCGGATTCAAGAAGTTTGATTTGTTTTGAAAAATCATCTAATTTCAGAATCAAACTAGAGTTTATGTCAGTTAAATCTTGAATTTTTAGTTTTAACTGAAGGACTTCTATTTCTAAGGCATCTTTTATTTCAGATGGAAAAACAGATTGATTTTTTATTTCCAAGTCCTTTTTTTGTTTTAGAGCGTCATTTAATTGATCTAAGACGTGATTATATTCTTCTGATTTTCGTTAGCCGTCTCTTTCAAGTTTGTCTCTAGTCTTTGTTGATTCTCCAAATCTGAGTTGCAAGGTTTGTAATTCAGATTTGTAGATATCAGATTTGACTATTGTGTCATGATATAGTTTGAGATCAGCTTTCAAACTGTTCTCAATCTTAGTCATGTGGGACTCAAATGGTGTTCTTGAAAGACCGATTTCTGAGATCATAGACCATACCTGATCGATGACATATGGAGCTCTTGAGTAGGTTGTGGAAGACATTTTTGGGTTGTGTTTCTTTTTGAAAATTTTAAGATTTTAATTTTTTAATTTTTTTTTAATTTTTTTAATTTTTTTAATTTTTTTTTGAACAAGTGATATTAAGATGAAATTTTTAAAGAAAACTTATTGGTGGTTTATAAAAACGCTACACAAAAGTTCTCGACAAAAATTTCAAAGTAAATCACACAAGCTCTGATACCAATTGTTGAAAATACAAGATAACCGATCTCCACGAGTAAGGTTTTTAAGCCGATTACTGTGTGACAGATATGTATTTTATCTATAATATGCGGAATAAATAAGAGTTGCAGAATAAAATAAAACGGTAAATCTAAACTAGACAGTATTTAAATAGACAGAAAGCGGTAAATAAAGTAAATGTTAGAAGTTAGAGGTTAGATGTAATAAACGCCATTATCAACGATAAAGTGTTTTTACAATGAATAAAAAGGTTAGAAGTTAGAAGTTAGAAGTTAGAAGTTAGATGTCTCGGTTAAATACAGTCCATATATGTTTTCGTTGTCAAGGTTCAATTCGGATGTATTGGATATTTGGTACAGTTGATTTATAACAGTTTAAATAAATCAATAACGACACAAATAATTTCAAAAGAACTTATCGATAGCTGATGAAGATGGCGTTTTCTTTGAAGCGTCGATTCTCGTTCTTTACGGTAGGATGAGGTTTGGTAGTTTTTGGTGTTTGGTGAAATGGGTTTTTGGTGTCGGTTTAATTGAGATGCACGGGGTTTTTGTGGTTTAGTTTTCGTGTATGTATTTGGTAGTGGGTGTGTAGGTTTTGTAGTTTGGTATTCGGGTTGAGGTTGTTTAGAGGTTTGAAGTTTGGTGTCGGGTAGAGGTTTTGTTTGGTGTCGGGTAGAGGTTTTGTTTGGTGTCGGGTAGAGGTTTTGTTTGGTGTCGGGTAGAGTATGGGTGTAGCGGTTTTGTTTGGATGTGGATTTTCTTTGTTTAAAAAGAGTTTTCTTGAGAGTTTTGGTAGGTTTTTTGCTCTTTGGAAGTAGGGTAATATTGGTGCTTGAAGGGTATGGTGTGGTGTATGATTTTCTGCACAAGAATGGCAAGAGGTTTGCATCTTATTTATAGTAGCTGAACACAGCGTTCGCGTTGCGACCATATGGTCCGTCGCGTCGCGAAGGGGCGTGTGTCGGGTTGCTTTTGGTCGGCCACTGGTTAGTGCGTTGGGTTGGTAGTCTCGCGTTCAAGAAGTAGGTGGTGTCGCGATGGAGGTCTTCGCGTCGCGACCAAACATCCCGTCGCGTCGCGATCGCTGAAGGATTTTGGTCTTTTGTCTTGCTTCTCTTCACGTCTCGACAAATGTGCTGTCGGGTCGCGATGGGGCTTCGCGTCGCGACCGGGCCTTCCGTCGCGTCGCGATTGCTGAAGCAATCTTGATTTCTGTGTTTTGTTTTTCTTCACGTTCAATCTTGAATCCATGCAACCTGAAATACTGATAATATTTGTTAAAAAACATTTCGACTTATTTCAGTGATGGTCACATAAAAACATAAAAACATTATTCAACACAAACCTTATGCATATTCTGAGAATCCAAAGTCCAAACTTCTAACATAATCATAGGACTCTTTCGGACTACTCACAAAATCCAAACTTTTGGCGTATTTTGAGAATCCGAAGACCCTTCAGTGCGAGGTGTCCATTAGATGGATCTCCAGGGCTATGTACCTTTTGTATCGGCATGTTATAAACCCTTTTGGTTGTGTCTTACATGCAACCCTTGTGTTTTTCCATTTAAGGAAAATGGTTTAGATAATCTAATCCTACTATGACTCACGAAGTGCAGTTATAGCAAACAGTATCCTTTCATATTTGTTTTAGTTCTGTTGATAGTGTCTCTCTCAAAATCAATCACATGACTTTGAGTATCGCATCACTCAACTATTTTGCTTAAAATGTAGGTACATTTCTATCTATGTTGCCTTCTTTTGATGATTCAATTACTTCTACTGGCTCTTAGGCCAGCTGTACAATCAATCAAATTATCACATAGACCGAGTCTCGCCCTAAGGTTCTCTTATTTGGTAGCAACCGGGCTCACCAATGCTTCCAGGCAGTAGGACTGCTTATCCTTACCAACTTAGTGTTTTACCACTAATCGGTATGTCACACAGATCATAACAGCTTATGATGGTGACCAATACTACTTGTCTGCGAGGAGAAAAGTATGTCAGGTTTAATAAGAATTCGATCCCTGGTCAAGTCTTGGTGATGACTAGAGGTTCTTTCACTTGGATAATCCTTGAATTCCTTTAGGATCACTCTTGCTCCCACTGTTTCCTTAGAATGTGAGTTCTTTCTAAAATGGCTCTTTTTTCAAAGGTACTGATGGGATGACCAATGAAATGACACTGCTAATGAGGTTCAGGCTAGTTATGAGGTTCAGATAAATGCTACATGACCCTGGACCCTCTACGTGTACAAGTAGGGGCGAACCCTGCTTTACACTTCAGACGGTGTCTGTGCAACCTACTAAGTCCAAGATGTGGTTTTATATGTTTTTATGGTCTGACTGGTTGAATATCTAATTTGTTGAAACTTATTAGAAGTGTGTCTAATACATTGAGGATCGAACTGTTTCGACCAATGCTCAATCTTCTTCCCCAAGACACATTATAACCATTTAATGTTCTTGGAAGAGGAAGATCTGTGAAACATTTTCTCATTTGATGTTTTTTACTCAGACTTTGTTGATCTTATACTTCCTTTAAAGTTCTTGAACAGTTCAAGGTTTCAATCAATCACTTATTCTGATAAACGAAGTTATATTTGTCATACTGATTGGCAAATATTATGAAGTACAACTAATTGTGTTTTATTTGTAGATTCGAGCAATTCACAATTACTAATGTGTCCGTTGCTCATAATCTTAATGTCTTTTACATCTCCATGTAAATTTATGACTTGTTAATTGATCAAGATATGCATTCATCACTTGACTCTAAGCCAACTGATTCCAAAAATCCTATCAATTGGATCTTTAGGTGATTTATTTCTTGCAACAATCAATTTTCTATTAAGAATTCTATTCATCACGTGACTCCAAGTCAAATGATTCCAAAGTCCTGTCCACCTGGACCTTTGGTTGAAGTGATTCTTATCAAATCTAACTTTAACAATCATTCAACACAATTTTATAAATCTAACACACTTTGGATGCATTAATATTTAAGTTATTATCATTTATGTTATCAACACATTCACACAACATTTCAAGGATAATTAAACAAACATGCTTTTAAAAGAAAATTAACATTTTATTAAATCAGAAATATCCTCAAACAATGTACTATGTGAAAACAATGTCATATGCATCTAATAACATAATCAAATATCTATCTAAACTTAACAAACTACACGAGCTTGAGATCCAATCCGAATATGCTCCTATGCATCAATGTCCCACATCCTACTGAGTCCCTACATACAAAGCAAATGTGACAATCACATTCTGTATCAAGGAACTAAGGATCAGGAGTTTTGAGCTTTTAGATATACCTGAGTTACCAAATTGTTTGACTTTGGAGCATCTTCCAATCTTCCTGTGACTGTAACCCACCCTGTGGATTCCTAGCTTGAGAATCTCAGAACCGGTCTGGATGGTTTCTTGATGTGCTTCAAAAGCGGACTCAATCCCGAACTATGCATCTGCATGAACGACTCGTACAAAGTCAACATCGAATGCATTTCCATGATGGTCTTGTGCTGGTCCCCTTTCCGGTGCATCTGTATGAACGGATCGTACTAGCTAGTCAGAGAGGAGAGCAAGATGTTGACGCTCATCTCCTGATTAAGAGAGTGACCATGTTTGCACAGCCCGTCCATGTATCCCTCAATCCTGAGAACATGCGGACCAACACTACTTCTTTCTTTCAGCTTGCACACTCCAAGCTCTTTGAAGATCCTAACTCGTTCCTTTATAATCGGCTCTCGAAACTTTTCCTCAACCAGTTGTGTTAACTCATATGGGCCCAGGAATGCAAAATCCCTGCGGATGTCGGGGTCAATGGTCAACAGAATGAGGCTACGAACTTCTTCAGACTCATCAATCAAGAAGTCATGGTCATCACGAAGCTGCTGTGTGATGCCATGTTTCGGTAGGCGGGGAAGTGGACACTCGATTAGATATGGCTTTCTTTCATATCTCATAACTAGTTTTCACTGGCGAAGCCATTCTACGTAGTTCAGTCCAGTCAGCTTATCCATATTCAATAGGTACTTTCTGAAGCTCTCAGAAATAGGTGATGGAGGAGAGTTGACACTGGCTTCAGACATCTATAAAAATCAAAGTTCATTAGCTTAATATTTTTCATTTTAAATAATTACCCAATTATTATTTAACAAGGCTAGGACCCAAAATCTTTCAACTATGGTGTGAAGAGGGATGCTGTAATCACAACATAAAGGTCATTAAGGTAGATATACATTTATCAATTTCAGTCTTATGAAATTCCTATATCTGTGAGATTCATTGACCGAGGTCAACGACATGTTTAATCTCAAATGATACTATTTTATTTGTGACTAGGATGCCGAGGATCACAAACAAGATGTGAATAACCATGCAAATTGCTTGGTAACCTCAAGGTCATTTATCATCTCGATTGATGTGCCGGTGAACCACACGCGCTCAATCAACAATGATAATTTATGAGATACTCATTACGGCTCTTTATGAGTCCCCATTAGTGTTCCGGTAAACCACACACGCTCCACTAATGACTCACAAAGTGTAATGTGTAATTTCATGGATTAGCATACTTTTCACATTTTCCTAAAGTAACTAGATTGGTATTTTATTAAAGGTCCTAGTACTTTTGTCTAATAGCATTATACTTATAATGATATTAGGTTGTCCTATCAGATCCGTTCTGCTAACCACTCTCCACTGATCAAGGGAGCGGTGGGTGAGAGTGGACACCCATTCAACTGCCATTTTATAGGTAGTTTCCTTATACCCCCTTATAGACCAGCTTCGTGAATGAGGCATACTAGCGATCTGATTGACTTATTCTTATACATATATGTATTAACTTTTAATAATAATATGTATAAGGTTTATTTTAAACATTTAAAATATTTAGTCTATCCTTTTAAATTTTTGAATTAAACTATTTAGTTCAATTTAAAATTAAACCCAAATTGATTTAATGTGTGTCTTTTAATTAACTATTAATTTAATTAATTAAATCATATAAGGATTAACAAATTAAACAATTAATTTTAATCCTATTCCTTGCCCACTAAGTTTTCCAAAAATAAGACCAAGGGATTCCATTTATTAAATAATAATATTTACCAAAAATAGAAAAACCCTTTGGAGGTACATGATTTTCGACAACTACAATGGTGGAGGCTAGGGTTTTCAAAACCTTAGCCATAAGTAGATCCAAATGAGGCAAGGGTTTTATTTCATAAAACCCTACTACCAGTTCAACTATTATAACTATTCAACAGAAAACCGACATAGCTTTGATACCACTGATGGGAATAGGCAAACAATCAAATTAAACTCTTAAGCTATGCAGTTATCGCGGTCAAAACCGTAATCGCGGTAACCTACCGATATTTAATTTTGCGGTTCTCGCGGTGGTATAGCGGTGGTATAGCGGTTTTTTAGTAATATGTAGAATTTATATATTAGACTATTACTAGTAGAATTAATATCATAAAAGTCATTCAAAAAACATCACATAAGGCTTAATTTAAGACATAAGTCACATAACATAACATTCTCATCGACATCTGAGTCAAAGTATCAAATTCAAATTCAAATTCAAATTTAATCGCTGATAATTATCGCGGTAAATCGCGGTAAATAGCGGTAAATCGCGGTAAATCGCGGTAAATAGCGGTAAATAGCGGCGATTTTATCGGTACCGCTATTTTCCACCGCTAAACTGAACCGCGATTATCCTGACCACCGCGATACCGGCGCTATACCAGCGCTATACCGGCGCGATTAACTGCATAGCTCTTAAGTTCACATGTAACCTATAAGGATCTATGTTTTCTCTATTGAACCTATAATTATGAACATAATAAGAACACTAAAGGTATAATCAAAAATTTCATAAAGAATACATACCTTTTGATCTTTTGGAAGCAAGCACCATAAGTGTCGTGCCTCTACTGGCTCACACCCAAAACTTAGTAATCAAGAAAAACTAGAGAGAGGGAGGAGAGTCCCTTGAAGTTGGAATTAATTATGAGGGCCTAGGGCTCTCTATTTATAGCCCCAGAATGATAATTCATATGTCATATAATTGCCATATTTGAACTCTTGATATAATAAGCCTTTTATCATACAATTCAACTTGCTTATCATTACCATAATTAACTAATATACCCATATATATTTCGAAGTTATATATATATATATATATATATCGTCCAATATATATGTATATATATTTATCCATTGCTCAACTATTGAACAATTATAATTCAGCCCCTGTACTTTTCATTAATCCAATTAATCCCAAAATTAATTCTAATTAATTTCTGATTAATCATTAGTTAAATATTACAATTTCTAATTAATATATTATTCTCATAATATGTTAACAACTTAAATCTTACTCTTTCTGATTAATATATTATCCTCATAATATATTAATATCTCTCTCTCTATTAGTTAGCTTGTCCTCTGCTAGGTTTGAGGGCAACCCAAAAGGACTATGCTGCTATCAATTCAAGTATATGTATCAACTATAGTTATGGCTTAGACACCTAATGTAACACTAAGTTCATTCATCAACAAAATTTTAAATTCTTGCATACCTATATACGAAGATGTTTCAAGGATGATCAATACTGTCCTAAAGAATCCAACAGGTTCTCACTTCCTTCAATTATTTATGTTCTGTGTGAATCACGGTGTTGTGCGTGTTTTAAGTTCATGAATGGACCGGGCTTTCTTTGATTTTACTAACCTTTTTCAGGAAAAAGTCTAATAGAAAATAGAGAAAACTGCAAAAATGGTCCGTGTGGTTTGCTGTTTTTTGTGGTTTTGGTCCAAACCTTTGCATATTTATATGGATGGTCCTTTTTCAGAGGTTTCTATATGGAAATGGTCCCTGTCCAACTTGAAATGTCTGTTTTGCCTTTTTAATTTTTTTCTATTATTTTTAAATAACCACCAGTTTTATTAAATAAAAAATAAAATTCAATTCCCTTACCACACCTATCCGACCCCACCACCCCACCCTCTCTCTCTCTTTCATTCCTCTCTTAACAATTTGAATCCCCATCTCCTTCAACATCCACCTTGTTCCACCGGTCTTACGTTGTCGCAGACTCATCCATCGCCATCACCAGCTCCTTCAGCACGATCGCCAGCTCCTCCAGCACCATCTTCGGCTAAGTTCCAACTACCATATATAGATCCACACAATCAGAACAATGAGGTGGTGTCATCGTTTTGCATCAACGGTAGAGGAGATGAGAGTATGGCTGCCGGAGGCAACGATGGAATCTCTAGGTTACATTCTTTTTGTTAATCTAATAATTATACACACCACATGTACTAAAACTCAAGCAGAAGTTAAATATTGCACTCCATCTACCATGTTCAACAAATGACTACTGAAAACCCCCACATTCGAGTGACAATGACTTGGAATCTTGAGGTTCTAAAGGTACAAATCTAAGCTCCTCCCCCTCATCGAACTAACAGATACGCCCAAAGGTTTGAATGTATTTGGATATGAAATCTGGAAACACGAAGCTACCGTAGAACCAGATCTGAAATCTGGGTTGAAACCGAATCTATAATCTGAGTCGAAATAAATATATGGGTTTAAGCGATGAATGAAGCACTCTTGAGGGACCTGCTCTTGATATTTTCCACCACCGCAAGGATTCCACCGGTATAGGTCAGAAACATTGACGATCGTGCAAATTGTGTAATTAAATTTTTTTTTTTTGGATTTTTAGTTTTGAAAAGGACATAAAGGAACAACGTATTTTTTGGATTTTTGAATTTTTTAATTATTTTTTTAATTTTTGTAATTTTTTATAGTTTATAATTCTCCCCCGAAATGTGTGCATGGAAGAGAATTAGAGAAAGTAAAAACATGAACAAATTTAACCAAAAAAAGTATACAAAATTTACAGGGACAAATTTATTAGTCATCGAAACGAATCATTTTCAAAAATCCAACAAGCACATCAAACCGAGCTTTTGCAAAAGGTTTTGTAAACAAATCCGTCACATTCTTATCTGTGTGGATTTGCTCTAAATGAATAAGTTTTCACTTGTAGCAATCTCGTATAAAATGAACATTGATGTCGATGTGCTTTGTTTTAGAATGTTGGACAGGATTTTTAACAATTTGGATAGCTGCATCATTGTCACAAAATATGGAAGTGTCAAGAAAATTCAAACCATAATCGAGAAGTTTATGTTGCATCCAAATGACTTGAGAACTGTGACATCCGCCTAAAATGGATTCGGGTCAACCCAACCCAATTGGAAATTTAATAAACCCTACTCGAGATTTCTTGACGTTAATAGGATCAAAACCCTTACACTACGATATAAATTGACGTTAATATCAATATAGCATAGTATAACGTTATAACTATAATCAAATTAAATTATAATACCATATTAAAATCAAATCAAAGTATGATGCTCTAATTAAATTAAAAAAATCAAACTTGAATGCTATAATTAAACTTCAAATCAAAGTAGATTGTTATAATCAAATAATAACCTATTTTTTTATAAAACTCTATTTTTATAAACACTACATTAAATTTTATAAAACTCTTAAGATGCTTGTGTTAGTGGGGAATTACGAAGACCACCAAAAGTAAAAGTTTATTCCTATTGTCTCCCACTCACACCTCCCATCATCTTTCCTTTCATTTTTCTCCCAACACATTATTCTCATCACCACTCAAACCATATCTATTCTTTCTCTCACTCTCAATCTCGAAATTCCTCCTAGAAATCTTCATATTTCAGCCAAGAACACTCCAATATACTCAAATCTTCATCCCTCTTGAAGCATTCATCAAGGTATGTTGTTAAAAGTCTCAAATTCATGAATGAAACAAATTAAATCCACCAAACTATCTAAAACTCATTTTATGCATAAACCTGATTTTTCTCAGGATCCCATCAATAAAATAAGAAGTTCTGGAAATTGTTAGAAAATAACTTATTTTTATTGAATTACTATAATTATTGCAATAAAATAGGGCAATAATTCACCTAAAATACTTTTTACAGTCAATAAATTCTGGAAAAATGCTGAAATGACCCGTATATTGAGTAAAGTGGATTTATGAAGTTTCATGCATTTATATTACTTTTTGTTGCTTATTTTGTATGTTATTTTGTTGTAGATAAATAAATTGCAAAATATAGTTATGTATGTTAAAAACTAGATTTTATATTTTTCGCACCTTATTAACATTTTAAAGACTCCACGACAAAATTTACAGATTTTTGTAAGAATGTTTGCTTATTTTTCCTGATTTAATGATTATTTAATGGTTTAAATTGATAATAAATAGCTACACATGTCCAAAAATTATAAAACCTTATCAGAACATGTTAATCATAAAAACAAAGTCTAATGAATTTCTCTTAATAATTTCCTATTATTTATGATTTTATTGATTAGTTAATAATGAAAAACATAAGATATACTTCCCCTAGTCCACAATATCCAAAATATTTACAGTAGGCTCAATATAATGTTAGAAAACTATGGTTAAGTTTCCAGAATTTTTGGGAATCATTTATTAGTTTTCCCGAAATTTGTTGTGGTTTAATTATTAAAATACTAAATAAATACTAAAGCAGTTAAGAAAAATATAAAAATTTTACAGTAATTACTATTTTATGAAATAATGATTGTCTGATTTTTTCAGAATGTTTTATTACTGTTTAGTATTTAAAACCATTTTCCTAAATATCTAAGCATGTAAAAATGCATTTTTAATGATTATTTCATATAAATAATTGTTTATAATATATAAAATCTGTAAATACTTATAATTTGACTAGTTATTATTTTAATAAGAAATTATTAAAATCTTGCCTAAAGTGAAAATATAAATTAATTAAGCAAAGTAATTAATTCAATTTAAAATTCATTTAACATATGAATACATTAATATTCAAAACAAAATTTGGATTATTGTTAATTCATCTAATATAAGAATATGTGTCTAATTATTTTTATTAATACTATATTCCCGTTTATCGATTCCTAAGCCAAAACTATTAATTATATTAGGTTCTACGACATTTTGACTCGAGCCGTCTATCGTACAACACGCGCATTCCTTATTGGACTAATGTGAGTAATCTACCCCATATTTTATAATTTTCAATACTTTTGGGGTGTATCATGTGGTTTTAATATTTTCCAACTTCATTTTATTATTTTTTCACCATTGAGACATTGTTGGGACATTTATACATGAATCATTATTTGTATAATTATTGATTGTTTACGCTATATGTACTTGTAGTGCATTACCATTTTTAGTCTAATCTCCATGACTATGCCCGTATTCTTGAGGTACGTTATGGACCATAATAGCGCCATTGGGTTGACCACCCCGCCTTGGGACGCTAAGGTGATTGATTACACGTGGTTGAGTGTGTATGATGATTAGATGCTCCATCCTATATATATATATATATATATATATATATATATATATATATATATATATATATATATATATATATATATATATATATATATATATATATATATATATATATAGGGTGAGGACTTATTGTTGTTGTTATCATTTGTTAATCAATTTTTGATTTATAAACTATTATCTCAATAACACTTGCTTGCCAACTTCAAAAGGAAACAAATTTCAAATTATTCAAACTCACAATTTTCTTTAATAAAACTAGATTACTCACCAACTCTCGTAGTTGACCTGTTTTTACCCATGATGCAGATTTGAAGAATGAAGTTGATGAAAAGTAGGGTGTACCTTAGAAACCCACAAGACTATTTAAATTTGATGCAATAAATGTTGTTGTATTTGGATTTGTATTTGTATGTTGTGGATCTGGTTTGCATACTTAGTACTTAATTGAATCTAATCATATTATAACATAGTTGTCATGAGACTTTGAACAATATATCACGCCTTGATCGATTCCGCCAAGGATCGGGGTGTGACAGATTGGTATCAGAGCCCTTGACTATAGGGAATTAGGTTAATTGCCTTGACCTAGTCTATAGCCTCTAGGGTCCTCTCGTATGCTAGTTTATAAAATGCACACACAACTGCATGCAATTCGCACTTAGAAAATCCTAGGAATACCTTTGTGTGCTAATTGCTCCCTTATGTGCTTACGTATTACATCCGACACTTATATGTGTGCATACACTTGTGAATTTTCTCATCTTTCTCTTAAAATCACACACATACTCAAATGGTTTCAAAATAAAAATTTATATACATATATATTCCTTAGAGCTCATAGGAAATTAAAAGTCATCCACTCTAGTTGGGTAGGATCAAAGTAATGGACGCGTAGTAACTGGAAGGGGGAGGTGCCGGTAGCCCGAAAGTCCTGACTAGGTAAGCATTCGTATACATCCCAATCAACCGAGGGACCAGTTTGCTTACCTGGGGACCAAAGGCGAGAGTTCCGAAACCTATAGGCCAAAGCGCATCATTCACATTACTTTTGTGCCATCAAAATACCCGACCTTATCAAACGTATCCGAAAGGATACACTCCAAAATGGCCAACTCATTGGACTATTAAGTTCCCTAATGGGCCTTGAAGTGGGAAAAACAAGTGAAAACTTAGTATTGTGGGGGCCCACGCAATTGCTACATGCTTCACATTTAGTACCCATGGAAAGCCCAAAAGGTGCCCAACACTCCTAACCATGGCCCAACAAGTGTTTTACAATCATTTTACCCAACAATGTCTACAAACTTAATTTCCATAATCAATTTACAAATAACTCACAAGTCCATATGCGTGTTTCTCATAGATGGCATTACGACCCCCTCTGTAACCATTGTAACTATCACCATATGTCCACCAGCCCGTGTCGCCTTTGTACGACTTGTGGTCGCTATGGCCACTTGGCGGACACATGTCGTGCACCAAAAACTCAACGACCATTCGCTCTACCCTCAAATCAGCAAACACAAACCCGGTATCCAACTGGAACATGCTTCAACTGTGGTGACCCCACCCATTTCAGAAACACGTGTCCTAGGCTTGTCAATATCATTAACACTCAAGCCCAGGCAAATCCAACAATGCAGGTTCCAGCTCCCAAAGGCCGAGCATTTGTCATTATCGCAACCCAAGCACAGACCGATAACAAGGTCGTAAATTGTACGTTTCTCATAAATGACTGCTACGCGTCAGTACTTTTTGATTCAGGTGCCGATAAAAGTTTTGTGTCTTTGGAATTTGAACCCATACTTCACATACCTTGCACGATTCTTGATGAACGCTTTACCGTAGAAGTCGCCAATGGAAAATACATTTCATTCAATGCAGTCATCCAAGATTGAACTTTCGATTTTTGCAGTCATAAATTTTCCGTCAATTTAGTTCCTATGGAACTTGGTAGCTTCGACATCATCGTGGGAATGGATTGGTTATCCCAAAACCATGCTGAAATAGTATGTTACGAGAAGTTTATTCGTATTCCTCTTGCCGACGGTCAAAGTCTTCGTATTTATGGCGAGACTCGTTCAAAAAAGCTTAGTCTTATGTCATTTACTCAAGCTCGATCATATCTACGTAAAGAATACATGGCTTTCTTAGCCCATGTGGTGGAAACAAAGGTCAAAGAAAAGAAGATCGAAGATATTCCGATTGTACGAGACTTTCCCGACATCTTTCCCGATGACGTATCTGGACTCCCTCCAGTACGTGAACTAGAGTTCCGCATCGATCTCGTTCCTGAGGCTGCTCCCATAGCCAAGTCTCCATATCGGTTGGCTCCTACCGAGATGCAAGAATTGGCAAGTCAGCTCCAAGAATTAACCGATAAGGGATTTATCCGCCCTAGTACTTCACCCTGGGGATCCCCGGTTCTCTTCATCAAAAGGAAAGATGGTTCGTTTCGTATGTGTATCGATTATCGGAAGTTAAATAAATTGACCATCAAGAACCGATATCCATTACCTCGGATCGACGACCTTTTTGATCAGCTTCAAGGAGCTTCATGTTTCTCAAAAATCGACCTCCGCTCGGGTTATCACCAACTTCGAGTATGGGAAGAAGACATCCCTAAAACCGCCTTCCGAACCCGCTATGGTCATTACGAGTTCACCGTTATGCCTTTTGGCCTAACGAATGCCCCTGCCGCATTCATGGACTTGATGAATCGGGTATTTAAACCTTATCTCGCCCGTTTTATTATCGTCTTTATTGATGACATCCTCATTTACTCCAAGACAAAGGCAGACCATGAAAGACACCTTCGTCTAACTCTCTAAACATTGCAAGGAAATCAGCTCTATGCCAAATTTTCGAAATGCGAGTTTTGGTTAAATGAGGTATAATTCCTTGGTCATATTGTAAGTGACAAGGGTATTTTAGTCGATCCCGCAAAAGTTGAAGCAGTTAAGAATTGGAAAGCCCCACGTACCCCCAAGAAAATTCGGTCATTCCTCGGTTTAGCCGGCTACTACCGGCGTTTCATTTCAAATTTCTCAAAGATCGCTTTACCGCTTACTTTTCTCACTTTCAAGGGTACGCCATTTGATTGGGGACCCAAGCAGGAAGACGCTTTCCAAACCCTTAAACTAAGATTACGTGACGCTCCGATTCTTACACTCCCTGAAGGATCCGAAGATTTCGTGGTATACTGCGATGCCTCCAATCTCGGTCTAGGTTGTGTTTTGATGCAAAGGAGAAAGGTTATAGCTTACGCATCGCGACAACTCAAAATCCATGAAAGGAATTATACGACTCATGATTTGGAGCTCGATGCTGTGGTTTTTGCTCTTAAAATTTGGAGGCATTACCTTTACGGCACTAAATGCGTAATTTTCACCGACCACAAGAGCTTGCAACATATTCTTAATCAATAGGAACTCAATATGAGACAAACACGATGGGTCGAACTCCTAAATGATTACGAGTGTGAAATACGCTATCATCCGGGCAAGGCAAACGTGGTAGCCGACGCATTAAGCCATAAAGAACATGCCAAAGCATTTCATCTAATATGTTCTCCTATCTTGTCCAATCTCAGCGACCGAATTCGAGGAGCCCAACACTCGGCAATTACCGAAAATGACATGCCCACGGGAATTGATGGGGAGTTGGAAAGTAAATCTGATGGCATTTTCTATTATCAAGATCGCATCTGAATCCCAGATCGCGACAATCTTCGTACCTTCCTGATGGAAGAAATCATAAAACTCGATATTCCATTCATCCTGGCGCTGACAAGATGTATCATGGCCTGAGAACCAATTATTGGTGGTCGGGAATGAAAAAGGATATTGCTTTATTCGTGGCCAAATGTCTTACATGTTCCAGGGTCAAAGCAGAACATCAACGGCCCTCTGGACTATTGGTCCAACCGGTAATCCCCGAGTGGAAATGGGAAGCGATCGCCATGGATTTCGTAACCAAACTTCCCCGTACCACCAAGGGACACGACAGTATTTGGGTAATCATTGATCGTTTAACCAAATCCGCTCATTTCCTTCCCATCCGTGAACATTTCAAGGTCGTACAACTTGCTCGGATTTACATCGACGAGATAGTTAGTCGGCATGGCATCCCTCTCAGTATCATTTCAGATCGTGATGGGAGAATTCTCTCTCGGTTTTGGCAATCACTTCAAGCAGCCATGGGAACCCGCCTCGATCTCAGTACCGCCTATCATCCTCAAACCGATGGTCAATTTGAGAGGACAATTCAAACACTCGAAGATATGTTGAGGGCGTGTGTCTTAGATTTCGGAGGAAACTGGGACTCTCATTTATCGTTGGTGGAATTCTCCTATAATAACAGTTATCATTCTAGCATCAAGATGCCACCATTTGAGGCATTGTATGGCCGTAAATGCCGATCTCCTATTTGCTGGCATGAAATTGGCGAGTCCCACGTGATTCGCGCAACAGTGGATTCTCCAATCGTTGGTCCTGAGCTTATCCAGGAAACAACCGACAAAATCACTCAGATTCGCAATAACCTTCTCGCAGCTCGTAGCCGACAAAAGAGTTACGCCGACAAGCGACGCAAACCGCTTGAATTTACCGTGGGTGACATGGTCATGTTAAAAGTGTCCCCATGGAAGGGTGTGGTTCGATTTGGACGCAAGGGTAACTTGGCACCATGCTATGTAGGCCCGTTCAAAATCCTAAAAAGGATCGGACCAGTAGCCTACGAGTTGGATCTACCAATAGAGCTTAATAAAGTTCACCCAGTATTTCATATAGCCAACCTCAAGAAGTGTTTAGCTGACGAGAACCTTCATGTTCCTCTCGAGGATATCCAAATCGACGAGACAATGCAATTTATCGAGAAACCCTTGGAAATTGCAGACCAAAAGGAAAAGCAACTCAAAAGAAGTCGCATTCCCCTGGTCAAGGTTAGGTGGCAGTCAGCACGTGGAACTGAGTATAAATGGGAGCGTGAGGATCAAATGCATACCAAATACCCGCAACTTTTCTCTTAAGGTACTCTCTTCTTAAATTTCGGGACGAAATTTCCTAAAGTAGGGGAGACTGTGACATCCGCCTAAAATGGATTCGGGTCAACCCAACCCAATTGGAAATTTAATAAACCCTACTCGAGATTTCTTGACGCTAATAGGATCAAAACCCTTACACTACAATATAAATTGACGTTAATAGCAATATAGCATAGTATAACGTTATAACTAAAATCAAATTAAATTATGATACCATATTAAAATCAAATCAAAGTATGATGCTCTAATTAAATTAAAAAAATCAAACTTGAATGCTATAATTAAACTTCAAATCAAAGTAGATTGTTATAATCAAATAATAACCTATTTTTTTATAAAACTCTATTTTTATAAACACTACATTAAATTTTATAAAACTCTTAAGATGCTTGTGTTAGTGGGGAATTACGAAGACCACCAAAAGTAAAAGTTTATTCCCATTGTCTCCCACTCACACCTCCCATCATCTTTCCTTTCATTTTTCTCCCAACACATTATTCTCATCACCACTCAAACCATATCTATTCTTTCTCTCACTCTCAATCTCGAAATTCCTCCTAGAAATCTTCATATTTCAGCCAAGAACACTCCAATATACTCAAATCTTCATCCCTCTTGAAGCATTCATCAAGGTATGTTGTTAAAAGTCTCAAATTCATGAATGAAACAAATTAAATCCACCAAACTATCTAAAACTCATTTTATGCATAAACCTGATTTTTTTCAGGATCCTATCAATAAAATAAGAAGTTCTGGAAATTTTCAGAAAATAACTTATTTTTATTGAATTACTATAATTATTGCAATAAAATAAGTCAATAATTCACCTAAAATACTTTTTACAATCAATAAATTCTGGAAAAATTCTGAAATGACTCGTATATTGAGTAAAGTGGATTTATGAAGTTTCATGCATTTATATTACTTTTTATTGCTTATTTTGTATTTTATTTTGTTGTAGATAAATAAATTGCAAAATATAGTTATGCATGTTAAAAACTAGATTTTATATTTTTCGCACATTATTAACATTTTAAAGACTCCACGATAAAATTTACAGATTTTTGTAAAATGTTTGCTTATTTTTCCTGATTTAATGATTATTTAATGGTTTAAATTGATAATAAATAGCACACATGTCCAAAAATTATAAAACCTTATCAGAATATCGTATATAACATGTTAATCATAAATAAAAAGTCTAATGAATTTCTCTTAATAATTTCCTATTATTTATGATTTTATTGATTAGTTAATAATGAAAAACATAAGATATACTTCCCATAGTCCAAAATATCCAAAATATTTACAGTAGGCTCAATATAATGTTAGAAAACTATGGTTAATTTTCCAGAATTTTTGGGAATCATTTATTAGTTTTCCTGAAATTTGTTGTGGTTTAATTATTAAAATACTAAATAAATACTAAAGCAGTTAAGAAAAATATGAAACTTTTACAGTAATTACTATTTTATGAAATAATGATTTTCGGATAATTTCAGAATGTTTCATTACTGTTTAGTATTTAAAACCATTTTCCTAAATATCTAAGCATGTAAAAATGCATTTTTAATGATTATTTCATATAAATAATTGTTTATAATATATAAAATCTGTAAATACTTATAATTTGACTAGTTATTATTTTAATAAGAAATTATTAAAATCTTGCCTAAAGTGAAAATATAAATTAATTAAGCAAAGTAATTAATTCAATTTAAAATTCATTTAACATATGAATACATTAATATTCAAAACAAAATTTGGATTATTGTTAATTCATCTAATATAAGAATATGTGTCTAATTATTTTTATTAATACTATATTCCCGTTTATCGATTCCTAAGCCAAAACTATTAATTATATTAGGTTCTACGACATTTTGACTCGAGCCGTCTATCGTACAACACGCGCATTCCTTATTGGACTAATGTGAGTAATCTACCCCATATTTTATAATTTTCAATACTTTTGGGGTGTATCATGTGGTTTTAATATGTTCCAACTTCATTTTATTATTTTTTCACCATTGAGACATTGTTGGGACATTTATACATGAATCATTATTTGTATAATTATTATTTGTTTACGCTACATGTACTTGTAGTGCATTACCATTTTTAGTCTAATCTCCATCACTATGCCTGTATTCTTGAGGTACGTTATGGACAATATTAGCGCTATTTGGTTGACCACCCCGCCTTGGGACGCTAAGGTGATTGATTACACGTGGTTGAGTGTGTATGATGATTAGATGCTCCATCCTATATATATATATATATATATATATATATATATATATATATATATATATATATATATATATATATATATATATATATATATATATATATATATATATACATATATATGTATATATAGGGTGAGGACTTATTGTTGTTGTTATCATTTGTTAATCAATTTTTGATTTATAAATTGTTATCTCAATAACACTTGCTTGCCAACTTCAAAAGGAAACAAATTTCAAATTATTCAAACTCACAATTTTCTTTAATAAAACTAGATTACTCACCAACTCTCGTAGTTGACCTGTTTTTACCCATGATGCAGATTTGAAGAATGAAGTTGATGAAAAGTAGGGTGTACCTTAGAAACCCACAATACTATTTAAATTTGATGCAATAAATGTTGTTGTATTTGGATTTGTATTTGTATGTTGTGGATCTGGTTTGCATACTTAGTACTTAATTGAATCTAATCATATTATAACATAGTTGTCATGAGACTTTGAACAATATATCACGCCTTGATCGATTCCGCCATGGATCGGGGTGTGACAAGAACAGCAAGCCGATGCCGCCACGTATTCAGCTTCGGCTGTGGAAGTGGACACGGTCTGCTGTTTCTTACACTGCCATGAGATCAGACTATCTTTCAAAAATTGACATCCAGCACTTGTGGACTTCCTGACAATATCACAACCTCTATAATTGCTGTTAGAAAAAGCATATAAGTCAAATTCACGGTTCTTAGGATACCAGAGACCCAATTTCGGTCTCCCTTTAAGGTATCGAAAGATCCGTTTAACAGAAATCAAGTGAGAAAGTTTAGGATTAGCCTCATGACGTGCACATTGGCAGACTTCGAAGACGATATCCGGTCTGCTAGTCGTCAGATACATAAAAGAGCCAATCATTGAACGATATATAATTTGATCAACAGATTCGCCATCTGGACCTGAGGTCAGCAGAGGTCGCTTAGCCAGTGGTGTAGCAGTAACTTTCGCGTCTTTGAAACCAAACTTCTCCACAATGTCATCCACATACTTTCCTTGATGCAGCAGTATACCCGTTGAGCTTTGACGTACTTGCAATCCTAAGAACATCGTCATCTCCCCCAGAGAACTCATTTCAAATCTCTTTTTCATCACTTGCTCGAAGTCTTTGCATAGCGCCTCACTTGTAGATCCAAAGATGATGTCATCCACGTAGATCTGGACAACAATTAGATCTGTATTTTCTCGTTTAATGAACAGTGTCTGGTCAATCATCCCTTTGGTATATCCGTACTGTAATATATTTTCGGTCAGGGTAGCGTACCAAGCTCGAGGAGCCTGATGAAGACCGTAAAGTGCCTTATCCAGCTTGTAGACATGGTTGGGAAACTTTGAGTCGACAAAAGCTGGAGGGTGATCAACATAAATTCCCTCTTTGACTTCACCGTACAGGAAAGTTGTCTTGACATCCATCTGATACACGGTAAATCCCATATACGAAGCATATGCCAGAAAGATACGAATAGCCACCAACCGAGCAACGGGAGCCTACACTTCGGTGTAATCGAGTCCTTCAATCTGCCTGAACCTGCGAACCACTAGACGTGCCTTATTTCGCACAACCACCCCGCTGTTGTCCTGCTTGTTGCGAAATACCCATATTGTATCCAGAGACTTTTTCCCTTCGGGTAGTTCCACCAGCTGCCAAACTTTCTGTTTTTCGAATTGGTTCAGCTCTTTATACATTGCGTCGACCCAGCTTGGTTCATTGAGAGCCATCTCCACATTCTTCGACTCGATTTGCAAGATGAAGCATGAGTAGAGACACTCGTTGACATGACCACTTTGACTTCTGGTCTGGACTCCATCAGTTAGAGAACCAATAACGTTTTGAATTAGGTGATCGCGCCGAATTCTAGAAGGGATAGCATGCTCGAGCGCTTCTAAAGAAACTGGAAGATTTTTTATGTTCTCAACTCTGCCTGCGGCCGAATCACCTCTATCGGAATTTCTGAAATTGTGTGAAGTGCTCGCCACATACTCATCAGGAATTCTTTCTGGGAAGAGAGAATCCATGAGTGTAGAATTGAATGGATCGGCAGAATCAGAGTCGATGGCTCCTTCTTGTGTGGTAGTTTCTTCAACAGCTGGTGGTTCGTCAAAAATCCTTGATGATTCAGCAGGAGCCTCATCAGTCATTATAGTGGACTCAGGAGATGCACCGTCATTCAAAATAATAGGATCATCAAATATCACATACGGTTTGATTGGTTCAGCGAGAATTTCTTCATCTTCATCCTTGTTGATTCCACTCGGACCTGGTTGTGTACGTGAAACATCAGAAAACAAATTAAACGGTTTAAACAGTTCAACGTAATTAAACAACCAGTCAGGACTGACACGGGCATCTGTCTTATTTTCCTCCAGCCAACGCAAGTCAAAAGATTCCACTATCTGCTTGGTGACCTTGTTATACACCCGATAAGCAGTGCGACCCTCATACCCAACAAAGTAACAATCATCAGCTTTAGAATTGAACTTTGGAGTAGCTTCCAGATGAAGAAGGGTGCATGGACATCCAAAAGTGCGGAAATGAGCAACTGTCGGTTTGTGGCCGTAGAGGATTTCATACGGAGTATTCATTTGATTCTTGTTGATGATAACCCGGTTCTGAACATAGCATGCGGTATTGATGGCTTCAGCCCAGAAGAAACACAGGCAACTTGGAATCACATAACATGGTATGAGCAGCATCAATCAACATTCGGTTTCTTCTCTCAGCAACACCATTTTGTTGTGGTGTACGAGCAGCACTATATTGACGCTGCACTCCCTTTTCAGCACAGAATTGATCCAAGATAGCATTCTTGAACTCGGTCCCATTGTGACATCGGATTCCATTCACCTTTTGATTCGTCTGATTTTCAATGAGGATAATGAATCTCTTGATCAGTTCTGCAGTTTCACTCTTATGCTTCAAAAAGAAAACCCAAGTAGAACGTGAGTAATCATCAATAATAACAAGACAATAAGAGCTTTTGTTGATAGTCAGAACATTGACTGGACTGAAGAGATCCATGTGAAGAAGTTGAAGGAGCGAATCAATGGAATTGACCAGTTTGGGGTTGTTTGGCTTTTAATGATGTTTTCCTTGTGCACAGGCCACACACTTCTCGAAGGTAATGAAGTCTTTAATTGGCAGCCCCCGAACTAGATCTTTCTTTGCAAGACGATTGAGATTCTTTGCATTGGCGTGACCGAGACGACGATGCCATAACATGGCATTCTGTTCAGAGACTTTCGAGAACAAGCAAGTAACATTCTCGGGAGTATTATGATTCATGTTGATAATGTAGGTGTTGCTTCTGCGTTCCAATCTCACAAGAATCTACTCTTCTAGTATAACAACACCAGGCTTCAGAATCAGACATTCTTTCTTAGTGAAGTGAGTCGAAAAGTCTGTATCACAAATCTGAGAGATGCTCAGCAGACTGTGTTTCAGTTCAGGAACGAAGTTTACATTTTCGAATATCAACACACCGTTTGTCACGGTCCCCATCTGTGTAATCTTTCCTTTTTCTCCTCCCGCAAAAGAAACATACCATCCGTTAATATTTTGAATATCGTGCAATTGGGATATGTCTCCAGTCATGTGCCTAGAGCAGCCACTATCAACATACCAAGGTCTGATGATATTCCTACATAGCTGCTCCTGCACAAGATGCGAGATTAATTAGATTTGGGAACCTAGTCCATTCGGAAACTGGGTTGACCCATATTATGAACACATGAAACCGGTTCTAAACTCATGTCTTGCTTGTCAAAAAGCGTGAATTTACACAAGTCTTTGGAATGCTGCCTACCTAGCTGTAATTAGCTTTAAATATTTTGTCTTTTGACCAGATAGGAACATTAACATTAGATTTTGAATCAGGACTGCCATTAGATTTAGCTCTATATTGTAAATGTGGACTAGAGGATGATATTTGAGATGACTTTGACCTCACCAATTTTGGTTTGGCAGAATCATCTCTCGAATCATCCTTTTTGTCCTTGGCAGTCTAAGTCTTGGCCTTTGAAGCATTCCAATTTCTATTTCGTGAAAAAACGTGACCTCGTGGGCTTTCTTTTATAAGATTTCCCTCTTGGCATGTTCTGCCAGTTTTGTTCATGGTGTGTAGCATACAAGTATTGAGGACAGTTTCTGGCAATATGACCTGGAGTCCCACAATTAAAACATGTTTGTCTTTTCAAGGGGGCCTGAATGGGACTTGGTCCTAGTCCAGATTGATTTACAGAATTTCCACAAGCATACACACATGCAACATATTTTTTAACAAAATTCTTTGGTCTAAATTTTTTAAAATAACATCACCACAATTTTTCGAATGAGCATCAAATTCAGAGTCATGTTTCACACAATCATTCAAAACAGAAGAAATAGAAATATTAGTCTTTAAACAGTTTTTATCAAAAACAGGATCATGCTTGTCCTCCTGGTCCCCATCCTCCACTTTCAATTTATCTGCACATGAGGTAGAAACATTAGTATTTTTCATCTTGACACTCTCAGTGGCGCGAGATGGATAATTCTGACCTGAACTGGATACAGTGGGTTGCTCTATTTCTTAGGTCTCAAGGGGATGGGTATAGTTATCATTAAAAGGAGGTGGAACACTATGATACCTAAGACCCTCACCATACTTATTAGTCCATTTTGTTTGATGTTCAATTATTGATTCGACCGTCGCACTTGACACATCAAATTTTTTAAAATGAATTCTGCGTCTTGAAATTTGGCTTTCAATTCGTCAAGCTTGGCATTCAATTCGGCATTCTTTTCTTTGGCGAATTTATGGTGACAACACTTGATACTGTATTCTTCTTGTAATTTCTTAAAGTATGAAGTTTTAGCTTCCAACTTTTCTTGAAGAGGTTTCAGTTTCTTTTTGAGATTATAAATGTCATTTTTAAGGTCAAAAACTTCTCTAACTAGATTATCATTGTGTTCATGATATTTAGCAATTTTATCTACACACGAGTTAGAGCAAGAAACTTCACTAACCTCTTTTCTTTTGGGAGTGGTGGAGACCATGAAAGCAAACTGCAACTCCATCATGTGTTCTTTAGGGGTGAGCATTATTCGATTTAAACCGCGAAACGCCCGAATTGAACCTTAAACGGTTTGGCGGTTCGGGTTATTCGGGGGGGCGGTTCGGTTTCCGGTTTGGCGGTTTCCTTAAACGGTTTCGCGGTTCGGTTTTCGGTTTGGACAAAAAACTTCGGTTTCAACCCGAAAACCGATTAAGGTTATATATATATATATATATATATATATATATATATATATATATATATATATATATATATATATATATATATATATATATATATATATATATATATATATATATATATATATATATATATATATATATATCTTCCCAATTAATGAAAGGACTAATACGATCATGGGTTAAATTCATTTACAACTGAGTGGTTTTCATTTAAATCTCCATATATCTAATATAGTCTACAGTAATTCACACCGATCAATGATTTTAGAACTTCATTATGCCGATAACAGATAATACGAATCATTGTGTATGTCACATGAGGAAAAGGTTAATGGCTTACAATATATGCATATATAAAATAACAAAAAAAATTTGGATTTTTGTTATACGGTTTAACCGAACCGAACCCGCCAAAACTGAAACCCGATTAAACCATAAACCGAAAACCGAACTTTATATGGTTCGGTTTACGGTCAGTTTGGTGACTAACCCAAAACCGATTAACCCGAACCGTTTAACCCGCCAAACCGAAAAACCGCCCGATGCTCACCCCTAGTGTTCTTCAGCAAGATCAACATCCTCGTCAGCTTCAATCTAGGCTAAGTGAGGTCCTCCACCTTCAGTAAGGTTCAGGGCCTGTATCTGGTCCTCCCATGAGAACTGCTGTGCCACCATAGCCATCTCAGTGTTTTTAGGAGCTTCACGGTTGTTTCCAGCTGGCACCAGGGTCCTTTCAGCATTTGCATTTTCCACCCTTGGCTTGGGACACTCACGAGCAAAGCGGCCTGGCTTATGACAATGAAGCACCTCAGCTTTCTTTTGTTGAAGCCCACCTTCTTGTCTACATTTGCTACCCAATTGTTTCTTCCAGTTCTCCAAGTGAACTTTTTCGCCCTGAAAACCGCCATAGCAATTTCCCAGGAGATGTCCATTTCTTCAACATCTTTAGGGTGAATCTGATCAAGGTCTCCAATCATGAATGGCTGAACTAGTTCACCAGCAAAGAAAGCATTGTAACAGTTCATGAAACCAGCCATCAAAGCCATGTTTTCTTAAACTCCCTTGGCAACAGCCGGAGCTAGAAAAGTTGATTTGGTCGCAGGACATGGAGCAGAAGGGGCTAGAGATGACATCGGTAGACTGGAGGGTGGAGGAACATGTTGTGCAGGAAGAGCAGAGAATGCACTGTTGGAGGATGCACCCAGATTTGTAGAGGAATATGAGTTGACATGATTAATTTCTCGTTGTTTATCATCCATATCACAAGCCTTGATGATAGCCATAACTTCAGCCAGAGAAAGTTTGATTAGGTCCTTTGTCTTCTTGATAACAGACACGTTCATATCCCAGTTCCTTGGAAGGGAGTTCAGCAGTTTCTTGTTGATTTTAGACTTTGTCAACACTATTCCAGCCACAGTCATTTCGGTGTTGAGAGTGATAAACCGCTGTAATTGAACCTCAAGCGCCTCCCCGAGCACATGATTGAACATGTTTAATTTCTAGTGAAGCAAATCCTTTCTTCTTTGCTTCATGTCCTCATTTCCTTCGTATACTTCAATCAAGGCTTCCCATAGAGCCTTAGCATATTTGTACTCTCTGAAACCCTGAGCAATGTCAGCAGACAGTGCCATGTTAAGAATAGCGAGGGCTTTCTCATCTTCCCCTACCTTCTCAAAATCTTCATCTGTGTAGATTTCAATAGTTTTATCTATCACGGTCACATTATCTTCTAAAGTAATTGTAATTTTAACAGGACCTCGGAAAAAGCTTCTCCACACTTTAAAATCTTTCATATTCATATATTTTTTGAATCTAAATTTCCACTTGGGAAACTATTCAGCAGATAACAGACGTGGAATACGAGTGGCCGTCCCCATGACAGAATCCAAGTTAGAATGCATGGTTGTAGTCAACTCCATTGATTACCGAAAACTAGGAAAAGTTTCAAGGTTCTGAAACGAAAACAATGTAAATCTTGACCGAACAACACAAAATCAATTCTGACTTGACCGAAATCCCTAGACCGAAAACACGAGTACTGACCGAAAACCTGAACCGAAAGTCTAACTTGACCGAAAACCAAGTCAAGATCTTCAAACCCTAACCAAATATGCTTAACTGCCACCGAAAACTTAGAACCTACCACCAAAAACTCAAATAGGCTTACCGAAAACTCAAATGGGCTGACCGAAATCTCGTAAACCATAACCGAGAACCACCGACGCTAGCGAAATCGCCAAACTCAGATCTGAAAACGCCATTCAGATTTGAAAAACGTTGTTTTTTGCGAAAATTTGAATTTTGAAGATCAAAAACACTGATTTTGCCCAGAAAATTGATGAACACGAAGAACACCAAACACCCAAAACATAAAAAACAGTCCAAAATGCCAAAAATCTCCAAGATCCAAGCAAAGGTTTCGAAAAATTGATACCAAAACACCAAAAAAAAAACAAGTTTTGAGGCTCTAATACCATTTGTAAGTCCCAAAGATCTAACAATGTATCAATGAAATCACTTGATTGTGCGGAATCCAATCAAGTAATCAAACCAAAACAGTAAGAAAAAGGAGATTAATCTTCAATGCTCACTCTCTATTAAACAAAAGTCGGGTACATAAGATGATGATCGATGAACGATAAAATCTCTCTAATCAGTGCACGGTTCCCAATATCGATCTCCTGGACAAAGACGGCTACTAATGACATTTTATATCTAAGACAAACCCTAAGCCCATCCGGACGCAAAGCCCACCTAAAACCCAGCCAAGCCCAACCGAAATCTTCCTAGATTTCGGTCCAATGCATACCGAGAACCATGGGGTTTTCGGTCCAAACTGAAATCCCATTTCTGCCTATTTAATGCTCAAATTAAGCCTATTTAAATGAAAAGCTTAAACGACAAATTAGTCCTAACATATAATTATAAAGATACAATTTCATATGCTTGAGCAATATCTTATGATTGTGGACTACATTGAAGATCATGTTTTTGTTTTGAAGTAAAAATTTTAATGATGCTAAATGTCGTAGGTAAAAATAAGAGTATGTCATTATTGTATATTGACATAAGAACAAAGATAAGAATATACACATATGGGGAATTAAGCTTTATATCTATATTTATAAATACGTTTGTTCCTTTCATTTTACTTTCTTTCGATGTGGGATAATAGAAGAGAGTTAACATTTGTATTTTATAAACAACATAGTTTTGATATTCTTTTATTGTCCCATAATGATAAATAACAAATAATGAAAGTAAGATTTATTTATTTAAAGAAAATTTTATCCTCATAAATTCTTCACTTCTTATTTTTCTATCTTTATAGGAATCCTTAGTACAATATTTTGTTACCCATCATGTCAAATCTTTTAAGGATTTCAAAGCATATAGTTTTTAATCTCAAATATAATATAGAATTGTAATGGTTCTATTTAGTTTGTTTGAACATTTATTTATAATAAGGGTTCAAATGAATTTTTTGAACAATATTGTCTAGACATTTATTATTGAAATTGTTTTATGTACATACATCATGGTGAATAGGAAAAAAAACATTTTACACCGGCGTGACGACACAATGGACTTGAAACGACATATTATGAACTTGCAAGCTTAATCGGTCATTTTAAAAGTTTCTAAGTAGTTTTATTTTTTACCTTTATGTTTCAATAATTCTGAAAACTAATACCAAATAGTAGAATCATTTGAACCTTTGAAATATAAACATGTTTTTATGATAAAATGTTTACATCTGTATCACCACATGCCAAAATATGTCAAACAACATAACATGAGCTTGCAAGCGTAATCAATTTTTAGAAGTTTTAAACTAATTTACTATTCACTTTTGAGTTTCTATTCTTCTAGTTATTAACACCAAAAAGTAAATTTCTTTTGAAACTTTGATATAAAATATGTCTTTATCATGAAATGACAACTAATTAATATTATAGGCTTTAAAATCCATTTAATAATCCAGATTGTTGGATGAAAGAAACAAATAAATGGTATTATATAAGGTAAATAATAAATGTTAGATTGATGTGTGAAGATTGTGTGTGAAAAATACAATAAAATTCAAATTAATGTGGTAAAAGATACATCACTTATCTTTAACCAGATTGTTTTGAATGATCTATTTTATAAGAGATATATATACAATATACAATATACAATATACATATAAAGATTTAAATATAAAAAAGTAGATATAAGATAGTTCAAATGTCTATTATTAAAAATTTATGTGCATATATTCTGTATGAATCGAAAAAATGTTTACGACAATGTCACTTTTATACAAACCACATATTAAGCTTGTAACATAATCGAGTTTTTAATACTTTAATGAATTTAAATCTTCATTTTTTTAATGAAAATTCAAACCAAATATTAGAACAATTTAAAACTTTGAGATAAAAACATACTTTTATGATAAAATGACCACTTTATAGATTTTGAAAGTCATATTATGATCAAGATTTATGTCTAATGAGAGCAAACGAGCGGTATTATATAAGGGATAGATGAAAGGTATGATAGATGTATGAAATAATGTGGGACAAAGGAAAAATATTCAAATTAATATGGTAAATTATAAACAATTTATCTTAAACCACATTGTTTAAAAGATATATATATATATATATATATATATATATATATATATATATATATATATATATATATATATATATATATATATATATATATATATATATATATATATATATAGACGCAAAAGTTCAACAAAGGACTAATATAAACCATGGGTACCGGCTTATAAAAAAAATCCACTTCGTTTTTTCGTTTTTTTAATTTTTAGGGCTTATTTTTTATCGAAAAAAAATCTGAATATATAGAAATTTATAAATTTTTATCCTCTACAAATAGAGATCCATATTGATATACAAAAAATGATTTTTTTTTCGAAATTTCCGCTAGTTGAGATTCACATGTAAATCTGAACTGTTATTCTGTTCACTGTTGACATACACAATAACATATGATATTCTCATGTGAATTTGAATAAATTTTTGTGTGAATATAAATGGAATTAACTTATGAATTATAGTATATTTATTATAAATGATTAAAGTGTTGAATTGTTAAAAATTTTCAAACTAATAAATTAATCATATTTATATTTCGGAGTATATTTAAAATACCATATGATATTGATAGGTGAACCTAAGTAAATTATTGTGTGAATGTAAATAATTTATATTGTGAATGAGAGTAAAATCATTATAAATGGTTAAAATATTAAAGTAGTAAAAAACTGTTAAGTAACTTCTCAATACTATCTGATTTTGATATGTGAATATGAATAAGTTTTCGTGTAAATATGAGCAAATCCATTTGTGAATCAAGTATATTACTTATAAATGGTTATAATATTGAAATAGTAAAAGTTTTAAAAGTAAAATATTTACTCATATTCAAATTTTTACAGTTCAGATTCACATGTGAATCTAAACTGTTATTATGTTATTCTCTGTTGGCATTCACAATGACATATGATATTGTCAAGTGAATCTGAATAATTTTTTGTGTGAATTTGAATGAAATTAACTTATGAATCATAGTAAATTCATTATAAATAATTAAAATGTTGAAGTGTTAAAAATTTCCTAAGTAAATTAATCATATTCATATTACAAATTATATTAAAAATACCATATGATATTAATATGTGCATCTGAGTAAATTGTTGTGTGAATGTAAGTAAATTCAATTGTGACTCAGAGTAAATTCATTATAAATGGTTAAAATGTTGAAGTAGTAAAAAACTTATTAAATTCTCAATAGTATATGATATTGATATGTAAATATAAGATTATTTTCATATAAATATGAGTAAATCCACTTGTGAATCAAATACATTACTTATAAATGGTTATAATATTGGAGTAGTAATAGTTTTAAAAGTAACATAATTACTCATATTCAAATTTTTACAGTTTAGATTCACATTATGAATCTAGACGAGCTGTACTTATAAAAAATTTATTTTTTATATATGAATATGTATGTCTATTTGTAGAGGACAAAAAATTATGAATTTTGGTATATTCGGTTTTTATTATTGAAAAAGAATAATGTCGAAAAATAAAAAAACAAAAAAATGAAATGGGTTTTTTTTATTATAATCCTCTACATGTGCGTCGACTTAAGAAATTTACAAACTATTTTTTGGCCGTTGATAATTTTGATTCCGACGATCGAGATTAGTCCCTAGGTACCATAGATAAATTTAGTCCCTTATTGAACCCAACCCTATATATACCAACTGATTTTATATTGTTAGCCTTAATAGTTTATTACATAGCTTCATTTTATGTAGCTACAATATATCGACCATTACCATATTGAATTCTTTATAGGTGTTGTAGTATATGGGCTCTTTAATTTCTTTTTGCCAATGTGTATTTGTTTTGACTTTAGATCGTAATAGGAGGGGGGGGGGGGGGGGTAGGTGAGGATGTTAGAAATTGACTTATGTTAACTTTTTTTGATCATATCTTTTGTAGTAAAATGTCAGTACCTCAAAGCGGCATACCCGGGTTCTTATATTCTTTATGTACCATGTGCACATTTTAAGTTCAGAAGATACTTGAATTTTTATTTGAGTGAAACCAAGAGATGCATAAAATTTGTGTTAGTAACATACGTAACCTACACAGTTTACGAATATTTTATGTGACAATGTTTCTTTCTTCTAAGATCATATCATGATACCAAGAGATGCATAAAGTTTGTGTTAGTAACATAAATAACCTCCATATATAGTTAATGATATGCCATGCTACCAATATTTTATGTGATAGTGTTTCTTTCTTCTAAGATCATATCATGATACCAAATGGGTAAACTTAAAGTATATTAACCTTTATCGGTAAATAGAGAAATATACATTTTGTAATTCGTGTGTTTTGCCCATTAATTTAGTTTTCCACTCGCATCTTCTACATTATATCGGGTATTTAATACTATACAACTTAATATCACCAACCTGTGTAATACACAGGTTAATAACCTAGTTTTTATTAATTTTATTTTATTAAAGTTGATTATTGTCGATAATTATGATGTTTTATTTGATGCTGATATTATATTATTTAGTTTAAAATCACCACAAAGTATTTTTTAATGAAATAATTTAAAATCTATATTACTTTCATTCTCAAAATATACATATATTATTTGTAAAAAATAAAATATATGTTCGAAGCAAGATGTTTTCTAATTAGGTCACGAATTACGCTTACTGTCAGCTACTGATTCAACACACTTCCACTTAATGTCCGAGTAGATACTGTTATTTTCTCTGGAACCATTAAACGGCGGATTCAGAATAAAAATCAACGTGGTCCATTCTAATTAACAACGGCATTTCCTTTGAGACGATGATACACATATAGGCAGTCCCTCTAATTAATTACAGCGGCAACCCGAAAATAAGAGCAAAAATATGGAGTTTTTTGAGTTTTTTTTGCCACAATAGTTGAAATTTGTTGAGTTATTTTGGTGTTTTTTTATTGAGTTTGTTGAGTTATTTGGTTTTTTTCATTCCCAAAAATAATAAGAGAGATGTGTATACTAAAGTGATTAAAAAATCTAAAATTTACAACGAGGATGTCAAATGAACCAAGTGGGTGACAAGAAATACAAATATCTATAACTTTATAAAAATTATTCCTACAAAATAAGATGAGACTCATTTTCAAGTGGGATCCATACACCCCACGTGTTTTATAGTTTATACAACATCCGACCACTGATTATGTATCACATATTGTTTCTGGATCCGGATATAGTATAAAATCCGTACCCGTCTTCCCTTACCCCCTATCTTCCATAAGGACCATAACCAAACCCCAGAAAATATCCATGGAAAACAATACATGTATGAACAAACTAGAAGGGAAGGTAGCTATAATCACCGGCGGAGCAAGTGGTATCGGAGAAGCCACCGCTCTTTTGTTCGCCAAACACGGTGCGCGTATGGTGGTGATTGCTGACATCCAAGACGAACTTGGAAAAAACCTCTGTGTTTCCATCGGCTCACACCGCTGCACCTACATACACTGTGACGTTACCGACGAAGTCCAAGTGAAGTCACTGGTGGAGTCGACGGTGGAGATGTACGGCCTGCTAGATATCATGTTTAGCAACGCCGGGATCATTAGTAAACTCAACCAGTCCATAATTGACCTGGATATGAATCATTTTGACGACATCTTTGCCGTCAACGTCCGCGGGATGGCGGCTTGTCTGAAGCATGCTGCAATTACAATGGTGGAGAAGAAGGTGAAAGGAATCATTATTTGCACGGCGAGTGTGCTGGGGACGCATGTGTTGCCGCAGAATACAGATTATTGTATGTCGAAGCATGCAGTGATCGCGTTGATGAAATCGGCGAGCAAGCAGCTGGGGCAGTATGGGATCCGAGTGAATTCTGTGTCGCCGGCTGTGGTGGCTACTCCGTTGATGTGCAACATGCTTGGGGCGGAGGCGGCGGAAGTGGAGAAATATGCTGAACCGTTTACTAGCTTGAAAGGTGTGGTTTTGAAAGCGGAGGACGTTGCGGAGGCCGTGTTGTTCCTAGCTTCCGGGAAGTCTGGTTTTATCACCGGACATGATCTGGCCGTCGACGGCGGTTTTACCTTTTGATATCTTGTAAGCTGTAACGTTTACGGATCAGGGAGATGCTTGTGCTCGCGTGTCTAAACTTGATAATTAGATTTAATAAAATGGGTTGAATCGGATATTTTTGATGTATTTTTTGTCGATTGAAATTATTGTAACTATATTGGATTATTCAAAGAACTAATTGTTAAAATGACAAAAAAACGTATATATTTGTAAAAAAAGTACACTTTTGGGATGAGAGTAAAGTATCTCATATATATGTTTCTAATTAAAAGAAAATGAAGCCACGTAAATTTGTTTACTCTTGATGAAATAATATTTTTACAAGTGGTATGAAACTGATTGTTTGACACTTGAATAATAAAATGACTGGAAATTCAATATGTTTTTAAACCTTATAAATAGACAAGTAGTGATAACAAGTAGGAATAATCAATTAATTCATCACAAAACACACTCTAAACACCCACAAGTTATTAGTTATGTCGTAAATTATAGAGAGTTTGATCTTAAATTGGTGCTAATTATATATTTTTGAGATAGATTGGTCAATGAATAATGGAGCTCTATCCCTTAATAGTACTTGTAGAACTTCATAACTATAGCAAACAAATCAATAAGGCATTTACTAGGTGAAGACGCTTCTTGTGTGAAGTGTACTAGAATCTACATCAATCGAGAAACATTCATGAATCATGACATGACATGGTATCTAGCAATTTAACCGTCGGTAGACGATATTTGGATAAATAGGATGATTAAAAGACTAACACTTGCCTATTATACGTAGGGTTCAACCTTTGAACTTGAGCACTATGAATAATATTGTGGAGGAGTTTTGGTTGATGTCTACTCAGAACAACATTTAGCATCATTAACAACAATTAAAAGTATTAGCGGCGACATATATATCATTGCTAATGGATCACCGCTATTGCCTGGCCGTTATTGCTCAAATTTTGATGCTAAAGGTGTTGTAGCTGTTAATGGTGTAGTCACTAATAGTATCACAAGTATTTGACTATCACTGCTAACAGTGTTACGTCTTATTGTTCAGTGTCGCCACTAATAGTATTTTTTATTAGTACTTATTTATTATAAATGCATTAAGTCCTTAATATGCAGGTTAATCAGTTCAAACATTGCATAAATTAAGAAAATTACTTATATTATACAAAAACACAAACTACTACACAAAATCCATAATATATGTCTTCAAGTTATTTCTAAATTAAAAAGTCTACGAAATACTAAATAAAACATCAAACTACTCATCATTACTACGCCGCCATCCTTGCTCCCCTTGTTATCATCTTCTTCCGGCAACTTTCGAATCAAGTGCTTAAGTTTGTCTCTAGCCCTCAAGTTGGTTAACAAATGTTCAATAGAATCCAACTACAAAATAAACCAAAATGTCAAATTGACAAAGTATCAAACTACCAAGTTCATAACAAATGCAATAAGTTATTAATAAATAAGTCCGAACATAAATTAAACTATCAAACTAACATAAACAAACTACTAAACTATCAAAGTATCAACATAAACCAAAATATCTAATTAACAAAGTACCATACGGCCAAGTTCATAACAGTTATTAATAAATAAGTCATAACATAAACCAAACTACAATAAACCAAACTACTAAACTATCAAATAATAATATAAACATAAAAGCCTAAGTAACAAAGTACCCAACTACCAAGTTCGTAAAAAATACATTATATCATTAATAAATAAGTCATAACTCAAACCAAACTACGATAGACCAAACTCCTAAACTATCGAAGTATTAATATAAACCAAAATATAAAATTACGAAAGTACCAAACTACTAAGTCTATAACAAATGCGTTAAGGCATTAACAAATAAGTCACAACTGTTGTATTAGGTGTCTAAGCCATGCCTAATAATTAGTATTTATCTAATTAATAGTAGCATAGTTCATTTAGGTTGCCCTCATAGCAGGAGGTTTGGTAGAAAGTTCGGTAGAGAGAAAGATTGATTTATTATATGATTAATAAATCAATAGAAATTAAATATATGGTTTATTAATATATTAAAGTGATAATATATTAATTAGAAACTATATTAATTAATTAGAAATTAATCTGGAATTAATTGGAATTAATTTGGTGATTAATTGGATTAATTAAAGGTGCAGGGGCTGAATTGTAATTATTCAATAGTTAAGTAGTGACAGTTCTGGAAGGCCAGATAGTTGGCGATTTTAAGGATATAATTATCCTTAAAATCAAAATATATATAAAGGATAAAAAGAGTTTGAATTAAATGATAAATGGTTTATCTCGTTTCAATTAAAAAAGGTTTATCCGTAAGGTTTATCTGGTAACCACTTGGAACCTATAAATAGGGGTTCCTGGCCACCCTCATTCTGTGCCATTTTTCCCTCTGTCTCTCTCTGGATTTTCGAAGACCTCCTGGTTGGGTATGACTGCATTTGAGGCAAGATATTTTTGTTGCTTCGCTTCCAAGATTCGCTAAAAGGTTAGTTTTTCTGATTCTCTTCTTTTAGTTTATTTCTTCTGGCCTTTAGGATTTTGTTATATATTTAATTAGAAGAAAACTTAGATCTTCATAGGTTGCATGTGAATTTAGGTTATTTAGTTCATAGTTGCAGAAAACCTTTCAGTGGTATCAGAGCGTTTTGGTTGTTTTTCTTGTTAAATTGCTATAACTGTTATCCTTAAAATTAGGGTTTAATGTTTTTAAACCCTAATATGGCCATATCGAAATTAGGGTTAGGGTTTTGAAAACTCTAGCCCCTCCCCTCCTAGTTGGCGATTTCTAGGGTTTTAGATGGTTTTCTATTTTTGGTAACTTTAATTTGATTAATTAAATGGATAACTTTAAACCCATTATTTGAAATCGAAAATTAGGGGGTTTAAGATAGTTTTAAATTAATTTGATTAATTTGGTAAAAACCTATCTACATTTGAATTAATTTAATTAATTGGTAATTAAAAGAAAATTCAAGGATTTAATTTAATTTAATTTAATTGTTTTAAATTGGCGAAAAATTAAAAGATAAATCCTAAAATATTTTAAAAGGTTTAAAATATCATATTTAATTAATTTAATTAATTGGTTATTTAAAAGATAATTAAATCGATTTTTAAAGGTTTAATTTAATTTTAAATTTAATAGTTTAAATTCCAATAAATTAAAAGATAAACCAAAAACATTTTAAAAGGTTTAAAATTCATCTTATATATATTATAATTAAAAGTTAATATTATATATATATATATATATATATATATATATATATATATATATATATATATATATATATATATATATATATATATATATATATATATATATATATATATATATATATATATATATATATATATATATATAAGATTTAATGGTTAGTCAAATCAATAGTAGGCCTCATTCACGAAGCTGGTCTATAAAGTGGGTATAAGGAGACTGCCTATAAAATGGCGGTCTAATGGGTGAACACTCTCACCCACCGCTTGCCTGATCAGTGAAGGGTCGTTAGCCGAACGGGTTTGATAGGACCGCCTAATCTTATTAAAAGTATAATGATATTATTCAAAGTACTAGAACAATTTAATAAAACCCCAATCTAGTTACTTTAGGAAAAATGTGAATTGGTGCTAATCCATGAAATTGCACATTGCACTTTATGAAACATTGGTGGAGCGTGTGTGGTTTACCGGCACGCCAATTGGGGTTCATAAAGAGTTACAATGGGTTTCTCGGGTGTTATCATTATTGATGGAGCGTATGTGGTTTATCGGCACATCAATTACAGATGGTAACTGATCCCGAGAGTACCAAGCTAATTTGCATGGTTATTCACACCCGGTTTGTGATCCTCGGTATCCCAGTCACAAACAGTGGGGTACATCCGAGATTAAACATGCTATTGAACAGTTCAATAAATCTCAAAAGAAACTAGGAGTTCCATTTTAATAAGATTATCTTTCCGCGGTGGAATTGGCTGAATCGTCATTCGCCTACCTTATAAAATTTACAATATTGATTACGGCATCCCTCTTCGAGATTGTAAATTGTTATTGTAGGATCCTAGCCTTATAATTATTATTGGGTTATTATAAGGATTATTATATACATCTAATTAAAACTGTCTTCTTTTATAGATGTCTTCTGCTGATCAATCCGCCCCCACTCTAACTCCAATGTTACCTCTATCTTGTCATTGTGCTCCAAAGTTACATTGGACGCTACCAACTACAATGACTGGATCCGTAACATCAAGATGGCTCTAAGGTTTGAACATAGAGAGTATGTTCTGGAAACCGAGCTTGTTGAAATTGATCCCGATACTGCTACTCCCGAAGAGATTGCTCAATACACAAAAAATTCTGATGATGCAACCAAAGTGGCTTGCATCATGATAGCTACTATGAACCTAGAATTGCAGAGAATTTATGAAGACTACTGGCCCTACGAGATACACAAAGAGCTCGCGGAAAAGTTCCGCAAGCAGGAGCGCATCGAGAGGCGCGAGGTGGTCAAAGCCTTCACCAATGGGAAGCCTAGAGATGGAGAGTCCATCTGCAGCCACGTGCAAAGGATGCAAGGATACGTGGAGAGGCTTAGGAAGCTTGAGATACCGGTCCATGAGGATTTAGCCGTAGACATAGTGCTAAATTCCTTACCTAGTTCATATGACCAGTTCACACTGGCGTATCATCTGAACAACTCTCAGGCCACCTTGGCTGAGTTGCATCGCATGCTCCGTACCTGCTGAAGACGGGATGAAGGGTAAGAGTGTACCCTCAGTTAGCCAACCCATCTTGGCAATTGGTGGTGGAAAGGGGAAGAAGAGAAAGGGCCCTCCCAATCAGAATTGGAGGGAAAAGGTCCATGCTGGGTCATCCAGCAGTGGCTCGAGACCCATGGCTTCTGGCGTTCCTCATAATGCCAACCCCAAGGAAGCTGACTGCTTCTACTGCAAGGAAAAGGGCCATTGGAAGAGAAGCTGCCCGCGATACTTGCAAGATTTGAAAGATGGCAAAGTGAAGCCGTCTTCAGCAGGTATATTCACTATCTCTAAAAACTCACCATCTTCCAGTTCTTGGGTCCTTGATACAGGATGTGGTTTTCACATTTGTTCTGATTTGCAGGGCCTAAAGGAAAGCAGGGAGGTGGAGCACAGTAGATTGAACCTGATCATGGGAAACAGGAGATCGTCGCCTGTCACCTATGCAGTTATCTCGGCCATAAACCTTATAGCGGTCACCTAGCGAGATTCGATTTAGCGTTTATTGCGGTGGTATACAGGTGGTATAGCGGGGGGGTTTTTTGTTGTTACTTTTAGACTATTAATACTACGTAGAATTAATATCACAAAAAGTTGCATAAAATGTCACAGAAAACATAGATAGTATTCTAATATGAAAAGTGTCAACGTGTCTCGGCAAATCTCTATAACGATCCCGCGCAATATTGCTATATCGGGCTCCTAAATCTTCTAAATCTCGGCAAATCTCTAACATTACCGCTATCTCGGTCAAATCTCGGACAATATCGCTATCTCGGGCTCCTAAATCTCGGCAAATCTCGGACATTATCGGCGAGATTCTCGCTGGCGAGATTACTGACCGAGATTTTGATTTCTATCTCGGCCTAACCCCGCGAAACGCTATCTCGGTGCTATCTCGGTGAGATCTCGCGCGATTGACTGCATAGCCTGTCACCAAGATCGGAATCTATAGTTTAGTGCTTAGTAGTGGTGTTTGTTTAGAACTTTTAAATTGTTCCTATTCACCAGAAATGGCAAGAAACATTATTTCCTTTCATGCATTGTTTAGACAAGGTTTCTAGTTTTATTTTGATAATATAAATGGTTCTATTTCTGTTTTTTAAAATAGCGCTTCTATTTTTACTGCTTTACCTTGTGATGGTGTGTATGAAACGATACAATGTGTTGACAATTTAGGACATAGTGTAAATTATATTGATTCTTCTAATGGTATAGAAAAGGCGTGCTTGTGGCACTGTCGTCTTAGGCACATTAACAAGAAACGCATCACCTAACTCCAAAAGGATGGAGTGTTGGAATCATTCGACCTCAAATCAGATGATGTATACGAATCTTGTCTTTTGGACAAGATGACTAAGTCACCATTCAAAGGGTCCTTTGAAAGAGGTGAAGGTCTGTTGGACATCACACACACAGATGTGTGTGGTCCCTTCAGATCAACCATAAAAGATGGCACGCGGTTCTACGTGACCTTCACTGACGATTATAGTAGATACGGGTATATCTACTTAATCAAGCACAAGTCAGACACCTTTGAAAAGTTCAAAGAATTCAAAAATGAAGTTGAGAATCAATTGGACAGGAAGATCAAGATGCTCAGGTCCGACAGAGGCGGAGAGTATCTTAGTATCGAGTTCCTAGACTATCTAAAGGAATGTGGAATAGTTTCACAGTTATCACCTCCTCGGACACCACAGTTGAATGGTGTTGCTGAGAGGCGTAACCGAACCCTGTTAGACATGGTTCGTTCCATGATGAGTCGAGCTTCACTTCCCATCCACTTCTGGGGGTATGCCTTAGAGACTGCCGCCCACATCCTCAATCTTGTCCCAACTAAGAAGGTTGCTAAAACACATCATGAGATGTGGACGCGGAAAGTTCCCTCGTTAGCACATATCAAAGTCTGGGGTTGTGAGGCTTTCGTTAGACGAGAGACTCACGACAAACTCGTAGAGAGAAGCGAGAGGTGTATCTTCATTAGATACCCGAAACAGTCTTTTGGATACTTGTTCTACAGACCAAGCGAGGACGTGGTCTTTGTAGCTAGACGATGAGTCTTTCGAGAGAGAGAACTCATATTCAAATAGGACAGTGGGAGTACCATTGATCTTGAAGAAATTCAAGAGACACCAGATAATGCAACCTTAGGAGAAACTAGCAACCAACAAGAGGAAGAAGTTCCTGTTGGTCCGACTGATATATCCTTACCTCTTAGGCGTTCCAGTAGAGTTAGCATGCCACCCGAGTTTTATGGATTCCATATAACTACGGATGGGGACACGTTTGTCAGTGATAGGACACTGACAAATCTGGATGAGCCAGCTAACTACCGAGAAGCGGTGGCGGGCCCTGAGTCTGCCAAATGGAAAGAGGCAATGGACAGCGAGATGAAGTCCATGTATGACAATCAAGTTTGGAACTTGGTTGATAATGTACCGGGTCGAAAGACAGTCGGGTGTAAGTGGATCTTCAAGAAGAAGACCGACATGGATGGAAAGGTACACACTTTCAAGGCAAGACTGGTTGCAAAGGGCTTTACTCAAACCCCAGGGATTGACTATGATGAGACCTTTTCACCAGTGGCCAAGATAAAGTCTATTAGGATTATGTTAGCCATAGCTGCATTTCATGATTATGAAATTTGGCAGTTGGACGTCAAAACCGATTTCCTTAATGGGAAGTTGACTGAGGATGTTTACATGAATCAGCCAGAGGGTTTTGTCGATGCAAAGTATCCTAATAAGGTGTGTAAGCATGAGAAATCAATCTATGGATTGAAACAAGCTTCTCGCAGCTGGAATATTTGTTTCCATGAGAAAGTCAAAGAGTTTGGTTTCTCTAGAAGCGAGGATGAGTCCTGCGTATATGTCAAGGCTAGTGGGAGTATAGTCACCTTCCTGGTGCTGTATGTTGATGACATACTACTTATGGGAAACGAAATTCCAACCTTGCAAGATGTCAAGTCTTAGCTTCGGAAGTGTTTCGCCATGAAAGATCTAGGAGAGGCTGCCTATATTCTCGGGATAAGAATATTGAGAGATAGGAAGAAGAGACTGATTGGACTCAGTCAGAGTACATACTTGAAAAAGGTACTGAAGAGGTTTAGTATGGAAAATTCCAAGAAGGGAGAGCTACCTATCCAAAGTAATGCCAAATTGAGTAAGACTCAAAGTCCAAGTACAGACGAGGAGATAGCTGACATGAGTCGGGTACCTTAAGCTTCGGCTGTGGGGTCGATCATGTACGCTATGACGTGTACTCGACCTGACTTGGCTTTTGCCTTGAGCATGGTTAGTTGGTACCAGGGAAATCCTGGAAGGACACTGTAACACCCCATTACCAACATATACATTTTAAACCCAATTTAGATATACAAAACGTGGGTTTAACAAAAACAATTACAAAATATTGTCATGTTGGGGTATTACAAGTCTAATAGATCACCATGGAAAAGCTACTACTAAAAGTATCCCAAAAGAAATGCTTCAAATCTTCTAAAGTCTTCCAGTACTTAATCTCCGTCACCTAAGTACATAGCATTTAAGAAAAAAAAAAAAATATATATATATATATATATATATATATATATATATATATATATATATATATATATATATATATATATATATATATATATACGTGAGACATAAAGTCTCGTGAGCAACATGGGTTTTAGACCCAAATAATTTTAACTCAAAACAAACCATAAAACAATTTTGTCATAATCAAACATAATGCAAAAGCTTTCTTAAAACATAGACCAATTGGAATTCATGATTATTTGTTTATCAATTGGCTTTATACGGGTTTCCCCGTATCCCTTTCCCTTCCCGGAATAGAACTAATCTATCCGTGAACGCGTGCTAGTTCCCTTTCTTTTCATGGAATAGAACAAATCTATCCATAAGGGCGTGCTGAGACAACTACTTCGCAACGGGAGGTACCATCCCAGTAGTGTCTTTTGACCTCCCCTCACTAGGGTGAGATCCTTGTCCGGACGTCTTTCTCATTTGTTTCATTTAGTTCATATTTCAAATTATCAATATCAATTCATTACAAATTGGTCATAACATGATTATCTTTCATTATCTAGCAAACATAAAGCTTTTTGCATAAAACATTTTGAGAAAATCTTTTCTCTTAAAATATTTTGACCAAAACAATATTTATAAAAACTATTGACTATGTACTCATAAAATCCACATGTTACTCACCTCGTACTAGAAGGGAGGTATCTAAATTCCCAAAGCCTCCTTGCCCTTGTCTTGACCACCAACAACTTGATCACCACCTAATAAGTCATGTCAAATCCGTCATAACAACACTCATGCATAGTATATTCACTTATGAGAATCCCTCATAACAACTTAACCAAATTAAGACTCTATAACTAATGTTGTACTTGACTAAGTGGAACTTAATTAACTTTAACAATATGACAATTTCATCCTTACAATTAACAATACCAAAATCAACCATGTCTCTTGTATTCAAATTCCTTCATTTCACCCAATTCATCATATTTATATCGATTCTAAGAAATTTTCAAAGCTTTAATTAGTTAATCTTTTATCAAAATAACTCACCAACAATATTATTTTGCCCAACATAGTTTAGTTGTCCTTTTATGGGCATAATCCATTCATGGTGCTTGTAATTTTTTTTCCTAATACAAGCTTATTCATGTGGGATGGCCAAATCTTGAAGGTTTGATGATATTAGATGCAAACTCTTGTTTACTAGACATTATCTAGTCATTTGTAACCATTATCCATCATCAATTTCGTAAAACCCCAAATTTCTCAAAATTAGGGTTCATCCAAATCATCAAATTCTAGGGATTTAGCTTAAATAAACCATGAGGGAAAGTTTCTTACCTTTAAAGGAAGAGAATGTAGCGAAAAGCCCTTTGAAACACCAAGGATTGGAGCTTGATTCGAGTTCACACACTAGATACACCAAGAACACACCTAGTGTTCTTAAGAGAGAAAAATGAAGAAGAAAGAGAAGAAAATGGCTGAGAAATGACCCAAATTCGTCCCTTAAGCCCTAGAATGTAGTGGAATCCACTTGTAAAGATTATAGGGTGTTTGGTGTAAGTTTTGAAGCTGATCTGCCAACTCCTCGCAACTCCACGTGTCCAAAAAGTGCCCAACGCACCTTTTAACTGATCTGCAGCGTACACGGGTCGTGTAAACCCACACGAGTCGTGTAGGAAATGCAAAGAAACTGTCTGGAACCTTTAAGGAGCCCACACGGGTCGTGTACACCCACACGGGTCGTGTAGGAAATGCAAAGAAACTGTCCGGAACCTTCAGGGAGTCCACACGGGTCGTGTACACCCACACGGGTCGTGTACATAGAGAATTTTTCCAGCATTTCATATTTTCCTTACATTTTATACTCAACTTCAATCAGTCATAACTTTCTCATTTATTATCCAAATTTTACAAACCATATATGCTTAGAAAGATAATAAAAGGTTATACAACTTATTCCTACTGAAATTTCCCTAATTCTAATTATATTTCTTGGTATTCAAGCTCAAACCTGGTTACTTCTTGATTTTTGCTAGTTTTGGGCCAACTTCAATCGATTATAACTTCTTCATCCAAACTCCAAATGTTTCCATTCTTTTTCCTACATTCTTATAGTTCCAAATACTCCATTTTTTATATTGTGGGAAATTTCCCAATTCAAATTGCATTTTGAGTTACTTAGTTCTAAATTTCCAACAACTTTATTTTTAGTAGATTTCCCTTTTTATGCCAAATTTTCTTCTTAATTCATGTTCATCCATCATGGTTCATACATACACCATTAAGGACTTAATATATTACTTAATTTTATTATTTACACCTTACTACACTTACAAGCCAATTTCATCATTTTCCATTAAACTCTTGAAAATATAACTTAATTTTCCCTATTTCATTCCATTCAACAACTTACACATAAGATTTGACATTAGCAAAATAGTTGGTTGTTACAGACACATTGGACAACTGTCAAGAACATACTCAAGTATCTGCGAAGGACTAAGAACTTTGTTTTAATCCTTGGTGGCAGTGATACCTTGAGAGTTGACGGGTATACGGATGCTAGCTTTCAGACAGATAGAGACAATGGTCGGTCTCAGTATGGCTGGGTTTTCCTTTTGAATGGGGGAGCAGTGACTTGGAAAAGTTCCAAGCAAGAGACGGTGGCGGATTCTACTTGTGAATCAGAGTACATAGGAGCGAGTGAAGCAGCAAAGGAAGCGGCTTGGCTGAAGAACTTTATCGGTGACCTTGGAGTAGTCCCGAGTATTCAGGAGCCCATGGAACTATTCTGCGATAATGAAGGAGCGGTTGCTTTGACGAAGGAACCGAGAGATCATGGAAAGTCCAGACACATCAACAGAAAGTACCACTACATTAGACATAGAGTAGAAGAAGGTCACCTCCTTGTGAAGAGGGTATCATCAGAAGATAATCCTGCAGACCCCTTGACAAAGGCTCTGAGTAGGATTAAGCATAATCAGCATGCGCGGCGTATATGATTAAGAGATGATATTAGTTTTTGTAAGTAGATAGGATTTGAAACTTATTGCAATATAAATGTAATTGACTTTGGTGAATTTAATAATATAGTTTTGTTGATGAGTATTTGATACTGCCTTTTGTCAATTATTTATTATTGTTTCAAGTTTGCATGTTTACTTTCTGAGTAATTTCTTTAAAATTAATCCATGTCCTGAGTCTGAAAATATCTTGTTAGACGGAGGATCATCTGATCACTTATCTATGGACAAAACTGACTAGATCAGAGTTCGGCAGCGGTTTCTAGGAAGCTACAGTTGCTAATTAATTAGAGGCCAAATTGGTAATTATAGTCATAGACTTATCCAAGTGGGAGACTGTTGGATTAGGTGTCTAAGCCATGACTAATAATTAGTATTTATCTAATTAATAGTAGCATAGTCCATTTGGGTTGCCCTCATAGTAAGAGGTTTGGTAGAAAGTTCGGTAGAGAGAAAGATTGATTTATTATATGATTAATAAATCAATAGAAATTAAATATATGGTTTATTAATATATTAAAGTGATAATATATTAATTAGAAACTATATTAATTAATTAGAAATTAATCTGGAATTAATTGGAATTAATTTGGTGATTAATTGGATTAATTAAAGGTGCAGTGGCTGAATTGTAATTATTCAATAGTTGAGTAGTGACAGTTCTGGAAGGCCAGATAGTTGGCGATTTTAAGGATATAGAAATATATATAAAGGATATAAAAGAGTTTGAATTAAATGATAAATGGTTTATCTGAGTGTATTTAACCTTCCATATAAATCATCCCAATAGTTACATACACAACAACGAGTTCATTATACTAAAAAATAAACTATGTAAAACAAAAGAAAATCTTCTAGAAAATTTACGTGTTCCATGCATCTAAATATTCTGCAACTAAAAGGGTTCATGGGTTGACCAACAAATTACTTTGATGTCCTGTAAAACTATGCTCCCACGTGCAAACAAAACATACACATATAGCATGCTTGTGTGATATTTCATAAAATTTTGAGTTGCTAAAAAACTCACGTAAATTCCTAATATAGAAGGGATTAGTATGAGACAAGTTGGGAAGCATTGCGTCTTAAACTGGAAAATAACATCCTCATCTACGATATAGAACTCTCAAACCATAAACTGGAGATAAGGCAAAACTCCTCACAGCTAAAACACAACTCGTATCATTCAGATTGAAACCACAACACACCATCATCATGTAACTATGGATCGGTGAAATGAGAATTTCATGGACGAGTAGAGGGTCCCTATACAATCTCTCCCTTATTTCTTCCATAAAGTGCACCTTGGCCTTCATGGTTAATAGGGTTGGCTCATCATCTTGATTCTAATGATATCTTAGATAATATAGATAGATATTGAAGCACAAGAGAAAATACAGTTACACATCCATGTATATACATTTACACCAATGTGAATAATTTAAGTTACTCGTGGATGATTTGCAAAACAATAATGCACCAATCGTGAGATTTTCATCATGCACGTCAATGTACTTTCATTTAACACTACTACAATTTTCGTCAAGGAAATTTTATTCTATCCTTATCAAAATACTATAACAAAACAACATAACTTAAAAGGCTAAAACCTACTCCCAAAATTGTTTGTCAAATAGAGGTTTATTTATTACTTACTTGCAATGCAATCATGTTTCTCAACAACAGACAAATACAATGATATTTTCTAGTTTGCCATGGTAAAAGGCTCAACAAATAACGAGGAGAACAAACATTGGAAAAGTAGACGTTCACCATAGGCGATGTTTTTTTGCGGACTTCGTATTTGTTAAATCCTATAAAATGAAAATTATCCTACCGGATAAAATGATACAACATATATATATATATATATATATATATATATATATATATATATATATATATATATATATATATATATATATATAATCAGGATCGGGTGAGGACTCTTCTTAAAGTGAAGACTTGCGAGGACACCTTAAAAAAATTTAAAAAAATATAAAAAATATAAATAATAAAATGAATCATAGTACTATATCGGAGAAAAAAAAAGATTCAAAAAAAAAACTTTGGATCATTATTTTTTTATAATGAAATAAAGATCCAAAATAAAAACAGAAAAATTGCATCATCTCGTTTTCCAATGATCCAAATTTTTTTTCCAATTTTTTTTTGATAATGATATAGTACTATTCTCGATTTTATGATTTGTATTTTTTTTATATTTTTTTCAATTTTTTTAAGGTGTCCTCGTACGTTCTCACCGAAAAAAGAGTCCTCACCGAATCCGGACCCTATATATATATATATATATATATATATATATATATATATATATATATATATATATATATATATATATATACATATATATATATATATATATATATATATATATATATATATATATATATATATATATATATATATATATATATATATATATATATAGTGTGGATCTGGTGAGGACTCAAAAAATGGTGAGTACTGTGAGGACAATTCTCCACCACCCACTTCGTAAATGGCACAAACATCAAACTCAATACTTGAACGTGACGCGTTCTAATGCGGCGCATGTCTGTGGAACGTAATATGAACTCGATGATCTAATCACATGCGACGAACATCCATTGAATATCATTTAAGAGGGTTTTTTTTGTTTATTTTCGTTTTTTAATAAAAATTTTATTTTTTCAAAATTTTTAACTTTTTTTAATTTTTAAATTTTTTTAAATGCATATATATACTCGGTTTTCAATTATTTTATTTTATTTTTCGTTTTTATTATTTTTTTTCGTTTTTATTATTTTTTTTCGTTTTTTTTTTTAAATTTGTTTTAAATTTTTTACTTCATATTTGAAGTTACTAGTGTTATTTTGATTTTGTTTTTATTTTGTGTTTTTTTTTTCATTTTTTACCTTTTTATGTTTTAAACTAAATATATATTCGAGTTTTTAATGATTAACAATTATAAAAGTTTTCAATTATAAAAAAATTAAACAACATAATACTTTAAGGTCATACAACTTTTGGACCATATGATTTTCGAATCATAAAATTTTGGATCAAAACATATTGAATCATAGTATTTAGGATCATATCATTTTTAGTCACATAATTTTCGATCAATAGTATACTAATTAAATAAATTTTTTGTTCATAATAATTTTTGATCATTATATATTTTGAATCATTTAATTTTGAATCATAAAAGATATAATTAAGATCATAAAATATTTGAATCAAAATATTTTTGGATCATAACAAATTAAGGATCATAAATGTTAAATCATAACTTTTTTAAATCTTAAATATTTTGAATCATCTTATTTGCTTTTTTGAATTTGGATAAAAAAATTCATTGGTTTTATAAAAAAAAGATTTGTTAAAATTAAAATAAGAACACTTCAAAAACTTATTTATAAAAAATTCTTTTTACAAAAGTCACTAGTATAGTGAGTAGATGTAGCCTTTGAATTTTCATAATTTTTGAAAAATATTTTTTTTTGGGTTTTTTTTATAAAAATTTAATTTTTAAATTTTTTAAATGCATATATATACTCGGTTTTCAATTATTTTATTTTATTTTTCGTTTTTATTATTTTTTTTCGTTTTTTTTAAAATTTGTTTTAAATTTTTTACTTCATATTTGAAGTTACTAGTGTTATTTTGATTTTGTTTTTATTTTTTGTGTTTTTTTTTCATTTTTTTACCTTTTTATGTTTTTAAACTAAATATATATTCGAGTTTTTAATGTTTAACAATTATAAAAGTTTTCAATTACAAAAAAATTAAACAACATAATACTTTAAGGTCATACTACTTTTGGATCATATGATTTTCGGATCATAAAATTTTGGATCAAAACATATTGAATCATAGTATTTAGGATCATATCATTTTTAGTCACATAATTTTCGATCAATAGTATACTAATTAAATAAATTTTTTGTTCATAATAATTTTTGATCATTATATATTTTGAATCATTTAATTTTGAATCATAAAAGATATAATTAAGATCATAAAATATTTGAATCAAAATATTTTTGGATCATAACAAATTAAGGATCATAAATGTTAAATCATAACTTTTTTAAATCTTAAATATTTTGAATCATCTTATTTGCTTTTTTGAATTTGGATAAAAAAAATTCATTGGTTTTATAAAAAAAAGATTTGTTAAAATTAAAATAAGAACACTTCAAAAACTTATTTATAAAAAATTCTTTTTACAAAAGTCACTAGTATAGTGAGTAGATGTAGCCTTTGAATTTTCATAATTTTTGAAAAATATTTTTTTTTGGGTTTTTTTATAAAAATTAAAAATTAAAAAAATAATTTTTTTTTTCAAATTTTCATGATTGTGCTCATTTTGTAGAGATTAAATTTTAAGAAATTTGGATTTTTCAGAATTTTTTTCAAACTTTGGTTTTTTCAGAATTTATTTTTGCCGAAAAACAAAACGGGTGGAATAAAAATAAAAACTCAGTCAATGGCTGCGCGACACGTAAGAGAGAGAGAGAAGGGGAGAGAAAGGCACGTAAAGATGACATTTTTTGATTTTGTTTTTATTCTTTATTCTTATTTCTTTTTACATTTTAACTCTTCAAACAATTAACCTTCAAGGGAATTTATCAAAATCTCGTAAATAATTACGAAAGTGCCATCTGATTACGTGGAATCAGAATCATTTAAAAAATTGATGGGGGCTTAAAAAAATAAATATATTGAATCAGTTCGTCGATTCCTACGGCCGCTGTTCCTGGTTCGTCGTTGTCGACGCTACAACTGCCGCCGATCAACCTCAAGATTAATAATACTTTTCCTTTTTGACTATCCATTTCATGTTGTATTCTTCTTCTAAACATTCAGATATCGATGTCAAAGAGACTCCTTCTTTCTCTTCGTTTAAAATCATCATTTATGCTTCTTCCAAGATTTCATCTATGTATCACTTCAATTATGGGCAATTTTGAGATATTTGGTGACTGACATAGAGTCTAATGTCCCTTAGCTTTATGAAGTAGAAATCTCTTTATTTTTCTAGATTGTCCATTGTTAGCTTTAACTCTGTGATATGTTGACCGTATACGGTGATGTTTGGGTTGAAGATTGTTTATCCGGTCTTTTTAGCATGGTAAGCACATGTCAAGTGAAACTTTTTTTTTCAGGATACGTGGAATGTTTTTGTGTGTGCTGACATATAATCATGTTTTCATGTATACTTTTTTCACTCGTGTTCTTCCCGGTAGAGGAGTCGCTGAAGAGAGTTGTTAATACGATGAAGCATACCGTCGTTGAAGGTGGATTCTTTGGAAGTCTCTTCGTTCGGTTTTGTCTTCGGCAGACCATGAATTTTGGTCACTGCCTCCAGCCTCACTGTAACTATATTCTTTGATGGTGCCTCACGTCATGCCGACGATCCAAAGGTCCCCACAAGCCGACAAGCGGTTGACGTTGAAACCGTCTAGGAAGCAGGCAACTCTCGTTTTTTTGGAAAGGCTCAAAACAAATTCATATGCTTATATAACATAGCCTCAGTTCATTCAATAATACGAGATGCCAAAATAATCAATCCAATTATGTATTGAACAATAAGGTATGCACTGCATTTTCAAGCAAGATAATAGAAAACGTAAATATTCTCAGACCTCTACAGCTCTACTTTAAGAGCATTAATAAGGCTGAAGGGTGTGCAAGACACCCATGACAACCCAAGACTCCCGCCACGTCAGCGCTACGTCACAAAGACTTCCAAGACTTTCACTAGGGGTGTGCAAGACTCCCATGACTACCATTTTAATTTCCACATCACATTTTTATTTTCTATTTTTTTAATTAAGACCAAACATTAAATTAAATTTAAATAAAAACATTATATTAATTAAAACCATAATATTTAAATAAAAAAACATTACATTAAATTAAAAAAGACATATAAAAAATTAAACATCTCCTAAATTAATTTAAAATAAAAAGCATTTCCTAATTAATTTAAAATAAAAAACATCTCCTAAATTAATTTAAAATAAAAAACATCTCCTAAATTAATTTAAAAAAATTAAACATCTCCCAAATCGTGCACGATCCGTAGAAACATCGATCGGGTCAAACGAAACCGGCTTTTGAAATCCTTGTCGTCATACACGCAATCTTCGGAAAAATAGTCGCGAATAAATTTTTCGTGTCCTTCTTCGCGGTTTCTATTTTTCGCCGCTAATCGCCGCCTTTTTTCTGGAGTTTCTGCTCGGTTCACGTAAATAGACGCGACTTCCATCATTGCCGTGAATACCAAATCATCACCCGAGTCTTCAGAATCCGAATGGAAATCCATGAGAGAAAAGTGAAAGGTATATATATATATATATATATATAGTGTGTGATATGTGTTGTGTGTGATATGTGTTTGAAGTGTATATGTATATATAAAGTGAAATTTTAAAAAAAATTGATTTTTTTTTTATTTCTAACCGTTAGCACATTTCCAACGGTCGTAAATTTTAAACTTTTCCGCTGTCGTCGCGCGTTCCTTGGTTGACGACGTCGGGACGCAAGCCTTGGAGGACGCGGGGGGGGGGGGGGGGGGAGGGGGGGGGCGGTGTTTGCCGCGTCTTCATCGCCTACGTGGAGGACGCAGGGGGGCCGCGTGCGGCATACCCCAGGGCCTAATATAACCCATAATGGTTGCATGCGTGTGTTGGAGTCCACCAAAAGATATAAAAAAAATACTTTTGCATGTGATTTAGTGATTATTATTGTAATGATATAGCATTTTTCAGAAAGCATCAACAAAAGCACAATTCTTTTGATTTTTAGACCCTTCAAAACGCAGAAGCATGCTTGTTGCAACAATCATGGACATCTTCACTTTCAATGCTGCCGCCGCCGTTGACGTCCAAATGGAAACACAGTGAGCTAGAAGTGACGGTAATTGATGTTGCCATTGACATCCAACTAGTGTGCAGGCATATGGTTCTCTCTGGTGTAGTAAAGTGTTTATGGGATTGGCGAGAGACGAGTATAGTGAATTGGTTGTGGGTGGAGGAAGAAGAGAGAAGAAAAAAAGAATTCCAAAGTATGCAAAAAGTTTTATATTTTAGTCCAAGTAAGTTAGTTAGATTATGATTAGGGATAATGACTTAGAAGCGTAACGATTTTTTGGTCATATTTTGGTAACTTTTTTTTACACATATGACAAACGAATATTTTTAAAGTGTACACATATTACCATTATTGCCAGTTGGTATATGTAACATCTGACGTGGCGTACACGTGAATATATGTAACGACATAGGAGGGTAATGAACTATTGGTTTTGTTAACATTTGGGTAATTTCGTTTTTTTTTGTACACATATGACCAACGAACTTGTTCAAACTTTCAAATGTTATCATTGTACTTAAAAAAAACGTATATATACTTCAAAAATGTATAAATGCGCATAGATGCTTCCAAAAACGTATTTTATATCTCTAAAAACATAAAACTATGTATTTATACTTCTAAAAATATATTTATACTCTAAATAATATATTTATACTTCTAAAAACGTATTTTGGTTTCATTATTTTTCATCCTTAGTATTTATACTTCTAAAACATATTTTTACACTTTAGAAGTATAAGTACGTTTCTAGAAATGTAAATACGTGTGTTTTTTATATTTTAAGAAGTATAAATATGTATTTGTACGTTTTTGGTAGTATAAATACACTTTATAAGTATAAATACATTTTTAGTAAAAATATGTTTAAAAAGTATTACTAGGAGTGAGAAAAATGAAACCAAAAATATGTTTTTAAATTATAATATATATTTAAAGTATATACATTTTTTTTATCTTTTTAGAAGTATAAAATAAAATTTTAGAAACGTATTTATACTTCTAAAATGTAAAAATAGTTTTAGAAGTATAAATATATTATTTAAAAGTATAAATACATTTTTAGAAGTATAAATACATAGTTTTATGTTTTTAGAGGTATAAAATACGTTTTAGAAGCATGTATGTGTATTTATATATTTTAGAAGTATACATACGTTTTTTTAAGTAAAATAATGGTAACACTTGGACAGTTTGAACAAGTTTATTGGTCATATGTATACAAAAAAAGGAAATTACCCAAATCTGAACAAAACCAATAGTTCATTATCCACCTATGTCATTACATAGTTCCACGTGCACGTCACGTCAGATGTTGTATATACCAACCAGTAATAATGATAATATATGAACACTTACAAAAATTCGTTGGTCATGTAGAAAAAAATGAGTTGTCCAAATGTAAACAAAACCAAAGAATCGTTAGTCTCCCGAGTCATTATCCCTTATGATTACCGGGTATATTTGTTTGTAAACAGATCAAAGGGGTTTGTTTTTATAGAAGGATTTTCTATACATGCCATGATAAACGGAGAACTTTTCTGCATGTAACACAGAAAATTATGATATTAGATATTCCAAACATTGAAAGTGAGATGCTCCTTCCTGGAGGAAGGCCTACAACTGTTTTGGGATTTAGGGATGAAAACAACAGTAGCCCGTCAAGTGAGACCAATAGGTAAGACAAAAAAGAGTTGACTTACATATTTTTATTAATATTATTTTATTAGAGTTGATTATTGTCGATAATTACGTTGTTTTATTTGATGTTGAAATTATTTAGTTTAAATCACCTCAAGGTATTTTTTAATGAAATAATTTAAAATCTATATTATTTGCGTTCTGGAAATATACATATATTATTTGTTAAAAAGAAAACATATACCTGCGGTGGCCGGTAGTCCCTCTGACGACATTTCCTTCGGAACGATGTTATACCTGCGGTGGCCCGGTAGTCCCTCTGGCGAGAGCGGCAACCCGAAAATAACAGCAAAAACATGGACTTTTTTGGACTTTTTTTATTTCAAAAATAGATGGAGTTATAAGTTTTTAGTGGGTTTTTTTTACCACAATAGTTGGAATTTGTTGAGTTATTTTGGAGTTTTTTATGGAGTTTGTTGATTTATTTGTTTTTTTCCCCAAAAATAATAAGAGAGATGTGCTTGGACGGCAGAACTAAAGTGATTAAAAAATTTAAATTTACGAGGATGTCAAATGAACCAACTGGGTGACAATAAATACCAATATCTATTATTTTACAAAAAGTTTTCCTACAAAACAAGATGACATTCATTTGCAAGTGGGATCCGTACACCCCACGTGTTTTATACTACATCCGCTACTGATTATATATGACATTGTTTCTGGATCCGGATCGATATAGTATAAAAGCCGTACCGGTCTTCCCGTACCCTTTATCTTCCATAACCAAACCCCAGAAAATATCCATGGAAAACAATACATGTATAAACAAACTAGAAGGGAAGGTGGCTATAATCACCGGCGGAGCAAGTGGTATCGGAGAAGCCACCGCTCATTTGTTCGCCAAACACGGCGCGCGTATGGTGGTGCTTGCTGACATCCAAGACGAACTTGGAAAAAACCTCTCTATTTCCATCGGCTCACACCGCTGCACCTACATCCACTGTGACGTTACCGACGAAGTCCAAGTGAAGTCACTAGTGGACTCGACGGTGGATATGTACGGCCAGCTTGATATCATGTTTAGCAACGCCGGGATCATTAGTAAGTCCAACCAGACCATAGTTGACCTGGATATGAATCATTTTGACGACCTCTTTGCCGTCAACGTCCGCGGGATGGCGGCTTGTCTGAAGCATGCTGCAGGTTCAATGGTAGAGAAGAAGGTGAAAGGAATCATTATTTGCACGGCAAGTGTGCTGGGCAGGTTTGCGGCGCCGCAGCATACAGATTATTGTATGTCGAAGCATGCAGTGATTGCGTTGATGAAATCCGCGAGCAAGCAGCTGGGGCAGTATGGGATCCGAGTGAATTCTGTGTCGCCGTCAGTGGTGGCTACTCCGTTGATGTGCAACCTGCTTGGGGCGGAGGCGACGGAAGTGGAGAAATTTGTTGAACCGTTTACTAGCTTGAAAGGCGTGGTTTTGAAAGCGGAGGACGTTGCGGAGGCCGTGTTGTTCCTGGCTTCCGGGGAGTCTGGTTTTATCACAGGCCATGATCTGGCCGTCGACGGCGGTTTTACCTATTGATTTGCTTTTGATGATCGTATAGATTCTAAACGGATCAAGTAGATGCTTGTGCGTGCTTTATTAATATGGTTTAATTTGATGTTTTTGATGTATTTTTTGTGGACTGAAGTTGTTATACTTATAACCATATAATAAATTTTTTTGAATGTCTTAACATATTCAGATTAATTGTTTAAAGAACTAAATGTTAAAATGACAAAAAAAAAAAAAAAAAAAAAAAAACGTATTTTTGTACACAAATTGACGTCTTGTGAGATGAGAGTAAATCATATAATTCGGGAAATAAGTGTAGACATGTAAGTTTATTTATTCTTGATGAATTAGTTTAATTATATGCAAGAGGGTATGAAACTGATTGTTTAATTTCATACTTAAATAATCAAGTAATTGATGACACAATGTGTTTTCGAACATTTACCATAAATATCAATATCTTAAACAAAATTTAAATAAATATGTAATTTGTTGTTATAAGAATTCAAAGATCAATTTAATGTATCAAGAGCAACATGTTGAACTGTTGAAGAACTCACGCCCGAAGAACAAAGAACAAAGAATTGTTGGTCTTTTTTTGTATCTCACATCACCACCAACAACAAAAGGAGGGGATTCTCTAGTTATAAATACGCACATCTGTTACCTAAGGAACTCAAGTTAAAAATTTGGTCTTTTCACAAACCCGGTTTATACCGATTATGTTCCGGTTTACACGTTTTAGTATAAACTAGGCGAATGCCCGTGCGTTGCGCAGGAAAAATATTATTAGTTATAATATAAACAAATGCATGTTATTCTTATACCAAATTCAACACAATGCATGTGATTTTGTACAACTTGATGAACGAATCCATAACTCATCTTGGATCGACTTGCTAAAATTTTAAGGCTCAACTTCATTAAAAAAATAAGAAAACGTTAACTATATATTTCCTTGAACTTTAATATTTGGACATATTTCCAACAGTAAAAAGTATTAAATAATTTATATAATTGTTTTAACTTGAGGGGACCTTTATTTATAGAATAAAAAAACTTCTTAAGTTAGTTTATCATGACGATGTGGGATCAAAAATTTTTCATAGTGTTATTTTGTGTCATTTTCTTATCCCACATCGCTTAATAAACACAATTGAAGAGAAATCAAACATCTATAAGTGTAGAGACTAACATAATTTTCATCCAACATAGCTTAAGGAACAAATTTCAAAGGAAAGAAAACATCTATATGTAGAGATGTTAAAATCATTTCTCTCATATCTTTGTTCTTTTGTGTTATTGATTCTAACCAGATTAGGAATTGGTTGCAACATTCCATGAACATTTGGTTTTAGTTTAAGGATCGTTTTCGTAAAATTTGGACGGGTACTCACCGATGTCCACTTCGATCTGTTTTTTCTAATAAATTCCAAATAATGTGGTACATGATAAAAACTCATCTTAAACAATATTGATTAAATGACATCTATTATAATATATATATATATATATATATATATATATATATATATATATATATATATATATATATATATATATATATATATATATATATATATATATATATATATATATATATATATATATATATATATATATATATTTGGTTGAACTTTGAAGGATTACTGTTTGAAAGTTCGATGTGTATAAATCTTATGAAAACGAAGTAAAATGTTTACAACGTTGTGATCACACATCGAACTGTGGCCACGACTTACTATGAATGTGCAACTCAATTTGTATTTTAATAGTTGTTGAAATTTTAGTTTTAATACTTTTGGAAACTAAAACCTATAAATAGAAGCCTTTATCACTTTGAAAAAACATGTTTGTACGATAAAATGATATTTAATTAATAATAGACATTGAAAGCCACATTATGATGAAGATTAAGGGATAATGTAATCAAATTAGTGGTATTGTATAAATGGAAGATGAAATGTTAGATAAATATGTGACCGAAAAATATCAACATAATATGGTAAAAAATAAATTATTAATGTTGAACCACATTGTTTTGAATGATCTGTTTTATAATAAATAGTTAAAACATGAACAATTGAAATTTCTACGTATATACGTATTGGTGAATCGATAAATGTTAGACCAGTGTCACTTTCTACAAACGACACATTATAAACTTTAAACTTAGTCAAGTTTTTAAAAGTTTTTAGTAAAGAACTAAATTTCTACGTATATACATATTGGTAACTCGAAAAATGTTTACATCGATGTCACTTTTTAAAAACGATGTATTATAAACTTTCAACCTACTCAAGTTTTTAAAAGTTCCAAGTAATTTTATTTTTTACTTTTGAGTTTCAATACTTTTTGGAATTGAAACTAAATAGTAATTTTTTTTTAAAACTTGCAATAAAATAATGTTTCTATAATAAAATGATCACTAATTTATAATAGACTTGAGAGATCAAGTTTGATGGATAATGAAAGCAAATGAATTGTATTATATAAGAGAAAGAGAAGAGGTCATATATGTATGTGAAGCAATGTGGGATAAAGAAAAATATCTCAAATTAATGTGGTAAAAATATTTAAATCAATAAATTAATTATATTAAGTGGGAATTTGAAAGGTCATGGAGGTTTCAAATGCATGTGGTGAGAGGAAAAATGCTTCCTTTATAAGATATAAGATGTTCAAGCATCCGGTTCTTTAGGTTCGAATTGGATTGATTTTGACCGGTTTTGACCGAGGTTTACCGAGTTTTAACAGTTTCCGATTTTTTAGGCCGAGTAGGCATAACTCGCCTCGGTGGAGGCCTGGGTCCGAGTAACTCGACTGAGTTCTCCGAGTTTTACAACCTTGATCGTTCTATGGCTGAGTTTATACAATCTAGTTGACCAATATGATTGTGTAGCTTGAATCACGAGTGTACTATGATAATTATGGAGGAATGACTAGAGATGGACCAAATCCTAGGGTTAAATAAACCAAGAAACTTTAATGTGTAAGCTGCATTATATGACCATTATGTGTAATAATTACTTACCATAAATATTAGGATTAATTAGCAGATTAAATCTACATGATATGAACTATGACTAGTAATAAGGATAACAAATTAGCATGACCATTGTGATTATGGATTTTTAGAATCATTAGGGTTAGTGAACGGACCAAGGGAATCAATCAGTTTAGAAATTAGTGAACATCATTTTAATAACCATTACACATAATAGAAATAAATCATAATTGAATGGTGAAGTCAAGTCTAAGTAAAAGCACCTTTAGATTTGTTTTCTAAATAAGTTTCCCATTTTTCTTCTTTTCTTTGCTTTTACTTGTTTCTAGTTCATGTTACCCCCTCCCCCCTTTACTTTATGTTTTAGTATTAACCAGTAATCAAATAACCTAACTGTCTTTCATATTAGTTCCCCAAAAGTTTGACAGTACCGTACTATGCTGCTACACGATTAGATACATTGCCTAGTGTGCAACAGTCATTAGTTTGATGATATAATTTTATAAATTCTTTGATCTTACATATCAGTTTTTTGCTTCTTTTAGGGATTGGTCACAGACGAACAGATCAGGAAGTGACGTTTCTCCTTCCATAAGGCAAAAACTTAATGAACTAAATATGGACCAACGGTACTAACAAGTGGTGCCAAGTGGTCTAAACAAATTTGAGGCAGGGTGGGGGTAGCTTATAACGTATAATTGGATAATAAAACATGCTTGCAAATTGTGACAACTAAATAGATATGGATTTGTCCATTCAATGGTTGCATTATGTTTCCTTAATAGGGACCCTAAATATGATATAGATCCTATGTTTATGAGATAAAAGTACTTGATGACATGCAATGATTATATATTACCTATAAATGACAACATGTTGCCAGATACGACATACACCCCACCTTTACCACCAAAAAGCAAGAGGATGCCTGTAAGGCCTAATGTTAAAAGGTAAAGAGACGTGTCTAAAAGAATGGGAAGACATACAATATCAAAGCATGTAAAAAGAGTTATATGCAGTATTTGAAACGAGTTAGGGCATAACAAGGTTACTTGCCCAAAAGTTGAAAGGCCTAAGATGTTGAATGTCAAAAGATCTAAAAAACAAAATAAACATGTAACTTTCCATTTTGGTAATTATTGATATATATATATATATATATATATATATATATATATATAAACAATACTTTTCTTAAGTTTAGGTTAATATACATGTCGATGAAGGAGGTGGAATGGAAGAGCCTGCAATGGGGGATGCTGGAATGGAAGAGGTTGGATTGATGATGCTATAATGGGGGATGCTAGAATGGAGATGTTGGAACCGAAGATGTTGCATTGGGACATCAAAGTGAAGAGGCACGTATAGATGACAATTTAATAGGGTATCTGAAAGAATCTTGAAGACTAAGCTTGCAAAAAAAATATGTCTGGGAAAAATGGTGAAGGTAACACAACAACCAAACTTGTGAACATAGAATATGTTTTTGCACCGGGAACAATACTTTCCATGTTGCACGAGAAATAATTAATATTTTATTAATTCTATGTTCTTTGGAATCATGTTTTTTTAAATGCCGCATTTAATGTCACGTTGTAATAGGGTCCTACCAATCATACCAATTAGGGTGTTGTTAACCACACTCCACTCTAGTATTCTAAGGTTACTTTTTATGGTGTAATTATTATGTCTTTTTAATCATTATACTAATTAATTATATTATTATTATTAATATGTTTTTATTAATTAATCATTACACTTTTAATTATCATGTTATTATTTAAATAATCAATTTCAAAAAAATTATTATCATATATTTGATAATAAATAAATATAAAAATAAAATGGTAAAAATATAAGGTATAAATAATTAAGAAAAATAAACAGTAAATGGGTTAAGATAAAACAATAGGCTGTGGCTTTATGTAAAAAAAATTTGGACTACGGGCCTCATTTTCAAACACATATGTATAAACTCTATTAGGGTTATTGTTTCTTCCTCTAAAAAAAATGATGGACCGCTACGATGTATCTCCAGCGACGTCTTCGGCGACACAACATCTTGAGGTATCGACACGCCCCATTTTCACTCGAGTTCATCTCTGCATCTGACGTCTCCGTATTAGAGTTTCTATTGTTTTGACGAAATGATTCGTGGGTTATCGTCGGTGAGGCCGCAGTCAAAGAGTTCGACGAGGAGCTGCATTTCTTCGTTGAATCCGGATCCGGCGTCGATTGCAAGTGATGGTGACGATAACGATTCCAGACGACGACGGTGGCAAGTTTCCGGCGAGTCTCGAACAACTCCGGCGTGTCTCCGAAAAAATCAAAACATAATGAAAAATTGTTGTAAAATATTTATAATGTAACTAGTAAATTACTGTAAGTTATTTTATCTCCTTTTTTCTATAGTTCATCTTCATATTTTTCTTTTCCTGTTTTGATTATTTACATTGTATAAATATCATAATATAATGTAATTGTATTATTTGTTGTAACTTGTATATAAATTTGACTTTTGCATAAAAATATGAAAAATTGCAGTAAAATAAAAAAGGCAATTAGGTAATCAATTAGGGTATCGGTATTTGTTTGAAAACAAAAAGATATTACTAAATTGTCGTTGGAAAATAAAAAAGGAACTACAAACCAATAAAAAACAGTCAAAGTATAGAGTGGAGTGTTAGTACAAAATAGGATGGAGTGTGAATATAAATCCCTTTTTTTATACAGGCCAATTTATGGCCATCCTAATCTCATCAAGAACTTTACAACTACCATTCCAACCAACTATATAACCACATATACAACTAACTTACATTTCGACAACTTCAAAATTAACCCTATTGAGTAGTAACTGACCAAACTAAGGAACTGCCCGGCCCACCCAAAACACCTTTCCAAAATTATACAACCTTATTAGATGCAAACTAACCAACCACCCATCCCACCTGAAAGATCTTTTTAAACTTTTAAACATTCTTACCCCTTACCTGCCAAACCATAGCACTTAAAACAAGTTTCAACATGGCAAAAGACAACGTGGACACATACCACACAATACAAGTATTGCATTTTTCATTTTCTTCTTGACTTCAACACCTCTTGGTTGAGCTCGAATACATGTGTCGTCAGCTCCATCATTTGTTGGGTTGCCATTCCTCTTTTGCCTTCCCTAAGGTGTTATGCTTTAGATATTTTCTTTTCATTTTCTCTAATTCATCGGGTTGCTGGCTAAGCAGTTAATATCTCGCTATAACGCTTAGCGACATTTCAAAATCGCTATTTTCATTTAGCGATGGAATAAGTGCGTTATTTTACCGCTATTTTGTGTTATTTTGCACCACTATTTACCGTTATTGCGCTATTTTGATTTGAGTCTTTTTTTTCTTTTATATTTTTTAGAGTGAATTACAATTTTGGTCCCTGTGGTTGTCCTGAAATTACACATTTGGTCATCCTTTTGGTTTTTCACGCTCTTGGTCCTTGAACTGCACTTTTTTTTTACACTATTGGTCCCTTAGGCAGGTAAAAAGACCAATATACCATTTTTAATTTATTTTTCATTTTCTTTAAAATATTGTTTAATTAATTTATAAAAAATAATTAAAAAAAACCTCCACCGCCATCCCCTACCACCAGATCGGGAGAAGAGGGAGGCACATTTGTTTCTGCGGTGCAATTCCATATTCGCAATCACCCAAAATCTGGAACTTCCATTTGCTGTCTCAATACATCTGACCGAAAACCCAGGTTTCCAACGAAATGGAGACAAACAGCAATTTGGTGGCGATTGAATCAGACCCAGATGGAAAATGCGCTAAAGAATCGGCCAGGTTGTATTTTAGGACTAGGGCTCAAACTAGTGGTAATTGGAGTAACAGTAATGGCAGTAGCGGTGTCTGTAAGTATAGGGCAAGAAGGTACGTCTTCTCTCCATTTACATCCTTCTCATCAATGGTGGAATTCTCTGATGATAAGCAGGATAATTCATCCCTCTCGAATAGTAAATTAGGAATAGGTTTTGCTCAGCATCAAAACTTTGATTTTCCAGTCTGTCACATTGATCCAGCTAATGCACATTACATCCTGCTGAATCTTGTTATGGTAATCATGTAACAGATGGACCAACGAACGGCTTATTCCCGGCGATAACAACCATGGATTCCCCGATAAAACACTAATTTAGCTTCTTCCTCTCAGAACCGTAGCCATGGAAGTAGATCCTCACAAGATGAAGAAACCCAGACGGTGGTGAGACAGAGAGAGAGGGGGGTGGGGGTGGGGGGTTGGGGTATTTTTTTCTTTTTTTTAATTCCCAAAATAATAATATCTCAAAAGAAAAAATAAAAATAAATTAAAAAGGATATATTGGTCTTTTTACCTGCTAGAGGGACCAATAGTGTAAGCAAAAGTGTAGTTCAGGGACCATGAACGTGAAAAACTAAAAGGATGACCAAATGTGCAATTTCGGGACAACTACAGGGACCAAAATTGTAATTTACTCTATTTTTTATATGAACCTTTGTAATTTTTATGATTTGTATTTTGGTTTTGGTTTTGTTGTTGTGCTTATGAATACAAGTGTATTAATTTATAGTTCTAAAAATTTGCTATCTGTAACTTGTATTTTGATTACGTTATTGTTTATCTTCAACTTGATTACATTCTAGTTAAAATTGTATGTTAAATTCACTATAGCTATGAGATTAATTTTTGTATTATTGATGATCTTTTCTATCATATATAGGAATGTTCATGGAATTGTAATAATGAATAAGCAACTAGATGTATTAATGCTCTAATATAAAATTAAAATATAATACCAAAAAATGCTATATCAGCGCTATACCACCTCAAAATCTGTCATTTCAAGTAGCGATAGAGATCGCTATTTGATTTTTTACCACTATAACTCCTTAGATTGCTGGATACCATCAACTGCATCTGAGATCTCATATCATGTAGATGTAGTGTTTATTTAGTCCAAGGTCTATCCAATGGAAGAACTTACAGCTCTTTGAGGACCATTTCAAGTTCAAAAAGTAGATAATATATTAGGGTTTTCCAAAACACATCAAAAACTTGAATTTTTTTTTTTCTTTCAGAACTAGGGTTTTCAAAAAACGTTTTCCAACTACTGAAGGTCATCCAAGAACTGATTAACTCTTCAAACATAAAATGTCATATCAACACAATTTTTGGGTTTTACTTCATAACCCTTTCAAGAGAGAAGCACCATTTAAGTTACGGATGATGTTCGAAACTTACGATTGACACAACACATTTATTGAATCACCGGGAAGGGTAATTGGGCTTCGAAGACTCCTTTTTATTTGACATTATATCACAAAAGCATAAAGGAATCGCATGTTCAGAAGCGAGTTCCCCGAGGGTGTTGTTCTCATTGGGCGTGCTATTCCCCTCGTTCTTTGTATTTAGATAAGAAGACATTGTTGCTTGATACATGGTTGGTCGAAGGTTCACGAGTAAAAAGGTCCAAGCTAGAGTATATGTGCTTTTCATACCATCAACATTAGCTTATTTTAGAAGCTAAAAAACCTGGAATATTAGACTATTAGGCCAACCGGTGTGTCCACCCGACGTCGAGCCCGATGACTGCGACGGGTGCGGTGAACACCGCCCTCCATGTGACGCTGTCGTGATCTGAGTTCGCGTGAGTCTTCCATGTCGTGCGACGTTTGTTGAAGGAGTCGTTGCCAACGACTATTTTTTAGCAGTTATATTATAATTTTTTTTTCAAACGAAGAAGCCGAAAGGAATTCCCCTACAACGAAGAAGTCGAAAGAAACTCACCGGTCCAGGTCCCGCTCAAGCGTGGACCTAAGAAGAAGAATTGATTCTAGCTCGTGCGTGGGTTGTCGTTTCCGAGGATTGTGAGGCCGGAAACGCTCAATCAAAAGCACATTTTTGGGAGTCCATACGCATAATATTTCACAAAAATTTGGATTGCGAATTTTATCGTTCCAAGGATACGTTGACGACTAAATTTCGAGTCGTTAACGGGTACGCGACTAAATTTAACGGCTTGTTCGATAATTTTATAGGACAACGGACATCCGGCGAGAGACACCAATATATACTCAAAAAAGCAATTGCGGTTTACCAAAATGATAACAAGGGTAAACCTTTTCGACATATGTCGTTTGGGAGGTGGTCCGCCAATATCCGAGGTGGAAGGGAGTCAGCATCGATCCGGTACCGACACATGCGTCGAAACGTTCCAAAACATCGGAGACGCAATAAACGACGTTTTCGGATGCACATATAGGGAAACCTTCAATCTGACTTCGATCGGAAACCTTTAATCGGTGCAATCGGTTGCGGAACTGAAATCAATGCAATCGGCTGCCGGCGGCGGCGATGATGGATGAAGCAGGGGAGGAAGCCGGCGGCGATGGTGGATCAGGCAGGGGAAGAAGCCGACGACGATGGTGGATGAGGCAGGCGAGAACGATGACTGTCGATTGAAGACGTTAGAGATGCACGAAGATAAATAGGGTTGGTAACGTTGCATAAATAGGGTTGGTAAAGTTACTAATTTGCCCCTATCAAATGATTGATCCATAATTAGTCCTACAATCTCACAACACTTACAAAATGTATTTGAACATATATATATATATATATATATATATATATATATATATATATATATATATATATATATATATATATATAAATATATATAGATATATATATATATATATATATATATATATATATATGTATATGTATGTATGTATGTATGTATGTATGTATGTATGTATATATAATATATATATATATATATATATATATATATATATATATATATATACATATATATATATATATATATATATATATATATATATATATATATATATATATACTAGGTTAGAAACCCGTGGATCACACGGGTTGATTTAATAAAATACTAAATTGGAAGAAATAAACATTAAGTATTTCTAAAAACCTATTTTACTAAATCGGAAATATTTAGAAATTAGAGAGAAAATTAGATAGTTTAATTTAACCCTTTAATGTCTGAACTTTGACTGCATTTTATGGATTTTGTGATGGCATGTATGCATGTATGTGTATGTATGTATACATGGATATTCACAAATAAATATCTAAAGTATAATTAGTGATCAATAAGTCCAATTATTTCCTACCTGCAACATCAAAAGACAAAAAAGGGTTAGATTAGCTTTTGTACTTCCATACATGTTGCTATTTTTACATGAAAAACTAATGTAGAATAACGTATGACAATACTAAATGGCATTGCTTCAATAGTCACTATTCCAAATGTTTCTCCAAGCCTTTGTTCTTTTTCAATAGAGTGAATAGGTCTTTAGACAAATATACCACAACATATAACCCAATTTACCTTGGTTAATTGAAATTTAAGGTCACCAATCTGGATCTCAGTTGAAAGTAGTCACAACATACATATGAAGATCAAAGCCAATTTTTAAAAGGCTACGATGTATTCATGCATATAAATTTATAAAGTCCGTGAAATAATAACTTTAAAGATGAATAAAAAAATCATAACTTGATATTTTCAACATACCTGAACGCGATAACTTCCAACTATTCGGTATAAATATGTATAAAAAAGTTATATGATTAAGCATGAGTAGAAAAATAATATCATGATCCATGTCTTCCACAACGGTTCAATCATTCAACCCGCTTTCATTGTTAGACCTGAAATCATGAAAGAAATAGATGTTATAATCCATGAAAAAAATAAAAATGCCAAAGATCTAAGAACCAATTTTAAACATCAGACTTTATTTTCACCAAACAAAGTAATTACAATAACATCTTATGAAAGAACCTTGGTGGATCTAAGAACCAAAACTGAATAAAAGGGTCAGGAAAAAAATATTTTAAACCCTGAAAAAGACATATCATAGCATTAGAAAGGGTGCATGCGAGAGGTGGTCAGGTAGTTGCTTAGCATCACAATAGAACCGTGAAAGTTACCACAATCCAAAGATCCAAGAGTTCCGGTATAAGTGTAATACACCAGCTTTAAGTGTTTTCATAGCACAATCCAAAGATGCTTACCTAAATTACGGGTATTGAATTAAAATCAGTACCTCTATTTTTGCAGGCTCTATTTGTTTATTTTTTCTTACAAACCCGGTTGATCATTAAAAAAATTATATAATAAGATGGCTGATGGCTTACCCTTACGCAATCAAATTCTGCCATTATAAAAAACTTCCTTACTCATGAGATAATATTACAATTTTTACCTTGATGTACCTGCCACATGAGACAATATAACATTCAATTACTTAAAAATGCATCAGATTGTTAATTTTGATGCTACAAATGGCATTTTTACCTTGATGCACGTATATTGTAAGAGAATCATATTTACACATTTATCATGCCATACAAGATAGACTAAAGCTTAGACAGACTTATAGGAGAATCATCATCCCATTAGGCATTCAACACTTTGCCATGTAACTTCATTAGCCAATGTTACAGCTCAGACACTACATAAAAAGAATCATAAATCAACAAATGAGCTCGGTTGATGAGACTCTTTGTACCTTTTCCTTTTCAGTAGCATTACCTTCTTATTCTCTGAGTTTCTTCTTTTTGTATCTGGTTCTTTCTTGTTCTTCTCAAATATGTTCCTATTGACACACGTTGAGAGATAAGAGTAGTAAACATGGGTCAAACTTTCATCAAACACTTGAGGTGCATGGTTTGTAATCTCGTAAAATAACTTCGAACAATCTGATATTATCTTGTATAACGGGTATAATATGATATTATCTTTATAAATGAACCATGATACAGTATGCTAGGCCTTTCATCAAACACCTAGCGTTCATAGCTATTACAGAAAAACCCCATGTAGTAACTCACAAAATCTATTTTAACCTAATCAATTTCTATGAAAATCGAAAGAAAAATGGAATTAAAATCGTACCTTGAGAATCTGATCTCGTTGATGCATAAAGATTCAATGGTGACTTCTCTCAGAAACTTAGGACTCAATAGATTAAACATTAATTCTTCTAAACTCAAATACGAATACTAAACAAATCGGTTTTGTTTCCCTCCTATTGGCATCACTCGTTTCTTCTTGAGTAGGTTGTAGAGCCTGTTCGGCAGGGGTGTATGTGTTGGTCGTTGCAGTGATATACTTTTTGAAGCATAATCAAGATCCTGAAACCGGTGAAGAGTCAAGAATATATGTAGGGTAGGAGCATCAGTCAAGCGAGATTTAGGGTAAATCAATAACAGCGTAATTGGAGGAGATTGAAGCGTAATCAAGGGATCGATGATAGTGAACTGAATGTATCTTTAGGCTTGAAACAAAGCACCGACTCTTGCCGATGAACCCTAATCTTATTCCATCATTAGTCTATTCTGCTCTCAATCAACAAAAAATGGAATCGTTTTCAAAATTGTGAGCGACATCTAAGAAGGCGAATGGTCTAACAGTGGAATTAGGGTTTCTAAAGAAATAGGGAGAGTATTCCGGGAGATTGATAACTTTATGACCGAGTTTATTGGCAATCAACCAACTGATATTCCGTGGATTTAGATGGAATGCTGTTATAAGCGGGATGTGAAGAGGAATTAAGAGACGTATACACGTGTCAGATGGATAATAGGTTTTAAAAATTGGACACGTGCAAAAGTTATTTTTATTTATTAGGTATAGTAGATATATATATATATATATATATATATATATATATATATATATATATATATATATATATATATATATATATATATATATATATATGGTTATTGTCACTGTAGCGTAACAAAGTTTAATGATTTGTCCGGATTGGTCACTGAAGTATTTTTTTTGTGCATTAGGTCATTAAAGTTAAGTTTTACATCCTAAATAAGTCATCGACGTTAAAACTAACTGGTTTTCACGTTAGTGTAGGGATCTATTTAACACGTAAATTAGACTTTAGTGGCCTATTGCGCAAAACAAACTTCAGTGACCAATTCGGAAAAAAAAACTTCAGTGACCTATCGCAACCACAAACACCATAGTCGGTCTCAATCTCGCTCTCTCCTTCTTGAATCTCTCTTATTTGTTCCGCTCTCTCTCGCCCTCTCTCTATCTCTTTTTTTGGTATTGATCGCGAATCACAGCCGCGACCGGTGCTGTGCGATTTTTATTTTTATAAAAATCGAAAAATTTTCGGTGCGGTGTAATTTTTATAAAATCCGTAAAAATCGAACCGCGCCGCTTGTAAGAACCGAATCGCAATATAAACCGAACCACACCGCGTATCTTATATTAAAATCGAAAAAAATGCAACAAAAACCGAAAAAACACACCGCATTAAAAGACCGCACTGTTCGGTTAAAACCGAAAAACCTAATCGCCTTAAAAAAACCACACTGTTATGTTAAAACGGAAAAACCACATCGCATTAAAGAACCACATTGTTCAGTTATTTGTAGTAAAAACCGCATTTGCGGTTTCCGACGCGGTTATTATCAAAAACTGCATCGTAGGTTTTATAGATGAATTTGATAGCAGAGGTTTCATAGGGGAATTTGATAACTCAATTAGATTAAATGGATCCGTCATCTCAGAGTTTCATCAGAGTCGATTTTCTGCTTCGACTATGTACATGGTTGGACACAAGCAAAACGGTTCAGCACCGAGTCCTAACCCTCTGTTACTTTGGCGAGTTAGAAGAAATGCTGATGAATGACCACCGTTTAACCCGATTATCCATCTCCGTGGACCCACAAGCACACCGGAAGAACCCAGTAGTGGTACAGATGAAAACAAAACCGACAGCGGTTGTGATTCGTGATCAATGTCAGAAAAAAGAGAAAGAGAGATGGCGAGAGAAAGCGGAACAGAGAAGAAAGATTCGAGATGGAGAGTGCGAGATTGAGACCGACTATTGTATTTGTGCTTGCGATAGTGAAGTTTTTTTTCTGAATTGGTCACTGAAGTTTTTTATTTGCGCAATAGGTCACTAAAGTTTAATTTACGTGTTAAATAGGTCCCTACACTAACGTGAAAACCAGTTAGTTTTAACGTGGATGACCTATTTAGGAAGTAAAACTTAACTTTAGTGACCTATTGCACAAAAAAAAAGTTCAGTGACCATTCCGGATAAATCATCAAACTTTGTTGCGCTACAGTGACAATAACCCATATATATATATATATATATATATATATATATATATATATATATATATATATATATATATATATATATATATATATATATATATATATATATATATATATATATATATATAAATATATATATATATATATATATATATATATATATATATATATATATATATATATATATATTCATATATGTATATATACATATATGTATATATATATATATATATACATATATATATATATACACACCCAAGCAATGGAAGAGTGAAGACAGCAGAGTTTCTAGAGAGACAGAGAAGTTGCGCAGGATTTGGGGTGGCCAGGAGGTTCCTTTTATAGCCTCCAAGGGTTACAATCAAAACCCTAGAGGAGCCTCTTTAATGGGCAAGCCTGTTGACCATTTGGACCAAGGCTTCTAAACCCCATTAGGGTTTCGCCAAGTATGGAAGTTCCCTCCATATTGGCGCCAACTTTGGCCCCTGCCACTGGCCAGCCAGTTATTCAACTATTGAATAAATACAAACCAGTCCCTGCACTTGTAATTAATTAAATTAATCACTAAATTAAATCCAATTAATTCTAGATTAATTTCTAATTAATTATTATAGTTTCTAATTAATATATTAAAACTTAAATATATTAATAAACTATTTATTTTATTTCTATTCATTTATTAAACAATTAATAAACCAACCTTTCTCTCTACTGAACTATACATCAATCCTCCAGCTATGAGGGCAACCCAAATGGACTTTGCTTCAATTAATAAGAATACAATTTATAGTCATGGCTTAGACACTTAATCCAACACATTCATGAACATATTAAAGGAAAAGCACCTTGAAATACAGGAACGATTATTGATAAAGAAGACAGATATTTTGTTTTTGATCCAGAAAATCGTGATTTTTGTAGAAGATAAATATCAAACACAACAATTTTCCTATTTTATTGGAATATGATTTGATTAAATTGCTATTAGTTAGGAATGATTTTTGTTTCCTTTTTAATGAATTATTTATTGAATTACCATCATACCCTTAGTCCTCCTGAAATGATCAAATGGTTGAAATGGTCTAATGGTTGATAAGGTGGTTCTATGATTCTATGCTTAATTTTGGTTATATGTTGATCCCACCCCTATATATATATATATATATATATATATATATATATATATATATATATATATATATATATATATATATATATATATATATATATATATATATATATATATATATATATATATATATATATATATATATATATATATATATATATATATATACATATTATTTTTCATCGGGTGAGGACTCAAAAATTGGTGAGGACTACGAGTAAAACTTTTAGCCTTAAGATTGAAAAAATAAGTGTATGAGATTTAATTTTATTTTTCATCAAAATCTCATGAGATGATATGACATTTTGGTAATTATTTACAAGATTTTGACAAATTCCATCTTAAGTTAAATGTTTGGAGGGTTAAATTGGAAAACCAAATAAGTAAAAACAAAGAAAATAAGAATACACACGCTCTTCACGTTCCATCTCCCACCCTCTATCTCCCTCTGCCAAGTGTCACTCATCCATTTGTTGAGTTTTATTTTTTTTCACCCGTTTTATTTTTCGACTATAACTTTTTTTTTCTTTAAAAAAAGAATTTTTGAATAACCAAAATTAATAAAATTTAATTCTTTACAAAATGTGCACGATCATGAAAATTTGAAAAAAAAATATTTTTTTAATTTTTAATTTTTATAAAATAATCCAGAAAAAATATTCTCCAAAAAGCATGAAAATTTATATAATACTTCTAGTCACTAGTAACTTTGTAAAAAAGAATTTTGGAAATAAGTTTTTGAAGTGTTCATATTTTAATTTTAAGAAATATTTGGTTTTAAAGTAAATTACAAAAAATGGTCCCTGTAGTTGGCAGGAACTTTCAACAATGATCCAACTATTGAAAAAATCACCATAGTGGTACTTAGGGTTACTCTTTGCTAACAACAATGGTCCAAAATGAAATTACCGTCACATTTTCCCGTTAAATTTAAATTTACGCATATAACTTGACGGGTATTGTGATATTTCTCTTCCCGACTGGTATAAGCTTATTTGGCAGGTATAATTAATGGTCTCTGCTTCGAACATCACTTCATACCCATCATCGATTACAAAATCTTCCCTAATATTGCATACCTCGAGAGAGATAGTCGGCGATAATGTAGTGCGACTGAAGATACGTTGTCGGCAATCGGAGCTCTCAATGGAAAATCTGGGATCGGACTGAAGAAGGAGACGGGTACAAATGCTACGGTAAGTGCTTCGTTTAGAATGGTTGTTTCCGGTGTTCGATTTCTAACCTAGGTTAGGTTTTTCGTGATGTAGATGGAAAATGGAACATATTCTCCATTGAAATAAATCATGGGGGTTTTTTCATCCAAACCCCTAGTACCAGGTATTTAAATGGTTATGTTTGTGTAGTTGATTACATACAAAAGGAAACCTTTGTTTGTTACAGTTAGATAATATCATGAAGGAGCTAGGGTATTGGACCAAGCTACCCCTTTTTTACCATTTTCGCTTACCATTAGTTTTAGAACTTCATAAAGGGTTGATTCCGCTGACTTCTGATGCGGATGTCACCAAGTTGTGTTCTTATGTTGACTTCTGTAAAGAAATTGAAATATACGTTGAACACGGGAAGACTGTTTTACCGACTTACGGTAAGGCACATCTGCCCGATTTTATGCCGGATCCGTCTCTAATAGTTTCACCTGAACTCAACCGGGACAATGTGGTGAGATCCACCAATAGTGCAACAAAACAAAACCATCTTTTTGACTTAAACACGTTGATGCAGAGCAGGCTTCATCTTCATGTTTGGATATGGTTGTGTATAACACAGTACAAGTCAACTTTAACAGGCAGGTGGAAAAGGGTAAGGCAATCGTAGTTGACTCTGCAGTCGAACCTATCTTTGACTTGTCTCCTGTACATGCAGTGGACTTAAACTTCAGGATCCACCTTATTTAAGTCATTTTGGTCAGTAGTTTGAGCATGGTCTTACGGAACCTGGTTTAGAGTGGAATTTGAGGGACGATTACAACTATAACTTGTAATCCGTATATGAAAGAGAATGGAATGAGGCAGTTTGTACAGCAGCTCCAAACCCACCTGAGCACCATCAAACAACAGTTAAAGTGGATGCTGAAGAAGGTAATGAAAGTGATGGTTGTGAGTTTGTTTATTCAAGACAAGAACAAGATTCATTCTCTGAAGTTGATATTAATATGACTGGGTTTTCTAGTATGTTGGATCCACCGGCAAACGAAGGAGAAGGTACGTCACGTCAGCCTATTGTCGAGGAAGAGGTGGAGGTGGTGTTTGATACAAACACCTTCAAAAGTTATGAAATCCCTGAATCTCTTCGTGAGATTATTCTACGAAATCTAGACAAACCTGTAATTTGTTCTGCAGGGAAAATGCATGAGGCTGACTTTCGTAAAGGTGAGAGGTTTTTGAACAAAAACGTCTTTAAAGAGGCTATTCAGAATTTAGACATATATTCGAGACACAAATTGATTTTTTTGAGGAATGATTTGACTCGTCTTAGGGTTAACTCTATTGGTTACCTGGTATGAATGACCAATATGGATTGCAGCCAGTTAATAGAAGGGGCAGAAAAGTAAATTCATCTGATTTTTTTGCACATGGGTGTTGCACGTGTCTAGGTTACCAAATAGAGACGAATTGATGGTAAAGAAATACAACCCACACCACATTTGCATTCAAACACGAAGGGTGAACACTTGCACACAAGGTTATATCGCCAAGAAAATTGTGAGTCAGGTTGCAGGTAACCCTAACATCCCTATAAGTGCACTGAGAAGCGAATTGCAATGCAAGTACAAGATTGATCTGTCATTCATGAAGGTTTTCATACCCGACAGTTAGCCCTAAATAAAACTAGGGGGGACTACGAAAAACAAGACGTGATGCTGAGAGATTACGGGTTGGAGTTATAATTGAGAAACCCAGGAACAACGGTGAAGATTGTTGTGGAAAGTGAGCTTGATATTAGCCCCCAAACAAGGATCTTTAAGCGGATCTACATTTGTGTTGGTCCTCTTAAAAACGGGTTTAAGTATGGTCAAAGGGAGATTCTAGGTTTGGATGGGGCCTTCATGAAAGGTCCTTATCATCGGCAGCTTCTTAGTGCAGTGGTTGAAACGACCAAAAATTTACAATATAAATATGTAATATAAGATGTGTGTAATTTAAAGTTTTATATGTAAATTTATGAGAAATTATGGTTGTAAGGGTAATTTAGTCATTTTACCATAAAAAGGGTAAAAAGGTCATTTGACCATATGCAGAAATTATTATAAAAATTTATTATAGTTTAGGACTAAAAATGTGAAAGATTAGATTCTATGAAAAGATAATTGATCTTGGTGGCTAAAGTTCAAGGTAGTGAACTAGAGGGACCAAAACTGCAAATATGGAAAATATAAATATGAGAAAAATATCTTATAAATGTTTTAGAAGCCAGAAGAGAGTTCGAGAGAGAGCTAGAGAGCTGGAGACACGGGAGATTTCAAGCTCACGAAAAATTAAAGTAAGGAATTGAAGAATCAACACTTGGAATTGGTGATTCCAAGCTTCTAAGGTAAGAAATCATCAACCCTAAGCTTAGTTCTTCAAGTTTGTGGGTAATCTTCAAACTGAAATTTAGTATGAAGTTACTACAATGAATTCATACACTCCATCTAGTTCAGAACATCATAGAAAACAAGATAAAACCATTGATTTTGGTTAAATTTCAAGAAATGGGTTTTGAGCTCAAGAACCCTAGAAATGGGTTTCGGAACTGAAATTGATTCCTATGGTTCTATAAAGTCATATATGTTATAAATGAAGTGAGAAATCAGTTCCATTCTCAAAAATTAGTTAAAATGATTTTTGAGAAAAAAATGAGTTTTCGGGAACAATTTCAATCAAAGATGATAAAAATTGGTAAATTGTGGTTTAAATGCATGAAGAAGTTGTTTCTAGGGCCTAGAAGAGACCCTAAGACAATTAAGTCATTGTATTAAGAACTTAATGGGGTGAATAGTGCAGCTGCAGATTGAAAAATCGTCAAATTAGGCAACCTACTTCAACGCTCGCGACGCGACCAATGCCAAGAACCCCGTCGCGACGCGAGGCTGCGATGCAGTTCCTGCATTTAGCCTTCAGCAATCGCGACGCGAGCACCCCCAGCTCCAGGTCGCGACGCGAAGCGACGCAGAAGGAATGAAATGCAGTTTTGCTTCAAAGTCTCTGCTAAGTGAATTTGGTTTTTGGGATTTGGTCCTATACTTGTTCAAATGATCCCAAATTTTGAACATAGGTCCAAAATAGTCCAAAACTTCACAGAAAATTTTCAGAATCGAAATACGACCCTCAGAGGGTACTGTAGTAAAATACGTATAATATACGATTTAATTTAAGTTAGACATTTAAAAGTTATACACTTGTTTTGATCATTAATGGTATAATAAGGACTCTAATATGTTATAGAGTCAATTAGAATGTAAATTAATGTATCATATATTATATATATAGGTGCAAGTCAAGTAGTTGGACATCGAAAGGGTAAATAACCAAGAGACGTCTAAACGACTTTTAAAGATCCATAAGATGAGTACATGTAGAATTTTTACCCATTTTGGGATACATGGCAAGTAAGTATTTTTCAGATTTCATATAATGTTACCTATGTCTGAAAATATTTGCAAAAATGATATATTTTCTAGCTTATATGGAAAGTAAATTGCTATACTTGAAAGTATGTTTTTGGCAATAGCCTAGATTATGATAAAGGCATGTTTAAATTTAAAGTTTGGCATTTAGCCATTATGTGTACAAGATATGTTTCGGTTTCCAGGAAGTATTTTTATGTTTGACTGGTATTGTAGCTAGCAATGTTAGTAAGGGAACTATGTTCCATCTACTCGGGTTAGGTAAGGAGTCTACTGGGAAAACCCCTTCGCGAAGTAGACTGCCTCAGCACTTCTACTGTGAGGATTGATCCGTTCTTTCTAGCTGTAGAGACTTGGGGTATCACTTATAGTGATTAAAGCCCTAAGTATAAAAATCCAGCAAGTTTATAAAACCAGTCAAAGAAAGTATGAAAGAAGCTAGTTTTGAAAGATATAAAATGATTTTGAAAGATAGAAAGTTGTAGTATATTAATACTATAAAATTTTGGCGAAATGTTTATTTTATAAAATAAAAGGTTGAAAAAGGAGATTAAATGTTTGAGTCTAAAACTCATGTAACTCACGAGACATTTTTGTCTTACGTATTCTATTTTTATGCCATGTATTCCAGGTTCAGGTACGAAGATGTAAGATAGTTTGAAGTTGTAAAATAAGTCCTAGAGTGTAAAAGAGTGGAGCTGGGTACAGCTATCATGTATTGGTATTGATTAAATCCTTTCCCTTAAACTTTATGGTTGTTTGATATGTAATTGTAACACCCTTGTTGTACTTAAACAAATTTTATGGTTTTTGTTGAACCGTATTTTGTCAAATATGCTTTCATGTAATATGAATGGTTTTTAAAAGTTGGGGTGTTACAGTGGGTATGGACGGAAACAATGGCATATATCCTGTTGCATATGCTATTGTTGATTCAGAAAGTAAAAGCTCTTGGATCTGGTTTCTTGAATGCCTTGGAGAAGATTTTGACATGGGACCCAACACGAATTTCACCTTTATCAGTGATCGCCAAAAGGTTAGCACTGTTTCATTGTAACTACTTTTATGATTTTGCTAAAAGAGTCTTTTTAACTTATCTTCTGCATAACTTATACATCTTTATAGGGATTACTCCCAGCAATTGCCAAGGTATTCCTTTCGGCAGAACACATGTTTTGTGTTAGGCATATACATGAGAATATTAAGCTTCATTGGAAAGGAAACTCGTTGAAAGAACAGCTCTGGAAGTGTGCCACAGCAACAACCGAACCACATTCCAGGAAAGCTATGGCTGAGTTTATCTCGATGAATAACCAAGCATATGAATGGTTACACGCCATACCAGCCAAACACAGGTCCATATCTGCTTTTTCATGTAAATCTTTGAATATTTTTTTTCAATTTGAGTAACTAATGTTCATAGGCAGTCAATTGTAATTTGAATGACATTTTTACTATCATAGGACGTGCACATATGGACTTGTTGCTCAATAATATGTGCGAGGTTTTCAATGCTAAACTTTTTGATGGGAGGGACAGATCGATTATATCAGCTTTAGAGTTTGTTAGAGAGTATATCATGAAGAAAATTGTTACTGTGCAACAAATGATAAGCAAGAGTTCTGGTTTCCTGACTCCAACAGCACATAAATTGTTTGATAAAATTAAAGATGAGGCAAGCGATTGTAGGTGTATATTCAATAGTGGTGGGAAGTATCAAGTCACTAGTGATAACTATGAACAATTCATTGTGGACATGAACAGGGGTGTTTGCACATCTCGAAAGTGGGAGGTATTAGGCATACCATGTAAGCACGCGGTTGCAACCCTTTGGGATCAGGTGGGAATGGAGATCTGGTGTACCCGTGTTATCGAATGGAAACCTGGAAACAGATGTATACTAGCACAGTAGAACTAATAAACGGTCCAGAAATGTGGCCCAAATCAGAATGTCCTACAACGATTCTCCCACCTAAGAATCATGTTCAGGTAATTGTTTATACAGTTACAAGATCTAATTTTCATATGCTAACTAACTAGTCGTATGTTGCTATACTTACCCACAGATTGGAAGACCTAAAGTTAAAAGGAGAAGGGGCATTAATGAGGTCGTGTCACCATGATTACATGTGGAAAATGCAACATACCAGGTCACAATGGCAAGTCATGCAAAACACAGGTTGGTGGGTTTACAGCTGTTTAAGGAGTGTATATGTGGTGGAATTTATGTATTAAACAGGTTGTATGTGTGGTTCTAAGACATGTTTGTGTTTTGTTTGAAGTACTCAAATGTAGTACTTGTAATATGATATTATTGTTGGATTAGGTGTCTAAGCCATGACTTTATATTTATATTTATCTTGTTAATTGAAGCAAAGTCCATTTGGGTTGCCCTCATAGCTGGAGGTTAGGATAGAGTTCAGTAAAGTAAAAGGTTGATTTATTAATTGTTTAATAAATCAATAGAATTAATTAAATGGTTTATTAATATATTTAAGTGTTAATATATTAATTAGAAACTATAATAATTAATTAAGATTTAATCCATAATTAATTGGATTTAATTCAGTGATTAAATTAATTAATTAAAAGTGCAGGGACTGGTTTGTATTTATTTAATAGTTGAATAAATTACTGGCCAGTGGACAGGGGCCAAAAGTGGCGCCACCATGGAAAGATTCTCCATGGTTGGCGAAACCCTATTAGGGTTTAGAAAAGGCTTGGTCCATTTAGTCAGCAAGCTTGCCCATTTGGAGGCTCCTTAGGGTTTCAGCTGTAACCCTTGGAGGCTATAAAAGGAGGCACCTGGCCACCCTAAAACCTGCTCCATTTTGACCTAAGATTACTCTGCTGGACTGTCTTCTCCATTGCTTTGGGTGTGACTTCATTTGAGGCAGGATTCTTTTGCTGCTAGCTTCAAGGATCATAAGATCAAAAGGTTGGTTTTCTCAGTTTTGATCTTTAGAAATAATTGTTTTCTTTAGGTTTTAGTTTATTATCTTCATAGAAGAAAACATAGATCATTTCTAGGGTTGCATATGAACCATAAGATTTATTTGTTCATTGTTTGCTAGAAAACCCTTCAGTGGTATCAGAGCATAGGCTTGTTTTCTTATGTTTGATATAAACTGCATGTAGGATTCTTGCCTTGGGGTGTTTTTTCGATGAACACCTCTTGGATGAGGCCAAAATTTCGTTGCCAAGGCTAGGGTTTCCTAACCCTAGCCGCCAAGCCCCATGGTCCCCCTTATTTGCTTGATTTACTTGCCTTTTAAAAGTATGTTGCTATTTTTGGTAATTGGATTAATTAAAGTAACTAGAACCCTTTTGTGAAGGCATGTAAATTTCGAACCACTTAGGGGCCAAGATAGTAAAATTAATTTGATTAATTTATAAAATCTATCTTAGATTTAATTAATTTAATTAATTGTTAATTAAAAGATAAATTAAATCAGCTTAAAGGATTAATTTAAAATTTTCGAAAAAATAGAATAAATTAGCGAAAATTCTGAATAAATTAATTCTAAAATATTTGAATAAGATTAAAATATATCTTATATATTTATGATTAAAATTTAATACTTATATATATAAGATTAAATGGTTAGTCTTACCGCTAGTAGGCCTTATTCACGAAACTGTCCTATAAAGAGGGTATAAGGCGACTGACTATAAAATGGCAGTCTAATGGGTATCTACTCTTACCCACCGCTCTCCTGGTCAGTCGAGTGTCGTTAGCTAGGGGTGAGCGTTAATCGAATTAAACCGCGAAACCGTCCGAACCGAACCTTATACGGTTTGCGGGTCCGGGTTAAACGGTTAACGTTTCGGTTAGCGGGTTAATTGATCTGGTTAGGCGGTTTGCGGTTCGGTTTACGGTTTTGTCAAAATAATACGGTGCCCGCCCGAAAACCATTTAAATATATTAATAATAAATATTTATAAAATATATTAAATATTAAATTACCCACTTACCCGTTATGTTTAGGGCACGCCTTCACTATTCACTGGGAGAAACATTCTGGGGTTCTTCATTATTCTCTGGCCACATAAGAGCTTCTATAATGAGCATGTACATCATTGGCAGAAAAAAAAAATAGGAGTAGAATCACTATTAGATAGGATTTGCTTAAATGGGTCAAAGCAAACCAAACCGCCTAAACCGAAACCGCCCAAACCGCAAACCGCCTAACCCGTTTTTAAGCGGTCCGATTTACGGTCGGTTTGGTCTTCATCCCCAAACCGCCTAACCCGAACCGCCTAACCCGCGAAACCGCAAAACCGCCCGTTGCTCACCCCTATCGTTAGCCGAACGACTTTGATAGAACCGCTAAAGCCTCTTAAAAGTATAATGCTAAAATTGAAAGTATTAGAACTTTAAACAAATCCCAATCTAGTTACTTTAGGTTTAAAAATGTGAATTGGTGCTAATCCATGAAATTACACATTGCAATTTGTGAAACATTGGTGGAGCGTGTGTGGTTAACCGGCACACCAATAGGGGTTCACAAAGACTTGCAATGGGTTTCTCGATTTTGTCATTATTAACGGAGTGTGTGTGGTTAACCGGCACGTTAATTAGAGATGACAATTGACTTCGAGAGTACCAAGCGAATTTGCATGGTTATTCACACCCGGTTTGTGATCCTCGTCATCCCAGTCACAAACAGTGGGGTACATCCGAGACTAAACATGCCATTGAATAGTTCAATGTGTCTCAACAGATCTAGGAATTCTATAAGATGAAATTGATAAGTGTATTATCTACCTTAATGACCATTATGTTGTGATTACGGCATCCCTCTTCACATCATAGTTGGGGCATTTTGGGTACTAGCCTTAATAAATAATATATTGGGTAATTATTTAAAAGGATTAATTGAACTAATAAATTCTGTTTATTGTAGATGTCTGAATCAAGTGTCTATTCTCCTCCCTCTCCTCCTTCACCCATTTCGGAGAGAATCAGAAAGCACCTGCTAAATATGGAAAGGCTGACTGGCCTTAACTGTAAGGAATGGCTTCGCAATTGGAGACGGGTTCTCGTCATTGCTGGCAAGCCTCATCTCACCGAGTATCGGATCCCGGTTCCACCGGAACAAGTCATCATAAAGAGTTCTTATGATGAGCGTAACTTCTTAGTTGATGAATCCAAAGAAATTCGTGACCTCATGCTGTTGACCATTGACCCCGAATTCCGTAAAGATTTTTAATCCTTGGGGCCATATGAGTTAATGCAATCGGTTGAGGAAAGGTTCCGAAAACCGGTTGAAGAGGAACGAGCTAGGATCTTCAAAAGACTTGTAGAGTGCAAATTAAAAGAAGGAAGTAGCATCGATTCGCATGTTCTTCAGATTAAAGCATACATAGGCGAATTGTACAAACTTGGTTATTCCATGAGTCAGGAGTCGAGTGTTAACACTCTACTCGCTTCACTGACTAATAAGTACGATCTGTTCATTCAGACGTATAGAAAGGAAGACCGAAAAAAGACCCTTATGGAAATGCGTCCACTGCTGATTTTATACGAGTCACTCTTGGATAGGCATAGCTCCAATGGTTCAGCTACTTCTGGATTAAGTCCAATGGGAAGACGCAGCAAGAAACGATCCAGATCGTCTGGATATGTCTTAAGCTGGGAATCCACAGAATCGGATACAGTCGCGGAAAGATTGGAAGACGCTCCAAGGTCAAAATCTTTTGAAAGCTCAGGTATATCTAAAAACCTCAAAACTCCTGTTCCATAATGCCTTGATGCATAATGTGATAGTCACATTTTGGTTTGTATGCAGGGAATCAGTAAGGTACGGGACTCTGGCGCATATGAGCACATTTGGATTGGATTTCCAACTCATGCAGTTTTGAAGTTTAGCTAGATATTGCAATATTGTTATTAGCTTTTCAGATGCGTATGACATTGTCTATCATATAGTACATTGTTCAAGGATTTTGTTTTTTTAATAAAATTGTCGTTTAATTTCTTTTAACATCTGTGTTTGAAATTATCCTTGAAATGTTGTATGATTCTGTTGAATGCATGATTGATGATAACTTGAATATTGAACGCATCCAAAGTGTTTGGGTTTTAAGAATTATGTCCCTTATGATTGTTAAGATAAATATTATAAGAATCAATTCAACCAAAGGTCCAGTTGGACAGGACCTTGGAATCACTTGACTTAGAGTCACTAGATGAGTTGAGTTCTTAATGTGTCAAGAAATGAATCAACCAAAGATCCAGTTGCACTGGACTTTGGAATCATTTGACTTAGAGTCATATGATGATTAAGTTCTTTATAAAGCACATGTGACAAGAAATGAATCACCCAAAGATCCGAAGGATATGATTTTGGAATCAGCTGACTTAGAGTCAACTGAAGATTGCAAGTCTTGAACAGAATTAACAAAGTCATAAGTTTACATATAGATGTAAAAGAGATTGAGATTAGGAGCAACGAACACATCAGTTGCTGTGTATTGCTTGAATCCTCAAATAGAACACAATTGGTTGTACTCTGCGATATTTGTCAATCGATATGACGAATATGGCTTCGCTTATCAACATAAGTGATTGAATTGAAACATTGAACAGTTCAAGGACTTCAAAGGAAGTACAAGACCCACAAAACCTGAGTGACAACATAAACTGGGAAAATGTTTCACAGTTAATTCCCTTCCAAGAACATTAATAGTTATAATGTGTCTTAGGGAAGATGATGGAGTGTTCGATCCTCAATGTATGAGATACATTGTCAATTAGTTTCCGATACATTGAATACTAAACCAATCAGACCATATTCCAACCACATTCTAGACTAAGTAGGTTTTGGAGATACTGCTGAAATGTGAAGCTGGGATTATCCCACTTACACATAGAGAGTCCAGGGTCTTGTAGTGTTCGTCCGAACCTCATGACTAGCCTGAACCTGATCAGCAATGTCGTTTCACTGGCTATCCCTCTATACCTGTAAAAGAAGAGCTCTTTTAGAAAGAACTCATGTTCTTACGAAACAGTGGGCGTTGGGACAGTCCTGGATAAGTTCAAGATTAGCCATGTGAAAGAACCTTTAGTCATCACTAGGCTTAGAGCAGAAATCAGATTTCTATTTTAAATACTGACATAATCTTCTCTGGACCAGTAGTAATGATCACCATCATAAGTAGTTATGATCGGGGTGACATACCGATTGGTGGTAAAACACTATAGTTGATACGGATTAGCAATCCGACTACTTGGAAGCATTGGTGAGCCCGGTTGCTTCCAATTAAGAGAACCTTAGAACGAGATACAGTCTATGTGACAGTTTGATTGATTTTACAACTGGTCTAAAAACCAGTGGGAGTGATTGAATCATCAAAAGAAATCAACATGGACAGAAACGTACCTTCAGAACATCTGGTTGAGTGAGACGATACCCAGAGTCAAGTAATTGATTCCGGGAGAAGCACTCTCAATAGAAGATGAAATCCGAAAGGATTCTACATGGCACATTGTAAGTCGTTAGAGGAGCGCGTGTGGATCACCGGCACACTAATAGGGACTCACAAAGAGTATGCCAATACAAAGATACATAGGCCCGGGATTACCCCATGGGCATCTCGCAAGAAAGGATATTCAGATTCTCAAAATATGCCAAAGGATTGGATTTTGAGAAAAGGCTGAAAGATATCCATTAAGATGTCAGAAAGGTTTGGATTCTCAAAATGTGCCATAAGCTCCGGATTTTGTGAATAGTCCATAGCCGTGTCAAAGCCAGTGGGAGTGTTGCTGTTATCTACTATCTTCGTATGAGAGTTACAGATTGTTTCTAGGAAACGTCTCTTTTCATTACAAAGTGTAATGACTTGGTGTTAAGATACGGATCGCTATCAAAGACTTAATAGAGATACGACATACTCAGGTGGTTGTAAACATCTATGAGATAGATCGAAACTCTGCCAAAATGATCTTGATGAGACTCAAGATGCATTGCACTAGGAAAGAATTTTCCTGTCATTGCAAAGGGTGATGATTTGGCATGAGAGATATAAAATGTGACGACCAAAAATTTAACTACGCGTTTAAGATACAATTTGACGCTTAAACGTTTTATGAAAGGGCAAAAAGGTCAAAGGAGGTGAAAATGTTAGAACTTATATGTTAAGGCCTTTTATTAAGCTAATATGAAGTGATATTTCATCTTGAAATTTTGTTTCAAGGATACAAGATCAAATTTGGTAATAAAGGACTAAAAGTGAAAACTTTATTAAACATTCTTTAAAAATTAATATCTCAAAATTTAAGAGGGATTGAGAAAAAGTCATCAAGATTACTTTGGTAATATTTGAGATAACAATAATATAGGAAAAAGATTCAGACCATTTGGAGTTATAACAAAGAAGTTATGAAGGATTTAAAATGGCTAAAAAGTGACAAAAATGACCAAAGGGTCATTTTCAAGAGTTGATATCGGAAAAATATATAAAGATTCAAACTTAAGTCAGTAGGGCAAAGTTGTAGAGCTCGTTGCCACCTTTCTAAAGGTATAAAGTTTGCAAATTTTGGATGTTTTATGAGGGAGTTATGGTTACGTGAAAATCAGGAAATATTATGCAAGTTGTTTAAATTTTTCTAAGTATGAGGTATTGGGGGCATTTTCGGAATTTTCCAAATGTGATCCAATTAAAACATCAGGACCCGGTTTTGGCAATACCATGTACGCGTTCTCATCAGAAAGGCGTCCTTTCTCCATCTCGATAAACACAATACGCACCCACAAGATCAAAAATCAGAAATCGAGAGAAAGGAAAGAAAGAAATCAGAGAAAAGAGATTGTGAAGCTTGTTATTTTCGCACACACACGAACACATCTAGTGTTCATCGAATCAGAAATTGAGAGAGAAGATGAGATCGGGATTTCTTTAAAATCCATGTGGTTTGCGTTTCAAGCAGCAAGAGGAGCAGCGCCGTCCTTGGCGGCTGATTTGGGTGGCCGTCGGCAACCTAGCAATGGTTGTCCCTGTGCTTCGCGATCTGATATAACCAAACAAAAGAAAGAGACGAGAAAGGGGCTGTAGCAGCAACAACTCCGCTGTTGGAGGAAGAACGACGGTAGCAAGCAGCCGCCGGCGACGATTGGCAGCGGCGATAGAGGTTATGCGACTACTAGAAGAGGTCGACGACGGCGGGTCATCAGGTTGACCTCTTTGGTCCGAAATCTGGAGTTAAACAACCTTAAAAGCTTCTAATCTCAGTCATACATCAGGTTCAAGGTCCGATTTGTGCTGGGAAATTGCTCAAACATTTCTGATTTTTCTGATTTAGGACCAAGATGAAGGTAAGTCTAAGACCCAATTTCAGATTTGGAATTTATTTGGGATTCTGTGAAGCATGTCGAAAATTTTATACTAATATACAGTTCCAAAACAGAATTGAAGCAGGAAATTCTTGTTGAAGATACAAGATTGTGGTTTTGGGCAATATTGAGGGTAATGTCTCAAACCTTAGTTCTTGAGTGCAAAAATTTGTACATGCTTAATGTTATTTTCAAGAAATCAAGAACACATGAAGTTGTTTATGTTTAAGTTGACTTGGATTTGTTGAATACACGTTCTTGATGGTTCAAAGAAGGAAGAAACATGTAAATCGGTTATTTGATTTTGGTCACGTTTGACCTTTTGTTAGTCAAAACCAAAGATTTACGTTGAATTAATATATGTTGAAATTATAGAATGTCAAGATCAAGTTTTATGTGAAGTTTGATGCAAGTTTAAAGTTGATAATAAATATATACTTATGTACATATGTTGTTAACAGTTAAAGCATGACAACATATGATGAGCAAAAGATATAATATTTTGATTCTTTACGGAAGTTATGGAATTTTTATAAATGGTCAATATATTATTTTGGAGTTTCTTAATGTTTGTTGGAATTGGAATGGAATCAAGGATTCCAACACTTAATGTATAACAAAATGGAAATAAACTATTGTGGATCAAGGACTTAGTAAACTTCGATAAATTGGAATGGAATTGAGAATTCCACCCTTTATGGGACAAAGTTAATATGTATAAAAGTAGTGTTCAATATAACACCAAGTTTAGTCGGAATGTTTTAAAATCATACGAACGGAAAACAACACAATTTACAATGGTTTCTATTTTTAGAAACTTTATTGATTTAACTTTTGCCAAAATGGCATAAATGAGTAATATGAAAGATGTTTTGACATCTAACCAATTAGATAAGTTTATAAAGAGTTAAAAAGTTAAATGTCACTAAAATAACCTTGTCGAACCTAAAAAAAAAATATCATTTTTAGTCTAAATGGGACAAAGGGGTAAAATCGTCCAAAAATGGTTATTATGCCTTAAATGTCATATTTGGACACTGGAACAGAAGTAGATGAAGACTAAAAATAGTTCAAGAATGATTGGACAATTATTATATGTTTAGTTGTCTAATATGTTCTAATCTTCTATTAGTTTAATAGAGATTGAAGGACGTTGGATGCAACGAAAGGATAGAGTTATGTGGAGTAGTGTAGCTAGACGTACCTAGCTACTAAGGTGAGTACATGTAGTATTTTTACCCATTTTGGGATACATGGCAAGTAAGTAAGTATTTTTTCAGATTTCATATAATATTTTTATTTGTGAAAATATTTGCAAGAATGATATATTTACTAGCTTATATGGAAAGTAAACTGCTATATTTGAAAGTATGATTTTGGCAATAGCCTAGATTATGGTAAAAGCATGTTTAAGTCAAAAGCTTGGCATTTAGCCATTACGTGTACAAGTAATGTTTCAGTTTCCAGAAAGTATTTTTATATATGACTGGTATTGTGGCTAGCAAAGTTAGTAAGGGAACTATGTTCCACCTACCCGGGTTAGGTAAGGAGTCTACTGGGGAAAACCCCTTCGCGAAGTAGACTGCCTCAGCACTTCTACTGTGAGGATTGATTCGTTCTTTCTAGCTGTAGAGACTTGGGGTATCATTTATAGTGATTAACGCCCTAAGTATAAAAATTCCTGCAAGTTTATAAAACCAGTCAATGAAAGTAAGAAAGAAGCTATTTTTGCAAAGTATGATATGAAATGATTTTGAAAAGTAAAGAGTTATAGTATGTTACTTCTATAAAGTTTGGACAAATGTTTTATGATATAAATTTTATAAAAAGGTTGGAAAAAGAAATTAAATGTTTGAGTCTAAAACTCATGTAACTCACGAGACATTTTTGTCTTACGTATTCTATTTTTATGCCATGTATTCCAGGTTCAGGTACGAAGATGTAAGATAGTTTGAAGTTGTAAAATAAGTCCTAGAGTGTGAAGGAGTGGAGCTGGATACAGCTATCATGTATTGGTATTGATTAAATCATTTCCCTTAAACTTTATGGTTGCTTGATATGTAATTGTAACACCCCATTGTTGTGTTTAAACAAATACAATGGTTTTTGTTAAATCATATTTTGTAAAATATGCTTTTATGTAATATAAATGGTTTGTAAAAGTTGGGGTGTTACAAGTTGGTATCAGAGCCATAGTTTAAGCGAATTAGGTGTCGAGACTCGAACCTAGGCTTAAACTGTGTGAGGCTTAAGTGAGAATACAGACATAAGATAAGGCCGTAAGCAAGAAAGCTGAGGCTTTGATAAGATGCTTCGTAAGATAGGTTGATTAACCTAAGAACTTAAGATAGGTTACATGCCTATAGAATGGTGAGACTATTGAGTCTAAGATAATATTTGACTGATAGGGAATTATGTGCTTATTTTCCATAACTGTTACACTTATGCAAGTATATGCTTATAAGCACCTGACACATGTTAATAGTATATATCATATAATGTATTAAGCTAACCTCAACCATTGAACCAGGAGACCTAGTGGTGATGCCAGAATCAAATGTGTATAGGTGGTTATGATAATATGGGCCCGTATTATCATAATCACAGGATACGTATATGAGATTGGTGGAATCACGAAGGAATCATGATAATCTGGTAAGAGATACAAAAAGAAACTAGAAAAGAGGAATTTAAAGTTCGAATGACATATGATTGTTATACATATGTAATAAGATCAAGTACGACTTAAATTATTAAAAATAATAATGTAATGGGTATGTACTGTTATGCCTTATATAGACTGAATAGCACTATAAGTATGCTTATCAGATTTAGATGAAGTATAAATGAGAATATTTAAAGAAGTATGATGAATATGTGCCACCCATACAGGGATTATGAAGCAGTTAGCTTGAAATGTAGATAAAGAGTTGGGGTTTGTCAATTGGTGACAAACCCTATTGCTATATGACACACGTAAGGAAGGAAGACCGAATGTATTATCATGGTGTGTCCCATAAGGACTACCACGGGGATCAAGAATAACTATTAATAGTTATGATTATAAGAAAATGAAAGTAAGGCGCCTAATCAAGTATTAGACAAAGAACCTAAGATGATAACATAAGATAAATATAAGAAGAAGCGAAATAGTTAAGAAAGGGGCAGTTATGTCTTCCAAACCTGAAGGAGTATGACGAGTACAAGCATTTGAAGGCTGGGAAAAAGATTAAGTCTTGCGTACGATGACTTAAGAAGGTAGATGATTTAAGCAAGACAAGAATATTATGCCTTGTTATATGCGACGCAGGAAGCGCGACATGATAGTAAGTTGGTTACTATTTTAGTGTATAGAATTAAAGGTAGATTGCTCAAGCTAATGTACAAAAGGAATGACATTAAAGTAGGCTTGGAAGTGTCACGACGCATCTACGTGGAGATCATGACGCCATGATAGAGCGCAAGACGATGTTCAAGAGGATACTACACGAACGAGATGCTAAAACGAAGAGAGGGCATGACACGTAGGTAAACGCGATGCGACATCGGAAAATAGTGACACATTGGCTATACCGAGTTATAGCTGTGTGTGTGATGATCCGTGAAGCTTCTTGATTGCTTCTAAGGGACTCCTCATTGACAGAAGCTAAATTTAAGATGGATTCAATGCATTGACAAGTTTAGACATGGATGGTGTGACATGTCTACTTGGTGGTAAATGACAATAGTTTGAGATGTAAGTTGCCAATTCACAACCTGAAGAAGAACATTGGAATTATCTTTGGATAAGTAAGATTATCATGATCGTTGTGCTAGATTTAACACATGAATGATGATGTTTAGGAAAGTGATTCGAGGACTGTAATGAGGCTAGTATTTCCTCTCTATAAGATAATTATCACAAGTGTTGTATTTTGACTGAAAAGTTAATTGATTCAAATGACATAGTAGACTTATGTCATCGCATGTAGAGTTAGATGAGAATTAAGGGAAACTGATATTTAATGGTTAAATAAGATTTGGAACTTAGTAAAAGTTCAAAGACTAAATAAGTGAATGATGAAAGCACGTAAGCGATATGTGCATCATAGTGAACTATATTATGGTATGGCTAATCTAGGAGTCAAAGTTATTTAAGATAAAAGGATTCGAAGGAAGAGAAAGACTCATAGAGATAAAGGTCTTATGACTGACGGCTAAGCAGGAATGACAAAGTAGAACGCTACTTTAGGTGCAAGTGACAAGAAGGATATAAATGGGACATAAGTTGACTTTTAAGAAAAGTCGGACTTTTTACAGCACTTAAAGCGAGGATTTGTCAACGAATCTAATGGAAGTATATTTTAGTGATAACGAGTTAGAGGAATGAAATATGTGAAGTAAAAATGGATGTTGTCAAGGGGATGACTACTAAAGATACTTCACAATGCCATGGGAACATCAAGTAAGAAATTCATCAAAGACTTAGTATGAAGTTCAAATTCATATGAGATTATGTATTACAAGTTAGTCCCATTCCTACTTAGTGATTCCGAGGACGGAATCTGTTTAAGGGGTAGATAATTGTGACGACCAAAAATTTAACTACGCGTTTAAGATACAATTTGACGCTTAAACGTTTTATGAAAGGGCAAAAAGGTCAAAGGAGGTGAAAATGTTAGAACTTATATGTTAAGGCCTTTTATTAAGCTAATATGAAGTGATATTTCATCTTGAAATTTTGTTTCAAGGATACAAGATCAAATTTGGTAATAAAGGACTAAAAGTGAAAACTTTATTAAACATTCTTTAAAAATTAATATCTCAAAATTTAAGAGGGATTGAGAAAAAGTCATCAAGATTACTTTGGTAATATTTGAGATAAAAATAATATAGGAAAAAGATTCAGACCATTTGGAGTTATAACAAAGAAGTTATGAAGGATTTAAAATGGCTAAAAAGTGACAAAAATGACCAAAGGGTCATTTTCAAGAGTTGATATCGGAAAAATATATAAAGATTCAAACTTAAGTCAGTAGGGCAAAGTTGTAGAGCTCGTTGCCACCTTTCTAAAGGTATAAAGTTTGCAAAATTTGGATGTTTTATGAGGGAGTTATGGTTACGTGAAAATCAGGAAATATTATGCAAGTTGTTTAAATTTTTCTAAGTATGAGGTCTTGGGGGCATTTTCGGAATTTTCCAAATGTGATCCAATTAAAACATCAGGACCCTGTTTTGGCAATACCATGTACGCGTTCTCATCAGAAAGGCGTCCTTTCTCCATCTCGATAAACACAATACGCACCCACAAGATCAAAAATCAGAAATCGAGAGAAAGGAAAGAAAGAAATCAGAGAAAAGAGATTGTGAAGCTTGTTATTTTCGCACACACACGAACACATCTAGTGTTCATCGAATCAGAAATTGAGAGAGAAGATGAGATCGGGATTTCTTTAAAATCCATGTGGTTTGCGTTTCAAGCAGCAAGAGGAGCAGCGCCGTCCTTGGCGGCTGATTTGGGTGGCCGTCGGCAATCTAGCAATGGTTGTCCCTGTGCTTCGCGATTTGATATAACCAAACAAAAGAAAGAGACGAGAAAGGGGCTGTAGCAGCAACAACTCCGCTGTTGGAGGAAGAACGACGGTAGCAAGCAGCAGCCGGCGACGATTGGCAGCGGCGATAGAGGTTATGCGACTACTAGAAGAGGTCGACGACGGCGGGTCATCAGGTTGACCTCTTTGGTCCGAAATCTGGAGTTAAACAACCTTAAAAGCTTCTAATCTCAGTCATACATCAGGTTCAAGGTCCGATTTGTGCTGGGAAATTGCTCAAACATTTCTGATTTTTCTGATTTAGGACCAAGATGAAGGTAAGTCTAAGACCCAATTTCAGATTTGGAATTTATTTGGGATTCTGTGAAGCATGTCGAAAATTTTATACTAATATACAGTTCCAAAACAGAATTGAAGCAGGAAATTCTTGTTGAAGATACAAGATTGTGGTTTTGGGCAATATTGAGGGTAATGTCTCAAACCTTAGTTCTTGAGTGCAAAAATTTGTACATGCTTAATGTTATTTTCAAGAAATCAAGAACACATGAAGTTGTTTATGTTTAAGTTGACTTGGATTTGTTGAATACACGTTCTTGATGGTTCAAAGAAGGAAGAAACATGTAAATCGGTTATTTGATTTTGGTCACGTTTGACCTTTTGTTAGTCAAAACCAAAGATTTACGTTGAATTAATATATGTTGAAATTATAGAATGTCAAGATCAAGTTTTATGTGAAGTTTGATGCAAGTTTAAAGTTGATAATAAATATATACTTATGTACATATGTTGTTAACGGTTAAAGCATGACAACATATGATGAGCAAAAGATATAATATTTTGATTCTTTACGGAAGTTATGGAATTTTTATAAATGGTCAATATATTATTTTGGAGTTTCTTAATGTTTGTTGGAATTGGAATGGAATCAAGGATTCCAACACTTAATGTATAACAAAATGGAAATAAACTATTGTGGATCAAGGACTTAGTAAACTTCGATAAATTGGAATGGAATTGAGAATTCCACCCTTTATGGGACAAAGTTAATATGTATAAAAGTAGTGTTCAATATAACACCAAGTTTAGTCGGAATGTTTTAAAATCATACGAACGGAAAACAACACAATTTACAATGGTTTCTATTTTTAGAAACTTTATTGATTTAACTTTTGCCAAAATGGCATAAATGAGTAATATGAAAGATGTTTTGACATCTAACCAATTAGATAAGTTTATAAAGAGTTAAAAAGTTAAATGTCACTAAAATAACCTTGTCGAACCTAAAAAAAAAATATCATTTTTAGTCTAAATGGGACAAAGGGGTAAAATCGTCCAAAAATGGTTATTATGCCTTAAATGTCATATTTGGACACTGGAACAGAAGTAGATGAAGACTAAAAATAGTTCAAGAATGATTGGACAATTATTATATGTTTAGTTGTCTAATATGTTCTAATCTTCTATTAGTTTAATAGAGATTGAAGGACGTTGGATGCAACGAAAGGATAGAGTTATGTGGAGTAGTGTAGCTAGACGTACCTAGCTACTAAGGTGAGTACATGTAGCATTTTTACCCATTTTGGGATACATGGCAAGTAAGTAAGTATTTTTTCAGATTTCATATAATATTTTTATTTGTGAAAATATTTGCAAGAATGATATATTTACTAGCTTATATGGAAAGTAAACTGCTATATTTGAAAGTATGATTTTGGCAATAGCCTAGATTATGGTAAAAGCATGTTTAAGTCAAAAGCTTGGCATTTAGCCATTACGTGTACAAGTAATGTTTCAGTTTCCAGAAAGTATTTTTATATATGACTGGTATTGTGGCTAGCAAAGTTAGTAAGGGAACTATGTTCCACCTACCCGGGTTAGGTAAGGAGTCTACTGGGGAAAACCCCTTCGCGAAGTAGACTGCCTCAGCACTTCTACTGTGAGGATTGATTCGTTCTTTCTAGCTGTAGAGACTTGGGGTATCATTTATAGTGATTAACGCCCTAAGTATAAAAATTCCTGCAAGTTTATAAAACCAGTCAATGAAAGTAAGAAAGAAGCTATTTTTGCAAAGTATGATATGAAATGATTTTGAAAAGTAAAGAGTTATAGTATGTTACTTCTATAAAGTTTGGACAAATGTTTTATGATATAAATTTTATAAAAAGGTTGGAAAAAGAAATTAAATGTTTGAGTCTAAAACTCATGTAACTCACGAGACATTTTTGTCTTACGTATTCTATTTTTATGCCATGTATTCCAGGTTCAGGTACGAAGATGTAAGATAGTTTGAAGTTGTAAAATAAGTCCTAGAGTGTGAAGGAGTGGAGCTGGATACAGCTATCATGTATTGGTATTGATTAAATCATTTGCCTTAAACTTTATGGTTGCTTGATATGTAATTGTAACACCCCATTGTTGTGTTTAAACAAATACAATGGTTTTTGTTAAATCATATTTTGTAAAATATGCTTTTATGTAATATAAATGGTTTGTAAAAGTTGGGGTGTTACATAAAAGGTGCAACATACTCACATAATCCATTGACATTTATCATATAGATGTTGTCATCAGTATAGACCTGACCATAGTAAGCACGATCTTGATAAGATTCAAGATGCATGGAAAAGAGTCTCCGAAAGGAAATAGTTATTGAAAGTCGTGACACAAGGATTGCAACTAATCCTATGATTCCAAAAGAGTTTAGAATATGACTAGATCGAATCCAACAAGTTTCTTGGATCGATCAGAAGTGTCATGAACATGTCTTGATGACTTAATGCTTAGAGCATAGTGAGTCAGATTCAGGATATGACCTGGCTGGGAATACTTAATGGATTTTATACATACGTGAGAAATCATTGGAAAATGATTGGGGTGAATGTTGATAACAATTTGAAAAGAGTTTTCAAATAAGGACTTAATGGTTAAAGAATTTCGTTGGGATTCCGATGGAGCGCGTGTGGCTTACCGGCACATCATAACACCTCGAAATAGTCTTAGGGTGCAGTCATGTGAACTAAAGATCCCGAGAACCATGGAAAGTCACAGTACATAGAATGGAGTTGTTAGTGAGAATGACAGTATGACCAAATTGAAATATCATCGGAAGGATATTCGATCGGATGAAGTGTATAAGTGTATAACATTTGGATACATGGAAAGAGTGAAAGGTCAAGTAGACATAGATACATAACACGAATTAAAAAGTTTAAAAGGAATCTAGAACCCGATAATAGTTTTATGCAAAATCCGACTTGGTGATTACCTCGTGGAGACTTGGTAATTAGGTAAGAGTAGCCACCAGTCATATTTTATGTTTCAATTTTGCATGTTTCAGTTCCCGAATAATTTGATTATTCAAAAGTCCACAGTCGCTCATACTTTTCGGGAGTAAGTATGAACGAAGACTGTCGTGAATTGGTTTGTAGATTGTCTAAGGAGTTAAACATGGCAGTAAGGCTACTACAACATTCACGAGTACTTAGAAATAGAGATTTGAGTATTGGATAAACCCGTGCTCAATAAATTGCTTCATGGATTACATCACGAGCAATGTTGAGACGATAATATCGTATGATCTTGAAGCAGAGACATATGAGTTGAAATTTACGAGTTGGTTGTGCATTGATAATAAGTAAACACATCGGTAACTCGATGTTATAAAACACATTGTTGTGTACGATTTGGTAAGTAAAAGACACAAGCATATGAGTCAAAGCTTATTCGTTCCTTGACCCTGATGGGAAACACATATATGTAGGCCTCTCGATGATTTTGAAGTTGACTAAAGTGCTGGCCAGTCGGGACTAAATTGATGTGTTCAATTAGAAGTCTTAAAGTCATAAGCAGAATCGGAGATCGGGAAACAGAGTATCGGATAGAGATTGATCTCAATCCATGTCTCGTGTCTGAAAATATATTGTTGGACGAAGGATCATATGATCTATTATCTATGGACAGAACTGACTGGGTCAGAGTTCGGCAGCAGTTTCTTGGAAGCTGCAGGTTGTTTATTAATCAGAAGATAAATTAAAGTCATAGACTTATCCAAGTGGGAGACTGTTGGATTAGGTGTCTAAGCCATGACTTTATATTTATATTTATCTTGTTAATTGAAGCAAAGTCCATTTGGGTTGCCCTCATAGCTGGAGGTTAGGATAGAGTTCAGTAGAGTAAAAGGTTGATTTATTAATTGTTTAATAAATCAATAGAATTAATTAAATGGTTTATTAATATATTTAAGTGTTAATATATTAATTAGAAACTATAATAATTAATTAAGATTTAATCCATAATTAATTGTATTTAATTTAGTGATTAAATTAATTAATTAAAAGTGCAGGGACTGGTTTGTATTTATTTAATAGTTGAATAAATTACTGGCCAGTGGACAGGGGCCAAAAGTGGCGCCACCATGGAAAGATTCTCCATGGCTGGCGAAACCCTATTAGGGTTTAGAAAAGGCTTGGTCCATTTAGTCAGCAGGCTTGCTCATTTGGAGGCTCCTTAGGGTTTCAGCTGTAACCCTTGGAGGCTATAAAAGGAGGCACCTGGCCACCTGATATTGCCTCATTTATACATATATTTCGGGCAATATCGAGTGCCTAAACACGTGTTTTTGGTATGATATCAAGATAAAATGTACTTATACGTTTAAATTACCAAAACACAGGAAAAATGGCTTTGCGGATAAAGAAGGAGCTGAATATAAGCCTTATTGTGAACAAAAGAAGTCAATGGCAGCTACAGCACAGATCGCGACACGATCCCCTATAGGGTCGCGACGCGATCCAAGTGATGATCGCGTGATGTAGTGCTGACCAAAAGATCGCGACACGAAGAAAAGTTGGCGACCCGATGCGATCGCGACCCGATCACCTCTAGGATCGCGACCCGACCCAACTACTACAGTCCACTGAGTCGGGATAGTGGCCAGCGCAAAAGAGCACTATGCAGTACATCGCGACGCGACCAGCTATATGATCGCGACGCGACGGTGTCTGGCCAGGACTATAAATTGAGGCTTTCTCTTGTTGTTTTGAGAACAATCACACCAACCCATAAACACCTGCACCTGTACCTCAGAACCACAACATCAAACTCGGCAGTTTGCCTACCGGTACGGTGCGGATGGAATCGAGAGCTTGAAGAATGTTCGGCCGGGACTTCATTCGGTTTGCTTTATATATGTTTAGCATTCTACTATGATTTCCTAGGCCGTATTCTTCAGATCATGTTATATTTGTTATCTGCATTATTCATTACTTAGATTTGAATACTATCTAGTTATGATTTGATTGTTATTTATCGGATATTGAACGTTTGATATTTTATCTTGCACAATTCATTTGATTATCATATATGTTAAGGAACCTTCCTTTTGGACTTATTGCTGAGTTATTTTAGTCTAGAGGACCAATCTGACTATATAACTTTTATCATAACTGTACTATGACCATTAGGCAGATATGACTAGTGATGGACCAAATCCTAGGGTTAAGTCACGAAGGTAGAATCTTGTATGTATATGCAAAATCTGTACTAGAGGACCAATCTGTACAAACCATTTTGATTTTCATGACCATTGAGATCAAAAACTCGAATGAATATTGTATGATACGAACCAATACATGTTTATTTGGAATATGTAATTGCATGACCATTGCTATTAATGACCTTATAATCATAGGATTAGATAGTTGGACCAAAACATCTAATCACTCTAGAAATCGATATTTAACTTCAATATCCATTGCACTAATAGCATATCAAACATAACTAGATGGTTGAATCGAATCTAAGTATAAATGTTTACTTTTATTTTATATTTAAATCTCCCGTTTCTAATAAACTTTTGCGTTGTCTTTTGACACGAGTCAATGCATTCTCAAACCCCCCCCCCCTTTTTAATTACTGTTTGATTGAATAATTGTTAATTAATAATTGATTTTCTTAACTTAAAAATGTCCGTTTTCCCTTGGGTTCGACAACCCGGATTTACCATTACTATACTACAACCGATTAGGTACACTTGCCTATTTGTGTTGTTCTATTCATACATGGTAATTCCCTGTTCATAAATGTAAAACTAATGTGAAAACCAATTGCTAATATCATATATACGCTCGTAACACACCAAGTTTTTGGTGCCGTTTCTGAGTATTTTATATGTATGTTTGAAAACACATCAAGTTTTTGGCGCCGTTGCCGGGGAATTCGGTTTTATTTTTATTGGAAAATTAAATTATTAGTTAATATTTGTGTGATTGTAAATTTGTTTTTGTGTGTTATGTATTTTTATTATTTTTGACATATCACTAATCATAAAATGGATATTTGCACACCTTAAGCATATTTTAAGTGTGGGGTGAATATTTCGAGAAAAATGAAGTGACAAAACTTTGAAGTCCTTTATGCTCACGCAACGTGACGTCGACAATCCGGATGACGTTGAGAAAGAGACAACTTCAAGTTACGCGACACGCTAAAAATCAGCCACTACTGAGAAGGGGGACGCTTCTTTACAGTAGAGGCAGCGATACTGACGACGATCAAAAGTCGCACAGCCAGGACAACACACAACAACCGCAACCCAGTAGCCACGGCTTTGAAACTTCAGGGAGCACAAAATGAGTGATATTTTCTTTTATTGTTATTACTTTTATTTTATTTTTTTTATTTAATTTTTGTGTGTTTATTTGTGTGTGAATAATATTTTTCTGAGTGATATGTATGCAGATTTGCTAAGATTTAATGCTGGCAGCATGTTCAACGAATTCTTTTGTGTGGAAAGAGCCTCATATATGACGTCTACCGGTACCCAAGGGGAGTCTGTTCCATTTAGCTCCCTTTACTGTTTTGAATTATATATACAATAAAATTATAAAATAAGTGTAGGATAAGAGCGTCATACTGCAATAATTACCAAAGCCAAGTAAATTTTTATCTTAAACATCTATTCCAAAATTGAGCGCTAAAAAGATAATTGTTAAGAAAAATGTTTTGAAAATAAATTCGTAGGTTACATTTAATCTTATGTATGTATTTTTAGTTTTTCATTGTTTTATATAAAATTTAGTTCTATAGAGGACAAGTTTTCAGCTTGGTAGTTGCAAAATGTTTTGCATAAATAATGAAATAGACCCGTTGAAAATTTATCAGTTGTTAAGAACTGAGTTTTTGCCAAAAAAGATTGAGTCAGTTTCCCTACTTGCAAAATGCACGAATTATATGCTGTTACTAAATTGAGGAAAATAAGCCTCGATAAATGAACTTAAAATGAGAAAAATTCTCAAGAAATTTGATGTGCTAAAAAGCAGAAGTCAAGTAATGTTATACCATAAGATTGAGATTCAGAAAGGAAAATTCAATCAGTGGCCTTTGACATTCGAGCAAGTAGACATAAAATGGGTGGCCTTCGGGCATTTATGCACCTTATTACCTAAAACCAACTGGTTTGGGATAATATTGTCGAAAGCTCGCTACATGGGTGTCATCGAAAGTCATGGAATTTCCTTAGTGGCCTTTGGAATTTGAATTAGTAGACTCTGTACAGTCTTGAGTCGAAAAATTTATAATCAAGAGTTCCATCGAAAGTCACGAGTTTCAAAGGTGCGGAAAAATGGAAATAAAAACTTAACTTGATAAATTTAGTCCAGCATGATTTTAATTTTTAAATATGGGAAATTCGACAAAAAGTCTTGAGGTGGAAGAATCTTTAAAGGGTGTATTCGATGTTATGCAAAAATGAGTATTTATCAATCTAAAGACTTGTCGTTTATAGAAAGAAAGTTTATGTAAAGTTTTGAACAGTTAGAAATATGTACATAAGGCTAGGTATAACTTACTATTTTTATTCTTAATTCATTATTCTTAACACCAGTAATAAACGCTAGATCTGTGATAGCGTATGGAAAGTTGTTTGGACATCAAGTTTCTCGGATTGGTTTTAAATTGCAGTTTGCTTGAGGACAAGCAAAGTCCAAGTGTAGGGTATTTTGATATTGCCTCATTTATACATATATTTCGGGCAATATCGAGTGCCTAAACACGTGTTTTTGGTATGATATCAAGATAAAAGGTACTTATACGTTTAAATTACCAAAACACAGGAAAAATGGCTTTGCGGATAAAGAAGGAGCTGAATATAAGCCTTATTGTGAACAAAAGAAGTCAATGGCAGCTACAGCACAGATCGCGACACGATCCCCTATAGGGTCGCGACGCGATCCAAGTGATGATCGCGTGATGTAGTGCTGACCAAAAGATCGCGACACGAAGAAAAGTTGGCGACCCGATGCGATCGCGACCCGATCACCTCTAGGATCGCGACCCGACCCAACTACTACAGTCCACTGAGTCGGGATAGTGGCCAGCGCAAAAGAGCACTATGCAGTACATCGCGACGCGACCAGCTATATGATCGCGACGCGACGGTGTCTGGCCAGGACTATAAATTGAGGCTTTCTCTTGTTGTTTTGAGAACAATCACACCAACCCATAAACACCTGCACCTGTACCTCAGAACCACAACATCAAACTCGGCAGTTTGCCTACCGGTACGGTGCGGATGGAATCGAGAGCTTGAAGAATGTTCGGCCGGGACTTCATTCGGTTTGCTTTATATATGTTTAGCATTCTACTATGATTTCCTAGGCCGTATTCTTCAGATCATGTTATATTTGTTATCTGCATTATTCATTACTTAGATTTGAATACTATCTAGTTATGATTTGATTGTTATTTATCGGATATTGAACGTTTGATATTTTATCTTGCACAATTCATTTGATTATCATATATGTTAAGGAACCTTCCTTTTGGACTTATTGCTGAGTTATTTTAGTCTAGAGGACCAATCTGACTATATAACTTTTATCATAACTGTACTATGACCATTAGGCAGATATGACTAGTGATGGACCAAATCCTAGGGTTAAGTCACGAAGGTAGAATCTTGTATGTATATGCAAAATCTGTACTAGAGGACCAATCTGTACAAACCATTTTGATTTTCATGACCATTGAGATCAAAAACTCGAATGAATATTGTATGATACGAACCAATACATGTTTATTTGGAATATGTAATTGCATGACCATTGCTATTAATGACCTTATAATCATAGGATTAGATAGTTGGACCAAAACATCTAATCACTCTAGAAATCGATATTTAACTTCAATATCCATTGCACTAATAGCATATCAAACATAACTAGATGGTTGAATCGAATCTAAGTATAAATGTTTACTTTTATTTTATATTTAAATCTCCCGTTTCTAATAAACTTTTGCGTTGTCTTTTGACACGAGTCAATGCATTCTCAAACCCCCCCCCTTTTTAATTACTGTTTGATTGAATAATTGTTAATTAATAATTGATTTTCTTAACTTAAAAATGTCCGTTTTCCCTTGGGTTCGACAACCCGGATTTACCATTACTATACTACAACCGATTAGGTACACTTGCCTATTTGTGTTGTTCTATTCATACATGGTAATTCCCTGTTCATAAATGTAAAACTAATGTGAAAACCAATTGCTAATATCATATATACGCTCGTAACACACCAAGTTTTTGGTGCCGTTTCTGAGTATTTTATATGTATGTTTGAAAACACATCACCACCCTAAAACCTGCGCCATTTTGACCTAAGATTACTCTGCTGGACTGTCTTCTCCATTGCTTTGGGTGTGACTTCATTTGAGGCAGGATTCTTTTGCTGCTAGCTTCAAGGATCATAAGATCAAAAGGTTGGTTTTCTCAGTTTTGATCTTTAGAAATAATTGTTTCCTTTAGGTTTTAGTTTACTATCTTTATAGTAGAAAACATAGATCATTTCTAGGGTTGCATGTGAACCATAAGATTTATTTGTTCATTGTTTGCTAGAAAACCCTTCAATTATATGTATAACACTCGTGATAATGTGTGTGTCGTATGCTACATTAACTATTATGGGGTTCACATTTTCACTTATTTGAACCTCTTTAAGTAAGTCCTTTGTTATATTCGTTTTATGTCAACTTTAATAGTTTGTTTTTTTCGATTGTAGTATGTTAAATGTGACAGAATTTGTTTATCAAATGCTTTCCCTTACCATCATGAGCGAAAAATGTAAGTCAGCTTAAAAGAAGACAAAACTTCATAAATGGTCCCTGTGGTTTTAGAAGATATCGAGTTTGGTCCCTAACTTTCAAAAACCTCAAGAGTAGTCCCTGTGGTTTGAAAACTTTTGTTAAATCGTCCCTGAGCCATACAAAATGACTAATGTACCCTTTTTAATTCCTTTTACATTTTCCTTAACTACAATTTATTTTAAGGGTAAAAAAGAAAAAGAAAAAGTAAATAAAACACACCCTTATTTCATGGCTTCTCATCTCCAACTGCTTCTTTTTCTCTTTTTTCTCACCATCAACCGCTTATCAGCTCAAACAACCGTCTTACATGGCGATTTTCTTCTTACAATCGCCAAAGACCCCTAAACCCTCCAATACACCACCCAGTTACTCATCAGAACTCCGCAACTTCCCGCCAGGCTCGTGGTTCACTTCTCCGGTGAATCTCTCTAGCTCAGTTGTGCACAACCGTCGTCATCTCGACAGCTCGTCCGCCATGGCTCCCTCCCCTGTTTGATGCCTAAATCCGGTGGTTAAAGCCCAATAGCGCCTCCCACCATCTGTGACATTCACCAACAAAACCCCATCACTGGATCTACCAATTTCGGAGATCTACCCGAGGATATAGTTACCATTGTCGACGGTATGGTTCCGGTGGTCACCGTTGACCGGTTGCTGTTTTCATGTTCGCCGGAGAATCTCCTAAAAGGCCTGGCTACCGGTGCGAAAGGTGTGCTAGGCTTCGGAAGATGAAAAATTGCATTTAAATCTCAGGCTGTCAACAATTTTGACATTTCCAAAAAGTTTACAGTCTGTTATCTTCCTCCGAGGGGTTTATAATTTCCGGCACCGGCTCCGGCATCTCTAAGTCTCTCTCATACACACCCTTGACCTCAACCGACGGTCCAGATGGGTACTATGTGAATGTAAAATCCATCAAGATCAACGGCCGGAGATTAGCCTTACACGACGGAGGTCAAGGTCAAGGTCAACCCATCAGAGGTGTATAAATAAGCACTGTCGTCCCATACACCACCATGAAAACCCCAATTTACAAGATTTTTACAAAAGCTTATGTTACCGCAGCTAGTTCAATGAACATGACGATGGTGGCTCCGGTGGGTCCGTTTAGTGTTTGTTTTAGCTCGCAAGAGAGTGTGCCGGAGATTGAACTGGTGTTGCAGAGTGAACTTGTGAAGTGGAAGGTACAGTGGAGGAATTCGATGGTACAAGTAAGTGATTCGGTGATGTGTTTGGGGTTCGTGGATGGGGGTTTGGATATGAGTGGATCTGTGGTTTTGGGTGGGTATCAATTGGAGGATCGTATTTTGGAGTTCAATTTAGGGACTGGTATGATGGGGTTCAGTCCTTCGATGTTGATTCAGGGCAATAACTGTTCTAATATGAAAAAAGGGTTCGGTATGTCACCCACAGTCTCGGTCTAGTAGTAAGATGAGGGTGTGTTTTATTTACTTTTTTTTTATCCTTAAAATAAATTGTAGTTAAAGAAAATGTAAAAGAAATTAAAAAGGGTACATTAGTTATTTTGTATGGATCAGGGACGATTTAACAAAAGTTTTCAAACCACAGGGACTATCCTTGAGGTTTTTGAAAGTTAGGGACCAAACTCGATATCTTCTGAAACCACAGGGACCATTTATGAAGTTTTGTCTTAAAAGAATTATTAACTACTTTAGATCTTCTCATAGATGTTTTGATATAATGTTGTCTAAGTGTCAATGGTTTTTAATATATGTATATAAAGTACGTAACAAATGAACAAAAGTTCAAGTTTTTTTCACACGCAGTGTCATGAGACATCTCAACAAGTAAGGAAATTAATACTTATGCTCGTTGTATGATTTTACTTAAGAAATAGCAACATACATATTTTTTTAATTGATACTAAAGCAATGTACTTTACAATGCTATAGTATATGTTAACATTTTAAACAAGACATTAACATCCCATTACCAAACACACAGTATCACAAATTTTGTATACAAGACGATTGAATTAAGAGGAAACCAAGGTATCTTGTAATCTGATTGTTGGCCATTTAATTTAAACACGATTTGTGGAAATTGGTCAACCATTTTGTATTCATTCTGTAATCAAAATACAACCACATAGACAACTAAAAAACCCCCCAGCCTATTACATGATACCAATAGACATCAAAAAAACTTCACAAAACATAATTTTCCATCTACATAACATACCTTCGACTAAATATACTAGTTTTGAAACACTGGTTACTCATATTCGATGAGTTTCAGCATCTCTTTGTACCCCTATATCTCCTCTGTTAGCTTCTGCTGCATATTGAAAACCAGGTCCATCATATTTGCGTCTCGAATTTTGCTCTCATCGATAACCAGTTTCCCTAGAACATAGTTCATGTATCTTGGTCTCGTCTCCATCATTTCGAACAACGCCTTCTTTGTATTGTAATCTTTCTCTAGTAAACAGTTAACGTCGATCATCATCTTTCTATTGGTTTCGGCTCTATGAATGAAACCCTGCAATATTGCTTCTAAATCCTTGCCTTTCAACTTCTTGACATGCGAACCTGTACGTGCTTTGATGCTTTCTAACTCCTTTTGTAATGATCCTGGAATACAAAACGTTTTGGTTTCTTGGCGGTAATAACTCAAAACAGGTGTTTACCCCCCCTTTTTAGGCTCATTACCAGATTACCCCAATCTATTTAATTCCCAATCTTTTCAAAATTAGCAACATACACATGTTTGTGTTTATGGAATAGCATTCTTATTTAAATTGTGGAATCTGTTGACAATAACCAATAAATACACATGGCCTTAGTCAATACCCTATCAAGTCTTTTGTAAACAACACGTTTGACTTAAGCGGAAGAAATGGTATCATGTATTCTGATTCTTGCCCATTTACACTAAAACTGAATTTGTGGAATTACTTAAACCATGACAGTGATCATACCACATAGTTCACCGATTTGAATTCAAATAATGAATAAATACCATCAATGATAATCAATATCCGACTACATTATATCAAAAACAAAACATCAAAATCGCAGTTTAAGTTGGAACCATAAACTTGTCTACAACAGCAACACTATATTTCCTAACCTTAAAAGCTTGAAAAACAGAATAAAACCCCTAAAATATTACTTGGTACATTACTAGCTAAACATCCAAAGATCAAATTACTCAAATATCGTGAACATGCCATAGCAGATGAAGAATACCCAGACACCACCAGGGCAATCTAGTATTTCTTGGCGGATTCAACTTCTGCTGAAAGCCTGCTTTTCAGCCAACAGGTTACGTTTCGCCTGTAACAAACCGGGTATGGTCATCGTTGACCTGCGACACATGGGTGGGTCTAACCAGGATACGAATCCGCATCAGTTACATCTCCAAAACCTCCGCCCAAGATTGTCGTTTGTCCAAGACGAGCAAATGTACGACATTGGTCCACATTGACAAAGCACCATCCTCGCTGGGTTTTCTTTTGGTTTCTTCGACTTAATTTGATGTCAATAACATTCCCCGTCATCTCTCCCTTTAAACAACAGCCCGTAATTGAAAATACCACAATACCCTACAACATATATGCGTAATTTTAAACTTAACGGGGAGAAATGATGGTAGCGTCTATTTGGACCAATGTTGTTAGTAAATCGTAACCCTAAGTACCACTATGGTGATTTTTCAATAGTTGGATCATTATTGACAGTTCCTGCGAACCACATGGACCATTTTTGTAATTTACCCTTGGTTTTATAAAATATATAATGATCCGAAATTTGTTATGAACAAAAAGTTTATTTAATTAAATATATTTTTTATTGAAAATTATGCGATTAAAAATAATATGAACCAAAATACTATGATTCAAAAAGTTTTGATCTAAAATTTTAGAATCCGAAAATGATATGATCGAAAATTAGTATGACATAAAAATATTATGATGCTTAATTTTTTTATGATTCAAAATTTTTATACTTGTTAAACATTAAAAACTTGATACTATATTTAGTTCATAATCATAAAAAAGTAGAAAAGAAAAACAAAGTATCACTAGTAACTTCAAATATGTTGAAAAAAATAAAAAAAAAAAAACAAAAAATAAATAAAATAAAAAATAAGAAATAAATAAAACAAAAACTAATAAATAAATAAAAACCGAGTATTTATGTATTTAAAAAAATTTAAACTAAAATAAAATAAAAAATTTTAAAATTAAAAAATATAAAAAAGAAATTAAATATAAAAACCGACTTAAATGACGTTCCATGGACGTTCTTCGCACGTAATTAAATCCTCGAGTCCGTATTAGTTCCACGGACATGCGTCGCATGCGAACACGTCATATCCAAATATTGAGTTTGACGTTTGTGCCCTTGACGAAGTGTATGGTGGAGAATTGTCCTTGCAGTTCTCACAATTTTTTGAGTACTTACCCGATCCACACCATAAATATATATATATATATATATATATATATATATATATATATATATATATATATATATATATATATATATATATATATATATATATATATATATATATACACACACACACACACACACAAACACACACACACACACACACATTATTTCCTGTGTGGACGATGGTTGCTTACACCTGTGGTGGCCGTAATTTCTCCGGTGACGGCAGTTGAGTTTGTTGAGTTATTTCAGAGTTTGTTTTCAAAAAAAAAAAAATAATAAAATAGTTGTGGTGGATGCAAGAACTAAAATATTAACAAATCTAATATTTACAAAGAAGATGCCAAACAATACATTTAGAAATATCATCTATAATTTTACTAATATTATTTATAGAAAATGAGGTCACATTCATTATCATGATCGAACGGCGACACATTGGTGGGTCAAACCAACCCACAAAACCACAACTGCTGCATCTCCAGAACCTCCTCCCAGGGTTGAGGTTCGTCAATGAAGTTTACATATTAGCTACGCTCCTACATTGATATATCACCATTTTCTTCTGTCATTGCTTCATTGCTTCTTCGCTTCTGGTACAGTTAGATATAAGGATGAGGACTTGTTGTTCTAGTTATATTTGTGAGAGTGAAGTACTCTTCATATATAGAGATGGACGATTTTTCCTTCATATACCTTGCACGAGTTATGGGTTAACGGACGAATATGGACGGCCAAGTTAGTCAGGGACAATAATGAAAGTTAAAGCAAACCACAAGGGCAAGCGCGTGAGATTTCGAATTCACGGGCTAATGCGAAAAATGGACCAAACCACAGGGACCAAAACTATAATTTACTTTAAATATTATTTAAATAAAATGAGGTGACATTCATTTTGAAAGAAATATCATCCATAATCTTACAAATATTATTTAAAGAAAATAAGGTGAGATTCATTTTCAAGTAGATCCATACTCAACGTGTTTTATAATGTATACTACATCCGTCATGCACATATCAAATATTGTTTCTGGATCCTGGTATACTATATATAAAGTATAACTCAATACCCGTCTTCCCATATCCTTACCTTCCATAACCATTAACCAAACCCCAGAAAATGTCCATGGAAAACAATACATGTCTGAACAAACTAGAAGGGAAGGTGGCTATAATCACCGGCGGAGCAAGTGGTCTCGGAGAAGCCACCGCTCATTTGTTCGCCAAACACGGTGCCCGTGCGGTGGTGATCGCTGACATCCAAGACGAACTTGGAAAAAGTGTCTCTGTTTCCATCGGCTCACACCGCTGCACCTACATCTACTGTGACGTTACCGATGAAGTCCAAGTGAGGTCACTGGTGGACTCGACTGTGGAGATTTACGGCCAGCTTGATATCATGTTTTGCAACGCCGGGATCGTTAGTAAATCCAAACAGACTATAGTTGACCTGGACATGAATCATTTTGACGACCTCTTTGCCGTCAACGTCCACGGGATGGCGGCTTGTCTGAAGCATGCTGCACGTTCGATGATGGAGAAGAAGGTGAAAGGAATCATTATTTGCATGGCGAGTGTGGTGGGCAGCTGCGCGGTGCCGATGCATACAGATTATTCTATGTCTAAGCATGCAGTGATTGCGTTGATGAAATCGGCGAGCAAGCAGCTGGGGCAGTATGGGATCCGAGTGAATTCTGTGTCGCCGTCAGTGGTGGCTACTCCGTTGATGTGCAACATGCTTGGGAAGGAGGCGGCGGAAGTGGAGAAGTATGTTGAACAGTTTACTAGCTTGAAAGGGGTGGTTTTGAAAGCGGAGGACGTTGCCGAAGCCGTGCTGTTCCTGGCGGCTGGGGAGTCTGGTTTTATCACCGGCCATGATCTGGCCGTCGACGGCGGTTTTACCATTTGATATGCTTTTGATATCTTGTGAGTTGTAACTTCTACGGATCAGGGAGATCCTTGTGCTCGCACCTTTAAAATTGATAATTAGATTTAATAAAATAGGTTGAATCGGATATTTTTGATGTATTTTTTGTCGATTGAAGTTATTGTAACAATAATATAGTATTTTTTTTGGATGTCTAAACGTACTCCGAACTAATTGTTAAAATGACAAAAAAACATATATATTTGAAAAAAAGTCGACGTCTCGTGGGACGAAAGTAAAGTATCTCATATGTTTCAAATTTAAAGTGAAAATGATTTATAACAGTAATAAAATATTAAAATTGTTCAAAAAATATTATTGAATTTTTTTTATACATATTATCAACAAACTATAGCCGTTGTACATGTATGATCATTATATTTTATCATTTGTTAAAAAAATATCATTGATCTTACCGGAAGTATACATTACCAGCCAATAGTATTTTTTTGAACAAATGATAAACTTTAATGGTCATACGTGTACAACGGCTATAGTTTGTTGGTAATATGTGTACACAAAAAACTTCAATTATATTTTTTGAACAATTCTGATACTTTGTTACGTTTATATGTTATTTTATTAACTCTTTATGAATTAATTTTGTTACAAGTGGTATGAATTAATTTTATTTACTCTTGATGAGTTAATTTTGTTACAAGTGGTATGAAACTATTGTTTGACAATTAGATAAGCCATCACAAATTAAACACACTCCAAACACCCACAAGTTAGTAGTTGTGTCGTAAATTATTGAGAGTTTGATTGTAAATTGGTGCTAATTATATATTTTTGAGATAAATTGAATAATGGAGCTGTATCCCTTAATAGTACCTGTAGAACTTCATAACTATAGCAAACAAATCAATAAGGCATTTACTATGTGAGGACCTTCTTGTGTGAAGCGTACTAGAATCTACACCAATTGAGAAACATTCATGGACATGTCATCGATCTAGCCATATAACCGCCGGTAAACGATATTTGGATAAATAGGGTGATTCAAAGGCCAGCACCTGCATGGCTATCATACGTGGGGTTAAACCATTGAACTAGCAATATGAATGATATTTTGAGGACTCTTTGGAAATAGGGGGTTGTATGTCTACTCAACGACATTAGCTGCGAGCCGGCGACTAAAGGTATTAGCGGCGACATATCATTGCTAACAGATCCCCGTTATTGCCTCGACGTTATTGCTCAAATTTCATTGTTAAAGGTATTGACGCTGCTAATAATGTTATCACTAATAATATCACCGGTATTTGACTATTGCTGCTAATAGTGTCGCTCTATAGTTCAATGTTGCAACCAATAGTGATTTTTTTATTAATACTTATTTATTATAAATGCATTAAGTCCTTGATATGCAAGTTAATCAATTCAAACATTGCGGAAACTAAAAAAGTACTTATATTATACAAAAACACAAACTACTACACAAAATTCATAATATATGATTTCAAGTTATTTCTACATAAAAACGTCTACAAAATACTAAATAAAACATGAAACTACTCATCATTACTACCGTCCCCATCCTTGTTCCCCTCGTTACCATCTTCTTCCCGTAACTCTCAAATCAACTGCTTAAGTTTGTCTCTAACCTTCAAGTTGGTAAACACACGTTCAATAGAATCCAACTACAAAATAAACCAAAATATCAAATTAACAAAGTACCAAACTACCAAGTTTATAACAAATGCAATAAGTTATTAACAAATAAGTCTGAACATAAATCAAACTACCAAACTAAAAGAAACAAATTACTATGCTATCAAAGTATCAACTTAAACCAAAATATTTAATTAACAAAGTACCAAACTGCCAAGTTCATAACAAATACATTAAGCTATTAATAAATACGTGACAACATAAACCAAACTATAATAAGCCAAACTACTAAACTATCAAAGTATTAAAAAAAACAAAGCACCAGACTACCAAGTTCGTAACAAATGTATTATGTCATTAATAATTAAGTCATAACATAAACCAAACTACGATAAACCAAACAACTAAATTATCAAAGTATCAATACAAAACCAAAATATCAAATTACCAAAGTACCAAACTCCCAAGTCTATAACAAATACATTAAGTCATTAACAACTAAGTCACAGCTAACCTGAGTAATATGTTATGCTTGTGATGACTGACCCTGAAAGTAAGAAGTATTACTAGAAGTCGACATTGCTGACGGTTAACATCTGATCCCTCTCATACGTCCTCCCCTAGCACCCAACACATTTTCAAACATGACTTTCTCATCTATAGGCTAAGAGTTGAGTTTGCTTGACAAGCTCAAGCACCAAAGAATTTCGTATTATAAAAATGATTACATAGATTGATATACTTCTAATTTGAAGTAAAAAACAAAGTGTGCTTCAAACTATAAGCCCTTAAATAATTTTCCTCGACTGTTGGTTCGTCGAACATCCCATTTTATTGATATGTTGTACACGAAAGGCTTTCAGTCTACTCAAGTTCTGTTGAATCACCATTTAAGTTAGGGATGCATGTGTTGAATCACCATTTAAGTTAGGGATGATGTTCAAGACAGAAGCACCATTTAAGTTAAGAATGACGTTTGATGCTTACCATTGACACAAAACATTTGTTGAATCACTGGGAAGGGTTATAAGGCTTCAAAGACTCCCTTTTCTTTGACATTTTATCACAAGCACATAAAGTAATCCCATGTTTGGAAGCGAGTTCCTCGAGGGTGTTGTTCTCATTAGGTGTGCTATTCCCCTCGTTGTTGGTGTTCAGAGAAGAAGATATTGTTGCTTGATACATGGTTGGTCGAAGGTTCAGAAGTAAGAAGGGCCGAAGCTAGCGTATGTGTGCTTTTCATACCATCAACATTAGCTTATTTAAGAAGCTAAAAAACCTGGAACATTAGTCGTGTACACATGGCACCTATATGGAGGATTTATTTCCACTTCATCAATGCCACGTCATCGGTTAAACATTACACCCTTACGATGTCAAAAAAATAAGAAAAAACTAATTACCGGATGATTTTGGATGAGCATCCTTTTTTATAAGGAAGTAATATTTCCACTTTAAATATTGATCGATCCACATGATTACATTTAAACTTTATACCTTTACGACGCAAATAAAACCTAAAAGACCTTTACGGTTTAAACCGAAACTGCTAGTTTAATTTGTTGCTGTATAATGACAATAACTCATACAAGTAAATACTAGAATATTAGTAATTTTGAATATGAGTGCTAGAAAGTTATGATATCAGACTATAGAGATTCCTAGCATTGAAAGTGTAGTGCTCCTTTTGGGAGGAAGGTCTGCAACCGTTTTGAGATCTGCGATGAAAACAATCGTGGACCGTCGGTGAGACAAAAACGAGTTGCCTTGCATGTTTTGATTAAATTCTTTTATTAGGGTTACTTTACTTATTGCTGGTTATTACAATATTTTATTTGATGTTATGTAATATTAATGTAGTTTAAAATCGCCATAAAGTATTTTTTAATAAATCAATTTAAAATCTATGTTATTTGATTAGCGTTTTCTAAATATACGAATATTATCTATTAAAAACAATTATTTAGTAATGGATCTGAACAAAAATCAATGGGAGTCCACTATATATAATTTAATCCTCGGCGGACGATGGTTTCTTACACCTGTGGTGGCCGCGGGTAATCTCTCCGACGACGGCATATGAGTTTGTTGAGTTATTACGGAGTTTTTTTTAAGAATAATAAAATAGATGTAGTGGATGGAAGAACTAAAAATATTAACAAATCTAATATTTACAAAGAGGATGCGAAACAATAAATGCTAAGAAATATCATCTATATTTTTACAAATATTATTTATAGAAATTGAGGTGACATTCACGTTCAAAGAAATATCACCTATAATCTTACAAATATTATTTAAAGAAAAAGAGGTGAGATTCATTTTCAAGTGGGATCCATACACTCAACGTGTTCTATAGTCTATACTACATCTTTCACATATCAAATTTTGTTTCTGGATCCCGGTATAGTATAAAGTCCATACCCGTCTTCCCATACCTTTCATCTTCCATAACCAAAGTCAAAACCCCAGAAAATGTCCATGGAAAACAATACATGTCTGAACAAACTAGAAGGGAAGGTGGCTATAATCACCGGCGGAGCAAGTGGTCTCGGAGAAGCCACCGCTCATTTGTTCGCCAAACACGGTGCCCGTGCGGTGGTGATCGCTGACATCCAAGACGAACTTGGAAAAAGTGTCTCTGTTTCCATCGGCTCACACCGCTGCACCTACATCCACTGTGACGTTACCGATGAAGTCCAAGTGAAGTCACTGGTGGAATCGACTGTGGAGACTTACGGCCAGCTTGATATCATGTTTAGCAACGCCGGGATCGTTAGCAAATCCAACCAGACTATAGTTGACCTGGACATGAATCATTTTGACGACCTCTTTGCCGTCAACGTCCACGGGATGGCGGCTTGTCTGAAGCATGCTGCACGCTCGATGGTGGAGAAGAAGGTGAAAGGAATCATTATTTGCACGGCGAGTGTGGTGGGCAAGTTTGCGATGCCGCAGCATACAGATTATTCTGTGTCTAAGCATGCAGTGATTGCGTTGATGAAATCGGCGAGCAAGCAGCTGGGGCAGTACGGGATCCGAGTGAATTCTGTGTCGCCGGCTGTGGTGGCTACTCCGTTGATGTGCAACATGCTTGGGACGGAGGCAGCGGAAGTGGAGAAATATGCTGAACCGTTTACTAGCTTGAAAGGTGTGGTTTTGAAAGCGGAGGACATTGCGGAGGCCGTGTTGTTCCTAGCTTCCGGGGAGTCTGGTTTTATCACAGGCCATGATCTGGCCGTCGACGGCGGTTTTACCTGTTGATTTGCTTTTGATAATCTTATGAATTCTATAGATTCCAAACAGATGAAGTAGATGTTTGTACGTGCTTTAAAAATAAGAGTGTTTAATTTGATATTTTTGTGGACTGAAATTGTTAGGGTGCACGGAGTAAACAATAGATCGAAGCGGGCTCGATGGGGGATGGGGGCGGTACCGCCGGTACCGCTGCCCCTCCTCCTTGCGGGTTCGGCGGTTTCGGTATTGTAGCGGGTGAGGGAGGATGGTGAACCCGATGATCCCAGCCACATTTATAAAAAAAAAAAAAATTTTAATAATTAAAAAATTACATTCCCCTCATCCCTATAAATACCACACCTCCACTCCTTCACAAATCACACCTTCACTCTTCTTTCTTCTCTCATTTTCTCTCAAAAACCCTTTGCCCCTTTATTTTATAAAAAACTCTTTTTTTATAAAATGGATTCAAATCGTGGTAAATCCAAACGTCGCAGTTCCTCACAAAGCAGGAGCCGTGAAGTTCCCCCAACCCCATCCCCACATATTTACAGTTACACACAATACCCCAACCAATTCCAACAAAACTTTTCACAATATCCCAACCAATTCCAACAATATCAAACTCAGTTTCCACAATACCCCAACCAATTCCAACAATGCTACGTCCCGGACACTTCTCATTTCCGTAACCAAGTGGAGTCCAGTGATGAAACCATTCCACCCTCGGATAACGAGGAGGAGCAAGAGGACGAGCAAGTGGAGGAGCAAGAGGACGAGCAAGTGGAGGAGCAAGAGGAGCAGCATGCAGATGACCAGGAGGACGCAGAGGAGGTTGTCCCAGAGACACAACCCTCTACGCGTAAAAGGAATTACACCCACCGAGTAAAACGCAGAATTTGGGAGGAGAGGGAGGAGGTCGCCTTGGCGAAGGCATACATTAGTTGTTCTGAGGACCAAGAACGCGGAAACACCCAACGGTCCGACTCTTTTTGGCAGAATGTTTTGGAACATTTCCAGGCGCAAATTCCAGGTACCGATCGGACCAAGCATCAAGTCAACTCCAAGTACAAAGATATGCTAAATAAGGTAAATAAGTTCAATTGTATTTACAACAATAAAATGAACATGCGTGCCAGTGGGAGGGGGGATGCGGATGTTTTACAGGCCACCCATTCAGAGTACCGGAAATTGTACCGGTCCAGTTTCTCACATACAGGGGCATGGGAAATACTCAAAGAGCATGCCAAATGGGAAACGGTCAAAGAAATGGGGATGCATTCCCCACATCATTCCGCCAAACGAAGTAAGACATCCAGCTCCAACCAATTCACCAACTCTCCTTCTGATGCACACTTTTCGCCTCAACCAATCGATCTTGATGAAGCTTCCCCACAACCATCATCACATTCCCGGCAAAGAAAAGGGAAAAATGTAGCTGGATCTTCATCAATGCCAGATGGTTATCAGACCATCGTCGATAAGATATCCGCACTGGCGAATATTAATGAGGCAGAAGCGCAGAAGAAGGAAACCCTCCGTGCAAAGAAAATGGCTGTTTTGGAGAAACAGGAGGAAGAATTGACGAGGAAATCGGCCCTCCTTGAGCAAGAGATCGAAGCGCTCAAAAGGTCTCGTGAACAAAAAGACTTAAAATTCTTCCTTAAATCACATGATCATTTGACCGGATCAAAATTGGCATTGGTTCTTGGGAAGAAACAGGAAATTGCAGAAATGTATGGGTGGGAACTTTAGGATTTTTATTTCCGTTTTTAAGATTTTTATTTCCGTATTTAGGCTTTTTTTTTTCTTGTACCGGTGTGTTTTTTAATTAAATGTAATTTGAATTTTCTTTAAATTTTGTGCATTTTATTATTATTTCTAATATTAAATTAAGTGTTAAAATTAATTTATTCATTTAATTAAAACATTTAAATATCAAATATATGATGTGGCATTGTGGGTTCAGTGGGTTCAGTGGGTACTGGTTCCATGGGTGAAAGATTGGTGAAAGATTGGTGAAAGATGGGGAAAATGGAAGTGAGAGGAGAGAGAAAAGCTGACGTGGCGTGTGGGTTCAGTGGGATGGGAGGGATCTACTCCCCCCACCCTTATAAACATATAATAATTTGTTTTGGATGTCTAACATATTCAGAGTATTTAAAGTATTAATTGTTAAAATGACAAGGAAAACAGTTTATATATATATATATATATATATATATATATATATATATATATATATATATATATATATATATATATATATATATAGGGGTGGGTTCAATGCAGAACCAAATTAAATCACCTAACTGCAGAACCATGTTCATCAATGAACATAAATCACAAAAACCTCAAAACCACAATCGCTCCTGGATCAATTGGATACCGAAGAAGATTATCTGGTTGAACGTGGTTACTCCGAGCAGCAGCGGTTTATCAACATCAGACCGAAATTATTTAAAGCTAACATATATCAGTTTCACCTGAATAGCGAAGATAAACTCTGTGATAATCAAGAATAAAGTTAGTAAAATATAGTAGGAAACAACAAAACAACAAACAGTTTATATGCGTAAACAAATAGCTATTCAATCATAGATTATATCACCTCTCGGGTATTTGGATCTTTATTTTAAAAACCTCCTTTTCATAAATGTACCTTTAGGACCCTGGATCTCTGATGATAGAAAGCCAGCCAAACTCCAATCCTTTTCCAGGTTTAAAAAACCAATGGAAACATCTAACAGATCATCGTCATCTGTAAAAGACAAGGCTGCTGTAGCAGCCTTAGCTGCTGCTCGTGATCTTGAATGTAATGCAAAAATAGGTTCAGGAAGAAATACATACCAATCGGACCAGTAGCAAGTTCATTCAGACATTTCATCAAACAGTTGGTGGGTATAGGAGGGTATGAAACCAGATGAGCACATTTCAACCTTTTATTCAAACCAATCGAACCTGTAGCAATTCAGACCTGTCCGACTTGAAGCTATCGGACCTGTAGCAAAACGAAAATGAAGCAATCGGAGATGAACAATGTGAAGATGAACAAATCAATGATGAATCTTGAACCAATCAGATATAACTGATAAGTGATAAACTAATACTCTAACAGGTAATATTTATTATTTAATACAACTATACAAGTATTAAGCATTTAAGTGATTAAATATTTAAGTCAGAGTGTCAGACAAGTATTAACAATTTAACAGATAATACACTAATACTTAACACAAGTATTAAATATTAATACAATGCTAAGTTGCTAACAGCCTAACATAGTAACATGCATCCATGAAATAACCAGAACCCCAGAATGACAAAAATACATGCAGTCATCACTCATCAGTCATGCATACGTGAAAAGTCAAATTTTATACAAATTTCAACAATTTAAAAGAATTTATATTTATTTTTTTCCATATTTTATACCAATTTCAATAAATTCAAACAAGTTATACCTAATTGCAACAAACGTCTAACTACCCATACCAATTTCAACATCTTATAACAATCTATACCAATTTCTAACAATTTATACCTAATTACATCAATTTATATCAAACCCTAGAAATTTCAAACAATCAAATTTCTAAAAAAATCAACATTTTCTTGGACAATATAATGAATACATTAAACAAAACAATAATTTATACCTAAATAAGAATTAATTTCAGCAAATTAAACAAAAAATTAAAAGTTAGGTTTTTACCTCTTTTGTGAAAACGGGTGGAATTGGATGAATGCGGAAATTTATTGAGGAAAAGGAGATGGGGGAGGTGCAAACCTACTACCGGTGGCTGAAACCGGCCGGCAAACACCGCCTATCGGAGATGGAGCTTAACAGCGGCGGGGTGCGCTGAGAGGCGGGGTGCTGTCACCGGAGCTGAGACGAGGGAGTCGCAAGCTGGGACAAGGGAGTCGCAAGCTGCGGCGACCGGCGATGGTGGAGGTGCTTACCAGCGGCGACCGGCGATGGGACGAGGCAAGCTGGCGCCGACCGACGACCGATTCGCAAGCAAGCGGGAGGAAACCAGGAGGCAGAAGACTGAAAAAAAACAACGACCCTCTTCTCTTTAATTCCATTTTGTTACCACGCAACTAACACGCACTGAGGGTATTTTTTTAATGCAGTAGGTACAAGCCACTGGAGCCACATGACACCGGGTGTGGTTAAATCGTGGTTAAACAACCACGCAATAGCCACGCCCACCCGTTTTTTTAAATTATATATATATATATATATATATATATATATATATGTATATATATATATATATATATATATATATATATATATATATATATATATATATATATATATATATTCTAAAAGAAATGAAAAAACAATTATTAAAATACTTCGTGGCTATTGCGTAGTTAACTAGCCACGCATTTACCACGCAACCAGGCAGTGCGTGGTAAATGTGTGGTTAATTAGCCACGCAATAACCACGACTGTATTTGTATTTTTCGTTTTTTGAAGGTCAAACATTATTTTTTGAGTTCATTTTTTGTACATCGTTTATTATACTTTATTATCTTTATATTTCCCAGTTTATACGTAAATTCGACTTACACACAAGCGTGTACACCTTCCAAACCCGTTGTTCATTTCAAACGTTATCCTTTCAAGGTGTATAAGCACTTGTGATTTTAACACACATGCACATTGATGTGCATATATTCATACTCATAGACACACACACACACACATACATATACTTTACACACACATACATAATTATACCCATAAACTCACACATACATACATTTATATACCTTGAAATGATAAAACTTGAAATGAGTAACGGGTTTCGAAGGTATACACGCCTGTGTGTAACTCGAATTTATGTATAAACCGAGAAATATAAAGATAATAAAGTATAATAAGGATGTACAAAAAATGAAACAAAAAAAATAATGTTTACCCTTCAAAAAATGAAAAATACAAAAATCTTTGTTGTAATTGCGTGGCTAATTAACCACGCATTTACCACACAACCAGACAGTGCGTGGTTAATGTGTGGTTAATTAACCACGCAATAGCCACGACCGTATTTGTATTTTTCGTTTTTTGAAGGGAAAAAATTATTTTTTTGGGTTCATCTTTTGTACATCCTTATTATACTTTATTATCTTTATATTTCTTCGTATATACGTAAATTCGACTTACACACAAGCGTGTACACCTTCCAAACCCGTTGTTCATTTCAAACGTTATCTTTTCAAGGTGTATAAGCACTTGTGATTTTAACACACCAACACATTGATGTGCATACATTCATGAGTATGAGTATAAGTATGAGTGTATATGAGAATGAGTGTATATAAGTATGAGTGTGTGTGTCCATCAATGTATTGGTGTATTAAAACTACATACGTTTATACACATTGAAAGGAAAAAACTTGAAATGAGTAACGAGTTTGGAAGGTGTACACGCTTGTGTGTAACTCGATTTCACGTATAAACCGAGAAATATAAAGATAATAAATTATAATAAGGATGTGTAAAAAATGAACCCAAAAAAATAATGTTTACCCTTCAAAAAACGAAAAATACAAATACAATCGTGGTTATTGCGTGGCTAATTAACCACGCATTTACCACACAACCAGACAGTGCATGGTTAATGCGTGGTTAATTAGTCACACAATATCCACGACTGTATTTGTATTTTTTGTTTTTTGAAGGCCAAAAATTATTTTTTTGGGTTCATTTTTTGTACATCCTTATTATACTTTATTATCTTTATATTTCTCCGTTTATACGTAAATTCGACTTACACACAAGCGTGTACACCTTCCAAACCCGTTGTTCATTTCAAACGTTATCTTTTCAAGGTGTATAAGCACTTGTGATTTTAATACACTAACACATTGATGTGCATACATTCATACTTATAGACACACACACACACACGTAATATTAATAAAATTAACAATAATAATAATAATATGAGACTAATAATAATAATAATAATAATAATAACAATAATACCAATAATTAATTATACGAAAGAGATGTATTGAACGAAAACGAAAAAATAATATGAAAATGAAAACGAAATAAATAATAATATTAATAATATTAACAATAATAATAATAATAATAATAATAATGAGACTAATAATAATAATAACAACAACAATAATTAATTTTTCGAAAGGGTTATATTGAAAGAAAGGGAAATAATGAACGGATGAGGCTTATAGCCGAAGTGGTAGTTGATGTTCCCCCCACAGAGGAGACCAGGGTTCGAATCCCGGCTCCCATTTTTTTCGATTTTAAATGTTGCGTGGTAGATGCGTGGCTATTTAACCACACCATAGCCACCAGCCCTTTTCCTGATACTTTAAACCATTGTGCGTGGTAGATGCGTGGCTATTTAACCACGCCATAGCCACCAGCCCATTTCCTGATTCTTTAAACCATTGTTCGTGGGAGCTGTGTGGCTATTTAGCCACGCCGTAGCCACAAATTTCTGATGCGTTGTCTTTCCGTCACAAATGCGTGTCTATTTAGCCACGCCATAAACACAGTTTACCATTTATCTATATTAGCCACTCTCTTACCACGCATTCAGTGACTGCGTGGCTAAGTTTGCCACGCTATAGACACAGTTTTCCATATATCTATTTTAGCCACTCTTTTACCACGCATTCAATGACTGTGTGGCTATCGCGTGGCTAAGTTTGCCACGCAACGACAATGAATTTATGATGCGTTGTGGTTCCGTTACAAGTGCGTGTCTAAAATTGGGGTGTAATTGATGCGTGGTAATTGCGTGTCTATTTAGCCACACAAAATTTGCGTGGCTATTTTTCGTGGCTAAATACCCCTTTCTCTAGTAGTGGTTATACGATTTCTGAATTTGCTGAATTGAAAACCAAAAATGAAGGAACGAACTTAAAGCTGAATGTAGATGCTATATGTAAGGGTTAATCTGATTTGGTTATGATTGAGAATCGTCCTCCTGAGATGTATGATCCTAGATCCACAATTTCTGCTGCTACTATGGTCACGAGTTCTCCTGTGACTCAGATTGCACACCAGGTGCTTGTTAAAATGCCAACCAGGTGAAAAAGGTTTGAGGTCGAAAATCAAGAAGGTTTGGTTTCTTGGTGTGAACTAAAGTTACCGGTAAAATTGTTCAAATTAGGGTTTTCCTCGACTATGTATTTGATGTTCGTTACATGCCTAGTCGATTATCAACTCCAAAAGAGTTCATGAAATACGACACTTTCTTATCCAATTGGAAGTAGAACATCACAATACACGGCTCTAATGCAGGAAACATGTTCACATAATGAATCTAAAGGCGATATTATGACTCCAAGAACTGGGAACTTCCATGCAAGGTTCATATATGAATATTGTTTCATTTGTTTGATACTTTGATACTGAATCGTGAGGTGTTCTTAATCTTTTAACGTTGCGCATGTAATTGTTTGAGACTTTGATCAATGTACTGGTTGATATTATTGGTATTCTACTTTAACCTTGGCGCAAGTCAGGCACTTGCCCACGTAAGTAGCAATTTCTGCCTTCATGTTTGGCCACCAATACAGTTTCTTGAGGTCCAGGTACATTTTGTCGGATCCAGGATGAACGGAGTACCTAGTCTGGCGAGCTTCATTCATGATAATGTCTCTGAATCCGCCGAATCTCGGTGTCCAAATTCGGCTCATGAGGTAACGAGCTCCATCATCCTTAACTTCAAGGTTTTTATCCATCCATCGCAAGGTTTCATTTGCGACATTTTCAGGTTTTAAGGCTTCTAGCTGCGCCTCTTTGATTTGAGTGGACAAATGGGAATGGATCGTCATTGTTAATGACTTCACTCGGCGGCCCGAGTATTCTTTTCGACTGAGGGCATCAGCTACTACGTTGGCCTTCCCTGGGTGGTAACGAATTTCGCATTCATAGTTACTTAGTAGCTCCATCCATTGTCGTTGCCTCATATTGAGTTCTTTTTGGTTGAGGATATGCTGGAGACTCTTATGGTCGGTGTATACTGTACATTCTGTGCCGTACAGGTAGTGCCTCCAGATCTTCAATGCGAACACTACTGCTCCCAACTCGAGGTCATGTGTAGTGTAGTTGACCTCGTGAGTTTTAAGTTGTCTTGAAGCGTAAGCAATGACCTTTCCTCTCTACATGAGGACACAGCCCAGACCTTGGTTAGATGCATCGCAATAGACTACAAAGTCTTCTGTTCCTTCTGGAAGGGACAGAATAGGAGCGCTGCACAAAGCTTTCTTTAAGGTCTGGAAGGCGGCATCTTGTCTATCTCCCCACTTGAATGTTACACCCTTATGTGTCAGGGTAGTAAGTGGCTTTGAAATTTTGGAGAAGTTCTGTATGAATCTTCGGTAATAGCCAGCAAGGCCCAAAAACTGACGGATTTCTGTCGGAGTTCTTGGTGCTTCCCAGCTTTCGATGGCTTTGATTTTGGAGGGATCTACATGTATCCCTTCTTTGCTGACTACGTGGCCTAGAAAGTCCACTTTTCGAAGCCAAAATTCGCATTTCGAAAATTTCGCATACAGCTTCTCTGCTCTTAATGTCTCCAAAACTTGTCGTAAGTGCTGACTGTGTTCCTCCTTACTTCGGGAATAGATAAGTATGTCGTCAATGAATACTATCACGAATTTATCTAGGTAAGGTCGGCATACGCGGTTCATCAGATCCATGAACACTGCGGGCGCATTAGTCAATCCGAAGGGCATCACAACAAATTCATAATGGCCGTAGCGAGTTCTGAAAGCCGTTTTAGGAACATCTTCTTCTTGAGCCTTGAGTTGGTGATATCCCGACCTCAGATCGATCTTTGAGAAATAACTCGATCCTTGGAGTTGATCGAACAGGTCGTCAATTCGGGGTAGCGGGTATCGGTTCTTGATGGTGAGCTTGTTCAACTCCCGATAGTCAATGCACATCCGGAATGATCCATCCTTCTTCTTCTGGGAATACGTCGGGAAAGTTACAGACTTCGGGGATTTCTTTGATGTTCTTTACTTCTTTCTTTTCGTCAACAACGTGGGCTAGGAAGGCATGGTATCTTTTCTGTAGGTATTTTCGGGCTTTGATGCAAGATACGATTCGGAGGCTGGTACTGGATTTATCACCGTAGACAACAAAGGTCTTGTCATCCAGTAGATAAAGTCGGATTCCTCGTTCGTAACACATGATGTCGGCATGATGGGGAATTAGCCAATCCATACCAATAATCACGTCAAAACTTCCTATTTTAACAGGCATTAAGTTGATTTGAAAGGAGTGATCGTCCAGAGTGAGTGTACAGCCTATATATATGTCGTTTGTGCTTTCTGTTTTGCCATTAGCCATTTCTACTGTAAATGTTTCATTGAGTGGTTGAGGTTTTTGTTTTAGTAAATATTTAAACTCATGGCTTACGAAACTTCTCTCCGCACCGCTATCGAATAGTACACAAGCATATGAATTATTGACGAGGAACGTACCGGTAACCACGGAAGGATCCTCTACCGCTTCCGAACGTCCCATAGCTAGGACTCTTCCATTTCTCCCCACATTCTTTGTCTTTGGGCAATCACGTTTAAAATGCCCCGTCTCACCACAACCATAGCAAGCTTGACTCACCCCGACATTAGTGGCTTGGGTGGCTTGTGGGGTTGGCGTCCTACAGAATCGGGCGGTGTGGCCCTTCTTGTTACAGTTCAAGCAGTGCATTTCCCTACAGGCTCCAGTATGGTGGAAATTACACTTGTTGCACTTGGGTAACGTCCCAATGTATTGCTTGGTGGTGGTTGGGGCGTTCGGGACAGTGGCTGCACGAACTGCCACAATCTGTTGTCTTTTCCCACCATCCTGATTTGGTTGGTTTCTCCCCCTGTTCCAGGGTTTCCTCTTGTGGTCCTTTTCTCTTGGCTGTTCGGTCTTTTGGGTCATGGTTCCTGGCGCACCCCGTGGTCGACCAATCATTGGGCCAATCGCTTGGCGCTGTCAAAAGTGGCGGGACTTGCGGCTTCCACATTCCCTTGGATCTGGGATGATAGTCCCCAAATGTAACGTTCCACTTTTACAGACTCCGGTGTGACCATGGCTGGGCAGAGGGTTGCCAGATCGTTGAATCGGTTTGTGTAAGCGTTTAGATCCGAACCTTTCATTGTGAGGTTCCACAGCTCTTGTTCCAACTTCTGGATTTCCCCTCGGGGGCAGTACTCCTTCATCAACATTGTCTTTAATTCCTCCCAGCCCATCGAGTTTGCCACTGGGAGTGTCAGCGACTTGACATGGCCCTTCCACCAAGACATAGCCGTCTCAGCGAAAGTACAGGCAGCGAACTTTACTTTCATCTCTTCTGGACACGCAGTGATATCGAAGATCGATTCAGTTTTCTCGATCCACCTTGTGAGGGTAAGGACACCACCGGTGCCGTGGAAAGTTATCGGCTTGCAACTGACAAAATCTTTGTAAGTACACGTTCGAGAATGGTTTGATGTTTCCCCATTGGTGGAATCGTTGGTGCCGTTTCCACTTCCGTTTCCATTTATCCCATTGGTGTTAATATGGGCGACAGCTGCGGTCACGGCTGCCGTGACAGCGGCTTGAAATGTCGCCGAGTCCATCATAGGCGCTTCAGGGGTTTCGACGAGTGTGCGTCTGTTATTTCTTCGGCGAGGTGGCATGATTCTGCCACAAGGATTTAAGATTGACGTTGGTTAGTTCTTGGTAGGGGTTATCAAAGTACGGCGTTTCTATTATACGTTTATGTCGACTATGTAGTGATAGGGGTATAATAGGTGCATAAAGAGTCTAGATGTATGGTTCTATAGTATCACAAAATACTCGTATAGTATTTTTGTTTTATGTTTTGTTCTAGTGTTTTTCTTTGTACATGGTTCTTGGTAAGTCTTTAGAAGTTGTTATAAGTATGTGATTTCTAAGGGATATGAGAGGTATGTAAGAGAAAATTCTAAGTGCACGACTTCGTAGTATTCATAAAATACTCCTGTAGTATTTTAACTCTGTGTTTAGTTCTATAGCGTCATAAAATACTCCTATAGTATTTTATATCTTATTTGGTTATTGGTAAGTGTTCGGACTTGTTGTTCACCACGACTATTCCTAAGTATACGTTAATCATATCTTGGATCAATACAGTTGATCAGACTCTATTTATCCAAGATATAATTACCAAAACACTTAGGCCTATCCGTAGTGTTCAACTCATCCTATTACTTTTGTATGTTTTTGTCATGATATCATTCTAGTATGTATGTATGTACTTATACTTTTTATAAAAATTATCGTTGTAATTTTTAAAGTATACTTGTTCGAAAATGTTTTCGAGAGTTTTAGTCCCATTGTATTTATAGTTGTATATCTTTAAATGGATTGATATACTTAGTTCACTATAAACAATGCTCTGATACCAATATGTCACACCCTCAAACCGTATTGGCGGAATAGTTCAAGGGTGGATGACTTCATGAACAATATCATAACAATGTTGAATAATAGTGAATTCCAAGCAAACAACCATCATTAAATAATTGCAAAAGTTACATCGTTTAAAAGTTGCGTGTTTCAATCACAATTACAAATGATTTCAAAATAAACCAAAAATGACGTCGTAACGTCTCATCTCATAGCGCTTGAACTTACTTTATCAATTTCCTGAGAATACAAGTAGTTGAAAAAGAGTCAACAATTAAGTTGGTGAGTTCATAAGATTTTTGTATAAGAAATGTCCTTTGTTTGTAAACGATAGTGTTGAAAACCAAGAAAATCCAATATTTTCTCATAAATGTTCCAAGTCTTTAAATCTCAAAGACTAAAATGTAGTATGTAAACTGTAGTGTACTTTCTTTGAAATGTGTATTTCCACGTAAACAATTTATGAAAATATTAAGTTGATTATTTTCCCATGTGAGATACCATATAACCATACTGTGACTAGTTGGCCTGCTGCGACGTTCTTCAGGCGTCGGAATGTTAGACATTTGGACACCTCAGACCTGCCGGTCAAGCTGTAGCTAGCAGCTCAGGTGCGGGGTTTGTCAAGCCCCATATAGATCTATACTCAAATATCGCGCTCTCTTACCGAGACTCTGGTTATATAAATGTTCAGGACTTATAGTAGGTACTTGTAAAAGTACTGTGAAGATTCATCTCACTAAAATGTATGTATTCCAATCAACTTGTTTACGTACGATTTGTATATAAAAACTCTTGTAATCGTCCATTATCATTTTTCCCATGATAATATAGTAAAGTATAATAATTATATATTTTTATATAATTATTTTTGTCATGTTTAAATGTCATAGTAACATTTTGTTCATAAACTATTCCAATAATAGTCTATTTTTAGTAATTGCGTCGTAATAAACTTATTTTTACGAATGATAGCGAAATAACTTGTTCAAAGATTTTAAATATCATCTTTTAGGATATTTCTCACAAAAATAGTGTAATATCTTGATTATAACTATTTTTGCTAGAAAATAGTGCATTTGTTTATAAAAACGTAGTTTTTACTAGTTTTCTTTTTTATAACGTTTTTATTCAAGATCTAGTATCTTTGTACACTTTATTTGTAGTTTAGTAACTTTTACACAACTTAATATGTCAAAGTGTTCATAATACATGGGTCTACTCATATTTCATGCCAAAATCATATTTATAACATTTTTGTTCAAGATCTAACATTTTTACACACTTCAATTATAGTCTAGTAACTTTTATACAAGCATATCATGTATCATAGTGAATATCTTGCAAAGATCTATCCATATTTCATGTCAAAGGTATTTTTACCCAAATACTAACTTTATAAACTTGTGTAAATCAACATATATATCATTTAAATACATATAAATTTGAATAAACAACATATATAGTTAAAGAACTTGTATTCTCCCCCAAAAAGGTTTGAAAAGATGAAAATGAGGGGTATGAACTCACCTTGAGTGTGGATCTTAAGATTCCTTGGAAGAAGGTTGAAGATTTTGGTTCTAAGACCCGGAGGACCCTTGGACAAAGCTATTATCCAATGGATTTTCGTGAGTATGTGTGTGTAAAAGAGTATATGGAAGTATTTAGAACTTAAATCGCTAGATGATCATAACTTACCAAGGATACTTGCAAGATCTTTGAAGATGATGAAGTTTGGAGCTTAAAGACCCTTGGAAAAAACTAATATCCAATGGATATGGATGGATGTTAGTGTGTGTAAAAGGTGTAACCTTGTGTTATGTTTATTAGAATCAAAAGATGTATGAAAGTTACCTCTTGATCTTATGAAAGAACTTGAAAATGGAATTTTGGAGATGATGATGGTGGTCACGGCTTGGAAGAGAAGAAGAGAGGGAGAGAGTGAGGTGAGAGCCGAGAGGAGAGGGAGAGTGATGAGGGAGTTGTGACTTGGTTCAAATGAATGGCTAGTTTCTTTTCTTGTTGGATAGATTTGGTTATGATTTTATGCATTATAAAATTCCATAGCCCACACCTTGCCTAGATTTGAAATAATGATCCTAAGATTGTGGTTTGATGGTTTAGCCCATGTTCCAGCCGATGGGGGGGGGTAGGGGGGGTGGGGTGGTGTGGTTTTTATAAAATAGCAACATACTTTATAAAAATAAGTGATTTTTATAAAATAGTAAGTCGTTTTAGTGAAATTTTGTGCATTTTTGACGAAATGAAGTTCTAAATAATTATTTTGTATAAAAACATTGCCAAACATTTATTTTGATTGAATTTTGACTCGTTGGATATCGAAATACGCGTTTAAGCGCAGTATTCTTCCGTTTTCGCGATTTTCGGTATTTTACCGGAAATTGCACATAGCTTTGAAATTAAATACTAGATATTATTACGTTACTTATCATATGAATTTTTATTTCATATTTGATGATTAAGGCACCTCATTTTGTATTTTGAGTCCAAACCCTGTGTACATTTATTCGTTCACAGCGATTTAATGGTTGTAACTTCCACATACGAACTCCGTTTTCGACGTTCTATATATCCACAGGTTCGTATTTACGAGTGGATCGTTTTATGAATATTATTATTCTCAAAATAATAACTGTACGATTATCGAATTTTTACGCTACAGTAGTCTGTTGTCCGTATTTTCGACTTTTAACCGATAATTGTTTTGATTTAGCATACGTAATATTATAATATTAATAATTCATCGCAAAAGTTATGGAAAATAGCTTTTCAACATATAAATTAACGTACGCTTCGTTTGATTACATTTGACTCTAGTTGACCAAAATTTACAGTTGTCACATCATCTACCCGTTAGAGAGAATTTCGTCCCGAAATTTAACTCTTGAGTGGATCCTCAAGGGTTTGGGAAGAGATGTGGGTACTTCTGTTTCATTTGGTCTTCACGCTCCCAAGTAAATTCTGGTCCGCGCTTGGCACTCCAACGGACCTTAACTATCGGTATGCGGCTCTGTTTCGTCCTCTTGATTTCTCTGTCCATGAACTCTACGGGTTCTTCCACAAAATGAAGGTTCTCGTTCACTTCGATCTCGTCGAGCGGGATGATAAGGGTTTCATCGGACAAGCATTTCTTTAAGTTGGATACGTGAAAGGTGGGATGGACGTTGCTGAGCTCCTACGGTAATCGAAGTTTGTAGGCTACTGGGCCGATCCTAGCAAGGATCTCAAAGGGCCCAATGTATCTGGGGTTCAGCTTCCCATGCTTTCCAAAGCGTATCATTCCTTTCCATGGCGAGACCTTCAACAACACTCGGTCACCAACCTGGAATTCCAAAGGCTTGCGTCGCTTATCTGCATAGCTCTTTTGTCGGTCACGAGATGCTTTCAATCGTTCACGGATCTGAACGATTTTCTCCGTTGTCTCTCGTATGATCTCCGGACCGGTGAGAGCGCTGTTAGGTACTTGGCCTCTGGCTAATTGAGTATCTCCCACTTCAGCCCAGCACAGAGGGGATCTGCACTTGCGTCCATATAAAGCTTCAAATAGAGCGGCTTTGATGCTAGTGTGATAGCTGTTGTTGTATGAAAACTCAATGAGCAGTAAGTGGGTGTCCCACGCCTTACCGAAGTCTATCACACAGGCTCTCAACATGTCTTCCAGTGTTTGGATGGTCCTTTCACTTTGGCCATCCGTCTGCGGATGGTAAGCTGTGCTCATGTCGAGTTTGGTTCCCATAGCCTTTTGTAATGATTGCCAAAAATGTGAAGTGAACCGGCTATCTCTATCCGAGATAATTGACCTTGGTACACCGTGCAATTTTACAATTTCTTTGAGGTAGAGCCTCGCCAGCTTATCCATCCTATCAGTCTCTTTGATTCGCAGGAAGTGAGCGGATTTGGTTAACCTATCGACGATTACCCATATATTATCTAACCCACCGGTTGTCTTTGGTAATTTGGTTATGAAGTCCATTGTTATCCGTTCCCACTTCCACTCGGGTATTTCTGGTTAAATTAGCAAACCCGAGGGCTTTTGGTATTCTACTTTAACCTTGGCGCAAGTCAGGCACTTGCCCACGTAAGTAGCAATTTCTGCCTTCATGTTTGGCCACCAATACAGTTTCTTGAGGTCCAGGTACATTTTGTCGGATCCAGGATGAACGGAGTACCTAGTCTTGTGAGCTTCATTCATGATAATGTCTCTGAATCCGCCGAATCTCGGTGTCCAAATTCGGCTCATGAGGTAACGAGCTCCGTCATCCTTAACTTCAAGGTTTTTATCCATCCCTCGCAAGGTTTCATTTGCGACATTTTCAGGTTTTAAGGCTTCTAGCTGCGCCTCTTTGATCTGAGTGGACAAATGGGAATGGATCGTCATTGTTAATGACTTCACTCAGCGGCCCGAGTATTCTTTTCGACTAAGGGCATCAGCTACTACGTTGGCCTTCCCTGGGTGGTAACGAATTTCGCATTCATAGTCACTTAGTAGCTCCATCCATCGTCGTTGCCTCATATTGAGTTCTTTTTGGTTGAGGATATGCTGGAGACTCTTATGGTCGGTGTATACTGTACATTCTGTGTCGTACATGTAGTGCCTCCAGATCTTCAATGCGAACACTACTGCTCCCAACTCGAGGTCATGTGTAGTGTAGTTGACCTCGTGAGTTTTAAGTTGTCTTGAAGCGTAAGCAATGACCTTTCCTCTCTGCATGAGTACACAGCCCAGACCTTGGTTAGATGCATCGCAATAGACTACAAAGTCTTCTGTTCCTTCTGGAAGGGACAGAATAGGAGCGCTGCACAAAGCTTTCTTTAAGGTCTGGAAGGCACCTCATTTTGTATTTTGAGTCCAAACCCTGTGTACATTTATCCGTTCACAGCGATTTAATGGTTGTAACTTCCACATACGAACTCCGTTTTCGACGTTCTATATATCCACAGGTTCGTATTTACGAGTGGATCGTTTTATGAATATTATTATTCTCATAATAATAATTGTACGATTATAGAATTTTTACACTACAGTAGTCTATTGTCCGTATTTTCGACTTTTAACCGATAATTGTTTTGATTTAGCATACGTAATATTATAATATTAATAATTCATCGCAAAAGTTATGGAAAATAACTTTTCAACATATAAATTAACGTACGCTTCGTTTGATTACAGTTGACTCTAGTTGACCAAAATTTACAGTTGTTACAATATGTATATATATATATATATATATATATATATATATATATATATATATATATATATATATATATATATATATATATATATATATATGTATATATATATATATATATATATATATATATATATATATATATATATATATATATATATATATATATACATATGTATGTATACATATGTATGTATATATATATATATATATATATATATATATATATATATATATATATATATATATATATATATATATATATATATATATATATAGGGAGAGGTTATATAGAGACCAATAAAAGGTAGAGAACTAGAGGCCAAACGTGGACCAATCATTTTCTAAGGGCATATTAGTAATTATGTATTTTAGTTAAATTATAATATAATAAATTAATTGATAATTTCCTAAAATTTAGGGATTTGATTAATAGTTACCTAAAAATGCAATTATTTTTTAATTATTTTTCCATTTTTTAATTACCAAAAATTATCATTTAATGTGTTTCTTTTTTTCAAAAAAAAAAAACGTTTTTTTTTTCTTTTTTATAAATCAAAGTATCAATGATATTGAAAATCTATTATTTTATCAGAATATTTGTAATCATGTATGAATAGACGCATTTTGTATTCATATATCAATATGGTTGTAATCGTAAATGAATAAAGCACAAATTGAAGATAATTTCTATACAATATTGTTAAGTAGTAATCACAAATGAATAAAACAAATATAAAAAATTCAATACATTCGTAATCATACATATATAAGGAAATTATGGAAAATAAAAATATTGTTAAGTTGTAATCACAAATGAATAAACCTCTAATCATAACATAATACATCCTAATCATGGAAATAAATGAATACGCCCCTAATCATAAATGAATACGCCCGTAATCATAACTGAATCCCCCTAATCATCAATGAATACACCAACATTTCATCTAATCAGCAGCTTCAGACCTGATTTGCTTACGTTTTTTGCAGGAATCTTCTGAAATTGAGCAAGAATATGTGGTTTGAGCAGATAACATCTGTAAAAATTTATACAAAAAGTTAACAAAATGTTGTTATAATCAAATGTGATTGATGATTAGTAAAGAACATTCAGCATCAATGATGATTAAACTAAGTTAATCATCAATAATTTGCCTAATCAATATTCACTAAAACAAGTTCAATCATTAATCATTAATGATTAACACAATTCATCAACGATGATTATTATTACAATAACAAAGTAGGATGCCATAATAGTATCAATAGTATCAGAAATCTATATAAATAAGTAAAAAATGAGCTTAAGGTTCAATCATCACTTAAAACCTTCGTGCTATTTAAAGTCAAAACGTAATCATCAATGATTAAACCTAAGAAATTTTATGTTAAAGTTATACTTAGTGAATTGCAGTTAACAATCACCACTGATTAACAACAATTAAAGACCAATAGACTACTTTATTCAAGAAAAAAAATTATTTAATGCGTAAAGTGAAAAAAGCTGTGAATAAATATTTAATGCGTAACCAAAACAATTTTCCAATATCGTGAAAACAAATCATTGATTCATTTACCAACATCGCTTACTGGAAAAACACCAAAACAATGGTCAAACATGTTTGAAAATAGAGTTCAACATTATGAGAAATTCGGTGCAATTAGAAAATAAACATACATATACGCACTATATAAATGAGCAATTAGAGAATAGAGTTCATGGGCAAGAAGAACAAGCACCAAAACACATACTATTCACAACCTGTTTACAAATTCGGCAAATTAAATTAAGAATACATGTTTGACTATTACCATAAACATACATACATATACGCACTATATTCATGAGAAATTAGAAAACCGATCACAAAATCATAAATCCAGACATGGATCGAAACGTTGTTGCTTTCCAGAAGCTTTAGTCAATTTAAAATTCAACAAACATATAAATAACTATTAAATATATATAATAACCACTGTATTAATTTCTGTGGATCCAACTTTCCTCCTGAATTGCTACTAATTTTTGTCAAAGAACAAGAAAATACCTAAATCAAGCGGAGACGAGGGATACGAATCAACATCTTCTTCGATTCAGTTCCAAGAATACGCGTCTGCAAATACTCATAAGTTTAGTTACCTGCGGCTTTGAATCCGTACCGGGCAATTGTCGATTTCTTGATTTGATTTTAGATCTCCAAGGCTTTATCTCGTCAAGATTTCCATCTGTAAAAATCGATTCAGCAACTCAGCCATCTTAATCTTCTCCATTTAGCGATTTCTTGATTTTAGATCTCCAAGGCTTTGAATCCGTACCGGTGATGAAGCCGTATGAATATTAGGGTTTAAATTTCTTGAATTCGGTGATGAAGCCGATAAACATAGAGAAGGGAAGGAAATATGAGAGAGAGTGAGAGAGATATTTTAGGAAGTGATAAAAACTGATAAATTTAGGTTAAGAATTAATGACCATAATACCCTTTTTTATTATTAATTCAAATTAATTGAATTTAAAATGAGTAAAAATTACATAATTTTTATTAAATTTGAGCCCTAGATCTAGAATAATAGATGGCTAAGATTTGGCCTCCAGTTCTCTACCTTTTAAGGGGACTCTATTGAACCTACCTCTATATATATATATATATATATATATATATATATATATATATATATATATATATATATATATATATATATATATATATATATATATATGTATGTATACATATGTATGTATGTGTATATATATATATATATATATATATATATATATATATATATATATATATACATATGTATGTATACATATGTATGTATGTATATATATATGTATATATATATATATATATATATATATATATATATATATATATATATATATATATATATATATATATATATATATATATAGAAAAAACGATGCGGAGCAAGAAGGGGAGCGGCGATTTCCGGCAAGAAGCTTCTTCACGTCGGAGGGTCTTCAGGTGGGTTTCTAAGGGCGGAACTCAAGGAGAAAGGGCATCAAACGCTTGGGAAGTCAGTGAAAGGACTCCAATCACATGGAAATTCAGTGAAGCTACTACGTTCTTTGTCTCGAATCTACCAATGGAATGGAGCAGAGAGGAGGTAAGGAAAGAACTTGCAAGGCTGGGGACATTGGTAGACTTATTCATCTGTCACAGATTGGATAGGTATGGTCACAGGTTTGGGTTTGCACGGTTCAACAGGGTTAGCGACGTAAACAAAAAAGAGGAGATACTAAACAGAATCTGGTTGGGTAAGTACAAGCTGTTTGCGCGGATCGCAAAGTACAATAGAGATAAAGAAGTACCACATAGCATTCCACACAAGGAGGCTAGGAGCTTCGACAAAGACAAATCAATTAGGAGAAGTTACACTTCTTTCGCTGACATTGTTAAAGGCAAGAAGGACTTATTACGGGAGGTCCCCACGACGGTTGAAAGCAACGAGCTTAAAAGTCAAAGGGAAGACAGAAAACTGGTGGAAGTTGATATGGTGGACATTAACTCAGCAACGGAAAAATGTAGAAACAAACTAATAGGGGAGCTTAAGTGTCTGAGAAACCTAGACTTCATCAATAACTTGTGTGCCGTGGAAGGAGTATCGGGTAACCCGGCGAAGTACTTAGGTGGGCTCTGGGTGATATTCGATACGAAAAACGAAGATGCGGAGAAGAAAATTCTTTCCAGCCAAGAAATTCAAGCATGCTTTATTTTGATAACGAGATGGGAGGAAAATTTCCAAATCCACGACAGATTAGCCCGGCTAAGAGTTGAAGGTATCCCTATTAATGCTTGGAGTCCAAATTGTTTTATTAGAATTGGAAGACTCTAGGGCGAGGTCATGAAAACAGATCCATGCAGTCAAGAGCGAACGGACAGGTCATTTGGCATAATCTACGTTAAAACGTCTCAATTAGATTATATTAAAGAGTCTGTCAGCCTGAAGATTGGAGGTCGGCAATTTACAGTTAGAGTAAAAGAAATTGATCGTGATTTGCCTGGTTATGTTGATATTGGTCCTGTTAATTACGCCTATGGTGATAATGAAGAAGATGAGGATTATGCCACATCGGATGAAGAAGACGACTGTAATACATCGGAGGAAGCGGATTCAGTGGATTCATCAGATGGAAACGAAGAAGGGACAACCTCGAACTTCGTAATTCAAGACACGTTTACCGTTGGTCAATTCACGCCGAATAAGCATGAGGAAAAGACTGAAAAGCAAGGGGAAAATAACGAGGGCCCTGATGTGGATACCTTACACTAGAGGTGCACATTTACCGGTTAAAACCGGTTTCGGTTTTTTAGAGGACCGGTTTTTTTGTTAACCGGTTTTTGCTTAACCGGTTTCGGTTAAAACCGGACCGGTTTAGGCCGGTTTTTTGGCTTCGAAGTGTAGAACCGGTAGAACCGGTTCCGGTTCCGGTTAAAACCGGTTTTTTTATAACCGGTTCCGGTTAAACCGGTCCAAAAACCGATTTTGTGTATTAAATCTTTAAAAATACCAAAAAAATACTAAAAAAATACTAAAAAATACAGAAAATTTTATATTGTTTTTTGTTATGATATACAATAAAAAACAACATTGTTTGATAGTCTAACATTGATCGAAATTGAAATGAAAAAAACAAACGTGAACGACCAATTACGTATTATAAAAAACAAGGAATTATAGTTTTCGAATAACCGAGATTCAACATCGAAAAACCTAGGTCAATCTCCAACACATTACATAAACTAGGAATGATAGTCTTCAGCTAGAAATACCAAAGTTTTAAAATTCAAATTACATAAACGTCAATAATAATAATAGTAGGAATTATAGTCTTCAACTTTGTCGTCTTCAAATCTTCAAGGTTGGCCCAAAGTGCAATAGCATCGAATTTTTGTAGTTTGCAAATCGAATTTTTGTAGTTTGCAAATCGCGGGCCATGGCGGCTAGAATCGAATTTTTGTAGTTTGCAAATCCTACAATTATTTCGGATTTCGCTTTGGCCCAAAGTGCAATAGCATCACGTCGAAGAGTAGTACGACTTACAGCGGAGTATCGAGGTTGAAGTTTCGTTTTGATGATTTCCGTAAGCCGCGGGTTGTCGAAGTGGTCGAATGGAAGTGCTTCTTGGATGACAAACTTGGCAAAGGCTTCTCTTACGGCATCGTTGTCGTACACAAATAAAGTGCCGTCCGATCCAATTGTAGTTTGCGTCGGATCGGTACTAGTTTGTTGAAGCGCTTTGCAACCGCTACTTATATGTGACCTCAACGTTGAGTTGCTCGTTGACGAATAAAACCTCCCACATTTCTTGCACCGAGCTTTTTTCGCACCATCTCTCATAACACAATAATCGAAATTCGACCAAACATCGGCGGATCGCGTTGTGGTTTTGATTTCCGCTACATCATCGTTGGTATAGTTTCGTGTTATGCCGGAAGTACCAACGGAAGCGGAACCGGTAGCGGAACATGACGAAGCCATCTTGAAAATGTTAGAAAATAGGTCGGGAAAGCGAAAAACGTCGAGATTTGTGAGCGTTTTTTGCGGGGTATTGAAACCAAATGAACCAACATCTATTTATACTAACAAATGAGGGGTAAAATGGGTATTTTGGGCATTTTAACGGCTATAAACGGCTAGAAACCGAGCAAAAGAAGCCAAAAATGCAAATTTTCCCGTTTTTTAACGGCTAGAAAAAAAAACCGGTAAAAACCGGTTATTTTCCGGTTAAAAAACCGGTTAAAAAAACCGGTTAAAAAACCGGGGTGAAAAAACCGGTTCGCGCAATGGATCTAGACCGGCTCATAACCGGCGGTTCGGTTTTAACTGGACCGGTTTTTATATAACCGGTTATTTGGAAAACCGGTTCGGTTTTTAATTTCCGGTTTTTAAAAAACCGGTTACGTTGTGCACCTCTGCCTTACACTCAAATTCGCTAATGGATAATATATTAAAAGAAAACACAGAAGTGACGAAGAACGAGGGCCATGATGAGGATAACACACACTCTAATTCAGTAGTGGGTAATAATTTAATAAATGACGCTGAAGTGACGAAACTTGGATCACTTGAAAAAAGCCCAATTAAGGACCTGGCCCAACTTAACTCAGATGGTGATAATCCCACCCCTCAAAACAGCGACAAGAAGCCCAACTCTCCTAAAAGAGCCCAAGACCAGTCAGCGGATACTCAAGGCGTCTTAGAGGGCTGTTCGGACATTCTAAAAAACCTTCTTTCAAGGGATACGCCGATGAAGATAAAGCTGAAGATGCTCGATAAAGTCAACAAAAATGAGATAACGGAAAGAATGACGAACTGAATTCGCACAACTCTCTCCCCGAATCACGAGAAGCAAAACCAGAAGAACTCCACAGTTGTTCTCATCGAACAATTACGACGTGCAGTCAAGATCGGTATCCTCCGAATCAGGAATATATTCAAGAATTGAAGAGATTGGCGAAATTTGTGGGTTCTCGAAGAACAAAACCCAATGTATCGATGGAAAACAAGGGGAAAAACCGAAAAAAGGAGGTATTTACTTAACTCAATGAATCTTCTATCGCTCAATGCTAACGGTTTGGGAAGAGGAGATTTCAAGGTAAGTTGGTTCAAAAGCTTAATCTGTAAATTTAATATTTCGTTGGCGGGATTTCAAGAAACAAAGAGAAAAAACATTCAGGATATCCTTATTAAAAAACTTTGGGGCAGTTCTGATTTCGATTTTGCTGTTTCGAATGGAGCCGGACAAGGAGGAGGAATCCTCTCTGTATGGAATAAAAACCTGTTCTGTAAGGATAATGTCATGTGCAGAGACGATTGCGTGGTGGTGATGGGCAATTGGGTTGAGAAAAGTGTCAAAATCTGCTTCATTAATGTTTACGCTAGTCAACTACCTGCAAAACGTGAGGAATTGTGGCAATTCATTTCTGTTTTTCTGGATGGATGGCAAGGAGGGGCTGTTATTTTTGGAGACTTTAACGAAGTGAGGGATACTAGTGAAAGAGTGGGCTCACAGTTTGACAGTCGATCTTCAAAAAAATTCAACGATTTCATTGCCTACAATAATCTTACTGATATCAAAATAGGAGGCTCGAGATTTACTTGGGTCAAAGGAGGTGGGTCCAAACTGTCGAAATTGGACAGATTCCTCATCAATGAGTCTTTCCAATCCTTATGGCCTAATTCGGAAGTTGTTTCTGATGTGAGAACTTTTTCTGATCACAAGCCGCTGATTCTAAGGCAAGTAACGCGGAGTTATGGCAATATCCCATTCAAACTTTACAATTCGTGGATGGAAGAAGAAACCTTCGATGAAATGGTGAAAAGGGAATGGGACAGTCGTGATGGCGTTGGTAACCACAAGAAGATTTTTGCCTTAACGTTGAATTTAAAAAAGTTGAAGTATAAAATTAAAGATTGGAAGCTCAGTAGAGAGAAAAAAGCCCTCGAAGAGAGTTCAAAATGTCAAAAACGGCTTGAAGAGATCGATAAATTATTTGAATCTGATGGTGTCTCTACTACTCTCTTACAAGAAAGAATCGGCCTGTTGAGTAATCTTAGGCTTAAAGAGAAGAAAACAAATGAGAACATAAAGAAAAAAAACAAATATAGATGGTGTCTTGAGGGAGATGAGAACTCGAAACTGTTTCATAGAAATGTGAACAAAAAAAACATGTGCGAAGTATTAATGGTATTGATATAGGTGGTATTTGGGAGGTTGAGCCTAAAAAAATCAAGGAAGCTTTCAAGGAGTTCTTCGAAAATATCTTCAAAAAAGATCAAGACTGTAACAGGTCCCAAGACCTGGGCAATACGTCAAGGCTATCTGTCAGCGAACGTATCAACTTGGAGAAAACGGTGGACGATAAAGAACTCAAGGAAGCTGTATGGAGTTGTGGCTTAAATAAGTCACCCGGGCCGGACGGCTTCACAATTGAGTTCTATAAGAGATATTGGGATCTTTTAAAGGAGGATCTTCTAGAAGCTATTAATGATTTTCTTGACAACCCTAAATTACCGAAAGGCGTAAACACATCATTTATCACCCTCATACCTAAAATCCCCAACCCAACACAAATGAAGGACTTCCGTCCGATTAGTCTCATATCAAGCATATATAAGATCATCTCTAAACTTCTTGCCAATAGATTGAAGAAAGTCCTCCCGAAGATTGTTGACTTGACCCAGTCGGCCTTCATAAAAAACAGACAGATCCTAGACGGGCCCTTGATTGCTAATGAAGTGATAGATTGGGCCAAGAAGAAGAAAAAGCGTATGTTTATCTTCAAATCTGACATAGCGAAAGCCTACGACTCTGTCGCTTGGAATTATCTTGACTCTATGATGATGCAAAAAGGCTTTGGGAGTAAGTGGAGAGAGTGGATTCTAGAGTGCTTAAGCTCTGGCACGTCTTCTATTCTGATTAATGGCAGCCCTTCTACTGAGTTCTCGCCCCAACGAGGCCTACGCCAAGGAGACCCAATCGCCCCCTTTTTGTTCACTTTAATAATGGAAGGATTAAACTCGGCTATTAAAAAAGCTACTGTTAATGGAACCTTTAAAGGCATACAAGTGGGAAATAGTAGAGTGTTACTGACTCATTCATTTTTTACAGATGATTCCATGTACTTTGGCGATTGGTCTATCGATAACATCCTAAACTTGGTGCGTATATTATTTTGTTTTAAAAAATCAGCAGGTCTAGGCGTTAACTTAGACAAGAGCACGCTGTACGGCATAGGCATTGACCCGGAAGATGTGGAGAATATGGCCCTTATCATTGGGTGCAAATCTGAGAAATTCCCAACTAATTTCTTAGGTTTGCCAATTGGCTTTAACACACGTTCCAAGAAACCCTGGAAGGACCTGATAGAAAAGTTCAAGAGGAGACTCTTTAATTGGAAGATTAAGACACTGTCTTATGGGGGTAGACACACGTTAGCTACTAACGTCTTGGGTACTCTTGGTAATTTTCTGTTTTCTTTATTCAAAGTCCCACAAGGTGTGCTTCATGAACTAGAAGGTTTACGGAGAAGTTTCTTTTGGGGAAGCAATAAAGAGAGGAAGAGAATTGCATGGGTAAAATGGGAAGACGCGATCGCAGACAATGACAAAGGAGGACTGGGGATCGGCTCTTTGGAAGTGTTAAACAAAGCACTCATTTCGAAGTGGTATTGGCGGTACAAAACAGAGAAAGACGCATTATGGGTAAAAATAGTAAATAGTATCCATGGAAATCTAAGTAGTCACGATGCTATAAATAAGATCAAAGAAGGATGCACATGGAGACAAATCGTGAAGACCTGGGATGCCTTGAAAACGATTTCGCTTGATCCAAGACAGCTAGTAAAAAAAAGTATTGGCAATGGAAAAAATACGCTCATGTGGACGGACTGGTGGATTAGTGAAGAACCACTCGGTCGTGTATACCCTAGACTCTTCAATTTCGTCACAGATAGAAAGGTGACTGTCTATGAATGGTTTTGTAGATATGGAACGAATCAACAGTGGGTAGGTTCAATTAGAAGAGGAAGATCTAAAGATGAATTAGAAAGCTTCCTCCTTCTACTCTCGAATATTACCTTAACGGATAAAGACGATAGATGGTATTGTCCAGGTGCTCCAAACGACTCTTTCTCAGTTGCTTGGATGAGGAAGAAAATTATGGATAAGGAACAGCCTCTTATTGGAAAAAACAGGTGGATTAAATGGATAACTAAAAAGAATAACATTTTCGTGTGGAGAGCTTGTAAAAACAGATTGGCTGTCAAAGACAATCTGGCAAATCTAAATGCGTTTTCAGGAAGCCTTATCTGCGATGTGTGCTTAAATGGTATTGAATCCATTAAGCACGTCCTGTTGGATTGTTCATTTGCGAGAGATGTGTGGTGCAAAATTACTGCATGGTGGGACATTGGTTTCCAAAATTGGAATTCTATCGAAGAGATGATGGACTGGTTTGAAGATGCAGGTAAAAATGTTAAAGAGAAAAAAGCTCTGTTGGTCATCGCCACTGCGGGTATTGTCTTCTTATGGAAAAACAGAAACGAAGTCGTGTTCTCCGACAAGAAGAGACGGGTGGAAGATGTCGTTGCCCTTGTGCAAAGCGAATCTTTTCTATGGATAGATAGCAGAAATTCCCAAATCAAATTGAATAGGAGACAATGGTTGTTTTCCCCTAGATTAGCAATCAATATGTAATCATGTAATCGTGTGTACTGTTTGTGGGGTAGTTCCAGCTTCTGGCTGGGGATATGCCTTTCTAATATATGTTGCCTTTCAAAAAAAAAAAAAAATATATATATATATATATATATATATATATATATATATATATATATATATATATATATATATATATATATATATATATATGTATACAAACATACATATGTATACATACATATATATATATATATATATATATATATATATATATATATATATATATATATATATATATATATATATATATATATATATATATATATAGAGTCCGTTTCAAGGAAGAACCAATATTTTCCTAGGAACCGTAGGAACTTTTTGACTGAAATTTTTTTTTCAAAAAAAATGACATAATACGTCTAGTCGCTTATATTTAAGACTTTTTGTCAAAAAAATTTGAAAAATAGTATGTATACACGAAATGTGCATATATGCATTTTTTTCGCACATGTGTATATGATCACGTTTCGTGCATATGTGCACATTTCGTGTATATATATTATCTTTTCAATTTTTTTTACAAAAGGTCTTAAATATAAGCGATTAGGTGTATTATGTCATTTTTTTTGAAAAAAAAATTTCAGCAAAAAAGTTCCTACGGTTCCTAGGAAAATATTGGTTCCCATTTGATATTTAGTCTCTCTATATATATATATATATATATATATATATATATATATATATATATATATATATATATATATATATATATATATATATATATATATATATATATATATATATATATATATATATATATATATATATTATAGCTAGTATCCATGGTAAAGGGAATGGAAGCGTAGAGGAATTTGAAACTAAAATAGGTCACACTTGGCGGAGAATTACTAAAGTCTGGAAGTAGCTTAGGGTGTGGAATTTGGATCCGAGGATTTTAATTAAGAAGAATATTGGAAATGAAAAAATACTAAATTTTGGATGGATTGGTGGACAGGAGACACCTCGTTAGCAAAGAAGTATCCTAGATGTTTTCATTCAGACCTGGAGAAGAATTGCTTGGTCCACGAAAAATTCAATGAAGATGGAGGATTGAAGGAATGGACTGGTATTACGAGAGAATGAAGATTAAAGGAAGAATTCGATTGGCTTAAGGAGGGGGTTGGGTTAATGGTTTTAAGTGACAAACGTGACAGCTGGAGTTGTATTGGAGGTCCTAAAGGTGCTTTTACGGTTCAGTGGTTTAGGAACGAACAGGGGGAAAAGAAACAGGAAAGTATTGGAAAGAATTACTGGAATCACTGGGCCCTAAACAAAATAAATATTTTTATTTGGCGAATACTTAAAAAAAGAGTAGTGGTGAAAGAAATTCTGGACAAAATGGGAGTTAGACAAAACTCAATTATATGCGATATCTGTAATGACCAGGTAGAATCTATCCAAGATGCGTTTTTTGACTGTAGCATAGCAAGGCAAGTGTGGAAGCGAATTCAACAATGGTGGTGCATACACGCTGAATTCACAAGAAATTTAGACGAGGTGTTTGGATGGCTCAAATCAAATAATCCTAGAGGTGCTGTGGAAAAAATTGTCGAGCTAGTGGGGTTTGCCACGCTTCATATCTTATGGCGGAACAAAAATGATGTTATCTTCAACAATAATCCCAGAAAATTGGAGGAGATAATGGTGCAAATTCAAAAGAAGTGATTTTGTGGGTGAACAATCGGGCTAGGAGAGTTGTGCTAGATAGTTCGTTATGGGTTAATGCCCCTAGCCTAGCTGTGAAAAAGTTGTAATCTTGTATTTTTTTCTGCGTTGTATCCTTAGCTTCTTGCTGAGGTTATTTTTGTTTGGTTATAAAGTTTGCTTTTTCATATATATATATATATATATATATATATATATATATATATATATATATATATATATATATATATATATATATATATATATATATATATATAAGTTGTAATCTTGTATTTTTTCTGGGTTGTATCCTTAGCTTCTTGCTGAGGTTGTTTTTGTTTGGTTATAAAGTTGCTTTTTCAAAAAAAAAACATATATATATATATATATATATATATATATATATATATATATATATATATATATATATATATATATATATATATATATATATATATATATATATATATATATATATATATATATATATAGGATCGTGTAGGAACCCAAAATCGGGTGGACAAATCTAGATCTTTAATATTGAAAAATGGGTGGATTAGATTCAATGTACAAATAATGATCTAAGGACATTTAAGTCAATTCAAAGAAATTTACGCCCATAACAGTCCAGCAAAAGAGATGCCATGTGCCCCAAATCTCATGTGACACATGTTGCTTTGTGATTGGCTAGCTTATATTTTTGTTTCACCCAATTTGTATATTGGTCAAACCTTTTTTTTATAAAAAAATCTAAAACAGTCAAAGTTCTTAAAATTAAAATCTCTACAAAACAAACATCATCCTGAAAATTAAAAAAAAAATTTATAAAAAATCAAAAAATAAAGAATATTCTCCAAAAATTATGAAAATTTTAGAGATCATTCTAGACACTATATTAGAAAGTTTGTAAAAGAATTTTTTTGAAAATAAGTTTTTTATGTGTATATTTTTTTCATTTTTAAGTAAAAATCTACTAAGTTTTCAAAAAAATGTCTATGATCCAAAAATATTATGAAGCAAAATATGTTTTATGATTCAAAATATTATGAATCAAATTTTTTATGAATCAAAATTTATTGTAATCCAAAAATATAATGAATCAAACTTATGATGATTTAAAATTTAAATTGATTAAAATGTGTCTTAAATTCTATTATTCAAATATTAAGAATCAAAATCTTATAATTCAAAGTATTATGATCCAAAAAATAAAAAATTATAAATGTTACGAGACGAAAGATTGTTCTCTTTGAAAAATGTTACGATCTTAAATTAGATGATTCAAAATATTATGATGTAAAATATTATAAGATAAAAAATGATAAGATGCAAAAAACTATGATCCAAGACTACATGTTCCAAAACTTTATGATTAAAAATGTCATGATCCAATATGATTATATTAAAAATGCGAATAAAAACGCTAAAAATAAGATTAAAAACATTAAAAATGATAAATATATATAAATAATGAAAACAAAAGAAAATCGAATACTGTAGCATATAAAAAAATTAAAAAAAAATAATAAATAAATAAATAAGCAAAATCCGGGTATAATAAAAAGTAAAAAACAAAAAATAAAAATTAATTAATTAATTAAAAAAATAAAAAAAGCGAAAAAAGGCAAAAAAGAGAAAAAAAAAACTCACATAAATTCACGTTATACGAACATGCGTCACATATGATTGTATCATCGAGTCCGTATTACATTCTGTGGACGTGCGTCGCACGTGATTGCCTCATGTCGAATGAAGATGTTTGACGTTCTTGTCATTATCGGAGTGATTGGACGAGAATAGTCATCGCGGTTACTATCGGAGTTTGGGTTTCTAACGGATCCTAACCCTATATATATATATATATATATATATATATATATATATATATATATATATATATATATATATATATATATATATATATATATATATATATATATATATATATATATATATACATATATATATATATCTATATTATAAAACGTATTGCCTCAAGGTACAAATGTAAAGCATTCAACACAAAAGTTACAACACCTCTTATGCACAAACTTGATGGCGGTTTCTCCTCATCACCCCACTACTAGATACACGAACTGAAACTTCAACCACCCACGATCTCAAAATCCGTGGTTGTATCCTCACGATCTCAAGCTTCCCACGTTCTCCTCACTTCACTCACCTCTCCGTCTTTAACCTCCCACCCCTCTAAACTTCTTCCACGATCTCCAGCACGTCCCACAATCAGTTTACGGCGGTTCCTAATCTCTCGGCCCCCTCCGCTTATAAATGAAGCCATCAACCCCAATTCAAGAACCGCCACTGTCGGTACCAGCTTCAATCGTCCCCTTCAACGACATCGTCGGAATTTTAATCATCCGTTCAATATCATGTTCCTCATAAATGGCTCGAGTAAGTACTCGTCCGTTTGTTCAGTCGCTCATTGGTAACCCTAATTCATCTAGCTATTGTTGAACAGCTGATCTTTATTATTATATGTTTATGCGTGAACATCTAAAAATCAGAGGAGCTAAGGTGTGCTCACTTTTTTGTTTAGAAATTTCTTTCCTGGATTGTTAATTTCATTAAAAACGATTGTATTTGTCTCAGAAATTAGGAATATGCAAGAATTTAACGGTTCATCAAGCAGTTTGAGGTACAAATTGATTTCAAATTGGTGATTATTGTATCCATTTTCATCTTGATAAGGTCAGATCGTTCAACTCGCACTCCCAATTTCAGATGCCGGTCTATCGCTCAATAAAACCTACACCTAATGAAGGTACGTTGCTTCTTTGAATATTCAGTTAAGATTTGTATAAAACCAAAGTAATTTCTATTTGATTCTCTATTTTTTTGTTTAAATATTTTTCTCATTTGACTATGAAATCAAAAGGAATAACATGTGCAGGCAGCAACAATACCACAGTGTGGTTGCCGAATTTGGTCTGGAAATTGAAAGTGACGATGAAGATGAGGTCGAAAGTGATGAGATTAATGATTTGGAAGTTGATGTTTGCAAGTCTCAGTTTGAGAAATTCAAGTGGCTAAGAATTAAGAGGCAAATTAACATAGGCAAACATCATATGTACGTCCCTTTCTCCATATGGTCACTCCCTCAATTTCAATCTCACTTTATTGGTTCTTTATTCTCTCATTCTCTTCCTCTTTCTCACTCACGTGTGCTCTTTTTTCTTAAACTGGTTCATGGATTTGATTATGAGTATTTTGGATTTATTGTAAATCTAAAGAATTAATGAAATAATTCCATCAACAGTTTCAGGGATTTATAATCATCTAGCAGTACCGCACTTTCAAGGTTTCAATTTTCTAAATCGGCTCACTATTTAGGTTTAGAGTTAATATTATGCTTTTTGTTGTACTAATGGGTTGTATAAGAAGTTAACAAGAGGTTTTTGCTGTAAAAGGTGTCCTTCAATGCTCAATAAGTTTGATTCAACAGGTAAAAGCATCACTTCTGATGTAATTGTTTCTTGCATTTTTTTTCAAATGGTTATGCAAACAGGGCAGTTGTACTTTGTTCACCTCCAGCGTTAATCAGTTGAGTTGGGTCCTGCATTCTTGTGAGATATATTTGACGGTATTACATGTAACACAACTCATCAAATTTTCTGTGTTCTATAATAACTACCATGGTTATGCAAACAGGGCAGTTGTTCTTTCTTGGATTTTTGCAGATATTTGGTTTGGCTTCTTCGTTAATATTTTCCAAAAATTTCAGGGAATTAAAATTTTCACTTGGATCTTTCAAGACTGGTGCCACTATATTTTGGTATATGAATTCTTTTAATTGTGTTATCCTTGATTTGTAATATCTTCCCATGGAAATACTGTTTTTCTTCAAGAAAAGCTCTAGAAGAGAAAATAAGCACTTAACAGAGTTGTTACTTGTTAAATGACACATCTATAAGGTTTAATACGTGATGTACTATATCCATGACCCATACTATCCTTTATAGCAGCAACATCTTGTAGCCTTTTTTAGTCTATTTTTTATGGTTATCTTAAAAATTGTATCTTTCTTTCTTTGTTGACAACATACGTTTATTCTTTTGTCATTAGTTCCATGATTTTTATTTTCTAACCGTTGAGGATGGTTGGCAGAAGGGTTGATTTTTCTTTCTTTAATGATCTGCTCCCTGTTGACAGCCCTTTCAATGACAGCTTTCATTTGTTTTATTTCTCTTGATAACGACATTTCACTGCATGTTTGTACGACCTTTGCAACTTTTGTATATACAAGAGTAGTAATCTTTGACTTTTCTTAAAACCATTTTGAAATTACCCCTTTATTGTGATTAAGATTTCAAATCATTCCCACTAAACAGAAGTCAGATAAGCTGGCCAGTAAAAAGGAAATGAGGATTTGTGTTCAATAAGTGTCTTGAAATTTGAAATGTATCAAATACATGATGCAGTACAATGCAAAATTTTGTAAATGTCCATCATTTCTAGGCCTTTTAATATTTACATTTCTCTTTTGAACACATTTTAATCCAAATAATGCTTTAAGTACATTGCTATTTCTTGCATTTAGGCTAGAAAATATGAAAATAAGATGCCTCTATGAATCCACTTGTTTTTTACAGTTTCTTGCCCAGCTCCCAGCCACACGCTTGTTGGTGAAATTTCAATGTTGCACACCATAAAGGTAAGATATACAACATAGATCTTTAAAATCCAAAAGAGTAGTAATTTTAAAAAACAGAGATGATAAGCATTAAGTTGAAACTATGTTATCAGTGTCTTAGCTTTTATTAAGGTTCCCCACTGCCATAAAGCCTCAAGAAGCATATTGTTGTTCCAAAAGGTATGGTAAATTACACGTTTTCTCTGGTTTTCTTTTTAGGTGTTGTTGAGGTAAATTATGTTTAAAAAATATATAAGAAAATGATGACATACTTGGGGAAATGAAGGAAAAAATCAATACCCCAAATGTATAAAACATTAGGCCTTAATGGGGAAAGTCCACCTATATTTTTGTGTTTACAACATTGTATTTGGAAAGTCTACCCATATTTAGCATTTCCATCTAAGTACAAAGCAACCTTCGTTTCTATAAGGAGCATTTTGGTAATTTGGCATACTTGCAGCCTAAATTAAGGGTAAGTTTAGGACTATTTTAATAAATTGGCAAACTTTCAGTATAAATAAAATCTGATTACAAGCACTTAGTAAATGGTAGTGTTTCATATATGACCAGAAGCTAGCATTTAAATAACTTTATACTTATTTTTTCAGGTTTGTGCTTTCTTATCACGAAGATCACAAGACTTTTAACCCAAAGTTGTTAATAAAAGCAGTGTACATATAGCATTCTATGTTGGTTCAACTGTTCTCTCATTCTACTTTTTCTCCTAGCATTGTACTTTCTATTGTTGCAATATTCTGTATGGATCTTTTTGCGTAAAATCAAAATGAAATTTGCTATCGTGTTGGTTATTTGAATTAGCGTAAAGAGAAATGGTTTGGTTGATTTGAAAGGGCCAACTATTATTATTATTATTCTTTTTTGAATTTATGGTGTTAATTCAGTTTCTACACTATTTAAGTTAGACCAAATTCATAATTGCTTTATATATACAACGAAAACATTTAACCAAACCATATACAAATCTCACTTTTATTATGTTGTGCAACTATGTTTTAATATAAGCTCAACTAACAAAATGGCCATTTTTGACAATTTCATTTCACAAAATGCCTACTTTCAGGTAAACTTTTGTAGCATCCTCTTTCTGGTTCAGTATTTGATCAATTTCACTGGTTCTTGATCATTAGTCAATTTCACCAAGATTTGATTTACATGTGTGGGTGTGATTCATGTTTTGGATATGGATGAAGGAAAACATAAATTCAAAGCAGAATAAAGGCCAAAAGTTCTTGATACACAGAATGATTATCTTTACACCCTATAAATTGATGAACTTTATCATCTTTTCCACTCACTTGGTGATCAAATTCTATACTTATGGATCACGTTTCTAAAGTTTCACATGTTTGGTTTTTTTTTCTTTTTCCAATTCTGCCCCTTGCTATTGTCTTCTTCTATTATAATCTTATTTTTACAAGGCTAACAAAACAAAAGTTTTGGAGCATTTGCGTAATTTTCTTGGGTTGTTGACAGAAGGGCAGAATGGTCAATATGGATGCTATACTCCAAAGTTGAAATGCCTCACAAACCAATCAGAAACCAGGTTGATGACTCAGCATACCATTGGTCACTTACCAATTGAGTTTTTTTTTCTTATTTCATCTGTAAGGCATTTTACTTGTAAAAATGATGCATTTGTCAAGTTAAGGTCATTTGTCAACTAACATTGTGGTCTTTTGTAGATGACACTTTTAAAATCCCTTAGAATTTGACATCTACAAGTTGTTGATATCAGAAAAGGATAAAATAGAGCAGATCATTAGATTTATATGTCTCTGTTATGATCCAATGCATTGTCTTCTGAGTTAAACTTTAGCTATTTGTATAAATGATAAGATGCAGTTTTACTTTTTAAAGTCTGTAATGGCAACGTAACTTTTAAGTCTGTAATTGCATTGTACAATTCAAGTATGTAATGACATTGTAGTTCGGACCTTTTCATGACAGCAATCAGAAATGTACTTTGCCCTTCTAAAAAACAGATTGGTCCAATCGACAGATTCATACTTTGGACCTTTATATAACAGCAATCAGATATGGCAATGTACTTTTCAAGTCTAATCCTTTTGATCACAACCGTTTGTAATGGCATTGTACTTTTCATGTTGACAGATGAAACTATTTGACATTTTTTGTCCTTTTGCCATCTTTTTAAATTTGTTACAGTTTTGGTTGTTACGACAGTCTTGAAGTTTTTTTTTCAGTTTTGGTCCTTTTGACAGATTTTAAACTATTTGACACTTTTGGTCCTTTTGACAGATTTTAAACAATTTGACAGTTTTGGTTCTTTTGACAACTATGAAATTATTTGAGCAAAAACCAGTTATATTTACGTAATAAAAAAACCCACCCCACCCACTACCCCAGTCTCTCTCTCTCTCTCTCTCTCTCTCTCTCTCTCTCTCTCTCTCTCTCTCTCTCTCTCTCTCTCTCCCCTAGCACCAAATTGAATACTTGGTTCTGCAATCGCTAATTTAAAAGTTCAAAATTTTAAACACACACTTGACAAATCGACTTCTCTCATTTGACATTTTTTGTCCTTTTGCCATCTTTTTAAATTTGTTACAGTTTTGGTTGTTACGACAGTCTTGAAGTTTTTTTTCAGTTTTGGTCCTTTTGACAGATTTTAAACTATTTGACACTTTTGGTCCTTTTGACAGATTTTAAACAATTTGACAGTTTTGGTTCTTTTGACAACTATGAAATTATTTGAGCAAAAACCAGTTATATTTACGTAATAAAAAAACCCACCCCACCCACTACCCCAGTCTCTCTCTCTCTCTCTCTCTCTCTCTCTCCCCTAGCACCAAATTGAATACTTGGTTCTGCAATCGCTAATTTAAAAGTTCAAAATTTTAAACACACACTTGACAAATCGACTTCTCTCCCAATTCTAAACCCTATACAGTGATGAATGCTCAAATACTTTCCATTTAAATTATATGATTCTTTAAAAAATGGATTATAATATTGGAATATACCAAGCAAGTGATAAGACTACAATGAATCTAGCCTTAAACCAAAAATCCTTCCAAAAAAGGAAGTGCATGTACTTAATTTAATATAACTATATAGCTTTCTATATTCATTTTTATTATAAATGGAATTACTGCCACAATTGCATTTGTACCTAATGGAGAGTCATTAATTCTATACTTTTCGTATGTAGCAGTACGTACAATTGGAGCTTGAGGAGTCTGCAATAGCAAATTTATATAAAAGTTTAAAAAAATATATCTTTGGTCCCGTGCTTTCTATTTTTTGTCAAGTTTATTCCAATATTGAAACCTTTTCGAGTTTTGGTCCTTATTTCAAGGTGTCGGTGAGTTGACACTCACACTCTACCGCAGGCCCATTTTTTCCGGTGGTGGGAATCGGGCTCCGCCATCACCGAAACCACCCTTATGCCACCCGTCTGATCGCAAGCTTCATACTCCTATTCCCGACAACCAACTCAGAAACCTCACCAGGACACCACCGGTAGATTCCGTCCCAATATTTACACCTACCGGTATTAATAGGGCAACGAAGAATGAATTTTTGGAAATTACAAAGTGGTGGTTCAATTTACACCTTCAATCTAAAAATTAACAAATGAAAAAAAAAAGTTAAAGTAGGGATAGAATGGTCTTTTTACACCCCACTTAATAGAAAGAATTGACGTTTACTCTACAAGGGACCAAAAGTGCAATAAAAGGCAACCACAGGGACCTTGCAAGTCAAAATCCTATAGTTGGACCTAAACCAAAATCCGTGCCAAACACAAGGAGCAAAACTGTAATTTACTGTAAAAATAAACTTATCAAGACAAATTTATCAAGACCCTCTATATTAAACACGTTTTCTCTTCCCTCCTTCTCTCAAACCCTAGCCAATACCACGATTGCTTCTTTAACCCTGCACACGTCCTCCACTTCCGATTGCTTGAACCATGTTCTTCAACAACCGTCAAACCGCACACCATCCTCCATACATTCCTATTTGTTCTCCAATCTTGACTCCATACATATATATAATACGCTATGGTGATGAAGAGGAAGAATTACTTGGTACGTATCCAGCAATCATCAAATTCAATTATGGACGACCAAACAGTTAGTGCTCCCATCCAAGAAAACCCACTTAATTCAGAGATTTCACCCACTATTGAGCAGCAATCAACACCAATTTCTTTTGTTTTCGAAGAACTCCCATCACTTGCACCTAATTTCGAGTGGAATGCAACCGAAAACGAAGAACATCTACCAATTTTTTCTGATTTCGATGACATGTGCTGGATTGACCAACCAATTGATGAAGAGGTATGTATGCATTCCATAAATTTAAGCATTACAAATGTGTATGCATTCCATTTGATAACTAATAATACTTTGAAACCCATGTGTATTTGTTGTAGTTTCAAAGGTTTGAAAAAACAAAGAAACGTCGTCTAGCTTTGGCCAATTGGAAATGGGATGAAGTCATTGACATTGAAAGTTTGGAAGCTAAACGTCATAATGCTTTGGCCAATTGGAAATGGGATGAAGTAATTGACGTTGACAATTTGGAAGCTAATGACTCGGACGAAGTTTTTGTGGATTTCGTAGAATGTTATTTGGACGTTGATGAAGATTGTACCTGATGTTGGGAGGAGGACTTTGAATGGCAAGGGAGAAAGGATGAATTATTTTGTGATGGAAAAACTAAGGTGTCGTTTCTTTTAAGACGTTATAATTTTTATACTTTTTTATATGATATGTTTTGTGTTGAGGAGTTTGGTATGTTAGTCAACCGACCAGCTTATTATCTTGTGTATACATTTGGTTGTTTTGTTCTCTTAACATAGTTAATTATTAGTTTTATATTTTTATTGATATCCCATATTCCGTAATCCCATTACATGATTTTGCTTTTGTATACTTATTGTGATTTTTTCTATGTTACCTCATAAAGGTAGGACTTATAGTATGTTTTCCATTATGGAAATGTATTTGGTTATGAATCCTTTGCTGGGAATTGAAACTACTAACAATGTATTTGTTTTTGTTTTTGTATTACAGCATCATACTTTCATTTGTTTTCAATTATAGCATTGTACTATTTTTTTCTTTTTAGGCCACTGTACTTTGACAATTCTTCCCGATTATAGCATTTTACTTTCTATTATGTGTTGAACATATATCACATATTCGTGCTTTTATCTTTTGTAAAGTTTTGGATGACATTTACACAACCTTTTGTTAAACATGACAATACTATCATTAATATTCATTCCAAGATTAGTTTAATAAAATGTTTAATCTTTTTTACATGGTGCATATCAAAAGGTGATTCAACTATCAGAAAAGACAGAAGTAATTTTACAGGGTTGGATAATAATTGAAAAGGCAGAGTCATGGGTGATTTATAGACATATCATTTTATAAAGTTGTATGTTAAATATTAAAACTTTATTTTCTTTCAATAACTGTAAAACGAAATTTGATTGTTGAAAGTTGTATTATCTTGCAGTTAGACGTTCTTTAGTAAATGTTATAGTTAATACTAGACCTTCCAGTATCTTCGTGTTCAAACCAAGATGAATCAAAATTCAAAGTTGAAATTACTAAATCTTTTAATTATATTTACGGGCAAAAGTGAATTTAAGTCAACAAACATCAAAATACGCATATAGCCAATGAAATAATCCAAATAATTTACATAAAAGAATGCAGGATCACAAGTGAGATTTGTAATAAGAACTATAAATAGATTTAACTAAAGACCAAAAAGAAAAGATTCATCGTAGTCGTATTGTGCATGTATTACAAATTTTTTTACAGATAATATAAAAACTAGAGCTTTTGAAACTTGTATAAGATGAATTTCTAATAAACAAAAACAAAAGGATGTGTGTGGAAATGATTAAGATGTAAGGTTTTAATGCATACCCAAGTGTTTAAATCTCAATAAGCAAGTTAAATTTATTTTATTTTTAATTTTTAATTTTCATGTTTGATAAAAACGATTTATTAGTCTGAACTCGCAACCTAAACTTTGAAAGGCATGCATGCACCTTACTCATTCCAACTAAATATTGTATTTGTTTTTGTAATTAATAATTTTTTAAAATTTTCCTGTTTTTACTTATCGAGGATATTTGGTAATTTAGTATGTTCAGTAATTCACAACTAAAAAATTAGCTAAACATTTAGTAATCAAGTGTTTTTTATGTCAAAAAACTAATTCGCAAATGCGAGAAATAGTAACAAACCCATGTTTATTTATTATAACATAACACTGTTCCTTCTTTGGAATATTATAGTTTAAAGTCTCCTTTTTGGCTTGTGTGTGGTTTTACTAACCTACCCTTTTGGTTTATAAAATTTGTCATTTTGTGACTATGTTGTATGTTTATTACAAAAAAAACTTCAGTCAAACAAATTAAGAAGTCGAGAAATTGGTTTAAACCTTCGAAACACGAGTCTATGGATGGAAACTTCCATTCAGATGGTCAAGAACTGAAATCATCAATTATTGGTAAACCCGGTTCTATTGCAGTTACGAGGAAGTTATGTTACGGTTTTGACTCGATCTTTTTAACTGCATAAGGTGGTTTACGGGAGGTTTTCTAACTCCCAAAATAGTGGGTGGTTGAGGGTGGTTTTATAACTCCAAGTCCTAACATAGTGGGTGGTTAATGGTGGTTTTATAACTCCCGACATAGTGGGTGGTTAAGGGTGGTTTTTTAATCCCAACATAGTGGGTGGTTAAGTGTGGTTTTGGGTGGTATTATAACTCCCGACATAGTGGGTAGTTAAGGGCGGTTTTTCGAGTAGTTATATAACTCTCGAAATTGTGTGTATATAATCCAGTTTTTGGTCATACGTTTCAAGGTACAGAAAATACTTCAATCTGAAAGTGTTTCACGCCTTTCTTTGTATCCAAGCAATCGAAACCCGATTTTTTCTATCAAGTTGAAGCGTATTAATGTTTTGTTGTTTAAGCTGGTGTTGTGTTGAAGCTTTAAGTACATCAAATTCTAAACAGGTACTTTCTTCTCGTTATCAATTGTTTCTTTTTTGTTTACTACCTTTACTACAGATTATTTAACTTATATATTATTTATTACTGCATGTTACCTGATTTCTCGATTACAGCATCCTACTTTAAAGTCTATCTTTTTTGAATTGGCATATAATGGAACTAACAAAGGGCATATTTGTTTTTGTTGTCTCTCAGTGAATCGGTTGGGTATTGTAGCAGAACTCAAGGGGCATAAGATACATATCAGCTCACGTACACTCAGATTAAGAAGATAAAACCATGTAAATTTTATGTTACTTTGTGCGAAAAACGTTTAAAATCAGAAAAAGTTGATGCTATCACAACGTGCTTCATTTACAAACCTTTGGCTTAAACCGGTTCAATTACAAAGATAAAACTATGATGGTACAACCTTTCAAATGAGATAACCATGATGCTAATTTTGCAAAAACTAACTTTTGCACTAAACACACTTGCACAAGAAAATTGATATTTGATCCTTGAGTTTACATTTTTTGCAATTTTTGTCAAATTTTCTGTTATTTAAATTGAACCAATGACAAATACCTATAGCCAGAAACGCATTATGTCAATTAAGCAATTTACTTTCAATTTTTTTTTTGTTATTATGCGTTTTATCAATTTATTTACTACAACCTATTTAACCAATGTAATTTGAATTTATTTGACAGTTTTGGTCGTGCTCACTGAAACCGGGTTTATGAGATTCTATTTCATAAACACACACCAATCTATATAAGAATATTTTTTAGTTTCTTTTAAGGACCAAAATTGCAAAAGTAAAACAATTTTTTATTTATCAATATTATTTTGCAATTTTCGTCTGTGACTTCAATATAGCGTTTAACATAGTGTGTATATTCTGTTAACATGATTGTATTTATAAGAATATATTTTTACTTTTAACCGTACAATTAGAAAATGGAAGGACGGATGGATCAGAACATGATGATTGAGATAATTTCACGATGTTCGTTAAAGACAATTGGCATGCTACGATGTACGAACAAAGAAATTCAGCATTTGACATATCAACAAAATGTACTGGATCTCTGTAGGCAGCGGAACGCTATTGTGTCGGGTTTTTTCTGCAATATAGGAAACCTTTTCTCGCTGTAAAAACGTTGTTTGTCCCCTCAACTTTTTCGATGCACGTTTATGTCAATGAGTTTTTACCTGATCCGTCTAGAATTGTCGCCTGTTCCGAACAGGGAATCATTGTGATTCAATCTGGCCATCCAACAGATACTGACTTACCTGTCTTCCATGTGTGTAAACCAACAACCAACCAGTTACAAGTACTTCCCAACCCTGAATCTAATTATTATACGTTTAAGGCTGCCATTGTGATCATTGGTGTCCAACCGTTGCATTATAAGATCTTCCAGTTGTCATTCTCTCCGACATAGTTAGTGACTATCTTTGAGACGTTATGTGTGAAGTTTTATATAATTTATGTTTGTACGTTTTTTATATACTCCCACCCCATACTAATTGAATACGATTTTTTATAGGATAGCCGAAGATTTTTCTGTTGATTTTGAGTGGTATACTTTTGAAATTTTTGACTCCCAATCATGGGCTTGGCGTCAGGTTGATACCATCAAGTTGCCTCCTTCTGACTCTCCTACCGATAGTGAACTAATCACCAGCGAAGGCAGAGTGTATATGTTATTACAGTCCGGGAATATATTCAACATTGACGCAGTTTCAGAAGTATGGGGAATATTTCCATCACCACGTACACCAGGAGATCATTTAGTATACAGTTACAAGAGACTCCGTAAACATGAAGGAAAGTTGGGAATTGATTGTGAGCTTTCAAATGGCGTTTGGGATCATTGGGTTCTTATGGTTGACGACTCATGGATGCAGTTACGTTTGATTAATCACAATGAGGTAGGAAATGATTCATGGGATTATTTATATTATCGTCGTGGACCCCAGGCTGCAAATGAAACATTTGGTTTCTACAACACAAAAGTTTCCTTCTACAGAGGAAACGATTTACTACAGGTTGTTTGGGTTCACAAATCATTTCAAGTTTTTGGCTTTCAGTCAGATTTTGTTCCTATGAATTTGTCAGGTAGATAATTGGATGTATAACAATAACATAGACATACAAATTCAATATTAGAGTTGGTTAATACATTCCCGGTGCCAATTGTCTAAGGGTGTGTAGTATGTGACATTTAATATTATCATTTATGCAAGTAGTATCTCGATAGTGATTAAATTTCTATTAGGCGATACAATGATATTAATAGTAAAAAATAAATATGTGTTCAAATTTGGAATAAACACTATAAAAAAACCAAAACCTTTTTTAAATTCACTGTAAATGAGTAAAAAAAATGGTTTATGTGCTTGGTGAGGTCTATTATGTTTTTTCCAAAACTAAAACATTTTCAGTTTTAGTTATTTTTTCAATACGTATCGAGATTAACTTGTCGGTATTGAATGCATTTAGTCAAGTAAAAAACAACATTTTAACCCAAACTGAATAATGTTCAAATAAAATGCATATTTTATATAATTGCCAAGCTAACAAACAAATATAGGATACATAGCATCCATTTTTTTCCAAAAAAAGACAGTAATACAAACAATAATTAACCTACAAAAGTAAAACATGTAAATAACCATTGCAGCCTTTCAATGATAAATAACCGAACTTCCAGAAATAAATAACTGATAACCATAAAATAACTAAATTTGACTTCCACTAACTTATGAATTATCAACTGTCTACATTACCCTTCAACATTCCCCGGTAATGTAGACTTTGATTAAATGGCGGTCTCATAAAGATCTTGATCCAGTCGGTTGTAGTCTCCGAGAAGAAATGAATCTGAATATCTTATTACACCGTCTCAAAAACAAGTTGGAAGGTGGGTCCGCATGAACTTTAAGATAGTGTTGTCATATCATGGGGGGCCCTTTGTTGGATGGCAAAAGCAACCAGACTTGAATACTGTTCAAGAGTATGTACTTATTTCCTTTTGACTTAATTCAGAAAAAGTGACTTAATGGTTTATTCAGAATACAAATAGACCTTATGTATATAACACTTTATCCATACATACATCATTATTTACCCGTACATGACTTAATTGGGAGAAAAAAAGTTAATTCAATTCATGCAATTTTATGCTTTCCTTACTCTGTAAATTTCTACAACTTCTTGTTGTCCGGTCAACTCAGGCTGATTGAAAAGTCTCTTGGGAAGTTTGTTGATGAAAGAAAAGATGGATTATTGAAGGATAAAGGTTTACAAGTTGAAGGCAATGTTGTAGTTGCAGGAAGGACTGACAAAGGGGTCACTGGTTTCCAACAAGTCTGCTCTTTCTGTATGTTTTCAAATCTAAAAAAATTAAACTTTTTTAAATAAAATTTCTACATCAAATGGAACAAAGAGTTTTAAATGCACGTGTCATGTGATATTGTTGCAATTTTGATGTGACAGAGGGTGGATATTTTAATGTCATAATCGCGTATGGTTCTTTGTTTATTTATTATTGGGTTAAATGCAAGAAATAGCTACATACTTTCCTTGAGTTCTTTATAAACACATCCTACTTTGAGTTCTTTCATTTTTTCCTTATTACATCATTCTACTTTGAAAGATCCACGAAAGAGTTAAATTTTCAAATAATATTATCTTAATAAGAATGTTTTGAAACTACATTGCTATAATTGAAAAGATTTCTCGAAGTACAATTCCTTAACAAGAATAAGTAACCATTCCAGCCTTTCAATAATAAGTAACCGAACATCCACAAATAAATAACTGATAACCATAAAATAACTAAATTTGACTTCCACTAACTTAAGAATTATCAAATGTCTAGATTACCCTTCAACATTCGCCAGTAATGTAGACTTCCATTAAATGATGGTCTCGTAAAGATCTTGATCCAGTCGGTTGTAGTCTCCGAGAAGAAAGCCGTTCCTGTCAACAATCATATGACACCCGTACTCCTTCCACCAATTCATCTCGTACTCCTGCCACCAATTCGTCTCTTGTTCGTCTGCAAATTCTTTTGGTTTCTCTTTCGTTTGAACTTCCTCCGAGGGCGTTTTTGGTATCCGACCCTTTCCTTCATTCAAGACTTCAAACATTTGGCATTCTTCACTTGATTTGCATTCTTCACACTGCCAATCACCCATAGGAACTTCATTTATCATTAACTTCATGCAATAAGTGTGTTCAGCACCGTCTTTGCATGTACTACATATGGCAAGAAGATCCTCTCGCCCTACATCTCCACATATGTCACACACAATCACATAATCCGTACTTTCTACCTCCAAATCATTCTGTACAGGCCCCATTGAACACGAACCACCCTCTGATACCATATGGATCTCCACCTTGGTAGAAATTGAAGCTACGTCTGGATGTAGATGGAGGACTCGACGTTTGCTGTGGAGGTAACTATAATTTCAATTAACAGATATCAGGTTGTTCAATTAAGAGATATCAGGTTGTTCACGTTCCAGCATGATATCAGGTTGTTCACGTTCCCAGCTTTTAGGGGTGGAGGTAACTGTAATTTCAATTAAAAGATAAAATCTGGATATATAGATAATGGGATAAAACCGTTAATTTTTCTTTAGGGGTATTTTTGTCTTCTTTTTGGTTGTTGAAATTTGACCAGGTAAAACCCCTCTTCTTGTACTTCAAAATGTGGATACATGCTCCCTGTTTTTAAGGTGCATGGTTGTGTGATTTTGTTTGCTAATAGACAACCTTCGAGAGGCAGAGCACACATAGATCAAATCACAATTGAAATCACACACAGTAGCTTTCTATTGCAGGGTTAAAGCTTTGTTTCTTCAGTGATTAGAGAAGGGCCATCCACAATCGAAATCGGGACATTGCAATAACTAGGAACCAAACATTACAGCATTGTAAGTTGCAATTCATTCGAATTAGTAGTTTGTTTTTTTTATTTTTCGCATCCTAATTTTTCAGTTTAGTTGTACCCTGTTGAATGCTCCTCAACCTATCAATAATAGCAACGTACTTTGATCCATTCATTTTTTACACAATTTTACTTTATACTTTAATCCATTAATCTATTACAACATTCTACTTTTACCGATGCTATAATTAATAAAGCAGATAAACGAAAGTAGGATGCTATTATAAACAGATTAAATCAAAGTAAGTTGCTTTTTTATACCTGTTGACAGAATCCTGCATCTCTTGACATGACAACACTCGAACGTTCCACCGGTTGTCATGGAATTGAGATGGACTCCTTCTTTGCATTTTTTTTGCTAATCCTTTGTGCCACCTGATAAATTTCGTATGACATGTTGCTAATCAAGGATTATTTTATTAAACAATATAGATATTGGTAAAATTAGCAATCAACTGGACAAAGGACAGATGGATCTGAACATGGTGATTGAGATACTTTCCCGAAGTTCGTTCAAGACAGTTGGTAAGCTACGATGTACCAGCAAACAAATTCAACAGTTGACATATGAACGACGTGTTGTGGATCAGTTCAGGCAACGAAACGCTATTGCCTCGGGTTATATTATGCAACAAAGGCAACCTTTAAGCGGTCTAACAACGCTGTTTGTCCCATCAACTTTCTCGATGTCGCTTGAACTCAATGACATTTTACCTTATCCGTGTACAATTGTTGCGACTTCAGAACAGGGACTCATTGTGTTTGAATCTAGCCATCCAACGAATTACGAGTTAACTTCCTTCCATGTATGTAAACCAACAACCAATCAGTTTCAAGCACTTCCTGATCCTGGATCTGATTACTCAACGTGTAAGGCTGCCATTGTTATCATTGGTGTAGATCCGTTGCATTATAAGATCTTCCGCATGTCATACATTAGCACATGGTTAGTGACTATCTTTGAGACGTTATCTTTGAACTGTCTATAATTTATATTTGTAACTTTTTTACAGTCCCACCCTCTACTAATTGAATGCATTTTTTTATAGGCCACTCGAAGATGATTCTGATGATTTTGATGATCGGTATGCTTTTGAAAATTTTGACTCGGAATCGTGGTCCTGGCGTGAGTCTGATACGATCACGTTGCCTACATCTGAATCTCCTACCGATAATGAACTAATCACCAGCAAAGGAAAAGTGTATATGTTATTAGAATCTGGCAATATTTTCTACATTGATGCACTTTCTGAAGAATGGGGAATATTTCCGTCACCCCATCCCATAGGAGATCCTATAGACTATGATCACAAGATTCTTAGTAAACATGAAGGAAACTTGGGATTTGATTGTCATCATTCGAATGGATTTTGGGATCATTGGGTTCTTACGGGTGAGGACTTGTGGGTCCAGTTACCTTTAAGTAATCCGCTTGAGGTGGCAAAGGATTTATGGTATCCTTTATGGTATGGTAGTGCCCCAGCGGATGCAAATGTAAATGCAAATTCTTTGTGGTTCTACAACATAAAACTTTCCTTTTACAGAGGATACGATTTACTGCGAAGCATCTGGGCTCACAAAACATTTAAAGTATTTTCCTTTGAGTCGGATTTTGTTAGTACCAATTTGTCGGGTAGATAAGTTATTGGAATTTGTGAACTTTATGTTGATGATAATAATTTTATATTAAATTTTACCATTTACAATTTATTGTTGCTGTTATTTTGGGTTAAAATTAAGAATACATTTCCAGGGAATTGGTGTTAGTGCAGGTCTTGGAAAAGAAAAAAAAAATTAAAATTGAAAGTACGTTCCCATTATTAATGCAAGACTGGGAAAGAAAAAAAATCCAAAAAAGTAGGTTCTTATTACTGTAAGACTGGAAAAGAAAGAAAAAAAAGTACGTTGCTATTAATGCAAGACTGGGAAAACCAAAAAAGCAAAGAAAAAAAATTGAAATTAGGTAGGCCGGAGTAGTCGCCAGGTGGGTTGCTGGTGCGGGTTCGGCCGGTAAATAACTTTTATTACAAATTTGGTCTGTAAAAAAGTCAGACATTGTCAACACAATATGAAAGTACATTGTCAACACAATATGAAAGTACATTGGAGAATTGATCAGGTAATGTTGAGTCCACATATGTAAATGGCTGTTAAGTTGATTCATTTAATAAGTATAACTTCCTTCTTTGCAGCTTAAAAAACATATTAGTGCAGAAGGTAAAGTCAACAACGTCATGAAAGACAAAAACGAAGTATCCCAGGTTGCTAATGGAATTTATTCACGCCTAATACCCTTTTCAGCATCTTAAATTCGGTCATTCTATTTCCAATTTTAAAATATTAAATTGTAAATGTACTTTAAAATATCATAATGGAATATATTTGTACAAAATCAACTAACAACAGGGGCAAAACTGTAATTCAGGCTACGTTCTATTTAACAAATACTCAAATCTATCTAAATGACTAAATTTGTGAAAAATAAGAAAATTGTATCAATAAAAGATGTCTAAAGGACCAAAACTGAAGAAAAAAATCAAAACCTTTAAGCGACCATTAGTGTAATACTTAGCTTTAATCTTTGAAAAAAATTGATTACTACAGAGGCAAAATTGTATATTATGCTACAGGGGCAAAACCGTAATTTACGCTACATGGGCAAATTTTTATGAAAATAAATTGCAATGTAGTTTATGTTTAATTACGCTACAGGGAAAATTTGTAATTTACATTACATGAGCAAAAACCTTTAAGGGACCATTAATGTAATACTTAGAGTTTAAGGGACCATGACTGTAATACACTGCTGAAAGAAAACTCACAGTAGGCTCGTGGGGGAGGTTGAGATGGCGGTTACAGCAAGTAGTGGGCTCGTGTGGAAGGTTGGCGGTTACAACAAGAAGTGGAGGTAGTAGCTGGAGGTTGAAGATGAGTCATGGAGTAGTGGCTCGTGGGGGAGGTTGAGATGGCGGTTACAGCAAGTAGTGGGCTTGTGTGGAAGGTTGGCGGTTACAGCAAGAAGTGGAGGTAGTGGTTGGAGGTTGAAGATGAATCATGGAGTAGTGGGCTCATGGGGGAGGTTGAGATGGGTAACAGTACACGACTCTCTCCCTCTATAAATACCTCCTGAAAAGTTTTCATTTAATTCTTTACCAGAGTTTAAGCTTATTGAAGTATTGCTCTTTAACCTGCTCTTGTATCGAAGGTGTAACGACATCAAATTCTAAACGGTGAAGGTAACGTGAGCCAAATTATATTTTTCATTGTTAATTTACCATTGTATTTAGATGTTAATTCATTTTGTATGTCAATTCAGCATTGTATTTTATTGACAAGTTTCATTTTTGTCCCGATGCAGATGAATCCGATCGACGACATTTCTGATGACAAGTCGATTCCTACCGAAGCTAAGGTAAACTGTAATGACATATTTTCCTTTCGTAAATATCGGGTTACTAATTTTCTGCATGTTTATCACTTGCGTAGATTTATTTTTTGCAACATGAGCGGGCTTATCGAGAATTTCTACAAGATGATTCCGTTTTCGGATCTGCAATATTTGATGAGATGAAAAAAAATTTGTCTGAAGAGTTGGGTGTTTACAAAGAAGACCCAAAGGTTTTTATTTATAATTTTTTTTACCCTTATGGGTTGTCCCCACCCCGTTGTATTTGGATATTAAGTTTATGTTTTGTCTGCATTTAGACCAATTCCATTGTCGAGACCTCCGATAACAACTTGCTTGCTGCTGATGCTAAGGTGAACTTTGAAGATGATGTTGCATACCGCGAAAAAGATGAATTTGCCCTTCGTGATCCGATAAAGGAGGATCCGCGTGAGGTACAATAGTTACAAAAAAATATGGTTTGTAAGGCTTTTAGCAAGTTACATTTATATAGATGGTTTTTAATAGAAACGTACTTGTACAATGCAAACTTTTTAGCAACCAAACTTCGAAAATTGAAAGATGTCCAATTACCTCTACTCATTAACATTAATTTTACACAGGTCCATAATGCTACTGAAGGTGATTTCCTTATTGATTCTGGCATCAAGGAGCACTGTTTACACCGACAACGTAACGATTCTGATACCGATAGTGTCGAAATTATTGAGTTTGGCGAAACTTTTAGCCCTTACAAATCACAACTAGATAGGGCATTTGAGGAAGAGGTATGTAAGTAATAAATTTCTTATTTCATATCAATAAACGTTTTGAAGTAATTAATTATTTGATTCAGATTTGTCGGTTAGAAAAAGAAAGAAAACGTTCTTTTGCACTTGCGAACTGGAAATGGGAGGAAGTAATTGATCTCGAAAGTTTAGGAGACAATGATCAGGAGGTTGCTTTGATGGATGAGGCAACGTCACCGGCACCACGCAAAAAGATTCCACGAATTACCACTCAACGTCGCAACCGTGTTCTCCGTCTCCGTGATGAATCTGATGACGATGATGTTATCGAGTGGTTTGGAATTTAGTTTAATATCTTATTACTATGTTTTTCTTTATATCGCTGCGTACACTTGACAATGGTTTTTTTTGTTTCGTTATCTTAAAGGACGTGATGAACTAATTCCTGTTTGATGAATTATGTTTATTTTCTTTTTATGAAAAATATATTTATTAGTGCATTTTGTGTTATGTTTGGGAAAATTTATTTGTGTAGCATTTTGTTAAAATACGTTTATAAAAAAAGGAACAATTACCGTCTTTTTATAGCATGTTGCTAAAAAACGTAACTAATTTTCAACTATGCAACGACTATACAATAATTATTTAAATACCACGTTTTGAAAGTACATTCGTAAAAATCATATTTTCATAAGTACGTTGCAAAAGTAACACATTTTCGAAGTACGTTGCTAATAACCGCAACTAATCATGAACAGTATAATAACTACAGAGCTGTATCATTTAAAAAACCATGTTTGGAAAGTACGGTGCTTAAAAAACCACCTTTTGAAAACAATTGAACTAAAAATATGTGTACATGTGAATAAGGAATGCAACTAGGTCACCAAAATAACCGAGAAGAGTAGTTTAGGCGAGAAAAAATATTGAGATTCTATATTACGAAGACACGTGGAAAAATGGCACATTAGAATAATGTCATGTGGCAATTTAACTTTGTTTTATTAGAAATGATAGATGATAGATTTTGGTCATTAGTGCTCGAGTCAACACTTCTGAAACTTCAACTAGCTATTGGGATTGCATAAATTGAGAGTAGCAACCGACTTAAATTTCAAAATCTATAGTACCATCGATCGACTGTACAGACGACTGAAATTAGAAAATCATATTACGGATTGGAATTGAATCAATTGACGATTGTTGACAACTGATTCGTATTGCCATTGGTGGTTTACCTGATTCGAAACTTTGACCGATTATCATGTTAATCTATGGTGGAGTAGTGGTTGGTAGTTTATAAATTGGTGGGTAATGGGTGGTTACCGATTGAAAAGGTTGACCATTTCAGAGGTAGTGGCCTGCGGTTGGAAGGTGGTTACCGAGTGAACATTATGACCAAGTCTCATGTTGAGTCGGTGGTGGAGGCATGGTTGGCGGTTAAAGCAAGTAGTGGGTAATGGGTAGAAAGAAATGGAGGTAGTGGCAATTGAAATCGGTGGTGGAGTAGTGGCTGGTAGTTAACAAATTGGTGGGTAATGGGTGGTTACCGATTGAAAAGGTTGACCATTTCAGAGGTAGTGGCCGGCGGTTAGAAGGTGGTTACCGAGTGAACATTATGACCAAGTCTCATGTTGAGTCGATGGTGGAGGCATGGTTGGCGGTTAAAGCAAGTAGTGGGTAATGGGTAGAAAAAAATGGAGGTAGTGGCAATTGAAATCGGAGTTCTGTACCTAGAAGTGGTACTTTCGAAAAGTATTTACCAAATCATAGTCTTTTTAAAATTTATTACCAAAAAGTAGTAAAATATATTTTGATGGATTTTATCGTTATTTTTATATTTAATCAGTCTTCCAAATTTTCCCACCGTCACCTGCCATTGTCTCTTTGCCACCACCACTTTTCCATTTTTATTTTCCGGCCACAATTTTTTTCAGGCAACAAAAACTAAATTAAAAAGACAGCGTAGATAAGAAAGCTTAAAATTAAATGCGAACCTCTAAGAAAAATTCAAACAAAAACATACATATCTCTAAAAAAATTCTAAATCCGGCCCTCTAGACTCCATAGAGGATCTCACCTTAGAGTATCATCACGGCTCACCGGTTCTATGTTTTCCGACAAATAAAAACGCATGTGAAAGAAGAAAAAAAATTGTCTGTATGATGGGGTCATTTACCTTATTTATTTCCTTACCAATAAAATATGTGAACCACAATCCTTTTACTACTATTTGATAAATAAATTTGCAACAACCATCTTTTAGTAAATACATGTTGTATTTACCATCTTTTGGTAAAAAACTCATTGAAATCGTGGCTGGAGGATGAAGATGAGTCATGGCATAGTAGGGTCGTGGGGAAGGTTGGCCGGCGGTTTTTAAGGTGGTTACCGAGTGAACATTATGACCAAGTCTCATGGTGATTCGGTGGTGTAGGCGTGGTTGGCGGTTACAGCAAGTACTGGGATCGTGTGGAAGGTTGACGGTTACAGCAAGAAATGGAGGTAGTGGCTGGAGGTTGAAGATAAGTCATGGAGTAGTGGGCTCATAGGGGAGGTTGAGATGGCGGTTACAGCAAGTAGTGGGCTCGTGTGGAAGGTTGGCGGTTACAGCAAGAAGTGGAGGTAGTGGCTGGAGGTTGAAGATGAGTCATGGAGTAGTGGGCTCGTGGGGGAGGTTGAGATGGCGGTTACAGCAAGTAGTGGGCTCGTGTGGAAGGTTGGCGGTTACAGCAAGAAGTGGAGGTAGTGGCTGGAGGTTGAAGATGAGTCATGGAGTAGTGGGCTCATGGGGGAGGTTGAGATGGCGGTTACAGCAAGTAGTGGGCTCATGTGGAAGGTTGGCGGTTGGAGTAAGAAGTGGAGGTAGTGGCTGGAGGTTGAAGATGAGTCATGGGTAGTGGGCTCATGGGGGAGGTTGAGATGGCGGTTACAGCAAGTAGTGGGCTCTTGTGGAAGGTTGGCGGTTGCAGCAAGAAGTGGAGGTAGTGGTTGGAATTTGAAGATGAATCATGGAGTAGTAGGCTCGTGGGGGAGGTTGAGATGGGTAACAGTACACGACTCTCTCCCTCTATAAATACCTCCTGAAAAGTTTTCATTTATTTTTTTACTAGAGTTTAAGCTTATTGAAGTATTGCTCTTTAACCTGCTCTTGTATCGAAGGTGTAACGACATGAAATTCTAAACGGTGAAGGTAACGTGAGCCAAATTATATTTTTCTTTGTTAATTTACCATTGTATTTGGATGTTAATTCATTTTGTATGTCAATTCAGCATTGTATTTTATTGACAAGTTTCATTTTTGTCCCGATGTAGATGAATCCGATCAACGGCATTTCTGATGACAAGTCGATTCCTACCGAAGCTAAGGTAAACTGTAATGACATATTTTCCTTTCGTAAATATCGGGTTACTAATTTTCTGCATGTTTATCACTTGCGTAGATTTATTTTTTGCAACATGAGCGGGCTTATCGAGAATTTCTACAAGATGATTCCGTTTTCGGATCTGCAATATTTGATGAGATGAAAAAAAATTTGTCTGAAGAGTTGGGTGTTTACAAAGAAGACCCAAAGGTTTATATTTATAATTTTTTTACCCTTATGGGTTGTCCCCACCCCGTTGTATTTGGATATTAAGTTTATGTTTTGTCTGCATTTAGACCAATTCCATTGTCGAGACCTCCGATAACAACTTGCTTGCTGCTGATGCTAAGGTGAACTTTGAAGATGATGTTGCATACCGCGAAAAAGATGAATTTGCCCTTCGTGATCCGATAAAGGAGGATCCGCGTGAGGTACAATAGTTACAAAAAAAATATGGTTTGTAAGGCTTTTAGCAAGTTACATTTATATAGATGGTTTTTAATAGAAACGTACTTGTACAATGCAAACTTTTTAGCAACCAAACTTCGAAAATTGAAAGATGTCCAATTACCTCTACTCATTAACATTAATTTTACACAGGTCCATAATGCTACTGAAGGTGATTTCCTTATTGATTCTGGCATCAAGGAGCACTGTTTACACCGACAACGTAACGATTCTGATACCGATAGTGTCGAAATTATTGAGTTTGGCGAAACTTTTAGCCCTTACAAATCACAACTAGATAGGGCATTTGAGGAAGAGGTATGTAAGTAATAAATTTCTTATTTCATATCAATAAACGTTTTGAAGTAATTAATTATTTGATTCAGATTTGTCGGTTAGAAAAAGAAAGAAAACGTTCTTTTGCACTTGCGAACTGGAAATGGGAGGAAGTAATTGATCTCGAAAGTTTAGGAGACAATGATCAGGAGGTTGCTTTGATGGATGAGGCAACGTCACCGGCACCACGCAAAAAGATTCCACGAATTACCACTCAACGTCGCAACCGTGTTCTCCGTCTCCGTGATGAATCTGATGACGATGATGTTACCGAGTGGTTTGGAATTTAGTTTAATATCTTATTACTATGTTTTTCTTTATATCGCTGCGTACACTTGACAATGGTTTTTTTTGTTTCGTTATCTTAAAGGACGTGATGAACTAATTCCTGTTTGATGAATTATGTTTATTTTCTTTTTATGAAAAATATATTTATTAGTGCATTTTGTGTTATGTTTGGGAAAATTTATTTGGGTACCATTTTGTTAAAATACGTTTATAAAAAAAGGAACAATTACCGTCTTTTTATAGCATGTTGCTAAAAAACGTAACTAATTTTCAACTATGCAACGACTATACAATAATTATTTAAATACCACGTTTTGAAAGTACATTCGTAAAAATCATATTTTCATAAGTACGTTGCAAAAGTAACACATTTTCGAAGTACGTTGCTAATAACCGCAACTAATCATGAACAGTACAATAACTACAGAGCTGTATCATTAAAAAAACCATGTTTGGAAAGTACGGTGCTTAAAAAACCACCTTTTGAAAACAATTGAACTAAAAATATGTGTACATGTGAATAAGGAATGCAACTAGGTCACCAAAATAACCGAGAAGAGTAGTTTAGGCGAGAAAAAATATTGAGATTCTATATTACGAAGACACGTGGAAAAATGGCACATTAGAATAATGTCATGTGGCAATTTAACTTTGTTTTATTAGAAATGATAGATGATAGATTTTGGTCGTTAGTGCTCGAGTCAACACTTCTGAAACTTCAACTAGCTATTGGGATTGCATAAATTGAGAGTAGCAACCGACTTAAATTTCAAAATCTATAGTACCATCGATCGACTGTACAGACGACTGAAATTAGAAAATCATATTACGGATTGGAATTGAATCAATTGACGATTGTTGACAACTGATTCGTATTGCCATTGGTGGTTTACCTTATTCGAAACTTTGACCGGTTATCATGTTAATCTGTGGTGGAGTAGTGGTTGGTAGTTAATAAATTGGTGGGTAATGGGTGGTTACCGATTGAAAAGGTTGACCACTTCAGAGGTAGTGGCCTGCGGTTGGAAGGTGGTTACCGAGTGAACATTATGACCAAGTCTCATGTTGAGTCGGTGGTGGAGGCATGGTTGGCGGTTAAAGCAAGTAGTGGGTAATGGGTAGAAAGAAATGGAGGTAGTGGCAATTGAAATCGGTGGTGATGTAGTGGCTGGTAGTTAACAAATTGGTGGGTAATGGGTGGTTACCGATTGAAAAGGTTGACCATTTCAGAGGTAGTGGCCGGCGGTTAGAAGGTGGTTACCGAGTGAACATTATGACCAAGTCTCATGTTGAGTCGATGGTGGAGGCATGGTTGGCGGTTAAAGCAAGTAGTGGGTAATGGGTAGAAAAAAATGGAGGTAGTGGCAATTGAAATCGGAGTTCTGTACCTAGAAGTGGTACTTTCGAAAAGTATTTACCAAATCATAGTCTTTTTAAAATTTATTACCAAAAAGTAGTAAAATATATTTTGATGGATTTTATCGTTATTTTTATATTTAATCAGTCTTCCAAATTTTCCCACCGTCACCTGCCATTGTCTCTTTGCCACCACCACTTTTTCATTTTTATTTTCCGGCCACAATTGTTTTCAGGCAACAAAAACTAAATTAAAAAGACAGCGTATATAAGAAAGCTTAAAATTAAATGCGAACCTCTAAGAAAAATTCAAACAAAAACATACATATCTCTAAATAAAATTCTAAATCCGGCCCTCTAGACTCCATAGAGGATCTCACCTTAGAGTATCATCACGGCTCACCGGTTCTATGTTTTCCGACAAATAAAAACGCATGTGAAAGAAGAAAAAAACTGTCTGTATGATGGGGTCATTTACCTTATTTATTTCCTTACCAATAAAATATGTGAACCACAATCCTTTTACTACTATTTGATAAATAAATTTGCAACAACCATCTTTTAGTAAATACATGTTGTATTTACCATCTTTTGGTAAAAAAACTCATTGAAATCGTGGCTGGAGGATGAAGATGAGTCATGGCATAGTGGGGTCGTGGGGAAGGTTGGCCGGCGGTTTTTAAGGTGGTTACCGAGTGAACATTATGACCAAGTCTCATGGTGAGTCGGTGGTGTAGGCGTGGTTGGCGGTTACAGCAAGTACTGGGATCGTGTGGAAGGTTGGTGGTTACAGCAATAAATGGAGGTAGTGGCTGGAGGTTGAAGATAAGTCATGGAGTAGTGGGCTCGTGGGGGAGGTTGAGATGGCGGTTTCAGCAAGTAGTGGGCTCGTGTGGAAGGTTGGCGGTTACAGAAAGAAGTGGAGGTAGTGGCTGGAGGTTGAAGATGAGTCATGGAGTAGTGGGCTCGTGGGGGAGGTTGAGATGGCGGTTACAACAAGTAGTGGGCTCGTGTGGAAGGTTGGCGGTTACAGCAAGAAGTGGAGGTAGTGGCTGGAGGTTGAAGATGAGTCATGGAGTAGTGGGCTCATGGGGGAGGTTGAGACGGCGGTTACAACAAGTAGTGGGCTCATGTGGAAGGTTGGCGATTGCAGCAAGAAGTGGAGGTAGTGGCTGGAGGTTGAAGATGAGTCATGGAGTAGTGGGCTCGTGGGGGAGGTTGAGATGGCGGTTACAGCAAGAAGTGGAGGTAGTGGCTGGAGGTTTAAGATGAGTCATGGACTAGTGGGCTCGTGGGGGAGGTTGAGATGGGTAACAGTACACGACTCACTCCCTCTATAAATACCTCCTGAAAAGTATTCATTTAGTTTTTTACCAGAGTTTAAGCTTATTGAAGTATTGTTGTTTAACCTGCTCTTGTATCGAAGGCGTAACGACATCAACTTCTAAACGGGTACTTTCTTATGATTATCTATTGTTATCCTTTTCGTTTATTAAGTTTATTACAATTATTTAACTTATAATATCAAATATTATTAGAAAAAGTATACTATCGAAAATGTACTTCTGTGTATCGGTAAATACACTATTTTTGTCAATGAACAAATGTGTGAAAAAGTTCATCAATATTTTATTTTTATTACAATTTTGCATTTAAAAGTTACGTTGGAATGAACTTATATCTTTGAAGAAGATGTATCATGTAATATTTGTCAATTGATAAATCATATCGCATAATCTGTTATTGAAAATGATTGTAGAACAATGGACGCTCATACATATGTTGATACGTTTGCATCACTCTTATATGTTCATGCGTGGTATCATATCGTACCCGTAAGAGTTCATTTTACTTGGGTCGATGTAACATCTAACCGCCTGTTTATTTTCCTCCTCGATAAATATGTAAGTTTTAAAATTTAATTGATTTTCAATACACCCTTTGAATTTGTTTTAACATTTTGATTAATAAAATATTATGTTGTCAAATAGAGAAATAAAATGGTAGCGATTGTCCCCCCGAGATTGAGGGGATTATATAATGGACGTAATCTTGAGGGACATCTTTTCGTACTAAACCATGTCCGAATAGATCCATCCTTTTATGAGTACCCGAGGCATGAAGGGTACAGTTTTATTCGTGGTGATTGGTTTATCTTAATCGGCGATAACAGTAACTTCTTTCGGTTGCCAAATGGTATCGGAAGATGGTTTCCGATATATCCGTTAGTGTCATCGATACGGAGTCTTTTGAGTGATAGGACCACACGAAGAATGCTCATAGGTAAGCCAAAAATATTTGTTGTATTTATAAAATTTTAATTAAATATGATAACATATTTACTTATTACAACTTAAATTATGAATAATCGTTTTGTAGATGTTGTCGCAAAAATAATACATGGAGTACGAAATCCGAATAACCATTCATTTAAGCTAATTCTCATAGACGATACGTAAGTGGAAACCTTTTATAAAAATATTGTTTCATTTTGTACATTATTTTTCTATATTTTATTTACAAAAATTCTTATTTTTAATAGGAGAAGCATGATACATATGACTTTGTATGATGCTCCCGGTACACGTGATGTTGTCCGTACGTTTTTTGCAATAAAGAACAAGTCTATAGTATTTGTATCGCGTGTAAAACTTGTTCATTTGCCTTCATCTTTACGTAAGTCATCTTATTATATAAAATGATATGTTATATTTTCAACAATATCAACTAAGTAACGTAAGTTAATTTTACTATTTTTCACTATTCCAGCTAACATTTTGAGGTCAACCGAACATTCCGAGATCACTATCGAACCGGTCATGCCCGAAGCGGAGGCAATTAGGAATATTATGGACCATTAAGTTTATGAACATATTTGGCACGCAATATTTTGTTTTTTGGATGTATTTTCATGGATTTGTTAAGTTTATGGTTCAACTTTTACATTGTTGTTTTTTATGTGAATATGTTCTTGCTTGAATTTATCTAATTGAAATGCATCTTTATGATTATAGTTGGGAGATTATTGCAAATTGATAATTTAAGTTTCTTTATACAATTGTAATCATTAACTTAGTTATGCAAACTATAAACATTGATGAATGTAAAAGTTTGATAAAACTCAATTGACTAACAATTATGAAATAACCATTTAATAGCAATGTTTAAATGTATACTATAAAATGCATAAAAAATATGTAAATCATAAAAAATTAGGTTTATTAAAAAATAAGATATGCATGATACCACTTAATTTGACGAGAATTTAGTAACAATACCTAATAAAATTCTAAAAGGTAAGTGTTATATTAAAATTTTGCACCATTTTGATTGTAAAACATTATACATATGAATGCTTTAAGATATGTTTGTTTGTTAGTTATCTTAGAATGACATTTTGATGCAACAAAGTTACGTGTATTACATTACTGAATGAGGATTCTAGACGGAGAAACTAGAACCGATGATGCATCCAAATGTTTACAAGATATACGAAAAGGTATGTATATCATATGCAATTTGTATATTACGTAATTACATTCAGATTATGTAAGTTTTCATCGAAATAAAAACATTTTATAGAAAAACGGAAACAATACCAACGAGACTATTATGCACGACAAAAGGCGAACAAAAAGGAAAAACTGGCTCATGGTGAAGGACCCAGTCATCGTGAAGAAAATGAGGATCCATATGCTTTTGTTTACGCTGGCATCCCTATAGACCACCGCTTGTTAGACCCCCCCTACGTTGTGTAGACATTGTGGAGCAAAACGATTCAAATATGAATTCCCGACCTTTTGTTGCATGGATGGGAAAACGAAGTTGGCAAGCGCTGCAATTCCTAAAGAACTGCACGACTTGTTCACGAAACAAGAAGATTTGGAAGAAATGTTCAGGAAAAACATACGTTCGTATAACACAAATTTCTCCTTCACGTCAATGGGTGTGAAATTGGACAAAGAGCTGGCCAATATGACTTCTGGCGTGTATACCTTTAATGCATGCGGAACAATATACCACAGTATCGATCAGTTAGTTCCAAGGGAAGGAGAAGCTAAGTACTTACAGTTATACTTTTATGAGGGCGAATCGGAAATATCACATAGACTCAAATGGTCGAATCTCGATAGAACAATTGTTGAAAGGCTGACTCGTGCTCTTGCTTCGAACCCGTATGTAAGAACACTTAAACGGCTTTGTGAACTACAACCGCTAGATGACTATAGAGTCAGTTTAAATGCATCGGTTGAACGTGATCAGAGGGTTTACAATCAACCGACTACATCTGAGGTGACATTCTTATTTGTAAATTTAACATTATTTATATTATATGTTATGTTTCAGTTGATAAAAGTACATATGTATTACCATAAAACATACTGATGTAACATTTAATCTAGGTTGCTGCTATTTGGGTTGAAGGCAATGAGAACATAACCGCTTATAAAAGAAGTGTTATTGTGTATGGAAGGTCTGAGAATGCCCAACCAATTCAACCGCATTTTGGTTGTTATGATCCTTTGGCGTATCCTTTATTCTTTCCTAACGGCGAGCATGGTTGGCATGATGCAATACCGAGGGCTGGAGTGTCTATGGATGAAATTTTAAATGAAAATGAACACACCGTCGAAGGTGATGAAGGTACGCATTTCCTTGCTATCTATGATATTTACTCTACCTGACATATATTTCATTAATAAAACACGTAAATAACATACATTTTTAAACATATCATCTTTAAACAGAATCTAATTCACGAGGAGGTCGGAAAACTGTATCTATGCGGGAATACTACTGTTACAAGTTTCAAATTCGACCGAACAAGTCTGATAATGTACTTCTGTTCGGAAGAAGATTGTTGCAACAGTTTGTAGTTGACACCTATATCAAGATCGAGACCGGACGTTTGCAATATTGTGAAAGGAACCAAGATAAAATAAGAGCTGAATTATACCAAGGTGTTGTTGATTGCTTTGTTGCTGGTGAGAGTCGACCGAGTATGGTTGGGAAACGAGTTGTGTTGCCTGCAACTTTCATCGGAGGCCCTCGTGACATGCGACGTCGATTTATGGATGCAATGGCTTTAGTTCAAGATGACGGGAAGCCAGATATTTTCCTTACGATGACATGTAACCCAAATTGGCAGGAAATCCAAGATGAATTATTTCCTGGACAGTCGGCTCAAGATAGACCGGACCTTGTAGCAAGAGTTTCCCGTGATAAATTAGAGTTTCTCAAGGAACAACTATTCAAAAAGCACGTCCTTGGTGTGGTTTCGGCGTATATTTATGTAATAGAGTTTCAAAAGCGTGGATTGTCACATGCCCATTTCCTCATGATAATGGCATCTCCAAATAAGCTAAACAGTCCTGCCGATTATGACATATTGGTATGCGCCGAAATCCCTGACCCGACAAAGTTTCCCAAACTGCATGAGCTGGTTAAAAATACCATGATGCATGGCCCTTGTGGCAGTTTACGAGATAAAAGCCCTTGTATGGAGGGTGATCCCAAAAAATGCAGATTTAGATATCCGAGACAATTTAATGAGGAGACATCACAAGGAGAAGACTCATATCCACTGTATCGAAGGAGGGATACTGGAATTCAGGTGACCGTTAGAAATATTCAGTTAGATAACAGATGGGTCGTTCCTTACAACCCAAAGTTGGCGATGATGTTCAATTGTCATATCAACGTTGAGGTTTGTTCAAGTATCAAATCTGTGAAATATCTTTTCAAATATATTTACAAAGGTCATGACAAACAAGTTGTCCACCTCGATAACGATGGAGAAGAAGTCGTTTTTAATGAGATTAAGAGGTATCAAGATGCGCGTTATGTCTCCCCTCCCGAGGCAATGTGGCGGTTATTTAGCTTTCCGCTTGCTTATACGTACCCTTCTGTTATGGCATTGCACGTTCATCTACCGAATCAACACTTGGTTAGGTTCAAAGAAGGTGATACAATGGAAGACATTGTGGATAGAGAGAGACATAAAAAGTCAATGTTAACGGCTTTTTTCGAAAGGAATAGAGTAGACAGATCTGCGAGACAATATCTCTATAAGCAATTCCCTAAACATTTTACCTGGAGCCCGACGACACAGTGTTGGAATCCTCGTAGAGGTAAATCTATGCTCGGTCGGTTGGTTTATGCTAATCCAGCTGAAGGGGAGAGGTACTATCTACGGCTTCTATTATGTCATGTTAAAGGCCCTACCAGCTTTAAAGATTTATGTACGACAAATTGTGTATTACAGCCCACATTTCGAAAAGCAGCTCTTGAGAGAGGGTTAATTGAGACCGATGATAATTTGTCTCATTGTCTTACAGAGGCTTCATTATTTGAATTTCCATGTGCACTTAGAAGGTTATTTGCAACGATTTTAATTTATTGTGAACCGGGAGATGTTCGGAAGTTATGGGATGAGCACTATGATTGTCTTTCCGAAGATTATAGGAAACAATATCAAAGCTCCGAACGAGTCCAGAATCTGGTACTTCACGACATTCAAGGTTTACTACAATGCATGGGAAAGGATCTTAATGATTTTGATCTTCCGAGTCTCAATAAAGATGCTATATTACAATCAACTGTTTCCCGTGAGGTGCAAGAAGAATATGCTATACTTGTGGATAACGAACACTTACATGCACGAGAATCTCTTAATGCCGACCAGAAATTTGCGTACGATGAGATAATGAGGTACGTGGATGAAGATATCTCGGGAGTCTTCTTCATAGACGGTCCCGGTGGAACTGGAAAGACATTTTTATACAAGGCTCTGTTGGCTAATATTCGTTCTCGTGGTCATATAGCACTTGCAACGGCTACGTCTGGTGTCGCGGCTAATAACATGCCAGGAGGGAGAACAGCTCACTCACGGTTCAAGATTCCCATTAACGTTGATAACAACTCAATGTGCAGTATAAATAAACAAAGTGGCATGGCTCAGTTACTTCGTGCTGCAAAGGTTATCATCTGGGATGAAGCATCGATGGCTAAGAGGCAAGCAGTGGAGGCAGTTGATCGAAGTATGCAAGACATCACAGGTGAGAACCTTCCGTTCGGTGGAAAAATAATGGTTATGGGAGGTGACTTTAGACAGGTATTTCCGGTCGTCAAACGTGGCACGCGAGCACAAATCGTAGACGCTAGCGTACGAATGTCGCGTCTATGGCGTTCCGTTATAAGGTTACGCTTAACTCTCAATATGAGAGCGGTAACTGATCCATGGTTTTCTGATTTTTTATTACGGGTTGGTGATGGAAATGAGGAAACAGTGGAAGAGAGCTTCATCCGGATACCTGATGACATGGCCATTCCATTCACCGGTGAAGGTAAATCGCTCGATGCTTTAATTGATGCAGTATTTCCATCTTTGCAATCAAACGGGTATGATTCAGATTTTATCATTTCAAGAGCGATACTGTCAACAAAAAATAAAAGTGTTGATGACATTAATGATAAACTTATCGAACGGTTTTCTGGAGATCAAATGGTTTACTATAGCTTCGATGAGGCTGAAGATGATACCAATAACTTATACCCTGTTGAATTCTTGAACTCTCTAATTGTTGGTGGTCTGCCTCCTCATTACCTTCGTTTAAAAGTTGGTTGCCCAATCATGCTGCTACGGAATATCGATCCGTTTAATGGATTATGCAATGGTACCAGGTTGATATGCAGAGGCTTCCAGCGAAATGTGATTAACGTAGAAATAGCCGTTGGCGAACATGCCGACAAAAGAGTCTTTTTGCCAAGAATTCCATTATGCCCGTCAGACGAAGACATGTTCCCATTCAAGCTGAAAAGAAAACAATTTCCAATTCGTCTTAGTTTTTCTATGACGATCAATAAAGCTCAAGGACCAACGATTCCAAATGTTGGTGTATATCTACCGGAATCTGTATTTTCACATGGCCAACTTTATGTGGCATTGTCCGGAGGAGTATCTCGCGTCAATACGAAGGTATTAGTAAACCCGGCCAAAACATTCATTCATGATGGATGCTACACAGCAAATGTCGTGTATAAAGAAGTGTTATATGATGAATAAGGTACAATCGAAATCTTAATAATTTACAAGTATTAGCATATGTTTTTAATATAATGAATTAATGGATAAAAGGAAACAAGGCGTATATGTATTTTCAAGTTCAAAATAAGCTAAAAGTCTGCAAATCGTAATAAGGGTCGAACATTTATCTTGAAAAATCATGGTTTTTGTTTTTTAATTAATATCATTTTCTATGGATTTGACTGTGTGAGTATCTTTTGGCAGGTGAAGACTGTTTTTATAGATGGCCTGCCAGCTTCATGGGCCAAGGGTCGAGCGCAGGACCTACTAAACAAATATGGGGAAGTGGTGAAAATTGAGCTTCCCCGTAATATGCCTTAAGCAATACGAAAAGATTATGGATTCATCACATTTGGAACACACGGTTCATCTTTAACATGTGCTAAAAGCAATAATAATGGGGAACTAGGAGACGTCGATAACAATGTTTCTTTTGTAATTCATCGTATGGTTTGTAGAATGATTTTGGAAGGAATGAAATCTATCAAAAAAATTTGAATATGTTATGTACTTTCTAGAGGGACAAATGTATTTCATACTCATTATTATTTTAAGGATTAATTGCAAATATGCTAATACCAATCCGATGAACCAACTTCTTTTTCAAATGAAAATAACCAAATAAAACAGTTAACCGTCTACCCATTACCTCTCTCCTCCCCCCTCCTCACCACCGCCGCCGCATCGCGCGGGACGCCTGCTAGTATATATATATATATATATATACATATATATATATATATATATATATATATATATATATATATATATATATATATATATATATATATATATATATATACAGAAACTAAAAAGAACTAAAGAGGAAATCAAAATCTGGGTAAACCAGAAAAAACGAAAAGAAACTGAAGAACAGAAACAGTGGTTGCAAAGATTGGAGATTATAGATAAGAAGATTGAAGAGGATTCCGTGACCCAAGATTTAGCAAAGGAACGGTTGGAGATAACAAAAAAGCTTCATTTAATTGAGAAAAAGAAGTTTGAAGACGTTGCTCAAAAGAATAAAAACAGGTGGTGTCTCGAAGGGGATGAAAACTCGGCTTTGTTTCATCGAAACCTCAACAAGAAAAAACACATCAATAGTATCAAAGGAATAGATATCGAAGGCAATTGGGTGATGGATCCGGGCAGAGTGAAAGAGCATTTCTTTCACCACTTCGAAAATATTTTTAAAAAAGATGAAGACTGTGATTGGCATCAGGATCTCGGAGAAACAAAGAAAATTTCGGAAATAGAAAAGAAGAATTTAGAAAAAGATTTTGAAGAGAATGAATTGAAGGAAGCGGTGTGGAGTTGTGGCAATAACAAATCCCCGGGGCCGGACGGATTTACTGTGGAATTCTTTAAGAGATTCTAGGACATTTTAAAAGGAGATTTGTTAAATGCTTATAATGAATTTGCCAGGAAATCAAAAATACCGAAGGGCACCAATTCGGCTTTTATTACGCTCATCCCTAAGGTCATTAATCCCATAAGTGTGAAGGATTTCAGACCCATAAGCTTGATCACAAGTGTCTATAAAATCCTCGCGAAACTACTTGCAAATAGAATCAAACGGGTTCTCCCTGGGATTATCAGTAACACTCAATCTGCATTTATAAAGAAGCGACAAATATTGGATGGGCCTTTGATTGTTAATGAGGTGGTGGATTGGATCAAAGCAAAGAAAAAGTCAATGTTGATCTTTAAAACCGACATCGCTAAAGCGTACGATACAATTTCTTGGGGGTATTAGATTCCATAATGGAACAGAAGGGTTTCGGTGGTAAATGGAGCAATTGGATAAAGGAGTGTTTGAGATCGGGGTATTCTTCTGTTTTGGTCAATGCCAGTCCAACGATCGAATTCTCTCTCTCTCTCTCTCTCGTGGTTAGCGTTAAGGGGACCCTCTGTCCCCATTCCTCTTTACTCTTGTCATGGAAGGATTGCATCAAGCAATTTCAAAAGCCGTGGATAATGGAGGCTTTAAAGGAGTTGAAGTCGGAGATAATAATGTTAAACTAACGCATCTTTTTTTGCAGATGACTCAATCTTCTTTGGAGAATGGTCAGTGGAAAATGTTTTGAATCTTATCCGAATTCTCATTTGTTTCCAGAAAGCTGCTGGTTTGAAAGTAAATTTGGAAAAAAGCGCTCTTATTGGTGTTGGAACTAATCAATTATCGGTGGAATCAATGGCAGAAATTATAGGGTGTAAAGTCGAGAAATTCCCAACTATCTTCTTGGGTATGCCGGTTGGAGTCAACATGGGGTCTCTCCTTCCATTGCCGCAACTGATAGATAATTTCAAAAAGAAACTAAGCAGGTGGAAAGTGAAGACGCTCTCAATTGGAGGGAGGTATACGATGGTGCACAATATTCTTGGCAATATGGGTACTTACCTATTTTCCTTGTTTAAAGCTCCGAAGAAGATTATAAAAACGTTGGAGAAGTTGCGTAGGGATTTCTTTTGGGGTAAAGTTGAAAACGAAAAAGTTATATATTGGAGTAAGTGGTCCCATGTGCTGTTAGACAAAGAAGCAGGGGGTCTTGGGATAAACTCTTTCGAAAACATCAATAAATCTCTTATAGCTAAGTGGTATTGGCGATACAGAACAAATCAAGAGGTGTTATGGGTAAAAATAATTAAAAGCATACATGGAAATGATTTTGAGAAGGAGGATGGGAACAAAATTAAAACATGAAGTACATGGAAAAGAATTGTCAATTAGTGGAAGGATTTAGGGGATTCGAACTTAGATCCTCGGAAATTGATAGTTAAAGAAGTCGGCAACGGGTATGACACCCTATTCTGGAGGGACAGATGGTATGGGGAGGAGAGATTTGAAAAAAAGTTCCCTAGATTATTCAACTTAGAAAAAGAAAAAAATTGCTATGTAAAAGACAGATTTAACCTTAATGGCTGCACTTGGAATTGGAAAAGAGAAATTAGAGTAGGAAGAACGAAGGAAGAACTTGAGGACTTAAGCTCTAGAATCGGTAACTTCAAGCTTAATAACAAGGCGGACGAGTGGATTTGTAGGGGTGGTCCGAAAAAGGAATTCACTGTCAATTGGTTTCGAAAGGAGATTGAACAAAAAGCTATTCAAAATATTGGAAGGAACAGATGGATTTCGTGGGTTACAAATAAAGTTAACATCTTTATCTGGAAGCTTTTCAGAAGAAAGATGGCTGTCAAAGAAAATTTATTCAAGATGGGAGTGTTACAAAATTCTATCAGGTGCGATATATACAGAGAGGCTCCGGAGTCAATCAATCATGCGTTCTTTGAATGTAAAGTGGCTGCAGCTGTTTGGGGTAAAGTGATGGCTTGGTGGGGCATTCCTTTGCCTAGAATGGGCTCTTTAGAAGATATCATCGAGGGGCTTTGTGAGGCGGGAGCCAACAGAATTGATAAAAAGGTCCGGGAGGTTGTGGGTTTCGCAACATTCCAAATCTTGTGGAGAAATAGAAACTCTAGTTTATTTGATGACAATCCCAGGAAGATTGAAAACAAAAGGAGTCATTTCTTTTGATAGATGCTAGGGCCTCCCATGTGGATCTAGATAGAAATGTTTGGTTTAGTTCCCCTAGTTTAGCGATAAACATTGTGTAATTGGTTCGAGCTCCCTAGCTTCTTGCTAGGGTGTCTCCTTGTTTATATATGTTTCTTTTTCAATATATATATATATATATATATATATATATATATATATATATATATATATATATATATATATATATATATATATATATATATATATATATATATATATATATATGGAAGGGGATCAACATAGAACCCAATTTTATGCATAGAACCATAGAACCCCCTTTTAGACCATTTGATCAATTAACCAATAGATATGATTAAAAGGGTGCACAATAAGATTATGGACACTAGTACATGGATTATATATATATATATATATATATATATATATATATATATATATATATATATATATATATATATATATATATATATATATATATATATATATATATATATATATGTGTGTATATATATATATATATATATATATATATATATATATATATATATATATATATATATATATATGGCTAATAACATAAAACCACTATAGTTTGGTCAAAATCCAGTTTAACCACTATACTTTTTTTGTTCTAAAAAAACCACTGATACTTTCAAAAAAATTCGTAAAAACCACTCATATTTTCAAAAAGAGACATTGTCACCACTATAACAAATAAAAGTCAAGATTTTATGTCGCCAACTCGGAGCACTTCTTACCCCCGTCGCATTCAAAATTTAGTGGATTCACATGGACACCGTATGCATTCACAACGTGGTCGAAAATCTGCACTTACGAAGACCAAAATCACATGTAGAAAACTTTATATATCATTTTCACTGCAATGAAGTTCCAATATTTGCTTCAAATGTCGATATGAAACTTTTCACATAATATTTCGATGAAAATAATCGTTAAAAGTTATAAAATAAAATGAACAGTGGTCAATATGGAATTTTTTGAAAGTATGAATGGTTTTTATGAAACAAAAAAAATATAGTGGTTAAACCAGAATTTTGAGCAAACTACAGTGGTTTTTATGTTATTAACCCATATATATATATATATATATATATATATATATATATATATATATATATATGTATATATATATATATATATATATGTATATATATATGTATATATATATATATATATATATATATATATATATATATATATATATATATATATATATATATATATATATATATATATATATATATATAGATAAGCGATCGGGTGAGGACTCTTCTTAAAGTGAGGACTCGTGAGGACACCTTAAAAAAATTGAAAAAAAATAAATAAAAAATATAAATAATAAAATGGATCATAGTACTATATTGGAGAAAAAAAAGATTCGCAAAAAAACTTTTGGATCATTATTTTTTTTATAATGAAACAATGATCCACAAAATAAATTTTTTTGTGGATCATTTCTGTTTCTCAATGATCCAAATTTTTTTTTCTAATTTTTTTGGATCATGATATAGTACTATTCTCGATTTTATGATTTGTATTTTTTTTATATTTCTTTTCAATTTTTTTGAGGTGTCCTTACGAGTCCTTACCGAAAAAAGAGTCCTCACCGGAACGGGACCCTATATATATATATATATATATATATATATATATATATATATATATATATATATATATATATATATATATATATATATATATATATATATATATATATATATACGGTGGTCGTGGCGGGTAAGACACGTGCCTTGCGTATGTGAGGTTGCGGGTTCGAGCCTTGTCGCGTGCATTGGGTGCTAAAGATATTAATGCCCCGGTGTAGCCTCTGTGGTAGCCGTGCAAAGTGTGTACCCGGGGCTGGTTTCCCCAGTCAGTTGCTCGCAGGGCGTCGTTATTTTCATTTATCTTGGGGAACTTTCATATATTCTTATTGAACTATTTCTTTCATAGTATTATATTATAAAAACATTGAACTTTATATTATTTATGTCAATGTGATAATTAAATTGTATTTTGTTTTCATAATGTCTATTTATTACAATAAAAATATATGTTTAAAATACATAATATTGTACAATTTGTAAAATTATATGTATTCTTGGGGGTATTTGTGTCACTGTTAATTGTTTCATTCCATTCATTCCTTTATTCTTTAGTACCAAACAAGGTAGATTAATGTTTTCTTTTCATTCAAATATTGTAACCAAACATGACAATATAATAATAATAAACAATTCCATTATCTTGTCCATTAGATTATTTTGTGCATTCCATCTCTATGTCATTCCATTACATCGTAACCAACACACCCTAAATCCGCAAATTTTCATTCCGATTATATGCTTCCCTCAAATTTCATTTCCGCTTCCCCAAATCTTACCCCTTCCCCAAATTCACATCCCCCATATGCCTTGAAAACCTTTTTATCTCTCAAACCTAAAAACACAAACCCATATTTCAATGTATGTGTTGAATGAAAAATGTAACATGATTATCGGTTTTTAAATATTCAAACCGAACCCACACCCAAACCCAACGGTTCGGTTTTTTCGGTTTTTGGTTTTTATACGGTTCGGTTTCGATTTTAAACCGAATCCAAACCCAAACCTTGAATTATACCACCCAATTGAGAAATTCATATATATAGAAGAGGAAGAAGGTACAAGTTTTATCTTACCGACGATGGGGGATACTTTGAATTAAATTTTAAAAGAAAACTATTGAAACAATCTGCAAAACGAAATACACATAAACAGCAACTTTCGAACTCGAAACCCCACATACACACATGTTCTGTGCGTTATACATCTCATCCGACAACCAGTTTTGTTATAGCTACGCAAATATTGTTTATATTATATACGTACAATATATATTACGGTTCGGTTCGGTTCGGTTTTGGCATTCTACAAACCGAACCCAAACCGAAAATTTCGGTTTTTGAAAAAATAAAAACCATTGCTTCGGTTTCGGTTTTTTGGTTTTTTTTTTTTTCTGTTTTTGGGTTTCTGGTTCGGTTTTGCTTATCCCTACCGCCATCATCCACTTCCAACAACTAACACCACCTATGATCGCCACTGTCATCCACAGCAACAACAATCTATCTCCACCACCACCGTCATGAAAGTAATCCAAAATTAGCTTCGCCTGTAGCAAAGTAAAGGGGTGGTGGCGTTTCACTAGAGAAGAGAATGATGAGAGTGTACACTTTGAACTGTTTTTAAAAAAATTGAACATGTAAGATTGTGTTTTCTTTCCCTTTTGAAGTTTGAACAGTGTTAGCCGGAGAATATGTCATGAAAATTGATGATGACCATAAAAAATGAAAACAATTAAATGTTTACAAAAATTAGTTTAATGATAAATCATATATAAATATCTAAATTTAATAATGTTTCTTAAAAACAAATATGAATTTAATGATGTTTAATCATATATAACTATCTAAATTTAATAATGTTTCTTAAAAACAAATATGAATTTAATGATGTTTAATGACAAATAAACCGACTAAATATACAATGACATATCAATATAATATTTTTAGAATCACAAATATAAGTTATCTAAAAAATACTAAATATATACTAAAATAATAATTCATTATCGTGAAACATCATTTTATCAAAAAAACAAAGCTTATATAAAGCGGAGATTGCAATTCCCACTTAACCTTATTGTGACATGCATTATTATTTTCCGATGTTTCTAAAAGTACAATCAATTTTGTTAAATAGAGTTTCCGCTTGACGTTTTAAAAAAAATATAATTTCAAGAGAATAATTTTCAATTAAAGGTTAAATTAAGATGCATATATCATGAATTGCCAACCAAAAATTGACCCACAATTGCACCTTTGCCCTTTTCATCTGTCCATTACGATAATCATTCTTTTACACTTTCAGGTGTACCAAAGTTGTATGGTAATCATCACAAAGAACAATTTTAATAAAAGATATTCAAAACAGGCCCCATAAGAATAGTATTGTATGTTTACACATTTTTATTTATACATTTAAATAAAAATATTTACAGTCTTCTAATTATATTCTTACAGTTACATTAATCATACCATCTTTACTCAATATTGATGAATTAACCACATGAATTACCATCTTTATAAAACAATAAGTCAGAACAGAGAATAACAATATCTCAAACAGTTATCATTAAGTTCAATTATATTAACATAAAAAGTATAATCCATATGAATACGATTTATGTGACTGCGTTATATAATTGACTAAGCGAATACCCGCACGTTACGCAGAAAGAAAATTATATAGTTAAAATATAGACAAATACATGTTATTCTCATATCATTTTTAAAAGGTTTGTATAAAATATCTTTATTATTTTTAATTATATGATAATAGATACATGTATCAAAATTTTAGAAGACAAAAAACTGTAAAAATTACAATAAACGAATACAGTTCATAAAATAAAATTAGAAATAATATAGTTCAAGATAAATAATCATCCCAAACTACATTATTTTAATATCATCTATCTACACTTTGTGTATTGATAAGATTGAAGGATATTGTATATATTTTGCTATAGTTTCGCAAAGGCTTTCATTGCTACTCAAATATTTTGAATATTACGTTTTTATTTATAAGAATAGAGACATATTTCAATGATGTTTACCATATGATATATAGTCAAAACCGTACATCGCATCAATTATGCGATTTAGGATTTTGAAAAGCACAAACTGTATCATGAAAGTTTAAATTTGGATTATATAGTATGGTGCATGTTGTTTTGTGCAACTTGGTGAATAAATACAGAGTTCATATCAAGATCGACCCGCTGTATTATTAAAGTTCTAACTCATTAAAATAAAATATATAAAAAATTTACTATATATTTTTTGAAATTTAATATTTGGAAATGTTTCAAACAACAAAAACTGACTAATCATTTATATAATTGTTATACTTTGAGGAGGACATTTATTTATAGAATAAAAAAATTTCTTAAGTTGGTTCATCATAGATGTGGGATCAATCTTTCTTTTATAGTGTGTTATTTTATTTTATTTTATTATCTCACATTGCTTAAGAAACACAACTAAAGTGAAATCAAACATCTATAAGTAAAGAGACTAATATATTTATCATCCCACATAATTTAATAAACAAATTCCAAGGGAATGCAAGTCTTTATAAGTAGAGACACAAACTATTTCCCTAACATATTTGTTCTTTTGTGTTATGATTCTAACTAGCTTATACAACAGTTAAAATATTCAATGAACCATAGGTTCGAGTTTTTAGACCGCTCTCGTAAAATTTGGATGGGTACCCACCGGTGTCCACTTCTATTTTTTTCAAAGTATTCAAATTAATGTGATACATGATAAAAATTTATCTACATTGATTGAACAACCTCTCTTAGGGTGGGCGGAGTACTGAGAAAGATGGAGCGGGTTCAAGAAAAGAAACGATCGGTACCAATGGTACCAATGGTACCGCAAGTGGTACCAAAATGGTCGACGTTTGGGTTCGCTTGGTTGCAGGATGTGGGGGTTCATCATCTAGATGAAACTGATGGATTTTATTAAAAAAAAATTTAATCATTTAAAAATCACCCTCCTCCTTTCCCTATAAATACCACCTCCATACCCATTAAAAATTTCACAACTTCACCATTCTTTCTTTCTCTCAACATCTCTCTAAACCCTTTCCTATTATTAAAAAAAACCCTCTTTTTTATAAAATGAGTTCTAGCTGAGGCAACTCCAAAAAACGCGGTTCTTCCAAAAATAAAAACCGTGAGGATGTCCCTCCGACCCCATCCCCAAATTATTATAACGTCAACCAATTTTCCCAATTCCAAGCTTATACTCAGTTCCAACTGATTTCGGCCCATTCCAACCCAATTATCCCCACGTCCAACCTAATTATTTCCAAGTCCAACCTAATTATCCCCTCCATACCCATTAAAAAATTCACACCTTCACCATTAGGTTGTTTTTAATTTTTTTTAACGGTGTGTTTTTTTAATTCAATGTTATTTGACTTTTTAATTTAATGTTATTTGTGATCTTTATTTTAATAATTGCATTTTATTATTATTTATAATATTATATTAAATGTTAAAATTCGTTTATTAAATTAACAAATGCATTTAAATATTAAATATCTGATGTGGCATTGTGAGTTTAGTGGGATGGAAAAGATGGGGAAAGATTGATGAAAGATGGGGAAAGATGGAAGTAAGGAGAGAGAGAAATGCTGACGTGGCTTGTGGGTTCAGTGAGATGAAAAATATCTACTCCCCCACCCTTATAAGATTTATTATGTAGATAAATAAATTTGTTTCAAGTTTGAACGATGTTCAAACATTTACCGTTTGAAATATATATATATATATATATATATATATATATATATATATATATATATATATATATATATATATATATGTATTATAGTTATCAACGTTGTTACCACATATTGAACTATGACGCTATGAACTTGCAATCTAATCGATTTATAGTAGTTTTTAACTCAATTTAATATTCATATTTTTAGTTTCTTTTTGAAGCTAAAACAAAATAGTAAAATCTATTGAAACTATAAGATAAAAATATGTTTTCATGATAAATCGACTACTAATTAATAATACACATTGGAAACTTTGGTATGATAAAGATTGAAATATAAATGTGCGAAGCAATCTAACACAAATAAAAAATTTCAATTTACTGTGGTGAAAGAGAAATAATTTATCTTAAAACATATTGATTCGATAACATTTTCTTATAATGTGTGTGTGTGTGTATGTGTGTGTGTGTGTGTGTGTGTGTGTGTATATATATATATATATATATATATATATATATATATATATATATATATAAAATAGTTCAACTTAGTTTGTTTGAACAATGCTTAAATGTTTGCTATTCAAAAATTTTATGTACATATATCGCGTAAATCTAAAAAACGTCAACACCATTGTCATTTTTTACTACGTTATACTTAAAAGTCATATTATGATCAAAACTGATGGATGATGTAATCAAATTAGTGGTATCATATAAGGGAAGGATGAAATGTTAGATAGATGTGTGAAGCAATGTGGGACAAAGAAAAATATCAAACTAATATGATAAAATATAAATTATTAATGTTGAATCACATTGTTTCGAACGATCTTTTTATATGAGATATTTAAAACGTTCACAAATGAAAACTTTTATGTATATACATACTCTTGAGTCGAAAAAGATTTACATCGCATTCATTTTTTACAAACGACATATAAACTTTCAACATAATCAGGTTTTTATAAGTTTTGAGTAATTTTAATTTCTATTTTTGAGTTTCAATACTTCAAAAAGTTGAAAAAATTTAGTAGAATACTTTAAAACTATGTGATAAAAACTTGTTTTATGATAAAATGATCACTAATAGAAGTCTTGAAAGTCATATTATGATCAAACTTGATGGATAGTGGAAGCAAATAAGTGACATTATATAAGAGAAAGATGGAATATCATATATGTATGCGAATCAATGTGGGACAAAGAGAAAAAAGTTATATTTGTATCTTGAAGAGTCATTGGACATATGAAAAGACATTAAAGTTTCAAATCAATATGGTACTTGGAAATATGCCTCTTTTATAAAATATATAGATATATATAGATATAGATATAGATATAGATATAGATATAGATATAGATATAGATATAGATATGTGGTTTTGTTTATATATTTGATCAAAGTTATCATCATATATTGTGTATTTGCCTATTTATTGTTATATTATTTTTTGTTTAAATTTATGTGATATATTCAGGAAAGTCATTATATTCAATTAAGGTTGTGTTTGGCGCGTCACAGTTAGCGTATAAACTAACGTTTTTTTTCAAGCGTTTTTAGTTTGACATGTTTGGGAATCCAAAAACTAACTCATAAGCTAGCTAACAAGCTAGGTTTTTTAAACGATACTAATAGTGACGTTTTGAGTAGCGGTTTCAAAATATACACATTTTACCCTCACAAGGGATATGCTTCCTTTATCCCAATTTATCTACGCTTCCTTATCCCAAATATTATATACGCTTTCTTTATCCCAAATTGACATATATCTATGCATCATTTACCCTTAATAACTATATTCGAAGAAATGACTCGACATATACGATTTTCAACATCGTTGAACAACATTTTGATTACATACATTCAGAAGAACAATTTAACCATTCAATATCTAATCATGCGAACATTCAAGAGTCACATCACGAGATGCGAGAATTTCGTGATAATATTGCGAATATGATATGGGATGTAAGAAATTTATTTTAAAATCTGTAATATTTTATTTAGTATTTATTAGAATTTAATTTAATGTTTTATGGTTTTTCTTATAATATTGAATTAATTTTGTGCATGTCCTTTTATGTCATTTTACAATTTTCAGCTAGTTTTATCGGTTAGTTTTTACCAAACGTCATTTATTATCAGCTAGTTTTTCAGCTCAATTAGTTTTTCAATTAGTCGCTAGTTTTCTAGATACCGCTAGTTTTTCAGCTAGCATGTAGTTTTTCAGTTAGTCTGTCAAACACAGCCTAAGCTTTAATTGTTTTTTATTCAATTAAACTCAACATTTAGTTAAATGTTTACAATTTTATATTAGTAGCTGGTTATGCTGTTTTTATATTTTTACAACTGATGATGTATAGGGTCAAAATGTAATGCTCAAAATGTAAGGACTTAAATTAATAAAAAATGAAAATTCAACTTTAAATTATTACAATGGTCAAAATGTAAATACTTTAATAAATATTTTCTTTTAATATATAACTTAAATTATAACAATCTCTAAAATATTAAACTTAATTAAATAAAAAACAATTAATATTAATAAAATATAGATTACAATTTTGGTCCATATGGTTGACATGAAATTACATTGGGAGCCATCATTTTGAAATCTCACATCTAGGGTCCCTGTGATGGTCAAAATATAACAAAATTGGTCACTGGTCATATGAAAAGACCAAACTGCCATTTTCAATTTCTTTTTTCTTTTTTTAATATATTATATATTACATTAATTAAAAATAAAAGAAAATTTCATTTTCACCTCTAATTTCCTTCTCTAAATGCTCTCGACTATTCTTCCTCCACCGTCACTCGTCTCCGGCATCCGTGCTTCGTGAAGATGCAGTTCCCGATGACCCGCTTATCTAATGAGTCAAATCAGTGGTCAACCGCCTGAGCTTTCTACTCCAACTTCGTCGTGCGAACCATAACGCCGCTTATTGTGGTGGAGTTTGACACATGTATAAACACAGAATTCAACGAGACACATGGGAATCACATGGGAATTGACCTTAATTACATTGAATCAGACCAACTCCGACGGGTATGTCTAGACCAATTCAACCATTACTCACCTATCACAACTCAGCTATCGCTAATTACATATCTTTTGATATGCATGTTGGGTTTTCCGCTACTAAAACCACTTAGATCGAAGCATAGAGGGCTCTAGCATGGAGTTTTAGCGACACTGGCATTGCAGTAACATTAATACTACTAACTTACCGTTTTCTTACCTCAATCAGATTCAAATTCTGGTTTATCCACTAGAGCTAAGGTAGGTATCATATTTGGTTCGGTGGCGTTCTTTCTATGCTGCTAGGTGTTTGTTATTATGTCAGGCTAAAACACCAATCCACGAACCATGAAGATGAAAACGAATACTTGGAGCTCGATAGGGTTTGATATGAGAGCTCGATTAGGCGATTTGGATTAGTAAAATTGTATACACAATGTGGAAAACCTGAAACTACATGATTGGTGGGTACCCTTGGTTATTTGGCATCGGAATTGGGCATGCTGGCATCACCGACGACCGCTAGTGATGTTTACACCTTTGGAGTGGTGGTGCTAAAGGTGGCGTGTGGTTGGAAACCGATACAAACATGGCAGGAGACGGAGGAGGATGTGATTTTTGTTGATTTGTTTAGAGAGAAGTATACAGAATGAAAGTTGGTTACATTTGCAGATCGGAGAATTGAGGGGGAATCTGACGAGGATGAAATGGAAGCGGTTTTTAAGCTAGGGTTAAGTTGTTGCCACCTTGATCCGGTGTTCTTGCCCACCATGAAGGAAGTGGTTGCACTACTCATGGTTAGAGTTTGAGCCGCCATATCCAAATCCGCACCTGCCCCAATTGAGATTCCGATCGAACGGAAACGCATAGAGAGAGAGAGGGTGTTTTGGCTCTATTTTTTCTTTTTATTGTAATTATCTATATAAAAATATGTATAAAAAAAGGAAAAAGAAATTGAAAATGGCAGTTGGTCTTTTCATGTGGACAAGGGACCAAATTTGTTATATTTTTACTACCACAAGGACCCTGGATGTTGATTTTCAAAAGGATAACTCCGAATGTAATATCATATCAACCACAGAGACCAAAATTATAATTTACTCTAAAATATATAATCAAAATATAACAACTTTTCTAATATATCCCTAAATATATTATTACAAACAGTATCTATTTTTCAAATTATTAATTTACACATCCAACCCTTCTAAAAGTTATTAAAATGAAAAAATATTTTGACGTTAGCGGACAGAGAAGAAGCCGTGCATTTCGCGCAAAAACGGGATTCGTCTCATCATCTTCCAGAAAGAGAAACATCCGTCTTTTCTTCTTCTCAGCGGCTTTCTCTCTGTATATTCTCTCTCAAATTCACACTCGTTTCTTTCTTTCGATTCCTTCATCAATAGTGAAAGGAATTGGATGCCATTGGTGAGTTTCTAATTTGTTTCTTATATTAATCCAACATTTTCGAGAAACAAATCTCATCGTTGTGGAGTTTAATTGTTGTTCGTGTATCGTGTTGCTTGCTGCTCAAATAATCTAGAAAGAGAGAGTTTCGTTGAGAATTTAGTTTGAATTTGTGAAAATGAGTTCGTCGTCAGCTCAGTACGATCTATCATTTAAGATCTTGTTGATCGGAGATTCTGGTGTCGGCAAAAGTAGTATTCTCTTCAGTTTCGTTTCAAATTCTCTCGAGGAGCTTTCCCCTACTATCGGTAACTTAATTTCAGCTTCAGTAAATTGTTTGATTGAATTATAACTTTTAGATTTTGAATTCTCTGAACTTTTAGTTTTTCTGGAAGTATCATGATACAGAAATTATGCAGAATTTGTGTGTATAGTTAGAAACTAATAAACGTATGTATTCATATGCTATGCTAACACATTAATATGCTTGATATTTTGTATATCTAGTAATACGATTTCACATTTGAACTTCTGAAGTGCATATTTATAAATTACAACATGAATATCAACCAAAGTGTAGTAACTTGTAAAAGAAAAGTTGATCCACATTTTTCTGTAAAGTTTACACTTTTATATGATGTAACAATGATAATAGCAGCTTAGTTTTGTACAGGTGTTTTAGCACTAGAATGTTTTATACGATGCAACAATGATAATAGAAAAATGGAGTAATTTCATCTTGAAAACTTTTCACAAAGTAAATATTATAATACTAATGACACAAATATTGTTGCATTTTTTATTTAACCAGTGGGACATTCTTCATGAAATTTGGTATAACTGGTAATGTTTTCTTTAAAATGAAAGAAACATCTTACTTCATGAATTATATTATTGCTAAAAATACTAGAGTATGTGTGTTATTCACAAGCTGCTTTAGATTCTACTTAATTTCCTCTTATCATTGACCAGGGGTTGACTTCAAAATCAAGCAGCTTACTGTTGGTGGAAAGAGATTAAAGCTTACAATTTGGGACACAGGTAAGTATTGTCAATAATATAGAAATGAGGGTCCCACAATCATGGTTATTTAATCTTCATTCAGTAAAAAATTATCTGTTGATGTGTATTGCAGCTGGACAGGAAAGATTTAGAACATTGACAAGCTCTTATTACAGAGGTGCTCAAGGCATTATTCTTGGTAAGCATGACTACTTCACATTGCTACATTAATAAGTCCATTTTTTACCTTTACTGGTTTATTCATTTTTTATTCGTGGAATATAAAGTCTTGAAAATTCTACCAAATTTTAGCAATATGATCTATATACAAAGCAAATTTTACTGCTATAATTTGGTTTTTCAATTAATGCCCTAATAAGAAAAAGTTCAAAAGCAAAATGTTGCAACTAGGTAGGTTTTTCTATGTATAATGTATTAATATGAAAAAAATGAAGGTACAATGCTATAATAATAAAGAAATAAAAGTAGAATGCTATAATACACAAATAAATGGAAGTATATAGCTATTTTGGGGTTTTAACCCTTCTATATATAGCCATTCGTTTAGGGTTAAATGGAAGATATAATAACTCATTTCATTTGTTTTTGTATTATAGCATACTACGTCTTTTATTACAACATTATACTTTAATTTTTTTTTATTTAGGCATTGTACTTTTAAATTTTACCAAGTTATAGTAATGAAATTGGTTTGTATTAGGATGGATCCAATAAATGGGTAGAAATTTTAAATTAAAATGCGGTAATTAGAGATATGAAAGTAGAATGCTATAATAAACAAGTCAATCAAAGTAATTGTTATATTTATATTTAACCCTTTATTTAATATGTTTCAATAAAACTAATAATATGCCTTTATAAGCATATGATGTTACAAGGAGAGATACATTTACAAGCTTGTCAGACGTATGGGCTAAAGAAGTCGAGCGTTACTCCACTAATCAAGACTGTGTCAAGATGCTTATTGGAAATAAAGTTGACAAAGTAAGTTTTATAAACTAAATACTTTTCTTATTTATTTCTATAAACAAAACTCGACATAAATTCATCTTCGAAGAACCTAACATAAAGGGTTAAATGCAAGAAATGGCAACGTACTTTCTTTGATTTGGTTATTATAGCATCCTACTTTTTTTCTTGTCAAAACATTATACTTCGAAAATTTACGTAGATTTAGCAATTTCATAAAGGGGTAAAATTTTTAAATTTAATGTTCTAAAATTTAATGTTCAAATAAGAAAAAGAATCTAACATAAAATTGTATAATTGAGTAGATTTTTTTTCAAGTATCTTGACTTAATAAGAAAATAGTTGAAAGTAAAATGTTGTAATAGAAAGAAATGGAAGTAACTTGCTATAATAGAAATAAATGGAAGTTATTTTATGTATTTAGGGTCTTTGATTTTGTTTTTTATATATCTTGATTTTAGACATATATAAATTTGTATTATAGGACACTGAAAGGTTTGTAAGCAAGGAAGAAGGCATGGCTCTTGCAAAAGAACTCGGATGCTTATTTTATGAGTGCAGTGCTCGAACTCTAGAAAATGTACACCAATGCTTCGAAGAGCTTGCATTGAAGGTAAATAAAACCTCTAATTTTTGTAATTTTTATAATTTATAACGTTTATAAATAACTAATATAAATTTTCCTTTTATCGATTTATAAATAATGTTTGTAACTTTATAATGCTTACTAATTAATAATGTTTATTTTTAAATCTGACCAAACCAGTCAGATTAAGCCCGATCCAGACCATCAGTTCAGCATTTTGAACGCAATTGGTTTAGACTGGACCGGGCTTTGTGTGCCCGGTTGGACTTTTTGCACCTCTAACAATATCATGAAAAGTGGGACCCACAAAATGAAATTTTGTTTTTTAGAGTCTTGAAAACATTATTATATAAATAGTTGACTTTCTTGACTTTTTATTATTATTAAAAGATTATGGAGGTGCCTAGTCTTGTTGAAGAAGGGTCTACACTAATGACAAGAAATTTACTAAAGCCAAAACCAGAAGACCAATCAACAACTATGGATAGTTGTTGTTCATAAACTTTTAACTTTTTTTTTTCTTTTTTTTAGTTGTGTTTGTTGGTATGATTGTAACGGAAAAACAAGGTGATGAGTTGGTGGTGGTTTATAGTGTGATTGATGAAGTATGATGTGAATAAAAAGTGCTTTGAATTGGTTTTGTCAATTTAGGGAATAAAATTGTTAGTAAGACCTAATTAAAAAACTTGGTAATTTGAATTTTAAAAATATATGTGACCATTAAGTGCATAAAAATGTTAGTAAGACCTAATTAAAAAGTTGTTACCTTAGTTACAAATTTAACAAAAACGTTGTATATGTGCATGTCAACTATACTTGATAAAGAAAATAGTTTGTTACCACAGTTACAATTTGTTACCAAATACGCAAGAAAGAGATGGCTGGTTTCCAATAAAATAAATTAAGCTCGATACAAAAATGTTAGTTTATTTAAAAACAATTTCTTAAAGCATCCCTGTTCATAATTCTTTCTAAGAATTTAAGGTTTGTCTAGTTGTGTCATCATAAATAGATCATGTATCATATATAGATATTTAATACGATATAATTCAACGATTGATCTTTACTATGACTTCAAATTATTTTCATGTCATCTTTCCACTAGCTTTAGCCTATATTGAATTTAACCAACTTTCCTCGTCTATGTAAAATGCTCTAGAAAACTCCTTATATTTTGTTGGTTTTTTTGAACATACATCATAATTTAATACGTATATTTTAATAAAATATAGTACTAGATAATAATATCTAAATAGTAAAATTATAAAAATATAACTAGACATTTATATTTGATAGTATTAATTAATTAGTAACATATTTAATACTTTAATATAATTAAAGAGGTAAAATAAAAATATGAGAGAATGTGAAGGGTAAAATATACAAAACCTAAAAGTAGTTAGCCACTCGATATATACCGAGTGGTAAAATATACAAAACCTAAAAGTGGTCAATAACAATAAAAATAAATTACTCTAATGGTGTGGAGTGGTCTTACGTGGTCAAACAAATAAAAATTACTCATAAAAACTCTCATTGAAGATACTCTAGCTACATAATATGCTAAGAATGGTACCTACAATACTAAATACCCTCAATGGGTTTTTTTTATTAATTTGAGAATTCCTAGAATAAACTTTTTAATACATTAAGTCGCTTATATTTAAAGTTTTTCATCAAAAAGTTTTTGAAAAAAATTAGATAATAAGATTAACATTATCTGATAAGAAAATGAAATAAAGTGGTGAGGTTGTTGTTAAGCCAGTTGTTACAGATTTAAAAATATAAAATTTCTCATAAGTACAACAAAAATGAAACTTTGGGATACACTATCTTAATGAAAGTTAGATAATAAGATTAAAAAAGTGAAATTTGATCATTATCAATAATATATTCTCTAAAAATAATATAAAAGACCGATAAATAGACCATAAGCAAACTGTTTATTTTTTAATTAAAGGAAACTAAAAGTTATGATACTATATTTTTTATAAATTCACATTATATTTCAAATTCTAAATTCATATTATTTTTATTTGACTCCTTAGTCTTTAAATGATTTTATTATTTTTGATTTTATTGAGAAAAATAGATAAAACCAATTTTTATCTTATATTATTAATTTATATTTTTATGATTATGTTATATTTTGAATTCAAAATTATAAAACAAGAAAAGAATTAATATGACAAATTTAATTTCATTATTATTTTCAGTTGTAGGGTTGTCTAAACAATTATGGTTTCCATTTTTTATGGGTAAACTTTACTAGAGGAGTATATACAAAGATAAAACTTTCTAATAGTAATTTTTTTTATATATAAAAGTGAATAAGGGATTGAAAACTAATTGAAAAATATTTTTAAACTAATAAGTTTAATAGAAACATATTTATATATTTTTATTAAATATTTATCTGTTAAAAAGTTTTTATTTAAAAAATTAAAATATTTTTTTTGTTAATATTATTAAAGTACTATTTACACATATGAGTCTAACGAAAAAGATCTACAACAATACGCTACTCATAAACTATATTTATGTTATTATTAGTACGTTTATATATATATATATATATATATATATATATATATATATATATATATATATATATATATATATATATATATATATATATAATTTTGAGATAATTTATGTTAGTATATTTCATATATTTTTAATGTTGGATCGTATATAATAATTGACTCTAAAAATATGACTATGTTTTTTTGTTCAATTTTTTGATGAAAAATTATTATTCATACATATGACATATGATAGATGTATTTTTAGTTTTGCTTATTTTGATTATATTTAAAGTGTTTATGTTTATAATTGATCGATTAATTTATTTTTAATATATTAATTTAGTTTTGCACAGAGCACATGAATATGTCTAGTGTATATATAAAACAAGGAGCATATCATAAGAAATCACGAAGATTTGAAGTTTGGCAATTTTCTACGCATGCAGAATAAGGATAAACATGCATTTCTCTTTTGCATCAAAATATTGTTTTTCTTTATACATTCTATAATCAAGATAATTAAGGTGATAACCTTTTTACAAAATCTTAAAATCATGAAAATCAAATAATCGAATCAAGATGAATGCAAAATGTTATAATGGACATTAAAGTGAAAGTCGGATGCTATGAATGACATTAAGATGATTGCAAAATGCTATAATTTACCATTAAACTAAAATATTGCTAAAATTATGATTAAGATGAAAATATAATGCTATAATCGACACTAACTTCAAAGTTGAATGGTATAAAACAAAAAAATAAAAAGTAAAATGTCGTTCCAAAATCATTTTCCATATATTGTTATTATTGAAATATATTCTGGTAGCTTCCTTTTCCCATACAGTCTTCTATACGATTTCTTAAGAAACAAACTATTGATTTGATGAAAGTGAAACATCTTCTTATTTAATGAATTCATACCACAATCCCACCATTTTCAGCAGGAACATAGTTTGACTTTCTGAAGAAGTCAACTATGTTAACTAAGCACCATGAATTAGAAAAGTTTATATAATAATAAAAACATTAATAATATAATTTGATATACTTAATATGACAACAATAATAATATATGATAGTACGATGTAGACATTATCTAACTAAACAATTGTTTCTAGATAGCTTCTGTTGTGGAAATTACTACAAGAATTTGCATTGCCAATATTTCACTTTCATAACCAGAGGCTCCATGACCTACAATTAATAAATAGGCTTTTAAGCAAATAGTTCTCTTCCGATAATTATATTTCTTTTGATAAAATTGTAAATATTAATTAAATTAATCAGTAAAGGTCCTCTAATCCTTCTAACTCCATTATGCCCATTCGTTTCACTGGTCCGATGGTGGGGCAATTTTGTCTCTCGATTGAAATCAATTATCGCTAAAAGCATAACATCATCACATTAACACTTCATCTCATAAGTCAGTCCGTGAAGTTAATTTGGAACAGTGTTTTTGGAAATCACCTCTATGCTAAACAAAGTAGAATATGATATGGGAGAGGGTTAAAATACAAGAAATAGCAACGTACTTTTATTGATTTGTTTATTGTAGCATCATACTTTGGAATATCTACCCAATTAGAGTAATGTCATTCAAATACAAAGCAATTACATGGTCCAGAAGTGCAATTCACTTATTTCCTAAAAACTAAAAACTATATGGACCAAAAGTGTAACATTATTGCAACTTAAAAACTACAGGGACCAAAACTGTAATTTACTAATTTCCTGTGAATTAAAAGGAAGATATAATATAATAAAATATGGTACATTCAAATATTCAATACCTTTATGCTATCAGAAAGAGCTGCAACATTTGTAACACGTGGCAAAATCCCATATTCAGCCAATAACCCCACCAAGGATGAAATAAGAATATACCTCTCATCTTCAGCAACCTAAGGGGTAAAAATGGGAATGACAATAAATAAAAAATAATCAAAAGAGGTTCCAAAAGACACATGTTAGACACATGACTTACTTTCAACTCATGAGGTAATTTTAGATTTTCATCAAGAACACCTTTTCTACGAGCCAGTTCATTTGCTGCAGCCTCAATAGCTTCATTTTGCTTCTCATCAAGCGCCTGTCACCAATCAAAATATTTGTAAAAAAATTACCGATTTGCCCTTAAACAATCATTACAAAATGAACATCTTGGTGAGTTGACAATCTTGTCTACCATAAGTTTTCTGAATGTTGTAAAGGTATTTTCCTTTCAGACACTATGATTGTATCTTAATTTATCAAGGGTAAAATGGTCATTTCATTATATTGGTGTACTCGGTCTAAAAATGAAACCTCTTCGTTTATACTACACTTACTCCGCATAGGCATCGTTTATCCATTCCGCACTTTATGTATACAACACTTAATTGAAAAAAATAAATAAATAAAAAGAAACAGCCCTAAGTATTTGATCAAACAATGAATAAAAACATAAGCAAATTTAATTTAAGGGAAAGAGAACAAACCAATCGTAGCCCCGCAAATTTCTTTTCCAATGTATATTTTTCATTCATTAATTATCGTTCCTGAAGTCATTAAATCCAAGTATTGGTATAAAAGATTCATATATATATATATATATATATATATATATATATATATATATATATATATATATATATATATATATATATATATATATATATATATATATATATACAAAAGAGGCGAGATAAAAAAATCAACCAAAAGGAAAAATATATACCTTGACACTTGCAAAAGTAATTTGATGTCATTGTAGCCCATGGAAAAAATCAAAAAATAAATATAAAAATTTAAATTCTATTTAGCCTTGATCGCCAAAAAAATTGAGCATAACTCATGTGATTAGCATTCTAATTCCATATAATTCCATAAAACAAATAGATTATTTTATTATTAATCATTAGCCTAAACACAATTATTTCATTATTAAGCAAACAAAAACCGATGATTACCGATTCAACTTTTGGTGTTCATTTGCAGATGAAAAGATCAAATAACTTTTGAATACATCTGCAATAATCAAAATGGGTTCGTGATTTCAGTCAATGAGAAGATCAACACAACTGTAATAAGAGAAAATTTTCAAACAGTTGCAGTAAGCAAAAATCGAAAAAAAAAGAACAGGAGAGAGAAAGATTCATATAGAGTGTAACACCCCAATTTTTCACACAAATTTTTTTTTTTACAAACTTTATTACAACATTTGAGAACAAACCATGTATTTTCATTACAAACGGGGTATCACGAATTTGTTTCACAACCACGGTTCAAACCTGTTTATCATACACTTTATACAAATACAAACGCTACGGTCCCACACCCGACTCTTCTAACGCCCTTCCGGTTTACCTGAGTACATAGCATTTAAAACAAATACGTGAGACATAACGTCTCGTGAGCATTATGGGTTTAGACCCAAAACAATTTACCAATTATATCATTATCCTTTAAATTTCCAAGTTTTACATTTCCTGTGAGCGCACCCACAGGTACTCATTATTTCATGATGGTACATTCCTACGAGCGCACCCGTAGGTTTTATACGAGACGCACCCGTATAACTACTTCCCCAATAGCATGAAACAGATTCATCTACCAAGGTAAGACAACTACTTCGCGACGGGAGGTACCATCCCAGTAGTGTCTTATTGCCACCCCTACCGCAGCAGGCCGTGGTCTTTATCCGGATACTAAAGCAACTTATCATCATGAGCCAATCACATTGTTAGTCACTGTATTTCTGGTTCCATTTCTTTCACATTATAATCATACTTTTAAAGACATAAACCACTTTGACTCCAAAATACTTTAAATAAAATTCATTTAGCTATGTACTCGAAAATCCACATAACACTCACCTCGAGTCACCTAGGGATCAGTTAGTCTTTTGCACTCCTTTTTCCTTCGCTTGGTTCACCGTATTTGAACCACCACCTATTTTTTACAAAATATACGTTTATATTCAATTCATATATATAACAACTAACTTACAGCACAAGAGTGTCATACGATGCTACTACGGGTTATAATAAATGTATAACCATTAATAAACTCGTTTTATCGTTTTCTTCGAAATACGCGTATTCTGCTACAGTACCCCAGAGGGGTCGTATTTCAGTTCCGACTCTTTTCCATGAAATCTTAAGCCATATTAGACTTGTGTTTCAAATTTGGAGTTCATTGGACAAGTCTAACTTAAATTTCAAATTTAAGTTTTGACAGGAATAGTACTTTTAGCCTCTGTCGCTACAGTAACTTTTCCGCAAGGTCGGATTACGGATTTGACCATTCCCGACATGTTCTTATACCATTTTAGGGTTGTGACTAAAATTTCAGGTCAATCGGACATGTCTAGCTATGGTTTCTAGCGTTTGAGTTATTTGAAAATTTTAACATTTTTGGTCCCTGTCTGGCCCCTGACTGAAGGCGCACTGCGCCTGGGCGCACCCCGCCCTGGTCCTGGGCGCACTGCGCCTGGCGCCTGGGCAGGCTCCTGATCAGTCGCGATTTGGCACTGTAGCATGCAGTTTTGAGGCTTTAAGCTCTTATTCTAGGTCTTAATCACCTGGGGTTTGTTCTAGGACTAAAACCCTTAACTAATAACATGTTTTTAGCCATTAAAAACACTTCAATAACTCAATTACAGAAATTAAAGTTCTTGGCTAAACTTGAAAATTCTCAAGAATAACATTCTACTTTCATGTTTTTGAGTTAAGTTCTTAACTAATGGCTTATTGGGAGCATTAGTTACTTAACCCACATGATTTATAACTGCAATTGCAGTTTCAATTCCATCCAAAAACCCAAATGAAGAACACACCCAAAAACTAGGTTAAAACAAAGGAATTCTTACCTTGTTTACTTTGGAATCACCAATTCCAAGGTTTGAATTCAATTCTTTGAACTTGATTTGCAGCTCTTCGTGATCGTTCGTAGCCTTCTCCAGAGCTCTAGAAGCTGCTCTACATTTCTAGTGAATGAGAAACTTATCATTTTTTTTTATTTTATATTTATTACACTTACATTTTAGTCCCTTGATTTCTAGCTTTTCTACAAAAATGGTCCTAAGACCATAACTTTGCAACCAAAGTTCCATTAACTCTTAACTTAACATTTTCTTGACATTTTTGGTCATTTCCATGTCAAATGACCATTATGCCCTTTTTGGCCATATTTCACTATTTATGCGGTAAAACTCCAACTTTCTTATAAACTTTTATTTCTTATGTTATTATTTCACAAATACATATTATTTTACATATTAACTTCATAACGTATCAAAAGACCGTTTTACCCTTTTACAATTTTTCGCCCTTTTTACCCGATTATTTTACATTTTATTACACATTTTCACGGGTTCTTACAACCTCTCCCCCTTAAGAGGATTCCGTCCTCGGAATCTTCTCATAATTCGTGAAATTCGGGTATCTTTTCTTCATTTCTTCTAGCGTCTCCCAAGTTAAATCCGAGCCTGACGCGTGCTTCCATTTGACCAAGACTAAGTCAATTTCCTTGTTTCTCAACTTCTTGGTTCTCACCTCCAACATTGCTTCTGGTTCTTCTATCAGCTTATTCGGGGCTTTTACTGTTAGGTCTTTTAACGGGATGACAAGTTCACTTTTTCCAAAGTACTTTTTCAAATAACACACATGGAACGTATCATGTATACCACTCAGTTCACGTGGTAATTCTAATTTGAAAGCTTGTTCACCAATTCTTTTCAAGATTTTGAATGGTCCAATATATCTTGGACTCAGTTTACCCTTCTTTCCAAATCTTACCACACCTTTCCACGGTGACACTTTGAGCATTACAAGATCACCTTCCTTTAAGTCGTAAGGTCTCTTCTTCAAATCTGCATAACTCTTCTGCCTATCTTGAGCAGCTTTCATATTAGCTTGAATTATTTTGATCTTTTCGTTTGTTATTCTTACAATTTCCGGCCCAGTCATTTTAGTCTCTCCCGCTTCCAACCAGCACAAAGGGGTTCTGCACTTTCTGCCATATAGAGCTTCGAATGGTGGCATTCCAATACTGAAATGATAGCTGTTGTTATAAGAAAATTCCACCAATGGCAAGTGCTCGTCCCAATTTCCACCAAAATCCAAAGCACATGATCGTAGCATATCTTCTACGGTCTGGATAGTTCGTTCACTTTGCCCGTCAGTCTGGGGATAAGCGGTACTCATTTTAATTTTTGTCCCCATACGTTCTTGTAGTGCCTCCCACAATTTTGAGGTAAACCGTAGGTCTCTGTCAGACACAATTGACAAGGGAGCTCCATGAAGTCGTATAACTTCATCCTTGTATATCTGCGCCAACGTTTCCAATTGCGTATTTTCATTAATCGCCAAAAACATAGCACTCTTGGTCAAACGGTCAACAATGACCCATATACCATTATGACCCCTTCTGGTTCTTGGCAATCCAAATATGAAATCCATGGTTATGTCTTCCTATTTCCCCGCTGGAATTTGCAGTGGTTGAGTATTTCCATATGGGGCTTGGTGTTCCGCTTTCACCTGTGCACAGGTTACACATTTAGAGATATATTTGACAATTCTTTTCTTCATTCCCGGCCACCAATACTGTTCTTTGAGATCCCGATAAGTTTTCGTACTTCCAGGATGAATGGAATACTTTGACTTATGAGATTCTTCTAGAATCAACTTTCAGATTCCACCTGCTTTTGGTACCCATATACGGTTTCTGACTGTCTTCAGTCCTTGAGTATTTTCCCCAAACACCAAATCCTTTCCCAGCTTTTCCTTCTTTAAATCTCATCTTTCCAATACTTGCTTTTGTGCGTCTTTGATGCTTCTATCAGGCTTGATTTCAATTCAGTCTTCATTAACCTCTCTTGACTTTTCTTTTCATGAAACTTCCTGCTTAAGGCATCTGCTACCACATTCGCTTTCCCAGGGTGGTAAGCGATTTCACAGTCATAATCATTTATTAGCTCCAGCCACCTACTTTGCCTCATATTGAGATCTTTCTGTGAAAATACGTATTGCAAGCTTTTATGATCCGTGTACAAGGTGCACTTTGTTCCGTACAAGTAATGCCTCCAGATTTTTAATGCAAACACAATTGCTGCCAATTCCAAATCGTGCGTTGCATACCGACTTTCGGGTTCTTTTAATTGACGAGAAGCGTATGCTATCACCTTTCCCCGCTGCATTAGTACACAACCCAATCCTCTATTAGAGGCATCACTATACACCACGAAATCTTCAGTTCCCTCTGGTAGGGTAAGAACCGGCGCATTGCATAACCTCTCTTTTAGCGTCTCAAATGCTTTCTCTTGTTCCGCTCCCCATTCAAATTTTACCCCTTTCCTTGTTAGCTTCGTAAGAGGTACTGCGATTCGTGAAAAATCTTGGATGAACCGTCGGTAGTACCCGGCGAGTCCAAGAAAACTTCTCACTTCCGTCGGAGTCTTGGGAATTTCCCATTTCATCACTGCCTCCACCTTTGCTGGATCTACTTTAATGCCTTGGATGGAGACGACGTGTCCAAGGAATTGCACCTCCCTCAGCCAGAATTCGCACTTCGAAAATTTTGCATATAATTTCTCTTTCTTTAGAACTTCCAACACCGTTCTCAGATGATTCTTGTGGTCTTCTGCATTCTTCGAATAGATAAGAATGTCATCAATAAAGACACTAACAAACTTATCAAGGAACGGCTTGCACACCCTATTCATTAAATCCATGAAGATTGTCAGGGCATTCGTCAGACCAAAAGGCATGACCAGAAATTCGTAGTGCCCGAGTGCGAAAAGCAGTCTTCTCAATATCTTCATCTCTTACCCGCACCTGGTGATAACCCGACCGGAGATCAATCTTCGAGAAATAGTCAGCGCCTTGCAACTGATCAAACAGATCGTCTATCCGTGGTAGCGGGTAACGATTCTTGATGGTAATTTTGTTGAGTTCACGGTAGTCAATGCACATTCGCATCGTGCCATCCTTTTTCTTGACAAACAGCACCGGTGCACCCCAAGGAGACACACTGGGGCGGATGAAGCCTTTATCCAGCAATTTCTGTAATTGTGACATCAACTCTCGCATTTCGGTCGGGGCCAAACGGTATGGAGCACGAGCGATAGGTGAAGCTCCAGGTACAAGATCAATTCGGAATTCTACTTGTCTCTCTGGTGGCAACCCGAGTAAGTCATCTGGAAACATTTCAGGATATTCTTTCACCACGTCGATGTCATGTGTAAGAACCCGTGAAAATGTGTAATAAAATGTAAAATAATCGGGTAAAAAGGGCGAAAAATTGTAAAACGGTAAAACGGACTTTTGACACGTTATGAAGTTACTATGTAAAATAATATGTATTTGTGAAATAATAACATAAGAAATAAAAGTTTATAAGAAAGTTGGAGTTTTACCGCATAAATAGTGAAATATGGCCGAAAAGGGCATAATGGTCATTTGATATGGAAATGACCAAAAATGTCAAGAAAATGTTAAGTTAAGAGTTAATGGAACTTTGGTTGCAAAGTTATGGTCTTAGGACCATTTTTGTAGAAAAGCTAGAAACCAAGGGACTAAAATGTAAGTGTAATAAATATAAAATAAAAAAAATGATAAGTTTCTCATTCACTGGAAATTTAGAGCAGCTTCTAGAGCTCTGGAGAAGGCTATGAACGATCACGAAGAGCTGCAAATCAAGTTCAAAGAATTGAATTCAAACCTTGGAATTGGTGATTCCAAAGTAAACAAGGTAAGAATTCCTTTGTTTTAACCTAGTTTTTGGGTGTGTTCTTCATTTGGGTTTTTGGATGGAATTGAAACTGCAATTGCAGTTATAAATCATGTGGGTTAAGTATCTAATGCTCCCAATAAGCCATTAGTTAAGAACTTAACTCAAAAACATGAAAGTAGAATGCTATTCTTGAGAATTTTCAAGTTTAGCCAAGAACTTTAATTTCTGTAATTGAGTTATTGAAGTGTTTTTAATGGCTAAAAACCTGTTATTAGTTAAGGGTTTTAGTCCTAGAACAAACCCCAGGTGATTAAGACCTAGAATAAGAGCTTAAAGCCTAAAAACTGCATGCTACAGTGCCAAATCGCGACTGATCAGGAGCCTGCCCAGGCGCCAGGCGCAGTGCGCCCAGGACCAGGGCGGGGTGCGCCCAGGCGCAGTGCGCCCCATACCTGGCGCAGTGCGCCTTCAGTCAGGGGCCAGACAGGGACCAAAAATGTTAAAATTTTCAAATAACTCAAACGCTAGAAACCATAGCTAGACATGTCCGATTGACCTGAAATTTTAGTCATAACCCTAAAATGGTATAAGAACATGTCGGGAATGGTCAAATCCGTAATCCGACCTTGCGGAAAAGTTACTGTAGCGGCAGAGGCTAAAAGTACTATTCCTGTCAAAACTTAAATTTGAAATTTAAGTTAGACTTGTCCAATGAACTCCAAATTTGAAACACAAGTCTAATATGGCTTAAGATTTCATGGAAAAGAGTCGGAACTGAAATACGACCCCTCGGGGGTACTGTAGCAGAATACGCGTATTTCGGAGAAAACGATAAAACGAGTTTATTAATGGTTATACATTTATTATAACCCGTAGTAGCATCGTATGACACTCTTGTGCTGTAAGTTAGTTGTTATATATATGAATTGAATATAAACGTATATTTTGTAAAAAATAGGTGGTGGTTCAAATACGGTGAACCAAGCGAAGGAAAAAGGAGTGCAAAAGACTAACTGATCCCTAGGTGACTCGAGGTGAGTGTTATGTGGATTTTTGAGTACATAGCTAAATGAATTTTATTTAAAGTATTTTGGAGTCAAAGTGGTTTATGTCTTTAAAAGTATGATTATAATGTGAAAGAAATGGAACCAGAAATACAGTGACTAACAATGTGATTGGCTCATGATGATAAGTTGCTTTAGTATCCGGATAAAGACCACGGCCTGCTGCGGTAGGGGTGGCAATAAGACACTACTGGGATGGTACCTCCCGTCGCGAAGTAGTTGTCTTACCTTGATAGATGAATCTGTTTCATGCTATTGGGGAAGTAGTTATACGGGTGCGTCTCGTATAAAACCTACGGGTGCGCTCGTAGGAATGTACCATCATGAAATAATGAGTACCTGTGGGTGCGCTCACAGAAAATGTAAAACTTGGAAATTTAAAGGATAATGATATAATTGGTAAATTGTTTTGGGTCTAAACCCATAATGCTCACGAGACGTTATGTCTCACGTATTTATTTTAAATGCTATGTACTCAGGTAAACCGGAAGGGCGTTAGAAGAGTCGGGTGTGGGACCGTAGCGTTTGTATTTGTATAAAGTGTATGATAAACAGGTTTGAACCGTGGTTGTGAAACAAATTCGTGATACCCTGTTTGTAATAAAAATACATGGTTTGTTCTCAAATGTTGTAATAAAGTTTGTAAAAAAAAAAAATTTGTGTGAAAAATTGGGGTGTTACAATTTGGTATCAGAGCCATGGTTTAAGCGAATTAGGTTGGGTAACCATCCTAGGCTTAAACTAGTGGATTAATAGTAAGTAAAGTAGTAGTATTAGGTACTAACTAACGGGGTAGAATTGCTAATTTATAACGTTGAAATCCACAGCGACCAAGGGAAATCAGGGGGTCTTGTGATAACATCAGGGCCAAAGCATATAGATGGTTAAAATAATATTGGGCCCGTATTATTGTAACCACAGGATATGCTTTGGAAATGGTGAAGTCACTAGGAAACCTGAGGAATTTGGTTGTGGAAATTAGTATAGAGAAACTTGGGAACACGAGTCCCATAGGAAGATCACATGCTACCGCTTTCGAGTATATTGATAAATATATATATATATATATATATATATATAAATATATATATATATATATATATATATATATATATATATATATATATATATATATATATATATATATATATATATATATATATATATATATGTGAAGTAACAAAACGTGAATTCTATTGATTTTATATAGTAAATGGAGAGTGGAGGTCAAAATCTTTCAAGTGAAGGACGGGCTGCAAGTCATACCCCGTCCCATGGAGATAACCCTGTTGATGATGCGGTTAACATGGGTCCTAACCCAAATCCAATACCGCAACCTCCACCTGTGACTTTGGAGGCTATTCAAAACCTTATTAGCAATCTAAAGACAGAGATGAGGGAGGATATGCGACAAATGTTGAATACACGGCTGGGGGACCCACAACCTAACCCTTCAGCAGATGATGCTTCTTGGAGACCCACTAATGGAGATTCGGTTACGGATGAGGATAGTGTGGGGACAGAAGATAAGAAGAGATGTTCTTTCAAAACTTTTATGACATGTAAGCCAACGGAATACTATGGTAGCTACGAGCCTAAGGTCACGATGCGGTGGATACGGGAGACAGAGCAAGTACTGGAGGTCAGCAAGTGTCATGAGAAGGATAAAGTTTATTATGCCTCACGAATGTTGAAAGACGATGCGTTGGTCTGGTGGAACACCTTATACGAACTGGTTGGAAAGGATGTAATTTACAAGTGGTCGTGGACCGAATTCACCACCCGCCTGAAGAATAAATATTGTCCCCTTCGGGACATAGAAAAACTTGAAGATGAATTCCTTACTCTAAAGAAGGGTAGTTTGACTGTTGCCGAGTATACTAAAAAGTTCAGCGATATGCTACCGTTCGTGGGAAACATTTACACTACGGAGCGGGCACGAATCAACCGTTACGTGAAAGGCCTACCTTGGGAGTATGAACTGGAAGTAAAACGGGCGGTAACCATGGATGCGGCGTTTGAGGCAGCAAGGAATGTCGAAGATGTGTGGAAACGAAGAACAGTGGAAAGGCAAATTTCTGGGTATAAACGTAAATTCAGTGGCGGGAGTAGTAGCTGGAATAAAAAGGGAAAGTCGGTAGTGATGTCAACCAAGCAGGGCAGCCGGAAGACATGTGAGAAATGTGGAAAAGAGCATACGGGCGAATGTAAGATGGGAAGTGCAGCTTGTTTTAACTGCGGTCGAACGGGTCACAAGGCTAGGGAGTGTACCTATCCGAAGCTCAGTGAAGTCGAGTGCTTTTCATGTCACGAAAAGGGGCACTATAGCTTTAACTGTCCGAAGAAGGGTGGCGAGACGATGGTATCAACTGCACAGAAAAAGACGGAGCCCCAAATGGTGAAGACCCGCGCTTTCCAACTCACCCGAGAAGAAGCAAAGGAGACACAAGACGTGGTCTCAGGTACCCTACTAATTAACCAGATGCCTGCCTACGTATTATTTGATTCTGGTGCTACGTGTTCGTTTGTGTCCCATTAGTTTGGCCTAAAATTTAATATACCGTTAGAACCATTACACCGTGTATGCGAGGTAGAATTGGCAAGTGGTAAGAAAGTGGGGATAAAACACGTGTACCGTGGCTGCGAACTCAGCATAGATGATCAGAAATTTTCGTTAAACCTTCTTCCAATTGGAGTGAAGACTTTCAATGTGGTTATTGGTATGGATTGGCTTGGGGCCAATGATGCAAAAATCGCATGTGGAAAAAAGGTAGTGTCGGTGAAGATTCCAGGTGGCAGCAAAGTGTATGTGTACGGTGAAAAACCCAAGAGGATGTCTAATTTGATCAGTGCAGCGAAAGTCAGGAGATGTTTGGTGAAGGGATGCTTATCCTATGTGGCGTATGTAATTATGGAAGATAAAGTAAAGAAGACGGTACATGACATCGACGTGGTGAAAGAATATCCTGAAGTGTTTCCAGATGACTTACCCGGGTTGCCACCAGAGAGACAAGTAGAATTCCGAATTGATCTTGTACCTGGAGCTTCACCTATCGCTCATGCTCCATACCGTTTGGCCCCGACCGAAATGCGAGAGTTGATGTCACAATTACAGGAATTGCTGGATAAAGGCTTCATCCGCCCCAGTGTGTCTCCTTGGGGTGCACCGGTGCTGTTTGTCAAGAAAAAGGATGGCACGATGCGAATGTGCATTGACTACCGTGAACTCAACAAAATTACCATCAAGAATCGTTACCCGCTACCACGGATAGACGATCTGTTTGATCAGTTGCAAGGCGCTGACTATTTCTCGAAGATTGATCTCCGGTCGGGTTATCACCAGGTGCGGGTAAGAGATGAAGATATTGAGAAGACTGCTTTTCGCACTCGTTACGGGTACTACGAATTTCTGGTCATGCCTTTTGGTCTGACGAATGCCCCGGCAATCTTCATGGATTTGATGAATAGGGTGTGCAAGCCGTTCCTTGATAAGTTTGTTATTGTCTTTATTGATGACATTCTTATCTATTCGAAGAATGCAGAAGACCACAAGAATCATCTGAGAACGGTGTTGGAAGTTCTAAAGAAAGAGAAATTATATGCAAAATTTTCGAAGTGCGAATTCTGGCTGAGGGAGGTGCAATTCCTTAGACACGTCGTCTCCATCCAAGGCATTAAAGTAGATCCAGCAAAGGTGGAGGCAGTGATGAAATGGGAAATTCCCAAGACTCCGACGGAAGTGAGAAGTTTTCTTGGACTCGCCGGGTACTACCGACGGTTCATCCAAGATTTTTCACGAATCGCAGTACCTCTTAAGAAGCTAACAAGGAAAGGGGTAAAATTTGAATGGGGAGCGGAACAAGAGAAAGCATTTGAGACGCTAAAAGAAAGGTTATGCAATGCGCCGGTTCTTACCCTACCAGAGGGAACTGAAGATTTCGTGGTGTATAGTGATGCCTCTAATAGAGGATTGGGTTGTGTACTAATGCAGCGGGGAAAGGTGATAGCATACGCTTCTCGTCAATTAAAAGAACCCGAAACTCGGTATGCAACGCACGATTTGGAATTGGCAGCAATTGTGTTTGCATTAAAAATCTGGAGGCATTACTTGTACGGAACAAAGTGCACCTTGTACACGGATCATAAAAGCTTGCAATACGTATTTTCACAGAAAGATCTCAATATGAGGCAAAGTAGGTGGCTGGAGCTAATAAATGATTATGACTGTGAAATCGCTTACCACCCTGGGAAAGCGAATGTGGTAGCAGATGCCTTAAGCAGGAAGTTTCATGAAAAGAAAAGTCAAGAGAGGTTAATGAAGACTGAATTGAAATCAAGCCTGATAAAAAGCATCAAAGACGCACAAAAGCAAGTATTGGAAAGAGGAGATTTAAAGAAGGAAAAGCTGGGAAAGGATTTGGTGTTTGGGGAAAATACTCAAGGACTGAAGACAGTCAGAAACCGTATATGGGGTACCAAAAGCAGGTGGAATCCGAAAGTTGATTCTAGAAGAATCTCATAAGTCAAAGTATTCCATTCATCCTGGAAGTACGAAAACTTATCGGGATCTCAAAGAACAGTATTGGTGGCCGGAAATGAAGAAAAGAATTGTCAAATATATCTCTAAATGTGCAACCTGTGCACAGGTGAAAGCGGAACACCAAGCCCCATATGGAAATACTCAACCACTGCAAATTCCAGCGGGGAAATGGGAAGACATAACCATGGATTTCATATTTGGATTGCCAAGAACCAGAAGGGGTCATAATGGTATATGGGTCATTGTTGACCGTTTGACCAAGAGTGCTATGTTTTTGGCGATTAATGAAAATACGCAATTGGAAACGTTGGCGCAGATATACAAGGATGAAGTTATACGACTTCATGGAGCTCCCTTGTCAATTGTGTCTGACAGAGACCCACGGTTTACCTCAAAATTGTGGGAGGCACTACAAGAACGTATGGGGACAAAAATTAAAATGAGTACAGCTTATCATCCCCAGACTGACGGGCAAAGTGAACGAACTATCCAGACCGTAGAAGATATGCTACGATCCTGTGCTTTGGATTTTGGTGGAAATTGGGACGAGCACTTGCCATTGGTGGAATTTTCTTATAACAACAGCTATCATTTCAGTATTGGAATGCCACCATTCGAAGCTCTATATGGCAGAAAGTGCAGAACCCCTTTGTGCTGGTTGGAAGCGGGAGAGACTAAAATGACTGGGCCGGAAATTGTAAGAATAACAAACGAAAAGATCAAAATAATTCAAGCTAATATGAAAGCTGCTCAAGATAGGCAGAAGAGTTATGCAGATTTGAAGAAGAGACCTTACGACTTAAAGGAAGGTGATATTGTAATGCTCAAAGTGTCACCGTGGAAAGGTGTGGTAAGATTTGGAAAGAATGGTAAACTGAGTCCAAGATATATTGGACCATTCAAAATCTTGAAAAGAATTGGTGAACAAGCTTTCAAATTAGAATTACCACGTGAACTGAGTGGTATACATGATACGTTCCATGTGTGTTATTTGAAAAAGTACTTTGGAAAAAGTGAACTTGTCATCCCGTTAAAAGACCTAACAGTAAAAGCCCCGAATAAGCTGATAGAAGAACCAGAAGCAATGTTGGAGGTGAGAACCAAGAAGTTGAGAAACAAGGAAATTGACTTAGTCTTGGTCAAATGGAAGCACGCGTCAGGCTCGGATTTAACTTGGGAGACGCTAGAAGAAATGAAGAAAAGATACCCGAATTTCACGAATTATGAGAAGATTCCGAGGACGGAATCCTCTTAAGGGGGAGAGGTTGTAAGAACCCGTGAAAATGTGTAATAAAATGTAAAATAATCGGGAAAAAAGGGCGAAAAATTGTAAAAGGGTAAAACGGTCTTTTGACACGTTATGAAGTTAATATGTAAAATAATATGTATTTGTGAAATAATAACATAAGAAATAAAAGTTTATAAGAAAGTTGGAGTTTTACCGCATAAATAGTGAAATATGGCCGAAAAGGGCATAATGGTCATTTGACATGGAAATGACCAAAAATGTCAAGAAAATGTTAAGTTAAGAGTTAATGGAACTTTGGTTGCAAAGTTATGGTCTTAGGACCATTTTTGTAGAAAAGCTAGAAACCAAGGGACTAAAATGTAAGTGTAATAAATATAAAATAAAAAAAATGATAAGTTTCTCATTCACTGGAAATTTAGAGCAGCTTCTAGAGCTCTGGAGAAGGCTACGAACGATCACGAAGAGCTGCAAATCAAGTTCAAAGAATTGAATTCAAACCTTGGAATTGGTGATTCCAAAGTAAACAAGGTAAGAATTCCTTTGTTTTAACCTAGTTTTTGGGTGTGTTCTTCATTTGGGTTTTTGGATGGAATTGAAACTGCAATTGCAGTTATAAATCATGTGGGTTAAGTAACTAATGCTCCCAATAAGCCATTAGTTAAGAACTTAACTCAAAAACATGAAAGTAGAATGCTATTCTTGAGAATTTTCAAGTTTAGCCAAGAACTTTAATTTCTGTAATTGAGTTATTGAAGTGTTTTTAATGGCTAAAAACCTGTTATTAGTTAAGGGTTTTAGTCCTAGAACAAACCCCAGGTGATTAAGACCTAGAATAAGAGCTTAAAGCCTCAAAACTGCATGCTACAGTGCCAAATCGCGACTGATCAGGAGCCTGCCAGGCGCAGTGCGCCCAGGACCAGGGCGGGGTGCGCCCAGGCGCAGTGCGCCCCATACCTGGCGCAGTGCGCCTTCAGTCAGGGGCCAGACAGGGACCAAAAATGTTAAAATTTTCAAATAACTCAAACGCTAGAAACCATAGCTAGACATGTCCGATTGACCTGAAATTTTAGTCATAACCCTAAAATGGTATAAGAACATGTCGGGAATGGTCAAATCCGTAATCCGACCTTGCGGAAAAGTTACTGTAGCGGCAGAGGCTAAAAGTACTATTCCTGTCAAAACTTAAATTTGAAATTTAAGTTAGACTTGTCCAATGAACTCCAAATTTGAAACACAAGTCTAATATGGATTAAGATTTCATGGAAAAGAGTCGGAACTGAAATACGACCCCTCGGGGGTACTGTAGCAGAATACGCGTATTTCGGAGAAAACGATAAAACGAGTTTATTAATGGTTATACATTTATTATAACCCGTAGTAGCATCGTATGACACTCTTGTGTTGTAAGTTAGTTGTTATATATATGAATTGAATATAAACGTATATTTTGTAAAAAATAGGTGGTGGTTCAAATACGGTGAACCAAGCGAAGGAAAAAGGAGTGCAAAAGACTAACTGATCCCTAGGTGACTCGAGGTGAGTGTTATGTGGATTTTCGAGTACATAGCTAAATGAATTTTATTTAAAGTATTTTGGAGTCAAAGTGGTTTATGTCTTTAAAAGTATGATTATAATGTGAAAGAAATGGAACCAGAAATACAGTGACTAACAATGTGATTGGCTCATGATGATAAGTTGCTTTAGTATCCGGATAAAGACCACGGCCTGCTGCGGTAGGGGTGGCAATAAGACACTACTGGGATGGTACCTCCCGTCGCGAAGTAGTTGTCTTACCTTGATAGATGAATCTGTTTCATGCTATTGGGGAAGTAGTTATACGGGTGCGTCTCGTATAAAACCTACGGGTGCGCTCGTAGGAATGTACCATCATGAAATAATGAGTACCTGTGGGTGCGCTCACAGGAAATGTAAAACTTGGAAATTTAAAGGATAATGATATAATTGGTAAATTGTTTTGGGTCTAAACCCATAATGCTCACGAGACGTTATGTCTCACGTATTTGTTTTAAATGCTATGTACTCAGGTAAACCGGAAGGGCGTTAGAAGAGTCGGGTGTGGGACCGTAGCGTTTGTATTTGTATAAAGTGTATGATAAACAGGTTTGAACCGTGGTTGTGAAACAAATTCGTGATACCCCGTTTGTAATGAAAATACATGGTTTGTTCTCAAATGTTGTAATAAAGTTTGTAAAAAAAAAAAAAATTGTGTGAAAAATTAGGGTGTTACTTCATGTACCGTCTTCTTTACTTTATCATCCATCATTACATACGCCACATAGGATAAGCATCCCTTCACCAAACATCTCCTGACTTTCGCTGCGCTGATCAAATTAGACATCCTCTTGGGTTTTTCACCGTACACATACACTTTGCTGCCACCTGGAATCTTCACCGACACTACCTTTTTTCCACATGCGATTTTTGCATCATTGGCCCCAAGCCAATCCATATCAATAACCACATCGAAAGTCTTCACTCCAATTGCAAGAAGGTTCAACGAAAATTTCTGATCATCTATGCTGAGTTCGCAGCCACGGTACACATGTTTTATCCCCACTTTCTTACCACTTGCCAATTCTACCTCGCATACACGGTCTAATGGTTCTAACGGTATATTAAATTTTAGGCCAAACTCATGGGACACAAACGAACACGTAGCACCAGAATCAAATAATACGTAGGCAGGCATCTGGTTAATTAGTAGGGTACCTGAGACCACGTCTTGTGTCTACTTTGCTTCTTCTCGGGTGAGTTGGAAAGCGCGGGTCTTCACCTTTTGGGGCTCCGTCTTTTTCTGCGCAGTTGATACCATCGTCTCGCCACCCTTCTTCGGACAGTTAAAGCTATAGTGCCCCTTTTCGTGACATGAAAAGTACTCGACTTCGCTGAGCTTCGGATAGGTACACTCCCTAGCCTTGTGACCCGTTCGACCGCAGTTAAAACAAGCTGCACTTCCCATCTTACATTCGCCCGTATGCTCTTTTCCACATTTCTCACATGTCTTCCGGCTGCCCTGCTTGGTTGACATCACTACCGACTTTCCGTTTTTATTCCAGCTACTACTCCCGCCACTGAATTTACGTTTATCCCCAGAAATTTGCCTTTCCACTGTTCTTCGTTTCCACACATCTTCGACATTCCTTGCTGCCTCAAACGCCGCATCCATGGTTACCGCCCATTTTACTTCCAGTTCATACTCCCAAGGTAGGCCTTTCACGTAACGGTTGATTCGTGCCCGCTCCGTAGTGTAAATGTTTCCCACGAACGGTAGCATATCGCTGAACTTTTTAGTATACTCGGCAACAGTCAAACTACCCTTCTTTAGAGTAAGGAATTCATCTTCAAGTTTTTCTATGTCCCGAAGGGGACAATATTTATTCTTCAGGCGGGTGGTGAATTCGGTCCACGACCACTTGTAAATTACATCCTTTCCAACCAGTTCGTATAAGGTGTTCCACCAGACCAACGCATCGTCTTTCAACATTCGTGAGGCATAATAAACTTTATTCTTCTCATGACACTTGCTGACCTCCAGTACTTGCTCTGTCTCCCGTATCCACCGCATCGTGACCTTAGGCTCGTAGCTACCATAGTATTCCGTTGGCTTACATGTCAGAAAAGTTTTGAAAGAACATCTCTTCTTATCTTCTGTCCCCACACTATCCTCATCCGTAACCGAATCTCCATTAGTGGGTCTCCAAGAAGCATCATCTGCTGAAGGGTTAGGTTGTGGGTCCCCCAGCCGTGTATTCAACATTTGTCGCATATCCTCCCTCATCTCTGTCTTTAGATTGCTAATAAGGTTTTGAATAGCCTCCAAAGTCACAGGTGGAGGTTGCGGTATTGGATTTGGGTTAGGACCCATGTTAACCGCATCATCAACAGGGTTATCTCCATGGGACGGGGTATGACTTGCAGCCCGTCCTTCACTTGAAAGATTTTGACCTCCACTCTCCATTTACTATATAAAATCAATAGAATTCACGTTTTGTTACTTCACATATATATATATATATATATATATATATATATATATATATATATATATATATATATATATATATATATATATATATATATATATATATTTATCAATATACTCGAAAGCGGTAGCATGTGATCTTCCTATGGGACTCGTGTTCCCAAGTTTCTCTATACTAATTTCCACAACCAAATTCCTCAGGTTTCCTAGTGACTTCACCATTTCCAAAGCATATCCTGTGGTTACAATAATACGGGCCCAATATTATTTTAACCATCTATATGCTTTGGCCCTGATGTTATCACAAGACCCCCTGATTTCCCTTGGTCGCTGTGGATTTCAACGTTATAAATTAGCAATTCTACCCCGTTAGTTAGTACCTAATACTACTACTTTACTTGCTATTAATCCACTAGTTTAAGCCTAGGATGGTTACCCAACCTAATTCGCTTAAACCTGGCTCTGATACCAAATTGTAACACCCCAATTTTTCACACAATTTTTTTTTTACAAACTTTATTACAACATTTGAGAACAAACCATGTATTTTCATTACAAACGGGGTATCACGAATTTGTTTCACAACCACGGTTCAAACCTGTTTATCATACACTTTATACAAATACAAACGCTACGGTCCCACACCCGACTCTTCTAACGCCCTTCCGGTTTACCTGAGTACATAGCATTTAAAACAAATACGTGAGACATAACGTCTCGTGAGCATTATGGGTTTAGACCCAAAACAATTTACCAATTATATCATTATCCTTTAAATTTCCAAGTTTTACATTTCCTGTGAGCGCACCCACAGGTACTCATTATTTCATGATGGTACATTCCTACGAGCGCACCCGTAGGTTTTATACGAGACGCACCCGTATAACTACTTCCCCAATAGCATGAAACAGATTCATCTATCAAGGTAAGACAACTACTTCGCGACGGGAGGTACCATCCCAGTAGTGTCTTATTGCCACCCCTACCGCAGCAGGCCGTGGTCTTTATCCGGATACTAAAGCAACTTATCATCATGAGCCAATCACATTGTTAGTCACTGTATTTCTGGTTCCATTTCTTTCACATTATAATCATACTTTTAAAGACATAAACCACTTTGACTCCAAAATACTTTAAATAAAATTCATTTAGCTATGTACTCGAAAATCCACATAACACTCACCTCGAGTCACCTAGGGATCAGTTAGTCTTTTGCACTCATTTTTCCTTCGCTTGGTTCACCGTATTTGAACCACCACCTATTTTTTACAAAATATACGTTTATATTCAATTCATATATATAACAACTAACTTACAGCACAAGAGTGTCATACGATGCTACTACGGGTTATAATAAATGTATAACCATTAATAAACTCGTTTTATCCTTTTCTCCGAAATACGCGTATTCTGCTACAGTACCCCCGAGGGGTCGTATTTCATTTCCGACTCTTTTCCATGAAATCTTAAGCCATATTAGACTTGTGTTCAAATTTGGAGTTCATTGGACAAGTCTAACTTAAATTTCAAATTTAAGTTTTGACAGGAATAGTACTTTTAGCCTCTGCCGCTACAGTAACTTTTCCGCAACGTCGGATTACGGATTTGACCATTCCCGACATGTTCTTATACCATTTTAGGGTTATGACTAAAATTTCAGGTCAATCGGACATGTCTAGCTATGGTTTCTAGCGTTTGAGTTATTTGAAAATTTTAACATTTTTGGTCCCTGTCTGGCCCCTGACTGAAGGCGCACTGCACCAGGTATGGGGCGCACTGCGCCTGGGCGCACCCCGCCCTGGTCCTGGGCGCACTGCGCCTGGCGCCTGGGCAGGCTCCTGATCAGTCGCGATTTGGCACTGTAGCATGCAGTTTTGAGGCTTTAAGCTCTTATTCTAGGTCTTAATCACCTGGGGTTTGTTCTAGGACTAAAACCCTTAACTAATAACAGGTTTTTAGCCATTAAAAACACTTCAATAACTCAATTACAGAAATTAAAGTTCTTGGCTAAACTTGAAAATTCTCAAGAATAGCATTCTACTTTCATGTTTTTGAGTTAAGTTCTTAACTAATGGCTTATTGGGAGCATTAGTTACTTAACCCACATGATTTATAACTGCAATTGCAGTTTCAATTCCATCCAAAAACCCAAATGAAGAACACACCCAAAAACTAGGTTAAAACAAAGGAATTCTTACCTTGTTTACTTTGGAATCACCAATTCCAAGGTTTGAATTCAATTCTTTGAACTTGATTTGCAGCTCTTCGTGATCGTTCGTAGCCTTCTCCAGAGCTCTAGAAGCTGCTCTAAATTTCCAGTGAATGAGAAACTTATCATTTTTTTTATTTTATATTTATTACACTTACATTTTAGTCCCTTGGTTTCTAGCTTTTCTACAAAAATGGTCCTAAGACCATAACTTTGCAACCAAAGTTCCATTAACTCTTAACTTAACATTTTCTTGACATTTTTGGTCATTTCCATGTCAAATGACCATTATGCCCTTTTCGGCCATATTTCACTATTTATGCGGTAAAACTCCAACTTTCTTATAAACTTTTATTTCTTATGTTATTATTTCACAAATACATATTATTTTACATATTAACTTCATAACGTGTCAAAAGACCGTTTTACCCTTTTACAATTTTTCGCCCTTTTTACCCGATTATTTTACATTTTATTACACATTTTCACGGGTTCTTACATAGAGAGTAAGAAGAAGAGAGAGATAGATATTACGTTTGCACCTTCATGTGAGTGGCATGCCACTGTAAGAATCTTGCATCAAGAATCGAAACCAATGCAAACTCTTGAACCAAAATTCATCATCAATAAAGGACGCAAATCATTCATTCATATTTTAGATTTCAAGAACCATGTACTGTAAACACGTATCAAACAAATGAAAGACCCAACAACCATATGCAAAAAAAAATTAAAGTTTTCAATTACCAAAATATTGTACTTCAACAAAAATAACTTCTGTACTTTTGCAAGATATAAAATATTTGTACCTTTCTTTGAATTGGGAAAAAACTATAGAGGATACCTGAATCCCTGCACCGAATCAAAGAACCCTGCACCCAATCAAAGAACATTAAACACGATAGAAATTGACTCTCCTTTTGCACCGGTGATCAATCAAAAGACATTGTTTTAACTCTTGCAACAAATCGTCCTGGTGATCTTGATTCAGATGTAGCAGATCGTATTGGAATTTCCATTACCTGGTGAAGAAGAAAAAAGATGGATTTTCAGGAAGAGAGGTTGCAAAACTGATGGCGAGTGTACAAGTTGCTGTTTATGGGAGTGAGGATTGAGTGTTGGATCCGATTTTGTTTCGTGAAGTTGTTGAAAGACAGAAAGAAGAGATAGAGACAGTGAGATGAGAGATGACGGTGAAGGCGTAGTAGGCGGTGAGGGAGATGGTGGGTACAAACCTGGTTCGAAGAGGTGGTGGTGGTGACTCTTTCGATCTCCATCTCCTCTTCCGATTTGAAACAGGAATCACAATAGAGCGAGATGTGAGGGAAAGCTACGAGATTTAGGGGAGGATAATTAGGAATTCAAAATTGAAATTGTTGAAACCGACTAAAATAATTCAAATTCAGAAAAAAAAATTTGAAAAATCAGAAAAAATAAGAAAATGCCATGTGTCAAGTATGACTTAAAAAGATGCCATGTGGCATTAAGTGGGTTGCTTTATTAGTATGTATAGATAGTTTTATAATATATAGTTTTATAGTAAATGGAAATTCAATAGCAACAAAATAAAACTTAAGGTTTTACTAATTAATCATTTAAAAAAAATGAGATCTTTGATATTCACATGGAACAAAACTGAAAATTATTTTTTATAATAAAATCATTTTTAAGTATGTAACACGTCATTTGGCTACGTTTTGTGCGTCACACCTAGCTGATAAACTAGTTTGTTTTTTTTTTGAATTTTTTCTCATTGTCATTTTTGGTAAAGCCAAAATGGAGTTTATAATATACCTTTTTATAAAAAGTATTTAAACTATGTTTGAAGTGTTACATCTAGCCGATAAGCTTAGCTTATTTTTTGAGTTTTTTTAGGTTCTCATGTTTGTAAACTAAATGTAGTTTCTAGTTTAGTTTTCTAAAAACTACTTAGATTAACGTTCAACGAGCTTATTGAATTTTTTTAGGATTTTCCGAAACATACTCTTAATTATATATAAAAACACTCATTTTTACATACCCTTTTATGTTATTTAAAATTTTCTAACTAGCTTATCGACTAGTTAGCAGCTAGGCTTTTTAATTATCGGCTATATTTTCAGCTACTCTGTCAATGTTTCAAAAGGTTTATTGAGATTTTAAAGAATTTTCCAAATATACTCATAAATATTTATAAAAAAACTTATTTTACTACATACATTTTTATGTTATTTTAATTTATCAGTTAATTTTTACCAAATATTGTTTTTTATCAGCTATTAAGGCTTTGTTTGACAAAAATGAGCTAACTTATTGTAATTTAGCATCTAGTAATGTCACTCAATAGCTCAAAATTGAGCTTATAAGCTAGCTTGAGATAGATTTTTAGCTAGCGCATAAAACAGGTCCCAACTAGCTTTGCAGCTTGCACCTAACTTTTCAGCTAGTATCTCAAATTTATCTTTAAAAACGCCGTGACTAAGCATTTTTTGCAGAAATAAAACAAAAATGAAATTTGGGTTGTAAAATATATTAAAAAAAAGTTTGACGTATAAGATGAAACATAAATGCAAATTGATTACTATTTTAATCAGATTAACTTATATTCAGAATGTTTAAATTCAATCAACATATTACATACATAATGAATAAAATACTTATTTGTATATGACTCGATAAATGGATAAGTACAACAAAAATAAAACTTTGGTATAAACTGTCTTAATGAAAGTTAGATAATAAGATTAAAAAAAGTGAAATTTGATCATTATTCAATAATATATTCTCTAAAAATAATATAAAAGACCGATAAATAAACCATAAGCAAACTGTTTATTTTTTTAATTAAAGGAAACTAAAAGTTATGATACTATATTTTTTTTATAAATTCACATTTTATTTCAAATTCTAAATTCATATTGTTTTTATTTGACTCCTTAGTCTTTAAATGATTTTATTATTTTTTATTTTATTGAGAAAAATAGATAAAACCAATTTTTATCTTATATTATTAGTTTATATTTTTATGATTATGTTATATTTTGAATTCAAAATTATAAAACAAGAAAAGAATTAATATGACAAATTTAATTTCATTATTATATTCAGTTGTAGGGTTGTCTAAACAATTAGGGTTTCTATTTTTTTGGGTAAACTTTACTAGAGGAGTATATACAAAGATATAACTTTCTAATAGTAATTTTTTTTATATATAAAAGTGAATAAGGGATTGAAAACTGATTGAAAAATATTTTTAAACTAATAAGTTTAATAGAAACATATTTATATATTTTTATTAAATATTTATCTGTTAAAAAAATTTTATTTAAAAAAATAAAATATTTTTTGTTAATATTATTGAAGTACTATTTACACATATGAGTCTAGCGAAAAAGGATCTACAACAATACGCTACTCATAAACTATATTTATGTTATTATTAGTACGTTTATATATATATATATATATATATATATATATATATATATATATATATATATATATATATATATATATATATATATATATATATATATATATATATATATATATATATATATATATAATTTTGAGATAATTTATGTTAGTATATTTCATATATTTTTAACGTTGGATCGTATATAATAATTGACTCTAAAAATATGACTATGTTTTTTTGTTCAATTTTTTGATGAAAAATTATTATTCATACATATGACATATGATAGATGTATTTTTAGTTTTGCTTATTTTGATTATATTTAAAGTATTTATGTTTATATTTGATCGATAAATTTATTTTTAATATAATAATTTAGTTATGCACAGAGCACTTGAATATGTCTAGTGTATATATAAAACAAGGAACATATCATAAGAAATCACGAAAAGTTTGGCAATTTTCTACGCGTGCAGAATTAGGATAAACATGCATTTCTCTTTTGCATCAAAATATTGTTTTTCTTTATACATTCTATAATCAAGATAATTAAGGTGATAACCTTTTTACAAAATCTTAAAATCATGAAAATCAAATAATCGAAGCAAGATTCATAATATCAATATTGGTTTAACCGATTTATATATTTATATATAGTTTTATAATATATAGTTTTATAGTAAATGGAAATTCAATAGCAACAAAATAAAACTTAAGGTTTTACTAATTAATCATTTAAAAAAAATGAGATCTTTGATATTCACATGGAACAAAACTGAAAATTATTTTTTATAATAAAATCATATTTAAGTATGTAACACGTCATTTGGCTACGTTTTGTGCGTCACACCTAGCTGATAAACTAGTTTGTTTTTTTGAATTTTTTCTCATTGTCATTTTTGGTAAAGCCAAAATGGAGTTTATAGTATAGCTTTTTATAAAAAGTATTTAAACTCTGTTTGAAGTGTTACATCTAGCCGATAAGCTTAGCTTATTTTTTGAGCTTTTTTAGGTTCTCATGTTTGTAAACTAAATGTAGTTTCTAGTTTAATTTTCTAAAAACTACTTAGATTAACGTTCAACGAGCTTATTGAATTTTTTTAGGATTTTCAGAAACATACTCTTAATTATATATATAAAAACACTCATTTTTTTTTTTTGTAAAGAGGACGGTACCTCTGGCAAATTTTATTAATAAAAAGAATAAATACAATTTAAGGCTGGGGACTCCCCACCTATGAAACAACAAATATACCCATTGGGACAGGCCCCAAAGGACAACAAGGCTATACTAGGAACCAAAACAAGATTTGGAACCAGAGGACATAACATGAACATAAAAAGCAAACATCCTGCAAAAAACAAACCAAAAAAGCAGAGAAATATATAGAAGAAAAGATGATAACGTAGAGAGAAAGAGAGAATTATGGACCATAGTGGAAAGAATGAAATATATCTGTCAACCTTAGGGTAGGGACCAGACCCTTTTAGCCAAATTAACATTAGGGGAAGGTTTCATAGACAGACTCATCAGTCTACAACGGACATCATCAATAATAGTCTTGACAACCGCATGATACGATCTTCTGTTATTCTTAAAAATCCGATTATTTCTTTCCTGCCAAATGTGGTTGTTGAAAAATATACGATGACCGATCTCCACGAGTAAGGTTTTTAAGCCGGTTACTGTGTGACAGATATGTATTTTATCTATAATATGCGGAATAAGTAAGAGTTGCGGAATAAAATAAAGCGGTAAATCTAAACTAGACAGTATTTAAATAGACAGAAAGCGGTAAATAAAGTAAAAGTTAGAAGTTAGAGGTTAGATGTAATAAACGCCATTATCAACGATAACGTGTTTTTACAATAAATAAAAAGGTTAGAAATTAGAAGTTAGATGTTAGATGTAATAAACGCCATTATCAACGATAACGTGTTTTTACAATAAATAAAAAGGTTAGAAGTTAGAAGTTAAATGTCTCGGTTAAATACAGTCCACATGTGTTTTCGTTGTCACGGTTCGTTTTTATGTCTTGGATATTTGATACAGTTGATTTATAACAGTTTGAATAAATCAATAATAACACGGATAATTTCAAAAGAACTTATCGATAGCAGATGAATATGACGATTTTCTTTGAAGCTTCGATTCTTGTTCTTTGCTCGGGTTGAATGAGGTTTTGGTGATATTTAGTGTCGGGTAGAGGTTGTTAGGAGGTTTGAGGTTTGGTGTCGGGTAGAGGTTGTTTAGAGGTTTGAAGTTTTGGTGTCGGGAGGATATCTTGTTTCTTGCGGTTGTGCGGTTTGATTCTTGTTGCCAAATGCAGAAATTTGAGAGTCTTGAGGTTTCTGGTCGTGGGTTTCTTAGAGAGTATATGAGTGTATAATACTTGGTTGATTGGGTGTAACAAAACAGCAAGAGAAAGGCTCAATTTATAGTTGCTGAACACACAGCGTTCGCGTCGCGACCGGGCATGCCGTCGCGTCGCGAAGGTGCTTGGCTGGTGGTCGGTGCGCTTTTTGTCGGGTCAGTGCGTCTTCGCTGGTATGTCGAGCTTTTTGTCGCGTTTCCTTTTGGTCGCGTTGCTTTTGGTCGCGTCGCGAAGGTGCTTTGGGTTGGTAGTCTCGCGATTAGAAAGTTGGTGGAGTCGCGTTCAAGGTCTTCGCGATGGAGTTCTTCGCGTCGCGACAAGGAGGTCCGTCGCGTCGCGAGCGCTGTAGCAGTCTGATATTTTGTATTTTGCTCTTTGGTACGTAGCGTTACTTCCTCAGGTTTGGATGTTTTCTCAAAGTTTCTCGGGTCTTGATTTATTTTTGTTTTTGATCTCGAATTCACGCAATCTGAAATAAACTGATAATATTTGTTAGATAAAAACAGTTCATCTTATTTCAGTGATTGTCACATACAAAAATATATTTTTCAACAATTTCCCCCTATGTGATCATTACTGAAATAAGAACAGATTAAAAGGTAAGGTTGAAAATTCTTGTAATTTGGATAAAACATTTATAAAACCATATCACTTGTTTTGAAAGAGTGTGACTAGATTTTACTTATGTTTTGAAAAATGTTTGTCAAGAATATTTGTTTCTGAATCAAAGTTTCATGTTCAATTATCAAAAGGTTTTTGTATATGTACTTTCATAATATTCCTTAAGATTTTATAACATTTATAAAGACGACAAGTGATCTTAATAGGTCGATTCAGATGAACTTCTCATAGGTATATCTCACACTTGACTGAGGTGTTTGTTTGTTCTGGGTGCAGAACGGGTGTATAATCACTAAAGATGAGTGATATCTCTCAGTTTGAAGGTGTTGACTTATGCTTAATATGGATTTATACCTATATACTTTAGTCACTTGGTCTTCATATTAGATAATCAATCACATAAGACTGGTTTCGGCATTACTCAGAGGGTTTCTTCATTCATGCCATTGATGTTCACTCTCTCTCCGTCGGGAAATACATGTAGAGGGGTTTAGAAATATTTATAGTGCAGTTTGCAACTAAGAATATCCAATTATGAAGGCTACAGTATCCCGGTAAGTCTTAGGTTTTGACAGCTATATTCGATAAAGCATTTGAGAATCTGTTTGTTTGGAATATTTTGAGAGATGTCTTGTCTTGATTGATTGTTGTTGTAAATCTTCCTTTTCTTTGGTGAGGCGTTCACCTTTGTCTTTATCTTTTCTTGATTTGTGTGAATACACATTGTGTAAAAGATATCTGATGTGGTTACTGGTTGTGATTTGTTGACATCATTTGTTGGATATGACTTTGCGTTTTGAGATTTTGAGTTTTCTTCTGGTTTTCTTGGATATGACTTTGTCGTTTCTTCAATTGTCAGATTTGTTATGCCAGATGATGAATCTTTTCTTTGAAATGGCTTGATTGAGGATAGGGATAGGTGATATAAAAGACAATTTGTCTAATATATAAGAAAATGATTGTATCGTCCCTGGTCATTTTGGTATCTAAGCAAAAATGGGACTAGCATCACGGTATAAGAGTATAAATCCTATAAGTCATCATGAAAACACCTTTGCTCACAGAAATGAATTCCACTTAACATTTAAAGACGAGGCACAATTTCTCACATGGGTTTGGTTTTCATCTGAATCTCCTGATCTTATGTCCCTTAATAGATAAAATCGTTATATTTGAAATAAATTCAAAGGGAATAGGAGAATGTACATAACGAAAATTTTGAGATTTGAACCTTCACTTTAATTTAAGAATTAAAATAACTGAGAACATTCATCGAGCATAAGTATCTGAAAATTTAGTCAAGAAGATGTTAATCACATGGTTTTATAAGACTTTTAAAAGATAAAACTTTATCCTAATTTTTTTGATTTTTGATTATGTGGATGTTTTTTGAAAATTTTGGTTATTTGAATGTTTTTGGAAGATTTTGGTTATTTGAATGTTTTTGGAAAATTTTGTTTATGAAAATAAACACTCTTTTGTACAAACAAAAAGTAAGAAATTAGGGATGGATGTTATCTGGATTCAACATTCCTAGACGGCCTAGGAAGTATTGAAACTTGGTTTCGTCTAAAGCCTTAGTAAAGACATCGGCAATTTGATCTTCGGTGTTTATGAAGTGCAATTCGATATGACCTTTTTGTATGTTGTCTTTGAGGAAATGATATCGAATGTCGATGTGCTTTGTCATGGAATGGTGCACGGGATTGTGAGAAATGGCAATTGCGCTGGTTGAGTCACAAAATATGGGAATTTGTGATACTTTGTAGCCATAGTCACGTAATTGAGTTTGCATCCACATGACTTGTGAACAGCAGCTTGCGGCAGCTACATATTCAGCTTCTGCGGTTGAAGTGGACACGCATGATTGTTTCTTTGAAGTCCAACTTACTAGTCTGCCTCCTAGAAATTGACAAGAACCAGATGTGCTTTTTCTGTCTAGTCTGCATCCTCCATAGTCGGAGTCGGTGAAGGCGTTAAGCTGAAAATCAGAGTTAGCAGGATACCAAAGGCCAAGAGATGGAGTTCCTTTAAGATATTTAAAAATTCTTTTTATAGCTATGGCATGAGATTCCATAGGATTGGCTTGGTATCTGGCACAGACACATGTAGAAAACATGATGTCGGGTCTGCTGGCTGTGAGGTATAGGAGTGATCCTATCATTCCTCGATATTTCTTTTGATCGACAGGCTTGCCATTTAAGTCTGCATTTAATTTGTAACCAAAGGCCATTGGGGTTTTTGCTGTATTTGATTTGTCAAGAGAAAAACGAGTTAGAAGATTTTTGACATAATTTTCTTGATTGATGAAAATTCCATCTGATGATTGTTTGACTTGTAGTCCAAGAAAAGTAGTCATTTCTCCTATCATGCTCATCTCAAATTTGCTCTTCATTAAATCTGCAAACTTGATACTCAAAGATTCATCAGTAGAACCAAAAATAATGTCATCGACATATATTTGAACGATTAACAGATGCTTATTAAAAATTTTACGGAAGAGAGTTTGATCAATTGAACCTCTTTTGAATCCTGATTCTTCTAGAAATATTGACAATGTTGAATACCAGGCTCGAGGTGCTTGTTTTAAGCCATAAACTGCTTTTTGTAACTTAAAACTGTGATTTGGGAACTGTAGATCTTCAAAACCTGGAGGTTGTTGAATATACACATCACGATCAATCTCTCCATGTAAAAATGCACATTTTACATCCATTTGGTATACTTTGAAGTTCTTGTGAGCTGCATATGCTAGAAAGATACGAATGGCTTCGAGTCTTGCAACTGGAGCATAAGTTTCATCGTAATCGATTCCTTCTTGTTGAGAATAGCCCTTGACGACAAGTCTTGCTTTGTTTCGACAAACTATGCCTTGATCATCAGTTTTGTTTCTGAAAACCCATCTTGAACCTACTACAGTAACATCGGGAGGAGTAGGAACAAGATCCCATACTTGGTTTCTTTCGAATTCAGCTAGTTCTTCTTGCATGGCTTTGACCCAGTCTGGATCTTTGAGAGCTGAATGGATGGTTTTGGGTTCTGTCATGGATAAGAATGCTCCGTATAAACATTCGTTTGAGGTAGCGGCTCTTGTTTGAATACCAGAATTGGGATCTCCTATGATTTGGTTTGCAGGATGATTCCTGGTCCATTTGTTTAGGCGAGTTTTTTCAGGTATTTCAATTGGTGTTTCTATGTCCCATTGTTCTTCTTGGTCAGGTGATTCTGTTGGGAATAGATTTTGGTTGTTGTCAGATATATCTTTTTGGATTATAGGGTGAGAATGGGGTAATGAAGGTTCCCCCATAGATGATGCACTGGGATCATTTTGAACAGGTGGATTGGAAGTGTTCAAAGAGGGATTTGGTGTTGGTAATTCCCCCTTGACTTGATCTGTATTTTCTTGGTTTGATTGTGAAGTTTCTGCATCGGAGTTTCCTGTAGGAAAAGTAGAAGATGTTAGAAATTCAGAATTATAAGCGGTTTTGGGCTGTTCAAAAAGTAAATCAAGATCAATTTCTATGTCCATGTCAGGAGATGGTGTTTGTGGAATTGGATTTTGAAAAATAGTATCTATCATTTGTGAACCAAAATGTTTACGATCCAATTTTCTGACATAAAATTCATCGAAGTGGACATCGGTACTTTCTTCAATTACTCTTGTACGTTTGTTCAGTACTCGATAAGCAGCTGAGGTAAAAGAGTAACCAAGAAAAATTCCTTCGTCTGATCTTGATTCAAATTTTGAAAGGTGATCTTTGTTATTCTTTATGAAGCATCGACAACCAAAAATATGAAAGAATTTGATGTTTGGTTTTCGGTTGTTAATGACTTCATATGGTGTTTTATGAAGTTGTTTATGGATTAAAGAACGATTTTGAGTATAGCAAGCTGTGGCTATTGCTTCTGCCCAGAAGTATTGTGGCAGATCAGCAAAGATGAGCATTGATCTTGCAGCTTCGCACAGAGTTCGGTTCTTTCTTTCAACAACGCCGTTTTGTTGAGGAGTGTAAGGGGCTGAGAAGTTGTGTTCGATGCCTTTGTTTTTGAGAAATGAGTCAAGAGTTATGTTTTTGAACTCTAAACCATTATCACTTCGGATTCTTCGAACTGGTCGTTTGAGCTTTAATTCAATCTGTTTGATGAAGTTGATTATTTCTTCAGGTGCTTCTGACTTTAGCCTTAAAAAGAAAACCCAAGTAAAGCGTGAATAATCATCAATAATAACAAGGATGTATTTCTTCCCTTTTATGCTTTGGGTTTTTGCAGGGCCGCAAAGATCAATGTGCAATAGTTCTAGTGGTTCGGATACACTAGATTCAGAAATGCTTTTATGAGAGGATTTGGACAGTTTTCCTCCTTCACAAGCTGCACAAAGAGTTTCATTATCAAGTTTCAGAAGCGGCAGTCCGCGAACAAGATCATTTGCGATCAACTTGTTGATGTAGCCGAAATTGAGATGGGAAAGACGACGATGCCACAACCAACTAATATCAGCAGAAGCTTTGGACAAGAGACATATGTCCGGTTTTCCATAGATAAGGTCCATATCTAGTGGATACATGTTGCCTAGACGATCAGAATTAACTAGAATGGTTTTGGTTTTGGCATATGTGATTATGCTTCGTTGTTTGGTGAAAAGAACTTCATGATTGTTGTCACAAAGTTGTGATACGCTGATTAGGTTGTGTTTCAGGCCGTCAACATAGGCTACTTTCTTGATGGTGAAGTGACCATTTGTTATGTTTCCATAACCTTTGATTCTTGCGGTCATGTTATTTCCAAAAGTAACATCTTGTTTGGATTCTGTGGGTCTGAAGTCTCGTAGAAAGCTTTGGTTTCCTGTCATATGCTTGGAGCAGCCACTATCAATATACCATGTGCCATCCTTGGGCTCTCCAGCACAAAATGCCTGCAATTAGACAGAAAGTTTAGGTACCCAAACCATGGTGGGTCCTGATTTGTTAATGGTTTTTGATAATCTGAAATCATTATGGTTTGTGTTAATTGGACGAAGTGGTTGAGGCTTGATTTGACTTATCAGATTTTCCCAATTTAAGATTTGTCTTTGAAAACCTGTCATTTGAAATGATTTCTGATTTTGTGAAAAGTATCCTATATGTGAAGTTCTGTTTGATAACCTTTCTTTGTATCTGGGATCTGAATGGTCTTGGAAAACACTTTGATGATGGAATGGAGTTTGGTGAAATGATGGTTTCTGAAAGTTCCTTGAGAGATTGAAGTTTATCTTTTGAAAGTGACTTTGAATCGGTTTTTGAAAAGGTTTTTGTTTTGGATTAAAGGTTTGTTTTTGTGGCACAGCGACTGGTTTCAAAGGTTTTTCTTTGAAAACAATGGGCTTGCTTTGTTCTTTTGGTTTAAAGACAGCTTGAATTGGTTGTTTATTTGTCTGTTGTTTCTTTGAATACTTTTGTCCCAGACTGTTCTTTCCAATAAAGGTTGAGTTTAAAGAGGGAAAGACAGTTGGAACAGAAGTACTACCATTTTGATGAACAGAATTTTCTCCATTTAAGAAATTTTCAAGTTTGATCGTGCCATCATTCTTTGTTAGTTTAGTAGATCTCAATTGATGAGTTACTGAACTAGCAGAGTCTGATTCAGATTTTACAACTCTTTTGTATGACTTGTTGAAAAAGGTATCATCTGGGCTGCAGTTGATAACTGTTTCATCATCTGAATCGTCCTCATTAGCAGATGAGAAAAAATCTGGTTGTGGTGATTTAGAATTTTCACTAATTTTCCCATTTTCATTTTCAGTCATTTCATTTTCAAAAGATTCTCTTCCAATTCCAGGTTTATAGTTCGTATCAATTTTGCCAGTTCCTAAATTGTTTGCTTTAGTGAACACATCATCACTCAATTTTCTGGCAATATTGATAGATTCCAGTTTTCCTTGAAATCTTTGATTTTCGGATTCAAGAAATTTGATTTGCTTTGAAGAATCATCTAGTTTTAGATTTAAACTAGTGTTTTTGTCAGTTAAATCTTGAACTTTTTGTTTTAACTGAAGGACTTCCTTTTCTAAGGTATCTTTTATTTCAGATGAAATAACAGATTGATTTTTTATTTCTAAGTCCCTTTTTTGTTTTAGAGCTTCATTTAATTGTTCTAGGACGTGATTATTTTCTTCAGATTTTCGTTCAATGTCTCTTTCAAGTTTGTCTCTAGTGCTTGTGGATTCTCCAAATCTGAGTTGCAATGTTTGTAATTCAGATTTGTAGATATCAGATTTGACTATTGTGTCATGATACAGTCTGAGATCAGCTTTTAGACTGTTCTCAATCTTAGTCATGTGGGACTCAAATGGTGTTCTTGAAAGACCGAGATCTGAGATCATAGACCATACCTGATCGATGACATATGGAGCTCTTGTGGTTGGTTCATTGTCAGCCATGAAGCAGAAGTTTGACTGAGCTGGTTCATTATCTGTTTCATCATCAGAAGTTGGCCAGTGTTCCACGCTAGGTTCGTAGAATGCCATCAAAGCTTTTTGCTTTGCTTTCTTCTCTTGTTTCTTCAGTTCTTCGGCTTTTTGAGCGTAGTAAGCTGAGTCTTTGACCTTGATTTTGGCTCGACAATCTCGGGCATAATGATTTAGTCCTTTGCATTTGTGACAAATGATTACGTCATCATCATCATCATCGTTATTGTCAGCCTTTTGGCTCTTAATGGGTGGTCTTTCGGATGTTTGAGTTTGTTTCTGTTGAGATGGTTTTGAATGATTTTGCTGAAATCCAGAATTTTGGTTATTTTGAAAACCATTGTTTTGATTGTAAGAGTTGTGATTATTTTGAAATCCACGATTCTGAAAGTTTTGTCCAAAAGTAGATCTTTGTTGAAAATTTGGTCTATGATGTGGCAAAAATCTTTCGAGATTAGTGTTTGCTACCAAAGCACACAATTGATGGTAGTCAGCTTCATTATTTGGATCGGACAAGTCACAAGGATTACTTAAGAAAGCTTGGTTTTGATTTAAATCAATTTGACTTTGATCAGGAAAATGTGTTTGGTTTTGAGAGGATGTTGACAAAAGAGCAAGCGGTCCTCCAAAAGAAGTAGACGTTGGTGGGTCAATCGAGGATTCATACGATTGTAATTCTCCGTACAGATTGTACAAAGATTCCGTATGAATTGCCGGATTTCCCTGGATGATGAGTTTGACCATTTTCCAGCTTTCATAAAGGTTGTTTAAAAATTTGAGGTTTATTTCATGCTGTGATTTTTTGATGCCTAAATTATTCATTTTGATGGTAATGAGATTGAATCTGTCATGAGCATCATGGATGGTCTCATGTGAAAACATTTTGAAGTTGTCAAATTCGTTTAAAACAGATGTTTTCTTGTTTCCAATGATTCTCTCATTTCCTTCAAAACGATTTTTCAAAGTTTGCCAAATTTGGTTTGCGGTTAAAAGGATTATATCATTCATTTGGCTTAGAATACTGTGGGGTATTCCAGACACAAGCTCCTTTTTGGCTTGAAGTTCAAGTTTCTTCCTTTCATTCAGTATATCCAAGTTACTCGTAAGAGAGGTCATGTTATCTGGTAGAGATCCGTCTACACATTTCCACACATCTTCACTTATAGAGTTGAGATGAAGATTCATACGACCTACCCATGATTTATATTCTTCGGGAATAAGAATGGGTGCTCGAGTACCTGAACCTATACTGTTAGCAATAGATACAGAATTTATGTTTGAGTAGTTTGCGGAAGACATTTTTTTTAACGAAAATGTGATGTTAAAATGAATTTTTTAAAGAAAACTTATTGGTGGTTTATAAAAACGCTACACAAAAGTTTTCGACAAAAATTTTCAAAATAAATCACACAAGTAATTTTTGAATGTTTTTTTTTTTTTTTAATATTTTAATATTTTTTAATTTTTTTTTTGTTGAACAAGTGATATTAAGATGAAATTTTTAAAGGAAACTTATTGGTGGTTTATAAAAACGCTACACAAAAGTTCTCGACAAAAATTTCAGATTAAATCACACAAGCTCTGATACCAATTGTTGAAAAATATACGATGACCGATCTCCACGAGTAAGGTTTTTAAGCCGGTTACTGTGTGACAGATATGTATTTTATCTATAATATGCGGAATAAGTAAGAGTTGCGGAATAAAATAAAGCGGTAAATCTAAACTAGACAGTATTTAAATAGACAGAAAGCGGTAAATAAAGTAAAAGTTAGAAGTTAGAGGTTAGATGTAATAAACGCCATTATCAACGATAACGTGTTTTTACAATAAATAAAAAGGTTAGAAATTAGAAGTTAGATGTTAGATGTAATAAACGCCATTATCAACGATAACGTGTTTTTACAATAAATAAAAAGGTTAGAAGTTAGAAGTTAAATGTCTCGGTTAAATACAGTCCACATGTGTTTTCGTTGTCACGGTTCGTTTTTATGTCTTGGATATTTGATACAGTTGATTTATAACAGTTTGAATAAATCAATAATAACACGGATAATTTCAAAAGAACTTATCGATAGCAGATGAATATGACGATTTTCTTTGAAGCTTCGATTCTTGTTCTTTGCTCGGGTTGAATGAGGTTTTGGTGATATTTAGTGTCGGGTAGAGGTTGTTAGGAGGTTTGAGGTTTGGTGTCGGGTAGAGGTTGTTTAGAGGTTTGAAGTTTTGGTGTCGGGAGGATATCTTGTTTCTTGCGGTTGTGCGGTTTGATTCTTGTTGCCAAATGCAGAAATTTGAGAGTCTTGAGGTTTCTGGTCGTGGGTTTCTTAGAGAGTATATGAGTGTATAATACTTGGTTGATTGGGTGTAACAAAACAGCAAGAGAAAGGCTCAATTTATAGTTGCTGAACACACAGCGTTCGCGTCGCGACCGGGCATGCCGTCGCGTCGCGAAGGTGCTTGGCTGGTGGTCGGTGCGCTTTTTGTCGGGTCAGTGCGTCTTCGCTGGTATGTCGAGCTTTTCGTCGCGTTTCCTTTTGGTCGCGTTGCTTTTGGTCGCGTCGCGAAGGTGCTTTGGGTTGGTAGTCTCGCGATTAGAAAGTTGGTGGAGTCGCGTTCAAGGTCTTCGCGATGGAGTTCTTCGCGTCGCGACAAGGAGGTCCGTCGCGTCGCGAGCGCTGTAGCAGTCTGATATTTTGTATTTTGCTCTTTGGTACGTAGCGTTACTTCCTCAGGTTTGGATGTTTTCTCAAAGTTTCTCGGGTCTTGATTTATTTTTGTTTTTGATCTCGAATTCACGCAATCTGAAATAAACTGATAATATTTGTTAGATAAAAACAGTTCATCTTATTTCAGTGATTGTCACATACAAAAATATATTTTTCAACAGTGGTAGATAGCTCCCGCAAGCACAAGTCTTCGGATAACAGACTAGACAGTCTTATCCTTAGAGATGGGCTTGAGAAGATTGATGATATGTATCCAGCAATTAGTGGGGAAGGAAAGGTGCATAACATGCTGAAGATCATGCCAAACCATATAAGGGAAAGAACACTCAAAGAAAAGATGTGGAAGGGAATCGGAACAATCACCACAGAAGGCACAAATGAGGTTGGCGTTAGTCTCCCAGCTTTTGATTTTATCATGGGTCTTGAGTCGATCTTTGAGAGCTACCCAGAGAATGAATGCATGTCTAGGGATATTCTGGGAGAACCAAACAAGATGATACCAGTCGACAGGCTGATCCAAGGGGCGTATAGAGTGCCAGACAGAACGGACCGAAAAAGGAGAGACCTTACCGTCGCAAGATCTCCAGAGTAGTTTATCAGGAACGGACGTCGATAAAGAAGGGGGGTTATGAGAAAGAAAAACGGGATGGGAGTTCAGCCAGCAATAGGGGCGCACCCAACACCCATTGAGGACAAGGTCAGCAACCTTAGAATCAGGAGTGAAGCCTGCAGTATGGATGTTACGGGCGGTTAAGAACTAAGAGAGGGGACCAGCAGGATGCCAGTTATCGAACCAAGCTGACGTAGAGCAGCCATCACCGATCTTGGAGACAATAAGGTCCCTGATCTTACGCCGCATGTCGAGGATATTGCGCCAGGCATAGCCCGTACCGCGTTTCTTGGGTGCATCCCAGAAGTTACGACCACAGAGGCGGTACGAGTGGATCCATCTGACCCAGAGAGAATCCTTATTAGAAAGGAGTCTCCAGGTATGGGAAGCCATAAGGGCAATATTCCAAACAGCAAGGTTACGAATACCCAGACCACCATGGGTCTTAAGGAGACATACAGTCTTCCAAGAGACTTTGGCTTTACCACGCTTCATCTCACCATTGCACCAGAGGAAACCCCTAGTGAGTTTCTCAATCTCGTTAGAGATTGATTTAGGAAGAATAAAAACGGAAGCCCAATATATTTGCATGGAAGAAAGGACAGAGAGGATGAGTTGGAGACGACCGGCAAAAGAGAGACACTTGTTCTTCCAGTCGTTAATCCTGCATTTGACTTTATCAATAAGGCCTTTACAGTCCTTGTAGACAAGACGAGTGGTGATGATAGGGACACCAAGGTATCGGTCAGGGAAAGATCCCTCCGGAAACCTAACAATACGATCAATGGAAGCTCTGGGCCTCTCACCAACATTGCAATAGAAGGTTTCACTCTTTGCTTCGTTAGGGTGGAGTCCAGAGACCCTAGAGAATTCAGCAAGAGAGTCAAAAATGAGACCAACCGAAGAGCTATCACCATGACAGAAGAGAAGAAGATCATCGGCAAAGCAGAGGTGGGTGATACTTTGCTCCTCACATTGCCGATGGAATTTAAAAGAATCGGAGACAGAGATGTTTCTCTTGATCATAAGGTTAAGTACCTCCATGACAAGAGTGAAGAGATAGGGAGAGAGGGGGTCACCCTGACGGATGCCCCTTTGACCGTCGAAGAATCCGTTCATATTACCATTGATGCTGACAGAGTAAGCAGCAGTGGAGACACACGTCATTATCCAGTCAATCATACGAATGGGGAAACCAAACCCAACCAAGATGGTGCGAAGAAAAAACCAGTCAACTGTATCGTAAGCTTTTTGGATATCGATTTTAAACGCACACCTAGGTGTACCACGATGACAATGATAATCACGCATGATCTCCTGGACAAGAAGAACGTTGTCAGTGATCAAGCGCCCTGGAATGAAAGCAGACTGGTTTTCATCAACCAGAGAAGAGAGGTGGTTCTTGATACAATCCGCAATGATCTTGCTGATACATTTGTAAACAACGTTACAACAGGCGATGGGGAGGAAATCAGAGACTTTAGATGGGGAGTCAACCTTAGGGATGAGAGCAAGCACTGTGTTGTTGAGCGACTTAAGGAGTTTACCAGAAGAGAAGAACTCCATAACCGCCGAACAGACATTGTGCCCCACGATATCCCACGCAGACTTGAAGAATTTAACCGAGAAACCATCTGGGCCGGGCGCTTTATCGTCGGCCATCTGGAACAAGACGCACTTAACATCCTCATCCGTAACAGGAGTAAGCATGGCTTCAGATTGAAGAGGGGAGAGCTTATTAGAGAAGAGGGAACACGGGTCACGAATAGCAAGGGAGGGGTGGGCCGAACCCAAGAAATTTTGAAAGTGGGAGACGAACAGTTTGGGTAGGGCATCCCCAGAAATCCATTGTCCCTGGGCATCCTGGATTGAGTCGATACGATTGCGAGAATTACGGCTTTTAACAGACTTGTGGAAAAAAGCAGAATTTTTATCACCCTCACGTATCCAGTAAACCTTAGCCTTCTGTTTCAGGAACCTCTCTTCATCCAGGCAAGCCTCGTTATAAGCGAGAAGGTACCTGCTATGTTCGTCACGGAGATCCCTATTGAAAGGGTCCCGGTCCAGAGCAATCTGAACTCTATCAAGCTTAGTACGAAGAGAGATAACCTTAGAGAAGAGGTTACCCTGGCTACGGAGCAGCTTACGCAAAGGCGCTTTCAGATTTTTCAGGTTTTGGAAAACCTTATACATCTGATGGCCGGGGATATCGGGGTCCCAAGAAGAAGCCACAACATGTTTAAACTCGTTCTTATATGTTAAAAAATTAGGGAACTTGAACGGTTTAGGATTGAACGTGGATCTGAAGGGGAGAGAAAGCACAACAGGGGAATGGTCGGACGATCGGTAAGGGAGAAAAGTGACATAAGCAGAGGGGAAAGAAGCAACAAATCGCTGATTACCCAAGACACGGTCAAGCTTCTTAAGAATGCCATCGGAACCGTTAGGAGACTTGGTCCAGATGTAGAAGAGACCTTTGAAGTTAAGGTCCTCCATCTCAATCCGATTCACACAGTCCCTGAAATCATCCATGCCACGAGAGATACCAGACGCCCCAGCGGTGCTATCTTTTATGTCAAGAGCAACATTGAAATCACCCAACACGATCCAGGGGGCAGCTTTTACAAAATGTTTATGAGCCGCAAGAGAATCCCATAGAGAGCGACGTAGCATGTGATTATTATGAGCATAGATGAAAGAGCAGAAGAAGGATTTATTAGAAGCACAAATTTTAACGCTGAAATGCATAACCTGATCATTGGAGTCGAGAAGCATCATATCAACAGCCAGCGGGTCCCAGGCAACCACAATTCTAGTCCCCCGAGTGCAAAAAAGCCCGTTAGAAGACCAAGACCAGGAGCCAAAGACACGACTACAAATACGTGGGAGATTATGGAAGGAGGCACGAGTCTCGATGGCGGCACAAATTTGAAGATTTTGATCGCGGATAAGCTCTCTCAAAGCTTTCTGATGAGAAAGCTTACAGAGACCGCGAGTGTTCCACGCAGCGACGTGCGTCATATGGAAACCGAGAGGGTGGTGGAGTCCATCCGCTCGGACGCCGGAGCTATCATAAGCTGATCATGAGGGGATCCGATATCTCTTACAATGAACTGGGCAGTTTCCCCATCATCAGAGTCGACCTCAATGCATTTATCCTTGTCGAAGAGGTGATCAGTATTCAAAACATTTTTACATGCCCTTTTATGTTATTTAAAATTTTCTAACTAGCTTATCGACTAGTTAGCAGCTAGGCTTTTTAATTATCGGCTATATTTTCAGCTACTCTGTCAATGTTTCAAAAGGTTTATTGAGCTTTTAAAGAATTTTCCAAATATACTCATAAATATTTATAAAAAAACTTATTTTACTACATACATTTTTATGTTATTTTAATTTATCAGTTAATTTTTACCAAATATTGTTTTTTATCAGCTATTAAGGCTTTGTTTGACAAAAATGAGCTAACTTATTGTAATTTAGCATCTAGTAATGTCACTCAATAGCTCAAAATTGAGCTTATAAGCTAGCTTGAGATAGATTTTTAGCTAGCGCATAAAACAGGTCCCAACTAGCTTTGCAGCTTGCACCTAACTTTTCAGCTAGTATCTCAAATTTATCTTTAAAAACGCCGTGACTAAGCATTTTTTGCAGAAATAAAACAAAAATGAAATTTGGGTTGTAAAATATATTAAAAAAAAGTTTGACGTATAAGATGAAACATAAATGCAAATTGATTACTATTTTAATCAGATTAACTTATATTCAGAATGTTTAAATTCAATCAACATATTACATACATAATGAATAAAATACTTATTTGTATATGACTCGATAAATGGATAAGTACAACAAAAATAAAACTTTGGTATAAACTGTCTTAATGAAAGTTAGATAATAAGATTAAAAAAAGTGAAATTTGATCATTATTCAATAATATATTCTCTAAAAATAATATAAAAGACCGATAAATAAACCATAAGCAAACTGTTTATTTTTTTAATTAAAGGAAACTAAAAGTTATGATACTATATTTTTTTTATAAATTCACATTTTATTTCAAATTCTAAATTCATATTGTTTTTATTTGACTCCTTAGTCTTTAAATGATTTTATTATTTTTTATTTTATTGAGAAAAATAGATAAAACCAATTTTTATCTTATATTATTAGTTTATATTTTTATGATTATGTTATATTTTGAATTCAAAATTATAAAACAAGAAAAGAATTAATATGACAAATTTAATTTCATTATTATTTTCAGTTGTAGGATTGTCTAAACAATTAGGGTTTCTATTTTTTATGGGTAAACTTTACTAGAGGAGTATATACAAAGATATAACTTTCTAATAGTAATTTTTTATATATAAAAGTGAATAAGGGATTGAAAACTGATTAAAAAATATTTTTAAACTAATAAGTTTAATAGAAACATATTTATATATTTTATTAAATATTTATCTGTTAAAAAGTTTTTATTTAAAAAAATAAAATATTTTTTTGTTAATATTATTGAAGTACTATTTACACATATGAATCTAGCGAAAAAGCATCTACAACAATACGCTACTCATAAACTATATTTATGTTATTATTAGTACGTTTATATATATATATATATATATATATATATATATATATATATATATATATATATATATATATATATATATATATATATATATATATATAATTTTGAGATAATTTATGTTAGTTTATTTCATATATTTTTAATGTTGGATCGTATATAATAATTGATTCTAAAAATGTGACTATGTTTTTTTGTTCAATTTTTTGATGAAAAATTATTATTCATACATATGACATATGATAGATGTATTTTTAGTTTTGCTTATTTTGATTATTTTTAAAGTATTTATGTTTATATTTGATCGATTAATTTATTTTTAATATATTAATTTAGTTATGCACAGAGCACTTGAATATGTCTAGTGTATATATAAAACAAGGAACATATCATAAGAAATCACGAAAAGTTTGGCAATTTTCTACGCGTGCAGAATTAGGATAAACATGCATTTCTCTTTTGCATCAGAATATTGTTTTTCTTTATGCATTCTATAATCAAGATAATTAAGGTGATAACCTTTTAACAAAATCTTAAAATCATGAAAATCAAATAATCGAAGCAAGATTCATAATATCAATATTGGTTTAACCGATTTATATATTTATATATAGTTTTATAATATATAGTTTTATAGTAAATGGAAATTCAATAGCAACAAAATAAAACTTAAGGTTTTACTAATTAATCATTAAAAAAAATGAGATCTTTGATATTCACATGGAACAAAACTGAAAATTATTTTTTATAATAAAATCATTTTGAAGTATGTAACACGTCATTTGGCTACGTTTTGTGCGTCACACCTAGCTGGTAAACTAGTTTGTTTTTTTTTTTTGAATTTTTTCTCATTGTCATTTTTGTTAAAGCCAAAATGGAGTTTATAGTATAGCTTTTTATAAAAAGTATTTAAACTCTATTTGAAGTGTTACATCTAGCCGATAAACTTAGCTTATTTTTTGAGTTTTTTTAGGTTCTCATGTTTGTAAACTAAATGTAGTTTCTTGTTTAATTTTCTAAAAACTACTTACATTAACGTTCAACGAGCTTATTGAATTTTTTAGGATTTTTAGAAACATACTCTTAATTATATATAAAAACACTCATTTTTACATACCCTTTTATGTTATTTAAAATTTTCTAACTAGCTTATCGACTAGTTAGCAGCTAGGCTTTTTAATTATCGGCTATCTTTTCAGCTACTCTGTCAATGTTTCAAAAGGTTTATTGAGCTTTTAAAGAATTTTCCAAATATACTCATAAATATTTATAAAAAAAACTTATTTTACTACATACATTTTTATGTTATTTTAATTTATCAGTTAATTTTTACAAAATATCGTTTTTTATCAGCTATTAAGGCTTTGTTTGACAAAAATGAGCTAACTTGTTGTAATTTAGCGTCTAGTAATGTCACTCAATTGCTCAAAATTGAGCTTATAAGCTAGCTTGAGATAGCTTTTTAGCAAGTGCATAAAACAGGACCCGACTAGCTTTGGGTTGTAAAATATATTAAAAAAAGTTTGACGTATAAGATGAAACATAAATGCAAATTGATTACTATTTTAATCAGATTAACTTATATTCAGAATGTTTAAATTCAATCAACATATTACATACATAATGAATAAAATACTTATTTGTATATGACTAAATAAATGGATATCGTACCTTGGCAACTTGAAAGATTTTGAGAATACGATGTTCATCAATTCAGTTTTCGTGTTTCTTGGTTAATTAGGTTTAAACTTTTAATGTTGAAGTGAAAGCGAAACTTAATTTTATATTGTAATATGTAAAACTCAATTGGTTTTGTATTATGGTTTCGGTTTGAATTTTGGTTTTTGACTCCGAGCATTACGAAAACTTGAAGTTATAACTTCATCTCCTGTTTTGGCTTATTTTAATACGTATGTATTTCGGTTGTAATAAGTGTTCTAAAAGGCGCGTCATGGTACGCGCCAATGTGTGAGACGCGATTCTGCCGTCCCAAAAACCCTTATGGTGCGCTCTTATACATGACACGTGTCAAGGCGAGCCATGACGCGTTATGACTTGAGTTTTTACTGTTTGAGACTCGTTTTTTCTTCTTTGTATTGAATTTCTTGATTGAGCATAAAACCTTTGAGTTTTTTTTAATTTTTTGTTATTAGTTATTGATAAAACACTTCTAAACACCGGATATGTTTGATGTAAATCTATATTTTTATATAATATAATTATACATTCATATAAAACTGCCGTTTTACATTATGTCTTGAAAAACGTCATGGCTCGTCAAGACTCGTAAAACTTGAGGCTTGACATTGCCGTCATGCCACACCTCAAGTTATTTAGAACATTGGTTGTAATAGATTAAAGATAAATTTTCACAAAAAAAATCATTAAAATTTTAATTTATTTTTATTTTAAAACCATTTTATTATTATTATTTTTTGTGAAAAAAAGATTAAATTTTTTTAAATGTTTTCAAAAGTAATGTTAAAGAGTTTTTCAAAAACATTATTTAAAAAATATTTTTTTTTCAGAATATGTCATTTCGGCCATAGAACATAATTTGTAAACTATTATGGGTGAGAACGGTTTGATTTTTAACTAACACAAAAAAAGGTTGAACTTATTAGGTTCATTTGGTTTGCTTTATTAATCGGATAACCAAACCTAACAAAATGATGTTTGGTTCATTTGGTTTCCTTAACCGAAAAATGTTGAGCATATTTAGTTTGATTTTGATAAAAGTTTATTACTATGGTTAAATCATTAAACCAAACCAAATAAACCAAAACTTATTTGATTTGGTTACGGTTATTTTAAAAACATTAAAAAGCGATTAAATCGAATCAATTTAACCGACCGAATAACACTCATAGTTTTAGTCAAAAACCAAAAATTTGGTATTTTCATAGCCAAAGATGAAAAATTTTGGTTTGGTTTTGATTTAATCATAAACCATACTATTTTCACCCCTAATTGATAAAGAAATTATGTTTAATTGTCAAAATTTGTATTGAGTTTTGAAAAAACAACATTCTTTTTAAAAAATTGTTTTTAAAAAGCTTTTTTTTAATAAGAACGGGTTTTGTGAAAACTTTTAGAAATACGAGTATTTTTCTGAAAACTTATAAAAATATAAATGATTTTTTAAGAAAAACAATAATAATAAAATAGTAATTTTTCAAATAAAATATTAAAAACTTAATGGTTTTATAAAATCTTCCTTAGATTAAGTTCTTCGTAATAATAAAATGAAATGAATAAATTGCAAATATAGTCCTTAAATTATAAGACACTTTTACATTGATTGTATAAAACTCTAATAAAAATCCAAAAGATAAAACTCAGTTTTGAATCGGAATCAAATCAAAATTAAAACAATCAAACTCGAAGTCTCAAGTTATTAACCGATGAAGAAAACTCGAGCTCAAACCTCGAGAGCTGCAACCTTCACTCAAATGAGATGTATATTACTTCTGGTGTGAAACCTCAGGCTAAAAAGAGTTCGTCCGTCGTACTACCGGGGTTGATCCTTGGAGCACGCTTCAATGGCTAAGTTAGAGATGACGAAAATAGAATGTATGCGTGAATGAGAGTGACAACCTTATGTTCCTTTTCCCTTTGTAGTTAGTGCTTTATATACATTTTAGGGCTTTCAATCCCTTAGGAAGGACATCTCAAACCCCACTCTAAAAATAGAGTTACTTTATTTTACTCCAACTCCACTCTATAACCAACTCTATATTTGTGTATTTGAAGAGTATTACTTCAAATATAGAGTCATACTATTCATTTACACCAAATATAGAGTTAATGTTTCAGTTGTCATTTTTAGTTCTCTAGTTTTTGTTTTTATACATTTCTAGTTTATTTAAATATAATAACAAATATTTACAATCATATTATATATTAAATGATATTAATTAATTATAATTATCAAAATTGAATATTTATATATCAAATTCATATAAAAATTTACGTATATTTAAAAAAAATTAAAAGACGATTACATAACATAATGACTACATGCATTATTTTACATAACATGATAATTGGGGATGAACGTGATTTTGACGCACCAATGAAGTTGCGAGAGAAGTGTTGCCGATATAGAGGTTGACATGACGATAGATGAAGATGGTCGATTCCAACAATTTCTTGCTCGATATAAATGTATTAAAAATCACTACAATGATTAGTGATTTTAGCGGCGACAAAAGTCGCCCCTAATAGTCCAATATGTCGCCCCTAAAGGCATTAGCGGCGACATGTCGCCCCTAAAACTGTCGCTGCTATAGCTTCGTCGCTAACGCTTTAATGTCGCCCCTAAAAATGTCGCTGCTAATACTGTCGCCGCTAATACTTGAAAGTCGCCCCTAAAGGGTGGCCACTAAAGGTTTCGTCACCATTATGGTACTCCGTCACTAAAAATTTCGTTGCTAATAGTCGTCGCCGCTAATACTTGAAAGTCTCCCCTAAAGATGTCGCCCCTAATAGCTTTTTTTTTTCTTTTTTCTGTTTGCCTTAATTTCATTAAGTTCGTATTAAGTTCTTAATACAAAGCTCTTAATCAATTCATCCATTCCAGAAAATGCAGAAATTTAAACAACATCCACAAATAGTTATATTATCCATAACATGTCTCAAAATCCATAACATGTCTCAAAATATTAAATAAAACATTAACTACTCGTCATAATCTAAAAAAACTACTCGTCATTACCACCGTTTCCATCATCGTTATCATCATCATCTTCTTCTTGCAATTGTCGCATAAATGCTTTCATTTTTTCCACTTTTCTCGGGTTATTGAATATACGGTCTACATCATCCATCTACAAAATAAACCAAAATATAATATTAACATAATACAAAACTTCCAAATTACTAAGAAATGCTAGCCAAACTATAAAGTACACAACAAATGTATTAAGTCGTTATCAAAAAAGTTACAACTAACCTGAGTACTCTGTGGTGGTTGTGATGATTGGCCCTCGATATAAGAAGGATTATTGGAACTTTGTTTTCCAGACGGTTTACGTCTGATCCCTCTTATGTGTCCTCGTCGAGTACCGAACACTTTTTCAAATATAGTCACCTCGTCTACCGGAGTGTTTGAGGGGTTACATATTGCGTATTGCTCGTTCAGCTCACGCAGTAAAGCATTCTGTAATTTACTGTGATGATTAACATAGATTAGTATACTTCTTATTTAAAGTAAAAAAACAATAATATACATATAACTATAAACAAAAAACACCAATGTACTTACATATTTTTCCTCAACATCTGGCCTATCAAACTTCCCTTCTTTATCAGTATGTGCATCATAATAGGATTCAATTCTGGTAATGCCCTGTTTCACATTAAAAATTAGATTATACTCTAAAACTAACACATATAATTATAACTTACTTTCTTGAATGCAGCGTTACTGTAGGTACTTGTCCCTCCACGGTTTTTTACTGTTTGTTTGGCACGATTACCACTATTTTGTAGAGAGCGCTCAATAAATTTAGGATTCGTGAAAAGATCAACCGCACTGTCCCAGTTTTTTTGACTCATACCCCGGGGGGGATTAGCCCTTGCTCTCTCTACATCACGCAACCCTCCATTTTTACCAAAATAATCACTCGTAATGGATTTACACGATTTCCCACTTGACATTCAACGCCCTCCCATAAAGCTCTTCCATCGGGATCATTTTTAATCGAATCAAAATCAAAGTATGTCTACAAATAAAAAAAGTTAGATAAATAAAAAGTAATAAAAAATCAAAAAATAAAATATAATTATATAAATAATTTACCGTAGGTGCTCCCACAAGCCATTCTTTTCGGCTTCTGGAACTTCTGCCCATGATTTTTTGTCTAATGGGATGTCTCGCCAAATATAATCGCCAGCCTCACGAATAAATAAGTCATAATAGTCACCAACCGGAATGTAGGTAGCGGCCCTATCCCAAACTAACGGTAAAGGCCGCCTGCCATTAGCTACCCATTTCTCAATCAACTTAATATTTTTTTGCTTGCCTCTACAATTCATGGGGTTGAGCTGCAAATGTAATTAAAAATTATTATTAGTCATAATTTATAAGAGTGATTTGTCAAATAAATAAATCTTAAAAAACTTATTATCCTGTTGATGATGGCTAGGGCCTCCAAAACCTCGTGGCGGTGGCTCCCCATCACCATCCCCTCCGTGGCCCATTACATCGGCCATCATATATGTGATCGCAATCCAAAAGAAAAATCCCATCCTGAAAAGTTATAAGATATAGAATACGAAAATACAAAATGAAATACAATGCCATAATTACAACATATAAACAAGAAGTATATTTCTATTTCAATGAGCCAAGTTCGATTACAATGAGACAAATATACATATAAAAAATTTCACTCCTTCTCGCCCTCAGACATTTCAGTGTCATCCTCATACGTTTCACAATCAAAATCGCTCCCGTCATAATCAGTCTCGTCTTCAGATACTTCATTGATGATACGTGTCGATTGACGAACTGGAATTTGACTTTCGGGAGTAACTGAACTTTCACCTACCGTTGGTAAACCTATAAAGTATTGGCTCAAGCCGATTACAATTCTACAATTAGATGCACAGTTATTCTGAACGGTGTCGATATTTTCAGCAGGGCTAATAACATCAACATTTTCGATAGAGTCATTGATAACGTTATCGACACAACCATCATTTGTTGGTATTTCCCAAATTTGTCGATGGTTAACGTTTTCAACAACTCATCGATGGTTATTATTTGGGTTTGCTCGACAAGGTTCTCGAATGTAAAACACTTGTTTCGCCTGCGAAGCAAATATGAGTTGATCTTCTTTTTCCTATTCGTGTCGTGTGTCGATACTGGTGATATTATTTTCACATGTAATCCATTCAGGATCGAACCACTTACATCGAAAAAGGACACTCGAAAGATTGAATGGATAATGCAACTCAATAATCTCTTCGAGCTGGCCATAATACTTTTCTTGATTTAGTCCCTCTACCAAAACCCCAGAGTTTTGTGTTGTGCGGTTTGCGTCACGACTAAGTACCACATACCTAACACCATTGACTATGCAAGAGGTGTAAGTAGAGACTTTTACGTTTGCACCGATTGAAAGAGCCGAACAACTCTATGTGAAACTTTGGAGACTTTTCTGTTTGCATCTGATAGACCTATTAAATATAAATTTATATGTGTTATGTTCAATTTGCTAATGAAAATACAACATAAATAATTGTTATTTTGTATTACCTTGTGGAGGAACCATGTAGGGAATGCAAATTTAAAATCACTGTGGGGATTTTTAGATTTGAATTCGCTACATTGATGACAAGAGATATAGATTTTAGTAAAAGGAAAAAATTAAAAGGAGATGATGGAAGGTTAAACATAAGAACACTTACTTTATGTATTCATCTACTTCATCACAGTGCTCGAGCACGAACCATTCTAGCTTCTTTTTTTTCTGTCACCTCAAGAGTTTTGAACTGCGTTGCGCTTGTCGGTCGACATTTAGACTCAAACATCCAAAACTTTGTTTTTTGTATGACAACATCCTCATTTCTTTCAGGACAATTGAATCGAGTTTGGACATCTTTAAGGTACATGGAACAAAACGTTAAAGCCTCTTCAGCAACATAACCCTCTGGCATACAACCTTCCGGCCTCGCCTTATTCCTCACATAGTTTTTCAGTTTTTTCAAATACCTTTCGATCGTATACATCCATCTGTAATGTACCGGGCCTCCACAAATCGCTTCATCAGGTAAATGTAAAACTAAATGAACCATTATGTCAAAAAATGTTGGGGGATAGATCATTTCTAATCTGCACAAGATATTAATAATAGCACCCTTGGCCTCCCTCATATCGTTCACCATCAATGTTCTGGAGCAAATTTGTTTAAAAAACATGCAAAGATCTACCATTGGTGTATATTCATTTCTTTGCAAAAACCACCTGACTCCAATCGGTATCAAACGTTTCATAAGAATGTGATTGTCATGAGATTTCAACCTAATAATGTTATTATCATTATCTTTCACTTTATTGCTAATGTTGGATCCAAACCCATCCGGAAGTTTAACGTCTTTTATAAATTGACAAAAATGTTTTCGATCAGAGTCCTTGAATGAGTATTTTGCATGGGGTATATCTTCTTTGTTATGTTTTTTTCATATCTAATATTGTTTTCGAATGTTCATATTCTCCAAGTCTTTCCTTGCATTTCGTGTGTCTTTGGACTTGTCGTTCTTCAGAAGGGTACCTAACAAGCTACCACACACATTTTTCTCGATGTGCATAACATCTAAGTTATGCTTCAACTGAAGAGATGACCAATAATCGAGTTTGAAAAATATGCTTCGTTTGGTCCAGTTTAACGTGGCATCCGTTCGTTTTCTCTTGTTAGCATTAGCAAGACCAAATCCAGGATGTTTGCCTGGTACATAACTCGGTACTTGAGCTAATTGAGCTTCTATTTATTCATGAGTAAGTTGTTTTATGGGGGCTTGTGTCTCGTGTGCTCCATTAAAATCCAAACTCTTTCTCCAAGGGTGGTTAGCATTTAAGAAACAGCGATAACAAAGATAAACAATTTTATTTTCTATAGCGACTGAAGGAGTGTCTTTATTGCAAGTTGGGCATGCATAGTACCCTTGTCCACACCAACCAGATAGACTAGTATGACCTGGAAAGTCGTTTATTGTCCATAACAACGCCGCTTTCATATTGAAGAACGTATTTGTTGCTGCATCTTTAGTACGTATGCCCGAGTGCCACAATTGCTTAAGCTCTTCCACCAATGGCCTAAGGAAGACATCCATGTCCTTCTTGGGTGATTTAGGGCCAGGAATCAACGAGGCCAACATGAATGATGACTCTTTCATACATAGCCATGGTGGTAGATTGTATGTAGTGAGTATGACAGGCCATGTGTTGTGACCCGAATTAATGTTAGAAAATGGATTAAAACCATCAGTAGCAAGACCTAAGCGAACATTTTGAGGTTCCCTTGAGAAGTTAGGGTGCTTTAAATCAAAGTCTTTCCATGAAGATCCATCAACGGGACGATGCATCGTACCGTCTTCTGATCGTCCAGTACTGTGCCAAATCATATTTTTTGTCCTATGCCTTGAGCAATACAAACGTCGTAGTCTGGGGGTCACAGGAAAGTATCGTAACACCTGATGCACCACCTTCTTGCCCTTTTTCTTGTCATCAAACCACCGACTGGTATTGCAAACAGGACAATTCTGCAACGACTTGTTTTCGCCCCAAAAGAGAGCACAATCGTATTTGCACACATGTATTGACTCGTAACCCAAACCAAGTTTTTTCAGCTTCGCTTTGGCTGCATAATGTGAAGTGGGAACCTTGTTTTCTTTAGAAAATGTAGATTGCAACAACTCGAGGAGCTGATCGAATGAAGCATCACTCAATTTGTTGTTCACCTTGATATGCATCAGCTTTGCTAAAAAGTCGAGGGAAGAAAACCAGGTACAACCAGGATATAATTTTGCTTGGACTTCATCTAACAGCTTATGAAATCCATCATCGACAACGTTATCCTCTATATCTAAGTTCCCTTCCTCCCGATTAGTATTGTTTTCCCCATATTTTTCCCCCATAACGTCGTTGATAACGTCAACCATGTCGTGACTTGGAGCTATGTCGTCACTTGGTGCTTGGTTTTGACTTGGGCCTACTGCATGTACCATCATAGTTCTTCTTTCACCATGATAGGTCCATGTATCATAACGTTTACTAAAACCATATGCATGTATGTGGGATTTCATTATTAAGAGTTTTACGAATTCTCTGAGTTCACATCTTCTACACGGACATATGATTAAACCTCTACTGTCGATGTGTTGTTTGGATCTCTCAACAAAACTATTGTGTCCTTCCTCGAATGCATCAGAGTTACGGTTTTCAAGAGTAATCCAACTTTTATTGATAGGCATGATATAACTGAAACATAAAAGATGTTTACATTAAATTTCATATTAGATTATTTTAGGGGAAACCACGATGTTAGAGATTTTTTGTTCACCAAAATGGCAACAAAAAAATCAGAATAGAGATAGAGTATTCATAATGCAGTCCCAAAACGAAATAGACTGTCTCGATCAGAATATTTTGGAGAAATCGGACAACGGATAGAGTATTCACAAGGGTAGGCTTCTACACCCACTTTTTGAATACGTTACCTCATATGTGAATGCGCATTACATGATTGGTCGTTTAAGAAAAATTCGGCAGCATTTCCCCTTAGCTCCCAGGTATATTTGTAAATATATACCCGAGGAGCAAAGAGAAAATGACAACCAAATATTTCTTAAACGGACAATCATGCAATACGCATTCACATCCTAAATGAGATAAAGTATTCAAAAAGCAGTCCCAAAACGGGGACAACCCGAAATCAATTTCGAGCGGGTATTTCTAAGCTTTAGATGATCAAAAAGAAAAAGAATTAAACTAAAAATCAATGAGTTTAGGATGTAGAATTTATGGTTTGGGTTTAGGGTTTAGGGTTTAGAAATTAGAGTTTAGGTTTAGGGTTTAAGGTTTAAGGTTTTAGAATTTAGGCTTTAAGGTTTAAAATGTATGGTTTATGTTTTAGAATTTAGAATTTAGGGTTTACCGTTTAAGGTTTATGTCTTATAATTTAAGGTTTAGGTTTATGGTTTAAGGTTTAAGGATTAAGGTTTAATGTTTATGTTTTAGAATTTAGGCTTTAATATTTAGGGTTTAGGTTTTAGAATTTAGTTTTTAACTTTAGGGTTTAGGGTTTATGTTAGTATTTTTGTTAATTATAGCATCCTACTTTTGTTTTTTGTTTCTATTAGAGCATTGTTGTTTCTTATTTTTGTTAATTAAAGTATTCTAATTTTGTTGTTTTCTATTATAGTAATCTAAAGAAATCGTTAACAAATAAGTCAAAATAAGTCCTAACTATCATACATTCCATTAACATAATATTAAGTCGTAGCTAATAAAGTTCTTAACAAATAAGTCAAAATAAGTCCTAACTATCATACATTCCATTAACAAAATATTAAGTCGTAACCAATAAAGTTCTTAACAAATAAGTCAATATAAATTCAATACATAATATTAAGTTCTTAACAATATTAATAGAAATCATCAAATATCAAACATATCATACATCCCATTAGCAATTTCATACAAATTCAATCATGTGTTTATATAAAAATATACATATACAATCCTATAATTTCACATATATTAACTAATGCAAATTCTATAAAAATTAACACAAAATGTATTCAATGTGCATATCATAAAATCCATATACATTAACATACATTTTAACACAATATTACACAATCAAAACTTTATACATCAAGGAATCAACATGGATATTGTTCAAATGATCAATCAATTCTCTATATAAAAGAATCCATCTTCAAACAAACAACTTATTAGATAAATGATGCAAGAACTAAAATTCATAAAACCCTAAGTTAAAGATAATAAAAGTTACCTCTTTTAGTTGAAGATTACACAAACAATGTTGTAGGAGATGAATGTTCAACGAAAACAAGCTTCAATCCTTGAAATTTCCGGCCAAAATCGCAGGTTCTTGAGAAAATTTCAAGGTTTTTTTGGTGAAAAATGTGAGAAAAACAAGGCTCTGATGGGTTTTGTTGTTCGACCCTTTAGAGGCGACATAACCCTTTAGGGGCGACATCTTGGAGGGAAACTTCCCACTTTTTTTTGGGCCGTCCGATTGGCTGGGTTTTCAATGGACACGATTGCAAGGAGTGAGGAAGGCCGGATAGTAGTATTAGGGGCGACGGTTATTAGCGGCGACATGGAGCTTTAGGGGCGACACGTGATTTCACAAGGAGGGAAAATGTCCCGCCTGATTTTTGACCATCCGATTGGCTGGGTTTTCGATGGCTAGGATTTCAAACGGTGGGGAAGCTCGGATCCAGGTATTAGCGGCGACCCCTTTAGGGGCGACATGAGCTTTAGCGGCGACTCTCGGCTCGTCAGACTTGGTGTCGCCCCTAAAGCTCATGTCGCCCCTAAAGGGGGCGCCGCTAAAACCACTAATTCTTGTAGTGAATGAAGAACACACTTCAATATTCGGAATGCGTTAGTCGACCATTTATGAGAAATTTATTCGGCCACATAAATATGATTTAACTTTTCAAATGTATGCGTAATATTTTTATAAATGCATGTATAATATTTATTAAAGAGTGTACTATAAATGTACTTTTATTATTTAATAAATTTTGTATTAATAAAATCATAATTTTTTTAAATTAATTATATACGAATAAATTATTTTGTTATTAAGATATTGATAACATAATTTAGAATATTATTATAATAAAAAGATAGAGTAATTATATGTTAAAAGTTAATAAACAAAAAGAAAGATTTTGACAATTTCTGTAAATGAAAAAAATATGCTAAGAATATATATTTTAAAGTAAAAATAGTGTGAAAAATAGAGGTGGGTTGGAGATGATCCAATTTTTACACCATTTTTTATTTAAAAAATAGAGTAAAAAGTAGAGGTGGCCCGGAGATGGTCTAAGAGCGGATTTCATCTCTCCCACATGGCTATGTTTTTATAAATTCCCCTTCAACATTAGGTTGAATTTCCTTTTTCTACCGAGTTTTACACTAAGACGGGTTTAGCATACCCCTAAATTATGCCCTCTGCATGTAGGACACTGTATTGGATTGATCATCTGAATTAGCCCAAGAACCTGCAGCTTGGTCTTCCGGAAATCGCGTCAGCCTACCAACTGCTTATATGCGAGTCTTATCGCATGTTTTTCAAGGTTAAACCAGCAAGAACCTCTTTGGTGCACAATGTCACCACCTATGATGCCGACTGGAAGAGCAATTTCTTCTTTGTCAAACGCTCCTCCTCACCAAACCAGGAGCAGTTACCCCATTCCTGGGATGTTGAAGGTAAGTGATAGTAACTACTCAGTGCCGATTTATTTAGGTTTTCACATTGTTCTATGTTTTGCAGTACCGGATTTGTTAGCGATCTTCCTGCCACAACGTCGACTGAGAACAAGATCACAAAGTTCTTGAGCCTCTCTGTTGAAGAGAGGAGTTACAAGTATCTAGGTTCTTCGCCTAATGCTAAGACGTCTACTGGTATGATATTCTCTTTTCAAACATATTAGCTTTACACCTTCCTTACATCCGTATGTCTAACAGGTTCACAATCCTTCTGCCCTAGCTATTCTTCTGCTTTCTTTGTTATATAAAGATTTCTTTCCTGACCTCATGAGGGCCGGTCAAGCAATCGAAGGACTTGAACCTAAGAGAAAGAGAATCCTCTACTTCCACTTTGAAGAAACTACTAGAAATGAAGGACAAGTAGCTCGTTCAGAAGGAAGAAGAGCTTTTAGGATGGAGAGAAAGTGTTTCCATGAGATCTTAATTGTTGCATTAGAAGCCAAACTAACTGTTGTCAAACTCGTCCTTCAAACGAAGTTAAGCATGTCTAAAGAGGCTAGGAGGGGTAACCAAGCTTTGTGGGATGAAGTAGTTTGGAATTCGTCTTTCAACGACCTTACTTATGGAGAGGTCGTGGAGATGTATTCAGTCTTGTACAAGAACGTAAATAAATAAATAAATTAACTACTCTTTTGGGTAAAATTTTGTATGTAATTGTAAATGGTTAATATCACCTTCATATATGTATATTTTTGCCACACTTTTCAGATCATTAAAGGTTACTTTTGACTTTCCTCTTTAGGCTTCATTATGTGTATAAGATAGTTGGATTTAAATTCAAGCGTATTAAGAAAATTTTGCTAAAAAATATCATGAAGGGATCTAAGAAGATTTTATGTGCAAGAATAGTTAATTATCGACATACTCTATAAGATATCGCCTTTATGAAATGCAATCAAGGTTTAAATAAGAACATACCTTCGCATTGAGTTAAACTTAAACCCAACTGTTAGATAAACCGGTATATATTTTTCGTGCCAATATATTGAATATGGAAGGCCTTAAAGCTTTAGTTTTCATGAGCGTGTACATTTATAAAATTTTACGTTGAATATCAAGACTTTTCAAGATCTTGATTTAAGCGTATGGAATATCTCGATCATGGTCTGTTTTAGTTTTAAGACCTTTCTTTATTCCTACAGAAGTTTAAGGTATTGACTTCTGTTTAAATTCAATATTTTTTGCCTATAAGGAAAACATACCGGTCTTTTAGGAAGATTAAAAGATCGTAGCGTGTGTAAATATACGAAAAAGATCCAAGATCTTAGCTTTTGTTCATAGCTTAACATGGATATATTAAAATTCTTAGGAAGATCCAAGATCTTAGCGGTTGATCGTAAGATAACATGTAATGTTCACTACATGGGGATATCCTGATGTAATATTCACATATTTAATGAACTAGCAAATATAACCCATGTATTCAACAAATTCCATTTCAAACATTATACAATTGCATACTAGTTCACTTTCCTTGTTCAAGTTTGTCCCCAAAGCAGAAAAATGATAACATAGTACCAAATTCAGAATTTCAGCTTTGAACATCACGATTTCTCCATATAATAACTTGATACTTGGAGTTTAAGAACTAAACTCAATACACATTCAAGAATTCCAAGTCAAACACATTACTTGTGTTCTTGCACTCATAGTATGATATAATCAGAAAACAAGTTTCAATTCTAACGTGCATTCATACATTTTCAACCTCAATAGCCAACGTTCTAGAAATTAGGGTTTAGCTTGAAATTTATTTCCAAAGACTAGATATCGGATCTTGAAGGTCATTTTATTGTGAAAATCGAAATAGAGACTGTTATCAACATAATTTCCGACTACCTACCCACCCACCGGACCAGCGCTACCATCACATCTCTTCAGACGACCAGCACCGCCAGCACCGGTGCTGTTGGCTGTTGCTAATGTTACTGTCCATCTCGTTGCTTCCCTGCCTCCATCAAGACCTCTCACTGCCTCTCTCCCTCTCTCACTCTCATTTTCGATCTCTAAGGCTCACACACTTGGTATGTGTGTGCGTAGTTTTTCACTTCTTATTTCCTTGATCTCAATCTTTGACGAACACATAATCACCTATAGGAACTAAATGCACAAAGGTTAAGTTCTGAATTTAACCTAGTCAAAGTATATTAATATACCTAAAATACGCCCACTTAATGTAACGCTCGGTTTTTATTAAAAGGGATACCCCAAAATTTTAAAACTATAACACAACTCAAATGGGTATACTAGTATTCATACCACGGAATACAAGATGTTATCAAAATAAAAGACATAGAAAAGGCATTACAATTATCAAAACACAATGCCTGCTACGAAAGGACAAGCTCTAAGTCATCCACCTCTCAATCACACGCCTTCCCTTATCACTATGAAAGTAGAATGATATACAATCATTTGTTTAGGGTTAAATGGAAGATATAATAACTTACTTTCATTTGTCTTTGTATTATAGCATACTGTTTAATTTTTTTCTTATTTAGGCATTGTACTTTTAAAATCTACCAAATTATAGTCATGAAATTGCTTTGTACTCGGATGACATCCTATAAATGGGTAGAAATTTTAAATTACAATGCAGTAATTAGAGAAATAAAAGTAGAATGCTATAATAAATAAGTCAATCAAAGTGCATTGTTATATTTATATTTAACCCTTCATATTATACGTTTCAATGTAACTAATACTATGTATTTGTAGCATATGATGTTACAAGGAGAGATACATTCACAAGCTTGTCAGACATATAGGCTAAAGAAGTCAACCATTACTCCACTAATCAAGACTGTGTGAAGATGCTTATTGGAAATAAAGTTGACAAAGTAAGTTATCTAAAATTGATAGTTTTCTTATTTATTTATATAAGCAAAAAACTCAACATAATATTATCACCAAGGACTTAACATAAAGAGTTAAATGCAAGAAATGGCAACATACTTTCTTTGATTTGGTTATTATAACATCCTACTTTATTTTCTTGTTAAAACGTTATACTTCGAAAAATATATGTAGTTTTAGTAATGCCATAATAAGGTAGATTTGTTAAATTTAATGTCCTAACAAGAAAAAGAATTAAATATAAAATGATATAATTGAGTAGATTTATCAAAGTACTAAGAAAATAATTGAAAGTTAATATGTGTATTCGAAAGAAATGGAAGTAACTTGCCATAATAGAAATCGATAGAAGTATGTTGCTATTTCTTGTATTTAATATGTGTATTATTTATTCAATTTTGATTTTAGATATATATAAATTTGTATTATAGGACACAAAAAGGTTTATAAGCAAGGAAGAAGGCATGGCTCTTGCAAACGAACTCGGATGATTATTTTAAGAGTGTAGTGCTCGAACTCTAGAAAATGTACACCAATACTTTGAAGAGCTTGCATTGAAGGTAAATCAAATCTCTTGTTTTTAGTATTTCTTTCTCTTTTGTTGGTCATGTATATTATATATTATAAATGTTTTTATAATTATTTGATGAAAATTAGCTCATTTATATTACTTAATAACAATAATAATTATTATTAATGAATATTTAAATCTCAGTTACTAGAACAGTTGAAATCTTTAATTAACTTTTGATTAAATGAGTAATTGTTTTTATATTTGAAGAAAATAATTTATTCCTTCCAATTTTGGAAGGTAGGGTTGAAAATAAATGGATCTATCAAATTCCAAATATATTCTTCAATGGCTAAAATATAAATTTAACCAACTTACTGTTGGATTAGGTGTCTAAGCCATGACTTATAATTGTATTTATCTTGTTAATAGAAGCTAAGTCCATTTGGGTTGCCCTCATAGCTGGAGGATAGATGTATAGTTCAGTAGAGAGAATGGTTGATTTATTAATTGTTTAATAAATCAATAGAAAATAAATATATGGTTTATTAATATATTTAAGTGTTAATATATTAATTAGAAACTATATTAATTAATTGAGATTTAATCTAGAATTAATTGGATTTAATTCAGTGATTAAATAAATTAATAAAAGGTGCAGGGACTGGTTTGCATTTATTCAATGGTTGAATAACTGGCCAGGTAAAAACCAGGGACCAAAATGGCGCCACCCTTGAGGCTCCTCCAGGTTTTGGCGAAACCCTAATTAGGGTTTTGGGAAGCCTGGTCCAAGTGGTCAAAAGGCTTGTCCATTTGGAGGCTCCTTAGGGTTTCAGGTGTAACCCTAAGAGGCTATAAAAGGAACCCCCTCGTGCCCCCAAATCCCACGCCATCTCTCTCTCTATCTATGTTACTCTGCTGGACTGTCTTCGCCATTGCTTGGGTGTGACTTGCATTTGAGGCACGATTATTTTGCTGCTAGCTTCAAGGATCATAAGATCAAAAGGTTGGTTTTCTCAATTTTGATCTTTAGAAATTAATTGTTCCTTTAGGTTTAGTTTATTATCTTCATAAAAGAAAACTTAGATCATATTAGGGTTGCGTGTGAACCATATGAATCTATTTGTTCATTGATTGCATAGAACCCCTTCAGTGGTATCAGAGCATAGGTTTGTTTTCTTATGAATTGATATAAACTACTTGTATGATGCTTGCCTTGAGGTGTTTTGCGAAAACTCCTCCTTGAGAGGCATCTTGGTCGACGGTTTGGCTAGGGTTTCCTAATTCTAGCCTCCATGCCCCATGGTCCCCCTTATTTGCTTGATTTACTTGCCTTAAAAGTATGTTGTTATTTTTGGTAATTGGATTAATTAAATAACTAGAACTCTTTTTTCCAGGCTTGTAATTTTCGAACACTATAGGGGCGTAGATAGAAAAATTAATTTGATTAATTTAATAAAATCTATCTTAGATTTAATTAGTTTAATTAATTGTTAATTAAAAGATCAATTAAATCAGTTTAAAGAATTAATTTAAAATTTTCGAAAATTAGTTTAAAATTTGCGAAAATTATGAGATAATTAATTCTCAAATATTTAAATAAGATTAAAATATATCTTATATATTTATGATTAAAAGTTAATATTTATATATAAGAAAAGTGGTTAGTCTTACCGTTAGTAGGCCTCATTCACAAAACTGTCATCTAAAGAGGGTATAAGGCGACTGCCTATAAAATGGCAGTCTAATGGGTATCTACTCTTACCCACCGCTCTCCTGGTCAGTCGAGTGTCGTTAGCCGAACGAGTTTGATAGAACCGCTAAGCCTCTTAAAAGTATAATGCTATAATTAAAAGTACTAGAACTTTAATCAAAACCCAATCTAGTTACTTTAGGTTCAAAAATGTGAATTGGTGCTAATCTATGAAATTGCACATTGCACTTTGCGGAACATTGGTGGAGCGTGTGTGGTTTACCGGCACGCCAACTGGGGTCCGCAAAGAGTCGCAATGGGTTTCTTGATTTTGTCATTATTGACGGAGCGTGTGTGGTTAATCGGCACGTTAATTAGAGATTACAATTGACTTCAAGAGTACCGAGCAATTTGCATGGTTATTCACAACCGGTTTGTGATCCTCGGTATCCTAGTCACAAACAGCGGGGGATTCCCGAGATTAAAACATGCTATCGAACAGTTCGGTAAATCTCAATGAAACTAGGAATTCCATTATAATAAGATTATTTTTCGCGGTGGAATTGGCTGAATCGTCATTCGCCTACCTTATAAAATTTACAATAAAGATTACGGCATCCCTTTTCCATATTGTAGATTGTTATTGTAGGGTCCTAGCCTTATATTTATTCTTGGGTGAATATAAGGATTATTTTATAAATGTCTAATTAAAACTACCTTCTTCTTATTCAGATGTCTTCTGACCAATCCGTTCCCCACTCGAATCCCGGTAATGTCACCTCGATTCTGTCATTGTGCTCGAAAGTGACGTTGGACGGCACTAACTATAATGACTGGATCCGCAACATCAAAATGGCTCTGCGGTTTGAACACAAAGAGTATGTTCTGGAAACCGAGCTAGTTGAGGTTGACCCAGATACCGCTACTCCCGAGGATATCGCCTCGTACACCAAACACTCCGATGATGCGACCAAAGTGGCCTGCATCATGATCGCCACCATGAACCCTGAACTGCAGCGTATCTATGAGAACTATTGGCCTTATGAGAAGCACAAAGAGCTTGCGGAAAAGTTCCGCAAGCAAGAGCACATCGAAAGGCGTGAGGTTGTAAAAGCCTTCAATAACGGCAAGCCTAAAGATGGAGTGTCCATCTGCACTCATGTGCAAAGGATGCATGGTTATGTGGAGAGGCTTAGGAAGCTGGAAATGCATGTTCATGAGGATTTAGATGTTGACATGTGCTAAACTCCTTGCCCAGTTCTTATGACTAGTTCACATTGGTGTATCATTTGAACAACAACCAGGCAACCCTAGCTGAGTTACACCGCATGCTTCGTACTGCTGAAGACGGGATGAAGGGAAAAGGTTTGCTCCCTGTCAACCCGCCTGTCCTGGCTATTGGCTCTGGCAAAGGAAAGAAACGAAAGGGCCCTCCTATGCAGAACTGGAGGGAAAAGACTCATGTCGGGTCATCTAGCAGTGCCCCGAAAGGCTAGTCTTCCGGCATTCCGCATGTTCAGAACCCCAAAGATGCCGACAGTTTTTACTGCAAGCAAAAGGGTCATTGGAAGAGGAGCTGCCCAACGTATCTGCATGATATCAAGGACGGTAAAGTGAAACCGTCACAAGAAGGTACATACTCTATATCTAATAACTCATCTTTTTCCCATTCTTGGGTCCTTGATACAGGATGTGGTTTTCATATCTGTTCTGATTTGCAGGGCCTAGAGGAAAGTAGGGAGCTGGAGCATTGTATATTGAACCTGGTCATGGGCAATAGGCGAACGTCACCTGTTACCAAGATCGGTGTCTATAGACTAATGCTTAGTAGTGGAGTTAGATTAGATTTACATAATTGTTGCTATGCGCCTGATATGGCAAAGAACATAATTTCTTTTCATGCATTGTTCAAACAGGGCTTTTATTATGAATTTAATAAATTGAATGGTTCAATTTCTGTTTTCAAAGATAATGTTTTTATATTTAATGTTATGCCTTGTGATGGAGTGCATGAATCTATTATGTGTGTTGATAATTATGGTAAAATGTTTTAGCTATTGATGCTTCGAGCGGTATAGAAAAGGCGTGTCTGTGGCACTATCGCCTTGGCCATATCAACAAGAAACGCATCGCCCAACTCCAAAAGGATTGAGTGTTGGAATCATTCGACCTCGGGTCGGATGATGTATGCGAGTCTTGCTTACTTGGCAAGATGACAAAATCACCATTCAAGGTTCCTTTGAAAGAGGTGAAGGTCTGTTGGATATTATACACACAGATGTGTGTGGTCCCTTCAGAACAACCACAAAAGATGGCACGCGGTTCTATGTGACCTTTACTTACGATTTTAGTAGATATGGTTATATCTACTTAATCAAGAATAAGTCAGATACCTTTGAAAAGTTCAAAGAGTTCAAGAACGAAGCAGAAAATCAATTGGGCAGAAAAATAAAGATGCTTAGATCCGACAGAGGCGGTGAGTATCTTAGTATCGATTTTCTCGATTACCTCAAGGAATGTGGAATTGTTTCACAGTTTTCGCCTCCAAGAACACCTCAGTTGAATGGTGTTGCTGAAAGACGAAACCGAACCTTGTTGGACATGGTTCGTTCCATGATGAGTCGAGCTTCACTTCCAATCCATTTCTGGGGGTATGCCTTAGAGACTGCCGCCCATATCCTAAATCTTGTCCCAACCAAGAAGGTTGCGAAAACACCGCACGAGATGTGGACGGGGAAAGTTCCCTCGTTGGCACACATCAAAGTCTAGGACTGTGAAGCTTTCGTAAGACGAGAGACTTCAGACAAGCTCGCAGAAAGAAGTGAGAGGTGTTTCTTCATCGGATACCCGAAACAGTCTTTTGGATACTTGTTCTATATACCGAGCGAGGACGTGGTCTTTGTAGCAAGACGGGGGTTCTTTCGAGAGAAAGAACTCATATCCAAATAGGACAGTGGGAGTACGATCGATCTCGAAGAAATTCAGGAGATGCCCGATGAAACAACCTTAGGAGAAACTGACCACCAACATGAGGAAGAAGTTCCTGTTGGACCCACCAACATCTCATTGCCCCTTAGGCGTTCGGGTAGAGTTAGCATGCCGCCCGAGTTTTATGGTTTCCATAGTACTTCGGACGGTGACACGTTGGTCAGTGATCGCACATTGACTAATTTGGATAAGCCAGCTAACTACCGCGAAGCAGTGGCAGGCCCCAAGTCTGCCAAGTGGAAAGAGGCAATGGACAGCGAGATTAAGTCCATGTATGACAATCAAGTTTGGAACTTGGTTGACAATGTGTCGGGTCGAAAGACAGTCGGGTGCAAATGGATCTTCAAGAAGAAGACCGACATGGATGGTAAAGTACATACTTACAAAGCTCAGCTGGTTGCGAAGGGATTCACTCAAACCCCGGGGGTTGACTATGATAAAACCTTCTCACCAGTAGCCAAGATTAAGTCAATCAGGATAATGCTTGCCATAGCTGCGTTTCATGATTATGAAATTTGGCAGATAGATGTCAAAACCGCTTTCCTTAACGGGAAACTGACTGAGGATGTTTACATGAGTCAGCCAGAAGGTTTTGTAGACACAAAGCACCCTGACAAAGTATGTAAGCTTGAAAGATCAATCTACAGGTTGAAGCAAGCATCTCGCAGCTGGAATCTCTGCTTCCATGAGAAAGTCAAAGAGTTTGGCTTCTCTAGGAGTGAAGATGAGGCTTGTGTATATGTTAAGGCTAGTGGGAGTATAGTCACTTTTCTGGTGCTGTATGTTGATGACATACTGCTCATGGGAAATGACATTCCGACCCTGCAAGATGTCAAGTCTTGGCTCGGGAAGTGTTTTGCCATGAAAGACCTAGGAGAAGCTGCCTATATTCTCGGGATAAGAATACTTAGAGATAGAAAGAGAAAATTAATAGGTCTAAGCCAGTGTACATATTTGGAAAAGGTGTTAAAAATATTTAACATGGAAAATTCCAAAAATGGAGAACTACCAATCCAGAGTAATGCCAAATTGAGTAAGACTCAAAGCCCGAGTACCGATGAGGAAATAGCTGAGATGAGTCGGGTACGCTATGCTTCGGCAGTGGGGTCAATCATGTACGCTATGACATGTACTCGCCCCGATGTATCATTTGCCTTAAGCATGGTCAGTCGGTACCAGGGTAATCCTGGAAAGGCACACTGGATAGCGGTCAAGAACATACTCAAGTATCTGCGAAGGACAAAGAATATGGTATTAGTCCTTGGTGGCAGTGATGACTTGAAAGTGAGTGGATTGACGATGCCTAGTAATATCAAGTATTTTAGTCGTCGTTGAGCCCAGTTTTGGATTAAATATATGTCTTAAATTGGATAATATCACTTACTTTTGTGCCAAAGTGCTTGGAAATGTTTTTAGTGTAAATGCAGGGGTTTTAGTGCAATTCTGGAGAAGTTATGGAGCAAAAGGGGCAAAAAGACAAATCTGGCAGAGATAGCGCCGCTATCTCGCGACTGGATAAAATCTTCGTTTTTGAATTTTAAATTCCGAGATTGCGGGATAAGGAAACACGCGCGTCGCGGATTTAGCTTGGTCGCGACGCGGAAACCCTAATTTCGCATAACTATAAATACCGGAGTCCCGTCCGACTTTTCACTCATCCCGGGACACGAAGGAGGGATCCGAAGGCACAATTTAGTCCGTTTTTCAGTGGGAATCAATATTTTGGTTAGTAATTTAGTTTTTCTCTAGTTTTATCAACTCGGTATCGAGGTATTCCGCAATCGGGATTTCCGTCGATTACTCGATGTTCATTAAGATTCATAGTTTCTGATTTCAGTAGAATAGTCAGTATTAGATCTGATATTTGGTTGTGTGGTTTGGATTTGAGTTTGATTTGGATTTATAAAAGTTAATCATTCGGTTTGATGTTTATTTGCACTTTTTCGGTATTGTTTCTGTTGAATGCTTGTTTGGATGTTTTGGGATTGTCATTGCTTCTGATTTTTCTGGAATTTACTTCTGAAATCAGTAAGTAATCTTAGTTTAGAACTTAGTTTAGTTTAGTTCATGCTTGATTTGGATTTTGGCAATTGCTTTGATATTGTGTTTTGTGTTGGTTTTTGGGAAAGTAGAAATAATACCGCTGACTGTAGAGTGATACTACAGTTGGTATACTGTCGTTCTATCTTGACCACCAAACTCCTACGGATCGACCCTTGCTACCGCTATACTAGTGAGAGTGAGGTTTTTATTATTTTTGACCGTACGACGACCTAGGCGTGTCAAATTTAGGCGCCGTTGCCGGGGAGTTGTGCGCTTAGGATAGACGATCAGTGGTATTTTTTTTCATTCTTTTGATGTTTTATTTTTAGTTTTAATTTTCTGTATGTGTACGTCCTTACAATGGGCGATTATATGTACGTGGGTCAATACACATGTTATGGTGACCCGATTTATTATGATAACAACCAGTGGAAGCAAGGTCGAGGACCTCCACGGCAGCAACAACACAAGAATCAGTGGCGAGGACAACAGTACAATAATGAGCTCTACAATAACGGTAATTTTGTTCCTCCGCTTTATTTTGCACAACCGAGTGGGCAGTCGATTGCATCGCACTTCCAACTATGGGAGTATGATGAGGCATCGCCTATATTTTTTCCTGAAAATGTAGATTGTCAGGTAGAGATAGGGCCAGAGTTGTTAGGTGTGTTGCCGAAATTTAGGGGTCATACGCATGAAAATCCTTATAATCATCTTCATGAATTTTTAGCTATAGCCAACGTGAACATACCTAGAAATGCTGATAGGAATATCTTTAGGCTTAAATTGTTTCCGTTCACACTCAAGGACAAGGCTCAGTATTGGTTCATGTCGCTGCCAGCCAATAGTATCACCACTTGGAAGCAGTTGAGGACATGGTTGTTGCAAGAGTTTTACCCTGCAAGCAAGACGATGGAAGTAAGAAGAGATATATATTAGTAATATCATTTTATGATCATCCTTGGGCATATATTAAGAAGGAAATAACTAATTATTATTACAAACCATTTGAATAAATGAATAGATTACAACCATATCGAATACAAACACAAAACATGCATCATATGGTCCTTGGCTTGTTTATGCACCATTTTATCACATAAAATCATAAGAAAACCAACACTTTGTTTTTCTAAGGCAACAATTTATGTAACCAAAAGCATGCATACATAAGATATAGTTGGTTACATAAAATCATAGATAATATACTTGCATGTTGCCAAAGAAGCCATGCTTGAAACTTTCATTCAAGAAGATGAACATTCATGGCTTCCAAAAACCAAGTTTATCCAAATAAACTTATTATCTAAACATGCAATATAGCCATGGCTCTGATACCAATTGTTGGAAATCAAGGTTCATTTAGTTAGTTTCAAAAACAAGAGTTTGCAACGGAAGCATAAAATCATGAACACAAATTAACTGACTTGATATTTCATGTGTGGCTCACATGAAATATCAAACTAGTTAATTTGTGTTCATGATTTTATGCTTCCGTTGCAAACTCTTGTTTTTGAAACTAACTAAATGAACCTTGATTTCCAACAATTGGTATCAGAGCCATGGCTATATTGCATGTTTAGATAATAAGTTTATTTGGATAAACTTGGTTTTTGGAAGCCATGAATGTTCATCTTCTTGAATGAAAGTTTCATGCATGGCTTCTTTGGCAACATGCAAGTATATTATCTATGATTTTATGTAACCAACTATATCTTATGTATGCATGCTTTTGGTTACATAAATTGTTGCCTTAGAAAAACAAAGTGTTGGTTTTCTTATGATTTTATGTGATAAAATGGTGCATAAACAAGCCAAGGACCATATGATGCATGTTTTGTGTTTGTATTCGATATGGTTGTAATCTATTCATTTATTCAAATGGTTTGTAATAATAATTAGTTATTTCCTTCTTAATATTCATTTTGTAAATATTAGAATAGTTGTATTTTATTTATTTCACAAAATGTAACAAGAGAAGGAAGTAAAAGACCAAGAGAAGATTGCACCCAACAGCAGCACTTTCTGAAGAGCTGCTGTCCAGATTTCAAAATTGTTTTGGAAGTGTTTTATAAATTCATATCTTGGTCATTTGGTGATATACTTGTTGGTAACTTTAATATCTAGTATATACATTAAGTTTCAACAAGTATTAGCATCAATATAGCCAAGAATGAATTGAAAAATGCAACAAAAACAACAAAAATTCCTTCCTGCTGCCCCTGATTTCGAAAATTTTGAGGGCTCCATAGAAAAATCACATGTCACTCAATGGTGTCAAGAAATGGTGGTTCAAGTATCATTTGGTGATATAAGAAGCTTGGCAAAATTGTAGCCAAATCGGAGATCATTTGGTTGAGTTTTTGTCACCTTTTTGTCCCTAGGTTTGGACTTGATATTTCATGTGTGGCTCACATGAAATATCAAACTAGTTGGCTTGTGTTTATGCACCCATGCATGCTTGTGATGTTTGAATGTTTTATTATGTTATGTTGTGGATGAAAATAAGATTTTGCATGCTAGACAACCTAGATAATTAAACATAATCATCAAGGAGTTTGTATTTTCAAAAGTTGACAATTAAAACATAAGATGTGAAAAATGGGTTTTATTAAAATGGGTTTTGTTTAAAACCTATTAAGTCAAGTTTTGAAAATGATTGAAACAAGAAATAAAATGGAGATTTTATAAACTCTTACAAACTCCAACCCTAAGTAATAATGGTAATTATTTAGGATAATAAATTGGTTCTAATATATATGTGATCAAACTCAAACTTAATATAGGATATTAATTGTTATCTTGACCACAAACAAAGAATCAATAAAATGGAGATTTTATGATTAAGGAACCAATTAACTAAACAAGATTTAATGGTACCATGTTTATTGGATGCATGCAATATACATGATACCATATGTTTTTCAAAAATTAGAATTGTAAAACATTCAAATCCCTTATGAAATACGAATCTATGCCGTCCTTCTTAAAGACACTCATGTATCACTTGTATTTCCTTGTGGGATAAAGGATACCTAACCACTTGGAGTCTTCTTGTGATACAAGAAGTAGTTTTGCAATATTGATGGGATAAAGGACACCTAACCATTAATAGTTGTCAAAACTACATGTCCGTTTAAGTAGGATGATTCGTTTGGAAATCTCTTGTGATAAAGGTCACCTAAGCATTAGAAATCCAAGGCATAGATGGGATCAAACATGCCAAACTTATAAATGTTATAATGGGATCCCATAACTCTAGAAATTATATTTGGATATAATTGGTAAACCGTTACCTACCTTGTTGATTCGAATAGGTGGGATAAAGGATACCTAACCACTTATTCGTAATGCAACTTGGATTCTAGACCTTAATTAATTAAAGTTTATGAAACAAGAAAGGGTATTAATTATTAAGGACTTAATATCATAATTTACTAAATAGAACCTTGTTAAAATTTTGTAGATGGCACCAAACAACACACACTCGGCTCCTAACAAAACCTCACTACGGTCTCTCCTTGAAGGAGAAAAACTTAACCATACCAACTTCTTGGATTGGTACCGTAGTGTGAGAATTGTTCTCAAACAAGAAAAGAAAGAATATGTTCTCAATGAACCACTTACAGAAGAGCCCCCTGCCACTCCTAAGCCCGCATACGATGCATGGCTTAAAAAGATGGATGATTCCATCATGCATCATGCCTCATGTTGGCAACCATGATTCCCGACCTTCAGAAGGATTTGGAGAATCATTCAGCCTATGACATGATTAATCAACTAAAGGAAATGTTCCAACAACTTGCAAGAACGGAAAGGTTCGAAACTGTTCGGGCTTTCCATGCTTGCAAGATGGAGGATGGGCAGACGGTAAGCTCTTATGTGCTCAAAATGAAGAGTCACATTGATCATTTGGCACGTCTTGGAGTTGTGATGCCCGAAGAGCTAGCAACGGATATGATCCTTAACTCCTTGACAAAGTCCTTTGATCCTTTTGTCATGAATTTTAACATGAATGGTTTAAACAAGACTATCCCGGAATTACATGGGATGCTAATTACCGCGGAAAAGAATCTGCCTAAGAAAACCACTCAAGTTCTCATGATCAAGGAAGGTGGAACAAAGAGAACTAGACCAGAACACCCCACCAACTCCAAGGGCAAAGGGAAAGCAAAAGCTTTCAAAGGTAAGGGCAAGAAAGTTGTCCAACCTTCCCATCCGCCCAAGAAGAAGGCAAAGGTTGCCAAAGATGAAACATGCTTTGAATGTGGCAAAGCTGGGCATTGGAAGAGAAATTGCCCTACCTATCTTGCGGAGTTGAAGAAGAAGAAGGCCGGTGAAGGCACTTCAGGTATCTATGTGATAGACCTAGAACTTTATAATTTATCTCCTAACACATGGGTATTTGATACTGGTTGTGGAACTCACATATGTAATATGTTGCAGGGGTTCAAAAGGAGTAGGCGACTGAAGGCAAATGAGGTAGTACTTCGAGTTGGAAACAATGCAAGGGTTGCGGTGGATTCAATTGGAAGTTTTAATTTATTACTACCTAATGGCTTGTGTGTGACATTGTTGAATGTTTACTATGTTCCTAGATTGACTAGGAATATTATTTCAGTTGCTAAATTAAGACAATGTGGATTTGATCTTTCCTTTAATAATGATGATATTTGTGTTTACAAAAATAATGTATTCTATTTTGAGGCTAGGCCTTTAAATGGAATTTATGAAGTAAACCTTGACGAAAAGACTAACAATGGCTCTTTATACCACACTTTCACCAAGAAACCCAAATTTGATTTGAGTCAAACCTATCTATGGCATTGTCGCCTTGGGCATATAAACAAGAATCGCATATCCCAACTTCAAAAGAGTGGACTTTTGAAGGCCAATGAGAATGACTCATTTGATATATGTGAATCTTGTTTACATGGCAAGATGACTAAAGCTCCTTTCTCTGGAACCAATGAGAGAGCAAAGGACTTGTTAGGAATCATACATACGGATGTATGTGGTCCTTTCAAGCCAATGACTAGATATGGTGAAAGATATTTCATCACCTTCACTGACGACTTTAGTCGTTTTGGATATGTTTATTTAATTAAACATAAACATGAGGCGTTTGAAATGTTCAAAACGTTTCAAAGTGAAGTGGAAAATCAACTCAACAAAACAATTAAAGTTCTTCGTTCTGATAGAGGAGGTGAGTACTTAAGTACAAACTTTATGGATCATCTTAAGACTTGTGGAATTGTTTCACAACTTACTCCACCTGGAACACCACAACATAATGGTGTGTCTGAGAGGCGGAACCGAACACTATTGGATATGGTTCGATCCATGATGAGTAGAAGTACTCTACCTTTATCTTTTTGGGGTTATGCTTTACAAACAGCTGCTCGTCTCCTAAACATGGCACCTACTAAGAAGGTAGATAAAACGCCTTATGAGATATGGCATGGAAGGGTTCCATCTTTATCCTATCTCAAGGTATGGGGTTGTGAAGCTTATGTTAGACAAGAAGCTTCAAACAAATTAGAACCCCGTTCAACTAAATGTATCTTTGTAGGGTATCCGAAAGATTTTCTTGGATACTATTTCTACAATCCCATCGAGAATAAGATATTTATTTCTCGAAAAGCTGAATTCCTAGAAAACAAGTTTCTGACGGAAGAGGCTAGTGGGAGGTTTGTGGAACTTGAGGAACTTCAGGAACCACAGCCTGATACACAAGAAGTTGAATCTAGCATTCAACAAGAAATTGTTGAACCTGAACAAACGGTTGATCAGGAACAAATTGTAACACAAGGTGTTCGCAAATCTGGTAGGGTTCGAATTGAACCAGAAAGGTATGGTTACCTTTTGATGGAAGAGGAATGTTATACGATAGATTCTGATGAACCCGTCAACTATCAGAGTGCAATATCAGATCCTGAATCTGATAAATGGCTTGAGGCCATGAACACTGAGATGCAATCCATGCACGATAATCAAGTTTGGAACTTGGTTAATCTTCCCACCAATTGTAAGACTGTTGGGAACAAATGGGTTTTCAAGAATAAAATCGATGTGGATGGAAATGTTCACACTTTTAAGGCTAGACTTGTCGCTAAAGGATACTCACAGACTCATGGTATTGACTATGATGAGACCTTTTCTCCAGTGGCAATGATCAAGTCGATTAGGATACTTTTTGCCATAGCCGCATACTATGATTATGAGATATGGCAAATGGATGTCAAGACCGCTTTCCTTAATGGATACTTATTGGAAGATGTCTATATGGAACAACCTGAAGGTTTTGTCGATCCCAAGCATCCAAACAAAGTGTGCAAGCTTAAAAGATCTATCTATGGATTAAAGCAAGCGTCTCGAACATGGAACATCCGTTTTGATGAAAAGATTACGAGTTTTGGATTCATAAAAAATGAGGATGACTCCTGTGTTTACAAGAAAGCTAGTGGGAGCATTGTCATAATCCTAGTATTGTATGTAGATGACATACTTTTATTTGGAAATGACATCCCAACTTTAAAAGGTGTCAAAGCGTTCCTTGAGAGTTGTTTCTCAATGAAGGATCTAGGGGAAGCTGCTTATGTATTAGGCATAAAGATCTATAGAGATAGATCTAAGAGACTTATTGGTCTTAGCCAAAGTGTATATATTGATAAAATCTTGAAAAGGTTCAAGATGCAAGACTCCAAAAGAGGATTCTTGCCAATGCCTCATGGCACCATCCTAAGCAAGTCTCAGTGCCCAAACTCTAGGACTGAACTTGAAAGGATGAAACATGTTTCATATGCTTCGGCAATTGGGTCCATCATGTATGCCATGTTATGCACTAGGCCCGACGTCTCATGTGCCTTAAGTATGACTAGTAGGTATCAACAGAACCCAGGTGAAGCCTACTGGACTGCTGTAAAGAACATTCTTAAGTACTTGAGAAGAACTAAAGATATGTTCTTAGTTTATGGCGGTTTGGAAGAAAGCTTAAAGGTAAAGGGTTACACTGACGCAAGCTTCCAAACAGATAGGGATGATTCGAAATCTCAATCTGGGTATGTCTTTATTTTAAATGGAGGAGCCGTGTCTTGGAAGAGTTCCAAACAAGAAGTGATTGCACAATCCACTACAGAATCAGAATATGTTGCTGCTTCAGAAGCTGCTCAAGAAGCTGTCTGGATGAGAAAGTTCATAGAAGATCTAGGGGTTGTTCCTTCCATTCGGGACCCTATAGAAATTTTCTGTGACAATCTAGGTGCTATAGCTCAAGCAAAGGAACCTAGATTGCATCAAAAAACCAAACACATTCACCGAAGGTATAACTACATTAGACATGAAGTTAAGAATGGTGAAATAAGTATTCACAAGGTTCATACAGATCAAAATTTGGCAGACCCATTCACGAAACCTTTACCTCAAACTAAGCATGAAAGTCATGCTAAGGGTATAGGACTCCGTTTTTCTAATGAATGGATTTGATTTGTGTTTAATGTTTTATGAATATGAACTTATGTAAACGACAAGAATTATGTAATATGTGTGACGTGATGTTTCATTCATAATTATTGTGTTTTATTAGCATGTTTAATCCTTGAATAATTTAGTTATTCTAAACGTCCATAGTCGATCATAGTTGTGGGAGCAATTATGAAGTAAGACTAATATGAATTGGATTGGTTGACTTTTATGGGTAAAAGTAGCAAAAGGTTGCAACCAAATTCATAGGTACTTGTCAGTGAACAAGTATTGGACTTGACCCGTTTCAAGATCACTCCATGGATCATCATCATAAGTGATTCTTGAATAAAGGTATTATCATTGTATCCTATGACCTGAGATACATATTTGGGACTCAAGTGTAGAGTGTACTATGCTTTGATATGGTTTACTGTTGTTCTTGAAATACAGACAACCATAAAGGCCATACTCATGCATAGTACTAACTATATGAGGGACGTATGTAGTCAAGACGGGATTTGTTCCTCTTATGTGTTAAGAGTTAGACATCTAAGGCGCCTGTTTGAAAGTTGAACATAAAATGAGAATGATTAAGATCCATGTCTCATGTTCAACATGATGTCTGTGACAAAGGGATAATTGATAAGATAACCTTATACATCAATTAGAGCCTCGTGTTTTCTGAAGAATTGAATGTTGTTGAATGGCACAATGTCATGTGTTATTGGGGGCAGTAAAATGTTGCTAGACGTTTACTACTGTCGATATCATTCTATGATACAACCTTGTGCAAGTGGGAGATTGTTAGTTCTATATGCCCAAGGATGATCATAAAATGATATTACTAATAATACATGATCCTATAGGGTCACACCAACAACAAGTTTGACACCAATTGATCATTTAGAACGTTAAATTTGATTTAACATCAAATGATACTAAACTTGCAATTTAATCTTGTAGGTTATTATTATTTGAGGTAAATAATAATAACTACAAAATTAAAGGTTGATTAGTAATTCATATGTGATGAATTAATTAAGTAACAATTAAATTGTTTAAATTGTTAAACGATTTAATTAATTTATAAGTAAGCCTTTTATTTAATTTAATTAGTAAATTAAATAAAATATATATATATTGTTATATATATATATATATATATATATATATATATATATATATATATATATATATATATATATATATATATATATATGTATATATATATATAATTATACAATTAAGATTGTATATTTAGATGGTTTATTTATATATTTGATTATGGGTTAAATGTTATTCCATTATAGAAATGAGAAGATGTATTATTTATAAACTTATAATTATCTAAGTTTTATAAATAATAACAACCCACTAGCACTTCATTAGTCATCATATAACTAGCCATATTGGAAGGAAAAGAATGCATTAAGAACTTAAAAGAAAAGGAAGATGCCTTGTGTCTTCTAGCTTTTGATTATAGAAATCAAATGGATCTTTTTTTTAAGCTAGTTGCATGTGCTTTTCTTTTGCCTTTGGTGGGATATAATGTGGACGATTTTGAGGGCATGTGTGCATCATTCTTGCTTCAAGAAATCAGCCAAAAACTCTCCTAAAGTTCTTAGAAAGAATTGGTCTTTGGTTTCATAAGAAAAGGAGTCATATCTTGCAAGTTGTGGAACTAGCATTCAAGGGTGTTCAAGCTTGTGGTGGATCAACTATAGAGGGATTCTAATTTGATTCCTAGCTATCAAAATCATCCAAACCAAACCCAAGAACAAAGGTTATGATCTTGAACTTAAACTATGTTTGTTCTTCATCTTATCTCTACATGCATGTAGCATGATCCTCTTGAAAATGGAATTTGTGTTCATGATTTTATGCTTCCGTTGCAAACTCTTGTTTTTGAAACTAACTAAATGAACCTTGATTTCCAACAATATAGAGGAGTTCCAGCAAAAGCTCGGGGAAGCATTCCATGATGCTTTCGAGAGATTGAATGAGTTGTTACGCTCATGTCCACACCACGAGTTTTCACGATGGCAGATGGTCACGATATTCTACAACGGTGTCGACAGTATGAGCCAAGGCATGATTGATGCATCCTTTAGAGGGATAATTATGTTGTAAGATAGTGAGACGGCATGGAGGTTCTTGGAGCAACTCAACATTGGATCCAAGTTTAATCATTCAGCAAGGAAGACAAACAGCACCTCATCGGTGGCAGCAGTAGATATCGATAACAACTGGAAGAAGGAGGTGAAGAATGAGATCGGTGCCCTTAGCAGGAAGCTCGATACAGTATTGGACACCGTGCAGCAAGAACCACCAATTCAACAGCAGCACGGTCAACAAGAACAAAGACCACAAGAGGTTAGTCAAACGTATGGTCAAGTGCAATACCACAACAACAATAACGGACGACCATATATGTCAAATAATCAGGGAGGGCAGAATTACAATGATAACTACATCCATCAATACAACAACAACCGTCAAGTAATTGCGCTGAGTCGTGTTTTGTGAACGACCAATATCCGGAGCAACAACCATACTCGCCAGAAACTGAGGTAAGTAATTTTAATACCAATAATACTGTGTGTGAACCTGCATCACCTGAACATGTGATGGAAGGTCATACACCTTGGCAAAGTCAAGAGACCACCGAGATGGTCGAACAGGTTGTTGAGGAAGAGGTTATAGATGACAATAATACCCCTGACTCAACAACTTTTGATGTTCTTGAAAATGTTGATAATGTTGATCTGGTGATGAGTGAATTTATACCATCACCAGACAATTTAGTCGAAACGGAAGTTGAGGAGGGGGCTGTAGATGATAATACCACCCCCGACCCTGCAATTTTTGAAAAATCTGAACATTTTGAAAGTAAAGATCTGGTGATGGGTGAATCTATTTCATCACAAGAAAATGTCAGTCGTTCACTCGCCAATCCACTTGTTGGACGATGACCAAGATAATGATGACGACGCTGTGTTTTTTGAAAACGAGAAACTTGATTTGCTCACCACTCATGACCCATTAATGAGTGAAAAATTAGATGTGATCAATACCATCGATGAGGACATTCGGGAGCATACTCATATTATGCCTTTCAATCCCATTCGATTGGAAAAGTTTTATTGGTACTGCAGGCCAAAACCGTAAGATGCAGATAATACTCAAGATACGAGCAAAAGACAATTCACCAAACAACTACCGAAAGCGGCACTGGGTGCACTCAAAGTCAAGCCAGTGATTTCGAAGAGACACCGAAGGAAAGATCGAGCTTGGAGGATTAAAGCTACTTCTAAACATTCGCGCGAAATAATCAGAAAACGGCAACCGGGCAGCAGCAGAACCGGCAAACCATTTGACCCGGGCAAATTGGAGTATGGAATCAGCAAACGAATGGTGGCAACTGAAATTCAGCAGAGTCAAATGGCGTACGATCCACCATAGCCGCAAAAAGATGGTCCAGCTAAAAGACCGAACAAAGAAGCGCTTTCGGGAGGCAACCCGATTTTCGATAAGTATTTTCTTTTTATTTTCTTATTTTTATTTTTGGTCAAAATATCATTAAGGATGATTATTGTTGAGTGCGATATTATATGTCCTAAGTGAGGGGTGATAATGAGTAAGTAGAAAACAAAGAAAGGGTCGATCCGTGGGAGCATTCGGTTTGAAAATTGTAAACAGTAAATATGTAATTGACTTGGTGATTTTATAATTGAGATTTATAAATGAGTATTTTTACTGCCTTTGTCGATTGTTTATTATTGTGTTTCTACATTTGCATGTTTAACTTCCTAAATAATTAGATTATTTAAATTTCCACAGTCGATCACACTGTTAGGGAGTAAGTGTGAACGAAGACTGTCATGAATCGGTTGTAGATTGCCTAAGGAGTTAGACATTGCAGTAAGACTGCTACAACGTTCATGAATACTTAGAAAATAGAGATTTGAGTATTGGATAAACCCGCGCTTAACAGATTGCTTCATGGATTACATCACGAGCAATGTTAAGACGATAATATCTTTTGATCTTTAAGTGGAGAGATATGATCTGTAATTTGTGAGACAAATACTCATTGATAATGCGAAAACGCACCGGTAACACAGTGTTATAAAACGCATTGTTGTGAGTATTCTGACTAGCAAAAAGTATGGACATATAAGTCAAAACTTATCCGTCCCCTGACCCGATGGGAAACAGATATCTGTAGGCCTCTCGATGATTTTGAAGTTGACTAAAAGTGTTGGCCAACCGGGACTAAATTGATGTGTTCAATTAGTAGTCTCAAAAGTCATATGCAAATCAAAAATCGAGAAACAGAGTATCAGACCACAATTGATTTTATACATGTCTAGAGTCTGAGAATATCTTGTTGGACGGAGGATCATCTGATCACTTATCTTTGGACAGAACTGACTGGGTCAGAATTCAGGACAGTTTCTGGGAAACTGATATTAAACAGAAGGTAAACAGACAATTAAAGTCATAGACTTATCCAAGTGGTAGACTGTTGGATTAGGTGTCTAAGCCATGACTTATAATTGTATTTATCTTGTTAATAGAAGCTAAGTCCATTTGGATTGCCCTCATAGCTGGAGGATAGATGTATAGTTCAGCAGAGAGAATGGTTGATTTATTAATTGTTTAATAAATCAATAGAAAATAAATATATGGTTTATTAATATATTTAAGTGTTAATATATTAATTAGAAACTATATTAATTAATTGAGATTTAATCTAGAATTAATTGGATTTAATTCAGTGATTAAATAAATTAATAAAAGGTGCAGGGACTGGTTTGCATTTATTCAATAGTTGAATAACTGGCCAGGTAAAAACTAGGGACCAAAATGGCGCCACCCTGGAGGTTCCTCCAGGGTTTGGCGAAACCCTAATTAGGGTTTTGGGAAGCCTGGTCCAAGTGGTCAAAAGGCTTGTCCATTTGGAGGCTCCTTAGGGTTTCAGGTGTAACCCTAGGAGGCTATAAAAGGAACCCCCTGGTGCCCCCAAATCCCACGCCATCTCTCTCTCTGTTACTCTGCTGGACTGTCTTCTCCATTTCTTGGGTGTGACTTGCATTTTAGGCATGATCATTTTGCTGCTAGCTTCAAGGATCATAAGATCAAAAGGTTGGTTTTCTCAGTTTTGATCTTTAGAAATTAATTGTTCCTTTAGGTTTAGTTTATTATCTTCATAGAAGAAAACATAGATAATATTAGGGTTGCATGTGAACCATAGGAATTTATTTGTTCATTGATTGCATAGAAACCCTTCGCTTACCTCGTCAATGTAAAATGTTCTATAAAACTCCCTCATATAATTTATTGTTTTTTTTTAAACAAATATAATATTTTCATACGTAATATTTTAATAAAAGATATTACTTGACATTAATATCTAAACAGTAAAGATATAAAAATATGACTAGGCATTTATATTTGAGAGTATTAATTAATTAGAAAATAAAGAACAAATATTTAAAACTTCAATATAATCAAAGAAGTAATATTAGACACTAACTTTTAGCTTCATCTTTTAACGAGAGCGATGTTGTGTCCAGGGGCGGAGCCAGGGACCGAACCAAGGGGTAGCACAAATTTTTTTTCCGCATACTAAAAGTAAAATATAAAGTTTAATTAAACATTACAAACCGACCATTTGTATTCCATGAAATAATGCATGCATTTAACCAGGGGCGGATGCTGAATTAATCATGAAAAAAAATGGGCCTTACTTTTGTTTGGGACTTTGACCATTTGTATTCCATGTGGTTTTTTTTTTTTCAATTTTTGTTGGGTATTTGTGAGAATAAGGTAGCAAGGAAACAATATAAAAAAAAAGTCTTGGAGCGCTGCTAGCAAGATTCGAACATGAGTCCTTCCTGTTTCAAGACAAGGGATTTACCAGCCCAACTAAACTCATATTTATGCTTTTTAGGGGAAGCACCTGATATTATCTAGGGGGAGCACCAATACATAAAAAAATTTATCGCGAATTTTTTTACCCTTCGTGACATAATTTAAGGGGTAGCACGGGCACTCGGGTGCTACCCATAGGTCCGCCCCTGGTTGTGTCTACGATTGTTGTGAAAAAATTTGTGGTGCGTTCCATTGCGGAAATATTTCCATCTTTCAATTCTCAAACTTATATAATATTTTTTTTAGAATAGTGTAAAAATTTGTCCGATGTGAAAGCGTCAATGGATATTGAATATTTATATATCAGTTGAAAAGAAAAAAAATAACACTTAAAACGGAAAAACAAAATGAGAAATAAAGAATGTTCGGGAAAATTGTACCGTAGGATACCCGATTTGTACCCCCCCCCCCCCCCCGGCCGCATCCCAACTTGACTCCATGCGGCCTTCAATCCTACGTATTTTTTATTGTTTGTAAATTGGATTCTTAGCTTTGTTGTAGTTCAATATCGTATTTTAATTTGAACCAGTATTTTGTTTTATTTTTTTTAAATATAGCTTTGTTGTAATATTTGCACCAATGTTGTAGTTTTCTTACTCTTTTGTTGGTTATGTATATTATATATTATAAATGTTTTTATAATTATTTGATGAAAATTAGCTCATTTATATTACTTAATAACAATAATGATAATTATGAATGAATATTTAAATCTCAGCTAGTAGAACAGTTGAAATTCTTAATTAACTTTTGATTAAATGAGTAATTGTTTTTATATTTGAAGAAAATAATTTATTCCTTCCAATTTTGGGTGGTAGGGTTGAAAATAAAAGAATCCATCAAATTCCAAATATATTTTTCAATGACTAAAGTATAAATTTAACCAATTTACCTAATCTATGTAAAATGCTCTATAAAACCCCCTCATATAATTGTTTTTTTAAACAAACATCATATTTTCATACGTAATATTTTAATAAAAGATATTACTCGACGTTAATTTCTAAACAGTAAAAATATAAAAATATGACTAGGCATTTATATTTTGCTAGTATTAATTAATTAGTAAATAAATAACAAATATGTAAAACTTCAATATAATCAATGAAGTAATATTGGACACTAACTTTTAACTTCTTCTTTTAACACAAGTATTCTTGTGTCTACAGTTGTTGTGAAAAAATTGTGATGCGTTCCATTGCGGAAATATTTCCATCTTTCAATTCTCAAACTTATATAATAATTTTTTTAGAATAGAGAGTAAAATTTTGTTTGATGTGAAAGCGTCAAGGGATACTGAATATTTATATTAGTTGAAAAGGGAAAAAAAAATCAACTGTTAAAACGGAAAAAGAAAATGAGAAAAAGAGAATGTTCAGGAAAATTGTATCGTAGGATGCCCGACTTGCAGCACCACAACAAAGAATGCAGTATTCCCCCCACCCCCCCCCCCCACCCCCCCCCCCCCCTTCCCAATTTGACTCCATGCGGCCTCCGACCCGACATATTTTTTATTACTTTGGAAATTGGATTCTTAGCTTTGTTGTAGTTCAATATCGTATTTTAATTTGAACTAGTATTTTCTTTTATCTTTTTTTTTTTTTTTTGAAATTATAGCTTTGTTATAATATTTGCACCAATGTTGTAGTTTTCTTTCTCTTTTTGTGGTTATGTATCTTATATATTATAAATGTATTTTAAATATTATGGAAAATTAGCTCAGTTATATTACTTAGTAACAATATAATTAATATTAATGAATATTTAAATCTCAGTACATAGAACAGTTGAAATGTTTAATTAATTTTTGATTGAATGAATAATGTTTTTTAATATATGAAGAGAATAATTTATTCCTTCCAAATTTGGAAGGTAGGGTTGAAAATCAACGGATCTGTCAAATTCCAATTATGAGGATAATTTGGTTATTGCAAGAGTCATTAGAGATGATGTTAGGCATCTTCGTGCCCACTCCAACTATACGCCTACCGCACGATGTGACTTAAATTTTCTCTTAATCCCTTTTTATCATACACATTTTCACCGACATAAATAAATGTTATTTCTCAAAATTAATGTGTTTTATTACTTTATACATAGTGATGTATTTGGTTTGTCAAAAAGTCAATCTTTTAATATAAAAGGCTCGAAAGTTGGAATGTGATATAAAGTATGTGTTATCTTAGTCTGGAAAAGCCAAAATAAATTGGCATCGACTATAACTGGAAGTATTAGGCATGCTGTGAATAGAATATTGTGGGCATATGCAGTGTGGGCCTTTATGTGGTCATTCCCCATGGGAGACCTAATTGCTATATTCACTTTACCATTGACAATGTTTTCCATTTTGATACCGATATACCGTTTGTGCTTCTAAAGTGATATAATAACAGAAAAGAGAAAACTGTGATTTGCTGTTTTTTTTTTGGTTTTGGTCCAAACATTTGCAATTTTGTATGAATGATCTTTTTCATTGATTTCTTTGTGGATTTGGTCCCTGGCCAAATTGCAATGTCTTTTTTTCCTTTTTCTTTTTTTTTCTATTTCTTTTGTCCCATTTATATTTTTAACAATTAAAGAAAATAAAAATTCCAACCCCCACATCCGACCCCATATCCCCCCTCTCTCTTTCTCTTCTACTTCATTCTCTTATTATTTGCATTTCAACAAAAAAAATCCACAATAACAACAAAATTCATTCAATTAAATCAGGATCCAGATAACAGATCAATAGCCAGATAAAACAATCGATTCAATTAGGATCCCAGATAACAAAATCGATTCACTCAACAACCAGATAAATAAAATCGATTTACAGATAGTTTTTCTCGTATAATCAGGATGGGAACGGAGATGAACTTGGGTGATTCCAACATACCTTGTGTTCGATTTGCTGATAGCAATCAAGATCCCTTCTTGAAACACGTTTGCTACTGCGTGATTGCAAAATACTCTGTGCTCGATTTGGATAGGACATATGCACACCAAATTTATCTTCCCATTTAACCACCATACCCAAATTGACCTTCCAAACGCCTCACAACCGATTAATTCTTTTTTTTTCTTCATAGGACCTGGGAACCACTGGGCAAGTGTTTTGCGTTCGTTATCAACGTCATCGACTGATTATTTGGAAGCAGGTGGCTAGCCCAAAGATGAGAGATCGCTATCGGATCTGGGGGTGTGAACAAAATATACGATCAAATAGACTTGTTGCCATTTGGTGAAGAAGACGAAGATCAGACTGTGATGCTCATTAGCGAGGATAACAATCACGAGTTTGTAGGCAGTAAGAAGGTCGGCGATTCATCAGCGATTCATTCTCTGTAGAAGACGAATCTTCTAATCCAATTGAGAACATCGATCTAGGAGATACGAAAGAGGATCATGCCCTAAAGATAAATGAAGCTCGAGAAAGGAGATTACGAATTCTAGAAATAAGAGGAGAGAGAGAGGGAGAGGGGCGGTTGTGGGGATGGGGGTTTGGAATTTTTATTTTCTTTAATTGTTAAAAAATATAAATGAGAAAAAAGAAATTAAAAGGGCAAAAAAGACATTTCAATTTGGTTAGAGACCAAATCCACAAAGAAACCAGTGGAAAAGGGCCATCCATACAAAATTGCAAAGGTTTGGACCAAAACCACAAAAAACAGCAAACCACAGGGACCATTTGTGCAGTTGTCTCTAACGAAAAATATAGAGAAAAAGACATATGTAGTTTAATCCTTTAAGATTTTGTAAAAAATTAGTCAGATGTCAAAATAGTAAGTAGTTTCACAAATGGGCTATGTCACCTGCGAAAACCTATGCCACCTACAAAATTGATGCCTTGCCAGCGAAAATTGTTCAAAATCTGCGAAAATTTCGATATTAGATTTTTTTATTGCTTTTTTCGGAAGTTTATAAAATTCTCGCAGGTGGCTACGGAAATCTTTGGCCACCTTTGAAAATTATCAATTTTTTTAGTTTTTTATATATTTTTTGTAAATGGTTAGACTGCGAAAAATTGTATTTTGACCGTGGAAATTTGAATTTTGACTGCATAAAGTTGATTTGACTGTGAAAAATAGAACTTTGACTGTGTAAAAATTTGAAATTTGACCGTGAAAATTTGAAGTTCGACTATAGAAAGTAGGGATAATGACTTGAAAGGGTAACGAAGTTTTAAAAATATACAAAAACACAATTAAACTTTTATTTGTGTACAAAACATCATCAAATTATACATTTTGTACACATTACACCATTAAAGTATACGTTTTGTACACATTAGACCAACAAAGTTGACCAGATAATGCCGATGGACCCAAGGTCAAATGTGAACAAACATATTACTTTGATGGTATAATGTGTACAAAATGTATACTATGATGGTGTTTTGTGCACAAATGAAAGTTTAATGGTGTGTTTTGTACATTTTTGAAACTTCGTTATCCTTTTAAGTCATTATCCCTAGAAAGTAAAAAAACATCTTATAATATGAAATTTGTATCAAAAATTCTAAAATTTTTTTTTGAAAGTTAGAAATAAGTTTTTTTTAAGAGAACAATGTATAGAATGAGTCCATCCGATAATTTATTTGTTGTTCTTTGTACCGGTGGGAGATGAGAGATTATAGATGATCAGCCAAAATATGTTAAAGCGTTTGTGAAAAAATTACAGTTTGCAATTTTTGAAATTGATAAATTACATTGAGTTATTGAACTTGGTGAAAAGGAAGGCACATATGTTAGATAAATCAAACATTATTGTGTCTTTAACATCCATATATGTTTTATGTCGTTGACCTTGTCGATGATGGTGATGTTTTCCACATGGTTGGTGTTATCGAGAGTGTTGAAAATGTTGTTCCAGAAAACTTAGTCAACAAACCGGTTCTATATCTCGATCCTACAAATTTCAAGTATGTTAGTGAGGAAAACGTAGTTCAATATGAGACCCTTACGCAACCAACTGTAGAACCAGTTGCCGAATATGGTGGTACCGCTGATTGTGGTACTATTCTAGAAACCAACACCAATAAATACATATTAACGTGCCAAAAATCAACCCTTTGTTACACGACGGGAATTTAGTACCGTACGGGGAAGTCGTGGATGTCGGTTTAGGTGTTTCAAACAAAGAAGCGGTTGAATTTGATGACCGATGAGACGACGACCAATATACAGAAACATATACAGATACACTATTTATGGTATGCCTCCCATACCGTCTTGTCTGGAGCCTTTTCGCGTACATAATGCATCACATAGCCGACATATAAGTGATCATATTTGTGTGCATGCAACGTTTGCAACACAAAGAAGCGTTACAAACGTCATTTGGGAGGAAAACGGTCGAGGAAGGTTCGCAGTTCAAAACATTGTGTTCTACGAAAGAAATGTATGATATTATAAGCTGCCAAGAAAATTATGCTTGCCGTCTTACGACAAAAATGGTTAAAAATGTGTCCTAACTTCATTGTATATAAATTTAATGACGTACACACATTTTCGTCAACCCAATTGAACCCTAATCATCGTCAAGCAAACAAAAAGGTGTTGGGCCCCTTGTTGTCATAGGTTATGGCTGGAAGTCATAGTCGAGTATACCGAGGCGGTAACATCGTAAGGGATATGAATTCCAAATATAAAGGCTACAAACAAGTTTGGCAAGCTAAAGAACATGTCATTCTACTATTAAAGAGCACACAAGAGAGTTCTTTTGCCAAGCTCCTAGCTTATTGTCATAACTTGGTTAAGCGTAACACTGGGACCGTTACACACATTTAAACTGATGATGAGGATCGGTTTAAATTCCTATATGTGTCTCTTGGTTGTGTGGTAATTTTGGTTTCTTTTAGTTATGTCTTTAAATTTATTTAATTTTTAGATAACAATTTATATGTTTGAATTTTTGTAGATGCGACTTTTCAGCAGTACTGTAGGCCAATGATAGTAGTCAATGCTGCAAATTTATTTTACTGGAGAATTCAAGGGAACCATGTTACTTGCGGTTGTCATAGATGAGAACAACCAAATTTTACCAGTTGCATATGGTGTATACGAAAGTGAGTGTACAGAATCATGAACCTGGTTTTTTTACAAGTTAAAAGATTATCTAGGGGATTATCTGTATTATACGTTCATTTCCGTTAGTGCTTTGTCTATACATAATGGACTGACAACCATATTTCCTAACTCCAAACATGGAATATATTGTCACCATTTATATATGAATGTAAGATAGCATTTTGTGAAAAATGATACGGTTAAAACTCTGTCCAGGCTTGTAAAGCTTACATTGTTCCTGAATTTAATGAAGCCATGCAAACGATCCTTAATTTTAATATGCGGTTATTTGTTCTTTACGAGTCTTTACCAGAAATATGGTCTAGGGCTCATTTTTTCCGGTAACAAATGTAATCCAATGACTTCTAATAGTGCATAATCAATAAATGAACTATGTAGATATGCACGAAAGACCAAAGTGTTGATGTTGATTGTTTTCTTTCATGCAATTATACAACAGTGGAGTTTTAAACATCGCAATTTTAGAGGTACTATCATTGCCATATTTTTATTTGTTAGTTTTGAAATTATGATATGTAATTGACATGTTGACAGCTAAACAGTTATTTTCTTACTATCTAAAGCATGTTTAACAACAACATTAACCCCATGGGCGAATAACAATGTTGCAAAAGAAGAAGTAAATGTACTAACTAGACAGTCTACCCGATTTCTAATACGAGATATCGGGTGAATGACTTTCAGAGAGGTGGTATCGTTGACTTATGTCAGAATACATGTAGCTGTATGAAGTGGCAAAAGTCAGGGTTGCCCTGTAGACATGTAACAAGGATGCTACCACGTTGCTACATATAAAGACATATGAAGAGTTGGTAAACCCTGTTCCATCCCCTTGTGATTCGGAGATCCCGGAAAATATGATGGTTGTCAACCCCCAATAATGCAAAGGCGACAACCAGGTAGACTAAGAATCAGTGATCGTAGTCCATCACAAGGTGAGGATCATATTGTTAAATAGTGTTCTAGATGTCACCAAAAAGGGCATACTTGGAACAAATATTCGTCTTTTGCATCGACCAACAAACCACAGGGATCCAAAAATTCACGTAAAAAGGGGTCATTTTCTATGATGGGGGCATCTGCTAGTGCTTCACAAAATGAATATGTTTATCCAACATTTGATTTGAACGAGTGATGTATTTGTTATTTCATATATATCATATCACGAATATTCACCCTTCAAATTGTGGTTGGTATGCCAAAATTTGTATTAATGTATTCTAATTTTTTTAAGCTTACAACAAAAAAAAAATTCTTGCTATTTTGCGAGCTCGTAAATATTTCGTATGTTAGCGTTTGGTTTTGTTAATGTAAATGTTGGAGATGTTGAAATATAGAAAATCAAGACATGCAAGATTAGTAAGTGCATTTATAAAGACCAAAACTGTCACTCAACGTGCAAGACCAAAAATGAACAAGTGATGATCAAGACCGAAACTAACCTAGACCAAAGATGGATCATCTACATGTAACACCGAATATGAGATGTGTTAGCTAGCACCGAAAGAGATTACCGAAAAAGGCTTTGGATACGGTAGCATGAACCATAAGATAGCTTGGACCAAAATATGGGGTCATACTGCATATGTCTTGATACAGAAGAATGCAGTTTGTACCAAGAAATAGAAAAGAGTGTATATGTGTGGCCAAGTAAGAGAAAGAAAAGATTGTATATGTGTGGTCGAGTAAGAGAAAGAAAATATTGTATATGTGCGGTCGAGTGAGAGAAATAAGATAATGAGATGTGCGGTCGAGTGTGGGTATAGAGCATGCAAGATGTTCGGCCAAAGGTTGTCCCATTAACAAAGAATGCATGTGCGGCCGACACTTCTTTATGTGCGGTCGAGTGAGAGATAAATGGAAGCATATGTGTGGTCGAGAGATAGTGACAACGAGAAATAGAGTGTACCGAGAAATAAAGTGTACCAAGAGATAGAGTGTACCAAGAGATAGAGGGTACCGAAGGATGACTAATACCGGAGATGAAAAGACATATCAAGAGAAAGAAAGATATATTGAAGAATGAAAAAGAGATGAAGATATTGAGAGATAGAGGGTACTGAAGGATGACTAATACCATCGATGCTTAGAATCGGGAAGATATGCTATTACTCAAAAATAGCGAAAGAAAGAAATACGCTGGCTTGTAATTTCTTCATTATATGTCACATATACCATCGATGCTTAGATTCGGGAAGTATAACTTCAACAACTTGTTTAATAGTCGGATTCTAGTTTGTTAACACCAATTTTGGCTGTTTTCCATGTGCTCGTAAAAACGTGTTAAGCAACCATTTATATGAATCAATAGTCTTGTTGCTTAAAAGTCCAACTCCTATAGTTATAGAGGATTTGTGGTTGTCTATTGCTGTGAATGGCACAAAAACAATTTCGTATATGAAAAAAATTAAAACAAGTATTATCAACAATAAATAACATACATCTACTCATCAACAAATATATATATATATATATATATATATATATATATATATATATATATATATATATATATATATATATATATCAATAAATAAATTAAACTCACTTGTTTGTTCTAAATGTGGCATCAAATGATATTACATCACCAAACTCTTTGTATTAAACCTTATATGTTTTGTCTGCCCAGAACATTGAATGTAGTACACTATCAACACATTTATGTTTGAATGTGTAGTTATTTAAATTTTCTTTTCTCATATTGAGTTTGTCTACTAACATTTGAGAATCTTTATCTTCAATAATGTTTCCCATCTTCCTTCTAAAACTTTTGTAATCTATCACATCACGTCCAACATTTTCGTATCCACATTTTAAAAAGCTTGTAACCTATGTGACCTTGTGGTATCGATGTTTAAATTTGATGTTCTTACTATAAAATCATTGTCCTGATAAGTTAATTTTGTAGACTCTTTTGAGTACTTCTGCTTCTTTTTTGTATTAAGTGGATGGTTATGCAACTCTTAAAAGTCTTTAATTTTGAATATGTGTGTTATGGGATGATCTCGTTTAAACTTTATTACAACTTTATAGTTTGAATATGTGGTCATGCTTCCTCCTGTATCCATACTGTCTACCGATCTATTAGATATCTTACCAGTATTGTGCATAATACCCACTTTAATTTAATGATATCATCACCAAAGTTTCTTGTTGTGTACAACCTTGTAGTAAAACCTGCCTTTTCCTCGTATTTATATGTGAATGACATCTTTTAATGAATCAAAAGTTGCATCTAAATCAGGCATAAATTATTTGGTACGATTGGCTTCCATAATTTCGTCTTTCCACCGGGCTAATCCACATCCTTACTGTTGTAGGGTTCATTTGTTGAACGTTCATCATCATTCTGCAAAACACAAACATAAAAAGTAATAATTTATTCATGTATGAACTAAACAAACAAGTCAAAATCTATATTGTGTACGAGCAGTTTAACAAATTAAAAAATAAAAAATATTGGAAACCTCGGTTTTTTAAAGAATCCATAATCCATGTCAGATTCTAATCACTATTGATAAACAATCATTGGTTTTCTATAGGTTTCATTAATTATTTTATATGGGTCCTATTTATTGATGATCTTATAACGTTTTATATTCAAAATTATAATATAATCGTGTCTAATTGTAAATAATGTTCATTTTTTTATAAATGTCAATGATGAATAATTTATATTTATACATATTTTTACAATTCTAAGCAGCATTTGATATTTTCCCACTGATTCCAATCAACGTTGGTTAAAATGAAGCAATTTGATGTTTGAAACATTCCCACTCACTGCAATCAGTGTTGATTAACATTCATTTGTTCTTATTGATGGGTTTTATGCAAATAATGAGCTTAAAAACTTAAGTTCACATGCATTTTTGTATAGGTTTCATTAATTATTTTATATGGTTCCTATTTATTGATGATCTTATAATGTTTTATATTCAAAATTATAATATAATCGTGTCTAATTGTAAATAATGTTCATTTTTTATTAATGTCAATGATGAATAATTTATCTTTATACATATTTTTACAATTCTAAGCAGCATTTGATATTTTCCCACTGATTCCAATCAACGTTGGTTAAAATGAAGCAATTTGATGTTTGAAATATTCCCACTCACTGCAATCAGTGTTGATTACATTCATTTGTTCTTATTGATGGGTTTTATGCAAATAATGAGCTTAAAAACTTAAGTTCACATGCATCCTAATAAGGATCTATGTTTTCTCTATTGAATCTATAACTAAGAACAGAAGGTATATAATAAAATTATATTCTAAAACAGTTTAGAATTTCATACCTTCAAGCTTTGAAAGCAAGCACCACAAGTGTCATGAATGGTGAGATTTAAAGGGGTATGGAGGCCTCTATTTATAGCCCAAAACTGATAAGTCATAACGCATATTACTGCCTTATTTGGATTCCTGATATGATAAGGTTTTTATCATATAACTGAATCTACTTATCATGCCATAAATAGGCCAAACCTCCATATATATATATATATATATATATATATATATATATATATATATATATATATATATATATATATATATATATATATATATATATATATATATATATATATATATATATATATATATATCACAAAAATATATATAAATATATATATATTTCGTCCAAATATATGATATATATTTATCCATTGCTTAACTTTTGAACAATTATAATTCAGCCCCTTACTCTTTTAATTAATCCAATTAATCCCAAAATTAATTCTAAATTAATTTATGATTAATCATTAATTAAATATCATGATTTGTAATTAATATATTATTCTCATAATATATTAAGAAATCAATTTCCTCTCTCTTTATAAGTTATATTGTCCTCTGCTAGGCTTTGAGGGCAACCCAAAAGGACTATGCTGCCATCAATCAAGTATATTCCTAATTAATAGTCATGGCTTAGAAACCTAATCCAACAGTCTCCCACTTGGATAAGTCTATGACTATAATTCAATATAGCTTCTAAATTGACCAGCAAATTGTATCTTCCAAAAGCCGCTGCCGAACTCTGACCCAGTCAGTTATGTGTCCTAAGATAAGTGATCATATGATCCTCCATTCTACAAGATATCATTCATACTTTAGACATGGATTAGAATCAATATCAACCTGATACTCTGTTTCCCGATTCCTGATTTGTGATGATATAGGACTTCTAATTGAACACATTAATTCAGTCCTCATTAGGCCTAGCAATATAAGTCAATCACCAAATCACCGAGGGGCCCACAAATATCTCTTTTCCCGTTAGGGCAAAAGGAACGAATAAACTTCGACTCATATGCTTGTGTCTTTTACTCATCAAATCGCGTACAACAATACGTTTTATAACATCAAGGGACAGATGCGTTTACGCATTATCAATTCACAACCGACTTGTAAATTTCAACTCATATGTTTCCGTCCGTTTCAAGACCATAATATATTATCTTCTCAGAATTACTCGTGATATAATCCATGAAGTAATTCTCTGAGCGTGGGTTGGTCCAATACAATCTCAATTTCTAAGTACTCGTGAATATTGTAGCAATACCATTGTTACGTGTAACTCCTTAGACAATCTACAATGCAATTCATGACAGTATTAATTCATTACTTATTTCCGAAAGTATGATCGACTGTGGACTTTTGAATAATCAAATTATTCGGGAAGTAAAACATGCAAAAGCGAAACATAAGCATCTGACTGGCAGCTACTCCTGCTAATTACCAAGTCTCCACGAGGTAATCACCAAGTCAGATTCATTATAATACTGTTATATTTGTTTCTTGGTTTCTATTAAACTTTCAATTAATATTTATATGTCTATATGACCTTCACTCTTTCTACGTATCCAAAATGTCTTACATTGATACACTTTATTGTAGATAGCCCAATCAGACACTTTTCCGATGGTATCTCAATATGTCATATTGTCTCTCTTTCTCTTAATTCCATTCTGGAAATAGTGGTGTGTATTGTGACTTCTCATGGTTCTCGGGATCTTTAGTCTAGATGACTGCACCCTAAGACGTTTTCAAGGTGTTATTATGTGCCCGTGAACCACACGTGCTCCATCAATATATATATATATATATATATATATATATATATATATATATATATATACTAGTTGTAAGACCCGTGTATTACACGGGTTGATTAAAAGATCAAAAGTGTTATTTTTCTAAAAAACAATACCAATATACTTTTCATTAATTTGTGTCCTACAACGGCCTACTTTCATTTCTTCTTTTGCATCCCTATACTTTAAATAATTTTACGTGTTATGGCATTGTACTCTTACAAATCCATCCGGTTTTAGCAACCTATATTTTTCATTTCTTTCTTTCTTATAAGACATTGCACTTCCATTTTTTCCAATAAACGCATTGTCAGGAACTTCAATTTGTGAATGCATTGTCCTCTGTATCTCGTGCTACATTGGTTGCATGAACATCATGAAGATTAGAAACTTCAATTTGCAAAATTTGATGCCCATCTTTTACAAGAAACTTCAATTTGCAAAATTATAACCTATTTAAATTAAAAAGAACCTCAAATAAAGACCAAAATTGCAAGATGGGAGTTTTTGGGACAAAAATTGCATGTGAACACTTTTTGGGACCAAAATTGGAAGCAAAAATTTTTTGTGACCGAAATTGCAAGTGAACTTTTTGGGACCAAAATTGTAAGAGAAATCACTTTTGGGACCAAAACTGCAAGAGGAAACTTTGGGACCAAAATTGCAAGATAAATACTTTTGGGACCAAAATTGCAAGAGAAAACACTTATGGGAGAAAAATTGCAAGAGAAAACAATATTGGGACCAAATTTGCAAGAAAACTTTTTGGGACCAAAACGACAAAAACCATCTATACTTAGGGACCAAAACTGTAATTTACTCAAAATTTTAAGTATATGAAGTTATGAAAGAAGGAAAATACTGGTCCATATCGATTGGAATTCCAGAATTGAATTGTTGTTCCATTATTCATTTATTCGCCACATTCTAGTTTTTGGTTTGCGAAAGGTATCATGTTCTTTTTACTTACACCACATGCAATAAAAACCCGTGTGATAAAAAATAATATAATATTAATTCAATGACTAAAATCTAAAATAAATAAAATAATGAAAGTACATTATCTTTTTCTATAATTTTAGAATCAATCCACCTGAATCGGAACATTCAGAAGCTTGATGAAACTGTCAAGTCTTCCAATTGAATCCACTGCCGCCTGTCGCTTGTTCTTCCATCTTTCAATATTTGCTTCATTTGTAAAGTAACCTTAAAAATCTTGATATTAAAATTAATGGTATCATAAAATAATAATAAAAGAGCAAAGAAAAAAGGGTGTTGTTGCAAACCAGTTTGAAAGCATCGTTGTTCAAACTTTGTAATCTTTTGGTATTGAAGCATACATAAGAGACCAAGTAATTGCACTACTCTGTAATTAGTAATTATACATACATAAATCTTATCCTAATAAATAAGTAACTCAAGTACACTTCTCATCACCATATTGATTTTGACACATGTCATTTTCTCATAATTTTGAATTTTTAAAAAAAATTAATTTGTTCCACAGTTTCTCTCTTTCAAAATCCGTTTCCTAAAAATCAGATATGTGATATCAATGCTACGGTTTCATTTTAAACGCTCAAATTATCTCCCATTCCTCTCCGTCTCCATCGTCAAACCCTAGCCGCAACAGCGGCTCTAGAATACGTACTCAATTGCCTTACCACGCCTTCTTCGATCCGCCCGCCTCTCGGTCGCATCGATCATTCTCCATCAAGCTTTAATAAGTGTGCGGCAGTCCCATCGATCATTCTCGGCTTCTCCGATCAACCATGAACGACCTGCAACTGCAAGAATCAAGCATGCCATGCCGGTTACATCTCAAAATCCCATTAGTAAGTGTATATGTAATCCGATTTCTATGCAGTTCAATTTTTATGTAATTCGATTTCTCTGTTATTTTATATGTAACCCGATTAGAAAAAAGCATACATAATGGGTGTAATGTGTAACCCGATTACAATAACATGGTTTCCAATTAACTACATGGTTGCCATTTAAGTTATGATCAAAGAAATAAACCCAGAATGACAAATACAGCTCCATACAAAAGCCGTTCGGTATGCGTCAAACTTGGAAACGTTTGGTAGTTGTAGGCAGGGACGATGGTTTGAGGAAAGTTTTCCTGACCTTTGATTTCATGAGGGCGTCTCTGTAGAAAAGCATAAAGCACACAAGCACAAATACGATTTAGGCCCCCAATAATAAGAAATAGAAAACGCTTTATATGATGATTACAGATTAAACAAAACCTAACTAAAATCAAACAAATGATTTCAGAATCGGAAACAATAAACCAAAAATAGGAAAAAAAATTAATAAAAGAATCGAAGCTTTTAGTACGCAAGTTGATATTTGAAACTATTAAAGGTTAATGATGATAACTAACCTCAAAGAAGATGACATTGCAGGCCATGTTTTGCAATCTGTTACAGGAGTAGGTGAAGGCCAGAAACGGCTCTAGTGAATGATAACGAACCAGTAATCCTCTTTCAGCATGTCTGGGAAATCAAAATCTAGGAACCAAAATCGTCGAAAAAGAAGAAGATAAGGGAGAAGCGTAGATTCATCCATGGAATCGGGGTTGTACCGCCGGCAATGGATGGTTTTGACGACAGCTTAGCTGTTGTGGTGGTTTTGATGGAGTGGGGTCGCTGTTATTGAGTCAGGATTGTATCGTGTAATGCATCTGCAATCAAGGTAAAAAAAACTTCATGAATCAAACCTCCGGTATGTGATAAACCTAAGTTCGAAAAACTCACAATATACAGTGGCAAACGGGCTTCAATCTGTTACGAACGAACATCATGCAATGCTCGTCCAACCAAAACTGACATATACGGTTGCGAGATTCAGGGGTGTTTAGGAATTCAAAATTGAAACCGATTAAAGAAAGTGGCTAATTCATGTGTGAAAAAGAGCATCGGTTCGATGCTAACAATTGTGCTCCGCATTGTCGTTGATTATGCGTTTGTTAGATCGTAAAAAGGTATGTGTGTGGATCCAATCGAAGATTGCTATATAAAAGCAAAATAGCAAAAAATCCATTTTTACTAATAAAACAAGCCGAAATGTGCCAAGGGAAGAAGTGAAATTGAAGATTTTACCGCTTCTGAAGACGAACAAACATTTCAGAATTTAGAACTATGTCGTGATTGTGGAGAAGGAAGAAAAATAACATTTGATTGAGAGGATGAATTAGAACGCGGAATTCATTGGAGCACTAAATTCTGAAACCGATCATAAAGGGGTTGAATGAAACCGTCAAACCATATTTCAATATTTTATAACAAATTCAAAATTATGAGAAAATTACATGTGGCCAAATCAATGTGGTGATGACAAGTGTACTTTGAGTTACTTATTTATTAGGATAGGATATATATATATATATATATATATATATATATATATATATATATATATATATATATATATATATATATATATATATATATATATATATATATATATATATATACACCAACGAAACTATTTAACCATGAAGTCCTTTAGCACACATACTGATGTAAATAATTACATATTTGAATCTCCTTTCAAATTATTATTACATTCACGCCAATCATTTCTCAATGATTTCTCTCATGTATTCAAATAATCCGTCCAGTATTCTTAGCAAGGTTGTATCCTGAATCCAACTTACTATGCTCCAAGCATCAAGTCATTAGGATAAGCTCATGACACTTGTGATCGATCCAAGAAGCTCGTGGGATCAGATCTATTATATTCTAAATTCTTTCAGAATCTGAGGATTATTTATAATCCCCGTTTCATGACTTTTGGACTCTTTCTCATTTTACTTGAATCTCATCAAGATCATACTCATAATGGCTATGTCTATACTGACGATTTCATCTATCTGATAGATGTTTGTAACTATGTGAATATCTTGTATCTCTTTTAGATTATGCCAATTCATTATACTTTGTAATGCATCTTGGATCTTATCAAGATCACACTTACATCGGCAAGGTCTAAACTGATGATTTCATCTATCCGATAGATGCTTATGACCACCTGATTATGTTGTATCTGTTCTAGAGTTTTCATAGTGAATCATCCCTTAACGCCAAGTCATTGCACTTTGTAATGATAAGAGTCGTTTCCTATAAATGGTATGTAACTGGCATACATTGATATACAGATCACAACGACACTCCCACTGGCATTGAAACAATTATAGGACTCTTTTAGACTATCATAAAATCCAAACCTTTCTGACATGATTAGAGGACTCCTTTAGGCTATTCACAAATACATTTGGCAAATTTTGAGAATCCAAATATCCTTTCTTGCGAGGTGCCTGTGAGATGAATCTCGGAGATTTGTACCTTTTCTGTTTGGATATATCGGCATATTCTAAACCCCTTTGGTTGTGTCTCACATGCAACCTTTGTGTTTTCCACTTAAGGAAAGCGGTTCAGATCATCCAATCTTGCTATGACTCACGAAGTGTAGTTATAGCAGACAATATCCCTTCAGATTTATTTCAGTTCTGTTGAGAGCGTTTCTCTCAAAATCAATCATATGACTCTGAGTTTTGCTTCACTCAACTCATTCTTGCTCAGAATGTAGGTACAATTCTATCTATGTTGTCTTCGTTTGATGATTCAATTACTCCCACTGGTTCTTAGGCCAGGTGTAACATCAGTCAAATTATCACATAGATTCGGTCTTGCCTTCAGGTTCTCTTATTTGGTAGCAACCGACCTCATCAATGCTTCCAAGTAATAGGATTGCTTATTCGTACCAACCTAGTGTTTTACCACTAATCGATACGTCACCCAGATCATAACGCCTTATGACGGTGACTAATACTACTGTCTGCGAAGAGAAGGGTATGTCAGGTTTAACAGGAATCTGATCCCTGGTTAAGTCTTAGTGGTTACTAGAGGTTCTTTCATTTGTCTAATCCTTGAACTCTTTTAGGATCACTCTTGCTCCCACTATTTCCTTAGAATGTGAGTCTTTTCTAAAAGGACTCTTCTTTCATAAGTACTTGCGGGAAGACCAATGAAGTGACACTGCTGATCAGGTTCAGGCCAGTCATGAGGTTCGGACGAACGCTACATGACGGTGTCTATGCAACCTACTTAGTCTAAGATGTGGTCGGAATATGGTTTTGTGGTCTGACTGGTTGAACATTTAGTTTATTAAAACTTATTGGAAGTGTATCTAATACATCGAGGATCGAAGTGTTTCGATCAATGCTCAATCTTCTTCCCCAATAGACAATATAACCATTAATGTTCTTGGAAGAGGATGAAATGTGAAACATTTTCTCAGTTTATGTTTTTCACTCAGACTATGTTGATCTTTATACTTCCTTTGAAGTCCTTGAATAGTTCAAGGTTTTAATCAATCACTTATTCTGATAAGTGATGTCATATTTGTCATACTGATTGGCAAATATTATGAAGTATAATTAATTGTGGTTTTATTTGTAGATTCGAGCAATTTACTAATGTGTTCACTGCTCTAATCTTAATGTCTTTTACATCTCCATGTAAATTTATGACATTGTTAATTTGTTCAAGATATGCATTCATCACTTGACTCTAAGTCAACTGATTCCAAAATCATGTCCATTGGATCTTTGGGTGATACATTTCTTTCAACAATTAACTGTATTAAGACTTCAGTTCATCATGTGACTCCAAGTCAAATGATTCCAAAGCCCTGTCTATCTGGACCTTTGGGTGAAGTGATTCTTATAAAAGTTTACAATAATAATCATAGAAAACACAATTTATAAATCCAATACACTTCGGATACAAGTTATTACATTTATGCTTTCAACACATTCATATAACATTTCAAGGATAATTTAAAGAAAATCAAAATATCCACAACAATGTACTATATGATAACAATGTCATACACATCTATAACAAATTCAAATATCTAACTAAACTTCAAAAAACTGCACGAGCTCGTGATCCAATCCGAATGTGCTCCTATGCATCAATGTCTTGCATCCTACCGAGTTCCTACATACAAAGAAAATGTGACAATCACATCTTGTATCAGGGAATTAAGGATCAGAAGTTATGAGTTTTAGATATATCTGAGTTTCCAAACGATTCATCTTTGGAGCATCATCCCATATTACTGTGAATGTATCCTACCATGTAGATTCCCAGTTTGAGAGATCTCAGAATGGTCCAGACGATCTGGATCGTTTCTCAATACGTCTCATATCTGGACTTAATCCCGAAGCAGCTGAATCAGTGGAACTATGCATCTCCATGAACGACTCTTACAAAGTCAACATTTAATGCATTCCCATGATAGTCTTGTCCTGGTTCCCTTTCCTGTACATCTGGGTGAACATATCATACTGGCTAGTCAGCGAGTTGAGTTAATGCTCAACTCTCGATTAATAGGGTGACCAAGTTTATACAGTTCACCTATATGTCCCTCAAACATGAGAACATGCGGACCGACGCTACTTCTTCTAGCTTGCACACTTCAAGCTCTTTGAAGATCCCAGTTCGTTCATTTTCAACCGGCTCTTGGAACCTTTCCTAAACCAGTCGTGCTAACTTATACGGCCCCAGGAATTCAAAATATCTGCGGATGTCGGGGTCAATGGTCAACATGATGATGCTACGAACTTCTTCGGATTCATCAATCAAGAATTCATGCTCATCAGAAAGCTGTTGTGTGATGTCATGCTTCGGGGAGCAGACACTCAATCAGATATGGGTTGCCAGCAAAACTGAGAACCATTCTCCTTTTGCGAAGCCATTCTACATAGTTCAGGCCAGCAAGCCTTTTCATATTTAATAGATACTTTCTGAAACTCTCAGAAATGGGTGTTGGAGGAGGAGTAGGAGAGTTGACACTGGCTTCAGACATCTATAAAATCATAATTTGTATGTTTAATTAATCCTTTTAAGTAATTACCCAATTTATTATTTAATAAGGTTAGGACCCAAAATGCCCCAACTATGGTGTGAAGAGGGATGTCGTAATCACAACATAATGATCATTAAGGTAGATATACTTTTATCAATTTTAGTCTCCATGAAACTCCTAGATCTGTAAGATTCATTGACCGAAGTTAGTGGCATGTTTAATCTTGGATTATGCTCTTCTATTTGTGACTGGGAAGCCGAGGATCACAAACAAGATGTGAATCACCATGCAAATCGCTTGGTAACCTCAATGTCATTTATCATTTCACATTGATGTGCCGGTTAACCACACACGCTCCATCAACAACGATATATCATGAGATACCCATTACCACTCTTTATGAGCCCTTATTAGTGTACCGGTAAACCACACACGCTCCACTAATGTCTCATAAGATGTAATGTGCTATTTCATGTGTTAGCATACTTTTCACATTTTTATAAAGTAACTACATTGTGATTAAGGTTCTAGTACTTTTGTCTAATAGCATTATACTTTTAATGAGATTAGGCTCGTCCTATCAAATCTGTTATGCTAACGACACTCCACTGATTAAGGAAGCGGTGGGTGAGAGTGGACACCCATTCAATTGTCATTTTATAAGTAGTTTCCTTATACCCTCCTTATAGACCAGTTTCGTAAACGAGGCATACTAGCGATTTGACTGACTTAATCTTATATATATAAATATTAACCTTTAATCTTACATATATAAGATACATTTTAAACTTTTTAAAATATTTTGATTTATCTTTTTGAATTTCGAAATTAAACAATTTAATTAAATTCAAAATTAAACCCAAAATGATTTAACGTGTATCTTTTAATTAACTAAATCATATAATATTAACAAATTAAATCAATTAATTTAATCCTATTCCTTGCCCACTAAGTTTTCCAAAAAATAAGGCCAAGGGTTTCTATTTATTAAATAATCATATTTACCAAAAACAGAAAAACCCTAAGGAAGCCTTCTAATTTCGAAAACTACAGGGTGGAGGCTAGGGTTTCTAAAATCCTAGCTAGAAGTCGACACCCTTGAGGTCAAGGTTTTAAATCCAACAAACCCTAATAACAGTTCTTCTATTACACCTATTCAATAGAAAACAGATCTAGCTCTGATACCACTAATGGGTTTTATGCAAACAATGAGCTTAAAAACTTAAGTTCACATTCACCCTAATAAGGATCTATATTTTCTCTATTGAATATATAACTAAGAACATAATGTATATAATTAAAATTTTATTCTAAACAGTTTAGAATTTCATACATTCAAGCTTTGCAAGCAAGCACCACAAGTGTCGTGCCTATAATGGCTCACACCCAGCACCAAGCAAGCAAGAAAACAAGAGAGGAGGAATGAGAGAACTCCTTATGGATGACGAGATTTAGAGGGGTATGGAGGCCTCTATTTATAGCCTAAACTGATAAGTCATAAGGCATATAACTGCATTATTTGGATTCCAGATATAATAAGGCTTTAATCATGTAACTGAATCTACTTATCATGCCATAAATAGTCCAAACCTCCATATATATATATATATATATATATATATATATATATATATATATATATATATATATATATATATATATATATATATATATATATATATATATATATATATATATATATATATATATATATATATATATATATATATATATATATATATATATATATATATATATATATATATATATATATATATATATATATATATATATATATATATATATATTCGTCTAAATATATATAATATATATATTTATCCGTTGATCAACTTTTGAACAATTATAATTCAGCCTCTTACTCTTTTAATTAATCTAATTAATCCCTAAATTAATTCTAAATTAATTTCTGATTAATCATTAATTAAATATCATGATTTTTGATTAATATATTATTCTCATAATATATTAATAAATCAAATTCCTCTCTCTTTATAAGTTATATTGTTATATGTTATGTAACACCCGGCTTTTTAAAACAAAATACACCCAAAATTTTTCATTTTTAAAACACAATTTCCAAACATACAAACTAACTGTTTAGGTGTATAAGTTTATACAAAAAGGGTACAAGTGTATCAAGGAGTACATAACAAAAGTAAACTCCTTCTAAGCCGGGCAGCTACAGCAGACTGTCCTATCCATGAGCTACATCTTTACCCTTAGCAGGGTCACGCTCACCTGCAGGGACAATTCACACATACGCTATGAGCCATAAAGCTCAATGAGTAATCATATAAACAGTTTAATATGTAACTATGTAATTAAGTTAACAAAACTTTATACAAATGCATATCCCTGTTTGATTCAACATTTGGATATCAATCCAATCTCCTAGCCTCAAAGGCCGTTTATTATTTGGATATCACATCCAATCTCATAGCCGTATAGGCCGTTTATTATTTGGATATGGAATCCAATCTCCTAGCCATATAGGCCGTTTATATTTGGATACGGAATCCAATCTCCTAGCCATGGAGGCCGTTAACATTTGGATACGAAATCCAATCTCCTAGCCACGGAGGCCGTTAACATTTCAGTTGGGTAACTTAGCTAACTTCTAGGTTACCATTTCAAATGCTAAAGCTACCTCAGATTTTAAGAGTCCAACCAATACATATTATAATTAGATATAGTACAGATTACTCACCTGGTATTGAAGATTTATACGATCTATGCCAAAATCACAAAAGCTACAACGGTCCTTTAAGTTTTTCCAGCACCTACATGATCACATTTACCCCAAGCAAAGGTGAATATGTTGTTTTTCAACCCATCAAGCTTAAAGCTTGGTCACAACGATTAAAGCTCGGAATTAGAAACACACAACACATCTAAACAAGTGTATATGTTCAAATTCCAACCATTCACAGGTGGTTCTTTACCACAACTCGAATCCAACTCAAAATGACCAAAATCAATCTTTCAAAAGGGATAGAAGTGAACACCTTACCTTCAATAAGCTAAGTATCGAAAATCACTTCAATCCAACGCGAATTAGCCTTCCAATTTGGTCCAAGAACAAAGAGGGAACGTTTTAGGGTTAAAGAGAGATTTTTGGCTCGAAAAATAACCCAACAAATGATTGAAATCGCATTAAAAAGGGGTGGGGTCGGCACGAAACCCGACCCGTGTCCGACAGCCCGACTCGATTTTCTGCACAACCAGACCAGGGTTCGAAAACCCTCCCCGGTTTGACGTTATGGCCCATTTGCTCTTTGACGGAACTCGACCCGGTTTCTGAAACCCGGTCCGGGTTTTTAAAGTCACACGACCCGGGTTTTACAACCCGCCCCGGGTTTGACTTGTTTCCATTTCGTTGATAGTCTAAGGCAATAACACGACCCGGGTTCTTCCAAAATGATCTTTAAGTGTCGATTTCATCTTTTAACTCAACCCGTTTCAAACCACGCGACCCGGTTTATCTTTTTTTAAGCGTTTTTCACACAAACCCTCTATCTTAGATACATTAAAACCATCTAACTTTTATAATATAATCTCACATCGAATTCAAAATACGATTAAAGTAAATTTACTTACCGTAACTATCGTGGTGTTACAAATTCTTCCCCCCTTTAAAAGATTCCGTCCTCGGAATCAAGTAAAGAGTTGAGGGTATTTCTCCCTCATTTCGTCTTCAGTTTCCCACGTCATATTGGAACCTCTATGGTGTCGCCAAAGTACTTTAACCATTTTGATCTTCTTGTTCCGCAACTGTCTTACTTTTCGGTCTAATACTTTCTCGGGTTGCTCCGAGTATCTTAACTTTTCATCAACTTCAATTTCAGCTAGGGGTATTCATTGGGATTCATCAAATAATGTTTTCCGCAAATGAGATACATGGAAAACATTATGAATACCCTGGAGTTCTTCTGGTAACTCTAACCGATACGCCACAACTCTTATTCTTTGAGATATCCGGAACGGTCCAACGAAGCGGGGACTTAACTTCCCTTTCTTTCCAAATCGAATCAAGCCTTTCCAAGGGGATACCTTAAGCATTACCATATCCCCTACGTGGAATTCTAAGGGTTTTACCCGCCTGTCAGCATATTATTTCTATCGGTTTTGGGCAACTTTCAAATGCTCCCGGATTTGTTTGATATTTTCTTCAGTTTGAGCTACGATCTCAGGTCCAGCCAACGGCTTTTCTCCCACTCCAGTCCAGCAAGTTGGAGTACGACACGGTGCACCGTACAATGCTTCATATGGGGCCATCTGAATGCTAGAATGAAAACTGTTGTTATAAGCGAATTCTACCAAAGGTAGATGATCTTCCCAACTCCCGCCAAAGTCTATCACGCTTGATTGAAGCATGTCTTCTAAAGTCTGAATGGTTCTTTCACTTTGCCCATCAGTTTGCGGGTGATAAGCGGTACTCAACAACACTTTTGAACCTAACTGCTCTTGAAGACTTTGCCAAAATCGGGAAGTAAATCTGCTATCTCGATCGGATACAATTGACTACGGTAACCCATGTCGACGAATTACCTCGTCAATGTATATTTTCGCCAACTTTTCGATTTTGAAATTTTCACTAATCGGTAAAAATTGCGCCGATTTCGTCAATCGATCAACCACTACCCAAACAGTATCATGCCCAGGCGGTGTTGGAGGTAGTTTTGTTACGAAATCCATTGTAATATTATCCCATTTCTTTTTTGGAATTGGTAACGGTTGAATTTCGCCATACGGTTTCTGATGGTTCGACTTTACTTGCAAACAAGTCAGGCACTTTTCTACATACCTTACAATGTCTCTTTTCACTCCCGGCCACCAATACACGGATTTTAGCGTTCAGTACATCTTGGTACTGTCCGGGTGTACAGCATATCTGCTACAATGAGCATCTTCCAAAAGTAAACTCCACGCCTCTCCTTACTTGGGCACCCACAAACGGCCTCTAAAGGTCTTTAACCGCTGAGAGTTTTCAACTAGATGCTTTATATACCCGACCATTCGTTCACTTTTCACGTTCTCGGTCTTGCAGGCTTCTTCTTGTGCCACACGAATTAACTCGGGTAGTCGGCTCGCCACACCCATACACGCGGATGTAATCTTTAAAGGATCTTGTTTTCGGCTCAGGGCATCTGCAACCACATTCGCTTTGCCGGGATGGTACAGTATTTCACAATCAAAATCTTTGAGTAGATCCATCCACCTTTTCTGTCTCATGTTCAGTTCTTTCTGGTCAAATAAATACTTCAGGCTTTTATGATCCGAATAGACCACAAACTTCACGCCATACAAGTAGTGTCTCCAAAGCTTTAAAGCTAAGATTATTGCAGCCAATTCGAGATCATGCACTGGGTACTTCTTTTCAGCTTCTTTTAATTGACGGGACGCATAAGCAATTACCCGACCTTTCTGCATTAATACACATCCAAGGTCCACCCGTGAAGCATCACTATAAACCACGTAGTCTTCCCCGTCTTGAGGTAAGGCTAAAACCGGAGCTTTACATAAGGCTTGCTTTAATTTCTGAAAGGCTGCTTGTTGTCTATCCGCCCATTCATACTTTTCACCCTTCTTGGTCAACTTAGTCAACGGGGCAGCAATCGAATAGAAATTCTCTACAAATCTTCTATAGTAACCCGCCAGTCCAAGAAAACTATGTATTTCCGTTGGACTCCGAGGCGGTTCCCATTTCATCACAACCTCAATCTTTGTTGGATCAACTTTGACACCTTCACTATTAATAACGTGCCCAAGAAACTGTACTTCTCTTAGCCAGAATTCACACTTGGAAAACTTCGCGTATAACTTTTCTCGGCGAAGTAATTCTAATATTTAGCGTAAATGAAGACCGTGTTCAGCCTGGCTTCGAGAATACACCAAAATATCGTCTATGAATACAATAACAAAAGTATCAAGGAACGGACGACATACTCTGTTCATAAGATCCATGAACGCTGCCGGAGCATTGGTTAACCCAAAAGGCATAACCAAAAACTCATAATGACCATAACGAGTACGGAATGCGGTCTTTAGAATATCTGATTCTCAAATCTTCAATTGATGATACCCCGACCTCATATCAATTTTTGAAAAATACGTCGCCCCCTGAAGTTGATCGAACAAATCGTCGATTCTCGGTAACGGGTATTTTTTTTTCACCGTGATTTTATTCAATTCCCGATAGTCGATACACATACGCATCGACCCATCTTTCTTCTTTACAAACAGAATAGGCGCTCCCTACGGTGATGAACTGGGCTTAATGAAACCCAGATCTAGAAGTTCTTCTAGCTGTTTCCTCAATTCCTCCATTTCTGAAGGTGCCAATCGATATGGAGCCCGAGCAACAGGTGCAGCTCCCGGAACTAATTCAATTGCAAATTCAACTTATCGGTCTGGTGGTAACCCAGGGAGTTCTTCCGGAAAAACGTCTGGAAATTCGTTTACAATTTTTACACTTTCTTTTCCCGTTTGTTCCGATTTAGCAACAGACACATATGCTAAATAAGATGTCCCTCCTTTACTAACACTACTCCGGGCTTGAGCAAAGGAAATAACCGGCATTCTCAGACGCGGTCTTTTGCCCTGGATTTTAATCCATGCCCCTTCTGGTGTTAAAACTGTAATATTTTTGTTTCTGCAATCCACGTTAGCATAATTTGTTGCCAACCAATCCATACCTACAATTACTCCAAACTCCTTGGTAGTCATCGACTTCAGATCTATAGGGAAAGTGGTCTCGTAGATCTTAAGCTGACAACCTTCAATATGTTCTGACACCCAAACATGCCTACCATCTGCCACTGCTACTTCCAAACTTTCATCCATAGGAGTTAGGGGAATATTTAAACGTGACATCATAGATGTTGGTACAAAACAATGAGTAGCTCCAGGATCAAATATTACGTATACTGTAATTGAATTTAGAGTGAATATACCTGTAACTACGTCAGTCTTTTCACGAGCCACTTCCCCTGTCATTTGGAATGCCCGTGATGCTACTGGTCCTCCCCGACCCTTTACCTCTTCTTTCTTTCCTCCCTGCTCCTCTCTGGGTTTATCACTAGGTGCTCCAGCTTTTACCTGGGGACAATTTGGGCGGATATGATCTGTAGCTCCACACTGAAAACACCTCCGCTCCGCCCGACAGTCTCGAGCGATATGCCCTTGCCTTCCACAATTACGATAACTTGACGATGGAGCATCGGTTCGACAACTTCCAAAGTGCTTTTTCCTGCACTTTTCACACCATTTTGCTTCTTCTTTCGGACCTTTGCCCTTAAAATTGGACCCCGTCTGTTGTGACTTTTTCGGAGGCGTCCACGGTTGTTCCTCCGCTTTCCGTTTAGTTTCTCCGACTTTCTTTTCCTCCTCATGTCTCTGAAGTTCAGTCTATCTTTCTGTGGCTCGATCCACCACCTGTCGGAAGGAAGATAGCTGGAGCGGTTGCACAATTTCTCGAATTCGGGTTTTCAATCCCCACATGTATTTATCAATTTTTCTTTTCTCGGTGTTTATTTGGTGTTCAGCAAATCTGGCCTTTTCGAGAAAACTCATCATATATTCTTGCACCGTATGTGACCCTTGTTCCAAGTGTAAAAATTCTTCCTCTAACCTTTTCACAGCCACCTCGGAACAATATTCTTCGTTGAATTTGGTTTTGAACTGTTCCCACAATAAAGACTGGGTCAAGTCGGGTCTCAACGCCTTACTAAACACTTGCCACCAGTGTAATGCATTACCGATTAATTGATTCGTGGCAAACTCCACCTTGTCTCCTTCAGCACACTTACTTATTTGAAACACCTTCTCTGTATGCATCAACCATTCCATAGCTTGGACTGGATTATCCGTCCCTGAAAACTCTTTGGGCTTGCAGCCTAAAAAAGTTTTATAAGTATATTAAGTCTTTTTCCCAGAACTTCCTTCTCCTTGGACTTCTTTTTCAACACGAACTCTACTTTCCCGTTGACTCTCATTTTCAGGCTGCTTGTCGTGAACTTGCTTTGCAGCACTTTCATCACGTGCATTTATCAAGGTAGGTAATAGTTCACGTACCACATCGGCTAAAATGGTGCGTAAATCGGGTGGATTTTCATTCGCTGGTCCACTCGCACCTCTTCCAACCGAGCCTTGAGAACGGGCCTGACCACCTCTTGAGGCTCCACGTCCCGAATTTTCTCGTGTAGGATTACTTCTAGTACCTCTCATACTTCAAAATTCAACAAATTATTAGGTCATATATAATAACAAACTTATATACAACCAAGTGTTCAACATGTCTACTATCTCTCAAGGTTTAAGTACAAGGATCTATTCTACAAACACCTAGTTCACTTAAACCACGACTCTGATACCAACTTGTAACACCCGGCTTTTTAAAACAAAATACACCCAAAATTTTTCATTTTTAAAACACAGTTTCCAAACATACAAACTAACTGTTTAGGTGTATAAGTTTATACAAAAAGGGTACAAGTGTATCAAGGAGTACATAACAAAAGTAAACTCCTTCTAAGTCGGGCAGCTACAGCAGACTGTCCTATCCATGAGCTACATCTTTACCCTTAGCAGGGTCACGCTCACCTGCAGGGACAATTCACACATACGCTATGAGCCATAAAGCTCAATGAGTAATCATATAAACAGTTTAATATGTAACTATGTAATTAAGTTAACAAAACTTTATACAAATGCATATCCCTGTTTGATTCAACATTTGGATATCAATCCAATCTCCTAGCCTCAAAGGCCGTTTATTATTTGGATATCACATCCAATCTCCTAGCCGTATAGGCCGTTTATTATTTGGATACGAAATCCAATCTCCTAGCCATATAGGCCATTTATATTTGGATACGGAATCCAATCTCCTAACCACGAAGGCCGTTAACATTTGGATACGAAATCCAATCTCCTAGCCATGGAGGCCGTTAACATTTCAGTTGGGTAACTTGGCTAACTTCTAGGTTACCATTTCAAATGCTAAAGCTACCTCAGATTTTAAGAGTCCAACCAATAAATATTATAATTAGATATAGTACAGATTACTCACCTGGTATTGAAGATTTATACGATCTATGCCAAAATCACAAAAGCTACAACGGTCCTTTAAGTTTTTCCAGCACCTACATGATCACATTTACCCCAAGCAAACGTAAATATGTTGTTTTTCAACCCATCAAGCTTAAAGCTTGGTCACAACGATTAAAGCTCGGAATTAGAAACACACAACACATCTAAACAAGTGTATATGTTCAAATTCCAACCATTCACAGGTGGTTCTTTACCACAACTCGAATCCAACTCAAAATGACCAAAATCAATCTTTCAAAAGGGATAGAAGTGAACACCTTACCTTCAATAAGCTAAGTATCGAAAATCACTTCAATCCAACGCGAATTAGCCTTCCAATTTGGTCCAAGAACAAAGAGGGAACGTTTTAGGGTTAAAGAGAGGTTTTTGGCTCGAAAAATAACCCAACAAATGATTGAAATCGCATTAAAAAGGGGTGGGGTCGGCACGAAACCCGACCCGTGTCTGACAGCCCGACCCGGTTTTCTGCACAGCCCGACTCGGGTTCGAAAACCCTCCCCGGTTTGACGCTATGGCCATTTGCTCTTTGACGGAACCCGACCCGGTTTCTGAAACCCGGTCCGGGTTTTTAAAGTCACACGACCCGGGTTTTACAACCCGTCCCGGGTTTTATAACCCGCCCTGGGTTTGACTTGTTTTCATTTCGTTGATAGTCTAAGGCAATAACACGACCCGGGTTGGACAACACGACCCGGGTTCTTCCAAAATGATCTTTAAGTGTCGATTTCATCTTTTAACTCAACCCGTTTCAAACCACGCGACCCGGTTTATCTTTTTTTTAAGCGTTTTTCACACAAACCCTCTATCTTAGATGCATTAAAACCATCTAACTTTTATAATATAATTTCACATCGAATTCAAAATACGATTAAAGTAAATTTACTTACCGTAACTATCGTGGTGTTACATGTTAGGTTTTGAGGGTAACCCAAATGGATTGTGTTGTCATCAATCAAGTATATTACTAAATTATAGTCATGGCTTAGACACCTAATCCAACACTTATATCTATCATAATCAAGCATTCAATAATGAATGTTATGATTCATAAAAGCCCACATTAAAATATCAAACTCACCTATATTTAATCTATATTTCTCGACGTATACAATCAGAAAACATTTCACGCACGACTAAAAACATACATTCATTAAAATAGAAAATCATTGCTAACTTTTGATAACTATTGATCACATTAAATGTATATTCAATCATGAATATAATATAAATATCATATTTCTCTTTGATGAGTAAAAGTCTTCAATAAAGTTTTAATATCACATAAAAAACTGCATTGATTGATGAAATGGCAGGTTTTACGTCCCACTGGAAAACAGGAATTCATTAAAATTAGAATATCATTGTTGATCGTAAACTGGACCCACTTTCACGTATTAGTGATATCATAATTGATCAATAAGACTTACTTCCGTATTCGTCATCTTGGTTAAATTGGATTCATCATTACTATATTCAATCTCGTTGCTTTACATCGACATGTTAGCTAAATCATTTTGATCATTGATGTCAAAATCATCATTATACATCGAGATTACCAATAAGAATTTTTCACGTATTAGTGAAAATCAGAATCGATTAATAAGACTTACCTTCGTATTAGTTATATTGGTTTGGATTGGATTCACTATTACTATATTCAGTGTAATTGCTTTCAATCGACATGTTATCCAAATCATATTAATCATTGTTGTCGAAAGCATTGTTATCCATCGAGATTACCAAGAACATTTTTTCATGGAACTATGAACATACATATGCAATGTTCGTTTATGATTGCAATCCGAAAAAATAAAGCTGAAAAACGTAAAAGTTATATTCAAGGAAAGTATAATATCTGATCTCATTATTTTAGGCAATTAATAATTATCTTGATTTTACTAATTATTATAAATATACTAAGATTACTATTATATCATTGTGAAAAGATTGGTGCAAAATTATTACCATGTTCTCAACATTTTAAGTGTCATCGTGAGAGAGTGAGAGAGAGAGAGAACAAAAGTAGGTGCTGCAGGAGATACGTGTGCTTATCTAATAATATGCTAATGTAAATTGCGGCTTGTTTTGTAGTTTCTTCTCAATGCAGGTTGCGTGTGTTCTTTCTCCAACACAATTTTATCAAATGGCACGTATTGTTATTTTAGTGGCAGAGTCAAAGGGATGGTCACATTGAGTCAAAGGGATGGTCATATTAAGTTAGAATTTCTATTGTAATTGTACTAGGGTATATATAAGTTTATTGTTAATTAAAAATAATAATTTGTCTAAAAAATATATCATATACATCCTAAATAAAAGTAGAACTGTTTTCAAACAATCTTATATCAAAAAATAAAAAGATGACTTTAAATATGTCTATCTAGTAAAATGTGGTATATATTTGATCTTTCCCTTAACGAATTCGATGGTACTTCTATTTTTATTTTAATTTCAGTTTCAATTTTTATTTTTCTTATGCCAAAGTAATTAAATTTCAAATCGGGGGTGGAGAGATGTCGGTAAAACTTAGATGGTTGGGTAGGGATTGGGTGGTGTAGGGTGGGATGGAAAGGTGGGGGTTGGAGTATGTGGGTGGGTGTTGTCAATCACATCTTATAGGGTGTGAGACATAATTTTCTCACAAATCATACAAATGATAGACAATTTTTCCTACTTATTTTATTATTTCATTTAAAATAACTAATTTTTATATCATTTGTTTTTTTATTTAATTACAAAAAAAAGTTGTCATTTTTGGATTGAAATATATATATATATATATATATATATATATATATATATATATATATATATATATATATATACACGATGAAAAGTTTGTAAGACAGAGAGACATTCTAATTTTTTTAAATAAAAAAACCAAGAAAAAATCTAGCTACTCATTTTGAAAATAAAAATTTTAAATAGGTTAAATAATGAGAAATTTAAAAAAATAAAATTCCTAATAAATTTTGCTAGTTTTCTATCTAATTTTTTTTTGAAATAAAAAACCTAGAAAAATCAAAAAATGTTTAAGTGGAATGTTACACATTCTAATAGATATTACAAAAAAGCTAAAGTATTTTATTTTTTGAATAAAAAATGACAAAAATAATAGATAAATATATTTTTTTTATTTGATTTTTTTATTTACACCCAAAATGAATGGTCAAGATTATGTTTACCCGTCTTACAAAATCTTCAACGTCTCATATATATATATATATATATATATATATATATATATATATATATATATATATATATATATATATATATATATATATATATAAATATATATATATATATATATATATATATATATATATATATATATATATATATATATGTTGGGCCATAATTTATGTTGTTTAAGCTTTGCATTTGATCAGACCAAATCCAAGAATTTTGGGCTAAAATGAAGATTTTATGGGCCTGAATGGGGTTTTCGGTATGGACCGAAATCTAGAGGATTTCTGTGGGCTGTGCTATCATGTTATCGGTGGGCTTGTGTGTAGATTGGCTTAGGTCATAGGTTAAGTATAAATAGCATTTTCCTTGTCATTTGTAAGCGTTGGTCGAATTGAGAGCTTAGAGTGTTAGAGAGAATTTGTTCATTCGATCAAGGAACCTTATGTACCCGACTATTATCAATATAGTGTGCATTGAAGGCTTGTAGTAATTTCATTTTGTGTTTCGTTTCATACTCGTTGAGATTCCGCACCAATCGAGTGTGTTAGATTGATACCAAGTAGATCAAGGATTGTTTGGGACTAACAAGTGGTATCAGAGCCCAAAATCCCAATTTTTGGGTGTTTTGGTATCAACTTTTTCGAAACATTTGCTTGAATTTTGGAGTTTTGGATGATTTTGAGCATTTTTGGAACGATTTGATAGATTTTGAGTGTCTTTGTTCGAAGTGTTCTTCGTGTTCTTGGCACCTTCAAGCGAAAAAACCCTTAAAAACGGAGTTTTTGATCCTCAAATCTCGTTATTCTGCAATAAACCGGCGTTTTTGGAGGTTTTCTGGCATTTTCGGTTCGATCTGGAGGATTTCGGTCACACTCCTGAGAATTTCGGTGGCGGCTACAGGATTTCGATTAGGGTTTGTTGGATTTCGGTCCATTAAGGAGGATTTCGGTCAGCCCAGTTGAGGTTTTCGGTGCAGCTAGGGTTTCTGAGGTTTTCGGTCAGAGATGCTTTTCGGTCAGGATTTCGGCCAAAGGTTTGGAACCTAGGATTTCGGTCTACAGTGATTTCAGTCAAAAAGGGGTAAAATGGCAACAAAAGACGCTTCGGCAGAATTTTTGTTTTTTCGGCAGAAATTTTTTTCGGCCTACGGTGATTTCGGCCAAAGGTCTGGAACCTAGGATTTTGGTTTTTCGGCAGAATTTTTTTTGGGTTTTTCGATCAATATTTTGGCACTTGAAGGCTTTTTCGGTCCACTTGATCCTTTAAAATGGCAACAAAAGACACTTCAGAAGTTGCTTGTTCTTCTCAATCGTGTGTTGATATAATTGCCAAACTTCGCGAACACAACGATAATTTAGTTAGAGAGATGTTTGAAATGGAAAATCTCGTTTATAACACTAAAATGAAAGTAAACCTCTTCAAGAAAAGCTGGACGCTAAAACGTCAGATTTTAATAAATTACAAGAAGAATACAGCATTAAGAGTTGTTGGTATCGTTTCGCCAAAGAAGAGATAGCCGGTTTAACTGCCAAGCTTGAAGCCATGGAGGCAAAATACAAAGATGCTGATTTTAATATCAAAAAGTTCGATGCTCAAGTGCATTGGTCGAATCGATGGTTGAACAACAGTTGTCAAATAAACAGGGTGAGGGTTTGGGGTATAATAGTGTACCACCTCTGTTTAATGATAATTATACTACAGCTTATACCTACGATGAGATCTTACTTGCTCGTGATAAGGCTGAACAAGAAAAGGGCAAGCTTGATGACATTGATCAACTCATGGATGTTAAACGTCAGGCTGCAGAAACCAGACCAACCGAGGAAGCTAAGGTAGATGTTAAGGTAGACTCTACTAATACCTCTTATTCTTGTGCAAATACAGTCGTAGTGGAAGATGCAAGCGAGGAGGACAAAAATGGTCCTAGTTCTATTAAAAACTCGTCAAAATCTGATGCTTCATCCTCTACCGTTTCTAATAACTGCACCAAAACCGTTGCTTCTGTCTCTGCAACTTTTTGTGGTGTTGCATTAAATTCTAAAAATCCTAATGTTAGGAAATTTAAACCACAGAAGTTTGTGAAAGAAGGTAAACTTCCTGTTGGACCAAGACCTAGTCCCACTAAATGTGATTGTGCTTGTACTTGTGGTAACTCCTTGAAAAATTCAAAAGAACAATGACCAAGTCATAATCTCATTTACTTAAAATGACAAACTTTCTTTAATTGTGGGATTGCAGGTCACATCGCCAGGAACTGTCCATATCGTCTATACATTCCCTTCTATGCACAACACTGGAAAAATGTGCCAAAGGGAAGGTCTTCTAAAAGAAATCCCTCAAGATCACGATCAAAAGATGGAAACTGGAATGAAGCCAAGGAGAAGAAGCAGGCCCCCAAGGACAGGAAGACCAATTCAAAAGATGACACTGCCAAATCGAAATCGCTAAGGGCGAGTTCATCTCAAGGATCGTCATCGAGTCCAAACTGGCAACTTAAGCACAAGTCAAGGGGGAGTTCTGCTTCAAACTCAAGTGTTGATACACCCATCCGGTTAAACAACAAAAGACCCAAACCAAACTACCGATGGGTACCCAAAGGCAAATATTCCAAAGCATCTAATTGTCCTGCTAATTCTTCATGTTCTTTATTTGACAAGCAGGATATGATCTTGGAACAAGTAAAGTGTGTTGACAACAATGGCAAACCCAGTTTCAAGATGGGTTGGGTTCCCAAGACGAATTTATATCGCTTCTTGTGCAGGAGCATCTATAAAGGAATATCATCAGACCACGGTCTGTTGATAATGGCTGTTCCAGGCACATGAATGGAGTCATCTCTCAAATTCACGCCATTCAAATCATTTATGGAGAGTACGTGTCCTTTACCGGAGGGAGGAAAGGAAAATATGATCGCGTGGGGTTCCTAACCAAAAGGTATGTTGATGTTTGAAAAGGTAACTTTGTCCTGAACTGTTTTGATTCGTTTTGATGACTAATAGTTCATTTTTTGTATATTTTCCTTTTGTTTTCAGTTAAATTTGTGCAATTTTTGTTCATTCTCCTCTATGCACAAATTTAGGGAGAGAATTAAAAAATCAAAAACAACAAAAAATTACAAAATTCAAAAACACAAAAAATATTTTTCCTTACGTCTATGATTTTCAGAAAACTTAAAAATCCAAAAATATGTTTTTCGTTTCATGTCTTTCCTTTCAGAAAATTACAAAACACAAAAATATTGTTCTTTTACGTATCTTACACGATCGTAAATGTTCCTGATCAATACCAATCAGGAATACCGATCAAAACGTCATGTCAAAGATGTGACTCACTATTATCGTGACTCGCTAAGACATTCTTTACCTACCGAGGACGCACCGAGTTATACCACTTACTGCTGAGGTAACACTTAAGTGCTAGTGATTCTTACTGTTACACCATGCTAAGTTTGAAGCACTAACAATTTTTCTCTCTAACCAACCTCAAAGTCTTTATGCAACACGAACTTCTTGGTATTTTGAGCAAAGCCACTCGAAGTCGAGAGTTACAAATTCTGTGCCGATGGTTAGATTACATACCGTAATCTATCACATGCCCCAATCCATTCTTAACCACCTCTATCCTTTTGTTGCAAGAAATAGCCGATTCATCATTTTAAACCAAGTGGTGTTAATATTTCGAAGCTCTAGCCAATGATCTCTGCTACAACACAAGTAGTAGATATGAGGCATCGACAACCATTCTTACATACAAAGCTTCTAATTCAAGAGTTGGAAGACTCAGTGTAATAAACCATGAACTAATGACAATTCGAAAGTCTAGCCGATGGGTATGTCTAGTAACCAAGACATATTACACGCTCATACTACTCTTGACCCTAATATTCTTCTAACAAAATGTTCATGACTCAATGTGATTTACCTCACATTGATGAAACATTGAAACTCTGGGTCAGTGATTGTTGTTGTTTACCACAATAACTGTGAGACCTCAACAACTTCACCAAATTCAAATTGGCACTAGGATGGTACACTCCGCAGAGTTTGGATACCATTGAACGTCTCGCCAAGAGCCATGTCAAATTGTTGACTTGTCAACTGCATTGAGATCTTTGATCAAGGATATGCAGGGGCCAAAATCAAAACGGCCACGAGTAGTTCTCTGATACTCAAACAATCACAGTGCGTTCCTCCGAGTTCACACAGATACTACGAGAAGTCTTATTTTGAGCCAAGGACCAATCCTCGAATAACTGCGGTGAGAGTTTATAACTCTGTGACCCACAGGAATTTTGGTCATCATTGCGCGTTAGTTATAGTCGAAGACAATCCAGTGAAGTCTTTCAAGTGATGGAGCCAGAAGTGAAGTTTGAAGTTTTCAACACAATCATTTCAAGCCCATAGAAGGTGAATCATAACTCCGTGTGACAATATTTGTTGGATTCCTCCTCAATCAGTTTGTTGATACATCTATACCTTTATGTGATCAAGAAGAAGATGTGAAGAGTCAGACCCCAGTCAAAGTCAAAGTCAAATCAAAAAGCTGGATGTGCTGATTTATGTTGGTTTAAGCTTTGCATTTAATCGGACCAAATCCAAGAGTTCTGGGCTAAAATGAAGATTATATAGGCCTAAATGAGGTTTTCGGCATAGACCGAAATCCCTTGGGAGTCGGTGGTCAGTGGGCTTGGGTGTGGATGAGCTTAGGTAATAGGTTAAGTATAAATAGCATTTTCCTTATCATTTGTAAGCGTTGGTCGAATTGAGAGCTTAGAGTGTTAGAGAGAATTTGTTCATTCGATCAAGGAACCTTATGTACCCGACTATTATCAATATAGTGTGCATTGAAGGTTTGTAGTAATTTCAATGTGTGTTTCGATTCATACTCATTGGGATTCCACACCAATCGAGTGTGTTAGATATATATATATATATATATATATATATATATATATATATATATATATATATATATATATATATATATATATATATATATATATATATCCAAAAGGTTGAGAACGTAAGAACTGATCTGAATCATCTATTCTTTTTAGATCTAAGGTCAATATTAATGTACTGTTTATGTAAAATTTAAAACTAATGTAATAAAATTGTAACTTATAATTTGACAACAGGTGTATTAAGGTAATCTTAACTTTCAAATGTTCCATCAAATTAGGCATGTATCTCCCTTTTCTCTTATTCTTCATTGGCAACCCCCAAAATCTCTCTTTATCTCTCTGACACGCCTAGGTCGTTGTGCGGTCAAAAATAAGTGAAATACCTCACTCTCACTAGTATAATGGTAGTCAGGGTCAATCCACAGGAGTTTCGTGGTCAAGGTAGGCAACAAATTACCAATTGTAGTGTCACTCTACAACCAGAGGATGTAGTTTCTAACTTTTACCAAAAACAATCCAAAATCATAAAATCCAACAATTTCCAATCCAAACATAAACTTAAACCAAAATCAAATCCAAAACTTAACCTAATCACTTACTGAAATCAGAAATGCAATTCAGAAACAGAAGCAATAAAGATCAAGCCAAAACAATCACACATCCGAACTCATTCAAAGCATTAAAAAGGTAAAAAGAGCAATTAAACATAACCAAATGATTAACTTGCATAAAATCAGATCTAACTTGTTCAAAACAGTAAATAATAAATTCAGAAACTTAAACCCAAGTGCTAATGGTTGTCACATCCAATAACACAAAGCTAAGCTACTAAAACTATTAAACTAATTGAAAATTAAATGAAAGAAACATAAAAACCACGAATGGTGACTGAAATCCCAATCTTGGAGTCAAAGAAGCCTTGTATCCACCTTGGGGGTCGTTTCTTTGCTACTGATTTCGACCAAGAAACCTCTATTTATAGTTGTGGAAAATTAAGTGGCTGCGTTGCGCTCAAGTAGAATCCACGGCACGCATACAAGTTTTATCCCCGTTTTTTCGGCATTTGAATTCTTCTCACCGCCTTATATATGACTCAGCGCGACGCGCCCTAGGCCTTCTCCACGACGCTCGTGTAAATTCGACTCCTTTTGTCCTTATCTCCAAACCTCTTTCATTTTTTACGCATTTAGCCCCTGTTTACATCTTTTCTTTCCAAACAAGCACTGACACAAAAAGTGAGAATACCACAACATATATGATATAAATTCACCAAGAATAGGGCCTAACAACGACTAAAATACTTGATGTTAGTAGGCGTTGTCAAACACCCCACACTTGTGCCTTGCTTGTCCCCAAGCAATAGAGTTTTTAACATATTCTAACTAAGACTCAAACAATTTTTGAACGTGTTTAATTTCAAAGCTTATTGGCTCAGGAGTTAGAATGAAATAGTTTGTGAAAAGATAACCAGAATATTCTTTGAAATTAATGACTTTCTAAAGAATCCTTGATTACAAATTTTATGTCCACAATGAAGTGTACGTACCATCCCAGACCAGACGATCTTAGGTGGTTAGGGGCATAGATGCCTTTTCGAGGCCACCCTTTTCGGACCTACCGGCTCGAACAACAAAGACCACTGATTGACAGTTTCTTCCTAAATTCCAACCCTAAAATACTCCAATCTTCTAACTTCTAAAACTCAACTTATTTGACTAAACTCATAGCATGATAACAACTAAATAGTATTTCTTGAAAGATACCAAAGATATAACATTCACAAATTATTCGTTTCAAAATTACAATTCATTAAAAATTTTGAAAAATTGCTAAAAATTTTGAAAATTCGATCATTTCCCGCAAAAATTTCAAAAACACTCTTTCGACCTTCCACACCCCACACTTAAACCGTACAACACCCTCGTTGTACAAAAAATATTTTAGAACAAGGGAGAAAGAGTTACCCCTTAGACGGTAGACCGCTTGATGGTACTTGATTGTCACAGGTACAAAACACGAACATTTCCACGATTTAGATTTCAGGAGTTGTAGCGCAACAGTAGAACACGCCAGTGATCAAGGAAAGTAGTGGGGGCACGGTGACCCCACACTTGCCTGAAACAACTCCTCCACAGACTCTCCATATGGGTATTACATGCATCACTCATAAAAACATTAAATGCAAACAGAAACAAACATAACATGAAATATAAACAAACAAAAAAAGTGTCATAAGTACAGTACAAATATCCCAAGATTAAAGAAAAAAACACATCAATCGTCATCATGGCGGGTCCTAGATGGACCCGCCCCATCATCATCTCCGTAAGGATGGGGTGGAATATCATCGATCTGCATCCGGAGCATGATCATCCGTTGTGTCTCCGCCATCCACCGGTCATGCGCCTCCCTGGCCGACATCCTCTGGCTCAAATCCTGCATAGCAGCCAGCACATCTGATAACTGCGACTATGGCTGGTCCTCTGCTGGTGCTGCCGGTCTCCTACGTCTCCTACCTGGCTGGGCATAAGCTGGCTGGGGTGCCCGGGGTGCCTCTGTCGCCACCCTCACATATCTACCCGGACGTGGCTGCTCGATCAGCCCCATGTTCTCTAAAGAACGGGCTGTGGTGCGCACGGGTGGGATCGCCTTTAATGTCGCCGTGATCTCCGCAGTGAGCAGGCCAGAAGATCTGGCCAAATGGGTGATGTAGTGCCCGCCCACCATAGGACTGCTGGAAGATGCACCCGCTGCCCAGGTGGATAGGGAGACCGCCAGGGAGAATGGTAGATGCAAAAATCTAGTGGGGTCGAGGAGTGCCACATATACGTCATATCTTCCCCCGACACCTTCTCACCTCCTTGCTTCTAGTGAACAGAAGTGGAGATGATGCGGTGCATGAGGCGGTGGAGAGGGTTGAGGAGCTGGCTCTCCTTGGCCGACCCCGCCTCGTACTGAATATCAGACAACGCAGCCCAGATGACTGCGTTGCTATCCCGGTCTGGCTGCCCCTAAATGCACGCCTGAATAAAAGGCGTGAAGTGGTGGCTCTCCATCTCCTCCACAGTGTAAATCCCTACGTGTCTCCCGAACTCCCAGAGACTGTACTCCCAGCTCTCTCCCCCAAAGCGAAACCGAATCATCCTCTCCCTCGGCTCCTCCGAAGCTGGCGTGTAGCGAACCATAGATAAGAACTCCATAAGAAGCTCCGCGTAAACCGTATCCTCCACGGTGGCCAGCAGCCTGTCCCATCCATGGCAGGTGAATGTGAACCCACTTGAAGACGAGGTGCGGGGTAGAAACGGCTCAAGCTCTTCCCAAAGTACAGCCTGCCCTAAAATATCTCTATCCAAAATCGTCGCCTCGAGAACTCGGCGGGAAGCTAGCTCATCCCTCCGCTGCCTGTACTCGGGTGTCCTGTCAAGAACATCGGGGAACTGAAGAAACGGGTGGTCGCGTCTGATAACCATCTGCACAATTGAACCACACACAACAAAAAAAGATTTGCAAAATAAGTCCCTTTTCTCCCCCACCGAGCCGCGGCGCGGCCCAAGAACAGGGCGTGGCGTGTAGAGCGTCTGGTTCGAGTCCCAAACCCCAAGTCACAATTTAACCTGCTAAAACTCAATCCAATACTACTACAAGGTAGCCTAAGCACCGACTAGCCCCTCTAGGGTGATTATTTGGCAAAATAAACACTCTACGAGCTAACATTGTCAATTTCTAAGTTTTTCTAGATTTTAGAGAAATCAACCAATTTCGCTGCCTAAATGCTTGTAATAATCAGTAGAAGTGAGTTAGAACAACGTACCTTGATCGTAGTAATGAAATACACGAAAAAGAAACACGAAAATTTTCTGATTAATCGGTGCTCTGGAGCGCGGCGTGGTCACAATTGAGTGAAGTCATTACCTTATAACGAAGAAACTGTCCGATCAAATACCGTGTCGCGCCAAGGGGAGTACCGCGGAGCGCGTGTCTCCAATCCAACCCCTGCGCATCGGGTTGCATTGCGATCCCTCGTCGCGCCAAACTCCATCCCGCGTCGCGGTCTTGAAAATTTCTAACTTCCTTCATGTGACCCCACACTTGCCTCAGACCAATTATACCTGTGATGATGATGATAATAATCTCCTAATTACTCCTAAAATACAGTACCAAACCTATAAAGGATGGGTTGCCTCCCAACAAGCGGTAAGTTTAACGTCTTCAGCCAGACGGACTACTCCTTATTCCTCTCATTCTTCTTGGGGCATCATTTTCTTCGTTTCTGGCGCAATGTTGTGGACTATCGTCGCGAGCAATGATGTCAGTTGTGTCATCCTATTGCTAACCTGGCTAATCCAGTGCTGCTGAGCATCTAGGAGTTGAAAAACCTTAGCCCCCTGCATCGTGCGTCTTTTTCATATTGTTGGTGCTTTAACTCCATTAGTTCTATCATATCAAGCAGCTGCACTTTGTCAATGGTTGACAAAGGATGTTGTTTTGCCTCCCATAAAATCTCTTCCTTCGCACCTTCGCCTACTCTTGTCCATTGTTTCCCTCTATCCTTCATTCCTGGTGCCATAAGAGGATTGTTACTTGGGTACTTATCATCATGATCCGATGGCAATGACATCGGGCATCCGAACATATTTAGTCTGCGCTTCCTTATTCCAAAGGAGATATCCAAGTCTGCTGTCTTGCAGTCCATGACTAAGAATGGACGTCCCAAAATTAATGCAGGCGCATCCTCTAAACTTTCGTACTCCATTACTAAGAAGTCGACGGGATAGAAAAATCACCAACTTTAACTATCACATTGGTCAACTTGCCTCGGGAAACCTTGGTTGACTGGTCGGCCAGCTGTAATACTGTCTTAGCAGGCTCTAATTCCTCATTTTTGTACTTGTCATATAAGTACCCTGGCAATACATTAACACTTGCTCCTAAATCCAGCAAGGTGTTCCTAATGACCACATCACCTACCGTGATAGTAATCAACGGTGAACCGGGGTCCCTCTCCTTCTTGGGTAATGTACCCAACAGTGCCTCACTTGCTTTCACAATTAACCTTACCATCTCAGGTGTAGGTGCCTTACTTTCCTTATTGGTTTTGCACATCTCCTGAAGAATCCTACTATCTTCAGGAGCATCTTTTAATTCATCCCACAAAGGTTGATTGATTGAGGGCCCAGTTGATTTGTTCGACACCTCTTGCTTCTTCTTCTCCTTCTTATCCTTTTTCCTCTGTTTAATTCCAGCCACCATTGGCTTATCCTCCTTTTGGACATCCTTTTCCTCCTTTAGTTGAGGTTCCTTCTGATCTTGAACTTCTTCCTCTTCATCCTTCGTTTCTACTTTAATTTCTTCCTTAATATCTCTTCCTTACTTTCACTTTCAACCTTAACTTCATTTTTTACAATCTGACCTTCAACTTCACTTTTATAACCAAGAAAATCTTCTACGGTCACCTTCATCCACTCAGCCTCAACGACATTGACATGTTCCTTTCCCACCCCCTAAGTATTGGTCGGGTTGACTTCCGTAGTACTAGCTAATTTACCATTATCTCTCTTTCTTTGATCCTCAGCCATCTGAGCGATCTGCCTCTCCATGTTGGCTATGGCTTTGGCGTTAGCATGAGACTGCTGCTGGGTAGTGTTGAACATCTCGTACATCTTTACAGTCAAGTCTTCTTGAGTTCCTGGGGCATTGTTGTTGTTGGTATTATTTGGCCCCTTGTTGTTATTGTTGTTGCCACTCCCACTTGCATTGCCATTGTTGTTTGCTGGTTGATATTGCCTGGGCTGATTAGATGACTGGCCTTGATAGTTGTTCTTCCTTTGGTTGTTGAAGTTCTGTGGACCCTGGTTATATGGTCTATAAGGTCGTCCATTATTGTATTGACCTTGACCCTGACCATAAACCTGATTTGCCTCCTGAGTCCTCTGCCCTCCTTAGCCTCCTTGTTGCTGATTTTGAGGTCCGTTCTGTAAAGTAGACATTAGCCTATCAAACTTTTTATTTAGCTCACTAATCTCCTTCTTGACATCCTTCCTATAATCTGCATCAGCTCCCACTGCTGTAGCTGTGCCCACTGTCTTCCTAGTAGAGAAATTTTTCTTAGACCCGTAGCTTAGCTGCTGCAGAAATTGCCAAGCCTCATCAGGATCTTGCATCATGATGGTGCCACTGGACGATGAATTGATCATCGCCTAATTTGTCTCACTTGCTCCTTCGAAGAAAAGCTTAATCAACTGACACTTTGGAATATCATGATGAGGGCACGACCACATCAACTCCTTCAGACGATCCCAAGCTTCGTGAAATGCTTCTCCAGGATTCTGTTGAAAATCCTGGATAGCCCTCCTAATCTCTGTAATCTTACTCGCCGGATAGAACTCTTGCAAGAATTTATCCTTAAGTTGGTCCCATATGGTGATACTATGGGACTGAAGAGACGTGAACCAATACTTGGCCTTGTCTTTCAATGAACCTTAACCTAAAGATATTCTTATTCGTGTTCCTAGGGGTATTGGCATTTGCTACTGCTATGAACTCATACAAATGATTGTATGGATCATCCTGTTTATAACCCCTAAATTCAGGCAATATTCCTAAAAGCTGTGGTCTAATTTCTACTTGAGCATCTACATTTTCTGGAATATAAATGGACGATGAATCATCATACTCCCTGACACGCCTAGGTCGTCATGCGGTCAAAAATAAGAAAATACCTAACACACACTAATATTGCAGTAGTCAGAGTCGATCCATAGGAGTTACGTGGTCGAGACAGGTGACAGATTACCAACTATAGTGTCACTCTACAGCTAGAGGATCTAGTTCCTAATTTTTGCCAAACAATCCCAAAAATCATCAACTAAAATAATTCCAAAACAAACATCCACTAAACTAAGGTCCAAACCAACTGCTAATCCTAATTGCCTACTGAAATCAGAAATGAACTTCAGGACAATCAAGATCAAATCACACATCCAACATAATCAAACATCCAATAATCATTCAAAAGCATCAAATACCGAAAAGAGAACAATTACTAATAACCAAATGATTCATTAACCAAACTCAGATCCCAATGATTCAAAACAGTAAACAAACATCCAAAAACAGAAACTAAGACTAAGTATCAATGGTTGTCACTCCCAATGACATTAGCCAAATGCTACTAACTATCAAACTAACTTGAAATTAAAGAGAAAAACATAAAATACCAAATATGGTTGTTGAAAGTTGAATCTTGGAGTCAAAGAGGCCTTGGGAGTCGTTCCTATGCCAGGTCTTTGCTGATTTTTTCGACCTAAAACCCTCTATTTATAGTTGCAAAAATTAAGCGACCGCGCCGCGCACAGATGAATTCTGCGGCGCGCGTATGGGTTTATCCTCGTTTTTTCGGTATTTGAATGTTCTCCACCGCCTCATCACCGCGTTGCGCCTTTGTGAATCTCGCAGCGCGCGTGCGAATTCGCCTGATATTGCCTTGATCTTCAAAATTCATCCAAATTGTACGCTTTTGGTCCCTGTTTTCATTGTTTCTTCCCAAACAAGTGCTGGCACGAAAAGTGAGAATACCACGATATATATGATATAAATTCACTAAAAATAGGGCTCAACAACAACTAAAATATTTGATATTACTAGGCGTTGTCAAACACCCCACACTTGTGCCTTGCTTGTCCCCAAGCAAGAGAGTTTTCAACAGATTTTAACTAAGACTCAAACAATTTTTGAATGTGTTTAATTTCAAAGCTTATTGCCTTATGAGTTAGAGTGAAATAGTTCGTGAAAACATAATCAGAATGTTCTTTGGAATTCATGACTTTCTAAAGAACCCTTGATTACAAATTTTCTGTCCACAATGAAGCGTATATACTCATTTAGATTCTAAAGGCCATTAAAGAACTGTCCATGACTTTCGATGTTGTCTGTGTAACGAGCTTTCAGAAATACCATCCTAGACCAGACGATCTTAGGTGGTAAGGTGCATAAATGCCTTTTTCGAGGCCACCCTTTTCGGACCTACCGACTCGAACAATAAAGGTCACAGATTGACAATTCCTTCCTAAATTCCAAACTTAAAACAGTCCAATCTTCTAAACTCATGAAACTCAACTTATTTGACTAAACTAATAGCATGATCACAACTAAATGGTGTCTCTTGAAAAATACCAAGCTATAACATTCACAAACTATTTGTTTCAAAATTACAACCTATTAAAAATTTTGAAAAATATTGCTAAATTTTGAAAACTGGTCTTTTCCCGCAAAGAATTTCAAAAAGTACTATTTCGACCGTCCACACCCCACACTTAAAACCGTACAACGTCCCCATTGTACAAAATTATTTTAGCACTAGGGAAAAAGAGTTACCCCTTTGACGGTAGACTGCTTGATTGTCACAGGTACCCAAACACGAACAAAAAGTCCTTGGTTCAGCATTCTGGAGTTGTAGCGCAACAGTGAAACACGCCGGTGGTCAAATCAAGTGGAGGGGGCACGGTGACCCCACACTTGTTTGAAACAACTCCTCCATATGGTATTATATGCATAACTCACAGAACATTAAATGCAAGAAAACACAAATAAAATATAAACAGATAAAAGATAAAAAGTGTCATAAGTACAGTACATATATCCAAAAGAAAATAAGAAAAGTACATCAATTGCCACCTGGTGGCCTGGAAGATCCTGCCTCGTGATCGTGGGCTCAAGCTGGGAATGGTCGGGGGCGTCATCCCTGCTGGGTGGCCATCTCCAAAAGTACCTCCCCAATCCACTCCAACTGCTCCTCCATCCTCGCGACCCTGGCCTCCAATCGATGGATGGCCGATGGGTCCCCCTGCTATGGCTGTGGCGCTGGCTCTGCTGGAGCTGCCGGTCTCTGGCGTCTCCTACCCGGCTGGGCATAGGCTGGCTGGGGAGCCTGGGGTGCCTCGGTCGCCACCCTCACGTGCTGGCCTAGACGCTGCTGCTCGATCATCCCATGTTCTCCAGGGCTCGCGCTGTGGTGCGAACTGGAGGTAAAGCAGTCAAGGATGCCACGGTCACGACAGTAAGGATCCGGTACGAACGGGCCAGGCGGGTGATGTAATGCCCGTGGGCCAAAGGACTGCTGGCCGAAGCACCCATCGCACGGGTGGATAGAGAGACGACTAGAGCAAACGGGAGGTGGAGGAACCTAGAGGGGTCATGGAGCACCCAGACATACGTCATGTCCTCACCGGACACCTTCTCGCCCCCCTCCCTGTGCATGATGGAGGTGGTGAGGATACGGTGCATGAGCCGGTGAAGCGAGTTGCGGAGCTGGATCTCCCTGGCCGACCCCGCCTTGAAATGTACGTTGGACAATGGTGCCCAAATAGCTGGATTGCCATCCCTCTCTGGCTGCCCCTGGATGTACGCATGAAAGAACTGCGCGAAGTATCGGTGCTAGAGGTCCGCCTCCGTGTAGATGCCCGTGCGTCTCCCAAAATCCCGGAGACTGCACTCCCTGGGGACATCCCCAACTAAAATTGAACAAGTCTAGACCGAGCATCCGATGAACCCGGTGAAAAACGGACCGTCGAGAGAAACTCCAAAAGAAGCTCAGTATATACGGTGTCATCCTGGGTGGCCATGAGCCTGTCCCAGCCTCGGCATGTGAATCTGGCCTCTCCATCAACCCATGTACGGTGCAAAAACGGCTCAATCTCGCCCCAGAGCCCAGCATCTCGCAAAATGTCCCGATCAATAATCGTTGCCTCGAGAACCCGGCGACCTGTGAGGGCATCCCTCCTCGCAGCATACTCCACGGAACTCTCCGGTCCCTCGGGGAACTGGAGAAACGGGTGATCAAGCCTGAAAGACATCTGCAAAAAATTTCAATTTTAGTCCTTTATATTCCCAACTGCACCGCGACGCGGCTCAAGAACCATGGCGCGGCATGACGAGTGCCTGGTTCAATTTCAAAGCCCAAATCGCGATTAAACCTGTTAAAGCTCAATCCAAATGCACTACAAGATAGCCTAAGCATCGACTAACTCATCTAGGGTCCTTATTTGGCAAAATAAACACCCTACGAGTCAGCATTGTTAATTTCTAAGTTTTTGAGTTTTTGGAGAAATCAACCAATTTTGCTCCCTAATCGCTAGTTCAAACAAGTATAAACGAGTTAGATTGACATACCTCAATAGCAGGAATGAAATGAGCAAGAAAAAGTGCAAGAAAAACTTATGATGATTGGGGCTCTCTGAGGCGCGGCGTGGGTTGTGTGTGAATAGTGTCGCGACATACCTTTTTATCGGAGGAAACAGACCGATCGGAGCCCGCGACGTGGATATGAGCAAACCGCGGCGTGCGTGTTCCCAAAACAACCCCTGCGTATCGGGTTGGTTTACGATCCCGCGGCGCGTAAAACTCCTGACCGCGGCACGGTCTTTAAAAACTCGATTTTCCTCCAAATCAACCCCACACTTTCCTTGGACCAATAATACCTGCAATGACGATGATATAACCTTCCTACTTACTAAGAAATACAGTACCTACCTATGAAAGATGGGTTGCCTCCCAACAAGAGCTAAGTTTAACGTCTTCAGCCAGACGTAGAGTCCTTCTACAACTACGGTGGATCGTATGCCTTCTTTCTTTGCTGATTCCCTATCACCACCGTCCCTTCGCTAACCCACTGCTCCTCAAACTTTCCTGGGTCGAATGGCTGGCCGGTCCTTCTGCTGCTGCCCGATCGCTGCTTTTTGATTAATCCACGTGAATGCTTGGAGGTAGCTTTGAACCTCCAAGCTCGGTCCTTCATTCTGCATCTTTTCAAGGTCAAAGGCTTGACATGAAGCGCGCCCACTGCCGCTTCCAGTAGTTGTTCCGCACCTCGTTTTCTAGTGTCTCGCATGCTATCTTTAGGTTGCAATTTTGGCTTGCAGTACCAATAAAAATTTTCAAATCGAATGGGATCGGAAAGCAACATGTCAGGATGCTTCCATATGTCCTCATCGATGGTATTGATTACATCTAATTTTCCATTCATGAATGGATCATGACTGGCGATAAAATCATGTTTGTTATTTTCAAAAACCAACTCGTCAGCATCATCTTCTTGATCATCGTCCAACAGGTGGATCGGGACCAAGAGTGAGCGACTGGTTTCATCTGGTGGTGGTATAAAGTCACCCATCACCAGATCCTTACTTTCAAATTTTCAAAAATTATAGGTTCGGGGGTAGTATTGTCATCTACACCCCCTTCCCCAATATTATCAACAACTTCAATAATTTCGGGAGTCGTTGGGCTGGGGTCTGCATTGTCACTTACAGCCCCCTCCACAAAATCCTCCTTAATCAAATTGTCTGGTGATGGTATGGATTCACTCATCACCAGATCAACATTTTCAAAAATATCAAAAACATCAAGAGCTATTGAGTCAGAGGCAGCATTGTCACCTACAACCTTTTCCTCAACAACATTTTCGACCATCTCAGTGGTCTCTTGACTTTCCCAAGGTGTATGCCCTTCCATCACATATTCAGGTGATGCAAGTTCACACACAATATCATTGGTATAAAAATCACTCGCCTCAGGTTCTGGCGAGGGTGATGAACATTTCCAACTTTCCTCTAACTGATCTAAAGAAGCTTGCAATCTTACAAGAGCATGAGCCAGGTCCTTCTGCAATTGGTGGGTGTTATACATGAGTACCCAAAGTCGAGCCCAAATTGCAGGATTTTCAGGCTGATATGACTCTTCGGTCCGCCATCCATTGTCATCGAATGATCCATTATAGCAATCATCCTCATAATAGGTGTCGGCCAGATTTTCATAAAACTCATAATATTGATCCGGGTACATGTAATCGCCCATTATGAAGACGTACACATACCAAAAACCAAAAAACTAAAATAAACATCAAAAATCAGAAACTAAGTCCTACAGATCACCTATTCTCAAGCTCACAACTCCCCAGCAACGACGCCAAAATTTACCACGCCTAGGCGTCGTGCGGTCAAAAATAGGAAAATACCTAACACACACTAATATAGCGGTAGTCAGGGTCGATCCACAGGAGTTACGTGGTCGAAACAGGTGACATATTACCAACTGTAGTGTCACTCTACAACCAGATGATCTAGTTCCTAGTTTTTGCCGAACAATCCCAAAAATCATCAACTAAAATAATTCCAAAACAAACATCCACTAAACTAAGGTCCGAACCAACTGCTAATCCTAATTGCCTACTGAAATCAGAAATGAACTTCAGGACAATCAAGATCAAATCACACATCCAAGACAATCAAACATCCAATATTCATTCAAAAGCATCAAATACCGAAAAGAGAACAATTACTAATAACCAAATGATTCATTAACCAAACTCGGATCCCAATGATTCAAACAGTAAACAAACATCCAAAAACAGAAACTAAGACTAAGTATTAATGGTTGTCACTCCCAATGACACTAGCCAAATGCTACTAACTATCAAACTAACTTGAAATTAAAGAGAAAAACATAAAATACCAAATATGGCTGCTGAAAGTTGAATCTTGGAGTCAAAGAGGCCTTGGGAGTCGTTCCTATGCCAGGTCTTTGCTGATTTTTTCGACTTAAAACCCTCTATTTATAGTTGAAAAAATTAAGCGACCGCGCCACGCACAGATAAATTCCGCGGCGCGCGTATGGGTTTATCCCCGTTTTTTCGGCATTTGAATGTTCTCCACCGCCTCATCACCGCATCGCGCCTTTGTGAATCCCGCAACGCGCGTGCGAATTCGCCTGATATTGCCTTGTTCTTCAAACTTCATCCAAATTGTACGCTTTTGGTCCCTGTTTTCATTGTTTCTTCCCAAACAAGTGCTGGCACGAAAAGTGAGAATACCACGATATATATGATATAAATTCACTAAGAATAGGGCTCAACAACGACTAAAATATTTGATATTACTAGGCGTTGTCACTCCCGTGGTTGGAAGTACGATGCAACCGATTGCCCTCTCGGTTGTGCAAAGTACAAAGGTTGAACATAGTTACCGTTATAGTGATGATCATTGTTGTAACCTTGCTGACCTTGCGGTTGTTGTTGCCATGGTGCTCTTCGTGGAGGTCCTCGACCTCGGTTCCATGGTTGTTGTGGTTGCGGCTGCTCTGGAACCCATCCTTCTTCCTCATCCTCATATCCATGCTCAACCTCCTGATATTGGTATTGTTGTGGTGGAGGTTGCTGTGGTTGCACATATTGAGTTGGTTGTGGTAAAGTTTGAAAAGCGGTTTGTGGTTTAAAGATGGTGGGTTGATATGGTGTTTGTAATGGTTGTGATTGTTATGGTTAGGAATTGGTGGTCTGCTGCCTAGACACTAGGGTGCCATCACGGGTCGGCGCTCCCCAAGACATAGCAGATGAAAAAAGGTTTGTAGATTATGGTTGAAATGGTGGAACATAAGGCGGAATGCATGATGGTATTGATGCGGGGGCTAAAACTGCACCACCAATAGCACTCATGCTCCCAAACTGGAATTCTGACACTGGGGGTATAAATGGCATCCCCCCCGTTACCTCACCCAAAGGTTCTTGGATAACATCCTCTAAACTACTACTAACATTACCAAAACTCATCTTATCTGAAGGTCTACGTGCACAGTTCTTGTGCCCGGTTCGTTCGATCTCCGAGTCAAAATGCAAGGGTGATAACTGCCCACCCCGACGGATACGCATGCACTAGTGCAACACGCCTACCAAAACCAAAAAGGCAAATACTAACCAACTAAAAATCTCAATACTAAAACCAAAAATCAGAAACTAAAGTCCTGCAGATCACCTACTCTCAAGCTCACAACTCCCCAGCAACGGCGCCAAAATTTGACACGCCTAGGTCGTCGTGCGGTCAAAAATAAATAAAATACATCACTCTCACTAGTATAGTGGTAGTCAGGGTCGATCCACAGGAGTTTCGTGGTCAAGGTAGGAAACAGATTACCAATTGTAGTGTCACTCTACAACCAGATGATCTAGTTTCTAACTTTTACCAAAAACAGTCCAAAATCATAAAATCCAACAATTTCCAATCCAAACATAAACTTAAACCAAAATCAAATCCAAAACTTAACCTAATCACTTACTGAAATCAGAAATGCAATTCAGAAACAGAAGCAATAAAGATCAAGCCAAAACAATCACACATCCAAACTCATTCGAAGCATTAAAAGGGTAAAAAGAGCAATTAAACATAACCAAATGATTAACTTGCATAAAATCAGATCCAACTTGTTCAAAACAGTAAACAATAAATTCAGAAACTTAAACCCTAGTGCTAATGGTTGTCACACCCAATAACACAAAGCTAAGCTACTAAAACTACTAAACTAATTGAAAATTAAATGAAAGAAACATAAATACCATGAATGGTGATTGAAATCTGAATATTGGAGTCAAAGAAGCCTTGTATCCACCTTGGCGGTCGTTTCTTTTCTACTGATTTCGACCTAGAAACCTCTATTTATAGTTGTAGAAAATTAAGTGGCCGCGTCGCGTTCAAGTAGAATCTGCGGCGCGCGCACGAGTTTTATCCCCATTTTTTCGGCATTTGAATTCTTCTCACCGCCTTATCTGTGACTCAGCGCGGCACGCCCTAGGCTTTCTCCTCGAAGCGCATGTAAATTCGACTCTTTTTGTCCTTATCTCCAAACTTCTTTCATTTTGTACGCATTTAGCCCCTGTTTACATCTGTTCTTTCCAAACAAGCACTGACACAAAAAAGTGAGAATACCACAGCATATATGATATAAATTCACCAAGAATAGAGCCTAACAACGACTAAAATACTTGATATTAGTAGGCGTTGTCACTCTCTTTCTCAAGATTCTCTTCATCACTATATTAGATTACAGATGCAACAAACCCTACGCAACCCACCTTCCATCATCATATTCTTAAACTTAAAACGTGCAATAGTTGCATAAATTGATTGTGTCGCCGCCATCCTCATAACCGATCACCATCAACTTTGCTAATGTCATGACAAAATCTATGTGGGAGATCGAGCAAAGGACTTTGAGTTCTTCGTGAATGACTTGAGGGATGCAGATGAGGGAAGCAGAAAGACCACTGGTCCTTGTGCCGACTCCCTTTACCCTGAACAGGCATGGAGATCCCACATATGTGCGATTTTTGTTATACTGAGAATCATTTGAGGAACGATTGACTTCCCCAGAATTTCTATAGCACCTGAGATACAGTTAGCATAATTGTCTTTTATGCTACTCTCCTCTTCCAATCAAACCCTAATATATTGCCCCTTGTTGATCTTCTAGCTTCCACTTTCTTCAGGTTGTTTATTCTTATTTTCAATTGTGTATTGTTTGGTCCTTTGTTACCGCTTTTATTTTCTACTGTGAATTGTTTTCATTTGATTGGAAGAAGAGGGTTTTTCTGGTTTGCCATTCACCTGGAGCGTTTCTTGGCCTCGATGGCTTATTCTTCTCCAACAATAATGTTTATTGAGCAAACTATATTTTCACAAATGGCGTTTTTGTTTGATTTCAAAGAAAGATTAGTACTAGAACTTGCTTTCAAGAAAGTTCAATATAGGTATGCATCCAAAACTGTCAACATTAATAGTAAATAGGTGTGTTAATATCAACTATTATCTTAAACAACTACACTATAATAACATTTCCTACATAAAGATGGACAAATATATTATGACTCATGCCTGATTTATTCTCAAAGGTTTATATGTTATTTTTTAATGATTATATAATTGTATATTTGACATAATAAGGAGTTGCTGAGATGTTGTTTTGAAAAACTTTGCTACATCAAACAAACCATTGAAGATTATAAACTTTCCTTTACTCTGTTTTGTTTATATTATTCTAGGGCCAAAGTTTGTAAAACTGTATTTTTGTATTAATACAATATGTGTATTAAATACAGTTTTATTCATATATGAATACAATTTCATTCTATCTACTGCAACTGTAATTATTGATGATTATGACTGTAATCATTGATGATTATAACTGTAATCATTCATGATTATAACTGAAATCATTGATGATTATAATTATAATCACTTATGATTATAAATATAATCATTTATGCTTATAATATAATTACGTAAATGATTAAAACATCGGTTAAAATCATTTGTGATTAAACTTTGGATAGGTTTAATACGATCTTAATCATTTATTTATTACATATGTGACTTACCTCTAACCATACATTATTATTAATTGTGAATGTTGTTTTCGTAAATGATTATATATTTTCAGTTCTAATCAAAACACTTTTTATTTTGAGAATTATTTTTCAATATTCTTTAACTCGATTTTGATAGTGTAATCATTTATATTTAACTTTGTTTGTGTTTGTCATTATCTAATCTTATATCAAAGTGCTGACATCGGGATGAATTTTGTAATTTTTCTCTATGAAATGATTTAATCAATATTGAAGATAATCATGTATAAATTTTCATTTTTCTCTGAAATACGTTAATCATTTATGAATATAAATGTTATATATGAATGTGTAATTTGATTTTTCTTTATAGTTTTTTCTTATTTCAAATTCTTTAATCACTTATGAATAAAACTGTATAAATATATGAAGTTAGTCTTGACATATTCATTAAAATGTATAAATTAGGCGTGGGGTATTCATTTATGAATATAATTTTATCGTCGTTACTATATTCATGGATGATTAATAATTTATTTTGTATTCATTAAAGAATCCATTTGAATATAAGAAAAATTAATTAGTTTTTAATTTTGCAAGGAAATTGATAAAGAAATATTTTTTTCTCGTTCATTAAAAAAAATTTTGATTTGCTTTTTTTGGTAGTTAAAATCATATCCCTAATTTTTAGGAAATCTTGATTTTGTTTAATTACGTTTTAATTTAATTAAAATATACAATTACTAATATGCAATTATATATTTATTGGTTCAGAATCGTTCTCACATTCTCAACAACTTTAATGTTCCCATTTTAACCACTCCACACACACACATATATATATATATATATATATATATATATATATATATATATATATATATATATATATATATATATATATATATATATATATATATATATATATATATATATATATATATTTATATATATAATGCTTCCGGTCTAAATATTACCTAAAACCAGGTCAAAGATATCTCATCAACCTCTAGTCAAATCTAGAAGTTAAAGAAAACAACAAAAACACTGAAAGTCGATAAAATCAACAATAATACAATAACGTTGAATCGATTATTAAATGACTTCGAATATTTGTTGAGAATTAATTTAAAAATAATGTTCACAAAAACGAATATAACTTTTTTCCTCATATAACGCATGCCGATGTTTTGTTTATGTTATAAGGGTGGATGGAATTATTAAAAGGTGGGCGGGTTCTGGAAGCAGCTGGCGATGGTACCTCTGAAACCAGTGCCCTGCGTAGGCGGGTTCACGAGAGATGGAAGCATGTGGGCTGGGTTGTGGGATGGTGAACCCACTCGAACCCACAAGGTTTCTAAAGAAAAAAATTATTCATTCAAAAATTACCATCCCCCATTTATATAAATACCACATCTTTACTCCTTAAAACACCACACCTTCACCATTCTTTCTTATTTTTAATTTCTCTGTAAACTCTTCCCTATTATTTTAAAAAATAAATATTTTCTTATAAAATGGATTCAAGCTGAGGCAAATCCATGAAACGTCGTTCTTCAAAAAATAAAACCGTCAAGATGTTCCTCCAGCCCCATCCCCACATTATCAAATTTTCACACAATATTCCAAATTCCAACAAAAGCTTGTCCAACCCAATTATACCCAATTTTCTCAGGATTTGGGTCAATGCCAAGAATACCTTCAACACCCTAACTAGTTCCAACAACACCCTAGCAAGTTCCAACAAAGTCCCGCCCAATTGCCCACCTCCCAATGTTACATCCCTGGAACTTCTCATTTTCGTAGCCAACAGGAGGAATCAAGTGACGAAACCCTTTCGGCCTCGGAAGCATGAGGTACCGATCGTGATGATGAGGAGGAGGAGAAGGAGAAGGAGAAGGAGAAGGAGGCGGAGGAGGCGGAGGAGGAGGAGGAGACAGTTCCAAACACAGGAAGACAACAACCCCTACCTCCAGAAACGATCTTGCACTCAACGGTTGAAACGTCACCCGTGACGGGAGATCGCCTTGGCAAAGGTGTATATTAATGTTTACGAGGACTAAGAACGAGGAAACCTTCAACGCTTCGAGTCCTTTTGGTAGCACGTGTTTGCACATTTCAAGGCACAACTTGGAGGGTCAGATTAGTCACGACATCAAGTAAAATCCAAGTTTAAGGACTTGCAAACGAAGGTTAACAAGTTCAACTGTATTTACAGCAACAAATGCAACATGCGTGCCAAAGGCAGGGGAGATGTGGAAGTTTTAAAGGCCACACACTTAGAGTACTGAAAAATCGCCCGGAACGGGTTCCTACATTTGGGGGCATGGGAAATAGTGAAAGAGCATACTAAATGGCTCACAGTCGGGGTAATGGGGATGCATTCCCCACATCATTCCTCCAAATGTAACAAGACATCAGACTCCAACAGCTACACAAACTCTGACGACACCTAGTAATATCAAGTATTTTAGTCGTCGTTAGGCCCTATTCTGAGTGAAATTATATCTTATAAACTATGGTATTACTCACTTTTCGTGTCTAGTGCTTGTGTGTGAAAAAAGGATAAAACATGGGCTAAAGACGTCCAAAATGAAGAAGTTTGGGATAAAGTCTATCTTCAGTCGAAAAGACACGCGCGCCGCGACTTGATGAGCACGCGCGTTGCGGGAATTCGAGGATCAGATGACGAGTTGAAATTCAAACAGCGAAGATCGGGGTTACCGGGTTATAGATAAGGCCGCACCGTTGTTTTCACCCTTGCGCGACGCGATTAGTTCGATTTTTCAACTATAAATAGAAGCATATAGGTCGAGTTTCAGGAGTGAAGAACAGACCCAAAGGTTGAACCTAGGCTTCTTCGACTCTTGATTTTGGAATTCAGTAGCTAGAAGTTGGTATTTTCATGTTTTTAGTTTAATTTTAGTATTTTTATAGCTTTGTTTATCGCTTGATTCAACGATTCTGGATTGTAGAATCTGTTTGGACAAGTTGAATCTGGATATTTTCAGAAGTCAGAACCGTTCGGCTTCTGGATTGGGTGTTAGTTCAATACAATCATTCGGTTTTCGTTATATCGTGTTTTCGATTCTGTTTTCCGTTTAATTGTTCGTTTGGTTATTTGTTTGGATTGGATGCTTCTGATTTTTCTGGATCAGAAAGTTTGTTTGGTTTGATTGGAGTTTGAATGCAAGTAGTTTGATTAATGCAAGTTTTAATTTTTGGTATTTCGGGTTGTCGATTTTTGCGAGTTGTATGGAATGCCACTAGCTATAGAGTGACACTATAGTTGGTTTATTCTGACACAATATTTCAACCACTTGACTCCCACGCATCGACCCTTACTGCTACTATACTAGTGTGCGTGTAAGGTTAAATTTTCTATTTTTGATCGCATAACGACCTAGGCGTGTCAAACTCTCCTTCTGATGCATACTTTTCAGCTTAGCAAGTCGATGTTGATGAGGTCAATGAAGTTTCCACAAAACCATGAACATATTCCCGACAAAGAAAAGGGAAAAAGGTGGTTGGATCTTCATCAGTGTCGTAGGAGTATCTAACCATCATGCATAAGAGATCCAAACTCGCAGAAAATAATGAGCTTGAAGTGCACGCGAAGCGGGACTACGATGCAATAGAGTCGGGAATACTGGATGATGAAACAAAGAAGAAATCAATCCTCATTGAGCAAGAGATAGAAGCACTCAAATACATACGCCATGAAAACGATTTAAACTTCTTTCTGCGCCTCCATGAACATTTGACCGGAAGTCATGACCGTGGTTCTTGCTCGCAAGAGGGAAATAGCACGCTTGTATGGTTGGGAAATGTAGTCTGTTTTAGGTTTTTTTTTACGTATTTATAATTTATGTTTTAATTTCTAGTATGTAGGATTTAGATTATCGTTTCAGTTTTTTAATTATTGTAACGGTGTGCTTTTTAATCTTAGTTGTCTTTTAATTCTTTTATTTAATTAATGATGTTAATATTATTTGAAATATTAAATTAAATGTTATTTTAATTTTTTTAATCAATAAATCAATTTAATAATCGAAAATATGATGTGGCACCGTGGGTTGGGAGGGTTCGGAATGATATGCTTCCATGGGTGAAAGATGGTGAAAGATGGAAGTGAGAAGAGAGAGAAAAGTTGATGTGGCGTGTGGGTTGTGAGGGATGAGAGATTTTTATTCCCCACCCTAATCAAGGTTGTTAATGGTGTGATTGTCATATAGCAAATAGGTTAAGACTCAAATTTTATGGTTAATATGCATTTTTCGATGTAATTAATATGTGATAATTTTATGTATGATTTACAATTATACATGTATGGAGTGGTTAAAGCGAAAAACTCTAAATGTGAAGCATGATGAAAACTTCTAAGTTTACAGTTTAATAATTTTATATTTTAGATTTTTAATACTTGTTTATTATAAAAAAGATGATATCAAATATACAAAAATTCATAATTTTTACAGTTTAATAAGTACAACATTTCACTCAAATGTGAATATTGTATAATTAGTTAAAAATAAAATAATTTTTCTATTTTTGATATATTTAAAAAAATAAAAGATAAATTAAAAGAAAAAAAGTAATTCAGTTACTTATATTGGTTCTTAGAGATTCTTAACCTTTAGGATTTCTAATTTTAACTTTATATTATATATATATATATATATATATATATATATATATATATATATATATATATATATCATTTTACTATTATTTAATCATATAGAACGATTTTAATTTAATCAGAATTAAAGAAATGATAACATCATAAAATTTTAAAAAAGTTGATCAAATTCTATAAAAAAATGTTATATTATAAGTCAATGTTAAAAAGTTAATTGAAACTCAATCCTTTAAAACCTTCAATGACTAAACATAATCTTTAAAAAACTTCTGCAAAACTTTATATGGCGTGTCTTAATTTGTTGGGCAAAAGCAACCAATAAACACGACTAAGCACTTATTTAAAAAACGATTCTCCGTGCAACTGTCTAGACAAAAGAGATTACGAAGAACAAAATTGAACTGAGAAATACAATGACTTAAAGTGGTTCACCCGATGTACCGGGTTACCTCTACTGTAAGAACTGAGAAAACTATTTCATTGATAAACTTCAATGATTTACAAGAGAGAAACTAGGACTATCTTCACAATGTTTACAACTCGAACAAAGGATATCTACCACTAAACTCAACACGTTTCAACATATTGTCTTTTGTAGAAGACTATGAGATTTATAAGAAAATATGAAAGACTAAATATGCAAGATATTGGGCGGGCATCTTCAAATAAAGACCCGAAACACCTAGTTAACCTTACAGCCTATGAAGTGACTCTTCCATGCTCCACCATGCTGAACAGTGTCTGTTTGCATATTCCCAAGATAAATTTTACAACTGCTGAGATTACACCAAACCTTGGTACAACCGAAGAATCCTCCTTCGGTTTAGCAACCCTTCCTTGGACTGTGGTTGAGTAATCTTGCATCTGGACAAGACTATTTAACTGTCTGGCTATGCTTCTGCACTTTGGTTAGACTATAATTCGGTCGAGGGCCAACTCTTTCCATCTATGAATAACTTCTGATTTCTAAATTGAGCTTCAGTCTGAAGACACTGTTGTCTCATATTCTTATATTGCTGATGCATTCACTCCTGTTACCGTAGCCCAAGTTACTTATGTCACTATGAATCAACAATCTTCATAAGGTTTTGATGATTGGCTTCTTTAGCTATGGTTCTTTGGTTGGGATGCAGTTCTATTCCTCATTGTAATCCTTTGATTTGGTAACCTACTTCAGTCACCACCAACGTTTGGTGTCAATGTTGGATGTTTCCTTTGTATGCTTAAGTGAAGACGTATCTTTTGATCCGGACGAGGTGTGACCTTCATCGGTCCTGCTGATATGACACTCTCCCTTTCTAACCTTCCACTGATCCTCTTAAAGAAGCATTATTTCCCTTCTAGGTGAAAGTACCTGACACATGATACTGTCTCTAACTATAGATCTTCTTGGTTAATCAGAACTCAGAGTAAAATACTTCCTCTACCTAGGTCTGAGGATCTATCCAAAGTGCAAACTTCAACAATATTGGCTTTAACTTCACCTCTATTTCTAGTTGTTTCGGTTAGCTGATCCTATTCGTTTGTGGACTTGCTTCGGTTCTGATTAGGCTCCAAACTTTGCTAAAAATCTTCCACTTGGAGACTGATTTGATCTGATCTTCTTATTACCTAAGTTCTCTTGTTCTCCTTGGTTCTCTGCCTTAACTGGCCATTGAGGACTCACCAGTCTTCAACTCTTTACTTTGAAAGTGGTTACCTTCCAAATGGGGAACACTGATCTTCAGTAACTGTCTGATGAATTTCACCAAGGACTTTCAAGATACTCTTCTCATGAAAGGACTTCTGGACGTCTGAAAATCTGCTTTCATTACTTATTCCGAATAACAACTAAACTTCTCCTAGTTCTCTTGGACGAGGTGTGCCCTACCTCGGTTCCTTTGAACATTTTGGACAATAGTGTCTCAGCTCGTTGATAATCTGTATGTTGGATCCCTCCTCCAACATAACATCAATTGTACAGTGCTAGGCTGAATTAATGAGGCACTGGATTATTAATCTGGTACAACAGTGATACCACTCACATATGTGCAATAGATCCTCCTCATTATCCATACATGCTACTTCTGTTGCATACACTTGGTTTTCTATTAGTAGGTGGAAACCTCCTGCTAGTGCTGGGTAGTGTTCTGGTCTAAATTGGTATACAAGGATGCACTGATCAAGCATTTCTTTGTCTTCAATTACTTCCACTAATACTCTAGACAAGCTATACCTTCAAAGTGCCAGCTACTTCTGCTGATTCTTGCTAGAAGACCGAGTCTAGTCTTTATCAAGTTGAGCATCAGTCATCCTCTTTATTTGAATCCCAATGTATGGAATTTTCATCCTTTTGGCATCTATAGGAGCTATCTGGTTCTCCCCTTCAATCAGCAACTATATATATTGACACGGGTACCGCACCAGAGAGGACCATTGTCTAACAAAATCACCTTCCATGGCAGTGAATGTCAATGGTATGCTCCCACTAGCTCCGGAGTCACTAGAGATTTCTGAAGTTCCCGCTACTTCGAACTCCTCTTGTTCTAAGCTGAAAAAGTGAATAGCAGTGTTTCATCTAAGGTGGTCTGATCTTTCTTCTAGATAAACTTTTTCTTTGCTCAGAGGTGTCTGGGTTGTCTCCTTGAATCTGGGCACTCAAGGCCAATCAATATACCTTATTCACCTTCTCCTCCCATCTAGCTTGTCACTGTTGCTATCCTTTTGACTTTCGTGAGTCATCCAAGGATTCTTAGATGTGCTATGGGAACGTCCATTGCCTTATTTTTTCTGCCAGCCAAGTCGACTGAATACTGAGCATATTAAACACTCCGCTTCGTTTAGGAAGGGAAATGGTTTGGTCTGGAGACTCCTTTATCGAACCTAAATTCCCCACTTTTTCATCTATTCTTACATCGATAGTCTGGCTTGGGTTAGAATCTGTCACCAGAGTAAGGACAAATGCAGTGACCTCTGACGCTCGTGCAGACTCTCGGGCAGTTTTGTAAGAGACCTTAACTGGCCTCTTTTTAGTAAGATTATCATACTGTTCGGATGTCTTCCGTTGAGGAGATGTGTTCAACACTACTTTCTCCTTTTGAGACATCAGATGCTTTGCCCCTCTTGGGCGTTTCTTTCCTCTTATTGTTTTCCATAGAATATAGGCATCCTGATAGGATAAGGCTCCACTAACGGATCCGATTTAGATGTCTCGAAAACGAATTCCTTCAATCATCTTCTTCCTTCTTTTGATCGCAGCTTAAGCTACAACTGTCTTTGAGCAGAAAACTGGGTTTCTCCAACCCTTCTGACGTCTGTATGATATCTTTCAGCTGGTGGTAGTCTATCTCTCTACTCAGTCATTATTACATGTCTCTCCTGCTTCCACTTCTTTTTCTGGCCCTCCTTGCCTTCATAATAACCTCTCTCGTTTCATCTGGCAGGTGATGTCAGGCCTGCCACTAGAATGTTCTCTCTTCCACTTGGTTCTCTCTCTACTACTACTATCATTTCAGGTTCTTTATATAAACCAAGGCAAATGTAGCGTTCAGGTAAAGTTGTTCTTCAATATGTATTCTTTAAGAGTCAAAGTTGCAATCTTCGGTTTATTGATCTTAGTCTTCGTTTTCAACCTTGAAGGTGTGATACCACTTTGCTGTGCAGAAGCAGGCAACAAACATAACTAAGCACTTCTTCAACAAACGATATTCTATGCAACTTTTTAGAAAAAAGAGATTACGAGGAACAAAACTGAATTGAGAAACACAAGGATGTAAAGTGGTTCATCCTATGTACTGGGTTACATCCACCGTGAAAACTGAGAGAAATATTTCATTGATAAACTTCAATGATTTACAATAGAGAAACTAGAACTATCTTCACAATGTTCACTACTCGAACATTGCATATCTACCATTAAACTTAACCCGTTTCAAAATATTATCTTTTATGGAAAATGATAAGATTTATAAGAAAATATGGAAGACTAAATATAAAAGATCCTATGCAGTTACTAGCGCCGGTAACGCTGTTCGCGGTGGTCAGCGTAATCGTGGTTCAGTTTAGCGGTGGAAAATAGCGGTACCGATAAAATCGTCGTAATTTACCGCTATTTACCGAAATAATTATCAGCGATTAAATTTGAATTTGATACTTTGACTCAGATGTCGATTAGAATGTTAAGTTGTGTGACTTATGTCTTAAATTAAGCCTTATGTGAAGTTTTTTGAATGACTTTTGTGATATTAATTCTACTAGTAATAGTTTAATAAATTCTACATATTACTATACCACCGCGAGAACCGCAAAATTAAATATCGGTAGGTTACCGCGATTACAGTTTTGACCGCGATAACTTCATAGACAACATCTTGGGTGGGAATCTTCAAACATAGACCTAGAACACCTAGTCAGCTTTACAGCCTGTAAAGTGACTTTTCCGTGCTCTTCCATGCTAAATAGTGTGTGTTTGCGTATTCCTTAGATAAATCTGAGAGTTGATGTGATTACACCAAACCAGGATACAACCAAAGAATCCTCCTTCGGTTTAGCAATCCTTCCTTGGACTGCAGTTGAGTAATCTTTCCTCCGGTAGAAACTGTGTAATTGTGTGACTATGCTTCTAACTTCGGTCAGACTAACTTCAAGCCAACTATTTTATATTAAGAAAACTTCTCATTTCCAAATTAAGCTTTCGTCTGAAGACACTGCTGTCTTATCTTCTTATATTGCTGATGCATTCACTCCTACGACGGTAGCCCAAGCTACTCCTATCACTGTGAATCTGCAATCTTCATAAGTTTCTGATGATCGGCTTCCTTAGACACGGTTCTTTGGTCGGGATGTAATTCTCTTTTTCATTACTATCCTTTGGTCTGGTAACCAACCTCGGTCACCACCAACTTCTGCTATTTATCTTGGATGTTTCCTTTGTATACCTAAGTAAAGACGTATCTTCTGATCTGAACAATGTGTGACCTTCCACGGTCCTGCTGATTTTGATACTTTTCCTTTCTAATCTTCTGCTGTTTCTCTTAGAGAAGCATTATTGCCCTTCTAGGTAAAAGTACCTGACACATGATACTGTCTCCAACTGCAGATCTTCATGGTTAATCAGAACCGGAGTAAAAGACTTCCTCTACCGAGGTCTGAGGATCTGTCCGAAGTGCAAATTTCAACAGCACTGGCTTTGACTTCACCTCTATTTCTAGTTGTTTCGGTCAATTGATCCTCTTCGGTTTCTAGACTTACTTTGTTTCTGATATTTGTCTAAGCTAACAACGCCACTGTAAAATATTTTAGGATATCAAATCATACCTTGCCGCCATGAAACGTGTTGGCTCCACCATGACGCCCTTTTTAATACACTTTATATATGAAAGGCTTTAAGCAAACCATAAGAATGTCAAACTGGTGAATTGAACTTGTGGCCAGTGTTACTTGCATAAATATGACAAAAGCACCATTTTTTATGATTAAAACACAAAACTGGAATTTCACATTTTTCATTGTCCAGATACTAGCAATTAGAGACTATAGAGTATTTCTCAACTTTTACTTGATATATAGGTTACCAAATATTGATTATATATAATTTGGGGTAGGTCCATGCATATTATAAATTATATTAAATTATCGATTCATTTTAAATCAATATTAAAGTATCTTTTAACAATTATGGTAGATAATCAATAATTAACCAACAAGAGCTATTGAATATAATTATTGCCAATATTATTATTTTGATATGAATTTTCATAAATCTATATATATATATATATATATATATATATATATATATATATATATATATATATATATATATATATATATATATATATATATATATATATATATATATATATATATATATCTATATCTATGTAACTCTTATAATAGAGGCCATTCATGAATGTGGATCAAGATAACTCAAATACTTGCACTATATTCCTTTGAAACTCCCACCTTTTCAACTTCTTCCAATTAATGACTTAGTTAAATGAAATACTTGCACTATATAAGAATATTATTTTCATGTTTGGTTGTATGCATTCTCTTCTATTCCCTTTTTGTTATTGTTGTCTAAATTCAAGAAGATGGAGAAAAAAAGGTTCAAGATAAAGGTGGGTATGACTATCAAAAATTTAAAATGGTAGAAGCTATTTTAGTTATTTTTTGGTTCAATTTGTATTAACTTATTTTTTCCTTCTACTTCCTTTAGATTTCAAGAAAAACATTTATGTTGTACATTTAGATCAAAGAGAAATTTATTCTTTTTCAATTTATTTGTTACAATATGTTGAAGATGTATGTTCTTATTTTGTAATATCTTATATGATTGTTTGATTGGGTTCCGCAGTCGGTTAGGTAACTAATATATGCATGCATTTTCTTCTCTTCTGTTTTTGTTATTGTTGTCTATATTCAAGAAGATGAGTAAAAATGTGTAAGATAAAAACGGGTATAACTATCAAAATTTTAAAATGCTAGAAGATATTTTAGTTATTTTTTGGTGCAATTTGTATTCACTTCTTTTTTCCTTCTTCTTTCTTTAGATTCCAAGGAACATTTATGTTGTACATTTAGATCAAAGAGAAATTTATTCTTTTTCAATTTATTTGTTACAATATGTTGAAGATGTATGTTCTTATTTTGTAATATATCCTATATGATTGTTTTATTGAGTTTCGTCGTCGGTTTTGTAACTAATATAATTACAACATAAAAAGATGTCAAATTTCAATATAATATAAAGGAATTATTGGAAAATAAAAATAGATTGTTATTTTCAAATCATCCTTAATAGTTTGTGGTTTTTTCTATTACATTCTAAGCATTTGTTGATAATGATACATCTCATACATATATATGTTAATGATAACTTTCATGTAGACAATGAAATGGGCAAATTAACTACAATGTCAAAAATCATACACCATAAAAAACACAAATACAAGAGCTTAAGCTCAAAAAATAGTGTGCAACAATATAAAAAGTGAATGTATACATACAACAACCTACAATCATGAATTTTTAACAACTAGAGAAGAACTTATTTGTATTTCTCAAGTATTTGACTCATAAAAAATTCAAAGTCTCCATGAATAGGTTAATATAAATCAATAAACAGATACATGTACACTTATAAATATTATAGTTAAGTTTATAGTAATGAGTTTATAGGTGTTTTTCTTAATCTATTAGTTTTATGTTTTTTAAAATTGATATGATTTTTTTAAAAAATTGTTTATTTATTATATACTACTAATGAATAAAAAACACATTTCCTACCATGAAATACATTAAACATCTACAAATTCCTTATTGTCAAATAACTTCTCACACACTCATTCGGTAATCATATTCTATAACACATTGTTTGAAACTTTTATTTGAAACAAATATACAAAAATAAGTTATACGAAAAAATTCAAAAAAGATAGAACTAACATATTATTAGCTTTATTTGCATTAGAAATAGTTTAATATTAATGTTCAAATATAATATAATACTACACATTAGAGGATCATATTATTCATTTAGTTGACTAAATACAATTTAAATATTTCAATTCTCTTTAATTGAGTACCATAAGTATCAATTAAATACCATAAGTAGAAAAAACTCTTCATTGTAGTAGTTTAATGCTAAATAACTCTTATTTGAAATTTGAAAGGTTGTAATATTAATAAAACTTCAATACATTTAACTAAGAACTTATTAAAGATGTATGCTATTATTTTACAATATCATATATGATTGTTTGATTATGTTTCATCATTGTGGATGTAACTAACAATTTATTAAAGATGTACATCATATTGATTTGAAATCGACACAATTTTTTACATGTTCTTTTAGTAACGATTCAGAACTCATTTGTTAATGTAATATGATTACAAATAAAATAAAACTTTCTATCTAGACTTTAAAATTTTATATTTTTAATATTAATAAGTGGTTTTTAAAAGTCTTATACAACTACTTAATAATAATAACTTATTTTTAAACTTCATTGACGATAATAATAATATATAGTAACGTAAGTTCATAAATTATATTACATTAACTTAAAGAAGCATTGTTATTTTAAATCATCATTATGATAGAAATACAAAGATGGTAAAATAAGTAATAATCAAATTATTTATTAATCACAATAGTAAAATTAACACTAGATTGAGAATTATATTTAATATTATTCAAGCACAAATCGCGGGTAACGATCATTGAGTATTGTGATTGTAATAGATGTTTATTGTTCAAAGTAGTTACAAGTTTATATATTAATTTAGTGGAAGAGTTATTATTTCATAGATAATGTAAATGACGAAGTTTTTCATACATAATTATCACCTGCGCAACGCGTAGGATTTCGTCTAGTAACTCTTATAATAGAGGTCATCCAAATGAATATGGTTCAAGATATGTCTCATTCTTGCACCATATTTATTTGAAACTTCCATAACCCTTCATCTTTCAAATAATTAATAGAAATCACTCAAGAGTTTTTTTAACATATGATACTTAGTTGTTACTTAATACACCTAATTAATATAAGAGTTATATATAGTTCACATATAAATTAGATTCTAGCTTAGAGAATATGATGGGAGAAAAGTTGGTTTGAAAACACACAAACTTTAAAGTTGCAAATGTTGATATTGTATTTCGATGGAGAAATATGAAGAAAACTAAAACAAATTATAGGTCGCAAGGCAAGAGAGAAACGACATGGTTGCTAACACGTACTTTGGATAACCATATGTTTATATTGTATTAGAAAGAAGAAATGTGAAGAACCTAAAGCAAATTACAAGTTGCAAGACAAGAGACAAAGTGCATATCATTGGTTCCACCCCAACATAACATAATGGTATAAAAATATATAATACATTTAGTATAATTGGTTATTCTTTGTAATTTGTAATTTTCAATGCTTTGAGAATCTATTGTTGATCCGCATATATATATATATATATATATATATATATATATATATATATATATATATATATATATATATATATATATATAATGATTTCTAATCCATATTCATCAAAAAATGGTTTTATATTATTTAAATAAGTGTCCTTATGATGTTTGATAAACTATTTAATGGTCTCTGGTTTATAGAATATTTTTTAAGATTAGCATTATTTGACAAGAAAAATGATATAAAAGTTGTGACATTATTGTCATGTAAAAAATTAAACATTGAAAAAGTAAAAAAAATCACATAAAAACAAGTAAAAGACTTTAGCAACAAAACATCTTAATAATTTCGTAATAAAACATCTTAATGCTTCTAAGATTAACATTTTTTGACAAGAAAAATAATATAAAAGTTGTGAAATTATGTATTATTGTTAGTACGTTTTTTGTATTAGATTCTTACATAGTTTATGTCAATGTGTTATACTATATTTTTAATGTTGGATTGTCTATATACACTTGACTTTAAATAGATGATTATATTAATTTGTTTGAATTTTAGTCAAAACTTTATTATTGATACAAATTATCGATTGCGATGAACGTTTTATAATTATCTTTACATTTATGGAAAAAACTTTGTTTTCAACATATTGTAACTATTCAACATCTACAATTAACTATTTTATTAAATATAATATATTATCATCTTAATGATAGACTTTTCGAGTTTTAAATAATATATATTTTCTAAAAATAATATAAAATGCTGATAAATAGACCAAAAGAAAATAATGCTTACTTTTTTTAATCAAAAGAAACCAAACGTTATGATAATATTTAATTGTTATATAAATTCATATCATATTCCAAATTTCAAATTCATATTGTTTTTATTTGACTCCTTAGTCTTTAAATAATTTTATATTTTTATTTTGTTAAGAAATAAATAAAATCATTTTCTTTATCTTATGTTGTTTGTTTATATTTTTATGATTATGTCAGTTAATAAGATATATTGTGAATTTAAAATTATAAAACAAGATAAAAATAAATATGGCAAAATTTAATTCAATATTATTTATGAATTCAAGTGTATGTCTAAACATTTAAGGTTTGAAAGCTTTTATGTGTAAATTTTACTAGAGAAAGATATAGAAAGATAAACATTTCTACTAGAAGTAACTTTTTTTATAAATGAATGTGAATGAGGGATTCAAAAATGATCAGAAAGTATTTTTGAATAATAAGTTTAATAGATTACACATTCATATATTTTTATGAAATATTTATCACCTAAAAGATTTTTATTTAAAAAATGCAATATTATTTTTGTTAATATTATTGAAATATTATTTACACATGTGAGTCTAACGGAATAGGATCCACAACAATACGTTTCTCAAAAACTATATTTATGTTATTATTATTACCTTTTATTTTATATTTATTTTAAATTTTGAGATGATTTATGTAGATATATTTTCACATATTTTTAACGTTGGACCGTCTATAATAATTGACTCCAAAAAGGTGACTATGTTTTTACTCAATGTTTGGATGAAAAATTATTACTGATATATATGTCATATGATTGATTTATTTTTAGTTTTACATATCTTGGTTAGATCTAAATTGTTTATGTTTACATTTGATCATTCAATATATTTTTACCATATTAATTTACTTCTGCGCAATGCGCGGGAATACGCCTAGTAAATGGTATAATAGAGTTCATCCAAATCAATGTAGTTTAATATTGCTCATATATTAGCACCACATTCATTTGTAACTCTCACTACTACTCAAGAGTTTTATAACTTATGTATACCTAATAGTTACAACTCAAGAGTTTTTAAGTTATGATTATTAATTGGTAATGACTTTTTATTTTCCTCATTTGTACAAATTGTAACTTATATTAGTAATATATAAATAAGTTTTACTCACAAAAAAGATACATGTGTTTGAAGAGGTTTGCAATTCAAATGAAGAGTTGAAAAAGTTAGTTTGTGACATCAATGGTTATTGCAATATATAGTATTTCTATACATGAAGTTTATGTTGAATTCTATACATTCTCTTTATACAATTTGTAAGTGTTTAATATGTTTTTAATACAAATGTTAAATACTTAGTATTTAAACTAATATTATTATAATTCGTGTTTGGTTTTCCATGTTTCTATTTTAAACTTTAGCACAATGATGTCATGTTTAGTTTTATTTTGAGAGAATCATATTTTAATTGTTTGTTTTATTTTCAACTTTACCTCTTAAATGTAAGTGTTGTATACATACAATTCATGGTTAAATAAATGTAATAAGAAGATAAGTCGTTGACGAACGTACGCTGGAATTTCATTAATGAAAATAATTCATGAGGATATTTAAAAATTATCTTATTTTTGTCATGTTGAAATTTTTATTTTTCATAATTTTTACTTTTAAATTTATTAATTTATATGCTTCGTTATTAACTTAATGTAACATAACAAACTTATTTCATTTTTATTATTTTCATATTCAAAAACTTAAAATCTTAAACTTATGATAAGTTACTAGTATAATTGACTTTATTAATTGATTAATTAATAGGTTTTACCTATATATGAACATTAAAATATTAAAATCATACTTGCTTCACTTAACTTTTTAGTTACTCATACATTCGTTTCACATTTTTCAAATTTTGTTATCTAGAGTGTGTAAAAAATAAATTAAATTTTGGATGTAATATTATTCATGTATGATTTTTTCCCATTAGTTTAGAAAAATATTTTTATTCATACTTTTATGGTTAACATTATATTGTCATCGTGTTTGATTGTTCAAGTTTTTATTTTATTTTTTTAGCACAATGATGTCGTGTTATTTGTATTTTGAGATAATTTTTTTTAATTGTCAGTTTTATTTTTAACTTGCTTATTAAAAGTAACTGTTGTATATATAGCTATCATGGTTAAATAAATATAATAAGAAGAGATATTATTGATGAACGGGTGACTAAATTTCATTAGTGTAAACCACTAATGAGAGTGTTTAAAAATTATATTATTTTCATTATGTTAAAATTTTTATTTTATATGGTTTTTACTTTTCAATAGATTAATCTATAAGCTTAGCCATTAGCTTAATGTAAAATAACAAACTTATTTTATTTTTATTAGGGCGCTGATAACATAAAAACCACTATAGTTTGGCCAAAATCCGGATTAAGCACTCTATTTTTTGTTCTAAAATAACCACTCATACTTTTAAAAAAATTCGTAAAAACTACTCATATTTTCAAAAAGATATATTGCGACCACTATAACAAATAAAAGTCATGATTGTATGCCGCCAACACAGAACACTTCTTACCCCCGTCGCATTCAAAATTTGGTGGATTCACTTGGACACCCTATGCATTCACAACGTGGCAGAAAAGCTGCACGTACGAAGACCAAAATCATATGTAGACAACTTTATGTATCATTTTCACTGTAATGGAATTCCAATATTTGCTTTAAATATCGATATGAAACTTTTCATATAATCTTTCGATGAAAATAATCATTAAGAGTTATAAAATAAAATGAATAGTGGTTAATATGAAATTTTTTGAAAGTATGAGTGGTTTTTATGGAACAAAAAGAAATATAGTGGGTAAACCATAATTTTGGTTAAACTAGTGGTTTTTATGTTATTAAACCATTTTTATTATTGTCATCCTCAAAAATTTAAAATCTTATTATATAACTAACTCCAAATATAACTCTAAAAAGTTAAATTTAAACTAAAATAAAAACCACAATATTAGTCACATGAAACTCCATGATTACATAAACTTTTTTCAATTAAAGTTTATATTTTTAATTTGAAGTGAGGATTAACCGGTAATTACAAAAAAAAAATCAATTACTATTATGTAAAGAGGGGGATAAGAAGAAAACAATTAAAAACTCATAAAATATTAAATACATTTACCATGATATATAAATCGTATATAAAACTTATAGTCGTATACAAATCATTATATATATATATATATATATATATATATATATATATATATATATATATATATATATATATATATATATATATATATATATATATAAAGAGAGAGAGAAAGAGAGAGAGAGGGATAGTATTAAATGAGAATAATAGTTATTGTGTGAGCGTAAGACTCTATTTGGGCCATTGGATTGTAAGAATTATTGACTGTGATCAAAAGGGTATTCTTGTAAATAAATACAAAGAATTTAATTGTATTCTTAATAAAATGCCATAAAAGGGTTAAAGGTTAAATTGAATCATCTATAACTACGGGTTGGATTACGAGTAATACCAAATATATGCTAATACAACGGGACACGATTTTGTAAATCAATTACAAAAAAATAAATATACAACTTAATTCTAACGAAGAATCATAATCGCATCACACAAAATCACCCTCCGATCATACGAAAAACCCAAACATTCTTGGATTCGAAAACATGGCAGGAAAAAGAACCAGTTCACGTCTTAGAGAAAAATTTCCCAAAAATTCTTTAAAAATTACATGAATTGTAACGTCCCAAATTCGGTAATTAGTTTTTCATTTTAAAAACAATTTAAATACAACAAAATAGTTGCCACGTAAAACCGTTCAAATTAAAATTTATTATTTAAACACAAAAAAATGTATTTATCCAAAAACGTTTACAAACATTATCCAGCGGAAGAATTATTCATTGAAATCCTTAGATGCGGTACAGTCGTGCCGTGCTCCAAGCTCAAGCCAACAAGTTTCTGAAAGACAGTTAGGGTAAAAGGGTAAGCACAAAGTTTAGTGAGTTCCCCAAAAATACCACATGATCTATCACATAAACATCGTCATCGTCTTTCGTCGGCAAACATCGTCATCGGCTTTCGCCGGCAAACATCGTCATCGGCTTTCGCCGACAAACATCATCATTGGCTTTCGCTGACAAACATCGTCATCGGCTTTCGCTGGAAAACATCGTCATCGACTCTCAAGCCGGCACTGTTGGCCCATAGCCAGGCAGTCATCAACTTTCGTCGGCAAACACGTAAAGCACAAATAATCATATTATTACACAAAGTAATAAATACTATCTACGCATGTAACATCACCCATAGTATAGTGAGAAGACTCACCTGATTCGCGACCTTAAGCTAGACAACACTCCATGCGAGTGCCCTCAGATCCTGACAATATGTACTTCCTAACAAGGATAAACTCCACTTAGAACTTTCTAAATCCCGAACAGGATAATCCTATAAGACCGGCATCCAAAACCCTCAAATTTGACCAAAAGTCAAACTGGTCAAAAAGTAAACTGTCAATAGTCAACGGTCAAAGTCACCTAAGTCAACAGTCAAAGTTACTGCCGCTTAATCTTAGAGTTAGCGCCGCTTACTCTTAGAGTTAGCGTCGCTAAATCCCCTGTCCTGCCCAAACATCCATAAAGTGCTTAATCCATTAAGACAGAAGCCACAACTTCCAGGGGTTGTCACAAACAGTCAATTAACTTACAAAAACGTGACCTTACCAACCAATCATTGCCAAACAAGCTCATGGTGACAAATCTAGTTCCAAAATGAAGATTAACAACCTTAAATTTCATCCAAATCACATTAAGACTAGGCTAGGGTTTTTCTCAAGGATCCAAAGACTAAAAGAAGAAGAACTCATGCCTTAGCCTCTAAATCCCACCCTCATCCAATATATGGAGCTATCAATGTCTTGAGAAGCGTGGAAATGACTTCATAACTCCATTAACAACAAGAACTAAGGAAAAACAAGGTTCAAAACACTTACAATGGTCCAGGGACAACAAGAAACTTGACTCCTTCCAAGCACCACTCTCTTGAGAACCTTGCTACCTTCTTCTTCTTCTTCCAAAACCTTCAAAACTTCATAGAATGAACCAACAACATGAAGAAGGCTAGAGAGAGAGTTCTAAGGTGTTCTCATGGGTTAGAAATGAATAAACACGGACCCCAAATGAGTTATGAACTAAAAAATGACTTAGATCCACGAAAATATAGAATTTTCCCGCTCAGAGGCAGTTAGCGCCGCTAACATGAAAGTTAGCTTCGCTAACTTCGCATATGTCCAAGACCTGCACCTTTTTCAGACTGGCTGGCGACTGATACTCGATTCTGCCACATTAGCGGCGCTAACCCTTAGGTTAGCGGCGCTAATGTCATATTTTTTTTTCCAAATTCTCATTTTTGTTTTCTATATAAATGATATTATCTCAATACTCGGTTCCAGGCTTTACACTTTGATTCTTTAGAACTCGGAACTTGACTTTTCGGGATTAGGGTCTTACATGAATCATGTTCGTAATTTCTAGGGTTTTGAAATATATATCCAAATTGGGGTTTCTGTTTAAGATTTACAACAAATGCGAATTTATTGTACGTAGACTTAAAAAAGAAAGGTGTCATTCTCAGAGAATAAGTTTACTTCAGAATACAAATGTGAAGTAGTCATTACAAAATTTAACCTACTGACCATTCTCAGAGAATGACATATACGTACAACACATTGAAGCTACTGACCATTGAAACTACCGACCATTCTCGAGAATTGCATTCAACATCACAAAATTTAACATGCACAAATATATGTTTTACTAATAATCATGAAAATGTTCACACATCCTAAATCCAAAAAAAACATAATCTACACGATTTAACTTTTACCTGGGTTAAATTATAATACGGATTGGAAGGTTACTCAATCGCAGTATTCATAATTTCAATAATCAAATTGAATTGAATATTTAATCAACATTTTTAAACCTGAATCTGATGGAGATTCATACACTGCATATTTCCTGTTCATGTCTGTATGGTCTATATATGATTTTTTTGATTCATTCTTCGAGAATGTACATGAGAATGACCTACACTTACAACACATTGAAACTACTTACCATTCTCAGAGAATGGCCTTCAACATCACAAAATTTAACATACTCCATTATCAGAGAATGACATATACGTACAACACATTGAAGCTACTGACCATTGAAACTACTGACCATTCTCAGAGAATTGCATTCAACATCACAAAATTTAACCTGCACAAAAATACACTTAACTAATAATCATGAAAATGTTCATACATCCTAAATCTAAATAAAACACAATCTATACAATTTAACTTCTACGTGGGTTAAATTATGATACGGACCGGACAATTACTCAATCGCAATGTTCATAATTTCAATAATCAAATCGAATTGAATATTAAATCGAAATTTTTAAATCTGAATCTGATTGAGTATGAAATGGCAATTTTTAAACGCATGTAATTGAAAATCGAATTTAAATTGAAGTTAGCATGATAATATATCAGTTACGAATATCAATTTAAAATGGTATTTTCATGTATACGGATTGAAATTTCAAATTTTTTTGATAATACAAAATACCTGTCGTAACCTTATGAAATCAATGGATAATATTAGTTCCTACAGTTACACAGTAGTTAGAATTCGTATTTGAACTATATATATATATATATATATATATATATATATATAATTATATATATATATATATATATATATATATATATATATATATATATATATATATATATATATATATATATAATTGGGATGCGATAAGAAGTGAATTTTTGGTAGGAATGTAAGAAGTTTTTTATTTACATATTTTTTCGGCGAAACAACAAAATGAATCAATAGATGATGCAAAAATAACATGATTCACAAAAAAAATTCTCGTAAAAACAACTTGATGATTCATTTTTACGATGATTTTGTTGTTATTCACTAAAATTGTCCGTAACGTGAATAAAAACTTGATTTACTAAAAAATTATTCATCAATTCGTTTTTTTAGAAAACTTTTTGAATGAATCAGGTTATTTTTGATTCATCAAGTTATTCATTTTGATGATTCGTCAAAAAACCAAATAAATAAAAAATTTCTTACCTTCTTACATTAATTTTACTTTCTATTTGATCATATATATATATATATATATATATATATATATATATATATATATATATATATATATATATATATATATATATATATATATATATATATATATATGCAAAAGTTCAACAAGGGACTAATATAAACCATGGTACCAAGGGATTAATCTCATCCACACGATTATACACTTTACGGTGGACGTGCATCTACTGGATTATAAAAAACTCACTTCCACTTTTTTCGTTTTTTTAATTTTTAGCGCTTATTTTTTATCGGAAAAAAAATCTGAATATATAGAAATTTATAACTTTTTATCCTCTACAAATAGAGATCCATATTGATATTCAAAAAATGATTTTTTTTCGAAATTTCCGCTAGTTGAGATTCACATGTGAATCTGAACTGTTATTCTGTTCACTGTTGACATACACAATGACATATGATATTGTCATGTAAACTTAAATAAATTTTTGTGAATGTCAATGGAATTAACTTATGAGTCATAGTATATTTATTATAAATGATTAAAATGTTAAATTGTTAAAAAAATTTAACTAAATTATTTATATTCATATTTTGGAGTATATTTAAAATACCATATGATATTGATATGTGAATCTGAGTAAATTATTGTGTGAATGTAAATAATTTATATTGTGAATGAGAGTAAAATCATTATAAATGGTTAAATTGTTGAAGTAGTAAATAACTGTTAAGTAACTTCTCAATACTATATGATCTTGATATGTGAATATGATTAAGTTTTCGTGTAAGTATGAGTAAATTCATTTGTGAATAAAGTATATTACTTATAAATGGTTATAATATTGAAATAGTAAAAGTTTTAAAAGTAAAATAATTACTCATATTCAAATTATTACAGTTCAGATTCATACGTGAATCTGAACTGTTATTATGTTATTCTCTGTTGACATTCACAATGACATATGATATTGTCAAGTGAATCTGAATAATTTTTTGTGTGAATGTCAATGAAATTAACTTATGAATCATAGTAAATTCATTATAAATGAATAAAATGTTGAAGTGTTAAAAATTTCCTAAGTAAATTAATCATACTCATATTACAAATTATATTTAAAATACCATATGATATCGATATGTGCATCTGAATAATTATTGTGTGAATGTAAGTAATTCAATTGTGAATAAGAGTAAAAATTCATTATAATGGTTAAAATGTTGAAGTAGTAAAAAACTTATAATTAAATTTTCAATAGTATACGATATTGATATGTGAATATAAGTAAATTTTCGTGTAAATATGAGTAAATCCACTTGGAATCAAGTACATTTCTTATAAATGGTTATAATTTTGAAGTAGTAAAAGTTTTAAAAGTAAAATAATTACTCATATTCAAATTTTTACAGTTCAGATTCACATTATGAATCTAGAAGAATTTTACTTATAAAAAATTATTTTTTTATATATCAATATGGATGTCTATTTGTAGAGGACAAAAAATTATGAATTTTGGTATATTCAGTTTTTATTTTTGCAAAAAAATAATGTCGAAAAATAAAAATAACAAAAAAATGAAGTGAGTTTTTTATTATAGTACTCTACATGTGCCTTGACGTAAGAAATTTACAACCTATTTTTTGGCCGTTGATGATTTTGATTCCGACGATCGAGATTATATGTTTAGGTTAAATATAAAGTTTTAAAACTCATGTAACCAATCAACATCTTTACGATATACTTTTACTTTTTCGCAACGTGCGAGTAGACACCTAATTTTTATATAATTGCGCAAAAAGTTATACAGGTACATTGTTTAGCGATTAACCGATTACTTTACAAAAGGCTCTTGACATTCCACACTAATTGGACACATCAATCTCCGATGATTGCAATCGGTGATGAAGCAAGCTTCCATGTTTAGAGGGGTCTAATAAATATGATATTTTTCAAAAAAAAATCTCAAAAGACAGAGCATATACATAGTTTTTCCTCTGATAAATAGAGTGAAAACGGAATGAAGGGGTCCCTACACCCCACTCAAACCCCCTACTGCAATATACTTTGAATTCATCTTTGATACTGCTTCAGTTCCCAATCCAAGTAAAGGGAGTTGGCCAACATTAAAGTCAACAAAAGAAATTGTCTACAATATATAGTGTTATAAATAGATGTGACTACCATCCTCACTCCTACGCACATCTCAATTCCCACATATTTTCTATCCACGAAAATCATATATACCAAATCCATGGTGGCGGCTCAGTCTTCTAGAACCGGTTGTTCCGGTGGTGGTGGAGCTATGAAAAATATCGGTAGCTTTGGTCTCCATGTCATCACGGGCCGGTGGTTCATGGTGTTCGCCTGCCTTCTCATCATGTCAGTCGCCGGAGCTACTTACATATTTGCTATATACTCCGGGGACATCAAATCCTCCCTTGGGTACGATCAAAGCACCCTTAATCTTCTTAGTACTTTCAAAGATTTGGGTGGCAATGTTGGAGTAATCTCTGGGTTAATTAACGAAATATCACCACCGTGGGTGGTGCTCCTCATTGGCGCCGCCATGAACTTCTCTGGATACTTCATGATTTGGCTGGCAGTCACCGGAAAGATTGCAAAACCACCCGTCTGGCAAATGTGTTTATTCATTTGTATAGGTGCAAATTCACAAACCTTTGCGAATACGGGAGCTTTGGTCACTTGTGTGCAAAATTTCCCAGAAAGCCGTGGGGTGGTTTTGGGACTTTTGAAAGGTTTTGTAGGGTTAAGTGGCGCAATTATCACTCAACTATATCATGGCTTTTATGGGCATGATTCAAGATCACTCATCTTGTTCATCGGATGGCTTCCGGCCGCCGTCTCGATTGTTTTTCTTAGAATCGTAAGGGTTATGAAGGTGGTTCGGCAGTCAAACGAGCTCAAGACTTTCTATAACTTTCTATATATTTCATTAGGGTTAGCAGGGTTTCTTATGATTATAATCATAACACAAAACAAGAATAATTTTTCGGAGGTTGAATACGCTGTCACAGCTTCCGTTGTTGTGGTTCTACTCTTTGCTCCCGTTTGTATCGTGTTTAAAGAAGAACTCAAGCTTTGGAAAACAAATCAAGAAGTGATTAATCGTTTTCCGGTGAAGGTAGTAACCGAGAACCCGACTAAGAGAAATGACTTAGTCACGCCACCGCCACCGTCACCGCCTCCGCTACCTGAGAAAGAACTTTCTTGCTGGAGAACGGTTTTTGCTCCACCGGAAAGAGGAGAAGATTTCACTATATTACAAGCGGTTTTTAGTATCGACATGTTGATACTATTCATCACCACCACCTTCGGTGTTGGCGGTACGTTGACGGCCATTGACAATTTGGGTCAAATTGGGCGGTCTCTCGGGTACCCAAGTACTAGTATCACCACGTTTGTGTCTCTAGTCAGTATTTGGAATTATCTCGGTCGGGTTACCTCGGGTTTTGTTTCGGAAATCCTTTTAGCCAGGTACAAATTTCCACGCCCATTAATGCTCACTATTGTCCTATGTGTATCGTGTGTGGGGCATGTCATAATAGCCATGGGTGTACCCAATGGGCTCTACGTTTCATCGATCATTATGGGTTTTTGTTTTGGAGCTCAATGGCCGTTGATTTTCGCAATCATATCTGAAATATTCGGGTTAAAATACTACTCCACCTTGTACAATTTGGGTGGCGGTGCAAGCCCCGTTGGAGCTTATATCCTAAATGTGGTGGTGGCCGGTCGACTATATGACAAAGAGGCAGAAAGACAATTGAAAGCAAGTGGAGCCGTACGAGAAGAGGGAAAATATCTAACTTGTACAGGTGTAGACTGCTATAAGATGTCGTTTCTTATTATAACTGGTGCAACAATGTTTGCGGCTTTTATCTCGTTTTATTTAGTGATAAGAACAAGAAAATTTTATCGTAGTGACATCTACAAGAAGTTTCGGGAGGCAAGAGAGGCGGCAACCACTCAAACTGAGATGGTGGTTTCGCCTGTAACCACCATTGAACCACCGATGCCATCACATCCACCACCACCGGAAAGAAAGAGATCGGAAGAAGACGTAGGTTGAGACATATTGTATATTCGTATATTGTAAAAGGAAAAGAACAAGAGATGCAGTGTAATTTATTATAAATCACGTTGAATTCCAATACAGTAGGAATCTATTTACGAAGTGAGATTGTATAGACTTGTATTAGTTCTAGTAAAGGCAAGTATTAAGGATTATCAAACTCTCACAATAATCGTTTTCGCTGAAATTAATAACCCAATTTTCACAAGCATCGTTAGAAATTATTAAATTTCATGGGTAATGTTTTTTCTTTAATTAATCTAAATATTTAGTTTATACCGTATACGGAAAGAACAAACAAAACCTAACCAATAGATATACCAATCCTTGAGAAGAGAAATTAATCCATCGGTTTTGAGGTTTGGAATGAATTAAATGTCATAGTTAATGCTAGAAAACAAAAGATCAATAATTGATATACCAAATGTTTGTTGTATTAATATTGATAGTAAACGTCCAGACAACGAATTTAAGTTTGATTTTGACAATTATCTATCTTATAAGCGTCAAGTGTTAACGTTGTTCTAAAAAAGATAATATTTTTAGAACAAGAAGCAAAAAGCATGATAAACTAAACCTGAATATTTCAAACTACATGGATGTTTATCATCCAATTCTAAGAAATTGATTGGAGTGACAAGTATACATGGACATACACACGTGACACGTGTATAGATAATGAGTATTTTTGAAAAAAATATCAAAGTTTACATGTAGTTTTAAAAAGATAAATCGTATAAAAGTCATTAAGTTTATATAAAATTCCTATTTTGAGATCATGTGTATTTTTTGGCAATTAAGTTATTCAGTTTTTTAATTTGTTGCAATTTTGATAATTTGACCGGTTAACCTGGTTGTCAGCTGACGTAATATAATGTGTCCGTCTTTAATGATGTGATGCTGGCATAACCATAGTCTCTTTGAAAAATAAGATTTAAAACAATAACTATAAGTGCTAGGGGATTTTATTTAGTTTTTAAGGATACAAATACAATGTTTGGAAATTAGGATGATATACAGTAATTTAAATATTATATATTGATAATTATAGAAAGAAATTCAAATCATGTTTTTAAAATTTGATTTAAAAGTAAAATGATATAAGTTAATTGTATATATTATCTACTGATAATTAGGTTAAAAGTGTAAAATATATGTTTAGTAGAAATGATAATTATCACTTATATATGAGTGAATTTCTTAATTGAGTTGTGATTTGTCTTCATAGTCAAATAAGTATAAATAAAAGAAAATTTCAATTAAAATAGAAAATATCAGCATGTTACGTCACTACCATGTCATCAAAAACTGACATATCACAATGTCAGGTGAGTTGCCAACCGGATTGACCGGTCAAATGGTCAAAATTACAACAATTTGGAAAAATTAACGACTTAATTGCAAAATAATAATAATAATAATAATAAATAAAACACAGTATCAAAATCAATGTTTTATGTAAACGTGATGACTTTTTTACAATTTGACATTCTAAAAACATTAATCAGCAATATATTAAGGGTGTGTTTGATTTAAGAGGTAATGACTGACTCGGTCCGAGTCAGACCGTTTGATAGCCTAAAAAACCAACCTCTGACTCGGTCCACATGATCTGATTATGATCTGATTCGGTAAGCTTCCACATATCGCTGACCGAAAAAAACACCCATCGTTGCCCTTTTCGTTGTTCTTTCTCTTTCTCGCTTTTGTTCCCCGCCTCCGCATCAATTCTCAAAAAGCTTACTCCTTCCACTCTAATTGACTTGTATGTTCAACAAAATTCCAGTCTCGCTTCAAACCACGAAACACAGAAAGAAGATCTGCATGTGAATTCAATAATTAAAATCCCGATTTCACATAAAAATTGGTGCTTTTTTGAATTTTTAGTAACCATCTTGAGTAACTAGAGGATAATCGAAGGCACTGAGGTTTATAAACCAGTCCCAATCTTGATTCCTTTTAAGAAGAATCGCACATGCGTGAAGAGTATTCGACACCATTGTCGGACCTCTGTAAGTTACCATATTCGCTTTTTTGATCATATAAACATTCCCAATTTCAGTAAACATGGGATCCTTTTCAACTCATGAAGCAAGCTTGATTCTCTCGTCGGGTTCTGATACAAGGTCAAGATGAAGAACGTAATGATTCCCTGGATGATATAAAGCTCAAAGCGTCCTCCAAAGTTTATCCAAATCCCATTTGATCCAGAAATTAAATATGCAAATCGAGGGGTGGTAGGACGAGATGTAACAGGGGGAGATTTGAATTTATCTTCAGCAAAATTTGGGGTGGTTGATTGATTTGATGCGACACGAGAATTGAATAATGGGAAAAATGAATTGAATTTGTACAATGGTGGAATTAGACCCATATTGAAACAAGTTGCTAAAAGGAATAATGATACAATCGAAGTTATTGCGAGAGGGAATGCCCATCGTTTTTCTGTGTGAAAAGATTTGATTTCTTTTAACCGTAGCATGATATAATCGAAGTTATTGATATTTTTTTTTTTGCTAAAAGGTTAATATGGTTATTTTTATTCAGCATATTACATTATATCAAACAACAATATCTTAAAAGGGTAATATGATCATTTTAATCATTCAGCACATTCAGATAAATAATCAAACAGCATGGTTTCAGTCCCTCAGTCCGAGCTTCTAACTCAGTTAGATCTAACTCAGCCAGCAACTATCAAACGCAGCCTAAGATTGTAAAAAGCCTTAATGTCGTTTTAAGATAACATAACCCCTACACAATCTTTTCCCATTAAAGTTCTTCAACATAATGCTTGATTCCATTTGTATGTCTATATGTATGGTATGTGTATTTGTATATTTATAGATGTGTTTGTTTACGACACATATGCATGTATCTTCTATGCGTATTTTCTATACCCATGTGTATGTGTATGCATTAGTTCTAAAAAGATTTGTTAGATGATCGTCATAAGCCACACTTAATTTATTTGCCAACCTTATAAGTCTATATCAAGGTTGATCGTTTTCAGCTTTGTAATATTGTGGTAATAAGATTCTATAACAAGTATTTTAAAATATATAAATAGATTTTCATCAATCGGTTAACTATTCAATTAACAATAAGTAGCTTTAAATATAGAGATAACTTCATATAAGGTCTAAATAAATATCAAGATATCATATTTGTGTAAAATAATATCTAACTATCATATATATATATATATATATATATATATATATATATATATATATATATATATATATATATATATATATATATATATATATATATATATATATATATATAGAGAGAGAGAGAGAGAGAGAGAGAGAGAGAGAGAGAGAGCGTTAGGATTAAATACATTTGGTAATTATTGTGTGATTGTAGAACCAAATGTGGAGCGTCCGATCGAAATGATCAACGGTGTTAGATTCAAGGGCCTAATTGTAAAATTATAACAATTAATTAATCAGAATTTTTATTTAAACCCTTATAAAGGGTATTTTAGTCTGTTAATGAATATTTAAAAAAAGGAAATATCCAATTTTATCTCCTAATTTTGTGGGGTTACGCGAATAAAAACTTCAAATTAAAAACTGAAAATTACAGTACCTTCTAATTCCTTCGAATTCTTAAAAAATAGTTTGTGGGTTTTTAAGCTAATTACAGTATCTTCGAATTCCTTGAGAATACATCAAATTTCTTGAACCATTCTTAGAGAATGGACTTACTTGTGACAAAAAAAACGTACTATTCTCCTAGAATGGGCTTACCAAAACACAAATCAATAAAAAAAAACTAGCACTCATTCTCAGAGAATGAACTTACCAAAACACAAACCAATAAAAACTAACACCCATTCTGAGAGAACGGACTTAACAAAAGACAAATCAATAAAATGACACAAGAATGACTTTACAGTAACATTCTTAGAGAATATACACAATGTCCATTCTTTGTGCGCTTAGGGCCAGCGACTTGCCGGTGGTGGTCGACGGTGGTGGAGTTGGTCCCTGTGGGCCGTGATTGATATGGAACGAGGCAAGTGGGCGGTTGGTGGTATGTCGTTATTAGCCTATCAAATTAATTCTAGTATCATTAATAGCCATAAAAACAAAAATTCTCATAAAAATTTATGCTCAAAGAACTCGAAAATAAGTATCAATCAAAAATATGAGCAAGAAAGTAAACTCGACTTTGACTAAAAAGAGATTTAATAGATGTGCAGTTAATTTTATTATTTTCGTAATGATACATCTATAATATTTTAGTAAGACTAATATTAAAGGTGAATCATTTTTCAATTCCAATTTCTATGCACCGATTGTGGTTCAGATGTATAAAAAAATGTGATCTTGCTTCATGGTTACTCACTTACTCGGATTGACTTCTTTCTTGGAGACTTAAACCCACATATAGTGATCACACAGAATCCTCGTCATCTCACACCTGTTCATCCCTATTATCAAACAAATCATTGGCCGGGTATTTATCATGCACTTTCACTTCGAAAGAATACACTTAAGAAAGCGAATGCTAATGTCTGCAAATGTGATATCAAGTATTTTAGACGTTGTTGAGCCCTGTTCTTGATGAAATTATATCAGATATGTCTGGGTATTCTCACTTTTCGTGCCAGGACTTGTTTGGAGAAAAAGAATGGAAACAGGGACTAAAAGCGTGCAAAAGGAAGAAGTTTCGAAAAGAATGAAAAATCAAAGAAACTCGTACGCGCGCCGCGGATCTATGATACGCGCGACGCGGGCTTAAGGCGGTGTAACACATTCAAATGCCGAAGAAACGAGAAAAGATTAGTACGCGCGCCGGGGATTCTTCATCTGCGCGGCGCGGCTGCGAGAAATTTGCAAGTATAAATAGATGCAATTTCAGTCGAAAACCCTAGCAAAGACCGGGTGTAAAATCGACCTTGAAGCTCTTTGACTCCAAGAATTCGTTTCAGCAACATCTCAATTGGTATTTTGTGTTTTAGAATTTAATTTCTTTTTGGTATCAAGTAGTAATTGTTGCTAAGGTCCTTGGGAGTGACAACCACTGGCCTTGAGCACTTTAGGTTTCTGTTTTATGACATTTTGTTACGGTTTTGGTGTTTGGATATTGAGTTTGATGAATAAGAAGCATTTGGTTATAAGTAATATTGGTATTTCGGTGTTTTGGATGTTTGGTTGTGTTTTTTATTATTGATTTGTGTTTGGATCTTGTTTTGACCTTGTTGGGACTGTTTCCCTTGCTGAAATCAGTAGCTAATTAGGTTAATTTTTAGGCATTAAACATTGGCTACTAACTGTTCAGTAGAACTTTAGTTAGTGGCTAGTTTATGCTTTGCTTGGTTTTGCTTAGTTTGGATGCCTTTGATTGCTTCTGATTCAGAGATGCACTTCTGATTTCAGAAAGTGACTAGGTTCATTTGAGCTTAGCTTAGCTTGGCTTGAGTTGTTTGATCATTTCTTTAGGGTGCTAGTAATTAAGAAGATAGAAACTGATTCCTCCTACTGTAGCGTGACACTACTAGTTGGTAATCTGTCATTTAGTCTAACCACGAAGCTCCTGCGGATGGACCCTGACTACCACTGTACTAGTGTGTGTTAGGTTTTTTCTTTATTTTTGACCGCACGACGACCTAGGCGTGTCAAATTTTGGCGCCGTTGCCGGGGAGCTGTGAGCTTAGATTAGGTGATCTGTAGGATTTAGTTTCTGATTTTTGATGTTTAATTTTTAGTTCGCTGATTTTTGGTATGTGTACATCCTTATAATGGGTGATTACATGTACCCGGATCAGTATGATTATTATGAAAATCCGGCCGACACCTATTACGAGGATGATTGTTATAATGGATCATTCGATGACAATGGATGGCGGACCGAGGAGTCATCTCAGCCTGAGAATTCTGGAACTTGGGCCCAACTTTGGGTATTCATGTATAACAACTACCACGAGCAGAAGGACCAGGCTGATGCTCTTTTAAGATTGCAAGCTTCTTTAGATAGGTTAGAGGAAAGTTGGAAAAGTTCACCACCTTCACCAGAACCGGAGGCTAGTGATTTTCATACCAATGATAATGTGTGTGAACTTGAATCACCTGAATATGTGATCGAAGGGCATGCACCTTAGGAAAGTCAAGAGACCACCGAGATGGTCGAAAATGTTGTTGAGGAAGAGGTTGTAGGTGACAATGCTACCTCTGACTCAACGGCTTTTGATGTTTTTGAAAATGTTGATCTGGTGATGTGTGAATCTGTACCATCACTAGACAATTTGGTTGATGAGGATGTTGTGGAGGAGGCTGTAAGTGACAGTATAGACCCCAGCCCAACGACTCCCGAAATTGTTGAAGTTTTTGATATTATTGAGGAAGGGGGTGTAGATGACAATATTACCCCCGACCCTGTAATTTTTGAAAATTTTGAGAAATTTGAAAGTAAGGATCTGGTGATGGGTGACTTTGTACCACCATCGGATCAAACTAGTCGCTCACTCTTGGTTCCGATCCACCTGTTGGACGAGGATCAAGAAGTTGATGCTGACGAGTTAATTTTTGAAAATAATAAAAAACATGATTTTATCACCACTCATGATCCATTCATGAATGGAAAATTAGATGTGATCAATACCATCGATGATGACATATGGAAGAATCCTGACATGTTGCCTTCTGATTCCATTCGATTGGAAAACCTTTATTGGTACTGCAAGCCAAAATTGCAACCTGAAGATAGCATGCGAGACACTAGCAAACGAGGTGTGAAACAACTACTGGAAGCGGCACTGGACGCGCTTCATGTCAAGCGTTTGACCTTGAAGAGATGCAGAAGGAAGGACCGAGCTTGGAGGTTCAAAGCTACCTCCAAGCATTCACGGGAGCTAACCAGAAAGCAACAACCGGGCAGCAGCAGGAGAACTAGCAAGCCATTCGACCCAGGAAAGTTTGAAGGGCAGTGGGTCAGCGAAGCGACGGTGGAAGCAGAAAATCAGCGAAGGAAGAAGGCGTACGATCCACCGTAGCTGTAGAAGGACTCCACGTCTGGCTGAAGACGTTAAACTTAGCGCTTGTTGGGAGGCAACCCATCGTGTCATAAGTTAGGATCTATATTTTTTAGAATTAATTAGGAAAATACATCAATCTTTTTGCAGGTATTAGTTGTCTAAAATAAGTATGGGGTCGTGTGAGAAGTTTTGAAATTTTTGAAGACCGCGCCGCGGGTTTTTGAATTACGCGACGCGGGGTTGTAAACCAACCCGATGCGCAGGGGTTGATTTGGTGACACGCGCGACGCGCAAGGCGTAAATCCGCGACGCGGGGAACGATCAGTCGGTTTTCCCCTATATAAGGTAAGCCGCGGCTCAACCCAACCTCACACGACTCAGAGCTCTGATCAACCAATTTCTCTTGCAATTTTTCTTGCTCATTTTGTTTCCACTGCCAAGGTACGCTATTCTAACTACTTATTACTCGTTAAAACTAGTGATTAGGTAGTTAATTTTAGTGATTTGCCCAAAATAGTTCAAAACTTAGAATCGCTAATGCTAACTCATAGGGTTTTTGTTTTGCCAAATGGAGACCCTAGATGAGTTAGTCGGCACTTAGGCTACCTTGTGGTATGATTGGATCGAGTTATAGTAGGTTAAATCGAGAGTTTGATTCGGGGTTTTGAAAAAGCCGCATGCCGCGCCGCGGTTCGGTGGGGAAGAAAGGGACTAATTTTGCAACATTTTTTCTTTTTGTGGCCATGTGTTTGTTTTGCAGATGATGTTCAGATTAGACCACCCTTTCCTACAGTTTCCTGAGGGACTTGCCAGTTCGGCAGAGTACATCTCACGGAGGGACTCGTTGACTGGTCGCCGAGTTCTCGAGGCGACAGTCATCGACAGAGACATTTTGCGGGATAATGGGCTCTGGGGTGCGATTGAGCCATTCTTACATCGCACCTGGACTCACGAGGATGCTTCATTTACTTGTCGTGGATGGGACAGGATCATGGCCACTGACGAGGACGTGGTTTACACCGAGGGAGTGCAACCTCCGGGAGTTTGGGAGGCGCACCGGCATCTACACTCCAGCGGACCTCCAGCATCGCCATTTCACGCAGTTCTTTGGGGCGTGCATCCAGGGGCAGCCGGACCGAGCTGCCAACATGGAGATTTGGACACCACTGTCCAACGTTATGTACGAGGCAGGGACCTCGAGGGAGAGCCACCTCCGCGACCCACTTCACCGCCTCATGCACCGTATCGTCTCCACCTCCATCATGCAGCGGGAGGGGGGCGAGAAGGTGTCTGGGGAGGACATGGCATTCCTCTGGGCTCTCCTCGACCCGTCCCGATTCCTCCATCTCCCCTTCGCCCTCGCGGTTGCCCTCTCCACCCATTCGACGGGAGCTTCCACCAGCAGTCCATTGGCCCGGGGGTATTTCATTACCTGCCTGGCCTGCTCATATGGGATCCTCACTGCCCTCGTGGCTGCCTCCTTGACCGCGCTGCCTCCCTCCCGCACTACAGCGTGCACTTTGGAGAGGATGAGGCTCATCGAGCAGCAGCCTCCGGGGCAGTTCATCCGGCCACTGACAGAGCCACCTCAGGCACCCCAGCCCGCGTACACTCAGCCGGGCCGGAGACGACAGAGGCGGGAGCCACCCGCCGAGCCAGTACCACAGCCGCAGCCATAGCAGGAGGACCTGGTAGCCAGGGTTGCCAGGATCGAGGACCAGTTGGCATGGATCGGGGAGGTGCTCCTGGATTTGGCCACTCAGCAGGGCCGGGCCCCTCGACCATTCCCAGCCAGGGCCCACGATCATGAGGCTGGACCCTCCAGGCCACCTGGTAGTGATTGATGTACTTTTTTTTCTTTCTTTTTATATTTTTTGGGATATATGTACAAACTTATGACACCTCTATCTGTATATTTTGTTCATATTTTATTTTGTTATGTTTGCTTTTAATTTGTTTGTTGAGTTATGCATGATATATCAAATGAGAAGGAGTTGTCTCAGACAAGTGTGGGGTCACTGTGCCCCCTCCACTTGTCTCGATCACCGGCGTGTTCACTGTAGCGCTACAACTCCAGAATACAAAATCAAGGATCCGTTTGTTTGCAATTATACCTGTGATATTGAGCACCAAGCAGTCTATCGTCCAAAAGGGGTAACTCTTTCTCCCTTGTTTTGAAATAATTTTTGTACAACGGGGACGTTGTACGGTTTTAAGTGTGGGGTGTGGACGGTCGAAAGAGAAATTTTTTTGAAATTTTTGCAGAAATTATCAATTTTTCAATTTTTAGCAATATTTTTCAAAATTTTTAATAAATTGCAATTTTGAATTGAATGGTTTGTGATTGTGATAGCACTAGTATTTTTCAAGAAATACTGTTTATTTGTAATCATGCTATTAGTTAGTCAAATAAGTTGAGTTTTACGAGTTTAGAAGATTGAGCTGTTTTAGGATTAGAGTTTAGGAAGGAAAAGTCAATCTGTGGCCTTTGTTGTTCGAGTCAGTAAGTCTAAAATGGGTGGGCCTTATGCACCTTACCACCTAAGATCGTCTGGTCTGGGATGGTATTTCTGAAAGCTCGCTACACGAACAATATCGAAAGTCATGGACAATTCCTTAATGGCCTTTAGAATCTGAATGAGTACGTACACTTCATTGTGGACAGAAAATTTGTAATCAAGGGATCTCTAGAAAGCCATGGATTCCAAAGAGCAATTCAATTATGTTTTCGCGAACTATTCCACTCTAACTCATAGAGCAATAAACTTTGAAGCTGAACACAGTCAAAAATTGTTTGAGTCTTTATTATAATTTGTTAAAAACTCTCTTACTTGGGGACAAGCAAGGCACAAGTGTGGGGTGTTTGACAACGCCTAGTGATATCAAGTATTTTAGGCGTTCTTGAGCCCTGTTCTTGATGAAATTATATCAGATATGTCTGGGTATTCTCACTTTTCGTGCCAGGACTTGTTTGGAGAAAAAGAATGGAAACAAGGACTAAAAGCGTGCAAAAGGAAGAAGTTTGGAAAAGAATGAAAAATCAAAGAAACTCATACGCGCGTCGCGGATCTATGATACGCACGACGCGGGCTTAAGGCGGTGTAACACATTCAAATGCCGAAGAAACGGGAAAAGATTAGTACGCTCGCCGCGGATTGTTCATCTACGCGGCGCGGCTGCGGGAAATTTGCAAGTATAAATAGATGCAATTTCAGCCGAAAACCCTAGCAAAGACCGGGTGTAAAATCGACCTTGAAGCTCTTTGACTCCAAGAATTCGTTTCAACAACATCTCAATTGGTATTTTGTGTTTTAGAATTTAATTTCTTTTTGGTATCAAGTAGTAATTGTTGCTAAGGTCCTTGGGAGTGACAACCACTGGCCTTGAGCACTTTAGGTTTCTGTTTTATGACATTTTGTTACTGTTTTGGTGTTTGGATATTGAGTTTGATGAATAAGAAGCATTTGGTTATAAGTAATATTGGTATTTCGGTGTTTAGGATGTTTGGTTGTGTTTTTGATTATTGATTAGGATGTTTGGATGCCTTTGATTGCTTCTGATTCAGAGATGCACTTCTGATTTCAGAAAGTGACTAGGTTCATTTGAGCTTAGCTTAGCTTGGCTTGATTTGTTTGATCATTGCTTTAGGGTGCTAGTAATTAAGAAGATAGAAACTGATTCCTCCGACTGTAGCGTGACACTACTAGTTGGAAATCTGTCATTTAGTCTAACCACGAAGCTCCTGCAGATCGACCCTGACTACCACTGTACTAGTGTGTGTTAGGTTTTTTCTTTATTTTTGACCGCACGACGACCTAGGCGTGTCAAAAATACGAGCTTCGAGTACTGAAATTTCATTGTAATAGTCGGAAAAAATTAGACAAGAAAAAGGAGATGAGAGGGTGGAGGGTGCAGACGGTGATACTGGGGATGTTTGGCCGGAAAAAGAAAGAGACGAGGAGGAGAAGAAAAACGGAAGGAGAAGAAGATATGACGGCTCGTTAGGGTTCTTCCATAATTATAGACTTTATTTTTGGTAATTTGGTTTGTTATTTAGGATAATTGTTTAATTAAATAGAGAATTCTGAAATTACCCCTAACAATTGATTAGTCTAGAATTGGTCCTACATTCACACAATATATAGAAAATGTATTTGAACATATATATATATATATATATATATATATATATATATATATATATATATATATATATATATATATATATATATATATATAAGGTTGGGTTCAATAAGGGACTAAAATTATATATAGTACCAAGGGACTAATCTGGATCTCCGGAATCAAAATCATCAACGGCTAAAAAATAGGTTGTAAATTGTTTACATCGATGCACATGTAGAGGATTATAACAAAAAGCTCACTTCATTTTTTTGTTTTAATTTTTTGAAATTATTCTTTTTTCAAAAATAAAATCGAAAATACTCAACCAAGGAATATTATGAAAATCTATTTTAGGACTGAGAGCAGGGGGTTCATAGCAGGAAAAACGCAGCTTTGTGTTCTTCAACTCTTGGCGTTTATCTCCATGTTTTGAGTACTGCAAGTGTAAAAACTAATATAACATTAACCTAACACCTATAAGTGTTCAATAATAGCAGATATATCTATTGACTATTACAAATGTTTTGAATAAAAGAACAGCAAACAACCAACACACATGTCCTTGGCTTGTTTATCAACCAAAAATAACATGAAAACTTAAAATTAAAATATAAACTTTGTTTTTAAGGAAACCTTTATGTAAACCAAATGCATCCACAAGATTGGTTACATAAAACATAAAAAACATACATAAGTTACCAAGAAAGCCACGCATGGGTTCATACATAAAATGACGAGCATCCATGGCGTCTAAAAACCAAGTTTATCAATATAAACATGTTTTCTAAAAATGCATGTAACCTTGGATTTGATACCACATGTTAGGAATCTGCTTCTCAAGTTTGGGTTTCAAAAACAAAAGAATCTTTGGTGTCAAAAACCAAAAATCTTAAGTCATTGTTAAAAAACGTGGTACTTATTTTGTTAAAACGTCTTTAAAATAGAGTTTCATTCCTATAAAACAATAGTGGTGTTACATTCATGGAAAGAAAAAAAATTAACAACCTATATAATCCATTGGAATTGGACGTTGTTGAAGGGCAAGGACCAAAGTAGCTCCTCTCTAAAGGGGTCCACCACAAGTTGTGATGACAACCTTTGGATCCTAGTTCCAATCTTGTGTACGAACACTTTCTCTGAGTATTTGATCCCTAACACCCTTAAGGGCTCAAAAAAAATAAGTGTTTCTTCAAAATTCATGAAGTTGAAACCTAAAGAACAAGGTGAGGATGATGAAGGAGGCTCTCGACCTTAGAGAGAGAAAGAGAGTGTTTTGAAATTTCAAAAATCTCACACACACATATTTTAATCTTATTATATATATATATATATATATATATATATATATATATATATATATATATATATATATATATATATATATATATATATATATTTGTTCAAATAAATGATAAACAAAATATATACATTTAATTATTTAATTTAATATTTGAATTTAATTCGGATTAACTTGCATATCATTTAACCCATTAAATGATATAAATATTTCCTAAATATTTATTAATACTTCTTTCATTAATTAATCATACCATATGATTACTTATTAATATTGTTTTCACATAAAATGATAAACACACAAGACTATGATGTTTTAATCATGAATTCAATTCATTCTTAAACAAATCATTTAGTTGTCCAACTTTTTTATGGTGTGACCCTAATAGGATCATATGTTATTAGCAATATCATCTTATAATGATTCTTGGGCATGACTCCAACAATACATACATACATATACATATATATATATATATATATATATATATATATATATATATATATATATATATATATATATATATATATATATATATATATATATAGTAACGTTACAATTTTTATAAATAAATATTTCTTTCTTTCATTTCTTAGAAACAAAATTCTTAAAATCCATAATGGAAGTTTTTGTACAAAATTTAGAACTTAGCAGAAGAGAAAACACTGGTAGACATATCATAAAGTCTGAGTAAACAAAATTATAATTCAAAACCTAAAACTTTGAGGAATGCTTGATGGATATGGTTAAAACAATGCCTTCCCTTTGTCAACCAAGAGGGTCCTGAAAAGATATAAATCAACAATGGGTTAGCGGAAATGCTTAGTGGGCCTATACTGCACTCACACATTATATTGATCACATGCAATCACGTAATACATTCGTACATTCACATAGATTCAACATAACACAAGTTAACATATCTTAAACATCATTACATTATACTAAGCACATTCTATGGGTCCCAACTTTTATGTACTGGCCACTTCTACCACCAGTACTTCGTGACCTACAACCTAAACCACTTCACCGCCGTACTTAATGGCCAACCTTATCCGCTTCACCCTGGTACTTCATGGACATAACTTGCATATGCAAACATTTCCCACTTCACCCTCTTACTTCATGGACAACAAATACGTACCACATTATAAATACCACACTATTCCATTGAAAAGACATAAGCATGCATACATATCAAACATAACGCATTACATGCACCATTACTATAATAGGAAAGTTAGTGTGACTCACCTCTTAGAATATTCACGTATCAACACTATCAACTATCAAGTACTAGGAGAAACTTGTACGGTACGACCTAAAACATTCACATGGGTACTACTAAGAACCTGCCTTAACTTGTTCCTCATTATAATAATCAACCCTACTTTTATCTTCATTTTAAGTCACCTGTTAAGCCTTTAACCAAATCACTATGTAATAAGGTTTATGGTGTTATAAGGTCTTATTATGACCCTATTAAGTTGTATTTAAAGGCTTAGTACATAAAAGCTTATAATCTCATTTTTATAGATATTTCCATATTACGTCTTTGTAGACCATTGTTCATCTATGCATATCTCCTAATCTGTAATTCCAAATAACATGTTTTATACCTTTTTGGGAACTAGACTCGATTTTCCACACTTCTTATGTGTAACACACGCTCGCTACGGGTAATTATAATACACAATTTTAAAACCCATAATTAGTTACACGCTCGCTACGGGTAATTATAATACATAATTTTAAAACCCATAATTTCTCATTATTGATTATAAATCATCTCAAGTGAAATTTCAAATCCCAAAATATCTCAAAAATAGTAAATTTGCATTTAAACACCATTTTAAATCACATCGAGCTTTCTTTTAAAAAAACTGTTTTAGAGTTTAATATGTGAAAAACTCGTATGGTCCCACTTTCAAAATGACTTGGTTTGTCAAAAAGCAAGGTTGTTACAATCCGAATGCCATTACATAGTTCAAATGAAACCATACAACTCGTGACATTCAAAAATGTCCAGATCTTCTAAAGTCATCATATCTCCTCAACCTTAGTACACGTCAAAATAATGTTAGGAAATGAAAGTGTCTAGTGAGTTCACCTGAGGTTCACCCATTTAAAGCAGAAAATGTAAATCATCACACTCGGGACAACCCCCCAAATATTTTTTAAAATACTTCAAAAGTTTAAAAGTAATTTTCCGTCACCATAATCCTTGTCACAAAAGTTTTATTTTCAAAAAATCATTCAAAAAAAAAAGATGGATATTTATGAATGTGTTGTAATGCAATATGCAACTATCCCCAACCCAAGTCAATCTCACAAAGCCCATACTCACTCGATAACCCCCCATTGCGTTCTTGAGCGATACTTTTAGTCAAATTCGGCTGTTATGGCCTCAAATTCCCTCCATTCGGGGATACTCTACCTTGCAACCGGGAACACTTTTAGTTTTTTTTTTCAAAATTCTCTTTGTGGGTACCCGGGTCTCTCAGTCACACCTATCTTACATGATACACAGAAATAGGATGTCAAAACTCATTTCAAAAGTATTGTACTCTTTATAATAAAATCAACTTTAAAACACATTTTTGTTATGCACATTTATTACATATATAGAAATCTTGCACATATATAGCATGCATGAAAATAGTTAACAACTCAAAGAACAAGGTAGTAATAGTAGGGACGTGTACTCCCGGTAAACTCATCTAAAGCTCGACTGAAAAGTCAACACTAATTCTACAATGTTCTCGTGTCTGAAAATGTTAAATCTTAGACGTCGTCTGCTCAACTTTCAATTTTCCTATGATCCAATCATATAAAATTTAATATGTGATCTAAAGGCGTCACAATTTCTGAAGCCTAATTAAGGTCTCATCTTATCATTGAACTTATGTTTATACGGAGACTAAGTTTAATCGTTCAGTCTCAAAATCACCTTAAGCGGCTCATCATGCTTAAATCGTCATGTTTTGAATGTCACTTCTTTTGTTATATAAGGTTTTACCCAAAAGGCATATAAAATACATTTTTTTAGCATAAAACTCATATTATTTCCAATAATAGATTGAAATTATACCTAATTTACTAAAACAAAATTACATCTTAAATAAATAAACAATTAACATTAGTAATAATTTAATTCCATTTATATAATTATAACTAGTTTATTATGAAATTATCTTATTTCTTACTTAGGTATTTAAAACTCATTCTAATAATATATAAGCCCAAATGATGATTTCTATAGTCCAAATCAAATTTTATGTATTACCCCAATATAATTACTAAAAGAATTACTGGCCTGGTATTCAAGCCAAAGGAGCCTAGTCGCTAATCCAAGCCCAACGTGAAGCTCACTTAGGTCTGGCCCAACAAAAGAAAACGACAACTCAAGATTGGCCCACCAATTCAAATCCAAATACGATACCTAAAAGTGAAGTCATCCGGTCAATGTTATTACCTAGTCTTCTCGAGGCACCGTTCACAGGTACACCACCGTCCGTTCATAGCATCGGCACCGCCAATCCTTGCGACGGCGAGGCTCTCTTCTCCGGCCGCCGTGTCATATCCGATGACACTCTCGTTGATCAAAAGGCTGCCCTCCCAACACGACCACCAGCATTCCCCGAGGAAGACATACAGTTCACACACTAGAACACAACTTGCAGTCTGACACCACCTCCTCCGGCGAGGCTTCACTTCTAGCGACACCAACCCACCGGCAGTCTGACACCACCTCCACCCTCATGATCACCTCACATTTCAGAATTCACAGGTCATACTCATCGGCGACAGGTCATGACCGTTCAAGAGCAATGCCTTTCCCCAATGCTCTTCATGGTGGAGACCGACAGAAACAGTCCCAGTGCAGCTTCCCTACACGCCAAGCATTCTCTCCGGGGATGCAGCTCGTCGTCTTTGCACTCCACCCTCAGCTTCTCTTTAGCAACACCATCTTTCCCGACGTGCTCATATCACCCATCTGTTTTCCAGTCGCCGCCATTGCTCTCTTCTTCTCTAGCCTCAACACCCATCTCCGGTGATGATTTCTCCGATAAGTACACAGACACGCATGGGGAAACAGACCTGCAAGTCCGATGGGTAGCTTACAACTCCTAAGGTTCTGATCGCTGCTTCCTCTTCCTTGCGGTTTTCCACCCACCATTTCCTCACCGCCTTACTCCACCAACAATGCCACCACTCAACCACGCCACCTCCCAAGCGCTCACGGGAAAACAATTTGCATCTCTTGTGCGAATAGTTAAAAATAGCCATAAATATAATTTTTTAACAACCAAATTTGTGAGGGATTAACAACGATATTGAACGAGGTGATAGAGATGGATTTTACAAAGAATTGACGTTTTTATTTTATTTTTGCGATGTAAATATTTTATCATTAATCCCAAGGATTAGTAACGGATTCTTCCGTCACTAATATACTAAACTTAAAATTTTTTTTGGCCACTAGATAACATGGGATCTATACTGTCACACACTTTTGAATCCCTTAGGCTATGTCCTCAAGCGAAAAAAATTAAGGAGGGGGAAGGGAAAGGAGGGGAGAGGAAAGATACGGAATGAGGATCGAATCAATCACATGAGGGAGTATTGAAACACAACCTTAGTCACCTTTGGGGCGACCAAAACCCGAACATCTTGATCACTCAATCAAAACCCATCTTGTCAACGCAAGCTCGGCCCGTGCTCCAAATTATCTCCCTTCGGGTCAACCTTCCTCATTCTGAAAATAGGCAAAGAAACGGGTTATTACACCTACGAGTGCACTCTGCATACACGATTCCTCTGTCTACAGACTCTTTAGGTCCCCCAGGTCTACTTTCGTTCCGGGTACGAATCATGCGCTTCCAACAGTACGGGCCCTTGTACTACCTTTCACACTTAATCATACTTGTTCTGGAAATCGTCTCAATCCCCTAAGTCGCCTCACTTCTTTCTAATGGGCATGCGTAGATCATTCATACGAACCTGCACCGAAGTGCCTAACACTCTTCCTAGCCTACCTAGGAATTCCACACCTCATCCATACCAAAAGAACTTCCGCTCATATCGCCAGGTCGTCTCGCGAACGCACAATAATACGTAGCTAAGAAAAAGATACAGTCGAATAAATGACCACACCCTAAAGTCACAACCAAACAGGGAACGACCAGTAAGGCTGAATCAAGAATTCTAAGGCTACCGATCCCACTACGTGCCATCCTAAACCATTCACTTACATCCTAACAATACAAGCATAGGTCCAAGTGGCACATAATAGCAAGCACCGCATAGAAAACATCAATTAAGGCAAAAGGCATACCTACAATCCAGGAAAATTCTATCATGCAATTTCCTGAGTGGATCCTTAGCCTACTTTCTAGCATACAACAACATCAACACATAATATCATGGATATCTTAGGAATTAAACCACTCACTCGAGTTTCGTCCGACTGTACACATCACATTTTGTCTATTTTAAAACCCATTTTATCCATTAAAATCATAAGGCATGTGTTTACACCATGTTTCAAACCCCTAAAAAACAATCAAACAATAACATGCAAAGGAGTCTTCCACATGGTAATCCACCTATTAGTTTGAAAGCAACAGTAACATGCAAAGGAGTCTTCCACATGGTAATCCACCTATCAGTTTGAAAGACTATTGCTGCTACTTATCAGTTCTGGACAATTTTACCCATGGTGGCCTTGGTGTTTCTTATATTGATGGTTTGAAGCTTTTGGAGCTTTTCTCTACATTTTGGCGGCTTTACCATCTTGGAGATCTTGTTTTTCTGATGCTCTTCTTCTTGTGGCGATTTTCCCACCATTGGCGGTTTTACCCTTTTTGGTCTTTTTGTTTTCCTCGCTGCATCCACTCAATTGGTGGGTTTTATTGATGCTTGGTGGTGGCTGAATTTTTGTAGTTGTTGGTTAGTTAATTGCTTTTTGTTTGGTAGTTCATTATATCCCATTTTGGCTTCTTTGTATAGATTCATTATTCGTTAGGCCTGCTTTATAAATTCCCGTTGTACTCTGTTTTTTTTGCTCCAGCTTCCCGTTGGGGGATTCTATAAAGTTTTGTTGTTCAAAAAAAAACCTAACTCCGTAGAGACTTAGTTAAAAAGACGTTTTTTTTGAAAATCGTTTAAGAGATTCCTTAAGTCCTTAGTTTGAGTTTGCAATCACATTCATGTTCATCCAAATCCTTGGAATCACATTCATGTTCATCCAAATCCCATAAACCAAGACTATAATATCAACTTGTAACACCCTAAATTGTGTAATGATTTTTTTCCTTTTCAAAAGTGGTTCAATTACATAAAATGGGTTGAAAAAATAAAATCATTTGACCTGAATTCGCTAATCATATGCGGTATAATCACGTCGTTCTTCGAAAGTTGTTTATCAAAACAGTTACAAACATTATCCAGTGGTAGACTTGAACACCAAAATATCAGACACAGTACAATCACGTCGTGCTCCAAAGCTCAATGCAAAAAGTACCTAAAAACATTTAGGGTAAATGAGTAAGCACAAAGATTAGTGAGTTCCCCAAGATACCATAGATTCCATCACATAATCCAATCCACAACAACATACATTGGCCACCCAGTCGAGCTATCAGAGCACGGTCCCACCCAAAAGGGCTATTAGGGCACCACCCACCCAGTCGGGCTATCAGGGCACGGTCCCACCCTAAAAGGGCTATTAGGGAACTACTCACTCACATGGGCTATCAGACCCCACAGTTGTAAGAACATATCAAACGACTAACATATAGCAGCATAGAAGCCTAAGCATACAGTTTGACCCAACAAGTCCCTAATATCAATCAAAGTCAAATAACGTAAGAAACACTCATTTAAACACGCGATACTACACATAGTAAAGTAAGGCTACCTACTCATGTAACACCACCCTTAGTATAGTGAGAAAACTCACCTGATCCGCAACATCGATCCGCTCGCTTCTAATATCCTTATACGTTAAGCAGCACAAACTCCTAACTTATCACAAAGTCGCAAATCACCAATCTGAACAACTAACAACCGATCCTACAATCCAAATCCCTAATCCCTCCAAGTTGACCCAAAAAGTCAACTGGTTAAAGTCAAAGGTCATCGGTCAATGCCAAATACCGCTGCTATCTCCTCAAGATAGCATCGCTATCACAATTGACGTCTCTACCTCCTTAAGATAGCGGCGCTAAGCCGCTAACTACGAATAGTCCCAAAACTTTATTAAGCACTTATTCCATTCAGCTAGGGGGTCAAGCCCTTCCAGAACTTACCCAAAACGACCATTAACACATAAAGTTGCCACATTTATGGACATATATGATCAATGCATGTCCAAATCTTAGAATCCAAGTCTAAAAGCATGAAACTAACCATGATCATCAAGCAAATCCCTTAAGAGAGCTTGGCTCGCTCCCAAAACTGACTCAAAAAAGGGATGCAGCTAGAGACATAAAGGTTTGACATTTTCCAATTCACACCAAAGACAAGGAAACATAGGGACCAAAAATCCATCTAAAGTCCCCATAATCACTAGAACGACCTTAGAAACACAAAAAGGAAGAAGCTTTATGCTCACAATGTTCCAGAAAATGTAGGTCTTGCTGATTGCTCCTTAAAGAACACCTTTTAGCACCATCACACACCTTCCTTCTCTTCAAACAACCTTCAAGAATAGATAAAAGGGCCAAAAACACCAAAATCAAGCTACGATTAGGTTAGAGACGATTCTAGAGGTTGAAGGAGAGAAAATGACGAGTGTCTAGGGTTTAGAGCCCTTAAATATGGCCCAAACACCGGGCTATAAGGTATTATGCATTTTGCGGCAAATATCTCTGCGATCTCTTAAGATAGCATCGCTATCTCCGCGATCTGGAAAACGCATGTTTCACTATATAGTACCGCTATCTCCATAGATAGTGGCACTATCTTGCAAGGCTTATGCACACAGATGTTGGGTTGGCCTAAACCAGGCATTAGACGAAGGAGTAGCTTTATCGTGATAAGGAATTACGACCGTAAGGATGGGATGCTGGTCAGATGGAGCTGATATGGGAAGTCGACTGGTTGACCCATGGTGTTGTGGGGTGCCGTCTAGGTTCATTCTCAAGGACAAATGTGGTTATGTCTTCTCTCTTTTGGTAAGTTGGTAGTTTAGGTTGAGGATTAGGAGATAGGAAATCGGGGTTTGAAATGTCATATGCAGCCCTATAGGCGGATTGTTACGTGATAGGTGCTATTCTTAGTAGCTTGATCAGTTCTAGTGACTGAGAGGATGAATCAAGGAAGGACTGCGAGTCCAACGGTGATCTAGGCAGAGCGGAGAACCTGAAAGGATGAATCAGGGAAGGACAGTGAGTCCAGTAGTAAGCTAGGCAGAGCGGAGAACCTGAAATGATGAATCGGAGAAGGACTGCGAGTCTAGCTGAAAGCTGGATGGTGTGGAGAACCCGGAGGTCTTTATTTGTGGACGGATCAGGGAACCTGGATGTCCAGCTTGTGAGCCGGACGTGTTAAGAAAAGCCTGAGAGTCCTTAAATGCGATAAGAGAAGGAGTAGCCTGATAGACTGTTTATGCATCGTGCGTTAGGTGTTAGACCCTGATTGTATTGGAACTCCTTGGATAAGGTGCTTATGGGCTAGAAGGTTCACACTTGGAGCTGTGTGGATAGCTCGTCCAGGTTCTGTCATCGGATTCTCTGTCGAGGTGATGCATGCCGGGCGAGGTAACCATGGGAATTTGTAGAAACTTTCAGACGACAGGTGTCTGATGCTTGTAGGATGCGTGAATTAGGATTGAGTTGACCGATGATGATAATCTCGTGCGGCATGGTATGAAGACTGACTGGTTGGTTGGTTGCAACATTGCTTAGGTGGGTGTGTTATGTCTCGTTGATGTGTCAGAACAAGTTCTTTCTGGTATCCGAAGGGTGGTCAGGTGTGGAGCCATCAGTGATGTTATGGACTAGGATGGGAACTAGGCACATCGGCGGGAAGCAAGTAAGAGAGCAGATTTCGGGGACGAAATCAATCCAAGCGGGGGAGAGCTGTAAGACCCTAGTTCCAATTATAAGCAAGGCATGTGAGATCAATGTTCAAAGTTGAAGAAAAGAGGAATTGTCGAGGTCGCGGCGTCACAGGGGAAGGATCGCGATGCAATAGGACCCAAAACTCGATGGACGCGGGGTGCGACGTCGTCGTGACGCGACCAACATAGGATTGTGATGCGATGACGTCTGGGGAGCAAACCCATAGATTTCGGGCCTTGGCCCTGTTTAAAGGATATAAAACCCTAGGAAGCTGTCATAACTCATTCCCCGGCCTCCAGAAACGTCTCTCTCAAAGTTCTAGCCTTTTCTTGGTGTTCTTGGCTCCTTGGACCATTTTGGAGGGTTGCTTGAGGTAGAAGAAGTGTGTGTTGGTGCAATGTTGCATTCTCCAAGCTTGAATCAGCAAGATCTCTCTCTCTCTCTCTCTCTCTCTCTCTCTCTCTCTTGAGTAAGTTATAAAGCTCCTGTATATCGTAGCTTATAAACTAGCTTATAAGCTAGCTTTTGATAAGCTACTTGAGAAAGATTATTGATAAGCTAGTTTTTTTAATAAGCTTATTGATAAGTTAGTTTTTCAGCTAGCACGTCAAACGGACCCTAAGTTAACTTTTTGGTCAAACATGGTTGACCAATTCTTTATATCGTAAATTGCACTTCGGTAAAAGTTGGGAAATGTATTACTTTAAATATACACACAAAAAATGTTATTCGATTCTTTTATAAAAACTCTATCTTATATAAAAATGATATTTCTATAAAATTAAGCATGATGCTTTAACACTTTTGATAATTAATAATTTGTTCTTTCAAAAACCGTAACCTAATATAATAAACAACTTTGGGTAAACACTTGTTAATTTTAAGAAAGAACAATGTGAACATTATCCAAACACTTATCTATGCCGGGATGAAATGGGTCAAATGAGTGGATCACTCATCGCCCAATGTGAATTTTAATGCATAAAACTACATAAACTTCTTGTTGGGAAGAAGGAGGAGTGTTTATTGATTAACTAAGGAGTGGTACAATTTTTCAAGTTCTTGTATGGCTATTTATAGCCAAGTTTATTACCTACCAACTAATTTAAAAACATTTATTTGACTTTGAATACTTCAAACTTCCAGAATTCTAACACAATATGTGGTAAGCACTTATGTAAGCATCTAGAAACCATTTAAATTTCTGAATTATTATTTATCATTTTCCCCCTTAATTCAGAATCTTCAAACCTTCTTGACTCCAATCAAGATTCTCATCTCTTCGTGTTTTGTCTTCGCTAATGCTTTGGTAAGGATATCTGCCTTTTGCTCCTTACTACAAACATGATGTACTGTAATCTCTCCATTTTCAACACATTCTCTAATGAAGTGATAACGTATATCTATATGTTTTCTACGCCCATGGAACACTGGATTCTTCATCAGATCTAATGCTGATTGATTGTCAACAAACAAAGTAACAGGTGGTACCTTTTGTTTTGTTATCTCAGTCAGGAGTCGGCGCAACCAGATACCTTCACAAGCTGCATGAGTTGTAGCCATAAACTCTACTTCACATGAGGACAATGCCACAACTCTCTGTTTCTGAGATGCCCACGCGACCAAATTACCATTCACATAGAATGCCATTCCTCCTGTGCTTTTTCTGTCATTCACATCGTTTGCTAGATCGCTATCTGAGTAACCTATGACGTTTACTCTGCTTTCTCCTTTCGTGTAAGTCAAACCATGATCGAGAGTGCCTTTCACATATCTTAGTATTCCCTTTATTGCTTGTAGATGCTGTTCAGTTGGCTTCTCCATGAACCGACTAACTACTCCGACTGCAAATGAGATATCAGGGCGTGTATGAGTCAAGTATCTTAAACCTCCGACTATACTTCTATACTCGGTGGGGTTCACTAATTCTCCTTCTCCTTCTTTGGTGAGCTTCAGTTTGTGCTCCATTGGACTCTTAGTGGGGTTGCAGTCCATCATTCGAGTCTTCTTTAAGATGCTTTTGGCATAAGCTTCTTGCTTCAGTGTTATACCTGTTTCCTTTTGGCTTACTTCAATTCCCAAATAATAGGTTAGAAGTCCAAGATCACTCATCTCAAACTTGGCTTTCATATCTGTTTTGAAAGCTTGAATACTTTTGTGACAACTTCCAGTTACTAATAAATCATCAACATAAACTCCAATGATTAAGACATTTTCACCTTCCTTCTTCGTATAAACAGAGTATTCTTGAGCACATCTGGCAAACCCCAAGCTTTTCAAATACTTATCTAAGCAAGCATTCCATGCCCTTGGTGCTTGTTTTAGACCGTACAATGCTTTTGATAGCTTGTACACTTTATTGATTTCATCCTTCTTCGTATACCCTTCAGGTTGAGACACGTACACCTCTTCTTCCAGAGTACCGTTCAGAAAAGCTGATTTCACGTCAAGATGATGTACACACCTTCCATTTGAGCCTGCGAGAGCTACGATGACGCGTACGGTTTCGATCCTGGCCACTGGTGCATAGACTTCGTCATAATCAACTCCTCGTTTTTGGACATACCCTTTTGCCACAAGCCTTGCTTTGTACTTCACAATCTTTCCGCTTGGATCTCGTTTCACTTTGTACACCCATTTTAACCCTATAGCTTTGCGATCCTTAGGGAGATCGACCAAACTCCAAGTCTTGTTTCTTCTCAATTGATGCTAATTCAGTATTCATAGCTTCAATCCACACTTTTCTCTTGCTTGCTTTCGTGTACGAGACTGGCTCGTCATCATTGCGAATCATCATTAATTCTTCAATTTCTTCAGTTTGGTCGTATAAGTCTGTGAATAAGCGGAATCGTTTGGGAGCACCACTGCCTGTGGAGCTTGAGGCGGAGCTTGGAGACGGAATTGGGGAATTTTGGGTGATCGGTGAATTGGGTGTATCTGATAAGTTGATGGGTATATTTTGTGAGCTTATCGGGGAGTCTTGTGGAGAGTTTATGGGCTGGAAACTTTCTTCGGTCTGATCACTGTCACTTTGTGGAGACCCAAGATTTTGTTCCGGTGTTCGTGGTTCCGACTCAGATTCTTCATTGTACAAGTCGTCTAGGTTAAAACCTTCGACGGTGAAGCTCACACCTGGTGTGGCTTTAATTTTTGAACTCTTCTCCCACACCCAACCTTCTTGTTCTTCGAAAACCACATCTCTACTCACATATATCTTTCCGGTGTCCGGATCAACCAATCTATATGCCTTTGATCCCTTCTCAACTCCCAGATGAACCAATCGCTTACTCCTTTCATCTAGTTTTGTCAGGTGGCCTTTGGAGACTTTCATATGTGCAACACAACCAAACACCCTAAGATGTTCAACATGTGGCTTTCTCCCTGTCCATATTTCGTATGGAGTTGTGTCTTTCAATGCTTTCGTGTGAGCTCTGTTTAGAACATAAACAGAGTGATTCACAGCTTCACCCCATAACGTGTCTGGCATTTTCATGGTTTTCAAATTACACCTAACCATCTCCAATACCGTTCGATTTCTCCTCTCCACCACCCCATTTTGCTGTGGAGAATATAAGGATGTGTAATGTCTTTCCAACCTTGTTTCCTTGCAGTATGTGGTGAATTCTTTCGACAGAAATTCACCACCACGATCAGTTCTAAAAACTTTCATCTTCTCCCCGGTTTCAACTTCTACTAAGCTCCTGAAGTTCTTAAATACTTGAAGAGCTTCATCTTTTGTCTTTAACAGATAAACCCACATAACTCTGCTATAGTCATCAACTAACAACATAAAGTACCTATTGCCAAATGGTGTAGGGGGTGATACTGGGCCGCATAAATCGCCATGAATTAGTTCAAGCTTCTTCTTTGCTCTATAATTCGTGTGTGTAGGGAATGGACTCCTTGTCTATTTTCCCACGAGGCACCCTTCACAAGGTTGTTGAGGAATGTTTAGTTTTGGCATTCCTTCAACCAGCTTCTTCTCCGCCATGTATTTCATTGAATTAAAATTTATATGACCCATTCTCATATGCCACAACCACGTTGGATCACCTATTCGAGCGGTTACACACATCGAATTGACTTCTTCCAACTCTATCTTGTATAGTCGATTTGGAGATCTTCTAACCTTCATCAACAACTTCCCTATTGTATCACGGACCCATAAGAATGGATCTTTGATCGTGATTTCATCACCACCCTCTGCTAACTGTCCCAAACTTATGATGTTGCTACATAAGTCTGGAATGTAATAGACTTCATTAAGCTTTCGATGTTCACCATTCTTACATTGAAATACGACTGAACCTTTGCCTTCGATCTTTACCTTTGATTCGTTTCCAAACTTCACGTAGCCATGAACAGTCTGATTCAAGTCACGAAACTTATCTTTATCACCGGTCATGTGATTACTGGCTCCTGTGTCGAGATACCAGATACTTGATCGCTTCACCTCATCATCTCGTGTTCTCAACTCTGGGAATACATTTTCTTCATTTAAGAAAACTTCAGCATTGTCAAACGAAGCTAACAATAGTGCTGGCTCATTGACATCTTGTTCGCGAATCAAGTTGTTTTCTTGTCTTCTTTAACGTCTTGGGTTTGTACATTCTGCTGCATAGTGGCCGAATTCTTGACAATTGTAGCACTGGACCCTACTTTTATCTTGATTATTTAAAGTGCTACAGCCTCCATCATTCTGGTAGTGTGATCCACCTCTGCCACGACCACCACGACCACTACTGTTTCCTCCTCTTCCTCTGCCTCTGACTCGTGAACCTCCAAATCCGCCACGATTTGATTTAGATCTGGAGTCACCTTCTCCCTTCTTCTTATTTCTCTCTGACCACTCTTGGTGTGTTAAGAGAAGTTTTCGATCATCACTATCACCATGGCCTCTCATTCGTTCTTCATGTGCTTTGAGCCTTCCGATCACTTCTTCCACGGTCATCTTGTCTAGATCTCCAAATTGCTCAAGTGTTGAGGCGATTTGGAGAAATTTGCTTGGTACTGCCCTTAAAAACTTCTTTACCACATATGACTCCTCCACCGTGTCTCCCAATGCTCGCATGGTACTCACGATATTGTTCACCTTCACAGCGAACTCATCCACTCCTTATGATTCCTTCATGTTCAGTGATTCAAACTCAGCCTTTAGAGTTTGAATTCTAGCGTTCCTCACTCTTTCTTCTCCCATAAACTGTGTCTTCAAGGCTTCCCATGCTTCCTTGGATGTTTTCTTTTCTGCCAATCCAAGTAGCAAATCTTCTGGAATGCTCTGATAGATGGCCGCCAGAGCCATCTTGTCTTTCTTCACATCTACTGCCGTGTTTGTTGTTTGTGGCTCAACAGCATCCCACACACCTTGGGCTTGCATGAACACTTTCATCTTGATCGCCCATGCAGCATAATTCATTCTTGACAACATCGGATAGTGGAGGGTGACCTGTCCATCCTTTTCACCATTGTTTCCTGCCATCTCTTCTCGAGATTGGTACTTGGGCATAAACAATAATATAGCCTTTTTTTTAAAATATAGGGCCAAAAGACAATTTTCTGAAGTTTTAGGAGGTAAAATGAACTTTTTCAGAAGTTTGGGGTTGAAACTGAACTTTTTCGGAAGTTCTGGGGCTAAAATGAACTTTTTTAGAAGTTCTGGGTCTAAAATGAGCTTTTTCAGAAGTTCGGGGGCTAAAATGAACTTTTCGGATTGCTACAGTGACCGGCTGCTACAGTGTCGGATCGGACTGCTACAGTATCGGATCGGGCTGCTACAGTATAGGATCGGACTGCTACAGTATCGGACTGCTACAGTATCGTCTTCTCCGGCGAACTGCTACAGTCTCCGGTGGATACAGTATCGTCTTCTCCGGCGGATTTGGTCACTATTCCGGCCAAGTTTTCCGGTGGTCGAAAAATCACAAAAAAAATATATTCTGAATCTTGGAAACGAGACCTTTCCAATGGTGTGCTCGGAAATTGATTTAGAGACAAAAAAATTTTGACCGAAAAAAAAATGGCTGCCCAGATTTGCTCTGATACCAAATGTTGGGAAGAAGGAGGAGTGTTTATTGATTAACTAAGGAGTGATACAATTTTTCAAGTTCTTGTATGGCTATTTATAGCCAAGTTTATTACCTACCAACTAATTTAAAAACATTTATTTGATTTTGAATACTTCAAACTTCCACAATTCTAACACAATATGTGGTAAGCACTTATGTAAGCATCTAGAAACCATTTAAATTTCTGAATTATTATTTATCACTTCTTTATATCCAGTTATCCACCCCAACCTATCCCGACTAATATTAGAAATTGCTCATTTCCGAATCTAATCTGTCTTGTCCATCTATTTTTAGCACCTCTTAGCTTTTTTCAATATACATATATACACAATTACACATCCAATACATAATCATGCATGTGCTTTGTCGATATTTCTTTTTCATTATTTATATGTGCATATATACACACATGTGCTTTTTGGACATTTCTTTATCGTTTCTTTAATCTTAACCTAAACCACAAGTTTCTGCATCTTATACATATAAAAAACAAAAGTAAACATGACGTCCCACAGAAAAAAAGATGACACTATTACCCCATTAAACACTCTGGAAATCAAATTATCAAGTGTCGTGTATCAGATTCGAACTCAAAACCTCTAACTTTATTTACGTGAAGAAAGTTTCAATCCATTTGTTTAAGCCATTAAATTGCTTGTGAAAATGGCTTCCAAGAAACGTTTGTCCAAGAATCTGTAAAAAGAAAAAGCGAAAGAGATGATTCAAAGACATATCACTTTGAATCTGTAGACAGACACATAACATATAAAAAACCTGTATATATGTGCTCACAGATCGTCAGTTATTTTGGCCGGAGATTATAAAAATGGCGCCAGCGGGATTGCCTCCAGGTTTCAGGTTCCATCCCACCGATGAAGAGCTTGTGAATTACTATCTTAAACGGAAGATACATGGCCAAGAGATTGAATTAGACATCAATCCTGAAGTTGATCTCTATAAATGTGAACCATGGGAGTTAGCAGGTTATTCTTTTTGTCTCTTTACTTATCCATAATAAGAAACCGTTCAGTTAGCAAGTTTTTTTCACACCCTTATTAAGGTTTAGATTCGTTTTCAACTATCTAAAAGTAGCGCTTGCATTGCTAGCCGAAAAAGGTTAAAATTTGCATCATTTATGTAAGATGCATGATCGTTTTGGACTAGAGTGCAATGTGTTAGAAACCATAGAAGAACAAGTAGTATTTAATTTACCTGTAATCTTTTACACCCTAAGCCGGACAAAGGATGATCTACATTAAAGAGAGGGCATCTGTATGCATACCTTTATACAATTTGTTGTTGTGGTGTATAGTGAAGTCTAAAAGACCGAAGGTGTTGTATATATGTTTTTTCTTAATAAACTTAATCATGTAATCAATATGGGTGTTTTAATTATAATTAAATTCAAAAAGAACGGCGTAACAGAAAAAAAAAATGTGTTTTGTTTTCCTGGTTAATTAAGTCCTAACCTCCAAATGTGTTGTCATTTTCTCAAACACTTTTGAAACACTATTTATCTTGACATCGCCGAGACATTATTAATCCTATAAAATGTCTCAACGAATGAAAGTAGTGGGTTTTGTTTGTGTTCCAAGTCTCTAGATCCATAAATGATTGTTGCAATTTGTGATTATATTATGTTTATTAATAATAAATATGTATGACGGGCAGAAAAGTCATTTTTACCAAGTCGAGATCCCGAATGGTACTTTTTTGGACCACGAGACCGAAAATATCCAAACGGTTTCAGGACTAACAGAGCAACCAGGGCCGGATACTGGAAATCAACCGGTAAGGATCGGAGAGTTACAAGCCAAGGTCAGAATCGTGCCATTGGAATGAAAAAAACGTTAGTGTATTACCGTGGGCGGGCTCCTCAAGGTATTAGAACAGATTGGGTCATGCATGAATATCGTCTCGATGATAAAGATTGCCAAGACACTTTGGGTATCCAGGTATCCATTCTTCATCTCACACAAACACTACAAGAAATACCGGTAATACCGGCGACGCCATTAGCGGCGACGTCGGGTATTACCGGCGACATCCGCGATCCGTGGCACTTCCAATCTAAGCCGTACGTGAATTACTTGATCGGACGGTGAAAAAGGAAGCGGGAAAATTTCCCTCCATCGGTGTCGCCGCTAATACCTGTATGTCGCCGCTATTGCTATGTCACGCGGATCGCCATCATAGCCGTCCATTGCTTTACCATCAGACGGTCAACAAAGGAAGCGCGTTTTTAACGCGTCGCCGCTATTGCGTGTGTCGCCGGTAATACCCAATCCCCGTCGCCGCTAAAAGTCTGCGAACAGACTTAGTCTCTCCCAGCAACCATTTCGTCTGTTACGCAACCAAAAAAACCTCTGATTTCCTCTCGATTATTCCGGCGATTTTGTCTCGATTTTCCGACCACCACCACCCCAAAGCAACCCCGGGGTGCTCTCTTTCACTTGTACCGGCGATTTGCCTCTTTTTACCGGCGTTCCCGAGCAATTTCCGGCGACACGTTTTTACCGGCGATTGGCTTCTCTTTTCCGGCGATAGCTTCTCATTTCCGGCAAGTTTTAGTATCTATTGTGTAAGGCTTTGATTATCTACTTGTATTGTTTTAAATTTTGATTTTTAACAAATTTTTTCTCTTTTTAGAACCACCACCACCACCACCAAGAACACCACCGGAGGCTGCCGGAAAAACTCCCCCACTGTCGGCTACCTGCTTCATAAACAACATCTTCCACCCTAAGTATGTGTTTATGATTTTTGCAATTTTGTTTAATGGTCTTAATATGTTAAGTTCTTAATGTGTTAAGTTCTTTAAAAATGACTTATTATAAGCTCTTAATGGTTTATGAAAAAATGTTTAATGGTTTTGATTTGTTTTGGAAGTGATGGTGTTAAGTTCTTAATATGTTAAGAACTTAATTTTTAAGTGATTAATTATTAAATGCTTAACATGGAAAATGATTTGGAATATATAATATGTTTGGAAAATGATTTGGAAATTCTAATATGTTTGGACAATGATTTGAAAAATGTATAATGTGATGGTGTTAAGTTCTTAATGTGTTAAGTACTTAATTTTTAAGTGTTTAATTATTAAGTGCTTAATTTGAAAAATGATTTGGAAAATATAATATGTTTGGGAATATTTTTGATAAGTGCTTAATTTTTAAGAACTTATTTATTAAGAACTTAATGCTTATGTTAAAAACTTAATTGTTAAAAACTTAATTATTAATTATTTGATTTGTTATAAATGTAACGTTTAGATTGTTTTAAATATAACGTTTAAATCGTAATTTTAAAAAATATAATGTTTGGACAATGATTTGGAAAATGTATAATGTGATGGTGTTAAGTTCTTAATGTGTTAAGTACTTAATTTTTAAGTGTTTAATTATTAAGTGCTTAATTTGAAAAATATAATATGTTTGGGAATATTTTTTGATAAGTGCTTAATTTTTAAGAACTTATTTATTAAGAACTTAATGCTTATGTTAAAAACTTAATTGTTAAATACTTAATTATTAATTATTTGATTTGTTATAAATGTAACGTTTAGATTGTTTTAAATATAACGTTTAAATCGTAATTTTAAAAAATATAATGTTTAAATTGTAAATTATAAAAAATATAATGTTTAAATCTTAAAATTAATTATTAAATACTTACTTAATTATTTAAACCATAAAACTTAAACTCTAACCCCTAAGCCGTAAACCCTAAACATAAACTTATTTAACCCATAAAACTTAATCTCAAACCCTAACCCCTAGCCCCGAACCCCTAAACCCTAAATCCTAAACCCTAAACCCTAAACCCTAAACTCTAACCCCTAAACCCTAAACCCTAAACCCTAAACCTAAACACAAACTTATTAAACCATAAAACTTAAACTCTAAACCCTAAACCCTAAACCCTAAACCCTAAACCCTAAACCCTAACCCCTAAACCCTAACCCCTAACCCCTAACCCCTAAACCCTAAACCCTAAACCCTAACCCCAAAACCCTAAACCCTAAACCCTAAACCTAAACACAAACTTATTAAACCATAAAACTTAAACTCTAAACCCTAAACCCTAAACCCTAAACCCTAAACCCTAACCCCTAAACCCTAACCCCTAACCCCTAACCCCTAAACCCTAAACCCTAAACCCTAAACCCTAACCCCTAAACCCTAAACCCTAAACCTAAACACAAACTTATTAAACCATAAAACTTAAACTCTAAACCCTAAACCCTAAACCCTAAACCCTAAACCCTAACCCCTAAACCCTAACCCCTAAACCCTAAACCCTAAACCCTAAACCCTAAACCCTAACCCCTAACCCCAAAACCCTAAACCCTAAACACAAACTTATTTAAACCATACAACTTAAACCCTAAACCCTAAACCATAAACGTTAAACCCTAAACCCTAAACTGTAAACCCTAAACCCTAAACCCTAACCCCTAACCCCTAAACCGTAAACCCTAAATCGTAAATGTTGTAGTGTTTAGGTACTCTGAAACGTAAACTATATGTTTACATTTCTTCGTTTCAATCATCAAAAGCTTAGAAATACCCGCTCGAAATTGATTTAGTAATTAATTTCGAGTTGTCCCCGTTTTGGGACTGCTTTTTGAATGCTTTATCTCATCTAGGATATGAATGTGTATTACATGATTGTTTGTTTAAGAAAAATTTGGTTGTCATTTTCTCTTTGCTCCTCGGGTATATACTTACAAATATACTTGGGAGCTAAGGGGAAATGCTGCCGAATTTTTTTTAAACAAACAGTCATGTAATACACATTCATATATGAGATAAAGTATTCAAAAAGTGGGTGTAGAAGCCTACCTTTGCAAATACTCTATCATCGTTGTCCGATTATCTATTCCCCTTCCGAGGATAGTTTTTGAATTATCCTTTCAGCGATCTAATTGTATAACATATTGTTTCCTATACAAATAATTTATCCTATTTAAACCCTAATAATTGTTCCAGTTGCGTAATGCCTATCGATAAAAGCTGGACTACTAATCCAAAACGTAAGTCACCTGAGTTCGAGCAAGGCCTCGAATCATTTGCCAAGATTTGCCAAGAACATGCCGATAGCAGAGGTTATGTCAGATGTGCGTGTCAAAGATGTCATAACACTAAATTATTGCCTATGCATCTAATGAAACATCATATGCGGGTATTTGGGTTCTCTCGGTTATACAAGACGTGGTGCTATCACGGTGAAACTTCAGATGTGGATGACGTGGCACCAAGGAACGATACAGCTGTGGATGATGTGGCACCAAGGAACGATATGATTGATGTTATTGAAGACGTTATGGAGGAGGTGATGGAAGAGGATAGCAACATCGACGAAGGGAACTTGGATACAGAGAGTATTGGTGTTTGTGATGATTTTGAAGACCTATTAAAGGAAGTCCAATCAGAATTATATCCTGGGTGTGCTAAGTTTTCTTCCCTAGACTTCTTAGCAAAGCTTATGCATATCAAGGTGAATCACAAATGGACTAATAGTTCATTTGATGAACTCCTTGAGTTGTTGCAATCTTCATATCCGGAAGGCAACAAGATCCCATCATCACATTATGTAGCAAAAAAGACACTAAAAAAGATAGGTTTGGGGTACGAGTCGATACATGTGTGCAGAAATGACTGTGCTCTCTTTTGGAAAGAATATAGCTCCTTGCAGAATTGTCCTGTCTGTAACGAGAGCCGGTGGATCAATGAAAAGACAAACGGTAAGAAGATAGCTCACAAGGTGTTACGTTACTTTCCTGTGACCCCCAGACTCCGACGTTTGTACTGTTCAAGGCACACAGCAAAAGATATGATCTGGCACAGTATCGGACGATCAGAAGAAGGCACGATGCGCCATCCTGTTGATGGGTCTTCGTGGAAAGAATTTGATCAAAACTACCCTAACTTCTCGAGGGAACCCCGGAATGTTCGCCTAGGGCTTGCAGCTGATGGTTTTAATCCGTATGGCAACATGAGCTCAGTTCATAGCACGTGGCCGGTTATACTCACGACATACAATTTGCCTCCATGGCTATGCATGAAAGAGACATCATTCATGTTATCCTTGTTGATTCCTGGCCCTAAATCACCTGGGAAGGACATGGATGTTTTTCTTAGGCCGTTGGTGGAAGAGCTCAAGCAGTTGTGGCAGACGGGGGTTCATACTAAAGATGCAGCGACCAACACGTTCTTCACTATGAAGGCGGCATTGTTATGGACGATAAACGACTATCCAGCTCGTAGTAGTTTATCAGGTTGGAGCGGACAAGGCTACAAAGCATGTCCGACTTGCAATGAAGACACTCCTTCCGTTAGTGTAACAAATAAAATCGTATATCTTGGTCATCGTCGATTCTTAGCTGCCAACCATCATTTGAGAAAGAATCTGAACTTTAACGGGAAACAAGAGATGAGGCCCCCTCCGAGACAATTTAGTAATGCAGATATAAAAGCTCAACTAGATCGTCTATTGTTTCGTAAACCAGGCAAGCATCCTGAGTTTGGATTAAAAGAACCCGATAGGCAAGACTTCGAGTTGAATTGGTCCAAACGAAGCATATTTTTTGAACTCGAGTATTGGTCTTCTTTGCAGCTGAAGCACAACCTAGATGTAATGCATGTTGAAAAAAATGTGTGCTGCAGTCTGTTGAGTACGCTTCTAATGAACGACAAGACTAAAGACACCTCTAATGCGCGGTCGGACTTGGAAAAGCTAAATATCCGGAGGCCGCAATGGTTGCGTAAGAGGGGTAAGAAGTTCTTCCGACCACAAGCAAAATACTCATTCACAAGTAAAGATCGAGAGCTTTTTTGTCAATTTGTTAAAGACATTAAACTGCCTGATGGGTTTGGATCCAATATCAGTAGTAAAGTGTCAGATAACAATAAAAACATTACGGCGTTGAAGTCTCATGATTATCATATCATTATGCAACGTTTGATGCCTATTGGAGTACGGGGGTTTTTGAACAAAGATACCTATACACCGATAGTGGACCTTTGCATGTTTTTTAAGCAGCTTTGCTCAAGAACACTGTTGGTGAAGGATATGAAGAAAGCCAAGAACGACGTTATTACAATCTTGTGCAAGTTAGAGTTGATTTACCCTCCAGCCTTTTTTGACATTATGATTCATTTAGTTTTGCATTTACCTGATGAAGCTCTTTGCGGAGGTCCAGTATATATGAGATGGATGTATCCGTTTGAAAGGTATATGAAAAAATTAAAGAACTATGTCAGAAATAAGGCAAGGCCAGAAGGTTGCATGGCTGAAGGTTATGTCGCTGAAGAAGCTCTAACATTTTGTTCAATGTACCTTCGAGATGTCCAGACTCGATTTAATCGCCCCGACAGAAACGAAGATGCTGTTGTTGAAAAATCAAAGTTCTGGGGGTTTGAGTCTAAATGTCGCCCGACTAGCGCAAGGCGAAACAAACATCTTGATCCAATCGAAAAACAAAACATTGAATGGTTTGTACTAGACAACTATGCAGCAGTCAGAGAGTATATGAAGTAAGCGTTTCTATCTTTAATTTTTTATTATATGTTAACTATATATTTCCATCATATCTTATTATATATTTTTCTCATCAATGTAGAGAATTCGAATCCGAACATCCTGGAAATGATATTAAAACCAATTTTCCTAATTGGTTTCTTCAGAAGGTCTACTCGATGAAAACAGAAAATTCCCCGGAATTCCACGAAGAGTTGTCAGCTCTTTCAATGGGTGTGGGAATAAATGCCTCTACTTATACTGCTTGCATAGTCAACGGTGTTAGGTTTATGGTACTTGGTCGTGACGCACAACGAAGAACGCAAAACTCTGGGGTGCTAGCGGTCGGCGAGAACGGTGAAAAATATTATGGCCAATTAGAAGAAATTATTGAGGTGCAATATACGTATGAGTTTTCGGCTGTACTATTTCGCTGCAAGTGGTTTGATACTCGAACAGAAAATAATATCACCAGTATCAACACAGAACGTGAAATATACAAAAATGAACAACTCATATTTGCATCCCAAGCCAAACAAGTATTTTTTATCCGAGAACCTTCTCGAAGAAACCAAAACAATCATCCTTGGTGGGTCGTCGAGGAGGTCAACCATCGAAAAATTTGGGATGTTCACAACGGTGTCCCAAATGATGACATCGTCTTAGCCGAAAATGTCGACGTTGTTCATAACCCCTCTTCATCTAATTGTGGTATTGTAATCGATTTGAGTCAATACTTTCAAAACATTGCTAATTATGATACCGGTGACGACTCTGATACTGAAGTTGATCCGCCAACGGTTACTGTCAATAGAGTGATTGATTGCGAGTTTGATAATGCTGATACTGATTATGATACAGAGTCTGCTTATGACACTGAAGTATCCGAGGGTGAAGAAGATCATTAAAACAATTGTAATTTATTTATGTGTTAGGATATGACATCGTTTTGGATGATGCTACTTTTTATCATGGCCGATGTAATGGGCCATGGTGGAGATGGGGCCGGGGATCCACCACTTCCGCCTTGGAGAGGCGCGGGTCTACATGAGATGGACGGTAAGTGTTATTATAATTTTTTAATTTATTGTATTTATTCATTTATTATAACAATCGTGACTAATATTTTTAAATTTATATAACAGGTGTACCGGCAAGAAGAAAAACGAGAGGTAAAGCTAAAAACCTTGAACTGCAACGACATCGCGATAAGACAGGGCAAAAATTTACATTGGAGTTTGATAGAGCGACTACGTATACCCCGGTTGGTAGACCGTATGACCTCCTTGTTCGTGAGGTGGGGATATACATGTGGAATAACATGTCCTTTGATCGAAAAGATTGGAACACTGTTACTAGAGCCGAGAAGGATGCATTAGTACAGCATCTCAAGGTAAATTATTTATATAACTTTATTTTTGTATGTTATTTATTTATTTATTTATTTATTTTTACTTGACTAAGTTATTTTCAATTTGTAGAGGAACTTCGATTTTGATGCGATTGAGGATGATTGCGAGCGTATGCATTTGAAGGGTGGTGTTGATGCGGTGCTGATGAAGCGGTATAGGGACCGGAAAAGTGATGCAAAAGTTAAGTTTGATGAGGCAGGAGGATATAATGATATAGACAGGGCTAGAGCTCACCCCCCCGAGGGTATGCTTCTTCAAAATTGGAACAAAACTATAGACTTATTTTGCACACCAGAATATCGACGGCGATCTGATGCTAACAAAGGAACCCGTCAAAAACAACAATACACCAACCGTGGGGGGACAAGCACATATACCAACGCTTGTTTCAAATCGGTAATGCTTTGTATATATATTACCGCTTGTTTCAAATCGATAATGCTTTGTTTCAAATCTAATTTTTTATTGTTAAACAGGGTAGAAAGAAAATCGAACAATTCAAAAAGGCTCACACCCGCAAAGATGGGACATGGGACAGTGATCTGGCTTATCAACAATATGTAAGTGTTTATACAAAAAAATTAGTTCAACATCATTATTATATTTAATATATGTAAAATGCTAACTTTTTATTTATTTATGTAAAATGCAGATTGAGTTGGAACGTGAGTTTGAGTTATTAAACGATCCCTCCCCGGAACCCGCGAAGGAAGTTGGGGTATTTGAAAAGGTGTTGGGTTCTCGCCGTGGACATTACAAAGGGATTGGCCGTAAACCTCCTGTGACTCCGACAATACCGCCTCATTTTGATGTAGGACAACCTTCCCAAGAAGCACCTACAAAGGTAAATATTAATTGTTAACTACTTCATTGTTAAATAATTAATTTGTTTTTAACTAATAATATACATTTTTATTTTTTTGAAGGATGCGCTTGCGCAGATGCTTGAGGATCCAAGACACAGAGATGCGTTGGCAGAATTTTTACGTACGTACACGACAGGGCACGGTGGTGGAACGAGCAAGGGTGTCGGGGATACCTAAGGTGATGAAAGCGATCAAGATGATCAAGACGACGACTTAGAGTAGTTTCTTATTTTTGTTGTTTAACTATGTTAATTTGTGTAAAGAAAATTATGTCTTAGATTTTAGTATTTGTTTGGAATTGTTTATCGCCTACGTTGCTTCATTTATTAAAATTTTGATATTATATTAAAAGTATTCATAATTCTAAAAAATATAATATAATAATAATAATAATAATAATAATAATAATAATAATTTAAAAATATAATAAAAAATAACCTTTACCGGCGACATGTATTCTCTTTAGCGGCGACGCCTTTGCCGGTGACACGTCATCACCGGAAACTGAGCCAACTATTAGCAGCGACGTCTTTACCGGCGATAACCGTCATTTGCGGCGACAACTATTACCGGCGACGCAATAGCGGCGACAGAAAGGCATTAGCGACGAACTATTAGCGGCGACTCAACAGCGGCGACATGTCGCCGGTAAACGTATTAGCGGCGACATGTATTCTCTTTAGCGGCGACATTTGTCGCCGGTAATAACCCCTTTCCATTATTTATATGTGCATATATACACACATGTGCTTTTTGGACATTTCTTTATCGTTTCTTTAATCTTAACCTAAACCACAAGTTTCTGCATCTTATACATATAAAAAACAAAAGTAAACATGACGTCCCACAGAAAAAAAGATGACACTATTACCCCATTAAACACTCTGGAAATCAAATTATCAAGTGTCGTGTATCAGATTCGAACTCAAAACCTCTAACTTTATTTACGTGAAGAAAGTTTCAATCCATTTGTTTAAGCCATTAAATTGCTTGTGAAAATGGCTTCCAAGAAACGTTTGTCCAAGAATCTGTAAAAAGAAAAAGCGAAAGAGATGATTCAAAGACATATCACTTTGAATCTGTAGACAGACACATAACATATAAAAAACCTGTATATATGTGCTCACAGATCGTCAGTTATTTTGGCCGGAGATTATAAAAATGGCGCCAGCGGGATTGCCTCCAGGTTTCAGGTTCCATCCCACCGATGAAGAGCTTGTGAATTACTATCTTAAACGGAAGATACATGGCCAAGAGATTGAATTAGACATCATTCCTGAAGTTGATCTCTATAAATGTGAACCATGGGAGTTAGCAGGTTATTCTTTTTGTCTCTTTACTTATCCATAATAAGAAACCGTTCAGTTAGCAAGTTTTTTTCACACCCTTATTAAGGTTTAGATTCGTTTTCAACTATCTAAAAGTAGCGCTTGCATTGCTAGCCGAAAAAGGTTAAAATTTGCATCATTTATGTAAGATGCATGATCGTTTTGGACTAGAGTGCAATGTGTTAGAAACCATAGAAGAACAAGTAGTATTTAATTTACCTGTAATCTTTTACACCCTAAGCCGGACAAAGGATGATCTACATTAAAGAGAGGGCATCTGTATGCATACCTTTATACAATTTGTTGTTGTGGTGTATAGTGAAGTCTAAAAGACCGAAGGTGTTGTATATATGTTTTTTCTTAATAAACTTAATCATGTAATCAATATGGGTGTTTTAATTATAATTAAATTCAAAAAGAACGGCGTAACAGAAAAAAAAAAATGTGTTTTGTTTTCCTGGTTAATTAAGTCCTAACCTCCAAATGTGTTGTCATTTTCTCAAACACTTTTGAAACACTATTTATCTTGACATCGCCGAGACATTATTAATCCTATAAAATGTCTCAACGAATGAAAGTAGTGGGTTTTGTTTGTGTTCCAAGTCTCTAGATCCATAAATGATTGTTGCAATTTGTGATTATATTATGTTTATTAATAATAAATATGTATGACGGGCAGAAAAGTCATTTTTACCAAGTCGAGATCCCGAATGGTACTTTTTTGGACCACGAGACCGAAAATATCCAAACGGTTTCAGGACTAACAGAGCAACCAGGGCCGGATACTGGAAATCAACCGGTAAGGATCGGAGAGTTACAAGCCAAGGTCAGAATCGTGCCATTGGAATGAAAAAAACGTTAGTGTATTACCGTGGGCGGGCTCCTCAAGGTATTAGAACAGATTGGGTCATGCATGAATATCGTCTCGATGATAAAGATTGCCAAGACACTTTGGGTATCCAGGTATCCATTCTTCATCTCACACAAAGCTTTGTCAAATAAATAGCTATAACATAAGGATTAAAATGATAATAGTTGTACATTCTATTTTAACTTTCAAAAATTAGTTATGTTGCAACCATTTTTCTCAAAATCTTGAAATTTTAGTTCTAAAGTATCAGAGAAGCATAATTGTATTTGTCAAAGACTGCAACACATGTCCCCTTATCTATATTGTTATTCTAATTATATATATATATATATATATATATATATATATATATATATATATATATATATATATATATATATATATATATATATATATATATATATATATATTCGTTGCTTGTGATGGTGATGAATCATAGATATCCCCGATTGCAAAGCAAAGGTCTCAAATTACTTTTTTCTTTTACTCTAATCGGACAAAAGTATAATCTCCCCATGACTACTCATGATAAAGTGAAAATATATATTTACTGATTTCCCTTTTTTTTCCATTATTATCATTACCAAACGTCTAAATTTAGAGATATAATTATTGTCATTGTATACAGGACTCTTATGCATTGTGTCGTGTTTTTAAGAAAAATGGAGTGTGTGTTGAACTTGAAGATAATGGACATACAAGCATGTCAATATCACAGTATTCTCCAACAGTTACCAATGATTATGAAACAATGTCGCCAGATGTTCCTGTCGCATCATCGTCGTGTTTGGATGAAGACGATAAAGACGATTCTTGGATGCAGTTCATTACAGACGATCCATGGTGTTCACCAAATAGTCCACATGCGTCATTAACAAACTAAACACAATTAAACCATTTGTATCAAATAATTATAAAAGTAAAGATAAATATTTGACACGTGTATTATTGATAAATGTAAGTTTTGGTCATTGAATTATAAAGTTTTTTTTTTTTTTGTCGTTACACCTTATGATGTATGGTCGCTATTGACCCACATATCCTATTTTCCGATCTTAAAGATGATTTGACTGGTTTGCCCTTATAGAAAAAAAAAAATCGCGTCAATGCATTGAAGACAACTGTGTTTAAAAATGTTCTTTTCACAAAGAAAACGGGGTAGATATAATGTTTATAACATGAGGTATGATAAATAACCTGCTAATGATAAAGAGGTCAAAAGATTATATAAGGGTTATCATGATAAAAGTTTGTGTGTTTTGGACTTATTTGCCGAATCATTACTTTATCTTTTTTAAACAAAAATCACAAGATATTGGTAGATATTGGTAATTATTTATATGTTTAAGATTTCAACCGCTAAAAAACTCTTCAACCGCTCATGTATTATTTGAAAATAATAGCGTCTCTTTCAAAAATACGATCAAAATTTTTAAAAAAATTTAAAACCGGCTACTCCTTGTAATATACCTTATTATTTTAATATAATATTATCTTATTTTATTTCATTGACACAAGGGTTATTTATCTTAATGTAATTTTATAGGAAAATGACTATGAAGGTAATAGTCTATTGATTTTATTCGTATTTAGTTTTTTTAGAATGGAAAATTTAATCTAATCCTTAAATAGACCTCATTTCACTTAAGTCTCTTACGATACTTGAACTCTAGATTTTATATAGAGAGGACAACACTTAATACGCTAGACTAGAAGCCCTTTCGAGTCCACACTTAGTCAACTTCTTCTTTTTCACATTATAGATCACCGAATTTGTTACAAGTGTTCATATTATACCATTACGGCCTGCAATAACGGTCGCAGTGATATAATGCAAACACTTCAACAAGTTCGATTATTAATTGTGTACAAAAATTAAAAAGAACTAAATGTGAAAAAAAATCAATAGATCGTTACCCTTCCAAATTGTTTTTCAATATTTTTTCTAATTTTTCTTTTTCTCTTTTTCTCTTTTACAAATGACAAAGACGGGTTTCCAGTGCGGATCCAAGACAAAGATGAAGGGGATCCATTAGCAATTTATTTGAGTTTTTTAGAGTTTATAAATTGTTAATGGATGCTCTTCATCTTTGTCATTGATCTGCATCGTCCACCCATCTTTGTGATTTGTATAGTTTTGATATAATATGTTAAAACTAGGATATTTATTTTACTAATATGAATATACATCATCTGTTGAGCAAATGTGGAGCTTAATCCGAACCGGAGGAAGATCCAAGACAACCAAAGTGACACAGTTGTCTGAAGCAACCAGAAAACATAGACGAGACTAAGTTAGTGATGTTAAGGTGTGTATCTCAGACAAGTCTCCAAACCTTCAGTCTAGTAGGAGTCCTTTGCTCCGGTCAGATCAACCATGGCGGATCCGAAATAAGAAGGAGGTAATCCTTCAAAAGATCAACAAAAGATTGAAACCAAAGGCATGAAGATCAGTAGGACTGAAGTTGTTTCTTTGTCCGGATCAGGAGTCATGTCCTTGGTTGTAAGGCAAACAACGAAGGAATACAAGATTGACAATAGAAGTCAGTTGGTGACAGACTTGTTACCAGACTAAAGGATTGTGACAAATAAATAAAATCATCCGGACCGAATAGCGATATCCGAGGAAGCCTTTCGTCAGTGTCTCATGCGGATCGTAGTTCATCGTGACAGCAATAACTTGTGATATCGTCACAAGAATGAGCGCATCAACAGTAGGAGAAGATGAATCTACAGTATCCTCTAACCGAAAAAAAGTCCGGAAGAATAAGTTCTTTCTTGAAGGAAGAGTTGGCCCTTGTACGAAGTATAGTTCGATAGAAATGCAGAAGCACAAGTTGGATTGTTACAGTCTCGTTCGAAGGGAAGATCTCGACCAAAGACCAATGGGGTTCTTCAACCGAAGGTGAGGCCTTGGTTGGACCCAGTATTGGTATTGTCACATCTCTGGTCAGAAGAATCTTGGGAACACGCGAAAAACAGTATTTATACATAGTGAGCATGATGTTGTCACTTTATCAGTCTACAAAATGACAAGGTGCAGGGCTAGTTTGTCCTTTTAATCTTTCCCGCCCAAGACTTGCGTGTTCAGCCTTCCATATCTCACTATTTATACAATCTCATTTCTATGCTTTGTAATATGTCTAATATATAAAAGATATGACTGTAGTCATAGATTCTCTCTTGTAAATCATTGAAGTTTATCAATGAAGTTTATCTTAGTTCTCACAGTGGACGTAGCTCAACTAGCTGTTGGGTGAACCACTTTATATCCTTGTGTTTCTCATTCTTAACTTTTTGTATTACCCATTAGCCTTGATAGTTGAGGAACGTTTGTCGAAGTACTTGGACGTGTTCGTTGGTGCTTTCCGCTGCCCAACAAACTGATATCAGAGCTTCATGGTTGAAGTCGAGAGGTCCAAGATCGACAAACAATAGTTCATGACTTTGACTCTTGGGGTATGCAGACGTAAGATTGACCCTGTCAAATCTACTACACATGTCAATGGTTTGAATAACCTGGAGATGTGGCAATGGTGGAGGAAGAACCAAGTTGAAGAGAGAACAGATCTAGAGGCGGGTCTGACATCACCTGTAATACGGAGAGAGAACTGTCGTTACAGTGATCCGTGCTCCAGTTTCCAACCTGGAACGGACGAAGAGAGATGGGAACACGTCGTTATCCCTACGGCAACACGTCGCATACTCTCACAACATTCTACTTTCAAATTTGTTTCTATCTTAGCATCCTACATTCATGGTCCCCTCGCAGCCATTTAGATTATATTGAAGGGTTTTCTATGCAAATAATGAACAAATAAAATACTTATGGTTCACATGCAACCCTAAAAGATCTATGTTTTCTTCTATGAAGATTATGAACTAAAACCTAAGGGAAACATTTTAATTCTAATGGTCAAATTGAGAATACCAACCTTTTGATCTTATGATTCTGAAGCAAGCAGCAAAGGAATCCTGCCTCAAATGCAAGTCACACCCAAAGCAATGGAGAATACAATCCAGCAGAGTAATCTTAGTGAAAATTGGCGCAGGATTAGGGTTCCCAGGGGATCCCTATTTATAGATCTCAGGTGGTACAGCTTGAAACCCTAGAGCCCATCTTTGGTAAGCCTTTTACCAATTGGGCAAGGCTTTCTCTAAACCCTAATTAGGGTTTCGAGATTTATGGTGCCCACACCATAAACTCGCCACTTTCCACCCTTGTACACTGGCCAGTCAATATTCAACTATTGAATAATTACAGAACCAGTCACTGCACTTTTAATTAATTAATTTAATCACTAAATTAAATCCAATTAATTCTAGATTAAATCTTAATTAATTATTATAGTTTCTAATTAATATATTAACACTTAAATATATTAATAAACCATTTAATTAATTCTATTGATTTATTAAACAATTAATAAATCAAACTTTTACTCTACTGAACTCTATCCTAACCTCCGGCTATGAGGGCAACCCAAATGGACTTATGCTTCAATTTATAAGATAAACACAATTATAAGTCATGGCTTAGACACCTAATCCAACAGTCTCCCACTTGGATAAGTCTATGACTTTAATTGTCCTTTCACCTTCTGATTAATATCAGTTTCCTAGAAACTGTTTCTGAACTCTGACCCAGTCAGTTCTATCCAAAGATAAGTGATCATATGATCCTCCGTTCAACAAGATATTTTCGGACATGAGACATGGATTGAGAACAATCTCTGTGCGATACTCTGTTTCCCGATTTCCGATTCTGCTTATGACTTTAGGACTTCTAATTGAACACATTAATTTAGTCCAGGCTGGCCAGCACTTTAGTCAACTTCAAAATCATCGAGCGGCCTACAGATATTTGTTTCCCATCAAGGTCAAGGAACGAATAAGCTTTGACTCTATGCTTGTGTCTTTTACTTGTCAAAATCGTACACAACAATGTGTTTTATAACATCGAGTTACCGATGCGTTTTCGCATTATCAATGCATAACCGACTCGTAAATTTCAACTCATATGTCTCCGCTTCAAGATCATAAGATATTATCGTCTCAACATTTCTTGTGATGTAATCCATGAAGCAATCTATTGAGCGCAGGCTTATCCAATACGCAAATCTCGATTTCTAAGTACTCGTGAACGTCGTAGCAGCCTTGCTGCAATGTCTAACTCCTTAGACAATCTACAAACCAATTCACGACAGTCTTCGTTCAAACTTACTTCCTAAAAGTATGAGCGACTGTGGACGTTTGAATAATCAAATTATTCGGGAAGTGAAACATGCAAAAACGAAACTAAAAATCTGACTGGCAGCTACTATTGCCTAATCACCAAGTCTCCACGAGGTAATCACCAAGTCGGATTTTTCATAAAACTATTATCGGTTTCTAGATTCCTATTAAACTTTTAATTCATGTTATGTATCTATATCTATATGACTTTTCACTCTTCCTATGTATCCAAATGTCTCACATTGATACACTTTGTCTAATCGAACATTCATCCGATGATATTTCAATTCATTCATATACTGTCATTCTCACTTGCATCTCCATTCTGTGTACTATGACTTTCCATGGTTCTTGGGATCTTTAGTCTACATGACTGCACCCTAAGACTATTTCGAGGTGTTACGATGTGCCGGTGAACCACACGCGCTCCATCGGAATACCAACGAAATTCTTTAACCATTAAGCCCTTTTACTTATTTGAAACTCCTTTCAAATTATTATTAACATTCACCCCAATGATTTCTCACATATGTACAGAATCCACTAAGTATTCCCAGCCATGTCATATCCTGAAACTGACTCACTATGTTGTGAGCATGAAGTCATCAGAACATGTTCATGACACATCTGATCGATCCAAGAAACTCGTGGGATTCGATCTAGTCCTATTCCAAACTCTTTTGGAATCTTAGGATTATTTATAATCCCTGTGTCACGACTTTCAGTAACTATTTCCTTTCGGAGACTTTTCTCATGCATCTTGATTCTTATCAAGATCATGCTTACTATGGCTAGGTCTCTACTGACTGCAACATCTATTTGATAGATGTTTATGGATCATGTGAGTATTTTACACCTTCTTTACATCCCTCATGTCAAATCATCACACTTTGCAATGATAGGAAACTCGTTTCCTGGTGCTATGTATCTTGAATCTCATCAAAATCATCTTGGCAGAGTTTCGATCTATAGATGTTTGCAACCACCTGAGTATGTTGTATCTCTATTAATTTTTTCATAGTGATCCGTCTCTTAACACCAATTCATTACACTTTGTAATGGAAAGAGACGTTTCCTAGAAACAGTATGTAACACACATATGGAGATAGTAGATAACAGCGACACTCCCACTGGCTTTGACACGGTTATGGACTCTTCACAAAATCCAGAACTTTTGGCACATTTTGAGAATCCAAACCTTTCTGACATCTTAATGGAAATCTTTCAACGCTTCTCAAAATCCAATCCTTTGGCATATTTTGAGAATCTGAAAATCCTTTCTTGCGAGATGCCCGTGGGGGTAATCCCGGGCCCATGTACCTTTGTTTTGCATACTCTTTGTGAGTCCCTATTAGTGTGCCGGTGATCCACACGCGCTCCACTAATGACTTACAATGTGCCATGCAATATCCTTTCGGATTTCATCTTCTATTGAGAGTGCTTCTCCCGGAATCAATTACTTGACTCTGGGTATCGTCTCACTCAACCAAATGTTCTGGAGGTACGTTTCTGTTCATGCTGCTTTCTTTTGATGATTCAATTACTCCTACTGGTTTTTAGACCAGGTGTAAAAATCAATCAAAATGCCACATGGACTGTATCTCGTCCTAAGGTTCTCTTAATTGGCAGCAACCGGGCTCACCAATGCTTCCAAGTAGTCGGATTGTAAATCCGTACCAACCATAGTGTTTCACCCATATTCGGTATGTCATCCCAATCATAACTACTTATGATGGTGATCAGTACTACTGGTCAAGAGAGGATTATGTCAGTGTTGAAATATAAATCTGATTTCTGCTATAAGCCTAGTGATGACTAAAGATTCTTTCACTTGGCTATTTCTGAACTCATTCAGGACTGTCCCAACTCCTACTGTTTCCTTAGAACATGAGTTCTTTCTAAAAGAGCTCTTCTTTTCCAGGTACAGCGGGATAGCCAGTGAAATGACATTTCTGATCAGGTTTAGGCTAGTCATGAGGTTCGGACGAACACTACAAGACCCTGGACTTTCAATGTACATGTGGGACAATCCCAGCTTTACATTTCAGACAGTGTCTGCAAAACCTACATAGTCGAAGGATGTGGTTGGAATGTGGTTTTATGGTCTGACTGGTATAGTATTCAATTTATCGGAAACTAATTAACAATGTATTTCATATATCAAGGATCGAACTGTTTCGACCAACGCTCCATCATCTTCCGTAAGACACATTATAACTATTATGTTCTTGGAAGAGAACGAACCGTGAAACATTTTCCCAGTTTATGTTGTCACTTAGGCTCTGTGGATCTTGTACTTCCTTTGAAGTCCTTGAACTGTTCAAGGTTTCAATTCAATCTCTTATTCTGATAAGCGTAGCCATATTCGTCATACCTAATGACAAATATTGCGAAGTACAAACAATTGTGTTCTATTTGAAGATTCGAGCAACACACAACAACTGATATGTTCGTTACTCCTAATCTCAATCTCTTTTACATCTCTATGTAAACTTATGACTTTGTTAATTCTGTTCAAGACTTGCAATCTTCAGTTGACTCTAAGTCAACTGATTCCAAAATCCTATCCTTTGGATCTTTGGGTGATTTATTTCTTGCCACATGTGCTTTATAAAGAACTTAATCATCATCTGACTCTAAGTCAAATGATTCCAAAGTCATGTCCAACTGGATCTTTGGTTGATTCATTTCTTGACACATTAAGAACTCAACTCATCAAGTGACCCTAAGTCAAGTGATTCCAAAGTCCTGTCCAACTAGACCTTTGGTTGAATCGATTCTTATAACATTTATCTTAACAATCATAAGGGATACAATTCCTAAAATCCAAACACTTTGGATGCATTCAACATTCAAGTTATTACTAATCATGCATTCAACACATTCATATAACATTTCAAGAATAATTTCATACAATAGGTGTTAAAAGAAAAACGACAATTTTATTAAAACAAAAATCCTTGAACAATGTACTATATGATAGACAATGTCTTACGCATCTAAAAGCTAATAACAATATTTCAATATCTAACTAAACTTCAAAACTGCATGAGCCGGAAATCCAATCCAAATGTTCTCCTATGCTCCAAAGTCTCGTACCCTACTGATTCCCTGCATACAAACCAAAATGTGACTATCACATTATGTATCAAGGAATTATGGAACAGGAGTTTTGAGGTTTTTAGATATACCTGAGCTTTCAAAATATTTTGACCTTGGAGCGTCTTCCAATCTTTCCGCGACTATATCTAATTCTGTGGATTCCCAGTTCAAGACTTGTCCAGATGATCTGGATCGTTTCTTGCTGCGTCTTTTCACTGGACTTGATCCAGAAGTAGTTGAACCATTGGACCTATGCCTATCCAAGAGTGACTCGTATAAAGTCAATAGTGGACGCATTTCCATAAGAGTCTTTTTCTGGTCTTCCTTTCTGTACGTCTGAATGAATAGATCGTACTTACTAGTCAACGAAGCGAGTAGAATGTTTACACTCATCTCTTGACTCATGGAATAACCAAGTTTGTACAATTCGCCTATGTAAGCTTCTATCTGAAGGACATGCGAATCGATGCTACTTCCTTCTTTTAGCTTGTACTCTGCAAGTTTTTTGAAGATCCTAGCTCATTCCTCTTTAATTGGTTTTTGGAACCTTTCCTCAACCGATAGCATTAACTCATATGGCCCCAAGGATTCAAAATCCTTTGCGGAACTTGGGGTCAATGGTCAATAGCATGAGGTCACGAATCTTTTCGGATTCATCAACTAAGAAGTCATGCTTATCACAAAAACTCTTTATGATGACTCGTTCCTGTGGAACCGGGATCGGATACTCGGTGAGATGAAGCTTGCCAGCAATAACGAGAACCAGTCTACAATTACGAAGCCATTCCTTACAGTTAAGGCCAGTCAGCCTTTCCATATTTAGCAGGTGCTTTCTGATGCTCTTATAATGGTCATTAAGGTAGATAATACACTTACTAATTTCATCTTATGAAATTCCTAGATCTGTTGAGACTCATTGAACTATTCAGTGGCATGTTTAGTCTCGGATGTGCCCTACTGTTTGTGACTGGGATGTCGAGGATCACAAACCGGGTGTGAATAACCATGCAAGTTAGCTTGGTACTCTCGAAGTCAATTACCATCTCTAATTGACGTGCCGGTTAACCACACACGCTCCATCAATAATGGTAAAATCAAGAAACCCATAGCAACTCTTTGTGAACCCCTATTGGTGTGCCGGTTAACCACATACGCTCCACCAATGTTTCACAAGGCGCAATGTCCAACTTCATGGATTAGCAACAATTCACATGTTTAACCTAAAGTAACTAGATTGGGATTTTGTTTAAGGTTCTAGTACTTTCAATTATAGCATTATACTTTTAAGAGGCTTAGCGGTTCCATCAAACCCGTTCGGCTAACAACACTCGACTGACCAGGAGAGCGGTAGGTAAGAGTGGATACCCATTAGACCACCATTTTATAGGCAGTCGCCTTATACCCTCTTTATAGGACAGTTTTGTGAATGATGCCTACTAACGGTAAGACTAACTAATTTATCTTATACATAAATATTAACTTTTAATTATAAATATAAAAGATATATTTTAATCTTATTAAAATATTTCAGAATTAATTTTCTCATAATTTTCGAGAATTTCTATCTAATTTTCGAGAATTTTAATTAATTCTTTAAGCTGATTTAATTGATCTTTTAATTAACAATTAATTAAACTAATTAAATCTAAGATAGATTTCATAAATTAATCAAATTAATTTTCTATCTAATAACCCTTGTTGGTCGAAAAAAGCATGCAAGGTTATTAGGGTTCTAGTTATTCAATTAAGGAAACTACCAAAAATAACAACCAATTAAACAAGGCAAGCAAGGGGGGACCAAAAGGGAGTTGGCGGATAGGGTTAGGAAACCCTAGCCTTGGCATCGATTTTAGGCCTCTTCCAAGAGGTGTTCATCGCAAAAACACCCAGGGCAAAAACAGTTCATGCAGTTTATATCAAACACAAGAAAACAAGCCTATGCTCTGATACCACTGAAGGGTTTTCTATGCAATCAATGAACATGCAACCCTAAAAGATCTATGCTTTCTTCTATGAAGATTATGAACTAAAACCTAAGGGAAACATTTTAATTCTAATGATCAAATTGAGAATACCAACATTTTGATCTTATGATTCTGAAGCAAGCAGCAAAGGAATCCTGCCTCAAATGCAAGTCACACCCAAAGCAATGGAGAAGACAATCCAGTAGAGTAATCTTAGTGAAAGTTGGCACAGGATTAGGGTTCCCAGGGGATCCCTATTTATATATCTCAAGTGGTACAGCTTGAAACCCTAGAGCCCATCTTTGGTAAGCGTTTTACCAATTGGGCAAGGCTTTCTCTAAATCCTAATTAGGGTTTCGATATTTATGGTGCCCACACCATAAACTCGCCACTTTCCACCCTTGTACACTGGCCAGTCAATATTCAACTATTGAATAATTACAGAACCAGTCCCTGCACATTTAATTAATTAATTTAATCACTAAATTAAATCCAATTAATTCTAGATTAAATCTTAATTAATTATTATAGTTTCTAATTAATATATTAACACTTAAAGATATTAATAAACCATTTAATTAATTCTATTGATTTATTAAACAATTAATAAATCAACATTTTACTCTACTGAACTCTATCCTAACCTCCAGCTATGAGGGCAACACAAATGGACTTATGCTTCAATTTATAAGATAAACACAATTATAAGTCATGGCTTAGACACCTAATCCAACAAATATGTCATGTAAATTTCTCAGATTCAGTTTTTCCCAAATTTTCCTGCTTAAATCCAGATCTTATATCCAATACTAAAATCCCCCTTACAATGCAATCTCAATACCATTTATCCACATCATTTATTTGTAACTATAACTATATTTCAAATATTTACGTGCCAAAATATGGTGTTACATATGCAATGCATCAGTTAAGTCTTAATAGTGACATTTGCAACACATACATATTGCATAACAATACTATTTGGACTCATAAACATTTATTTATGCAATGTCATTTGTAAATCAACGGGTATAGCATATACTAGTGAAAACATTCAATCAAGTCATTTCAAAAACATATATAGTGGAAACATTTCATTTCATATCATAAAACATATGATTTCATTCCATATATCATATTAAAAAATCTAGACATACTCACCTTAGTAGCTAGGTTTGTCTAGCTGCACTAATCCATTTGCTCTTGACCTTGACCATTTCTAAACACATTTCAATCTCTATAAGATTAATCCATGAAAAGATAAGTCAAATAATGTTACATGATCAAGGAATGACTATGTTAATATATTCATTCTAACATTATTCCAACTTCATTTCAATAGTTAAGTATGCTTCATAAATCATAATAATCATTTTGGACATTTTTACCCATTTGTCCCACTTTTGACCAATTAATGACTTTCTCACACAAGTGTGTTTAATCTATATTATATATGATCCAAACATGTCCAAGTAATGTATGAAACATGTTTAAAGGTTCATAGGACCTTTCAAACCAATTTTTGTTTCAACACTTTTTGACACTTTTCTCATTTTAGCATCCTATTTTGCCTAATTGTGATTGGTTTTACGATTTTATTTTAGCAACTTTCTGATTTTTAACTTCTTTATAAGTTTACTCTGACGGTTAGATGTCAAAACATCCTTCATTTAACTTTTTTATGCCATTTTGGCAAATATTAACCTTTAAAGTCTCCAAAAATAGAAATTGTTGTAACACATGTTATTTTTTAGTCATTTGATACCAATGTGTTCCCAACACTTCATAAATGTAATTACAATTCAATTATATGTTCTCTTTTTATATTATTCTTGTATATACTAAAATTGTCCCATTATGGTTGGAATGTACAATTCCATTCCAATTTACCAAGGTTTTTTTTTTTTTTTTTTGCAAGTTTACCTATAAGGTGTCCATTCATGTATAACTCGACGCATTATTGATTAATTATGGACTAACAAACACTTTATCACGCCATCATGTGTTCATTATATATTTTATGTCTAAATTCTAAAGAATGGATCCATAAGATAGTCATTAATCAATTTCACAAAACATCATTCTCTATCAATCACTTTAAACCATTTCTTTGTTGTAATTTGAACCCACTTATGTATACTTAAATATATTATACAAAAAAATATTTAAAAAAATCAAAAACATTGCTCCTCTTATCATAGTTATGAAAAAATTCTCATCTTTTCCAAATGTTGACCAAAACAGAAAAATCAAGGGCCACTATTCATCATCTAAAACAAATTTCAAGATTCATAATTCACACTTTGATGTATTTGGAAATTCATATGATGCAAACAACACAAAATTATTGAATCAAAACACTTGCACTTTACTGATCTTTATCATCTCTAATACAACCCATGACAAGAATCAATGTAAGTTAACCTTGTTCATCATATGTTTTCAAATTCCAATCATGAATATCAAAATTTTGACCATGGCAGAAAAGTCAGGCCTTTAAATCAAATAAACACATCACAATTAAAATATTTATCTAAGAGTTCAAGAAAAATCGAAATTTTAACCTTGATTTCCCATTAAATCCAAGTAAAGTCCATACAATTTGATAAATTTCTTACATGCAAGAATAATTCCAAGCAATCTCATGTTTTTGAAGTTAATTTATCTAGGACTTCTGAAATTACCTTTGAAATATGTCCAAAATCAATACATTGAAGGTTAATGTGTTGAATGCTCGATTTTCCGGCCACCCATAGCCACCGCCGACCAATATTGCAACAAACAATACCAACAATGTCGTGTTTCACCATCGCAACACTGTCAAGAATTAGTTCTCCTATTCTCATTGTTGTTGTTGTTGCTTCTCGATCTCCTGTCGCAGACCCTCACTCAGTCTCTCTATTGCGACACTCACTCAGTCTCTCTATCCTGATGTTTTCTCTCTGTTTCCTAAATCTCTCTCGATCTACCTTGAATCGCCATCGCATTACCCTCAAGGGTGTGCGGATGGCGTGCATGCTTCCAATTTCCCCTTTCTCATCTTTTTCATTGATGCAAAGATAGAAAAAACAATGTTATACCTAGTTTTCATTTAGATGTTGATCTAGTCAATTGTGGTCAAAGTCTAAATTTCGAGTGTTCCCATGCCTAAGAAATTTTCCAGCATTCTCCCACGTTTTTTCTTGATACTAAAATTATCATGACTCTTTCGTGTTAAATATTGATTAAATTGTTTTTTGATTTATGAAATCTTTGCTAGGAGTACTACAATATTTCTTACTCACTTTTGGCTGAATGTGTAGATTTCCCACAATTATCCTTCAAACATGTAAATTTATCCATTTTAGTCACTTTTTAGCCATTTTCGAACCATCATATCTTCTTTATTACAACTCTAATAGATTTGAATATTTCCATATGTTTTTATTACTTCAAATATAACAAAAGTTACCTTGCCAAATTTTTCCCCATTCCTTTTAGATTTTTAGATAATTAACTTCAAAGATGACTCTAAATTCACATTGCTTTTTCCATATTTTTATCCTAACTTTGTGAGCTTGTATTTGTTCATATTTTATCCTTAATGGCTGATTCTTTTTGTGATACCTAGTATTTCATATATACTTTCCTTTCTACTATTGCTCATTCTTACTTCAATAATTTGATTAGATTTCCATAACTCCAATGTTGTCATCTTTCAGCATTTTATATAAACTACTTTTTATCCAATAATTAAATCGTGTTTCCAATAATAAAACCTTTGAATAATACAAATTATGTATTATTTTTATTTAATATATTTTGGACTTTTAAACTTCCATTTTGTCCATCAACATATCTAAAAGCTTTTATATTGTTTGATCGAATAAATGTTCGGTATTTCGAATTATAGAAAATTTAGGAAATTGCAAGCTTTTTGTCTAACTTTTTGATTTGGATCATTATGTTTATTGTAAATATCATACTTGTTTTTTGTTTATAAGGTAATTATATAATTTTAATTTAATGTTACTTTTAACTATTATTATTGTTAGTTATATTTAAAGCTATATTTTTACAAAAAAAAAAAACAAATTGCATGATTATAAATAATGCTTTTTCGACAATGTTTTAATTAATTTGGCAGTGCAATTTAGGTTTTATATTTAAAATGTTTTAACTATTTAGAATATAGTCTTTGGATTTTCTTTTATTTGTGGTTGAAATTTTGATGTAAGTTTTCTCTTTAACCATATAATTGAATTAACAAATTAAGTGTATTATGTCGTACTTGGACACCCGAGGATGCTTAATGACTAAACGATGATGCATTACTGGTCATTCCCAGATGTCGATTATGACTTACGTGTATGAATAGAATGGATCGTGTGGTATTTTGGGGAACTCACTAAGCTTTGTGCTTACTCTTTCTGTAACATCCTCTATCTAGGGTAAATAATTTAATGAATAAGAATAATAAACTTAATAATTATAACAATTATCTCATAGTAAATTTAATTAAAATGTGAAGCTTGAAGAAATAACTAGTCTAAAATGACTTAATAAGGGTATAATTGGAACTTTACCATATGGGGTTCTAGAAGAGGGACTTAGTTTGTAATAAATATTTTAGAAGTGATGGGGAAGGACCTCTAGTGCAAATATGACATAACTTAAGTTCTAGAGGGACTAGTTTGCAAAAACTGAAAAGGTGGGAGTTTAAGTTAGGGAAAACCCCCATTTCCCTTGAGGTCACGTTTTTTAGAGAGAGGGAGAGAGAGAGAAAGGGAGAAGAGGCGATTTTCAGGAGATTCAAGTGGAGAAGCTTGATCTTAGCAAGATCTAAGTGGTTTACATCCATCAATTGAAGATTTGAGGTAAGAAATCTAATCTCCATGTTAGAAACCCATCATTTTAGGAAGATGAGGTTCAATTTAGAATTTCATAGTTGGGGGAGATGAATTCTATGATCCCAAATGTGTGTATTATGGATTCTAGTAATTATCTCTTCACAATTTGGTTGTCTTAGGCTTGGAGGATCATTTAGAATGCTTGATGATTCACATGAACCCTAATATTTAGGGAAAACCCATCAATGGGTGAAACCTTTGTGATTGAATCAACTTGCATCCTAAATGTGTTCTATGATAAGTCTAAGTGAGTTCCTAGTGATTTCTAATCAATGGAAGAAGGAACCCTTTGAATTGTTGATCAATTGCTTGAGTGGAATTGGGAATTCCTTGATCTAAGCTTATGAAGTAAATTTGGAATTGTAGCATGGATTTAATTCAATGGAGATGACATTGGATGGTTAAATAGGGTTTAATGATGTATTATTTTAGATTAGAATAATGTTCTTTTGATGGTTATGAACTTAGAGAAGTGTTGGACCTTGATTTGGGAGAAAATGAGTGAAAATGACCAAAAATCAGGCTTTTGGGCACCGTACACGACCCGTGTGGATGGGTCTGAGCTTACTGGTCTAATTCACATGGCCCGTGTCAGCATGAACAGTCCAGAATAGTTGGGTTTTGAGCTTTAAGGGTTGGGATCTTGGTTCTAATGTTCAAGTAAACCCCTAGGACATGTTTAACTAATATTTTACCCTACTTAGTGAGATTAAATAGCCTTAGAGTTATTGGTAATGTTGGATGTTATATCTTGTAGGAGAAGAGAACTGAAGTTGAAGCAAAAGAGTGACATCTTCTTGGAACTTAAGGAAGGTGAGTTACCGGGAGTACACATCCCTCTTTTAACTTTTGAGTGTGATTTATTTCTTTTCGATGCATACCCTTATGTGCTAAATGTTGCATAAATTCTATGTGTGCATGGCATCAAAAGAATTATTTCCAAAGATGTTTTACAAGGAAAAATATTGATGTGATTTTTGAAAGATGTTTGACCATTCCTTCATGCATTGCATATAGGAGGGGTGGACCGTGTGAACCTTATAACAAAGATGAGACGATTGTCCCGGATTTAGGGAAATCATGGGTTAAAACCCAAACGAGTTGTTGTCCCAGATTTAGGGAAACCGTTCCCGACAATAGGGAACCGCATGAGGGACTTGCTAACCCTCATGGTACTAGTGTGGTGTCCACTAGTTCTAGTTTAGCCTATACGGGGATCGGATAACATGCTTTGTGCTTGTTGTTCGTGAACTTAGATAGGTGCCACTGTGGTGAGTTGGACTTCCAAGAGATTGACATGGGGTGGGATAGTTGCATCATGCTGCATTTCATACTATCTGAGTAAAATTTTAAATTATTCAAATTAGCTTATGTGTGTATAAAATTAATATATTTTTGGGGGTTGTCTCGAGTGTTAAGGCTACCCTTTCCGCTCATAACGAGATAGCCTCGGGTAACTCACTAGGCATTTCAATTGCCTAACCGTTTTGATGTTTACTCAGGTTTGGAATAAGAGCTTGTGATGAAGCAAGGACTTTTAGAAGACCACAGTTTGTGTGGCCATTTAGACCGTGTTTTGTACTAGATTTATGATACCACCTCGCTACAAACTTAAAACCATATCTTTTTAGTTATTTTAGGACCAATTTTCCGCAATGATGAAACTAAATTTGAAGAAATGATGTTTTTATGATAAATGATATTTAAATTACAAATCCTTTGCGAGGGGTGTCACACTTTCACCCTAATTGTTTTTTAGGCATTTGCTAGCTTGAGCTTGGAGCATGGCGCCACTGTACCACATCCGAGATTTTGGTATTCAAGTCTTCTACGGATAATGTTTGTAAATATTTTGATATACATAGTTGTAAATGTTTTGATTATCTGGTTTGAATTAATTGGTTTTATTTTCCAAACTGTTTTTATGTATTTGAACCGTTTTATAAACGAAAATTTTACCTTGAAATTTTGGATGTTACTTTTTTAGTTATAATCATTGTTATTATCGTTAATGACTAATAGAAGGAAAGTTTTCATTTTTAGTTATGATAATTGCTAGTCATTGTTTGATTTTTCATTTTCCAGTTTTAATCATTAATGAATAACAGAAGAAACCTTATGTGTTTAGTCTGATCAGTAATGAGTGGAAGTATATTATAACTGCAAGGTGTTATTGAGTAACCTTAAAGCTTTATATTTTAGACGGGGATAACCTTAAAGCAAAAAAATAGACCTTAAAGCATGATTAAGGATAACCTTTGTTTATGTGTGATTGGTAAAAAATTTGAAGCAAAAACAACAATGTAACAATTCATTTATGATTAGATTAGATATATAACCTTAAAGCTTGATGTTTTGCACCAGTATAACCTTAAAGCAAGAAAGTCGACCTTAAAGCATCATGGGCACAGGGGCACCGCTTTGCTTTTGTGTGTATGGTGGAGCAAGAAAAATTGAAGAAAAAATAACAATGTATGAGTTCATTTATGATTACAGTTATATTCATAACTGAAATATAGGAATTCAGATGTAATTTATGTCCTTCTTGTGTGCACTTATTTATGCATAGAGGTGTATGCATTTATAATTAGATGTATATTCATTTGTGATTGTATAATAATAGTTAACTATTGCATTCTAATTTTTGTTTGGGTTATAATCATTTATGATTATAAGATTATAACCATATTCATATATGAATACAAAATTCATTTTATTCATGCATGATTACAAATCATCTGATAAAATAATAATTTTTCAATATCAATGATACATCGATTGATAAAAAAGAAACAAAAACAATTTTCGAAAAAAAAGATCATGTTAAATGATAATTTTATTAACTTTTAATGATTAAAAAATAAAACTTATACGTTCCTAAAATTTGGAAAAAGATCAATAAAGTAAATTATATCCCACTATCGTAGGAATTAGTTAATTATCTTGACTTATCAATATTTAAATATATTGTAAAATTCCTTATGTCCTTTTAAAATGATTGATCCAGAATGGTTCTCGCATTCTCAACATTTTAAAAGTTTTTAATTGAACATCTCTCTCTCTCTCTTTATATATATATATATATATATATATATATATATATATATATATATATATATATATATATGTGTGTGTGTGTGTGTATGTGTGTGTGTGTGTGTGTGTGTGTATATATATATATATATATATATATATATATATATATATATATATATATATATATATATATATATATATATATATATATATATATATATATATACACACACACACATACATATCAGTTGCAACACTTTGAGAAAGCACCCCTTCAAGACACCTCTTCAAAGGCAACGATACATACTTAGCAACACTTTGAGGCAAACCTTCTGAGTCGTTGCCTTGGATGAGTATGCGGAGGTGATGAGGCTTTGGGAGATGGAACCAAATAACCAAAGTTTGACCATGGAATCGATTTTCTCCCATTTAGGGTATGTAGGTGGAGAATTTGGTGCATCATAGGTGGCGTCAATATGATCCAAGACATCATAAGTGATACAATGAGCTTTGAATGGATTGCTCCAAGGGTCATAGTTGTGTGTGTTGAGATCAAGAATTAAGGGAACATATGTTTTGATATTAGTAATACCATAAGGCTTGTGGGTAGGAGAGGGAGAGGTATCGCCAGACATGATGAGGAAGAAGAGGAAAGTGATCGGCAGCAAAGAAGAAGAGAATGAGAGGCAGAGACGTGACAGAGGGTAGGATTGGCACTTAGGGTTAGTAAGGCTCTGATACCATGTTTATTGGTATAATTCGATGACTTCAATTGAATTACACAAAGCGGATAAGTACAAGACAAAGAGGCCTTGGGCCTGAAACACAAGCAATACAAATACATGGGCTAATCTAATAAAATACAATATAGGTGTATATATACGCTAACGGTTTTAATTGTGATGGATTGCATAGGATCATTCTATCAATAGATGAGGCGTAAGTTAGATGATAATTAAGAAAATTGTGGTGCTTTAAATCCTAGTTTATTCTTCATATATGTCGATTAGATCTCGAGCAATAATTTGATGTATTCTTTCGAGGAGATACTAAACGAAATAAAATATGATGCTTCATGAATGGAGGTTGTATACTTGTATGATGCAATGCATTCATCTAAGGTTTTGGCAGTTCTAGTTCTAGTGAATATTGGTTGGAGATTAAGATAAGATTAGTGTTGATATGAATTTGGTGGAGCAAAATGAGGGTACTCTCGGTTTGAGTGACCACCATCGTTGGAGATGGAAGTTCCACCGGAAAAAGAAGGCATCGTCGGACACCTGTATTCGTTTACCAATTTGACTTTCATCACTAAATATAAAATAAGGTTAAAATTGTTATCTAATGGATCTGATTCCCTATGGGCTTTTGTAGTGGGCTCAAGCCTTGGGGATCATGTCTTTTCTAATGAATACTCATCCAAGTCAACGACTCATAATACACCTCTTGCATTTAATTACATTAATCTATTTTCTCATGTCTTTTTTATTTTTATAAAGGGGCCATCTTATAAGCAAATAATAAAAGATTGATATATTGACTCATCAGAATATATTAATGTAATTAAATGCAAGATAAATCAATATTTTGATATTCAATGGATTATTTAAGTTGTACGGATGGGTTCAATGCATAAGAAAGTATTATGTAGAAATAATAATAATATTCGATATATTTTGTGCTTTTAAAGAAGAAGATACTTAAATATTATATTTCTAGCGAGATGATAGTTAAATAAATTTATTTGGTGAAAGGGTTCTTCGGAAATAATGTTTCACAAGTGACTAGTTGGTTGAGATTTTATTTATACACGGGTAGATATGATACTTTTAGACCATGTATTCATGTTTATACGTTTAGTCTCATGGAAAATTTTGTTGAACGAAAAGACGTCGTCTAGATTTAGGCATTTCAAGACAAGATGATTTATTGTTGACTTTTTGAGTTTTTACCCTTGAGTACATGTCTTTATTGTACGTTAATGGTTTTTGAATTGGTTTTTGGAAAATTATATTTCTTCCTACTATATCTTCTTACTCCATCCTCCTACCCACTAAAAAATGACATGTTGAATACACTAACTCTCTTTCTTAATCTCATCTATTGATTTTGACACTTGTCTTGATCTAATGAGTAGGAAGATTGGTAGGAATATATTTTAGTAGGATATGGAACCTCTCATATTGTGTATTTATGAAATCTTATATAGAAATGTTATATATCTTAATAGGGAACTTGATTTTACTTAAACTATTTTAAGCATCCTACTTGTGCATTCACATATGATGGGAGACTTTAGGTGTCACTCATGATATCTACGTGTGATGAATTTAGTTGAAATGATTACATTTCTAGGTAATCATCACTTATGCAATAAAGGTTAGCTACCCCTTTTGTGGTTCTTAGGGTTGCTTTGACTTATTATCTTATTGACCATTGAATCTTTGAATTCTTGACCTCATTGAAATTTTGAGAATGGTTGACTTTAGGATTGGATGATCACTCTTTGACTTAACTCATTAAATAATTATGTCTATATACAAATCAATTTTAACTCATTCAGACTATTAAGTCAAAAAGACAGAGACCTTGAGTTATGTATAAGTTAAGTCTATCAAGTTAAAAAACAGTTACATATATTTCATGCAACACTAATTGCAAATAGAAATGTAGAATAGTCGTTTAATTGTCATTCAACCAGTGAAAGAAAACAGTGTTTGTTCATGTGGCACTCGTGATTAAAAAAACAAGACCTAGATCATTGCCAACATTCACAATAACCTAAAAAGTTACCTTACAAGAAACATTAAGTTTAGCAGTACCACTCTCCTAAAAGGTTTGCCACAGCAAAGTGTCATGATGGCAAAGCTCGTCTCCAACGTCACGCCTTGGTGGCAAAGCTCGTCTCCTAAAAGGCTTGCCACAACAAAAGTGCCATGATGGCAAAGCTCGTCTCCTTAAAATTAAGGCTCGACCTTGTCAACATTTCACAATTTGCATCATTTAGCACGTTAGGTGTTATAAATGTACCCTTAAGAATAAATTTCATGACACACAACACGACAAAACAAAATATAAGTAATGCATTTGGCATGCATATATGGTAACATCCAATTCACTTGTCGAAATGCGTCCATGAAACCAATTCTCTTAAGTGTGCACAATAAAAATGCTTACAGCTAGATACATCAGAGTATAGGCCATTGGCTTGAGACTTTCTGACGTAGACTAACAGTCTGTACAACGTCTAACATCCAAGATCATGTAGTTGGCCACTACACTGTTCCCAATACACGTAACACCATAAACTTTCACATTTACAAACATAGTTCATGCAATTAACAATACTCGCAGTTACCACTAGAAATCTTTTATCAAAAATTAACATAGACAAGGATAACATCATATGATGCACCAAACGACTAACATTTAAGGACCATGTCGTCAACACCACTGCACTCGTTCCCAACTCGTCTTAACCAAAAGGGCTTTATCGCCCGAATCACAACTACTTGAAACTCCTACATTTCAAACGAATACCTCAACAAAAACTTCTATTTTAACCTAGTGTTAGACATTACTGTCTTTTTCTTTAGCCGATACACAAACCACCACCATCTACAGTTTTTATACAGCTTAAAGAAATAGTTTCGAAAGCAATTTGTCTCATTTACAATGTTCATTGAATCAAATTCTTTCTTCTGTATGTTTTCGGTTGGGGTTTTTCTTCCGTGCTAAAGTGAAATCCCCTTTACAAATGCTCGAGTGCAATCCGCTTTTGAAAAAAATCGTTTGGTTTTCAATATGGTCCTTAACTATTAATTACAGCTTTACCCTCAACTCTACAAATACATCATTTTTGTTTATTTACTTCTATGTATTGTATACTTATTGGGTTATTACATAAATTACAATTTTCTGCCCACCCCAAAAGGTTGGGACAATGTAAGACCCGTTCCGCCGAGTCGCGGCCCGGAAGAATCCACGGCGCGGCTTTAGGAAGAATCTGGAATCGCGAAGGACTCGTACGCGCGGCGCGGTTAGATAGAACCCGCGGCGCGGCGCGCCGCTTATGTGAAAAACCCTAATTCGGATTTAAACGCCTACATAAAGGGTCCCAGCCCTAGGGTTCGTGTTTTTGGGAAATTTCTAGAGTGGAGTCGACTGGTTTCAGCAGAGGCTCTTTGGTTCCAAGGCTTTGAAGGTTTGAAGGAAGAGATACAACGTGGGTAAAGGCTTATAGTCGATCGGGTGCATTCCTCTGTTCTCCAGAAGCAAGGTAAGAGGATCTACCTTCTGATATTTCATTTTATCTCGTATTAAGGTGTTATCCCTTGGTTAGTAGTCTTAGATGATTTGGAACACTTAGGGTTTAGACCAAGGACATGCATGGACTTGCATGTCCATAAGGAAGTGATCTTAGGGTAGTTTCTGATCCCAGGAAGGGTATGGAGTGAAACCCTAGCCGATGACTGAACTGATTAGGGCTTAGAAGACTTTGGATTAATACGAGTCCGCGGCGCGGACAGGCTATGTCAGGGACGCGGGTTCGGCTAAGCCCCGTAACAATGCGGAGATAGCCGCGACGCGTAGGGTAAGAAGCCACGTCGCGGCGAGCGGCTGTTTGACCCAAAAGCTTAGTTTCGACCGGTGTTGGTTACCAAACGTGGGGACTGACCTTTAGGCAAGTCTATAGAAAGTTTAGTCAGTGCTTGACATGTTGTGTATGCGGGATATAGGTGTGTGGACGAGCTAAGTGGGGATATTAAAGTATATCTGTGCGGTTTCGAATCAGGTGAGTATCCTCACCTTACTATATGATGTTGCATGTTAGGCATCTTGTATGTTATTTACAGTTATATGATTTTCTCTATATCTGTGGTTGATTGTTGTTGGGCTCAGTACTGATGCGTGTCCCCTCGTAGCTGTTGTATGGCGAGTTGGACTATTGCCTTGTCCCATAGCTATTGTATGATGGGCTGGGCCATAACCGGGAACCCATAGCTGTTGTATGATGGGTAGAACCATCTCGTGTCCATAGCTGTTGTATGATGGACGCCCGTAGCTGTTGTATGGCGGGTAGGGTCGGGTCGTTCTCGAGGACGGGTGGTTTAATATGTGGGCATGTATGGTAATTTGTGGACTCACTAAGCTTTAAGCTTACCCGTTGATTTTATAACATTTCAGGTATTTCAAATGACAAAGGGAAGGGCAAGGCTTGACGGCAGCGCATCGCATACAAGAGATTTATGTTAATGAACTATATTAGTATTTTCAAATGTTTCCGTTATTGGTTTAAGTAATATGTTGAACATTTTTACTTTTTGGAATAAATATTTTATTGGAACCTTGGTAATAAATGAATTTTAAAATTTCTGAAATTGGGGCATTACAGACAAATAGTCTTCAATCTTGTGTCTATACAAAAGACATCAATACCCTCCTAAAATAGTCTTCAATCGCATACAAGTAAGTTTTGTGATTCCCAATTACCCCTGCCAAGTTTGTGTTATGTGATAAAATGTATTGTGCTAGGATGTAAAAATTTCCTGGATAATATACTCTGTAGACTGATTTGTGCCTTATATGCTGCTTTAGAATTTTATGCTCCTGTGGTTAGGTTGCTTAGTGAATGCTAGTAGGTTATATACAGTTAGTGTAAGATAGCCTAAGAATTCTTGGTCTGGCCTTACTGGCTGTTCCTTGTTTGGTTGTGGCTTTAGGGTAGATTAGTTATTCAAACGTCTATCTTATTCCTGATTGTGTACGGCTGTGCATCCGTGAGGCGACTCGACAACATTAGCAGTAGTTCTCTTAGGCACGTGTGAGATGGAGAGTTAGATCAAAAGATTAGGCACCACGGTGCATGATCACAGGATTCATAAGAAGTGGTTTTTGCGTATGTGCGACAATTTAAGAGGATGGTTGATGAACTTGGAACAAAGGGCGAATAGGTGTGGAAGGTAGTACCAGGCCAGTACTACCGAAAGCACAGGATTCACGCTTGAGTCAAGAGTAGTCAATCAAAGTCCTAGAAGGTCGAGTAGTTGGGTAAATGGGTGTAACCTAAGTATTAATATTCGGATTTTGCGATTCAGAATGGCGATCACCCGAAGTAATGGTGGACCAGGTGCGGGTACCTCGAGTGGGGATAATTATGTTGATGAGAACCTTCGCGACTTGATCGTTGCAGAGGTTTCACGAGAAGTGGTGGCAGCAGTATCTCAATTCTTTGGCACCGAAAAGGCTGAACTGATGGCAATGCTCGAGGAGCGACTGGCTGCACAGGGTTCATCACGGGCCAGGGATGCAATCTATAAGGACATTTCGGCTTGTTTGCCTCCGATGTTCTATGGGGGCAGGGATCCGATTGTTAGTATGCGGTGGATTTCCGCGGTGGAGGGTGCTTTCCGCACCTGTTCATGTCCTGAAAACTCTAAGGTAACATTTGTGGTGAATCTTCTGAGAGAGGGTGCAAAAGATTGGTGGGAATTACGAACGAAAGATCTCACCTCTGCTCAGTTGGATGCTATTACGTGGCCGCATTTCAAGGAACAGTTCAAACTGGAGTATGTTCCACAGGTGGAAATGGAACGCTTGGCACAGGAATACCTGAATTTGACCCAGACCATGGAGACGGTGACGGAGATCACCAAAAAGTTTAATGAGCGAGCCCTCTTTTGTCCAGAGTTTGCGGCGACCGAGCGCATGAGGATGACTCGATATTTAGCGATGCTTCGCACAGACATTCGAGAATTTGTGTCTGCTGCTAGGCACCAAACTCTCACCGATATGATCGCGGCCGCTCGGGCCCGAGAGTTGGAATTTGAAACCCAACAAAGGCAGAAGCGTCCGGTGCCTACTCAGACTCAGCAGGCGTCAAAGAAATTTCGAGGGGCAGATCAGGGAAAGCAAGGGCAAAGGAACCATGGTAAGTGTGGTAAGTGTGGAAGTAATCATGAGGGGCGTTGTTGGGTATTAATATGCCATAAGTGTGGAAAGGAGGGCCACTATGCTAAAGATTGCCGTCAGGAGGTCAAGATTTGTTTTAATTGTAATCTGGTAGGCCACTTCAAGGCCCAGTGTCCCCGTCTGACTCAGGGAGTGGTTCAGAATCCGGCACCCACTACACTCCGGATTACCGATGGTAGGCAGGGGAAAGGGGAAGCCCCTAAGACCAAGGGTCGAGCATTCGTCATGACCGCCGAGGAGGCACAGGATGCGCCCGACGTCGTCACGGGTACTCTTTCTTTACTTGCCTCGTGTTTGTGGTGTGTGTACTTAATGTGTCTATTATGCTTTTATTAGGAACTTTCTTAGTCAACTCTACGCCTACCTTTGTACTATTTGATTCGGGTGCTAGTCATTCTTTTGTGTCTGCCGTGTTGGGAAGGGTTTTGGTATTGCTTTAGGAACTCTTCATCGGCCGTTAGAAGTAGAAATTCCGGATGATAAAACCGTGCAAGCGACTAGTGTTTATCGAGGATGTGAAGTAGTGATTCAAGGAATAAAGTTTCCGGTCGATCTCATCCCTATACCGTTGAGTGACTCTTGAGTCATCATCGGTATGGATTGGTTGGGTCAGCATGAATCATGGATTGATTGTAAGCACAAACGAGTGTGGATTCAAACCCCAAGTGGGGGAGAGCTGGTTATGTAGGGCGAGAGAAAGAATCGAGGTGCAGTTTTCTGTTCAGCTGCTAGGGCACGCAGATATTTTCAAAATGGAGGTTCGGGATTTGTGGCTTATGTCTTGGATGCACGGGAGAAGAAGTCACAGCAGAAAGCAGATGACATACCGGTGGTTCGGGATTTTCCTGATGTTTTTCCCGAGGACCTGCCTGGCGTGCCGCCAGAGAGACAGGTGGAATTTAAGATCGACTTAACTCCCAGTGCGGCTCCAATAGCTAAAGCACCGTATCGTCTTGCGCCTCCAGAGATGCTGGAGTTGTCTATTCAACTTCGGGAGTTACTGGATAGGGGATTTATTCGACCCAGTTGCTCACCATGGGGAGCGCCTATTTTATTTGTTAAGAAGAAGGATGGTTCCAATAGGATGTGCATAGATTATCGTGAGCTGAACAAGCTTACGGTGAAGAATCGATATCCATTACCTCGCATCGACGACTTATTCGATCAACTGCAGGGCGCTTCGTGGTTTTCAAAAATTGATTTGCGGTCAGGATACCATCAAATGCAAGTACGGGAGGAAGACATCCCGAAAACGGCTTTTCGGTCGAGGTACGGCCACTACGAGTTTGTGGTGGTGCCATTGGGACTGACCAACGCCCCTGCAGCTTTTATGGACTTAATGAATCGGGTGTGTCGACCGATGTTGGATCGGTCGGTTATAGTTTTCATTAACGACATCTTAGTTTACTCTCGGAGCAGGGAGCAACACGAACAACATTTAAGGGAAGTATTGGAGACCTTAAGGAAGGAGAAGCTTTATGCAAAGTTATCCAAGTGTGACTTTTGGCTGTGGGAGGTCCAGTTTTTGGGTCACATCGTCAACGAGCAAGGAATCATGGTAGACCCGGCCAAGGTGGAGGCCGTGATGCGGTGGGAGGTTCCGAAGACTCCCTCGAAGATCAGAAGTTTCTTGGGTCTGGCTGGTTATTATCATCGTTTCATCCAAGACTTCTCAAAGGTTGCGGTACCTTTGACTCGACTAACTAAGAAAAACGCTGCTTTTCGGTGGGGTGAGGAGCAGCAGCAAGCTTTTGAGACGTTGGGGCAGAAGTTATGTGAAGCCCCAGTTTTGACCTTGCCTGAAGGCATGGAGGATATGGTAGTTTATTGTGATGCATCTATCTCTGGGTTGGGGGCAGTCTTAATGCAACGAGGCAGGGTGATTGCTTACGCCTCGCGACAGTTGAAGCCCCATGAGGCTAACTATCCTACTCATGATTTGGAATTGGGAGCAGTGATCTTCGCTCTCAAGATTTGGAGACACTATTTGTATGGAGTGAAGTGTACCATCTATACAGACCACAAGAGTTTGAAGTATCTGATGGATCAGGCCAATCTCAATATGAGACAGAGGAGATGGTTAGATGTATTGAAAGACTATGATTGTGAGATACACTATCACCTTGGAAAGGCCAATATGGTAGCGGATGCGTTAAGTCGTAAGACTTCAGGTACACCCCTTCGGGGCGTTTTTCTAAGGATGACAATTGTGACACCGCTGCTTGAGCTGATAAGGAAGGCTCAGGTGGAAGCAAGCAAGAGTGAAAATCAAAAAGGTGAAAGAATTGTGGGTCAGTTGGCGGCTATGGTCAAAGATAGTAGAAATTTGTTAACTTGCCATTTGGGTACCGAAGCTGGGTGGGGTTCGTGAAACCCTATTGGAAGAGGCACATAAATCTAAGTTCTCTATCCACCCTGGAGCAACTAAAATGTATAGGGATCTGCGCGAATATTATTGGTGGCCAGGCATGAAGAGGGAAGTAGCTTGGTTTGTCGAAAGATGCATGACCTGTCGTAGGGTCAAGGCCGAGCACCAACGGCCTCATGGTAGATTGCAGCCTCTTGAGATCCCAGAGTGGAAATGGGAGCATATCACAATGGATTTCATCACGAAGTTGCCAAGAACCCCTCGACATATGGACACCATTTGGGTTATCGTGGATAGGTTGACAAAAAGTGCTCATTTCCTCCCCATTCAAGAGACCTTCTCTGCAAAGGAATTGGCTAAGGTCTACGTCGATGAGATTATCTCTCGGCATGGTATACCGATCTCGGTGATATCCGACCGGGATGTTCGATTTACGTCTAGATTTTGGAAGAAATTTCATGAGGAATTAGGCACTCGCCTTCATTTCAGCACAGCATATCATCCTCAAACGGATGGGCAGAGTGAAAGGACAATTCAAACGCTGGAGGATATGCTTAGGGCATGCGTTATCGATTTTGGCGGGAGTTGGGATTCCCATCTCCCTCTCGCTGAGTTTTCCTATAATAACAGTTATCACGCGAGCATCGGCAGGGCTCCCTTTGAGATGTTGTATGGAAAGAAATGTCGGACTCCTATTTGCTGGGGCGAGGTTGGCCAGCAGTTATTGGGTAGTACTGAGGTATTGCTCAAGACAACTGAGTTAATTCAGAAGGTTCGGGAGAGGTTGTTATCGGCTCAAAGTCGACAGAAAAGTTATGCAGATCGGCGACGGTCCGATCTCGAGTTTCAAGTTGGGGATTTTGTTCTTCTAAAAGTGTCTCCTTGGAAGGGAGTTATTCGTTTCAGGAAGCGGGGAAAGCTTGGCCCTAGGTACATTGGACCATATCGAATCATCGCCCGAGTAGGTAAGGTAGCTTACCGGTTGGAGCTGCCCGAGCAGCTTAGTCAGATTCACGACACGTTCCACGTTTCGCAACTCAGGAAGTGCGTTACTGAGGAATCTACAATAGTGCCTTTGGAGGATATTCAATTAGACGAACGCCTAAATTATGTGGAGCGACCAATTGCCATCATTGAAAGGAAGATAAAGACTTTACGAAATAAAACAATAGGCTTAGTTAAGGTGCAGTGGCAACATCGTAAAGGGTCCGAGTGGACTTAGGAACCGGAGGAGGAAATGCGGAGGCATTATCCAGAGTTGTTTACCGGCGCGGATTTCGGGGACGAAATCCAATTAAGTGGGGGAGAATTGTAAGACCCGTTCCGCCGAGTCGCGGCCCGGAAGAATCCGCGGCGCGGCTTTAGGAAGAATCTGGAATCGCGAAGGACTCGTACGCGTGGCGCGGTTCGGAAGAACCCGCGGCACGGTGCGTCGCTTATGTGAAAAACCCTAATTCGATTTAAACGCCTATATAAAGGGTCCCAGCCCTAGGGTTCGTGTTTTTGGGAAATTTCTAGAGTGGAGTCGACTGGTTTCAGCAGAGGCTCTTTGGTTCCAAGGCTTTGAAGGTTTGAAGGAAGAGATACAACGTGGGGAAAGGCTTATAGTCGATCGGGTACATTCCTGTGTTCTCCAGAAGCAAGGTAAGAGGATCTACCTTCTGATATTTCATTTTATCTCGTATTAAGGTGTTATCCCTTGGTTAGTAGTCTTAGATGATTTGGAACACTTAGGGTTTTGACCAAGGACATGCATGGACTTGCATGTCCATAAGGAAGTGATCTTAGGGTAGTTTCTGATCCCAGGAAGGGTATGGAGTGAAACCCTAGCCGATGACTGAACTGATTATGGCTTAGAAGACTTTGGATTAATACGAGTCCGCGGCGCGGACAGGCTATGTCAGCGACGTGGGTTCGGCTAAGCCCCGTAACTATACGGAGATAGCCGCGACGCGTAGGGTAAGAAGCCACGCCGCGGCGAGCGGCTGTTTGACCCAAAAGCTTAGTTTCGACCAGTGTTGGTTACCAAACGTGGGGACTGACCTTTAGGCAAGTCTATAGAAAGTTTAGTCAGTGCTTGACATGTTGTGTATGCAGGATATAGGTGTGTGGACGAGCTAAGTGGGGATATTAAAGTATATCTGTGCGATTTCGAATCAGGTGAGTATCCTCACCTTACTATATGATGTTGCATGTTAGGCATCTTGTATGTTATTTACAGTTATATGATTTGCTCTATATCTGTGGTTGATTGTTGTTGGGCTCAGTACTGATGCGTGTCCCCTCGTAGCTGTTGTATGGCGAGTTGGACTATTGCCTTGTCCCATAGCTATTGTATGATGGGCTGGGCCATAACCGGGAACCCATAGCTGTTGTATGATGGGTAGAACCATCTCGTGTCCATAGCTGTTGTATGATGGACGCCCGTAGCTGTTGTATGGCGGGTAGGGTCGGGTCGTTCTCGAGGACGGGTGGTTTAATATGTGGGCATGTATGGTAATTTGTGGACTCACTAAGCTTTAAGCTTACCCGTTGATTTTATAACATTTCATGTATTTCAAATGACAAAGGGAAGGGCAAGGCTTGACGGCAGCGCATCGCATACAAGAGATTTATGTTAATGAACTATATTAGTATTTTCAAATGTTTCCGCTGTTGGTTTAAGTAATATGTTGAACATTTTTACTTTTTGGAATAAATATTTTATTGGAACCTTGGTAATAAATGAATTTTAAAATTTTTGAAATTGAGACGTTACAGACAAATAGTCTTCAATCTTGTGTCTATACAAAAGACATGAATGCCCTCCTAAAATAGTCTAAAATCTTTTTCTAGCTACGTTCACAATCACCATGCAAAAATGAACGAACACATCCTAAGAGCTAGACATACACAACCATGGCTTTGCGCATTTCTAATTTCAATAAGAAAACCAAAAAAAATCAAAGATATTTGTAGAACTAGAAAAATAAAGTAAACAAAATATTTTCCTTAGAAAGTAAGGGAAATAACACAAAGTAACAACTAAATAATGTCTCCAAAATTGAAACCTCCATAAGCCATGAACAATAATATCAAAACATAAGGTTGAAACTCAAATAACTTCATGGTACCCCAATTATAGCAACATCAAATCTTACTTAAAACATGCAAATGCGAAATATAGCAACATACTTTCTAATAACGCCCAATTCCCCAAACTCTTACTACTCCATCTGTATATCCACTGAAAAGAGTGCTTCCATCTGCACTCCAGCTTAAACTTATGGAGTAAATAACCTAAAAATCATTCATAATACAAAAAATGTTTGTTAGATGATGTAAAATGATATTGAAATGCAACATATAGCAACGTACTTTCATTTATTTACAAAACCCATTTTTTCAAAGATGAAATCTACACACAATTATGAAATCAATCCACATATAAAGATAAAATCCATGCAAACACATACAACTTTGAAATCCAAATCCAAACCTAATTTAGTAATTGAAACAAACATCTCATAATCTGAATATTGCAACAAACGAATTGAAGGAAGAAAGCATTCGACGAACTGAAGGAAGAAATGAACCTAATATCCCAACCCATTATCTCACTGATTTCGACTCGATTTTGACTTCTTTTGAGCATAAACAGAAAACAAAGGGAACCTGTTATCATACATCAAAGACCCATCTGACGAACTGAAGGAAGAAAGTGTCGATTTTCTATTTCTATCTGATGAACTAGAGAGAGAAATACGAGATTGTAAAGGGGTCGACGAATTGAAGGAAAATTTGAAGGAAGAAATTGTTAGGTGATGACGAACTGAATGAAGAAATCGTTTGGTGATGACCAGAAACCACTGAAGGAGGCTTGCGAGGTCCATGGGAAGCAGCGGGCTGCCATGGCAGTTTGGGGTGCAACAAATGATGTTGCATTTGTGTCAAGCTTGACAAATTCATGCATGATACTTGGATTCCCGCTGGTGAATTGGTTGTTTGACATATCCAAGACTTCTAGAGTTTGTAATGAGAAAACCCTCAAATGGGAAAGGTTGATGAAGGAAGATGAACCATGGCAACAACGTTTTTAGAGAGAGAGACAGTGAGGAAGAGAGAGAGAGAGGGTGTAATCAATTCGTTTTTTAATAAAACATTAAAACAAATTAAAGAAATATAAAAATATATAAAAAAGAAATCAAAAGGTTAAAACAATCTTTTTAAGTTTGATAGGGACCATAACCACAAAAAGTTTTTGATTTTGGACCACTGGTGTAAGTTGAAAATTTTTTGGACCCCATCAATAGTTTTTTGCAAACCACAATGACCAAATTTGCAGTTTACTCTAATAATAATAATAATAATAATATCTTGTACTTTTTAAGAAGATACTTAAATATTGTTATTTCTAACGAGATGATACTTAAATAAATTTATCTGGTGAGAGGGTTCTTTGGAAATAATGTTTCATAAATGACTCGTTAGCTGATACTTTATTTATACATGGGTAGATATGATACTTTTCGGGGTATTTATCTTTATACGTTTAGTCTCATGGAAAAATATGTTGAATGAGGAGACGGCATCTAGATTTGGGTATTTTCAAGACAAGATGATTTAAATGGTTTTATTGTTGACTTTTTGAGTTTATACTTTATACCCTTGAGTACATGTCCTTAGTATACGTTAATGGTTTTTGAATTGGTTTTTATATCTTATATCCATTATATGCTATGTGATGTTATATATATTTTGTGTATTTATGAAATCTTATTTTGAAAATGTCTATATCTCTAATAAGGAACTTGATTTTATTTAAACTATTTTAAGCATCCTACTTGTGCATTCACTTAGGATGTGGGACTTTGGGTGTCATTCTGAGATATTCAGGTATGATAAATTTGGTTGAAATGATTATATTTCTAGGTAATCATCACTTGTGAATAGAGGTTAGCTACCCTTGCATGGTTCTTAGGGTTGCTTTGAGTTATTATCTTATTGGCTATTGAATTTTTGAATTCTTAACCTCATTAAAATTTTGAAATTGGTTGACCTTAGGATTGGATGAGCGCTCTCATCTTCTACCATTTGAAGAGTTGACTTTCGGTATACGCTCAGGCTTTTCAAGCCTAACACTTTTATTTTGATGTATATTCAAATTATGTGATCTAAGGAATGAAGCTCAGATTAGCAAAAGATATCTAGAAGAAATTTTGGGTTGTAATAACATTTACTTAACATTATTATGTATTGATTGTAACCAGTCGCTTAAACTTAGAATTGTTGTGTATTGGGATATAGAATATTAACAACTTTTGAAGCTTGAACTGGTTATCAATTTGACCCTTAAAAGTGGGTTTTAGAATATAAAAACACGAAACAAATATTTTCGATATGTAAATGATGTGTGCATAATTTTTACATAACAGAACATCTAAGTATTGAAAGCCATATTGATTTGAGTTTTTTAAATTGTATGTGTTGTATTTATGTTAGTTTATAAATGGTGTTCCTTTTTTCTTTTAGGCTTAATAGGAACATAATAAGGGTAATTGTTTCTTTTTTCCCTCTCAGGTAAAGTGATTTGATAACTAATGATATCTTTTAAGATAAAATGGTGTGTATATATAAATTATGTTTCTTTGCTAAATTGAAAAGGACGTCTAAATAATCATTTTACCCTTATATTGCAAAAAAAAAAAAAAAAAACAATAATAAACAAAATAAATAAATAATTCACAATATTCATCAGTTTTGTTAAAATTTCATCAATTTTAATGTGAGCCGAGTTGTGAGAAGAAAGAAAGGCAATAGGTGTCTTAATACATTTAATTTTCATTCAACATGTGGCACTCGTGATCTATGTAAAAGACATAAATGCCCTTCCAATAAGTAGTCTATCTTTGGTCTATAAAAAAGACATAAATGCCCTTCCAAAATAGCCTAAAATCTTGGTCTAAATAAGTTCGATTCAACACAATAACCATGCAACAAACACATCCTAAGAGCTACACATACACAACCATGCCTTTGCATATTTCTAAATTCAATAAAAAACCAAACAAAAAAATCAAAGACATTTGTAGAACTACAAAAATAAAGCAAACAAAATATTTTCCTTAGAAAGTAAGGGAAATAACAACTAAACAATGTCTCCAAAATTGAAACCTCCATAAGCCATGAACAATAATATCAAAACATAAAGTTGAAACTTAAATAACTTCATGGTACCCCTATTATAGCAACATCAAATCTTACTTAAAACATGCAAATGCGAGATATAGCAACATACTTTCTAATAACGCCCAATTCCCCAAACTCTTACAACTCCATCTGTATATCCACTGAAAAGTGTGCTTCCATCTGCACTCCAGCTTAAACTTGTGCAGTAAATAACCTAAAAAATCATTCATAATACAAAAACATTTGTTAGAAGATGTAAAATGATATTGAAATGAAACTTATGATTCATAATCTGAATTTAAAACCTTTTTCTAAATGTGTAATATAATTCAAATAATGCGCCACTACACGATGACATTCAGAGGCAAATAGTATAAGGTAACATGAATAAGCAACAAAGAATAAGACCTTAGTTTTTCCGGCATTGGTTTGAGTAGTGGTGCCTTCAGCTGCCATTTCGGACTCCTGCTTGAGATCAACCTTGAGATCTACGACAATGGTTTTGCTTTCCAGATCCCAGATCTTAATGCTTGACTCCGTAGCAGCGCAAAGCCAGTACCTGTTAGGGCTGAAACAAAGAGCATGGATGATCGAACTAGCATCTAGAGAGTAAAGTCTCTTCCCCTCGGCCAAATCCCAAAGCAAAATCATCCCGTCTTTTCCACCGCTAGCACAGAGAGAACCATCAGGGGACACTGCGACGGTGTTAACATAGCCTCCGTGTCCGGCCAAAGTTGATCTGAGCTTGCAGTTAGTCAAATTCCAGATCTTCACAGTTTTGTCCCAAGAGGCTGAGACAATTGTTGGCTGCAAAGTGTTAGGGCTAAAACGAACACAACTAACCCAATCACTGTGAGCGTCGCCGTCTTGAATTGTGTATTTGCATTCACCGAGTGTGTTCCATAGTTTGATTGACTTGTCACGCGAGGCCGACACGATCTGACGGTTGTCGATCGAGAATGCAACAGAGAGGACGTCCTTGGTGTGGCCAACGAACCGGCGAGCGGTGGTCCCGGCATTGAGATCCCAGAGACGGAGTTCTCCGTCCCATGATCCGGATAGGGCGAATTGGCCGTCGGATGAGAGAACGACGTCTTGAACAAAGTGAGAGTGGCCGGTGAGACGGCGCTGCGCGACACCGTAGGTTTTGTCTTCCTTGGTGAGGCGCCACACGATGATTGATTTGTCACGGGAGGATGTGACAATCATGTCGGAGTTGTCGATCGGGGTGGCGATTGCGGTGACCCAATCGGTGTGGGCTCTCATGGTGCCGCGAAGTACCAAAGAGTCGGCCATTTTTGTTGCTGTTGTCTCTCTCGGGTGATAGAAGAGGCTGAAGCAGAAACAAAGGTTAAGGAGAAACCCTAGAAGTGGAAGAAGTGAATATATAGTAGGCGTTTTAGGGTTTTGGAGGCCGAGAGTTGGAGCCTTGGAGGATTAAAAATTAGGGATTTTTATGGATTTTTTACCAAAAAAAAAAAAAAATTACAAAAGAGGTTAATGTATTTTTGTATATTTTTCAATTTTAGATAGGGGTATTTGCAGTAACATAACATGATTATTGAGTATTTAAGTTAGCAAATCTATTTGTTGATAGTTACAAATATGACGATCTTGTCTAAAATATTGTGTTTCGAATTATCTTGATTTTTTAGAATATTAGTTAGATATGTGAAATGTGATATACGAAGTTCTGGAATATGTTTGAAATATCTTTATGATACATGGCACACATTTGACATTGGAAGAACATGTGCGAAAATAATAAGAACGTGTTTGAAGTATTATGAACGTGTCCAAAATCGGAAAACACATAGAATCTAATATTTTGAACACTTACATAATGCTTCAAAACCATTGATCACTTACATAATGTTGCAAAAAGCCTAGCATTTCGGAATCTGGAATGCTACGTAACAACTGAAATCTTACAAAAGTTTTAAGGGTCATTGTCAGTGTAGCACATCAAATTATGGTTTTTGGTCTAACTTGGTCCCTTAAGTTATTTTCTCGCATTATGAACCATTAAACCTTCAAAAAAATTGTCACTTACAACATTGGTGGTGAAATGGAGGGTCAACTGATAACATGGCTGGCGTGGCAAGTGACTAATAGCTCTTTATTTTACTTCAGTCCACGTGGATAACATTTTATATTTATAAAATAATGTTGATTATTAAAGTTGCATGTATACGACTTTTGGTTTATGAAGAAAGTTGTCTCATTAAAGAACACAAGCTACAGGTAGGGTTTTGATCAATGCAAGTAAATCATAAATATCCAAACTTTAATTAGAAGGTGTTATACTTGATGTCAAATATCAATCCTAATGTTGTTATCTCCAAATTGATTTGACCTTTGATGAAGTTTTTGTACTTTATCCATTCTTGTATTTTGGTGGAAGCCACTTTTTATTTACTAGTCATAATTTTGTTGGGATGAATTTTTTTAAAGGCTAACCTTCCTGGGACGATTCTTGCAACAACTAGCTGAAAACTTTTCTACGTTACCCCTAATCTTCCTCTTCATTCTTCTATTTGATGGATTAAAAATGAAGATGATTACGCCACTTTTATACTAAATGCCTATGACAAAGATGTTAAAATATCGAATTATGTAGACAATATTCGGGATAAAAAGAGGAATGTTATAAAGAGAACAGCATAAATGTGTTAAGTCCGGATGAACACGAATCAGGTATTGAGGGGGAAGAGAATCATTTTTGTCTGTCATAAACTTTGAAGTTGATCTCGAAGATACGGGTGAAATCAGTTGCATGAAATGACAAACTATTGAGTAAGTTATGTCTTGTTTTAAACCTAATGAAGTAATGAATGAACAAATCCATGATTCTTACTAGGTATGAAGATTGGTCCTTCTATTAAAGTACATTCCATTTTCAAAGAAAATTATTTTGGAAAGAACAGAAATATATATTAGGTATGAAATTTTAGAACCTTAAACACATTTTATGTAATTATGTTGTAGCCAATGGGTACCAACTTTGTTACAAGAAAATTGATAATAAAATAGTGTTGTTAAAGGGGATGTAGTTTTAGGCTTTGGGCTTCATGGATGGGGGATTAACATTCTTTCCAGATAAAATTTTTGAAAGGTGCTCACAATTGTTCTAGAAACTTTAAATTGGGTTTAACATAATGACTTCCAATATATGCATATATTGGAAGTCATTATGTTAAGGAAATTTTGCATGTAGCAATAGGCAACTCAAATTGGAGGTTATAAAAAAGTTTGGCATTGAGGTCAGTCTTGGGTAGTGTAGGAGGGAAAAACACATGTTTTAGTCTTATTGAGGGGTATCTATTTGAACACTATGATAAACTATGGTCTTATCGTGAGGAGATTAGAATATCAAAATATGCTTCTGTTATAAAAATGGATGTCGTGACAATGTCAGATGGTCTAAATTACTTTAGTAAATTTTATGTTTGTTTTCGGTGGAGTGAAAAAAGGATTGAAATGAAGGGTGTAGAAGGATAATTGGGCTTGATGGTTGCTTCTTAAAAGTTATTTGTATTGGAGAGTTACTTTGTGTTGTGGGTAGGAATACAAATAATCAAATTTCCCCATAGCATGAGATGTTGTTTTTGTGGAAAATAATGATAATTGGAAGTGATTTTTTAGATCTGTGGTCATGAAGCGTCGTTAATTTCTAACCACCATAAGGGTCTAGTTGAGGCTGTAAAAGAGATTTGCCCAATTTTAAGCATCAACAATGTGCAAGACACATTTGTTCAAACTTCTTCAAAAGGTTTAGTGATGCCCACTTTCAAAACCTTTTACGAAAGGCATGTATGTCTACTACCAAACAAAGCTTTAAAGTTGTTATGAAGGAGATTTGGTTGTTGAGTCCAGCTGCCTAGTTATACCTTTTGTTGTGGCATGCATGTCTATTACTGCTCGAAGCTTTTCTAGAATGCCTATATGTCTACTACTGAACAAATATTTAAAGTTGTTATGAAATAGATTGAGTTACTAAGTCCAACTTCCTACTTATACCCTATATAAAAAGACCCTAAGACATGGTTAAGCAAAATTTTTTCCGAACCGGTAGGTGTTGTACCGTTGTAGAAAATGACATTTTTGAGAGTTTTAATGCTCTGATAATTTATGCTCAAAGAAAACACATAAATCACCATGCTTAAGGAGATCAATATATATAGGATGAATATAATCTACAAGATGAAACCTAAAGGGAATGAGTTGCAAAAATCAAGTTTGTTATGCTATTAGGGTACTGTTTAATGACTTACTTAAGGTTGAACAAACGTATTGACAAGTGTCTCATAGTGGCCTCAATCAATTTGAAAGTAGATTAGGTGGGAAGAATTTGGAGTTGACTTTGAAAAAAGAACAAGTACTTGTAGATTATGACAACTTAATGGTTATGGATGTCTACATTTTGTAACTACCATAAGTTATCTGAATAGGGATATTGAGTCTTGTTTAGACCATATGTTCAAAAGTACAATGTATACGAAATCATATAAGTATAGAATTACAGGTATTAATTGTTGGATTAGGTGTTTAAGCCATGACTTATAATTTGTATTTATCTTATTAAAAGACGCAAAGTCCATTTGGGTTGCCCTCATAGCTAGAGGTTTGGTATAGAGTTCAGTAGAGAGAAAGGTTGATTTATTAAATGTTTAATAAATCAATAGAGATAAAATAAATAGTTTATTAATATATTAAAGTGATAATTTATTCATTAGAAACTATATTAATTAATTAGAAATTAATCTAGAATTAATTGGATTTAATTTAGTGATTAATTTAATTAATTAAAAATGCAGGGACTGGTTTTGTAATTATTCAATAGTTGAATAAATGACTGGCCAGTGAAAGCCCTAAAGGTGGCGAGATTATGGAGGGAGCCTCCATAATTTCGAAACCCTAATTAGGGTTTTAGGGGGCTTGGTCCATTTGATAAAAGGCTTGTCAAAGTTGGGCTCCTCTAGGGTTTTGACTGTTACCACTTGGAGGCTATAAATAGAGCCTCCTGGGAACCCTAAAACATGTGCCATATTGCTACTCTATCTCTCTGGAATTCTCACTACAAATAAAATGACATTTAGTGGCACACAAAAAGTGTTAGTTCTATATGCCCAATGATGATCATAAAATGATATTACTAATAATACATGATCCTATATGGTCACACCAACAACAAGTTTGACACCAATTTATCATTTAGAACGTTAAATTTGATTTAACATCAAATGATACTAAACTTGCAATTTAATCTTGTAGGTTATTATTATTTGAGGTAAATAATAATAACTACAAAATTAAAGGTTGATTAATAATTCATATGTGATGAATTAATTAAGTGTAACAATTAAATTGTTTAAATTGTTAAACGATTTAATTGATTTATAAGTAAGCCTTTTATTTAATTTAATTGGTAAATTAAATAATATATATATATATATATATATATTGTTATATATATATATATATATATATATATATATATATATGTATATATATAATTATACAATTAAGATTGTATATTTAGATGGTTTATTTATGTATATGATTATGGGTTAAATGTTATCCCATTTAAGAAATAAGAAGATGTATTATTTATAAGCTTTTATTATCTAAGTTTTATAAATAATAACAACCCACTAGCACTTCATTTGTCATCATAAAATCAGCCATATTGGAAGGAAAAGAATGCATTAAGAACTTAAAAGAAAAGGAAGATGCCTTGTGTCTTCTAGCTTTTGATTATAGAAATCAAATGGATCTTTCTTTTAAGCTAGTTGCATGTGCTTTTCTTTTGCCTTGGTGGGATATATGTTGGACGAATTTGAGGGCATGTGTACATCATTCTTGCTTCAAGAAATCAGCCAAAAAACTCTCCTTAAGTTCTTAGAAAAAATTGGTTTTTGGTTTCATAAGAAAAGGAGTCATATCTTGCAAGTTGTGGAACTAGCATTCAAGGGTGTTCAAGCTTGTGGTGGATCAAATATAGAGGGATTCTAATTTGATTCCTAGCTATCAAAATCATCCAAACCAAACCCAAGAACAAAGGTTATGATCTTGAACTTAAACTATGTTTGTTCTTCATCTTATCTCTACATGCATGTAGCATGATCCTCTTGAAAATGGAATTTGTGTTCATGATTTTATGCTTCCGTTGCAAACTCTTGTTTTTGAAACTAATTACATGAACCTTGATTTCCAACAATTGGTATCAGATCCATGACTATATTGCATGTTTAGATAATAAGTTTATTTGGATAAACTTGGTTTTTGGAAGCCATGAATGTTCATCTTCTTAAATAAAAGTTTCATGCATGGCTTCTTTGGCAACATGCATATATATAATCTATGATTTTATGTAACCAACTATATCTTATGTATGCATGCTTTTGGTTACATAAATTGTTGCCTTAGAAAAACAAAGTGTTGATTTTCTTATGATTTTATGTGATAAAATGGTGCATAAACAAGCCAAGGACCATATGATGCATGTTTTGTGTTTGTATTCGATTTGGTTGTAATCTATTCTTTTATTCAAATGGTTTGTAATAATAATTAGTTATTTACTTCTTTTATTCATTTTTTAATTGTTAGAATAGTTGTATTTTATTTCATTCACAAAATGTAACAAGAGAAGGAAGTAAGAAAAGATTGCACCCAACAGCAGCACTTTCTGAAGAGCTGCTGTCCAGATTTCAAAAATGTTTTGGAAGTGTTTTATAAATTCATATCTTGGTCATTTGGTGATATACTTGTTGGTAACTTTAATATCTAGTATATATATTAAGTTTCAACAAGTATTAGCATCAATATAGCCAAGAATGAATTGAAAAATGCAACAAAAAACCACAAAAACCCTTCCTGCTGCCCATTCCTGTCGCAAGTATTGAAGTGGCCAAAGAAAAATCACAACTCATTACATGGTGTCAAGAAATGGTGGTTCAAGTATCATTTGATGTTATAAAAGGCTTGGCAAAATTGTAGCCAAATCGAAGATCATTTGGTTGAGTTTTTGTCACCCTTTTGTCCCTAGGTTTGGACTTGATATTTCATGTGTGGCTCACATGAAATATCAAACTAGTTGGCTTGTGTTTATGCACCCATGCATGCTTGTGATGTTTGAATGTTTTATTATGTTATGTTGTGGATGAAAATAAGATTTTGCATGCTAGACAACCTAGATAATTAAACATAATCATCAAGGAGTTTGTATTTTTCAAAAGTTGACATTTAAAACATAAGATGTGATAAAATTGGTTTTATTAAAATGGGTTTTGTTATAAAACCTATTAAGTCAAGTTTTGAAAATGATTGAAACAAGAAATAAAATGGAGATTTTATGAACTCTTACAAACTCCAACCCTAATTAATAATGGTAATTATTTAGGATTATAAATTGGTTCTAATATATGTGTTCAAACTCAAACTTAATATTGGATATTAATTGTAATCTTGACCACAAACAAAGAATCAATAAAATGGAGATTTTATGATTAAGGAACCAATTAACAAAATAAGATTTAATGGTACCATGTTCATTGGATGCATGCAATCTACATGATACCATATGTTTTTCAAAATTAGAATTGTAAAACATTCAAATCCCTTATGAAATACGAATCAATGCCGTCCCTCTTAAAGACACTCATGTATCACTTGTATTTCATTGTGGGATAAAGGATACCTAACCACTTGGAGTCTTCTTGTGATACAAGAAGTAGTTTTGCAATATTGATGGGATAAAGGACACCTAACCATCAATAGTTGACAAAACTACACGTCCGTTTAAGTAGGATGATTCGTTTGGAAATCTCTTGTGATAAAGGTCACCTAAGCATTAGAAATCCAAGGCATAGATAGGATCAAACATGCCAAACTTATAAATGTTATAATAGGATCCCATAACTCAAGAAATTATATTTGGATATAATTGGTAAACCGTTACCTACCTTGTTGATTCGAATAGGCGGGATAAAGGATACCTAACCACTTATTCGTGATGCAACTTGGATTCTAGACCTTAATTAATTAAAGTTTATGAAACAAGAAAGGGTATTAATTATTAAGGACTTAATATCATAATTTACTAAATAGAACCTTGTTAAAATTTTGTAGATGGCACCAAACAACACACACTCGGCTCCTAACAAAACCTCACTACGGTCTCTCCTTGAAGGAGAAAAACTTAACCATACCAACTTCTTGGATTGGCACCGTAGTGTGAGAATTGTTCTCAAACAAGAAAAGAAAGAATATGTTCTCAATGAACCACTTCCAGAAGAGCCCCCTGCCATTCCTAAGCCCGCACACGATGCATGGCTTAAAAAGATGGATGATTCCATCGATGCATCATGCCTCATGTTGGCAACCATGATTCCTGACCTTCAGAAGGATTTGGAGAATCATTCAGCCTATGACATGATTCATCAACTAAAGGAAATGTTCCAACAACTTGCAAGAACGGAAAGGTTCGAAACTGTTCGGGCTTTCCATGCTTGCAAGATAGAGGATGGGCAGTCGGTAAGCTCTTATGTGCTCAAAATGAAGAGTCACATTGATCATTTGGCACGTCTTGGAGTTGTGATGCCCGAAGAGCTAGCAACGGATATGATCCTTAACTCCTTGACAAAGTCCTTTGATCCTTTTGTCATGAATTTTAACATGAATGGTTTAAACAAGACTACCCCGGAATTACATGGGATGCTAATTACCGCGGAAAAGAATCTGCCTAAGAAAACCACTCAAGTTCTCATGATCAAGGAAGGTGGCACAAAGAGAACTAGACCCGAACACCCCACCAACTCCAAGGGCAAGGGGAAAGCAAAAGCTTTCAAAGGTAAGGGCAAGAAAGTTGTCCAACCATCCCATCCGCCCAAGAAGAAGGCAAAGGTTGTCAAAGAAGATACATGCTTTGAATGTGGCAAAGCTGGGCGTTGGAAGAGAAATTGCCCTACTTATCTTGCGGAGTTGAAGAAAAAGAAGGCCGGTGAAGGCACTTCAGGTATCTATGTGATAGACCTAGAACTTTATAATTTATCTCCTAACACATGGGTATTTGATACTGGTTGTGGAACTCACATATATAATATGTTGCAGGGGTTTAAAAGGAGTAGGCGACTGAAGGCAAATGAGGTAGTACTTCGAGTTGGAAACAATGCAAGGGTTGCGGTGGATTCAATTGGAAGTTTTAATTTATTACTACCTAATGGCTTGTGTGTGACATTGTTGAATGTTTACTATGTTCCTAGCTTGACTAGGAATATTATTTCGGTTGCTAAATTAAGACAATGTGGATTTGATCTTTCCTTTAATATTGATGATATTTGTGTTTACAAAAATAATGTATTCTATTTTGAGGCTAGGCCTTTAAATGGAATTTATGAAGTAAACATTGATGAAAAGACTAACAATGGCTCTTTATACCACACTTTCACCAAGAAACCCAAATTTGATTTGAGTCAAACCTATCTATGGCATTGTCGCCTTGGGCATATAAACAAGAATCGCATATCCCAACTTCAAAAGAGTGGACTTTTGAAGGCAAATGAGAATGACTCATTTGATATATGTGAATCTTGTTTACATGGCAAGATGACTAAAGCTCCTTTCTCCGGAACCAATGAAAGAGCAAAGGACTTGTTAGGAATCATACATACGGATGTATGTGGTCCTTTCAAGCCAATGACTAGATATGGTGAAAGATATTTCATCACCTTCACTGACGACTTTAGTCGTTTTGGATATGTTTATTTGATTAAACATAAACATGAGGCGTTTAAAATGTTCAAAACGTTTCAAAGTAAAGTGGAAAATCAACTCAACAAAACAATTAAAGTTCTTCGTTCTGATAGAGGAGGTGAGTACTTAAGTACAAACTTTATGGATCATCTTAAGACTTGTGGAATTGTTTCACAACTTACTCCACCTGGAACGCCACAACATAATGGTGTGTCTGAGAGGCGGAACCGAACACTATTGGATATGGTTCGATCCATGATGAGTAGAAGTACTCTACCTTTATCTTTTTGGGGTTATGCTTTACAAACAGCTGCTCGTCTCCTAAACATGGCACCTACTAAGAAGGTAGATAAAACACCTTATGAGATATGGCATGGAAGGGTTCCATCTTTATCCTATCTCAAGGTATGGGGTTGTGAAGCTTATGTTAGACAAGAAGCTTCAAACAAATTAGAACCCCTTTCAACTAAATGTATCTTTGTAGGGTATCCGAAAGATTGTCTTGGATACTATTTCTACAATCCCATCGAGAATAAAATATTTATTTCTCGAAAAGCTGAATTCCTAGAAAACAAGTTTCTGACGGAAGAGGCTAGTGGGAGGTTTGTGGAACTTGAGGAACTTCAGGAACCACAACCTGATACACAACAAGTTGAATCTAGCATTCAACAAGAAATTGTTGAACCTGAACAAACGGTTGATCATGAACAAATTGTAACACAAAGTGTTCGCAAATCTGGTAGGGTTCGAATTGAACCAGAAAGGTATGGTTACCTTTTGATGGAAGAGGAATGTTATACGATAGATTCTGATGAACCCGTCAACTATCAGAGTGCAATATCAGATCCTGAATCTGATAAATGGCTTGAGGCCATGAACACTGAGATGCAATCCATGTACGATAATCAAGTTTGGAACTTGGTTAATCTTCCCACCAATTGTAAGACTGTTGGGAACAAATGGGTTTTCAAGAAGAAAATCGACGTGGATGGAAATGTTCACACTTTTAAGGCTAGACTTGTCGCTAAAGGATACTCACAGACTCATGGTATTGACTATGATGAGACCTTTTCTCTAGTGGCAATGATCAAGTCGATTAGGATACTTTTTGCCATAGCCACGTACTATGATTATGAGATATGGCAAATGGATGTCAAGACCGCTTTCCTTAATGGATACTTATTGGAAGATGTCTATATGGATCAACCTGAAGGTTTTGTCGATCCCAAGCATCCAAACAAAGTGTGCAAGCTTAAAAGATCTATCTATGGATTAAAGCAAGCGTCTCGAACATGGAACATCCGTTTTGATGAAAAGATTACGAGTTTTGGATTCATCAAAAATGAGGATGACTCCTGTGTGTACAAGAAAGCTAGTGGGAGCATTGTCATAATCCTAGTATTGTATGTAGATGACATACTTTTATTTGGAAATGACATCCCAACCTTAAAAGGTGTCAAAGCGTTCCTTGAGAGTTGTTTCTCAATGAAGGATCTAGGGGAAGCTGCTTATGTATTAGGCATAAAGATCTATAGAGATAGATCTAAGAGACTTATTGGTCTTAGCCAAAGTGTATATATTGATAAAATCTTGAAAAGGTTCAAGATGCAAGACTCCAAAAGAGGAATTTTGCCAATGCCGCATGGCACCATCCTAAGCAAGTCTCAGTGCCCAAACACTAGGACGGAACTTGAAAGGATGAAACATGTCCCATATGCTTCGGCAATTGGGTCCATCATGTATGCCATGTTATGCACTAGGCCCGACGTCTCATGTGCCTTAAGTATGACTAGTAGGTATCAACAGAACCCAGGTGAAGCCCACTGGACTGCTGTAAAGAACATTCTTAAGTACTTGAGAAGAACTAAAGATATGTTCTTAGTTTACGGCGGTTTGGAAGAAAGCTTAAAGGTAAAGGGTTACACTGACGCAAGCTTCCAAACAGATAGGGATGATTCGAAATCTCAATCTGGGTATGTCTTTACTTTAAATGGAGGAGCCGTATCTTGGAAGAGTTCCAAACAAGAAGTGATTGCACAATCCACTACAGAATCAGAATACGTTGCTGCTTCAGAAGCTGCTCAAGAAGCTGTCTGGATGAGAAAGTTCATAGAAGATCTAGGGGTTGTTCCTTCCATTCGGGACCCTATAGAAATCTTCTGTGACAATCTAGGTGCTATAGCTCAAGCAAAGGAACCTAGATTGCATCAAAAAACCAAACACATTCACCGAAGGTATAACTACATTAGACATGAAGTTAAGAATGGTGAAATTAGTATTCACAAGGTTCATACAGATCAAAATTTGGCAGACCCATTCACGAAACCTTTACCCCAAACTAAGCATGAAAGTCATGCTAAGGGTATAGGACTCCGTTTTTCTAATGAATGGATTTGATTTGTGTTTAATGTTTTATGAATATGAACTTATGTAAACGACAATAATTATGTAATATATGTGACGTGATGTTTCATTCATAATTTTGTGTTTTATTAGCATGTTTAATCCTTGAATAATTTAGTTATTCTAAACGTCCATAGTCGATCATAGTTGTGGGAGCAATTACGAAGTAAGACTAATATGAATTGGATTGGTTGACTTTTATGGGTAAAAGTAGCAAAAGGTTGCAACCAAATTCATAGGTACTTGTCAGTGAACAAGTATTGGACTTGACCCGTTTCAAGATCACTCCATGGATCATTATCATAAGTGATTCTTGAATAAAGGTATTATCATTGTATCCTTTGACCTGAGATACATATTTGGGACTCAAGTGTAGAGTGTACTATGCTTTGATATGGTTCACTGTTGTTCTTGAAATACAGACAACCATAAAGGCCATACTCATGCATAGTACTAACTATATGAGGGGCGTATGTAGTCAAGACGGGATTTGTTCCTCTTATGTGTTAAGAGTTAGACATCTAAGGCGCCTGTTTGAAAGTTGAACATAAAATGAGAATGATTAAGATCCATGTCTCATGTTCAACATGATGTCTGTGACAAAGGGATAATTGATAGATAACCTTATACATCAATTAGAGCCTCGTGTTTTCTGAAGAATTGAATGTTGTTGAATGGCACAAAGTCATGTGTTATTGGGGGCAGTAAAATGTTGCTAGACGTTTTCCACTGTCGATATCATTCTATGATGCAACCTTGTGCAAGTGGGAGATTGTTAGTTCTATATGCCCAAGGATGATCATAAAATGATATTACTAATAATACATGATCCTATAGGGTCACACCAACAACAAGTTTGACACCAATTGATCATTTAGAACGTTAAATTTGATTTAACATCAAATGATACTAAACTTGCAATTTAATCTTGTAGGTTATTATTATTTGAGGTAAATAATAATAACTACAAAATTAAAGGTTGATTAATAATTCATATGTGATGAATTAATTAAGTGTAACAATTAAATTGTTTAAATTGTTAAACGATTTAATTGATTTATAAGTAAGCCTTTTATTTAATTTAATTGGTAAATTAAATAAAAAATATATATATTGTTATATATATATATATATATATATGTATGTATATATATAATTATACAATTAAGATTGTATATTTAGATGGTTTATTTATGTGTATGATTATGGGTTAAATGTTATCCCATTTAAGAAATAAGAAGATGTATTATTTATAAGCTTTTATTGTCTAAGTTTTATAAATAATAACAACCCACTAGCACTTCATTTGTCATCATAAAATCAGCCATATTGGAAGGAAAAGAATGCATTAAGAACTTAAAAGAAAAGGAAGATGCCTTGTGTCTTCTAGCTTTTGATTATAGAAATCAAATGGATCTTTCTTTTAAGCTAGTTGCATGTGCTTTTCTTTTGCCTTGGTGGGATATATGTTGGACGAATTTGAGGGCATGTGTACATCATTCTTGCTTCAAGAAATCAGCCAAAAAACTCTCCTTAAGTTCTTAGAAAAAATTGGTTTTTGGTTTCATAAGAAAAGGAGTCATATCTTGCAAGTTGTGGAACTAGCATTCAAGGGTGTTCAAGCTTGTGGTGGATCAACTATAGAGGGATTCTAATATGATTCCTAGCTATCAAAATCATCCAAACCAAACCCAAGAACAAAGGTTATGATCTTGAACTTAAACTATGTTTGTTCTTCATCTTATCTCTACATGCATGTAGCATGATCCTCTTGAAAATGGAATTTGTGTTCATGATTTTATGATTCCGTTGCAAACTCTTGTTTTTGAAACTAATTACATGAACCTTGATTTCCAACAAAAAGTGCCACTAAATCCTGGAAAAGTGCCACTAAAAGCCCTCTTGGGAATCAGCGACACAAAAAAAAGTGTCACTATAAACGCTGCCACTAAAAGCTTTTAGTGGCACTTTTTTGTTGTGCCGCTGCAGGATTTTCGAGTTTTAGTGGCACTTTTTTTATATGCCACTACAAATTTTTGGGTTTTAGTGGCACTTCTTTATGCCACTATATGCTTGGTTTTTTGCTGGATTTTTCGAGTTTTAGTGGCACTCTTTTTATATGCCACTACAAAGTTTTGGGTTTTAGTGGCACTTTTTTATATGTTTTAGTGGCACTTTTTGTATATGTTTTAGTGGCACTTTTTTATATGCCACTATAAATTTTTGGGTTTTAGTGGCATTTTTTTGTGCCGCTACAAATTTTTGGGTTTTAGTGGCACTTTTTTATGTCACTATATGCTAACTACATCAAAAGCCATTTCAATAGTTTTAGTGACACTTTTATGCCGCTATACATTTGGTAAAATAAATGACATTTACATGCTTTTAGCGACACATTTTTTTTACCACAAAAAGTCTATATTCAAGATTAGGCTAAATACACAAATATAATAAATGAAAAACACAATATCCTTGATTAATGACATTTGGTACTTTTTTTACCACAAAAGTCAAGATTAGGCTATACATTTGGTAAAATAAATGACATTTGGAATATGATCCTTAACGAGGTAGATGACAACGCTTAATGCATTTTGTGTTTGAGCCAATCCATCCTTTAGTTGTACTGAATTCCACCATAGTTTTACTGTCATAAAAAGGTAAAAACAAGAATTAGGGAAAAAAACTCAGTTTTAATAATATAACACGGGTATGAAGAAAAATAGGAAATAAGAGATCAAGTCTCCGAAAAAATTAAAAATATATGATAACATATATGAACTAACTAAGCTGATCCATGAATAGCAGTGAGTGCCACAATTGCATGGGTTCAAGTTCAATCCACTCAAATAAGTCTCTACAAAACCAAGAAATTGAAGGAGATGTTCAAATCACTTGAACTAAACTTGGCAACTTTTAAAAAAATAGAGAATTGTGATTAAAGCTTAAAAATCCTATAATGAAAATAAATAAGAAATAGGAAACCAACCTTGTTTGTAGAGTTTTGAGTAAACTATCACAGTAAGCTTGGGCTGCAGACACGTCTGACTTTCCGGTGTCAATTATAACTTTTGAAAAATTTGAAAAAATAACCGTGGCACCCAATTTTCTAAATTCAGACAGCAGTAGTGCAAACACCTTTTGCATCACCTGTACATTCATAAACTTGTCAAAAAATAGTTGATGGAAAATTTTACTTGATTTTAGTCAGGTTATTGGAAATTAATTACCCTGAAGCATTCGATAAAGAGCTGGATCATGAAGTTTTGACTGCGGACTAGATTCACAAGTCAAAGATAAAAAGTCAAAATACAAAATACGAACATTTAAAACGTAAAAAAAAAAGTAAAAGTACCTGCATAGCCATCTGTATAAATGTTGTAACATTGCATCAGCAAATATATTTCCTGAAGAAACAGCATCAGTAAGGCATCTTTGAATGAGTTGTTTGAGGACAAGAAATGCAGGTGCACATGACGTGGCATCATCTAACCCTAATTGTTCATTAGGAAGATGTGATCCAGAGGTCAAATCATGGTCAAACCTAAATAAGGTACCACCCTCCATTTCATTTATTTGGTTGCTTTTTAACAGAGCATTGACAGCCAGATGATGAATTTGTATCAATTAAAAAAAATCTGTTACGAAATTTGGAGTATTTATTTAGTTTGAAAGTGAGAAAAGAGACAAATTGCAGACCTTTAGCTCGACTGTGACTTTCCTATAAGCACCAGGGTAAGTAAGAACATGTTGATTGACCTATTTTTAAAAAATGGTTAATGCTAATCAGATCATTGAAGAATAATATGCTAAAAGTAAATTCAGTTAATAGTTTATTATTTATATAGTTGTTGATACAGACCTCATCAGAGTAACAAGTTTCTTCTTCATTATCCCCTCCAAGATCTGGAATCCCATTATCTGATACCCAAAGTATCTGCAAATGTTAAAAAAGAACTTGAGGTAAATTAACAGATCTAATGATTAATGAATTTATGGGGCATAATGTGTGTAATAGCAACGTACTTTGCTCCTGTTACAAATATGGGCAATGTACCTTATTCTTTACCATAATAGCAACATACTTACACTTCATTACCAATAATAGCAATGTACTTTGCTTTTTCTCAATGGCAGTAAGAAATTGAAGTAGGTTGCTATTATGGGTAAGCAAATGAAAGTAGATTGCTATTATTGGTAGTAAAAATAACAGTGAACCAAAGAAAACCTGTTGCTGATCGCGTAATGCTCTTGCAAAGAAGACATCTGCAGTGTGTATAAGCCAATCCAGTTCAAAATTGCTTAAGGGGACCTGTTTAAATTGAACAATTATAAAATTATAAATGTGGAAGTGGGAATGAAAATTATATGTACGAATGAATTAGAGATTTTATTACATGGGAATATCTGGAAAGAGAAATTCTTTCATTTAACCAGCGAGATGATGCAGCACAACGTTGCATCCCAATTTTGTAGCTACAATTTGCTAGCTAAGCGCCGGATACCGACTATCGTGTGCATTTGAAGGAATGCTCACACATGGAAAATCATCTAAGGCGCGTATACCTAACTTCATTAAGTTATCATCTGGACATTCGATTACTGCAATTCCAGGTCCATGAAGATGATCTCTGTCAAAAAAGTGAAAAAAAAATAGCATAATTTTGTGTTACTTATTCTTTTTTTTTTAATGTATAAATTTTATAATCTCAAAGATAATGTGATACCTGATTCACTTATTGTTCTTTGTAGGATCTTTTCAGCATCTTTAGGGTTTCCAACATAGTCCACCTGAATAGTTCCGTACATGACAAGTTAACTTAAGATAAAATTTAATGAGAAAAGAGCAAATGAAACACAAGATTTTAAATTTTTTTAGATTAAGGAGTTAAAAATCACCTTAAAACTGGAAGATTCTCTAAGCATGGAAGATTCAACTGATAAAGCTTGACAAGCTTCACGAAACTGTTTCTCTATAATATTAGGCGATAAGTCTTTATTCCGGAAAGGATTTATCATAACCGCATGGATTGTTGAAGATGAAGGAATATATACAAGATAGATTCCACGGACATCTGATATACTGAAATTAAAAAAATACAATTTTTTTAAAATTTTCACCCTCTGTTAGATAACTGACAGATAACAGAAAAATGCTACTTACCTGCTTGTTTAGTAACAGATGCAAGTACTTGATCCAATTTGTCTCCTAAAGCATAAATATCAGTTAGATTCCTCTTCCTAGTACTTATGTTATCCTGAAATTCACCCTGAAAGAATCTCAAAAGCATGTTATCTAAGCCAATTAGCTTATTTGCGTGAACAAATTTCTTGTAAACATTCCAGCATTTGATCTTTGAGCACTCAAGAACAATTTCTTTTCCGTTTGCCACATAATATATGAACATTTTTGTCTCAATTTCAAGATGGTATAATACTTTTATCAACCTCTCATATCTGTAAAATATCAGCTCAATGTTCCTTAAAGTTGTCTCGAGGCGCTTGAGTAGAGTTCTAAATTTGGCGGTTCTTTTAGTTTCTGATACTACAGCTGCCAGTAACTCCACCATCACTGTTACTAAATCTACCTCATTAGCATTTGGTGCAATCATCTGTAAAAAGAACGATCAAAGTAAAATTATAAATTAAACATAGAAAAGTAAATCAAAACCCTAGCAATAAGCTTTTGACATAAACTTCAAATTCAATATTGTGAAGGTGACAATAACTTACGATCATGCGCGTGTTTGTAATTCCATTACATGGAGACACAATATTTGTAGATTGAACTACCAATTGACAAAATGAACATACCTCGACACTTCGAATTAATAAGTTAGAAAATCAATCTGCGCATTCAAATTAAGTAAGCGTGTGACGATTACTAGCTTGTCTCTAATAGTTGCTTACAATTTGAGAAAACGCTTCAGCAGCCCTTCAATTCGCCTTCACGAATTCGGACTTAGGAGTTCACTTTGCAGAAATTGTTCAAAAATTTGAGAAATTAGAATCGGAATTCGCCGCTTGCCTGCTTAGTCGCACGTTCTTGAGCACATGTCGATTGCCTTCTTTTCTGCTTAGTCGCACGTTCTTGGGCCAGCACCGATGGAACACCCCGACTCTTCCAATGTTGAATCGCATTCAACTAACTGAAGCTTGAATCGGGGCAGAAAGCGAGATTGAACCTTGAATCGGTAGAGAAGTTAGAAAACTACTTCGATTAAGTGCAAGGGGGCAAAAGGCAAGAAGTGGAGAACTTCATCGAGCTCTTTGATAGAAGTTCAAAGCTATTTCATATTAGGGTTGCAGGGGATAAGGCAGCAAGACGATAAGGGTCGGAGGGGGAGTTTAAGCAAACACGCCGATAGCAGGAGGGAGAAACCGAGAAAGTGAGGGATGTAATATTAGGTATTAGGGTTTGATTTAGTATCTCATTGAAATTATAAACTAGACGATGTGAATTTTGGTGAAAGTACAAGGAAGACGAGGGAAATCGAAATATGAGCAGCAACAACAAGACATACAGTGGCACAAAAAAACTTGTGACACTAAAACACATAATACAGTGGCACAAAAAAATTATGCCACTAAAGAATTGTGCCACTAAATGTAATATTATTTGTAGTATCTGTGCTTCTCCTCTTGCATTGGGTGTGATCTCATTTGAGGCAGGACATTTGTGCTGCTGGCTTCAAGAAGAAAATCAAAGGTTGGTTTTTTTATTTAATTCTTTAGAAATTAATTGTTGGCCTTTAGGTTTTTGTTATATGTTCAATAGTAGAAAAACATAGATCCTTTTTCTAGGTTGCATGTGAACTTAGGATTATTAGTTCATAGATTGCAGAAAACCTTTCAGTGGTATCAGAGCTTTGGCTGTTTTCTGATTGAATTGTTATAACTGCTTTGTTTGTTAAAGGGTTTGATCGAAAATTAAACCCTTGGAGAAGGCTAAAATCGATTGGTGGCTAGGGTTTTAGAAACCCTAGCCTCCACCCCCTTATCTGTGAAATTGGCTCTAGGGTTTTGCAGGTTTCTTATTTTTGGTAATTATGATTAATTAATAAATGGAAACCTTAAACCCTTTGCTTGCAATTTTCGAAAACTAGGGGTTTAAGATAGGTAAATTAATTTGATTAATTTGTGATGCAAGTCTAGATTTAATTAATTAAATTAAATGTTTAATTAAAAGATAAATTAAATCAGTTAAAGGTTTAAATTTAATTTTTAAAAATTAAAGAGTTAATTGCAAAAATTAAAAGATTAAACCTAAAATATTTTAAAAAGTTTAAAATACATCTTATATATATTATAATTAATAGCAAATATTTTGTATATAAGATAAATTGGTTAGTCATACCGTTAGTCAGCCTCATTCACAAAACTGACCTATAAAGAGGGTATAAGGAGACTGCCTATAAATGGTAGTCTAATGGGTGTCCACTCTCACCCACCGCTCTCCTGGTCAGTGGAGTGTCGTTAGCCGAACGGGTTTGATAGGACCGCTTAATTCTCATTAAAAGTATAATGCTATTATTGAAAGTACTAGAACATTTCATAAAATCCCAATCTAGTTACTTTAGGAAAAATGTGAATTGATGCTAATCCATGAAATTGCACATTGCACTTTATGAAACATTGGTGGAGCGTGTGTGGTTTACCGGCACACCAATAGGGGTTCATAAAGAGTTGAAATGGGTTTCTTAATCTTACCATTGTTGATGGAGCGTGTGTGGTTTACCAGCATGCCAATTAGAGATGGTAATTGACTTTGAGAATACCAAGCTAATTTGCATGGTTATTCACATCCAGTTTGTGATCCTCGGTATCCCAGTCACAAACAGTGGAGCATATCCGAGATTAAACATGCTATTGAACAGTTCAATAAATCTCAACAGAACTAGGAATTCCATTATAATATGATTATCTTCCGCGGTGGAATTGGCTGAATCGTCATTCGCCTACCTTTATAAAATTTACAATTAGATTACGGCATCCCTCTTCTATATTGTGAATTATTATAGTTGGGTCCTAGCCTTATTATTATTTTGTGTTAATATAAGGATTATATATATATATATATATATATATATATATATATATATATATATATATATATATATATATATATATATATATATATATATATAAAATTAAAACTACCTTCTTTTATAGATGTCTTCCGCTGACCAATCCGTTCCCCACTCAAACTCCAGTAATGTCACTTCAATCCTCTCGTTGTGTTCTAGAGTGACATTAGATGGCACTAACTATAATGATTGGATCAGAAACATAAAGATGGCTCTGAGGTTTGAGAACAAAGAGTATGTTCTTGAAACCGAGCTCATTGAAGTTGACCCCGACACAGCTACTCCCGAGGATGTTGAAAGGTTTTCCGCAACCATGAACTAAATAACCTAAGTTCACATGCAACCTAGAAAAGATCTATGTTTTCTTACTTTGAACATGTAACTAATTCCTAAAGGCCAAACAAAAATTAACTAAAAGAATAAATCAGAAAAAAACTAACCTTTAGTTTTAATCTTGAAGCTAAGCAGTACAAGTGTCCTGCCTCAAATGAGATCACACACAGGGAGCCAGAGGAAGATCACGAAAATTCCAGAGAGAATTGAAGAATGAGCACCAATAATGAGGTCTGGGGGTCCCTATTTATAGGGAAACAAGAAACCCTAGCCGTCAGCCATTTTCCGGATTATACGTACGCGCGTCGCGGCCTTTACATTTGCGCGCCGCGCGCCACAATTCAACTATTGAATTTGTACGACTTTAATCCCTGACTTCCTGATTAATCTAATTAATCCCACAGAAATTAATCTAATTAATTCCTGATTAATTATTAATCAATCAATATAGTTTCTAATTAATATATTATCACTTTAATATATTAACAAACCATATCTTTTATTTCTATTGATTTATTAATCCCATAATAAACCAACCTTTCTCTCTGCCGAACTTTCTACCAAACCTCTAGCTATGAGGGCAACCCAATTGGACTTTGCTTCTATTAATTAGGTAAATACAAATTATTAGTCATGGCTTAGACACCTAATCCAACAGTCTCCCACTTGGATAAGTCTATGACTATAATTACCAATTTAACCTCTGATTAATCAGCAATCTGTAGCTTCCTAGAAACTGCTGCCGAACTCTGACCTAGTCAGTTCTGTCCATAGATAAGTGATCAGATGATCCTCCGTCCAACATGATATTTTCAGACATGAGACATGGATTGAGATCAATCTCTGTCTGACACACTGTTTCCCGATTTCCGATTTTGCTTATGACTTTTAGACTTCTAATTGAACGAATCAATTCAGTCCTGGCTGGCCAGCGCTTCAGTCAACTTCAAAATCATCGAGTGGCCAACAGATATCTGTTTCCCATCTAGGTCAAGGTACGAATAAGCTTCGACTAATATGTTATATCTTTTACCCGACAAATCACTCACAACAGCACGTTTTATGACACCGAGTTACCGATGCGTTTTCGTACTATCAACGAACAACCGCCTTGCAAATTATAACTCATATCTTTCCACTTTAAGACCATAAGATATTATCGTCTTAACATTGCTCGTGATATAATCCATGAAGCAATCCATTGAGCGCGGGTTTATCCAATACTCAAATCTCCATTTCCAAGTACTCATGAACGTTGCAGCAATCTTATTGCTATGTCTAACTCCTTAGACAATCTACAAACCAATTCATGACAGTCTTCCTTCATACTTACTCCCTAAGAGTATGAACGACTGTGGATGTTTGAATAATCCAATTATTCAGGAAGTAAACATGCAAAAGCGAAACATAAAATCTGACTGGCAGCTACTCCTGCTTATTACCAAGTCTCCACGAGGTAATCACCAAGTCGGATTTATCATAACTATTATCGGTTTCTTATTCTCTTTTAAACTTTCAATTCAAGCCTTTTATATCTATGTCTATGACCTTTTCACTCTTTCTATGTATCCAAGTGTCTAACACTAATACACTTTATTGCAGATGATCCTATCGGCCAGGTCATATGCTGAAACTAACTTACCATGCTCTAAGCATCAAGTCATCAGGATATGTTCATAACACTTCTGATTGGTCCAAGAGGCTTGTGGAACCTGATGTAATCTCATTCCAAACCCTTTCAGAATCCTAAGATTACCAATAATCCTTGTGTCATGATTTCCGGAAACATTTTCTTTTGGAGACTCTTTCTTATGCATCTTGAATACTATCAAGATCATATTCTTAACGGCTAAGTCTATACTGTCAGTCTCATCTATCCGATAGACGTCTGTGAACTACGTGAGTATGTTGCACCTTCTTTGTTTCTTTCATGCCAATTCATTACACTTTGTAATGACAGGAAACTCCATTCCTGGGGTTATGCATCTTGAATCTCATCAAGATCATATTGGCAGAATTTTGATCTATCTAATAGATGCTCACAACCACCTGAGTATGTTGTATCTCTTAAAGTCTTTCATAGTGAACCGTTTCTTAACACCAAGTCATTATACTTTGTAATGATAAGAGACGTTTCCTAGAACTAGTATGTAACCCACATACAATGATATCAGATAACAATGATACTCCCACTGGATTTGACACCGTTATATGACTCTTTCGGACTATTCACAAAATCCAGAACTTATGGCACATTTTGCGAAACCGAAATCCAAACCTTTCCGACATATTAAAGGAAATCTTTCAGGCTATTCACAAAATCCAAACCTTTTGGCCTATTTTGAGAATCCGAATATCCTTTCTTGCGAGATGCCCATGGGACGAATCCCGGGGCCATGTACCTTTTGTAACGGCATGCTCTATGTGAGTCCCTATTAGTGTGCCGGTAAACCACACACGCTCCGCTAACGACTCACACTATGCCACGCAGAATCCTCTCAGATTACATATTCTATTGAGAGTGCTTCTCTCAGAATCAATTGCTTGACTCCAAGTGATGACTCATTTAACCAGATGTTCTGTAAGTACATTTCTATGTTCCCATCTTTTGATGATTCAATTACTCCCACTGGTTCCTAGACCAGTTGTAAAGATCAATCAAACTGTCACATAGACTATGTCTCGCGGTAAGGTTCTCTTATTTGGCAGAAACTGGGCTCACCAATGCTTCCAGCAGTCGGATTACTTATCCGTACCATCTTTAGTGTTTTACCACTACCCGATATATCACCCAAATTATAACTCCTTATGACAGTGACAATAACTACTGGTCAAGCAAAGAGAGGGTATGTCAGGTTTAACAGGAATCTAATTCCTGGTCAAGTCCCAGTGGTGACTAAAGGTTCTTTCACTTGGCTAAGCCCTGAACTCATTCAGAATTATTCTTACTCCCACTGTTTCCTTAGAACTTGAGTTCTTTATAAAAGTACGCTTCTTTCAAAGGATAACCGGAGTGGCCAATGAAACGACATTGCTGATTAGTTTCAGGCTTGTCATGAGATTCAGAAGAATGCTACATGACCCTGGACTTTCTATGTACTAGTGGGATGATCCCAGCTTTACATTTCAGACAGTGTCAACATAACCTACTTAGTCTAAGATGTGGTCGGAATATGGCTTCTGCGGTCTGACTGGTTGAATATTCAATTCATTGAAATATTAGTCGGAAATGTATCCAGTGTATCTTATACACTGAGGATCAAAACTATTTCGATCAATGCTCCATCATCTTCCCTAAGACACATTATAACCATTAGTGTTCTTGGAAGAGGATAAACTGTGAAACTTTTTCTCAGTCTATGTTGTTAATCAAGTTCTGTTGATCTTATACTTCCTTTGAAATCCTTGAACACTTCAAGGTTCCAATCAATCGCTTATTCCGATAAACGAAGCCGTATTTGTCAAACCATTTGGCAAATATCATGAAGCATAACTAATCGTGTTCTGTTCGAAGATTCGAGCAATACACAGTAACTTATGTGTCTGTTGCTCAAAATCTTAATACCTTTACAGTTCCATGTAAATTTATGACTTTGTTAATATTGTTCAAGACATGCAATCATCACATGACTCCAAGTCAACTGATTCCAAAATCCTATCCATTGGATCTTTGGGCGATTCCTTTCTTGCCACAATTAATTTTATTAAGCACTCAATTCATCATGTGACTCTAAGTCAAATGATTCCAAAGTCCTGTCCAACTGGACCTTTGGTTGAAGTGATTCTCATAAAATTCACTTTAACAATCATAAAGAACAAAATTTACAAATCCAATCCCATTGGATGTATCAACATTCAAGTTATTACCATTTATGCCATTAACACATTCACACAACATTTTGAGGATAATTAAAACAATCATGTTTCAAAAAAAAAATTTCATTAAACCAGAATTATCCTCAGAACAATGTACAATGCGAATCTATGTTAAATGTATCTATAAACCAATAACAAGAACAAATATCTAGCTTAACTCCAAAAATGCACGAGCTCTATATCCAATCTGAATATGCTCCTGTGCGACAACATCCCGCATCCTATAGAGTCCGTGCATACAGAGCAAATGTGAGAAACACATCCTGTATCAAGGAAATGAGGATCAGGTATTCTGAGTTTTAAGATAGTACTGAGTTTGCCAAACGGTTTGGCTTTAGAGCATTTTTCCAATCTTTTTGTGACTGTGTCCCACCTTATGGATTCCCAGTTTGAAACATCGAACAATCGGTCCAAAACTGGACTCAATCCTGAAGCAGCTGAATTAATGGAACTATGCTTCTCCATGAACGACTCATTTAGAGTCGACATTGAATGCATTTCCATGATTGTCTTATCCGGTTACCCTTCCTGTTCATCTGGATGAACGGATCAACGAGTCGAGCTAATGCTTAACTCCTGATCACAAGGGGAAACCAGTTTTATACTGTTCGCCTATGTATCCCTCAAACTTGGGAACATGCAAACTGGTGCTGCTTCATTCTAGCTTGCAACTTCAAGCTCTTTGAAGATCCTAGTTCGTTCTCCTTTTTCAACCAGTTCTCGGAACATTTCCTCAACTAGCTGTGCTAACTTATCTGACCCTAGGAATTCTAAATCCCTGCGGAACTCGGGGTCAATGATTAATAGCATAAGGCAACGAACTTCCTTGGACTCAATAGTCAAGGAGTCATGCTCATCACAAGCTGCTGTGTGATGCCATGTTTGGGAGCGGACACTCAGTTTGATATGGTTCCCCAGCAAAACTAAGAACTATTCTCTAATTGCAAAACCATATCACATGGTTCAGGCCAGTCAGCCTTACCATACTGAACAGGTGCTTTCTGAAGCTCTCAGAAATGGGTGAAATAGGAGAATGACATTTTCTTCAGACATATATAAAATTTGAATTGATTCGTTTAATTAATCCTTTTAAATAATTACCCAATTTATTATTTAACAAGGCTAGGATCCAAAATACCCCAACTATGCTGTGAAGAGGGATGTCGTAGTCACAACATAGTAGTCATTAAGGTAGATAACTTTTATCAATTTCAGTCTTATGAAATTCCTAGATCTGTGAGATTCATTGAACTGTTCAATGGCATGTTTAATCTCGGATATGCCCCACCGTTTGTGACTGGGATGCCGAGGATCACAAACCGGGTGTGAATAACCATGCAAATTAGCTTGGTACTCTCGGGGTCTATTTGAAAGGGTTTCTGCTAATTTATGAACTAAAACCCTAAGTTCACATGCAACCTAGATTGGATCTATGTTTTCTTACTTTGAACATGTAACTAATTCCTAAAGGCAAAACAAAAATTAACTAAAAGAATAAAATAGAAAAACTAACCTTTTAGTTGTTTCTTACAAGCTAAGCAGCACAAGTGTCCTGCCTCAAATGAGATCACAACCAGGGAGCAGGAGGTGGACGAAATCCAGAGAGAGGGAGGAGAGAAAATTGGCGAATTCAAGGATGCCTGGGAACCCCTATTTATAGTTTCCAACTGACTACCAGATAAGCCTTTAGAGATAAACCATTTTGAATTCAAATAAGATAAACCTTTTATCTTACAATTCAAACCTATTTATCTTAAATCTTATTTTCGAAATTAAGGATAATCATGTCCTTAATTTCGCCAACTACTGGTCAGTCTTGGACACTCACTACTCAACTAATGAGTAATTACAATTTCAGTCCCTGCACCTTTAATTAATTAAATTAATCCCCAAATTAAATCCAATTAATTCTAGATTAATTCCTAACTAATTAATATAGTTTCTAATTAATATATTATGACTTTAATATATTAATAAACTATATATTTAATTCCTGTTGATTTATTAATCCCATAATAAATCAACCTTTCTCTCTACCGAACTTTCTACCAAACCTCTAGCTATGAGGGCAACCCAAATGGACTTTGCTACTATTAATTAGGTAAATACAAATTATTAGTCATGGCTTAGACACCTAATCCAACAGTCTCCCACTTGGATAAGTCTATGACTATAATTACCAAATTAGCCTCTAATTAATCAGCAAACTGTAGCTTCCTAGAAACTGCTGTCGAACTCTGACCTAGTCAGTTCTGTCCATAGATAAGTGATCAAATGATCCTCCGTCTAACAAGATATTTTCAGACATGAGACATGGATTGAGATCAATCTATGTCTGACACTGTTTCCCGATTTCCGATTTTGCTTATGACTTTTAGACTTCTAATTGAACGAATCAATTTAGTCCTGGCTGGCCAGCACTTCAGTCAACTTCAAAATCATCGAGTGGCCAACAGATATCTGTTTCCCGTCAGGGTCATGGGACGAATAAGCTTCGACTCATATGTTATATCTTTTACCCGACAATTCACTCACAACAGCACATTTTATAACACCGAGTTACCGATGCGTTTTCGTACTATCAATGAGCAACCGCCTTGCAAATTATAACTCATATATTTCCACTTCAAGACCATAAGATATTATCGTCTCAACATTGCTCGTGATGTAATCCATGAAGCAATCTATTGAGCGTGGGTTTATCCAATACTCAAATCTCCATTTCTAAGTACTCATGAAAGTTGCAGCAATCTTATTGCTATGTCTAACTCCTTAGACAATCTACAAACCAATTCATGACAGTCTTTCTTCATACTTACTCCCTAAGAGTATGAGCGACTGTGGATATTTGAGTAATCCAATTACTCAGGAAGTAAACATGCAAAAGCGAAACATGAAATCTGACTGGCAGCTACTCCTGCTTATTACCAAGTCTCCACAAGGTAATCACCAAGTCGGATTTATCATAACTATTATCGGTTTCTTATTTTCTTTTAAACTTTCAATTCAAGGCTTTTATATCTATGTCTATGACATTTTCACTCTTTCTATGTATCTAAGTGTCTAACACTTATACACTTTATTGCAGATGATCCTATCAGATACTCTTCTGATGATATCTCAATTTGTCATTCTGTCATTCTCTCTCACAACTCCATTCCAGTGATGTGTACCGTGACTGCCCTTGGTTCTCGGGTCTTTAGTCTAAATGACTACACCCTAAGACAATTTCGAGGTGTCATGATGTGCCGGTGAACCACACGCGCTCCATCAGAAACCAACGAAATTCTTTAACCATGAAGTCCCACAACACCACGTTCTGGTGTAAACAATTACTGATTTGAAACTCCTTTCAAATCGTTCACCCTAATCATTTCCCAATGATTTCTCACGTGTGTTCAAAATCCAATTAGTACTCTCAGCCAGGTCATATGCTGAAACTAACTTACCATGCTCTAAGCATCAAGTCATCAGGATATGTTCATAACACTTCTGATTGGTCCAAGAGGCTTGTGGAACCTGATGTAATCTCATTCCAAACCCTTTCAGAATCCTAAGATTACCAATAATCCTTGTGTCATGATTTCCGGAAACATTTTCTTTTGGAGACTCTTTCTTATGCATCTTGAATACTATCAAGATCATATTCTTAACGGCTAAGTCTATACTGTCAGTCTCATCTATCCGATAGACGTCTGTGAACTACGTGAGTATGTTGCACCTTCTTTGTTTCTTTCATGCCAATTCATTACACTTTGTAATGACAGGAAACTCCATTCCTGGGGTTATGCATCTTGAATCTCATCAAGATCATATTGGCAGAATTTTGATCTATCTAATAGATGCTCACAACCACCTGAGTATGTTGTATCTCTTAAAGTCTTTCATAGTGAACCGTTTCTTAACACCAAGTCATTATACTTTGTAATGATAAGAGACGTTTCCTAGAACTAGTATGTAACCCACATACAATGATATCAGATAACAATGATACTCCCACTGGATTTGACACCGTTATATGACTCTTTCGGACTATTCACAAAATCCAGAACTTATGGCACATTTTGCGAAACCGAAATCCAAACCTTTCCGACATATTAAAGGAAATCTTTCAGGCTATTCACAAAATCCAAACCTTTTGGCCTATTTTGATAATCCGAATATCCTTTCTTGCGAGATGCCCATGGGACGAATCCCGGGGCCATGTACCTTTTGTAATGGCATGCTCTATGTGAGTCCCTATTAGTGTGCCGGTAAACCACACACGCTCCACTAACGACTCACACTATGCCATGCAGAATCCTCTTGAATCTTATCTTCTATTGAGAGCGCTCTTCTCGGAATCAATTGCTTGATTCCAAGTGATCACTCAATCAACCAGATGTTCTGTAAGTACATTTCTATATTTCCTTCTTTTGATGATTCAATTACTCCCACTGGTTCCTAGACCAGTTGAAAAAATCAAACAAACTGTCACATAGACTGTGTCTCGCGCTGAGGTTCTCTTATTTGGCAGCAACCGGGCTCACCAATGCTTCCAGTAGTCGGATTACTTATCCGTATCATCTTTAGTGTTTTACCACTACTCGGTATGTCACCCATATCATAACTCCTTATGACGGTGACTACTGGTCAAGCGAAGAGAGGGTATGTCAGGTTTAACAGAAATCCAATTCCTGGTCAAGGCTCAGTGGTGACTAAAAGGTTCTTTCACTTGGCTAATCCCTGAACTCCTTCAGGATTATTCTTACTCCCACTGTTTCCTTAGAACATGAGCTCTTTCTAAAAAAAGCTCTTCTTTCAAAGGATAACCGGGATGGCCAATGAAACGACATCGCTGATCAGTTTCAGGCTTGTCAAGAGATTCGGATGAATGCTACATGACCCTGGACTTTCTATGTACTAGTGGGATGATCCCAGCTTAACATTTCAGATAGCGTCGACATAACCTACTTAGTCTAAGATATGGTGGGAATATGGTTTTTGCGTTCTGACTGGTTGAATATTTAATGGAAATACTAATCGGAAATGTATCTTATACATCGAGGATCAAAACTATTTCGATCAATGCTCCATCATCTTCCCTAATACACATTATAACCATTAGTGTTCTTGGAAGAGGATAAACTGTGAAACATTTTCTCAGTCTATGTAGTCATTCAGGTTCTGCTGATCTTATACTTCCTTTGAAATCCTTGAACACTTCAAGGTTCCAATCAATCGCTTATTCCGATAAGCGACACCATATTTGTCAAACTATTTGGCAAATATTTTGAAGCATAACTAATCGTGTTCTGTTCGAAGATTCGAGCAATACACAGTAACTTATGTGTCTGTCGCTCAAAATCTTAATACCTTTACATCTCCATGTAAATTTATGACTTTGTTAATATTGTTCAAGACATGCAATCATCACCTGACTCCAAGTCAACTGATTCCAAAATCCTATCCATTGGATCTTTGGGTGATTCCTTTCTCGCCATAATTAATTTTATTAAGAACTTAATTCATCATGTGACTCTAAGTCAAATGATTCCAAAGTCCTGTCCAACTGGACCTTTGGTTGAAGTGATTCTCATAAAATTCATTTTAACAATCATAAAGAACACAATTTATAAATCCAATCCCATTGGATTTATCAACATTCAAGTTATTACCATTTATGCCATTAACACATTCACATAACATTTCGAGGATATTTAAAACAATCATGTTAAAAAATTTTGTTAAACCAGAATTATCCTCAGGACAATGTACTATGCGAATCCATGTCATGTGTGTCAATAAACTAATAACAAGAATAAATATCTAGCCTAACTCCAAAAACTGCACGAGCTCCAGATCCAATCTGAATATGCTCTTGTGCAACAACATCCGCATCCTACAGAGTCCGTGCATACAGTGCAAATGTGAGAAAAACACATCCTGTATCAAGGAAATGAGGATCAGGTGTTATGAGTTTTAAGATATTACTGAGTTTGCCAAACGGTTTGGCTTTGGAGCATTGTTCCAATCTTTCTGTGACTGTGTCCCACCTTATGGATTCCCAGTTTGAAACATCGAACAATCGGTCCAGACGATCCGGATCATTTCTTGATGCACCTTAATACTGGACTCAATCCTGAAGCAGCTGAATCAATGGAACTATGCTTCTCCATGAACGACTCATACAGAGTCGACATTGAATGCATTTCCACGATTGTGTTATCCGGTTACCCTTTCTGTTCATCTAGATGAACAGATCAGCGAGTCGAGCTAATGCTTAACTCCCGATTACAAAGGGAAACCATTTTTATACTGTTCGCCTATGTATCCCTCAATCTCGGGAACACGCAAACTGGTGCTACTTCCTTCTAGCTTGAAACTTCAAGCTCTTTGAAGATCCTAGTTCGTTCCCTTCATTCAACTAGTTCTCGGAACCTTTTCTTAACCAGCTGCGCTATCTTATCTGACCCCAGGAATTCTAAATCCCTGCGGAACTCGGGGTCAATGATCAATAGCATAAGGCAACGAACTTCCTTGGACTTAATAGTCAAGGAGTCATGCTCATCACAAGCTGCTGTGTGATGCCTTGTTTGGGAGCGGACACTCAGTTGGATATGGTTCCCCAGCAAAACTAAGAACCATTCTCTAATTGCAAAACCATATCACACAGTCAAGGCCAGTCAGCCTTACCATATTTAACAGGTGCTTTCTGAAGCTTTCAGAAATGGGTGAAGGAAGGGAAGGAGGAGAATGACACTTTCTTCAGACATATATAAAATTTGAATTTATTAGTTTAATTAATCCTTTTTAAATAATTACCCAATTTATTATTTAACAAGGCTAGGACCCAAAATACCCCAACTATGCTATGAAGAGGGATGCCGTAATCACAACACAGTGGTCATTAAGGTAGATAACATTTATCAATTTCAGTCTTATGAAATTCCTAGATCTGTGAGACTCATTGAACTGTTCAATGGCATGTTTAATCTCGGATATGCCCCACCGTTTGTGACTGGGATGCCGAGGATCACAAACCGGGTGTGAATAACCATGCAAATTAGCTTGGTACTCTCGGGGTCCATTATCATCTCAAATTGATGTGCCAGTTAACCACACACGCTCCATCAACAATGATAACACCCGAGAAACCCATTCCCACTCTTTATGAACCCCCATTGGTGAGCCAGTAACCTACACACGCTCCACCAACGTTTCATAAAGTGCAATGTGCAACTTCATGGATTAGCATCAAATTCACATTTTTCCTAAAGTAACTAGATTGGGATTTTTGTAAGTGGTTCTAGTACTTTGATCATTATACTTTTAATGATTAAGCGGTCCTATCAAAACTGTTCGGCTAACGACCCTCCACTGATCAGGCGAGCGGTGGGCGAGAGTGTTCACCCATTAGACTGCCATTTTATAGGCAGCCTCCTTATACCCACTTTATAGATCAGCTTCGTGAATGAGGCCTACTATTGAATTGACTGACCAATTTTATCTTATACATATAGTATTAACTTTTAATAACATATATAAGATATATTTTAAAACCCTTTAAAATATTCCAGGTTTATCTTTTAATTTTACCAATTTAACTATTAAATTTAAAATTAAATTAAACCTTTAAAAAACGATTTAATTATCCTTTAATTAACAATTAATTGAAATAATTAAATCTTAATATTTTAAACATTTAAAATATTTTTTCCGGATTTATCTTTAATTTTCGCAAATTTAAAAAATTAATTAAATCCTTTGAATTATCTTTTAATTAACAATTAATTAAATTAATCCAAATATAGATAGGTATTACCAAATTAATCAAATTAATTTTAAACCTATCTTAAACCCTTAAATTTCGAAATCAAACAATTTGGGTTTAAGGTTATCCATTTAATTAAACAATTAAAGTTACCAAAAATAGAAAACCTCTTAAAACCCTAATAGGCTTTTTCGAAAATACTAAAGGGGGGGGGGATTAGGGTTTCCAAAACCCTAATCCTAGAAATCAATCCAAGCAATAATTAGGGTTTATAAGCTTTAAACCCTAATTTTAGGAAAACTATTACAGCAATTCAACAATAAAACAACCAAAAGCTCTGATACCACTGAAAGGTTTTCTGCAAATCTATGAACTAAAACCCTAAGTTCACATGCAACCTAGATTGGATCTATGTTTTCTTACTTTGAACATGTAACTAATTCCTAAAGGCAAAACAAAAATTAACTAAAAGAATAAAATAGAAAAACTAACCTTTTAGTTGTTTCTTACAAGCTAAGCAGCACAAGTGTCCTGCCTCAAATGAGATCACAACCAGGGAGCAGGAGGTGGACGAAATCCAGAGAGAGGGAGGAGAGAAAATTGGCGAATTCAAGGATGCCTGGGAACCCCTATTTATAGTTTCCAACTGACTACCAGATAAGCCTTTAGAGATAAACCATTTTGAATTCAAATAAGATAAACCTTTTATCTTACAATTCAAACCTATTTATCTTAAATCTTATTTTCGAAATTAAGGATAATCATGTCCTTAATTTCGCCAACTACTGGTCAGTCTTGGACACTCACTACTCAACTAATGAGTAATTACAATTTCAGTCCCTGCACCTTTAATTAATTAAATTACTCCCCAAATTAAATCCAATTAATTCTGGATTAATTCCTAACTAATTATATAGTTTCTAATTAATATATTATGACTTTAATATATTAATAAACTATATATTTAATTCCTGTTGATTTATTAATCCCATAATAAATAAACCTTTCTCTCTACCGAACTTTCTACCAAACCTCTAGCTATGAGGGCAACCCAAATGGACTTTGCTACTATTAATTAGGTAAATACAAATTATTAGTCATGGCTTAGACACCTAATCCAACACTATTATCATCTCAAATTGATGTGTCGGTTAACCACACACGCTCCATCAACAATGATAACACCCGAGAAACCCATTGCCACTCTTTATAAACCCCCATTGGTGTGCCGGTAACCCACACACGCTCCACCAACGTTTCATAAAGTGCAATATGCAATTTCATGGGTTAGCATCAAATTCACATTTTTTTCTAAAGTAACTAGATTGGGAATTCTTGTACGGGTTCTAGTACTTTGATCATTATACTTTTAATGATTAAGCGGTCCTATCAAAACTGTTCGGCTAACGACCCTCTACTGATCAGATGAGCGGTGGGTGATAGTGAACACCCATTAGACCGCCATTTTATAGGCAGTCTCCTTATACCCACTTTATAGACCAGCTTCGTGAATGAGGCCTACTAATGATTTGACTAACCAATTTATCTTATACATATAGTATTAACCTTTAAAAATATATATAAGATGTATTTTAAATCTTTTAAAATATTCCTGGTTTATCTTTTAATTTCCTGAAATTTAACTATTAAATTTCAAATTAAATTAAACCTTTAAATTCGATTTAATTCATCTTTTAATTAAACTATTAATTAAATTAATTAAATCTAGATGTTTTAAACCTTTTAAAATATTTTAGGATTTATCCTTTAATTTTCGAAATTTAACCATTAAATTAAAATTAAATTAAATCCCTTGAATTATCTTTTAATTAAACAATTAATTAAATTAATTCAAATGTAGATAGGTTTTTCCAAATTAATCAAATCAATTTAAACCTATCTTAAACCCCTAATTATCGAATTCAAACAAACTGGGTTTAAGGTTATCCATTTAATTAACCAATTAAAGTTACCAAAAATAGAAAACCTTCCAAAACCCTAAGCAGAATATCGAAAAAGAAGGGGGGAGAGGCTACGGTTTCAAAAACCCTAAACCCCAAAAACGAAATCAGGCCCAAAAGATTTATAAACAATAAACCCTAATTAGGAAAACTATTACAACCATTCAATAAGAAAACAACCAAATGCTCTGATACCACTGAAAGGTTTTCCGCAACCATGAACTAAATAACCTAAGTTCACATGCAACCTAGAAAAGATCTATGTTTTCTTACTTTGAACATGTAACTAATTCCTAAAGGCCAAACAAAAATTAACTAAAAGAATAAATCAGAAAAAAAACTAACCTTTAGTTTTAATCTTGAAGCTAAGCAGCACAAGTGTCCTGCCTCAAATGAGATCACACCCAGGGAGCCAGAGGAAGATCACGAAAATTCCAGAGAGAATTGAAGAATGAGCACCAATAATGAGGTCTAGGGGTCCCTATTTATAGGGAAACAAGAAACCCTAGCCGTCAGCCATTTTCCAGATTATACGTACGCGCGTCGCGGCCTTTACATTTGCGCGCCGCGCGCCGCAATTCAACTATTGAATTTGTACGACTTTAATCCCTGACTTCCTGATTAATCTAATTAGTGCCACATAAATTAATCTAATTAATTCCTGATTAATTATTAATCAATCAATATAGTTTCTAATTAATATATTATCACTTTAATATATTAACAAACCATATCTTTTATTTCTATTGATTTATTAATCCCATAATAAACCAACCTTTCTCTCTACCGAACTTTCTACCAAACCTCCAGCTATGAGGGCAACCCAAATGGACTTTGCTTCTATTAATTAGGTAAATACAAATTATTAGTCATGGCTTAGACACCTAATCCAACAGATGTTGCCTCGTACCAAAAACACTGTGATGATGCGACCAAAGTGGCCTGCATCATGATCGCTACCATGAAACCCGAATTGCAAAAGAATCTACGAGGACTACTGGCCTTTCGAGATGCATAAGGACCTTGCAGAAAAGTTCCGCAAGCAAGAGCGTGTCGAGAAGTGCGAAGTGGTCAAAGCCTTCACGAACGGCAAGCCTAAGAACAGAGAGTCTGTCTGCACTCACGTACAAAAGATGCAAGGTTACGTGGATATGCTAAGGAAGCTGGGCATGCCTGTCGATGAGGAGTTGGCCATTGACATAGTGCTTAACTCCTTACCGAGTTCTTATGACCAGTTCACACTGGCGTATCATTTGAACAACACTCAGACCTTTTTGGCTGAGGTGCATGGCATGCTTCAAACTGCTGAAAACGGGCTGAAGGATAAAAGTGTACCCTCTGTGAGCCAGCCTGTCTTGGCAATTGGCCATGGCAAAGGAAAGAAAAGGAAGAGCCTCCTAAGCAGAATTGGAGGGAAAAGGTTCAAGTCGGGTCGTCCAGCAATGGCCCGAGAGCCAAGTCTTCCGGCATTCCTCATGTCACGAATCCCAAAGATGCCGATTGTTTTTTATTGCAAAGAGAAGGGTCACTGGAAAAGAAGTTGTCCAAAGTACTTGCAAGACATTAAGGATGGCAAAGTGAAGCCATCACAAGCAGGTACTTACACTATATCTAAAAACTCATCATTTCCCTGTTCTTGGGTCCTTGATACTTGGGTCCTTGATACTGGATGTGGTTTTCACATTTGTTCTGATTTGCAGGACCTAGAGGAAAGTAGGGAGGTGGAGCTCGGTAGATTGAACCTAATCATGGGCAATAGGCAAACGTCAACTGTTACCAAGATCGGTGTCTATAGATTAGTGCTTAGTAATGGTGTTAGATTAGATTTACAAAATTGTTGCTATTCGCCAGATATGGCTAGAAACATAATTTCTTTCCATGCATTGTTCAGACAAGGCTTTCATTATACTTTTGATAAATTGAATGGTTCGATTTCTGTTTTTAAAAATGATGTATTTATTTTTGAAACTTTGCCTTGTGATGTGTATGAAACTGTAATGTGTGTTGACAATTTAGGAAATAGTGTGTTAAATATTGATTCTTCTAGTGGTGTAGAAAAGGCGTGTTTGTGACACTGTCGTCTTGGGTACATTAATAAGAAACGCATCGCCCAACTCCAAAAGGATGAAGTGTTGGAATCATTCGACCTAAAGTCGGATGATGTATGCGAATCTTGTTTGTTTGACAAGATGACAAAATCACCTTTCAAAGGGTCCTTTGAAAGAGGTGAAGGACTGTTGGACATCATACACACAGATGTGTGTGGTCCCTTCAGAACAACCACAAAGGATGACACGCGGTTCTATGTGACCTTTACTGATGATTATAGCAGATATGGGTATATCTACTTAATCAAGCACAAGTCAGATACATTTGAAAAGTTCAAAGAATTCAAAAATGAAGTAGAGAATCAATTGGGCAGGAAGATAAAGATGCTTAGATCCGACAAAGGCGGTGAGTATCTTAGTATCGAGTTCCTTGACTATCTAAAGGAATGTGGAATAGTTTCACAGTTGTCACCTCCTAGAACACCACAGTTGAACGGTGTTGCTGAGAGGAGAAATCGAACCCTGTTGGACATGGTTCGTTCCATGATGAGTCGAGCTTCGCTTCCAATCCATTTTTGGGGGTATGCCTTAGAGACTGCCGCCCATATCCTCAATCTTGTCTCAACTAAGAAGGTTGCCAAAACACCTCATGAGATGTGGACGGGGAAAGTTCCCTCGTTAGCACATATCAAGGACTGGGGTTGTGAGGCTTTCGTGAGATGAGAGACTCAAGACAAACTCGCAGAAAGAAGTGAGAGGTGTATATTCATCGGATACCCAAAACAGTCTTTTGGATACTTGTTCTACAGACCAAGCGAGGACGTGGTTTTTGTAGCGAGACGAGGAGTCTTTTGAGACAGAGAGAGAGAGCTCATATCCAAAGAGGACAGTGGGAGTACCGTTGACCTTGAAGAAATTCAGGAGTCATCCGATGATGGAGCCTTAGGAGAAACTAGCAACCAACAAGAGGAAGAGGTTCATGTTAGTCCGACAGACGTTTCATTACCTCTTAAGCTTTCCGGTAGAGTTAGCATGCCACCCGAGTTTTATGGTTTCCATATAACTACGGATGGTGACACGTTTGTCAGTGATAGGACATTGACAAATTTGGATGAGCCTGCTAACTACCAGGAAGCAGTGGCGGGCCCCGAGTCTGCCAAGTGGAAAGAGGCAATGGACAGCAAGATCAAGTCCATGTATGACAATCAAGTTTAGAACTTGGTTGACAATGTACCAGGTCGAAAGACAGTCGGATGCAAGTGGATCTTCAAGAAGAAGACCGACATGGATGGAAAGGTACACACCTTTAAAGCTCGGCTGGTTGCGAAGGGATTCACTCAAACCCCGTGGGTTGATTATGATGAGACCTTCTCACCAGTAGCCAAGATTAAGTCCATTAGGATAATGCTTGTCATAACTGCATTTCATGATTATGAAATTTGGCAGATGTATGTCAAAATCGCTTTCCTCAAAGGGAAGTTGACTGAGGATGTTTACATGAATCAGCCAAAGGGTTTTGTAGACATAAAGCATCCTAATAAGCTGTGTAAGCTTGAGAAATCAATCTACGAATTGAAACAAGCTTCTCGCAGCTGGAATCTTTGTTTCCATGAGAAAGTCAAAGAGTTTGGTTTCTCTAGGAGTGAAGATGAGTCCTGTGTATATGTCAAGGCTAGTGGGAGTATAGTCACTTTTCTGGTGTTGTATGTTGATGACATACTGCTCATGGGAAACGACATTCCAACCTTGCAAGATGTCAAGCCTTGGCTTGGGAAGTGTTTTGCCATGAAAGACCTAAGAGAAGCTGCCTATATTCTCGGGATAAGAATACTGAGAGATAGAAAGAAGAGACTAATAGGACTTAGTCAATGTACATACTTGGAAAAGGTACTAAAGAGGTTTAGTATGGAAAATTCCAAGAAGGGAGAACTGTCTATCCAAAGTAATGTGAAGTTAAGTAAGACTCAAATTCTGAGTACCGATGAGGAAGTAGCTGAGATGAGTCGGGTACCTTATGCTTCGGCTGTAGGGTCGATCATGTACACTATGACATGTACTCGCCCCGACATATCCTTTGCTTTGAGCATGGTTAGTCGGTACCAGGGAAACCCTGGTAGAGCGCACTGGATAGCTGTAAAGAATATACTCAAGTATTTGCGAAGGACGAAGAACATGGTGTTAGTCCTTGGTGGCAGTGATACTTTGAAAGTGAGTGGATACACAGACACCAGTTTCCAGACAGATAGAGACATGGTCGGTCTCAGTCAGGGTGAGTGTTTCTTTTGAATGGGGGAGCGGTCACTTGGAAGAGTTCCAAGCAGGAGACGGTTGCTGATTTTACATGCCAATCAGAGTACATAGCGGCAAGTGAAGCGTCTAAGGAAGCGGCTTGGCTGAAGAACTTTATCGGTGACCTTGGAGTAGTCCCGAGTATTCAGGAGCCCATGGAACTGTTCTGCGATAATGAAGGAGCGGTCGCTTTGACAAAGGAACCGCGAGATCATGGAAAGTCCAGACATATCAACAGAAAGTACCATTACATTCGACATAGAGTAGAAGAAGGTCACCTCCATGTGAAGAGGGTATCATCTGAAGACAATCCTGCAGATCCCTTGACAAAGGCTCTGAGTAGGATCAATCACAATCAACATGCTAGGAGCATAGGATTAAGAGAAGATATTAGTTTTTGTAATTAGATAGTTTTGAAACTTGTAACAATATAAATGTAATTGACTTTGGCGATTTAATAATAGAGATTTATTAATGAGTATTGTTTACTGCTTTTGTCAATTGTTTATCATTGTGTTCCATTTTGCATGTTTACTTCCCGAGTAATTTGATTATTCAAATGTCCACAGTCGCTCATACTTTTAGGGAGTAAGTATGAACGAAGACTGTCATGAACTGGCTTGTAGATTATCTAAGGAGTTAGACATAGCAATGGGATTGCTACAACGTTCATAAGTACTTAGAAATAGAGATTTGAGTATTGGATAAACCCGTAGTCAATAGATTGCTTCATGGATTATATCATAACCAATGTTGAGACGATAACTTCTTATGGTCTTAAAGTAGAGACATATGAGTTATAATTTGCAAGGCGGTTGTGCATTGATAATACGAAAATGCGTCAGCAACTCGATGTTATAAAACATATTGTTGTGAGTGATTTTGTCTTGTAAAAGATATAAGCATATGAGTCGAAACTTATTCGTCCATTGACCCTGATGGAAAACAGATATCTGTAGGCCTCTCGATGATTTTGAAGTTGATTGAAAGTGTTGGCCAACCGGGACTAAATTGATGTGTTTAATTAGTAGTCTTAAAGTCATAAGCAGAATCAGAAATCGAGAAACAGAATATCGGACCAAGATTGATCTTAAACCATGTCTTGAGTCTGAAAGTATCTTGTTGGACGGAGGATCATCTGATCACTTATCTACGGACAGAACTGACTGGGTCAGAGTTCGACAGCAGTTTCTAGGAAGTTGAGATTTGTTAATTAATCTGAAGATAAATGGACAATTAAAGTCATAGACTTATCCAAGTGGAAGAATGTTGGATTAGGTGTCTAAGCCATGACTTATAATTTGTATTTATCTTATTAATAGAAGAAAAGTCCATTTGGGTTGCCCTCATAGCTACAGGGTTGGTATAAAGTTCAGTAGAGAGAAATGTTGATTTATTAAATGTTTAATAAATCAATAGAGATAAAATAAATAGTTTATTAATATATTAAAGTGATAATATATTAATTAGAAACTATATTAATTAATTAGAAATTAATCTAGAATTAATTGGATTTAATTTAGTGATTAATTTAATTAATTAAAAGTGCAGGGACTGGTTTTGTAATTATTCAATAGTTGAATAAATGACTGGCCAGTGGAAGCCCTAAAGGTGGCGAGATTATGGAGGGAGCCTCCATAATTTCGAAACCCTAATTAGGGTTTAAGGGGGCTTGGTCCATTTGATAAAAGGCTTGTCAAATTTGTGCTCCTCTATGGTTTTAACTGTCATCACGTGAAGGCTATAAATAGAGCCTCCTGGGAACCCTAAAACCTACGCCATATTGCTACTCTGTCTCTCTGGAATTCTATGCTTCTCTTCTTGCATTTGGTGTGATCTCATTTGAGGTAGGACATTTGTGCTGCTAGATTCAAGAAGAAAATCAAAGGTTGGTTTTTCTTATTTAATTCTTTAGAAATTAATTGTTGGCCTTTAGGTTTTTGTTATATGTTCAATAGTAGAAAAACAAAGATCCTTTTTCTAGGTTGCATGTGAACTTAGGATTGTTAGTTCATAGATTGTAGAAAACCTTTCATTAATGGCAGTAACATATGGCCATGCACCCCATACACTATACCCTTTCCACCAAAAAATATGAGGATGTTTGGGAAGACTAACGGTGAAGAGGAAAAGAGATGCAAGTGAGAAGGATGGTAAATATAAAGTCTCAAAGGCTATGAGGAAATTTGTTTGTACTTTATGTGGAGAGGGTGGTCATAACAAGGCAACTTGCAAAAAAATAGACAAATTATCCAAACTAAAAGTGAAGAAATGTAAATAACATAAAAATAGAAAGGTATTAACTTGTAACCAGTTGATGTATATGTTGCTTTAATGGAGGTGTGCAATTAGATGTTAAAACTTCAGGAGTTATACATGCAAATGTTGGATAGCTAAAAGATATACAGGTATATATATATATATATATATATATATATATATATATATATATATATATATATATATATATATATATATATATATATATATATATATATATATATATATATATATATATATATATATATATATATATATATATATATATATATATATATATTGGGGTAAGTCTATACAAATGCATATTGATGTAGTTCGGACAACATATGTCATTAAAGTGGTTAATAATGAGGGGAAGACATTAAGCAAGTTTACTAACATCGTACTTAGATTGAGGAAGTATGAAAGAATCCTGAACAAAAAGCTTAGTAGAATGGTTGGTTGAGAAGAAAGTGTGAAATACATCAACCAATCCAGTAAACTGTGAGTAACTTTAAACTCTAGTTGATGTAGTTGTAAGGGTTATGTTTAAAACTACCTTAGCGTTATATTTGAAACTCTCTAAGACCAACTTCTTTTTTGTTGCATGACGATACATGAAACTTCATGTTGGTTGTAATTGTTGGATTAGGTGTCTAAGCCATGACTTTACATTTGTATTTATCTTATTAATTGAAGCAAAGTCCATTTGGGTTGCCCTCATAGCAGGAGGATTGATGTAGAAGTCAGTAGAGAGAAATGTTGATTTATTAATTGTTTAATAAATCAATAGAAATAAATAAATAGTTTATTAATATATTTAAGTGTTAATATATTAATTAGAAATTATAATAATTAATTAGAAATTAATCTAGAATTAATTGGATTTAATTTAGTGATTAATTTAATTAATTAAAAGTGCAGGGACTGGTTCTCTAATTATTCAATAGTTGAATATTGACTGGCCAGTGTACAAGGGGTGGAAGTGGCGAGATTTTGATGGTGACACCATAAATCTCGAAACCCTAATTAGGGTTTAGTAAAAGCCTTGTCCAATTGGTAAAAGGCTTACCAAAGATGGGCTCTAGGGTTTTAATTTGTGCCACCTGAAAACTATAAATAGGGAATCCCTGGGAAACCCTAGCCTGCGCCAACTCTCTCTACCAGAAGAAACTCTGTTGTCTTCTCTCCTCCATTGCTTGGGTGTGAATCCATTTGAGGCAGGACACTTGTGCTGCTAGCTTCTGGATCAAGAATCAAAGGTTGGTTCTTTTGTTTTATACTTTAGAAATTATTGTTGGCCTTTAGGATTTTGTTATATGTTCATAAGATAGAAAAGCATAGATCCTTCATTAGGTTGCATGTGAACTTAGGGTTTCTAGTTCATTGTTTGTGCAAAACCTTTCAATGGTATCAGAGTTATGCTTGTTTTTCTATATGAATTGCTATAACTATTTGAGCCATGGGATTTTTTGCGAAAAAATGACCCTTGGGAAGGCTTTGATCGATTTTGTGGCTAGGGTTTCCTAACCCTAGCCGCCACCCTAGATGGCCCCCCCTTAATTGCTTGCCTTGATTAGTTGGTTGTTATTTTTGGCATTTATTGGATAAATAAAATAACTAGAAACCCTTATCTTTGCTTGCAATTTTCGATCACTAGGGATAAGGGTTAGGAAAAATTAATTTGATTAATTTTGTGTTTTCCTTATTTGATTTAATTAGTTTAATTAAATTGTTTAATTAAAAGACCAATTAAATCACTTAAAGATTTAATTAAAATTTTCGAAAAATCCTTATAAATTTGCGAAAATTAGATTAAAATTAAATCTAAAATATTTTAATAACATTAAAATATATCTTATATATTTATGATTAAAATTTAATATTTATATGTAAGATAAAATTGGTTAGTCTTACCGTTAGTAGACCTCATTCACAAAACTATCGTATAAAGAGGGTATTAGGCGACTGCCTATAAAATTTCCACTCTCACCCACCGCTCTCCTGATCAGTCGAGTGTCGTTAGTCAAACGGGTTTGATAGAACCGCTAAGCCTCTTAAAAGTAAATGCTATAATTGAAAGTACTATAACTTTGAACAAAACCCAATCTAGTTACTTTAGGTCAAAAATGTGAATTAGTTGCTAATCCATGAAGTTGCACATTGCGCCTTGTGAAACATTGGTGGAGCGTGTGTGGTTAACCGGCACACCAATAGGGGTTCACAAAGAGTTGCAATGGGTTTCTCGATTTTACCATCATTGATGGAGCGTGTGTGGTTAACCCGCACGTCAATTAGAGATGGTAATTGACTTCAAGAGTACCAAGCTAACTTGCATGGTTATTCACACCCGGTTTGTAATCCTCGGCATCCCAGTCACAAACAGTGGGGCACATCCGAGACTAAACATGCCATTGAATAGTTCAATGTGTCTCAACAGATCTAGGAATTTCATAAGATGAAATGGATAAGTGTATTATCTACCTTAATGACCATTATGTTGTGATTACGGCATCCCTCTTCACATCATAGTTGGGGTATTTTGGGTCCTAGCCTTAATAAATAATAAATTGGGTAATTATTTAAAAGGATTAATTAAACTAATAAATTGTGTTTATTGTAGATGTCTGAATCAAGTGTCTATTCTCCTCCCTCTCCTCCTTCACCCAGTTCTGTGAGCATCAGAATGCACCTGCCAAATATGGAAAGGCTGACCGACCTTAACTGTAAGGAATGGCTTCGCAATTGGAGACTGGTTCTCGTCATTGCTGCCAAGCTTCATCTCACCGAGTATCCGATCCCGGTTCTACCGGAACAAGTCATCATAAAAAGTTCTTATGATAAGCATAACTTCTTAGTTGATGAATCTGAAAAGATTCGTGACCTCATGCTATTGACCATTGACCCCGAGTTCCGTAAGGATTTTGAATCCTTGGGGCCATATGAGTTAATGCAATCGGTTGAGGAAAAGTTCCAAAAACCGGTTGAAGAGGAACGAGCTAGGATCTTCAAACGACTTGCAGAATGCAAGCTAAAACAAGGAAGTAGCATCGATTCGCATGTTCTTCAGATTGAAGCTTACATAGGCGAATTGTACCAACTTGGTTATTTCATGAGTCAGGAGATGAGTGTTAACATTCTACTCGCTTTGCTGACTAGTCAGTACGACATGTTCATTCAGACGTATAGAAAGGAAGACCAGAAAAAGACCTTTATGGAAATGCGTCCACTGTTGACTTTATACGAGTCACTCTTGGATAGGCATAGCTCCAATGGTTCAGCTACTTCTGGATTAAGTACAGTGAAAAGACACAGCAAGAAACGATCCAGATCGTCTGGACATGTCTTAAACTGGGAATCCACATAATCGGATACAGTCGCGGAAAGATTGGAAGACGCTCCAAGGTCAAAATCTTTTGAAAGCTCAAGTATATCTAAAAACCTCAAAACTCCTGTTCCATAATTCCTTGATGCATAATATGATAGTCACATTTTGGTTTGTATGCAGGGAATCAGTAAGGTACGGGACTCTGGCGCATAGGAGCACATTTGAATTGGATTTCCAGCTCATGCAGTTTTGAAGTTTAGCTAGATATTAAATCATGTTATTTGCTTATTAGATGCATTTGACATTGTCTGTCATATAATACATTGTTCAAGGATTTTTTGTTTTAATAAAATTGTCAATTTTCTTTTAACACCTGTTGTTTGAATTATCCTTGAAATGTTGAATGCATGATTAGTAATAACTTGAATGTCGATGCATCCAAAGTGTTTGGATTCAAGAATTGTGTTCTTTATGATTGTTAAAGTGAATATTATAAGAATCAATTCAACCAAAGGTCCAGTTGGACAGGACTTTGGAATCATTTGACTTAAAGTCACATGATGAATTGAGTTCTTAATGTGTAAAGAAATGAATCAACCAAAGATCCAGTTGGACAGGACTTTGGAATCATTTGACTTAGAGTTAGATGATGATTAAGTTCTTTATAAAACACAAGTGGCAAGAAATGAATCACCCAAAGATCCAGAGGATAGGATTTTGGAATCAGTTGACTTAGAGTCAAGTGATGATTGCAAGTCTTGAACAGAATTAACAAAGTCATAAGTTTACATAGAAATGTAAAAGACATTGAGATTAGGAGCAACGGACACATCAATTGCTGTGTATTGCTCGAATATTCAAATAGAATACAATTGTTTGTACTTCACGATATTTTTCATTCGGTATGACGAATATGGCCTCACTTATCAAAATAAGTGATTGAATTGAAACCTTGAACAGTTCAAGGACTTCAAAGGAAGTACAAGATCCACATAACCTGAGTGTCAACATAAGCTGGGAGAATGTTTCACAGTTCATTCTCTTCCAAGAACATTAATGGTTATAATGTGTCTTAGGGAAGATGATGGGGCATTGGTCGAAACAGTTCGATCCTCGATGTATGAGATACATTGTCAATTAGTTTCTGATGAATTAAATACTAAACCAGTCAGACCATATAATCCATATTCCGACCACATCCTAGAGTAAGTAGGTTTTGCAGACACTGTCTGAAATGTGAAGCTGGGATTAACCCCACTTGCACATAGAAAGTCTAGGGTCTTGTAGTGTTTGTCCGAACCTCATGAATAGCCTGAACCTAATCAGCAATGTCGTTTCACTGGCCATCTCGCTGTATCTGTAAAAGAAGAGCTCTTTTAGAAAGAACTCAAGTTCTAAGGAAACAGTGGGAGTTAGGACATTCCTGAATGAGTTCAGGATTTGCCAAGTGCAAGAACCTTTAGTCATCACTAGACTTAGAGCAGAAATCAGATTTTTGTTTTAATACTGACATAATATTCTATTGACTAGTAGTATTGATCACCATCATAAGTAGTTATGATCCGGGTGACATAGCAAATAGTGGAAAAACACTATAGTTGGTACGGATTTACAATCTGACTACTTGGAAGCATTGGTGAGCCCGGTTGCTGCCAATTAAGAGAACCTTAGGACGAGATACAGTCTATGTGATAGTTTGATTGATTTTACACCTGGTCTAAAAACCAGTGGGAGTAATTGAATCATCAAAAGAAAGCAACATGGACAGAACGTACCTTCAGAACATCTGGTTGAGTGAGACGATACTCAGAGTCAAGTAATTGATTCCGAGAGAAGCACTCTCAATAGAAGATGAAATCCGAAAGGATACGGTATGGCACATTGTAAGTCGTTAGTGGAGCGCATGTGGATCATCGGTACACTAATAGGGACTCACAAAGAGTATGCCAATACAAAGGTACATAAACCCAGGATTACACCCCGTGGGCATCTCGCAAGAAAGGATATTCAGATTCTCAAAATATGCCAAAATATTGGATTTTGAGAAAGGGCTGAAAGATTTCCATTAGGATGTCAGAAAGGTTTGAATTCTCAAAAAGTGCCAAAAGTCCTGGATTTTGTGAATAGTCCATAACCGTGTCAAAGCCAGTGGGAGTGTCGATGTTATCTACTATCTCCATATGTGAGTTACATACTGTTTCTAGGAAACGTCTATTTTCATTACAAAGTGTAATGACTTGGTGTTAAGAGACAGATCGCTATGAAAGACTTAATAGAGATACGACATACTCAGGTGGTTGTAAACGTCTATGAGATAGATCGAAACTCTGGCAAGATGATCTTGATGAGATTTAAGATGCATTGCCCGGAAAAGGAGTTTTCTATCATTGCAAAGTGTAATGATTTGGCATGAGAGATATAAAGAAGGTGCAACATACTCACATAATCCATAGACATCTATCAGATAGATGTTATCATCAGTATAGACCCAGCAATAGTAAGCATGATCTTGGTAAGATTCAAGATGCATGAGAAAGAGTCTCCGAAAGGAAACAGTTATTAAAGGTCATGACACTGGGATTATAAGTAATCCTAAGATTCCAAAAGGATTTGGAATAAGATTAGATCGAATTCCACGAGCTTCTTGGATCGATCAGAAGTGTCATGAACATGTCCTGATGACTTAATGCTTAGAGCATAGTGAGTCAGATTCAGGATATGACCTGGCTGGGAATACTTAATGGATTCTGTACATACGTGAGAAATCATTGGAAAATGATTGGGGTGAATGTTAATAATAATTTGAAAAGAGTTTCAAATAAGTAAAATGACTTAATGGTTAAAGAATTTCGTTGGTATTTTGATGGAGCGCGTGTGGGTCATCGGCACATCGTAACACCTCGAAATAGTCTTAGGGTGCAGTCATGTAGACTAAAGATCCCAGGAACCATGGAAAGTCACAGTACACAAAATGGAGATGTAAGTGAGAATGACAGTATATGACTAAATTGAGATATCATCGGATGAATGTCCGATTGGATAAAGTGTATAAATGTATGACATTTGGATACATAGAAAGAGTGAAAGGTCATATAGACATAGATACATAACATGAATTAAAAGTTTAAAAGGAATCTAGAAACCGATAATAGTTTTATGAAGAATCCGACTTGGTGATTACCTCGTGGAGACTTGGTAATTAGCAAGAGTAGCTACCAGTCAGATTTTAAGTTTCGTTTTGCATGTTTCACTTCCCGAATAATTTGATTATTCAAGTCCACAGTCGCTCATACTTTTTGGGAGTAAGTATGAACGAAGACTATCGTGAAATGGTTGTAGATTGTCTAAGGAGTTAGACATGCAGTAAGACTGCTACAACGTTCACGAGTACTTAGAAATAAAGATTTGAGTATTGGATAAACCCGCGCTCAATAAATTGCTTCATGGATTACATCACGAGCAAATTTGAGACGATAATATCTTATGATCTTGAAGCGGAGACATATGAGTTGAAATTTACGAGTCGGTTGTGCATTGATAATGCATAAACGCATCGGTAACTCGATGTTATAAAACACATTGTTGTGTACGATTTTGACAAGTAAAAGACACAAGCATATGAGTCAAAGCTTATTCGTTCCTTGACCCTGATGGGAAACAGATATCTGTAGGCCGCTCGATGATTTTGAAGTTGACTAAAGTGCTGGCCAGCCTGGGCTAAATTGATGTGTTCAGTTAGAAGTCCGAAAGTCATAAGCAGAATCGGAAACTATAAATTGATTTTGTTTTAACCAAAAACTTGAAATCCAATACAAAACCAGTGGACAGAACGATAATCAATCATTTACTTAAAATCCAATACAAAAACTTGATTTTGTTTTAACCAAAAACTTTTAATTATAACTAAAAACATCCACAATATTTTTAATTTTAACCCCAAACATCCATATATTTATATTTTTTAAAACAAATTGGCATACTTATATTCATTTCACCACTTTCTCCCCTAAACCTTTATCATCGAAATGAAGCTACTCATCTACTTAAAATTATTCGTGGCAAGTTCAATGCTCTTACCCCCGCACATTTGTCACCTGCTGCAACATACTTTCCATTTTAAAAACAACATAATTTCAGTTTTAAACCAAAACAACAAGGTCCAGAGGAAAAGCTAGCTACCAAAGTACAATTATTTGATGCTCACAGAGAGGAAAGTAATCACAAACCTTGCTTCCCGCTCCCCCCTCATTAGCTCCCGCCGCATTGCGCGGGTACACCACTAATATATATATATATATATATATATATATATATATATATATATATATATATATATATATATATATATAGTCCGTTTCAAGGAAGAACCATTTTTTTCCTAGGAACCTTTTGATTGAAATATTTTTTTTTCAAAAAAAATGACATAATACACCTAGTCGCTTATTTTTAAGACTTTTTGTAAAAAAAAAAAAATGAAAAATAATATGTATACACGAAATGTGCATATATGCACTTTTTTCGCAAATGTGTATATGATCACGTTTCGTGCATATGTACACATTTCGTGTATACATGTTTTTTTTTCAATTTTTTTTTACAAAAGATCTTAAATATAAGCGATTAGGTGTATTATGTCATTTTTTTTGAAAAAAAAAATTTCAGTCAAAAGGTTCCTAGGAAAAAAATGGTTCCCATTTGATATTTAGTCTATATATATATATATATATATATATATATATATATATATATATATATATATATATATATATATATATATATATATAGACTAAATATCAAATGGGAACCAATATTTTCCTAGGAACCGTAGGAACTTTTTTACTGAAATTTTTTTTTAAAAAAAAATGACATAATACACCTAATCGCTTATATTTAAGACCTTTTTTAAAAAAATTGAAAAAATAATATATATACACGAAATGTGCACATATGCACGAAACGTGATCATATACACATGTGCGAAAAAATGCATATATGCACATTTCGTGTATACATATTATTTTTCAAATTTTTTTTGACAAAAAGTCTTAAATATAAGCGACTAGATGTATTATGTCATTTTTTTTGAAAAAATAATTTTAGTCAAAAAGTTCCTACGGTTCCTAGGAAAATATTGGTTCTTCCTTGAAACGGACTATATATATATATATATATATATATATATATATATATATATATATATATATATATATATATATATATATATATATATATATATATATATATATATATATATATATATATAAAGTTTGAATTCTTGTAATATTGGTAGCAATTATCTAAGCTACATGTGCGTAATGGGATTGTTTTTTTTTTTAAATTATTAACATATTAGATTAAATTAACTTAAATATTTTTTTAATAAGGTAGACTAACTATGTGTTGTGCTTTTCGGAATCCATTTATGTTGTTTGGTTTCTGCAACAATTTGTGGATGTCCATTGTTTATAAAGAAGGTTGTGTGATCTATCTATTTGACACAATGATCTATCAATTATATAGTTATTAACTACAAAAAACAGCCTTACTTGAATTAAGATATGCACATCGAAGGTCCACAAAAACTAACAAAAGTTTAGATAAAACAAATAAAAGTTACAATTTGTACTTATTTAGCTTCTTGTGGCTTGTGTCATCTACGTTTTGTAATTGTTATTATTGTTTAGTGATGTCCAGTCCAGTCTCATGTAACAAATACAACGTGACAAACGCAACCGTATTGTAAACATTAATTTATGATTTTAAGACATAAATATCTTGACAAAATCATCGGTTTCTCGCATTCTAGATTCCAAAAACCAAACACAACATGATCAAAATCATCGGTTTCTCGCATTCTAGATTCCAACAAACCAAACACAACATGATTGTTTATAAACAGGTAATTATGACCTTAATACAACACGAATTTACAAAAAGATAAAAATGAGATGGCCACATGACCAAGCCTAAAAATACATTAAAATGACCATATAGAAAAACAAAAGAATCAAAACTCTTTAAAACTTGTAATTGTGTATTCATTGCCATTCTCAAACAACGGTTTTCTCACAATTTGCACCGAACGAATAACTTGCACGGCTTCATTATTCCAAGATTGTATAAAATCCAATTGGACTACTCTCTAGGCGATTTAGAATTTGTATTCGACTTCTGAAGTGGCTTCAAGGCCGCCATGATGTCAGCAAAAGTAGGCCGTTGTCTTGGATCTCTATAAAAAATAAAAAATATTACGTCACGTCTTTTTATACTACTAATGTGCACGTAAAAAAATAGAGTGAAATACATAAAAACATAACATGCTTTCGACATTTTATCGGTTTAGCCACCTAACTATTTTTTGTAGTGATTAAACCAGTATACTGTTCAATAAGATGGTTTAATCACTATATATATATATATATATATATATATATATATTACGTCATGTCTTTTTATACGTGCAAATTAGTGGTATAAAAAGGCGTGACGTAATGGTAGGGTCCATGTCACGTCTTTTTATACCACTAATTTGCACATATGTACGTGTCTATGCATTTTAAAAGACTTACGTGTGCCAACATCTTGTGATGATGTCAGCAATTGTGGGGTCCATGTCATTTGGAATATCAAGGCGACGATGTTGAAACCCAACCGCACCAACAACTTGCATCGGGTTCATTCCATTCCATGGTTGTTGCATTGTGCAAAGTTCCCATAAAACAACACCAAAGCTATAAACATCACACCTACACCAAAGATTACATTAACTTTTAGTGATTATAAGAAATAGCAATGTACTTTCATTGATTGGTATTTTTGCATAGAGAGTTTAAACAAAAGTACAATGCTATAATTGGGTGGATTTTCGAAGTATAATGTCTTAATAAGAAGAAAATTCGAAAGTACGATGTTGTAATGGAACAAAATGAACAAATAGATAAAAGTACGTTGCTGTTTCTTGTGTTTAGCACTAAATTTTATCGCATGTGAGACTCGTTTTTTTTTTTTCCTTGTTTTTTTTTTCGTTGTGGATAAATGATGTTGGAAATTATTCAAGAAAATGACGACACACTTGGGAAAACCAAAAATAAATTTTGGGAAATTAAAAAAAAAAAAAATTAGGACTCAACGAGTTAATGGGGAAAGGCTCATTTTCCTGACTTTTTAGAAAAAGTCGTTCTTTTTGCATTAAGTAAAAAAGAAACACTCGTATATAGCTAATCAGATTAAGTCATGTCCTCATTAAGTCCATTAATTCAAAAAGAAACAACATATTACATTTAATTACTTTAACAAATGAATAGTAATATGAAAAAATAAAAAATAAAATACTAACTTTTCATCAGAAGGTTCATTTCTTAAGACTTCTGGAGCCATCCACTCTGCCTGAAAAACAAGGGTACCACATGAAATAGTTAATAGAAAATATGTAAAATTACACTTTTTCATTTTTAATAAATTAATAAATTAATAATTAAATTACACATACCGTCCCTGCAGTTGACCTTGATGAAAGAAATGTGCTGTTCTTCATTCTTGACAACCCAAAATCACAAACCTGAAGGTTAAAAATGTCAACCACAATTTTAATGAAAAGCATGAGAAGGGCATTTATGTCATTTCACAAAACACTACCTTCACAACCCAATTTTTATCAACAAGGAGATTTGGAGACTTCAAATCACGGTGAACAATAACAGGTGTGCAGTTGTGGAGATAATTCATACCACGAGCCTGAAATTTTAATTTCACAACTATCATAAGAAATAAAAAAAATACTAATATAATTCAAGAAACCTTAAATTACATCAAATTTTGTTTTTTTACTAATATAATTCAAAAACTATACATGGGTGTTTCTTAAACAAGCTTTTCCACATTGATTCATAACTTTTTAGTTTTTACCAATTTGCCCTTGTTTAGTTTTTCCTTTTCTCAAATATTTTAATAAACATGATTTATTAAAAGAACAAATTGCAATAATTAGTTTAAACATTAGTTTAAACGCACATCTAAAAAAACCCTAAAAGAGAGCATACGGTATCAAGGGCCATCCTTAAACGTCTTCGAATATCGAGTTGGTTGTTGGGGCGGTGGAGTAATTTATACAAACTACCCCTGCAAAAAATAAAAATTACATTATTAGTCCCGATAAAAGAAAACAATTTCAACATTAATTTGTGTGACATTTACGTACCTTGGAAGAAATTCGGTGACAATTGAAAGATGTGGTGCACGTGTCACAGCCCCCATGAAAAGTACGACATTTGGATGTCTAACTCTTTTCATAATCCTGACCTTGTAATCCAATAAATTAATAAAAGTATGTTAATTCTATATTTTAAAAAAGAGTTAAATGATTATTTATTTATTTATTTATACAAGTGCGTTTCACGTTTTTCCTAATTTATTAATGCAACAAAGTGGTTGCATAATTTTGCGTCAATTGCATAAATTGGTAAAAGAAAATGAAGCATAGTTGCATAAATTAGTAAAAAGATGACACAAATATACCTCACTTATGAATTCCTCGAGAGATTCTGTCGTTATTTCTTGGTCTAGAAATTTTTTAACAGCAACATCCTGAAATTTTGAATAATGGGAATAAAGTTAGATATTTAGATAAAAGAGATATTTATGAATTTAAATCAACAAGATAGACACAATTAAGCAATGGTTATACAAATGTCACACAGTATACCAAAAAGTATTTTTTAGGTTATAAATGTTTTTATCATTGTACTTCTGAATGTTTGCACACTTGTGGGGTCCATATGTTGTTTTTAAAATATATTTTTTTTCTTTTGAAACTGGTTTAAATATATCGCAAAAAAATTTCTACTAATTTTACAAAAATGAACTCACCGTTCCATGCCAGTCACCACGGTACACCTCTCCATATGATCCTGCAACAAAGAGAATATTTATTAATATTATTATTATTATTATCATTATTATAAATCATAAAGTAAAGTCTAAGCAAGTGGACAAAATCGATAAAAACATCACCAATTTAATTAAAATCAAACAATTTTTTTTTTGTAATTGATATTATTTTCAGAATGCATGCAAGTGATAAATCTTAGAGCTAAATTCAAGAAATAGCAACGAACTTTCACTTCTTTGTGCATAATAGCATCACATTTTTATTTCTTTCCATTACAGCTTTGCACTTTTATTTATTTTTTTCTTATTAAGTAAATTGCCATTTCTTGCATTTAACCCTAAATCTTTCCTTGATCAATAACCACTTTATGCATTTTTCCTAATAAAACACTAATAACATTAAGCATGTAAAACTTAAAACAAAGGTAAATACAAAAAAAAAAACTCGGTACCCAATCCGATACGTTCACCCAACGTGATATCCTCCCATGCTATCTCACAATCCGCCACGTCATCAAGTGACACCTCAGACACCGTACTTTCATTACCCGTTGACCTATCCGATATTCTCTCATTTTCTTGAATTTCACTATTTCCATCTCTTTTTGGAGACTCAAAATAATTCGAATTCTCATTTTCATACTGCTTCGCAACCGAAGCGGAGGTGGTTGCCACCACTACCGCCGCCGTCACGGTTGCCGCCGCCGCCACCGGAAGTTGCATCTTCGGGTCGGCTATCGTTCTCGTGGCGGCAACCACCATCGACGCGGCGGCGGCGGCGGCAGCCGCCGCTGCCGCCGGAACGTTCCTCATGTACGCAGGATTCTCCGGTTTGCCGGGAACTTTCGGCAACGGCGGTAAGAACCGAGGATGAGGTGAATTATTTAAATGACCAAAATGCCCTTGAGTTTCCGATGACGGTGATGGTGATGGTGATGGTGACGGTGACTCGTCTTCGTAAAAAAGATCCGGTGGGGCAACAACGCCGCTTTCGAGTAACACGTCGTGTAATTTTTGAGCTAATTTAGGGTTTTCTTTTGCAGCATCCATCATGTATTGTGAAACGTCTTTTACTTTCAATTTGCGGACAGCTGGCGAGGTTATTATGCCTTCGGTCCATGACGGGGATCTCGCGTGGACGTGAGGTGTCCTCGCGGGAGATTTCGTCTCGTTACTGGTGGTTGCCGCCACCGGTGCTGACTTGTTGGCGGCAACCACCATCGGCGATTCACCAGATGAGCTGGTGGGACCGCTTCTTGAAGAAGGAGTTGATGAGAAAGATTCGTTATTATCTACGGTTACCGTGTCCGATGGAATTAGTGTCCCGGGGTCCGCCATTAAATCCACAATATATTCCCTAAGAATAAAATAAATTATTTAATTAGTTCCAAGTAATTATAATCTTAACATAATTATATATATTATAAAAAAGGGCAAAACCTTCCATCATCAAGTTTTATAAAATTCATTGCAACGTTGTTGGAACCGGTGTATTGTTTTCCTTTCACTAAGCGACAAGGGATGCCCACACTATCAGCCAAAACCTAAAAAGAGAGGGGTAGTTAAAAAAATAATAAATTATGCTTTAATATATCATTAGGTGGAAATAAGATATTCTACAAGAAATAGCAATGTACTTTCATTGATTTGTTTATTATAGCATTCTACTTCCATTTCTTCCTATGACAACATTGTACTTTGGAAAATCTACTCGATTATAGCAATATCATGTAAATACAAAGTGATTTTCACTGCTATAATTGGTAAATTTTTCGAAGTATATTGTCCTAGTAAGAAAAAAAAATTAAAGTACAATGCCTTAATAAGAAAGAAATTTTAACGGAAAGAAATGAAAGTATGATGCTATAATAGATAAATAAATAAAAGTACGTTGCTATTTCTTGCATAGTTTCATTTACCATGAGTATCAAAGCGATTTTTACTAATTACTACTATTACAACACTGCACTTTGAAAAAAATTAAAGTAAAATGCCTTAATAAGAAAGAAATTTTAACCAAAAGAAATGAAAGTATGATGCTATAATAGACAAATAAATGAAAGTACACTACTAGAATTGGTTAGAATCTTTAAAGTACAACGCCATTGATTGCTATAACAAACAAACAAAATGAAAGTACATTGCTATTTCTTGAATTTACCATACATGAGTAATAACATTCTTACTATAAAATAAAAAGGAAAAAAAAAAAAGAAAAATACCTTAAAAAGCAATGCTCGATGACATGCCATTCCAATTTTCAAAGATCCAAGAGGAAAAACCATACTTCCAAGAGTCATTTTCAAACTGGAACTAAGATCATTCCAAGCTATCAACATCTTATCGGGGTCCACAACCGGGCCCCCCATGTGGTTAGAAACCAAAACCGCAAGTTTTTGCACCAAAGTTTGACCAAAAGACTTAACCGATTCGGATGTTGACTTAACCGAAATGTCAAGGGCCATTTGTTCGAGCTGTAAAAGCTTAGAATCCGCGGCTTTATTCACAAAAATGGCTTCCCATGTTACGTTATTTGATACAGGTGTTTTTTGTAAATCCACAAGGGACGGGATTTTTGATGATGTGGGCCCCGTTAAGATCCCGTAAAGATCATAGAAGCCATCAAGAATCTTGTCATCATAGCTAAGAGCACTGTAATTCTGTGATATGAACGAGTCTAGGACATGAGAAATGTTAGAATCCAATAAGCACATTTTCTTTACAAAATATGCTTACCGTAATAATTATAAAAAATACCACAAAAGTGAAGGCATGTTATAAAAAGAAAGGATATATAAAACATTATAAGGTTAGTGTCTTGATACATTTGATCTTTACATTCCCAAAAACAAATTTTACAATGTTTATCAGTTTTAATGTGAAAAGAATTGGGAGGAAAGAAGAAGAGGACAAATATGTAAAATGTTAGTGTCTTAATACATTAAGCCAAGTGTTTTTTTGGCTCCCATTTAGTCCTAGTTTTTTACAAATTTGTTGTTTCTTTATTGTAACCTAAGGTGCTTTTTCATTGTGAATTAATGGAATAAGGGACATGACTTAATCTAGTAAGCTATATATAAGTGTTTTTTTACTTAATGCAGAAAGAATGATTTTATATATAAGTGTCTTTTTACTTAATACAGAAAGAATGACTTTATATATAAGTGTCTTTTTACTTAATGCAGAAAGAATGAATTTATATATAAGTATTTTTTTTACTTAATGCAGAAAGGATGACTTAATATGGAAAGCTAGGGGAATGAGACTTTCCCAATAAGTCCTAGCTTTTTAAGAAATTATTGTTTCTTTTTATAGCAGCCTAAGACTTTTCTTTCTTATATGAGAGTTTCTCTTTGACTAGATGCAAAAAGAATAGTTTTTTTTAACAAATTTGTAGTTTGAACAACTTAATATAGAAAGTCAAGGAAATAAGGCCTTCCATTAACTAATTACTAACTTGATTACAAATTTGCGTAACCTAATGAAATCGAAAACAAAAACAGAGAAATTGCATACCCTAAAGAATCGAGATAAGCATTACGAAATGCCAAAATGATAACAAACTAGGGTTCGTAATTAAATCATGTATTAGAAACGTATTCAAAAGTAGTGAACTGAGATAAGAACTCAACCTACCCAATATCGAAAAGCCAAGACTTCTGCTGGAGAATTTTCTGGAGGACAAGAACCCAAACTGATCTGTTTAACAGCTTCGATCTGAACAGCTTCTGGATCTTCCCTCGCACTCAACTCCAAAGCCAATTGAATTTGATACTCTTCTTCCACTTCTGGATCCCTAGAGTTACCAGACCCTGAATCCCAAACCCTTACTTCATCCATGGCAGCTTCGAGTTGACTACTGCTAACGGAGTCAAACCCTTCAATCGTTTCCAAATTCGAAGAAGATGGAGGGCTTAGACTTCGCTTATTCGTTACTGAATTAAGCCATCCCGTGATCCCCGACAAGGGTTTACTGAGTTCGTCCGATTGAGATTCGGGATGGCTTTCGATTGATGCAGACCGCCGTGAGCTAGAATCCGATGATTGAGTTGGCCTGATGTGTAGCTTCTTTAAAAGGTTTTTCATACTGTTGCTATCACTTTTGTTGAGTGTTGAAGAAAGTCAATGCGAAGTTTCTCATGAATTTAATCGAAACCACCACCGATGAGATCCGAGAAAGCGAAAGATGGGTTCAAATTAGCAAACCCAGATCAGCGATGCTGATCTTTACACATCAAATCAGAAAGACAGAAACGTTCTCCTGTTTTATTGGTGAAACGATGAATTCAATAAACAAATACTTTGAACCTTTGATCGAGATGAGTTATAGAAAAAGGGGATGATAATGATAGAGATCAGAGACGGCGAAGACCAATAGTGGAAGTAGGACACCAACAAAATCCGACGACCCACTAATGGATTTTAAGCACAAATTTTGAGGGATGTATGAAATTGAAAACTTTATTTGGTGGAAAATGAAACTAGAAATCTTTATATACTCTTGCTACCATTTCCAAATGTGCACAAACAAGCGTGGGTTATTGGCTGGCGAGTTGTTGGGAAATAAGCAACTAGCTGTCCACAGTACACAAATAGAAATTTGTAATGATGGAATATTCTTATCACCCAATTTGTTAGCAATGGGGTCAAGTCATGCCTCAAACACTTATTTAGGTAATAAAGTTGTAATTCTTTTGTTACTTTTCATAGTTGTATGTTTTTTTTATCAATATGTATTATTTTTTTTTAAACGGCAAATCTATCATACTCCTACTCCTTGTTATGTTAGTGTCAGGGTTTGAACCCATGACCTCCTTGTTAGTAAACACATTGTTAATATATACTATTAATTTGACAAATTGATGCATAATATAATAAGAAATTGATATTAAAACATAAACTTCATTGTATATATAAATATTTTAACCTAATACTTCTCTATAGGAAATAGTTTAGTTTTCAATTAGGGTACTCTATGTTTTTTAACCTTGATACAAACATATAATGAATGGGTTGTGGTAACAAACCATGATGTTAAATTTGTGTTGTTTTGTATATTTTATTTCTTATATTTTGATTTTTTTTAAGTTATATTGTTTCATATGTTTCTATTTTGTGTTATGTGTATTGTATTACAAATATGTCTACTAATCTGAAAGATGGTATGATTTTTAGATGCTAGGTCACGCAACCATCGTTTCTATTGTATTGAAATTATGTGGCCATTAGATGCTAGGTCACACAACCATCATTTCTATTGTAGTGAATCTAGGTCGCAACCATCTTTCTATCTATTCAAAACTAAATGTATTTGAGGTTATACCATTAGACCAGGTTATACCATTAAACCATCTTTCTATCTATTCAAAACTAAATGTATTTGAGGTTATACCATTAAACCAGTCAGGGATGGAGTCATTGCTATCGAACCCGCCACTACATAGTCGTAGCTCCTACAACCCGCAGTTCCCCTCCTTCTTCTCCTCTATGTTCAACTCAAATAAGGTTTGTGAACCCGTTGAATACAAACTCTTAAAGTCGCACCCCCTCTATCTCGCGTCGACTCCTTCCGCCCTTATTTTGCTTGCTGAGTTAATGTGAAAGTTCATAACTGGCAATTAAACAAGTAATATCAATTAAAATGGCTTATCAATTATTGTGATAACTCAAATAAAAATGATATATATAATATAAATAAGTTGGTATATTTCTAATTCTTTGGATTAATTAAGAAAATTTGATCATAATAGAGATGGGAGTGACGAAATTTAATTAAAAAGAAAAAAATGATCATTTATAATGGTGAATTAAATTTGAACAATTGAAATATTTGTAACCATAAACGGAGTGAGCACTATAAAGCTCACAAGAAATCATATGAAATCCACACTTAATTTGGCAAAACGAAGAATAAACAAGACATGTATTAGCTAGAAGTTTTTCAAATTTTTGGTATTCTCTATAGCACTTAAGGGTGTAGGTAGCATACCAAGCTTGATTACGACCAAACGCCTACAACATGAGTTTTCATGTTAATTTTGTGGTTGCTCACACAAAATTATTTATCATGCGTAATTATGAAAAGTGTTTCAGAACTGAACTACCATTTGATACACCACATTATAACAAGGTGAATCTAATGGAAATCGGGTATGAAGGTTCGACGTATGATGAATCATATTATACTTCCAATTAGTGTATGAGGTTAGACCTTAGAGACAACTGCAAAAGTCTTGAACCTTGCACTAATACAAGAGGTTCTCTAAACACTATTTGAAAATATGGAGTGCAGAAGCTTCTTTACTATCATATTTATAATATTCGGGGTTTTGAGAATTATGTTTAACATGAAGCTCAAAAAACACTGGTTAAAAGAAGCGTTATTCGACTGGATTACTTGGATATAATAAACATTTTGACAACAGTCCCATGTTGCTCAAATGGTCGTCTTCTATGATAGGAAGCTGGTATTCAAAGAAATAAGTGATGGGGAATAGGCAGACAAATAAACTTAAAACTCTTAAGTTCACATGCAACCTAAGGATCTATATTTTCTCTAATTGAATCTATAACTAAGAACATCATGAGAAACCCTAAAGGCATATAATCAAAATTTTAAAGATGGTTTAGAAAATACACACCTTTAATCTCTTAGAAGCAAGCACCACAAATGTCGTGCCTCTAATGGCTCACACCTAGAACACAAGCAAGCAAGAAAAACAAAGAGAAGAGAGAAACTCTATGAGAGTTGGCGCATAATATGGGGTTCCAGGACTCCCTATTTATAGCCCCAGAATGATAAGTTATAAGGCTTATACACTGCCTTATTTGAATTCTGATATGATAAGCATTTTATCATATAATTCAAATACCTTATCATTACCATAAATAGTCCTAGTATCCATATATATGGATTTCGAATTCCTTAAGGCTTAAGCCTTAGAATTCATCCAACGTATATACATTCCATAATTGTCCATTGCTCAACTATTGGACAATTACAATTCAACCCCTGCACTTTTAATTAATCCAATTAATCCCAAAATTAATTCTAATTAATTTATGATTAATCATTAATTAAATATCACTATTTATAATTAATATATTATCCTCATAATATATTAATCTCTCTCTCTATAAGTCATCTTGTACTCTGCCAGGTTTGAGGGCAACCCAAAAGGACTGTGCTGCCATCAATTCAAGTATATTCATAAATTATAGTTATGACTTAGACACCTAATCCAACAGTCTCCCACTTGGATAAGTCTATAACTATAATTCAATATGGCTTCCGAATTGATCAGCAAATTGTAGCTTCCAAAAGCCACAGCCGAACTCTGACCCAGTCAGTTATACGTCCTAAGATAAATGATCATATGATTCTCCGTTCTACAAGATATCATTCGGACTTGAGACATGGATTAGAATCAATCTCAATGTCCAATACTCTGTTTCCTGATTCCTGATTTGTGATGACATAAGATTTCTAATTGAACACATCAATTTAGTCCTGGTTGGGCCCAGAACTATAAGTCAACATCAAATCACCGAGGGGCCTAAAGATATCACTTTTCCCGTTAGGGAAAAAGGAACGAATAAACTTCGACTCATATGCTTGTGTCCTTTACTCATCAAATCACACACAACAATACGTTTTATAACATCAAGTTACCGATGCGTTTATGCATTATCAATGTACAACTGACTTGTAAATTTCAACTCATATGTCTCTGTTTCAAGACCATAAGATATTATCGTCTCAAAATTACTCGTGATATAATCTATGAAGTAATTCCCTGTAACACCCAGCTTGTAGCACAGGAGGTACCCAAATTTTTTTCTTAATTTCAACTAAAAGATACAACAATTTACAATTGAATATCCCTGTGCGCTGGAGTTACAAAACTGATATCACCAGGAATCGTCCCACGATCCAAGCCGAGCGCTACGTAACACCTAAACCTTCAAAAACACCACAACATAAAAGAGTAAGCTATAAAGCTTAGTGAATAACACTTACATAACATACACTCGCATTTCCATATAACCACCTACTAATACATCTTAAAGTACCCATCAAGTCTCTCACTATTATTTCGCAAATCACCTTTAACGAACTAGGTCAACCATCAGAGACTACAAGTTACACGCTTCGTAATCTCATACACCCACAACACAGATATCATGGATGCAAAGTACCTGTTATGCAGCCATTAACACACCGTATAAACAAAATCACTTACCCACCACATCACATTGCAACCCCTGCCCTTCACAACATCAACAACTCAGCTATTCGTCCCTCCTCGACCCCTACGGTATCGAGTCACAAAGACTCACCACATACCCCCTGTATGTGTGATAGAACTGCCGGCCAATAAGACCATCACAACATACATGTGGTCCCAACCACAATTACTAGATACGTGGTGACAATGCCTAGTAATATCACATATTTTAGTCGTTGTTGAGCCCTATTCTTAGTGAAATTATATCACATATCTACTGGTATTACTCACTTTTCGTGCCAGCACTTGTTTGGAAAGAGACAATGAAAACAGGGACTAAAATCGTGCAATTTGGAAGAAGTTTGAATATCAAGGCAAAATCAGGAAAATACGTACGCGTGCCGCGGAAATCACAAAGGCGCGACGCGGTGATGAGGTGGTGGAAAACATTCAAATGCCGAAAAACGGGGATAAGCTAGCACGCACGACGCGGGATTCATTTATGCGCGGCGCGGTCTCGAGATTTTTACAACTATAAATAGAGGCTTTTAGGTCGAAAAAACTAGCGAAGACCTGGTGTAAAATCGACCCTCAAGGCTCTTTGACTCCGAGATTTAGCTTCTGAAACCATCATTTGGTAATTTTATGTTTTTTGTTTTAATTTTCAATTAGTTAAATAATTAGTGATAGTTGGCTAGTGTCTTTGGGAGTGACAACCATTGGCATTAAGTCTTTGTTTCTGTTTTGGATAGTTGTTTACTATTTTAAAACCTTTGGATCTGATTTGGTTTTTGATTTATAAAAGTTAATCATTCGGTTCAAGTATATTGCACTTTTTCGGTATTGTTAGTGTTGAATGCTTGTTTGGATGTTTTGGGATTGTAATTGCTTTTGATCTTTCTGGAATTTACTTTTGGAATCAGAAAGTAATCTTAGTTTAGAACTTGGTTTAGTTTAGTTTAGTTCATGTTTGATTTGGTTTACGTTATTTGCTTTGTTTTTCGGTGTTTATGCTTATGAATGAATTTTTGAGTAATTGGATTGTGTTTGATGTTTGGATTGCCTTTGATTGCTTCTGAATTAGAGATGTACTTCTGATTTTAGTAGGTAACAAGGTTTAGTTAGTAGCTTAGTTTAGTTAATGCTTGTTTGGATTATTGGATTTTATGCTCTTTAGGGTTTAGTTGTCAAAAGTTAGGAATTAGGTCCTCTGACTATAGCGTGACACTGCAGTTGGTAATATGTTACCTGTCTCGACCACGTAACTCCTGTGGATCAACCCTGACTTCCACTGTGCTAAGTGAGTGTGCTAGGTATTTACTTATTTTTGACCGCATGACGACCGCTGCGATGTCAAATTTTGGCGCCGTTGCCGGGGAGTTGTGAGCTTGAGAATAGGTGATCTGTAGGATTTAGTTTTTGATTTTTGATGTTTGATTTTAGTTTGACGATTTTTGGTATGTGTATGTCTTCATAATGGGAGATTACATGTACCCGGATCAGTATTATGAAAATCCGGCCGACACCTATTACGAGGATGATTGCTACAATGGATCATTCGATGACAATGGATGGCGGACCGAGGAGCCATCTTAACCTGAAATTCCTGCAATTTGGGCCCGACTTTGGGTACTCATGTATAACACCCACCAAGTGCAGAAGGACCAGGCTGATGTTCTTGTAAGATTGTAAGCTTCTTTAGATCAATTAGAGGAAAGTTGGAAATGTTCATCACCCTCACCAGAACATGAGGTGAGTAATTTTTCTACCAATGATATGGTTTGTGAACCTGCATCATCTGAATATGTGATGGAAGGGCATACACCTTGGTAAAGTCAAGAGACCACTGAGATGGTTGAAACGGTTGTTGAGGAAGAGGTTGTAGGTGACAATGCTACCTCTGACTCAGCAACCTTTGAAGTTTTTGATGTTTTTGAAAGTATTAGTAATGTTGATCTGGTGTTGGGTGAATCTATACCATCACCAGAAAATTTGGTTGATGAGGATGTTGTGGAGGGGGCTGTAAGTGACAGTACAGATCTCAGCCCAACAATTCCTGAAATTTTTTTAAATTACCAATGTTTTTGGGGAAGGGGGTGTAGATGACAATATTACCCCCGACCTTGTAATTTTTGAAAATTTTGAAAAAGTTGGAAATAAGGATCTGGTGATGAGTGATTTTATACCACCACCAGATCGAACTAGTCGCTCACCCTTGGTCCCGATCCACCTGTTGGACGTTGATCAAGAAGATGATGCTGACGAGTTGGTTTTTGAAAATAATAAAAATGATTTTATTGCCACTCATGATCCGTTCATGAATGGAAAATTAGATGTAATCAATATCATCGATGAGGACATATGGAAGCATCCTGACATGTTGCCTTCCGATCCTATTCGATTGGAAAACTTTTATTGGTACTGCAAGCCAAAATTGCAAATTGAAGATAGCACGTGGGACACTGGCAAAATGAGATCTGCAAAACAACTACTGGGAGCAGCACTAGGCGCGCTTCATGTCAAGCCAGTGATTTTGAAGAGATATAGAAGGAAGGATCGAGCTTGGAGGTTCAAAGCTACTTTCAAGCACTCACGAGAATTAATCAACAAACAGCGACCGAGCAGCAGCAGGAGAACCGACAAGCCATTCGACCCAGGGAAGTTTGAGGAGCAGTGGGTCAACAAAGGGACGGTGGTGACTGAAAATCAGCAAAGGAAGAAGGCATACGATCCACCGTAGCTGTAGAAGGACTCTATGTCTGGCTGAAGACGTTAAACTTAGCGCTTGTTGGGAGGCAACCCATCTTTTCATAGGTTAGGTACTGTATTCTTAGGGATAATTAGGAAATTATATCATCGTCAATTGCAGGTATTATTGGTCCAAGGCAAGTGTGGGGTTGATTTGAAGAAAAATGGAATTTTGATGACCGCGTCGTGGTTAGCCAAATTGCGCGTCGCGGGATCGTAAACCAACCCGATGCGCATGGGTTGATTTGGGAACACGCGCATCGTGGTCTGCTCATATCCGCATTGCGGGATTCAATCAGTCGGTTTCCTCCAATAAAAGGTAAGCCGCGACACTATTCACACACACACACGCCGCAGAGTTCTGATCGTCGAAAATTATTCGTGTTTTTTCTTGCTCATTTCATTCCTACTACCAAGGTATGTCATTCTAACTAGCTTTTACGTGTTTAAACTAGTGATTAGGCAGTTGATTTGGATGATTTCTCCAAAAACTCAAAAACTTAGAAATCGCCAATGCTGACTCGTAGGGTGTTTATTTTGCCAAATAATGACCCTAGATGAGTTAGTCGGTGCTTAGGCTACCTTGTAGTGTGTTTGGATCGAGTTAACAGGCAAAAATCATTGGGTTTGAGTTTGGATTTCGGAACAGCCGCTCGGCGCGACGCGCCCTGGTTCTTGGGCCGTGCCGCGGTGCGGTGGGGAAGAAAAAGGACTAAAATGCAAACTTTTTTGTGGCTATTTTCTTTTGTGCAGATGTCGTTCAGATTATACCATCCATTCGTTCAGTTCCCCGCTGAGCTGGACAGTTCAGCGGAGTATATTTCACGGAGGGATGCCTTCATTGGTCGCCGGGTTCTAGAGGCGACGATCATCGATCGGGACATTCTGCGAGATGCTGGGCTTTAGGGCAAGATCGAGCCATTTTTGCATCGTACATGGGTTGATGGAGAGGCCAGGTTCACATGCCGAGGCTGGGACAGGCTCATGGCCACCCAGGATGATACAATATACACCGAGTTTCTGTTGGAGTTTCTATCCATTGTTCGCTACGCACCGGGTTCTCAGGAGGCCCGATCCAGGCTTATCCGGTTTAGATTGGGAGGGGTGCACAGGGAGTGCAACCTCCGGGATTTTGGGAGGCGCACCGGCATTTACACGGAGGCGGACCTCCAGCACCGCCACTACACGCAGTTCATGGGTGCGTGCATTCAGGGGCAGCCCGAGAGGGCTGCCAATGCAGAGATTTGGACACCTTTGTCCAACATATTTTATGAGGCGGGGTCGGCCAGCGAGAGCCAGCTCCGCAACCCGCTTCACCGGCTCATGCACCGGATCGTCTCCACCTCCATCATGCACAGGGAGGGGGCGAGAAGGTGTCCGGTGAGGACATGACGTATCTCTGGGTGCTCCTTGACCCCTCCAGGTTCCTTCACCTCCCGTTTGCCGTGGCTGTCTCTCTGTCTGCCCGTGCGACGGGGGCATCATCTAGCAGTCCATTGGCCCGCGGGCATTACATTACCCGGTTGGCCCGTTCATACAGGATCCTTACTGCTGCCACCGTGGCATCTTTGATTGCTCTACCTCCGGTTCGCACTACGGCGCGAGCTTTGGAGAATATGGGCCTTATTGAGCAGCAGCGCCCGGGCCAGTACATGCGGGTGGCGACCGAGGCCGCCCAGGACCCCCATCCAGCATATGCCTAGCCGGGTAGGAGACGCTGGAGGCCGACGGCACCAGCAGATCCAACGCCACCACAGCCACAGCAGGAGGAGGTGACAGAGATGAGGCGACTGCAGGATCGAGTCGCCAGGATGGAGGACCAGCTGGAGTGGATCTGGGAGGTACTTTTAGAGTTAGCCACACAGCAGGGACAGCGCCCCCGACCATTCCCAGCCCGAGCACATGATCATGAGGCTGGTTCTTCCAGGCCACCAGGTGGCGATTGATGTATTTTCTTTTTCTTTTTTGGATATATATACTGTACCTATTACACTACTATCTTTTAGTTGTTTATATTTTATTTGTTTATTCTGTTTGCGTTTAATTGTCTTTTTGTTGAGTCATGCATGTTATACCAAAATTGGGGGGAGTTGTTTCAAGCAAGTGTGGGGTCACCGTGCCCCTCCACTTGTTTTGACTACCGACGTGTTCACTGCTGCGCTACAACTCCAGAACGCGAAATCAAGGACCTTTTTGTTCGTATTTGTACCTGTGATACCAAGCACCAACCAAGCGATCTACCGTCCAAAGGGGCAACTCTTTCTCCCTTGTTCTAAATATTTTTTGTACAACGGGGACGTTGTACGATTTTAAGTGTGGGGTGTGGACGGTCGAAAGAGTAGTTTTTTTTAAATTTTTGTGGGAAATGACCGATTTTCAAAATTTTAGCAACTTTTTCAAAATTTTTATTAGATTATAATTTTGAAATGAATAGTTTGTGATTGTTTATAGCATTAGTATTTTTCGAGGAATACTATGTAGTTGTGATCATGCTATTAGTTGAGTCAAATAAGTTGAGTTTTAGGAGTTAGAAGATTGGACTGTTTTAGGATTGGAATTTAGGAAGGAATTATCAATCAGTGACCTTTGTTGTTCGAGCCGGTAGGTCTAAAATGGGTGGGCCTTATGCACCTTGCCACCTAAGATCGTCTGGTCTGGGATGGTATTTCCGAAAGCTCGCTACACGGACAACATCGAAAGTCATGGACAATTCTTTAATGGCCTTTAGAATCTGAATGAGTACGTACACTTCATTGTGGACAAAAAATTTGTAATCAAGGGTTCTCTAGAAAGCCATGAATTCCAAAGAACATTCCGATTATGTTTTCACGAACTATTCCACTCTAACTCATAATGCAATAAGCTTTGAAACTGAACACAGTCAAAAATTGTTTGAATCTTAGTTAAAATCTATTAAAAATTCTCTTGCTTAGGGACAAGCAAGGCACAAGTGTGGGGTGTTTGACAACGCCTAGTAATATCAAATATTTTGGTCGTTGTTGAGCCCTATTCTTAGTGAAATTATATCACATATCTACTGGTATTACTCACTTTTCGTGCCAGCACTTGTTTGGAAAGAAATAATGAAAACAGGGACTAAAATCGTGCAGTTTGGAAGAAGTTTGAAGATCAAGGCAAAATCAGGAAAATACGTACGCGCGCCGTGGAAATCACAAAGGCGCGACGCGGTGATGAGGCGGTGGCACGCTGCGGAAATCACAAAGGCGCGACGCGGTGATGAGGCGGTGGAAAACATTCAAATGCCGAAAAAACGGGGATAAGCTAGCACGCGCGATGCGGGATTCATTTTTGCGCGGCGCGATCTCGAGATTTTTGCAACTATAAATAGAGGCTTTTAGGTCGAAAAAACTAGCGAAGACCTGGTGTAAAATCGACCCTCAAGGCTCTTTGACTCCGAGATTTAGCTTCTGAAACCATCATTTGGTAATTTTATGTTTTTAGTTTTAATTTTCAATTAGTTAAATAATTAGTGATAGTTGGCTAGTGTCTTTGGGAGTGACAACCATTGGCATTAAGTCTTTGTTTCTGTTTTGGATAGTTGTTTACTGTTTTAAAACCTTTGGATCTGATTTGGTTTTTGATTTATAAAAGTTAATCATTCGGTTCAAGTATATTGCACTTTTTCGATATTGTTAGTGTTGAATGCTTGTTTGGATGTTTTGGGATTGTAATTGCTTTTGATCTTTCTGGAATTTACTTTTGGAATCAGTAAGTAATCTTAGTTTAGAACTTGGTTTAGTTTAGTTTAGTTCATGTTTGATTTGGTTTATGTTATTTGCTTTGTTTTTCGGTGTTTATGCTTGTGAATGAATTTTTGAGTAATTGGATTGTGTTTGATGTTTGGATTGCCTTTGATTATTTCTGAATTAGAGATGTACTTCTGATTTCAATAGGTAACAAGGTTTAGTTAGTAGCTTAGTTTAGTTAATGGTTCTTTAGATTATTGGATTTTATGCTCTTTAGGGTTTAGTTGTCAAAAGTTAGGAATTAGGTCATCTGACTGTAGCGTGACACTGCAGTTGGTAATCTGTCACCTGTCTCGACCACGTAACTCCTGTGGATCGACCCTGACTTCCAATGTGCTAAGTGAGTGTGTTAGGTATTTACTTATTTTTGACAGCATGACGAACGCTGCGATGTCACGTGGCCCCATAGAATGAGTGGTCCCAACCACATGAACTAGTAATGTGGCCCCACGAAATAGGTGGTCACAACCACAAGTACCAGTAGCCCCACGGAATAGGTGGTCATAACCACAAGTACCACTGGCCCCACGGAATAAGCAGCATCGAGCCACAAAGGCTCCACAAAATATCCTCCAACATCTTTGTCACAAGGTACTCGTTGTGTAACAGCCCCGAGCCACACATGCTCAATAAGTAACACCCAGATGCAAAGCTTTGCAACCAACCATACGACACCCACCACTCCCATATCAGCTCAACATCCACATACAACCACATGATCACCACCCACGATATGGACCATATCCATAATTCTCACCACTTACTTCCCACGTATTCGTCCACACAACGAATATCAACTAAATATTCAACCAGCTACCAATACAGTCTACCCAAGAGCAGTCGTCTATGGTTATCTACCTATGAGGTATTCACTTAGTCATCTATAAAACATACACACCCAATCAAAACACACACGTGCAATGCATCATATGCATTATAAATCTCACAATGCTATGTAAAGTTACTCACCTCGGTATTCCAGGTTGGTTAGCTCCACTGCTCGTATATCTTGGTGTCGTCTTGACTTCTCGGCTTTTATAAACCTACATTAGATTTTCAACCACATTTATAAATCATATGTATACACCCTCTTGAAAACCTAATTCGTGCACTTGAAAGCGATAACTTTATCATCAACTTTCTTAGAAATTATCCCTTTTTTTACCAAAGAATTTGTCCCCTGTTATTGATCTGTTTCACTCAACCTAGAAACATTTATATATAACGATTTAAATTTTACAGAAAATTAATCCTTTTTACCTTTCTAAGGACACCAATATCAACCCCAAAGGATATTTCTACAATTTACTATGATTTTTGCAAAATCAGATATCAAATTTGTCTCGAATCTGCCAAAAACGTACCAGTCTGTGGAAAATGAGTATTTAGCCTATTTTAGAGGTCGAATCACATTTCTCACCTCTGTAGACAAAATATATTAGACTCAATTTATGAAAATATGGCACTGGTTTCACTCGAAAACAATACTCCTAGAATTTACAGCGATTTTTCCAATATGGTGTAAAAACAGCGATTTTTACCTCTATTCTGCAGTTCCGATCGGACGACTATATCTCGACTTCCAGCCATCAGAATCACAAATCCTCCGGTCAAAAGCTTTTTATATATCTCCCGAATCCTTTGTAGCAGGGTATGAAAAAAAGGGGAATTTTTGATCACTACCTTCTTCTCTTTCCTTGTACCATCTAGAATTCTCTCCAAGTGAACAGAATGTTCTGCCCACATGAATATATACATGCCAAGATTAATAATTTTGACATAATGGCAACTTTAGCCCTCCAAGTTGCAAACTTTACATCCAACACACAAATAAATACATATAAGTGTCGTTTTTTGCACTTAAGCCCCCAAATTAATATATAAATATTTATCAATCGGTCTCGGGTGTCACATTCCCTGAGCGTGGGTTTGTCTAATACTCAAATCTCCAGTTCCAAGTACTCATGAACATTGCAGCAATCTCATTGCTATGTCTAACCCATTAGACAGTCTACAATTCAATTCGTGACAGTCTTTATTCACTACCTACTTTCGAAAGTATGAACGACTGTGGACCTTTGAATAATCATATTATTCGGGAAGTAAAATATGCAAAATGAAACAAATGATCTGACAGGTAGCTACTCCTGCTTATTACCAAGTCTCCACGAGGTAATCACTAAATCAGATCTGTTATAATAATGTTATGTGTTTCTTGGTTTCTTTTAAACGTTCAATTAAGATTTTATATGTCTATAAACCAAAATGACCTTCACTCTGTCCATGTATCCAAACTGTCCTACATTGATACACATCACTGCAGATAATCCGATCGGACACTCTTCCGATGATATCTTAATATGTCATCTCAGTTTTCTCTCCTAACTCCATTCCGGAAACGGTGGTGTCTATTGTGACTTCTCATGGTTATCGGGATCTTTAGTCCAGATTACTGCAACCTTTGGTGTCAGAAGATTTCAAGGTGTTATGATGTTGAGGACAACTATCAATATACCGACGAAACTCTTCAACCATGAAGTCCCTTAGTAACACCCACTGATGTTAATAATTACAGATTTGAAACTCCTTTCAAATTATTATTACATTCACCACAATCATTTCTCAATGATTTCTCACGTGTGCTCAAATAATCTATCCAATATCCTTCATCAGGTTGTGTCCTGAATCCAACTTACTATGCTCTAAGCATTAAGTTATCAGGATAAGTTTATGACACTTATGATCGATCCAATTAGCAAAAGCTCATGGGATCCGATTTATTCTATTCCAAACCTTTTCAGAATCTGAGGATTACTCATTATCCATGTGTCATGACTTTTGGAAACTCTTTCTTTTGGAGTCATGCATCTTGAATCTTATCAAGATCATACTCATACTGGCAGGGTCTATACTGGCAATTTCATCTATCTGATAGATGCTTGTGACTACGTAAGTGTGTTGTATCTTCTTTACATCTTTCATGCCAAGTCATTACACTTTGCAATGATGGGAAAACCCTTTCCTGAAGTAGTGCATCTTGAATCTTATCAAGATCATACTCATGTTGGCAGATTCTTCATCTATCTGATAGATGTTTGCAACCACGTAAGTACGTTGTTTCTCCTTTAAATATTTAATAGTGAATCTTCTCTTAATGCCAAGTCTTTGTAATGATAAGAGATGTTTCCTAGAAATAGTATGTAACCGACATACATTGGACAGATCACAACGATACTCCCACTAGCTCTGACATAATTATAGGATTCTTTTAGATTATCACAAAATCCAAACTTTCATAATCATATGAATCTTTCAGCTATTCACAAAATTCAAACTTTTGGCATATTTTGAGAATCAAAAATCCAAACCTTCTGACATAATCATAGGACTCTTTTAGGCTATTCATAAGATCCAAAATTTTGGCATATTTTGAGAATCCAAAGATCCTTCCTTGTAAGGTGCCCGTCAGATGAATCGCTGGGGCCATGTACCTTTCTTTTTGGACATATCGGCATGTTCTAAACCCCTTTGATTGTGTCTCACATGCAACCCTTGTGCTTTCCATTTAAGGAAAGCGGTTCAGATCATCCAATCTTGCTATGACTCATGAAGTACAGTTATAGCAGACAATATCCCTTCAAATTCATTTTAGTTCTGTTGAGAGCGTCTCTCTCAAAATCAATCATATGACTCTGAGTTTCGTGTCACTCAACTATTCCTGCTTAGAATGTAGGTACATTTCTATCTATGTTGCCTTCTTTTGATGATTCAATTACTCCCACTGGTTCTTTAGGCAATGTGTAAAATCAGTCAAATTATCATATAGACCGAGTCTAGCCCTTAGAGTTCTCTTATTTGGTAGCAACCGGGCTCACCAATGCTTCCAAGTAGTAGGATTGCTTATCCGTACCAACTTAGTGTTTTACCACTAATTGGTATGTTACCCAGATCATAACACCTTATGACGGTGACCAGTACTACTGGTCTGCGAAGAGAAGAGTATGTCAGGTTTAACAGGAATCTGATCCCTGGTCAAGTCTTAGTGATGACCAATTCTTTCACTTGGCTAATCCTTGAACTCCTTCAGGATCACTCTTACTCCCACTGGTTCCTTAGAATATGAGTTCTTTTTTAAAAGGACTCTTCTTTCATAGGTACTTGCAGGATAGCCAATGAAACGACACTGCTGATTAGGTTCAGGCCAGTTATGAGGTTTAGACGAATGCTACATGACCCTGGACCCTCCATGTACAAGTAGGGCGAACCCTGCTTTACACTTCAGACAGTTTCTGTGCAACCTACTTAGTCTAAGATGTGGTCGGAATATGCTTTTACGGTCTGACTGGTTGAATATCTAATTTATCGAAAACTAATTGGAAGTGTATGTAATACATCAAGGATCAAACTATTTCGACCAATGCTCGATCTTCTTCCTTAAGACACATTATAACCATTTAATGTTCTTGGAAGAGGAAGAACTGTGAAACATTTTATCAGTTTATGTTTTCACTCAGATTTTGTTGATCTTACACTTCCTTTGAAGTCCTTGAACAGTTCAAGGTTTCAATCAATGGCTTATTCTGATAAGCGAAGTCATATTTGTCATACTGATTGGCAAATATTATGAAGTATAACTAATTGTGTTTTATTTGTAGACTTATGCAATTCACAATAACTAATGTGTTCGTTGCTCATGATCTTAATGTCTTTTACATCTCCATGTAAATTTATAACTTTATTAATTTGTTCAAGATATGCATTCATCACTTGACTCTAAGTCAACTGATTCCAAAATCCTATCCATTGGATCTTTAGATGATTCATTTCTTGCAACAATCAATTTTATTAAGAACTCTCTTTATCATGTGACTCCAAGTCAAATGATTCCAATGTTCTGTCCACATGGACCTTTGGTTGAAGTGATTCTTATTAAAATTTAACTTTGACAATCATAAAAAACACAATTCATAAATCCAACACATTTTGGATTCATCAACGTTCAAGTTATTACTATTTATGCTATTAACAAATTCATAAAACATTGCAAGGATAATTTAAATGACCATGTTTATGAAAGAAAAGTCAATACTTTTGTTAAATCAGATATATCCTCAAACAATGTAATATATGAAAACAATGTCATACGCATCTACTAGCTAATAACAAAATCAAATATCTAACTAAACATCAAAACTGCACGAGCTCGTGATCCAATCCGAATGTGCTCTTATGCGTTAATGTCCTGCATCCTACCGAGTCGCTGCATACAAAGCAAATGTGAGAATCACATCTTGTATCAAGGAATTAAGGATCAGGTGTTTTGAGTTTTTAGATATAATAGAGTTGCCAAACGATTTGGCTTTGGAGCATCTTCCAATCTTTCCGTGACTGTATCTGACCCTATGGATTCCCGGTTTAAGACATCTCAGAACCGGTCCGACAGATGACCTAGACCGTTTCTTGATGTGTCTCATCACCGGACTCAATCCCGAAGTAGCTGAATCTGTGAAACTATGCATCTCTATGAACGACTCGTACAGAGTCAACATTGAATGCATTTCGATGATAGTCTTGTCCTGGTTTCCGTTCCTGCACATGTGTATGAATAGATCGTACCAGCTAGTCAGCGAGGCTAGTAAGATGTTAATGCTCAACTCCCGATTAATAGGGTGACCAAGTTTATACAGTTCGCCTATGTATCCCTCAATCTTGAGAACATGCGGATCGACGCTACTTCCTTCTTTTAGCTTGCACACTTCAAGCTCTTTGAAGATCCTAGTTCATTCCTTTTTTCAACCGACTCTCAGAACTTTTCCTCAACTAGTCGTGCTAACTCAGATGGCCCCAGGAATTTGAAATCTATGTAGATGTCGGGATCAATGGTCAATAGCATGAGGCTACGAACTTCTTCGGACTCATCAATCAAGAAGTCATGCTTATCACAAAGCTGCTGTGTGATGCCATGCTTTGGTAGAATGGGGAAGCGGACACTCGATCAGATATGGCTTGCTTTAATATCTCATAACCAGTTTCCACTGGCAAAGCCATTCCACATAGTTCATGCCAGTCACCTTATCCATATTCAATAACTACTTTCTAAAGCTCTCAGAAATAGGTGATGGAGGAGAATGAGGAGAGTTGATACTAGCTTCAGACATCTATAAAATCATAATTTATTAGTTTAATTTTAATCCTTTTAAATAATTACCCAATTATTTTTTAACAAGGCTAGGACCCAAAATCTCCCAATTATGGTGTGAAGAGGGATGCCGTAATCACAACATAATGGTCATTAAGGTAGATATACTTTTATCAATTTCAGTCTCTATGAAATTCCTAAATCTGTGAGATTCATTGACCGATGTCAATGACATGTTTAATCTCGGATTATGCTCTTCTATTTGTGATTGGGATGTCGAGGATCACAAACAAGATGTGAATAACCATGCAAATGTGCTTGCTAACCTCAATGTCATTTATCATCTCAATTGATGTCCCGGTAAACCACACGTGATCCATCAACAATGATAATTTGTGAGATACCCATTACCACTCTTTATGAGTCCCTATTAGTGTGCCGGTAAACCACACACGCTCCACTAACGACTCACAAAGTGTAATGTGCAATTTCATGGATTATCATACTTTTCACATTTTCCTAAAGTAACTAGATTTGGGATTTCATTAAAGGTTCTAGTACTTTTCTCTAATAGCATTATACTTTTAATGAGATTAGGTTGTCCTATCAAATCCGTTCTGCTAACGACCCTCCACTGATAAAGGGAGCGGTGGGTGAGAGTAGACATGCCATTTTATAGGCCAGTTTCGTGAATGAGGCATACTAGCGATTTGACTGACTTAATCTTATACATATAAATGTTAACTTTTAATAATAATATATATAAGATGTATTTTAAACATTTTAAAATATTTTGTTTTATCTATTTTAAGTTTTTCTAAATTAAACTATTTAATTTAATCTTAAAATTAGAACCATATTGATTTAATGTTTATCTTTTAATTAACAATTAATTAAATGAATTAAATCAATTAAGGATTATCAAATCAAATCAAATCAATTAATTTAATCCTAATTCTTGCCCACTAGGTTTTCTAAAAATAAGGGTAAAGGTTTCCACTTATGAATTAATCATAATTACCAAAAATAGAAAAACCCTAGGAGCACCCTACAATTTTCGAAAATATAGGGGTGGAGGCTAGGGATTCTAAAACCCTAGCCCAAGTCGACATCTTGGTGGCTAAGGGTTTAATTCCATTAAAACCTAAGATCAGTTCTACAATTATAGTCTTTCAATAGAAAACAACCAAAGCTCTGATACCACTGACGGGAAATAGACAGACAAATAAACTTAAAACTCTTAAGTTCACATGCAACGTAAGGATCTATATTTTCTATAATTGAATCTATAACTAAGAACATCATGAGAAACCCTAAAGGCATATAATCAAAATTCTAAATAAGGTTTAGAAAATACACACCTTTAATCTCTTGGAAGCAAGCACCACAAATGTCATGCCTCTAATGGCTCACACCCAAAACACAAGCAAGCAAGACAAACAGAGAGAAGAGAGAAACTCTATGATAAGTCATAAGGCTTATACACTGCCTTATTTGAATTCTGATATGATAAGCATTTTATCATATAATTTAAATACCTTATCATTACCATAAATAGTCCTAATATCCATATATATGGATTTCGAATTCCTTAAGGCTTAAGCCTTAGAATTCGTCCAACATATATACATTCCATAATTGTCTATTGCTCAACTATTGAACAATTATAATTCGGCCACTGCACTTTTAATTAATCCAATTAATCTCAAAATTAATTCTAATTGATTTCTGATTAATCATTAATTAAATATTACTATTTCTAATTAATATATTATCCTCATAATATATTAATCTCTCTCTATAAGTCATCTTGTCCTCTACCAGGTTTTAGGGCAACCGAAAAGGACTGTGCTGCCATCAATTCACGTATATTCATAAATTATAGTTATGACTTAGACACCTAATCTAACAATAAGTGGGAGCCAGATTGATCTTGACGAGACTCAAAGGATCAAAGAACCAGATGTTGGCACTAGTACTAAACCATATGTAAAGAAGCCTACTGAGACTCAGTAAGAGTTTGCTGAGGAATCTGTTATAACTCCATCTCTTGTCCGAGAATCTGATAGAGTACATAATGCACCTGAGTTTTATGGATTACATGTTAATAAGGGTGATGAATATATGGTGGATCATTATGAGCCTACCGGCTATTAGAAGTCATGGTACGCGCTTGGGCTGCCTTAAAGAAGGAGGTTATGGAGAGAGAGAGAGAGATCAAATCCATGAAGGATAACCAAGTTTGATACTTGATTGGTCACACACCTGATCTTAAAACAATCGGGTGTAAATGAGTCTTCAAGCCGAAGACAAACATGGATGAAGACTACACACATGAGAGCCAAAGTGGTGATGAAGAATTATACTTATACTCAAAGCTTGATTATGAGGAAACTTTTTCATTAGTAGCGATAATCAAATCTATTTGGATATTGTATGCTACATCAGCGGCCATAGATTATTAAATATTGCAAATGGATGTAAAAACAACTTTCCATAACGGAAAATATTTAAAAAAATGTGTATATGACGCAACCAGAAGGTTTTATGCAGTCCAAATATCCAAATAGAGTGTGTTGGCTTGAAAAGTCTATTGATAGACTTGAACAAGCATCTCACAGATGAAATCTTTGGTTCGATGAGAAAGTCAAACGTTTAGCTGTTCGAGAAAGAAAAGTGAGCCATTTACATGTCAAAGCTAGTGGGAGCACTGAAGTCTACCCAATGTTATACACAGATAGCAAAGTTCTCATGTAAACAACGTCCCTACTTTAAGAAAATATGAAATTATTGAGAATTGTTATGCTGTAAATGACATGGGAAAGACTGAATGCATATGAACCATCATAATCTATAAAAATAGACCTGAGTACTTCATAGGGATAAGCCAAAGTACATGAATAAACTGAATCTAGAGGTACAATATATTAGAGTTATATTAGATGATGCAAGATAGTTGATCTGATCACTAAGACAATGTCTTAGACCAAGCAAGATCGTCATGCTAAATTCATATGCATTAAATTCACAAATGAATTGAATTGAGTGTGATTAGTTTAGTCTGATTTGTGTTTTGAACTTATGTAGTGTAAATTTTTATTTGATTTTACGATTATGCTGTGGAGAACTTAATATATGCGTAAGATAGTCATTACGTTAGTTTATCATTGTGTTCCAATTTTGCATGTTTTATTGACTTCCTGAATAATTAAATTATTATTCAAAATGTCCATAGTCGGCCATACTTTGAGGAGTAAGTACTGTTTCAAGGATGGCGTATAATATTGGTGGATTGTTCATAGAGATGGACATTGCATAGAGATGCGCTAATTCTCATATGTACTTAATAGGGATTAAGTATTGGAGTAACCCACACTTAGAGATTACTTCATGGATATTGTCACCAGTAATTCTAAGATAGTAATATCTTATATTTTTCAAACGGAGATGCATTGATCTTAGTTCTGCAGTCTATTGTACTTTTGTTTCTCCAACGTTGTCCGTAACTAGCAACCATAAAGGGAATGCCTGGGTATGACATGATGAGTAGGAGGGGTTCATGTAGTTAAATGTAATTTGTTTTTTCTGCCCTAATAAGAGAAGCGATATCCTTAAGTATCTTGATGATTTGGTGCTGACAGAAAACATATGACCATACTCTAACTGAATTGATATAGGGTCAATAGTGCAGTCTGTTGTCATCATCACAAATCTCTACGAGGAAACATAATCTTGAATGTCTGAGATTGAAATATTTTCCATATCTGACGTTCATCTGGATATCTTGTAGAACAAATGAATATTTGATCACTTGCCTAGGGGCTATTTCATATCATATGAGTACGGTACTTGTCTGGGATGGCATACACCTTGCTAGGTTAGGAATATGAGACCATACAGTTGTTGCTGGCACGTGCAAGTGGGAGCTATGGTTATATATTTATGGCCACAACAAGTTGGTGATATTACTATATATAGCATGGGAAGGTTACACATAAGAAATGATTTAGCTAAAAGAGATCGAAAGTAAACATAAGAGACTAAGTTTATTAATATATCAAAGTAAATGTATATTAATTAGAAACTAGAAGTGGATAAATAGCTTAAGTGAAAATATCAACAGTTTGAATTTTAAAAGTCCTTATCCAAAAAGGGATAGGATAAGTATGATGAATATTATAAATACGCATCATGATTATTGATTTGGGGTCATAAAACCCGAGAATTTTCGTGCTCCATCCTCCCTCTCTCTCTCCATAGTGGATATCTCTCAAAACCCTTGAAGGAGGTTACTTGTTCTACAAGCAACGAGCGATTCTACTTCAACTTCAATGGGCACTGAACCATTGTCTTGTGTGCGACTACATTAGAGAGCTTCCTACTATTGTGCCTTGTTCATACTAGACTTCATAGTTTTGTAGTAAAACGGTAACCCTTGATATGCTAGATTAGATTTACAGTTGCAACTCGCATGTTCTTGTGATCAGTGGTGCGATACGGCTTTAGTTTTCGCTTCCGCTATGCATTTTTGTATTGTAATCGTATCCCAACACTTTCTGCCTCAATTTGATGGACTCTAACTTGATTGAAATAATGATGATTGCAAAGTCAAAGTCGTCGTCCTCCGTCTGAATGGTTGAAATGTCGTTTGAGTTTTCCGTGTTTATGTTGGCAATTATGAGGATTGAGAGGTGGGGGATGGGTTTTTTTTGTTAATTATTGAAATGTAAAAATTGATAAAGAAAACAATAAGAGCAAAATAGTACTTCCAAGTTATTTGAAAATTACGTCGGATCAAAATCACAATAAAAACACGTTTTGGACACGTGGTGTTAATCCAAAACTTTGAAGTAAAATAGCAAATTTTTTTGATACCATAAACCAAATTTGCAGTTTTATATATCAATTATTATATGTTTTGACTTTTATATGATTCGTCACTTGAAAACAATTTTAATTTTGTTAGACAATAAGTTTTTATTAAATTAAAACTACTAAATGAAAAATATTATAAAGGTGATATGGCGACACTATCATTTCTATGGGAAAATCAAAATAGAAACGAATAATTGAGGGCGTTGAATTTATTTTGTAAAAACTTTATTTACGGTTTGGTTTTGCGTTATATGCATCATCAAAGAAATCACACGGTAAAACCGGAACATATGATTTGTAAATATTTAAATAATATATCTTACCTATTTAATGTTTATAAAATATATTATTCTTTTATTTTTTTTTTTAAATAAAATTGACTAGTCTTTGACATAGAAGAATATTGAGTCTCAAGACTTACAATATGTATTTTTTTCCACGTAAATATTATTTTAAGGTTTATCAAATATACTTTAATCATAATTTTGATATTTTTTTTAACATTTTGCCGATAATTCACCACAAAATGGCTTTATATTTGTGATCAATATATTATAAACCCAAATAAATATATCCATAATCCATTGCTTTTGCAGTTTTAAAACCACTCAATGTAAAAACCACATCGTAACTATTATGATTTACAAACTGAACCGAACCATATAAAATCTGAACAATACTGAATTTAAAAACCAAACGATACAATTTTAACGATCTAAAAATTAATTCATGCGATTTTCGGCATAATTTAAACCAAAAAGCACCTCAAACCGTATCTCTTACCTCTAGCCAAAATTAGCATTTCTTTGATTTGAGGTCAAACGATGTGGAAGCGATAAACTATAAATACTAAAGTAATTTCGTTTTCCATCTAACTTAGCCGACATGTTATTTTCATTTTAGCAGATTATTTTATTCGTATATAATTTAACAAAATATTTACATAAATAATTATATATTCCAATATTTCTTTTATTTGTCCACCTAAGATGTTAAAGTACGACCTTCAAATCTTCAACGAATGCTTGAAGGAACAACCTAGAGCGTATGAGTCGATACACTATTATAAAATATAGTTCATAACTCCTTCGTAAGCAATTTTATAAATATGTGTATATAAATCATAATCAACAAACAATGCAAATATTCACAAATATAAAAAGACGAACTCTGTGACTCACGTCCATGGCTTTTGTCCTTCTCAATTAAAAGATAGAACTTTGTGACTCACGTTTGTGGTTTCTGCGACTCCCTAGGCTCTTTGTAACGTATAGACTATTTTAGTCTAACTTGGTTAATTGTTATAATGAATCCGGTTGCTTATTAAAAGAAAGAGAAAATGACTAAAATAGCCTAATCCTTTAGAGGTTTGCCTCAAAATAGCCAAAAAATCGGGTCCTGCCTCAAAATAACCAACGAAAACGCAGGCCGCAGGGGGCGCCTGCGTTTTCGTCCCCATTACCTGCGTTTTGGTCTTAGCCGT